>OY756947.1:37237327-38558161 GCA_963580275.1 Crataegus laevigata | reverse complement strand
TCCTCTTGGCCCGTTTCCGATTGTTACCCACGCTACTTGTTGCGCACAGCTCTTCACTGCGCTCCTTCTCACCAGTATGTTTTTGTTCTGCGTCTCTTCCCTTTTATTTATCCTAATTCCAATTTGAGTTGACTGAGTTGATAGATTGAGTCATTACTGGCAGAGAATATGGAGTTTGTTGACGATTTCTCGACATTTCAAGAGCTTGGCCTCTGCCTGAAATCTCATGGATGCCATGTCGCTAGCCTTTCCTCCCTCGACTTTTCACCAAAAAACGGGATTGCTGGTTCTCTTTCAAGTTTATTGAGACAGTTTTTGATGCGGTCTTTCGATGTAAGTATTTACCTTTCTTTGTGCCTTCAATTTATTCAATTATACAACAAGTAGATCCTTATTCAGTTTATTTTATTTTATTTTATTTACTCAGGTAGCTGATATGTCCATATTGGCATCATGGTACAGCCAGCATGGAAATTATGGTTCTCCGGTGGTTGTCATTATAGACGACATGGAAAGATGTTCTATTCCTGTCTTGTCTGATTTCATTCTTATGTTGAGGTATTCTAGCCCCAACCCCTGCTTTTTGCTTATACAATAAATAACACAGATACTCTCCCTCCATCTTTCTCTGTGAGGACAAGATTTTGCTTACCTGGCCTTGTAACTTGCTCCACTGTTTGTATCAGCGAATGGGTTGTCAAGATCCCAGTTATTTTAATAATGGGAGTTGCAACAACGTTGGATGCTCCAAGCAACATACTTCCTTCAAATGTGCTGAAGAAGTTGTGCCCTTGCAAGTTCACGTTGGGATCACCGGCTGACAGGATGGATGCAGTTGTTGAGGCTGCTCTTGTGAGGCAGTGTTCTGGTTTCGCTGTTGGTCACAAGGTGGCTATGTTTCTGCGAAACTACTTCTTAAATCAGGACGGTACATTGACATCTTTTCTTAGGGCTTTGAAGGTTGGTAATTAAGTTGTTACATTTCCTCTCATGTTCTCTTGTCGTCATGACTAAGGCCACTGCTGATGTCAAAAAGTATTTTTCAGATAGCCTGTGTCCAACATTTCTCCTCGGAGCCTTTAAGACTCATACTTGATCGGTTGCTTGTTAAAGAAGACACCAAGGTTAGCATCTATGGAGTATCACTTTCCTCTGTGTCTACCATCTTTACAATGTTATACATTGATAGATAGCATTCAAGCAAGGTGCATAACTCATACCCATTTTTTATTCATATTCCTTTTCTGCCATCTCTTATTTAGATTTTTCATTTAATAGACAAAAGAGAAGGATTTTCCTTTTTGTACTCTACTGAACTGTAACAAAGTGGTCAATTGGTAATAGATCCCGTCATAATCCTGTTTTGGATTTGGATTCTGGAAGGAGACACAGAACATTTGGTTTATGTTCTGTTTAGATGTAGTTATATGCAATCAGATATGCACATGTTGGAATATCCATGAAAGCAACAATAACCAATTTGGTGATTATTGCTCCCTGCTTGCATTCTTTATGATTTTTTATTTTATTTTAATACTATGCATTCATGATAAGTTTCTCCTACCTCCCCCAACCCAATGCCAAACAATGTTTTGCATATTTTTACTAAGATGTAATTTGGCCATTGAAGGGATCTCAGAATGAGAAAGTGGTCAAGTGTGCTTCCAAAGTTTTATGTCATGGAAGGTAATCATAAGATTCAACAATATTTATACATTTTTAGTAAGGATGAGTTCAAAATGTGAATAAAAACGATAACATGCTGACAGCTATTGGAAATTTTGTCACCAGGGATCAAATGGCTGAACAAACTGATATCAATATAGCTCATGGTTTAACAGAGTTGAAGAGATTGCAGATGCTCTGGAGCACTGTTGTTCTGGTGACTCCTTTTTTGTATTATATTTTTTACAGATATTAATTATTAGTGCTTCAACATTCCTAAGCTTAACAATTTCCGACTTGTAAGCTTAAATGCATATTTTGATATGTTTTCCCGAGTTTTGGTACCTGAACCTGAATTTTTGTAGCTAATGTCTGATGAATGAAAGAACACAGTTTAGTGTTTATTTCTTCTTTTTATATTCTTAGGGCCTTGTACCTTTCTTGTTTCATATCATCGAATTGGCTTTTCTGTATTTTGACACACAAGTGTTTTGCAGTGCTTATATGAAGCTGGGAAGTGTGACAAAGTTCAATTGTTAGATTTATTTTGCGAGGCGCTTGATCCAGATGTTTACAACTCATTCGCTTCTGATAATGATAATCGCACTGGATTGGGAAAAAAAATTGTTACATCTTTGTCAAATGATCACTGTATGCTTGAACAACAATTGAGCTCCCGAAAGGGACGCCTTATTTGTCAGGTAGTTCGCAAAGTGAGGTAAGTAATGTGGGCTAAAAAATTCAAATTTACTGAAGTAGGTCTCACATTGCACGCATGGTTTAGTTCTTATGTTTACTTTGCCTGAAATTGCTGAGAAGCATAGGTTTTTTAATTATTTTATTTATTTATTAATATTTATGCTTTTCTGTTTTATTCTTATTTAAGCACCATGCTACTTAGACTCAAATTGGATGAGTATATCTTTATCTGTTCCATGTTTTGCTAGATGTCATTCCAATTTTTTATTTTATTTATTTTATTATATATTACATATATATTTCATTTATGTTCATCATTATACTGAAATTGGAAGTTTTTCTTATCAGTTAAGTTTCATTTTTTCTTCGTCGGTAGTCTCTAGTTTCTGAACTGTCTAAACTTTGGAATTGACCAGGGATCTTCCTGCAGCATTGCTCTGTCAGTTGCTCAAAAGTTGGGAAGTTCTCACTGTCAATGTTCTTGAGGTATGACATGAGTTTCTTTGTCTTTTTAGTAGCTTTTGATAGATTTGTGTATTGACTAGTGAGCTTTGGCCTTTGCTCGACAAGAGGTATAGACTGTATAGTGATGCTGTGCCTTTTGGAGAAAAGAAGACTAGTTTTCTGAACTGAAATTGTCACATAACTCAGCGCTTGTGTTTTGTGATCTCATTCTGCATGCTTTGTTATGGCCCTTCTTTCTTCCTCTTCTTCTTTTAACTCTTGAATATCTTGGTAGTGAATATATGCACAGAAGATAATTTGGAATTCATCTCTTCGTTTGCACATAACTCAAGGCAATCTCGATCCACTTTTGTTTTATTAGTCAAATACTAATCAAACAATTGAATGTCCACAAAAGATAATTTGGAATTTTGACATACATCTTCTCATTTATCTTTTCCTTAACTTTATTTTGTGCCTGAACAATTATGAAATCTGTTAATGGGAATATATATTCCTTAACAGCTTTAAAAGTACTCAATGGTCTATGTGTGCCTTAGAGATGCTAAACACGTAAAGTACTCTGAGTTTCTTACAAATGCTATGCTTTGTTGTAAATTTGTCATCATAGTCTCCTTACCTCACGAGTCTCACCTTGCTATTACTATTACATGCTTCAAGCAGTGATAGTAGTAGATTACTAAGTTAATTGAGTGACCATCAGTTATGTGCTTGAAATAGATTCATGACATGATAAAGGAACTGCAGTCCTTATTGAAATTTGAGGAAGGAAGTTGCAAACCAGATTTGACTGACATATCCAAGTATTATCTCTCTCCCACTTCCGTTCCTTTTAAACTAGCATGTGAACTGCCCTATCTTATTTTATTTTAAACCTCTATTCATGTGACAGGAGGCATAGATCTCACAGTGGAAAAGCTGCTATATTAATTGATTGCATGGTTAGGTAATTCTTATTACTTTGCAATTGTCTTTTTATAAAACTTATTACCCTAAGCCCTAATGAACTGACCTAATTAATTTTGAATCGGAATTGGAGTAGGAATGGGCAAATGGTACTGAATTACTAATGCACCAGATTTGGAGTGAAAACCAGTTTGATTACTAAAATACGCGGAAAGCTGTTGGGTTAATGTGAATGGGTAAACTTGAAATTTTAGAAACAATGTGTAAAAATAATAAATTTTGATTCCTTGTGTTTCCAGGAATAAAAATATTTCACCCCAAAGAGTGATTCTTCAAAATCATGAGTTTTTCCTTATTATGTGTGGGCCTCACTTATATTTTGATTCCAGATGCGAATTATTAAACATGAAGCATTGAGCCTATTGACTTCTCTCTTCACAGTGATAATGTTTAGGCAAACACATATAACTCCTTTGTGTAATATCATAAGAAAGCAACTGAAATGTACTTTCTTAATACCTGTAATCTGGATTGGTTTCATACCTTACTATCTGGTTATTGAAAAGCATTCTGGGCTAATATCGTCCCTGTTATTTTATTTACTAATGTCTTCATGACAGGTATTTCATGACACCAATTGAGTGCATGCATCTTCATGAGATTTTCTGCTTTAGAAATGTTGAAAAACTTCAATCGGTAAGCATCGCAATGGCTGCTCTGATTAATATACCCATAGCTGCAACTTGTTACTTATGATAAAATTCGTAAAGGATTTTCATACTATAAATATTTTCAGATATTGTTGTGATTCAAGCATTGAAATTCTTGGAAGTTTGATATGTAATGTTTTGACAGGTTATTTAGCTATGAAACTTTTTAAACTTAATTTTGGAACTCTATAAATTCATTTCTTAATTTCTTACTTATTTCAGGCTTTAATTGGCGACTCGAGGAAGAGGATTCAAGTGGATCTTTTGGAGTTCCATAAAATCCTAAGATGCAGTTGCTGCAGTAAGATTGGCAACATTCCATTGTCTCCCATGCCTGATACCTCAATTGTGTGAGTATAACCATAGCATGTCACCTTAAAATTGTTTGAAAAGCTATGAGAAACATTGATGCAAGCTATGGAAGCCATAGCTCAAGTTTGCATTGTACTTTTTGAAAAGTGATGCTAATTTTCAGATTCGTTATGTTTATATCCAACTACTTTATAGTGTAGACATGTAGGGTCACTTTGTGATCATTATCAGAGGCAAAATCAAATTCTCTACTGGTTTCATATCATTATGCATATTTGGTAAATCTTGATTTTTTTTTTTTTTTTTCTCTTTGGTCTGGGACTGAAAATATATTTTTTTAGGGAATTTTCTTTTCTGACAATGAATAACTTATTATCTCTAGGTAATAATTTTTTTGCATTGCCTTTTGGTGTTGGATGACCAATAGGTCAAAGCATACATTATGAGTAAGGGAATACAAGACAAATGTCTGAATCATAAGATCTGTGGCTGATAAGTGTACATAACATGTGTTGCGTTTTTAAATCATGGTGACTCAATTCGAGAGTAAGCGGGAATATACCAATGTGACTTAAAACACTGGACATGTGTTTCTTTAACTTGGTTGTTATTAGATGTTCATTTTATCTTGTAGGTATACCCTGGCTCAGGAGCATGGGGATCTTATCAACCTTCATGACTGGTTCCAGTCTTTCAAGACAATTGCTATTCAGCCCAAGAGGAGAGCGAAATGCAAGTTAAAGCAGTCCCCACTACCCAAAAAGAGAAAGGAAAGCAATGACTCTGAAAACAAGAGTGAAGCATCTATTCAGTATCCTTTTAGATTTTCATTCTTCCGAGTGCACATTATTTTTGTAGTGAGTTGATGGTCTCGTTTGGCTTATATATAGATGAATTATGCAGTCAACGGCCTGACTTTAGACTAAAGAACTGACCTAATCAAAGATGTTTATGGTGCTAGACATAATCTTACAGTTTCTGTTGACCCTTTTTTACAGCTATGGAAAGATAAAAATACTAGTCACGAAACCAAATCCCAAATTCTCTCGATTATCATTTTCTGACCTTGTCACGTGTTGCGAGATGCAACAGTTTCCAGTGGTTGTCGATCACATATCTGCTTTGTTTTTATAGATGCATAGCATAGCATGCATTACTTCTTCCTGCATCAAGGATTATGTTCTGTTATGTATATTCCCCATATTGAATGACTGCCAAAAATTTGAGTTGGATGTGTATCATGGTCCTTAACCTTGCTTTTCACAGAGCACGATTTTGCAGGGCAATTACAGAACTACAGATTACAGGCCTCATTCGGATGCCCAGCAAAAAACGTCGTGACTGTGTGCAGAGAGTGGCCTTTGGTCTGTGACAAGTTGTACAAGTTCAGTTGGCTCTTAATTTCCCCCCTTTACTTGCATCGCCTTGGAAGTATCGTGTTTTAAACTAGATATAAATAAATAAGATTCATAGTGAGTTTAACATTTGACCCAGAAAAAAAAAAGTCAGGCCGTTGACTGCATAATTCAAATCCTACAATTCATACTAAATGTGCTAGCTATTAGAAATTTATTATAAAGGGTGATTCGAAATTTCTTATTTATAATCTTGTTACCTTGGCAAATTAGAATTATTTGCATAGACATTTTAAATTGAGCTAGTGATTTTAGGACTGGACAAACGGGTTTTAGACGCGCAGGTCGGGGTGGGTACCCGCTTTTTAAGGCTGGTACAGAGCGGGTCCAAAAATTTTAAATACAAAAAGAGTTGGATCGGGACAGGTATATGAAATTAGCGGTGTGGGGCGGATCTTAAAGTATAAGGGAACGGACCACCGGCTCGGCCCGATTCTAGCATGGAATATAGGCTATTTGAATTTTCTTCCTCATCCGAGTCTTCTCAGATAAACACTAAGACAGAAACTGAATAATCTCTCTTCCATTCATTCACGACTCAAGCTCGTGTCCAGGAGCCATCCATCACTAAGACATCGATCTCTTCTTCCGACTCCTCCCTTTCACTCATACCTCAATCTCTCCTCCTGACTCGCTCCCACCATTCCAGCTCTGTCCACCTCCATCATCATCAGACTTTGATCTCTCATCCTGATTCGCTTCCGCCCTCTTCGCTCTGTCCGCCACCATCATCATCAGACCTCGATCTCTCATCCTGACTCAATTTCTCAAAAGAAGTATCTCTCTGTCGAACTCGAAGGGACGAACAATGAAGTAGAACACTCGAAACAACAATTAGTCATCTCCTCCGTCTGACTTTGACCCATATTTGCAGCACACGAGCTCTGATGACAGTCATCTTCAGTTTTAAGATATGAACGTTTTAGGGATTTAAGATTAAAAATTAAATTAGGGTTTTATAGATTTAGGGATTTTGTTGGGTTCTTGAACCTTGACCTCTGTTCTGTTCCAATTTCAAATTTTTATTGAATTGAATTTGAAACTTCTATTGAATTAAATTGAATTTGAATATATGGATGTCTTGTGATAGTTTCATATGTTTGAATCTTCTGTTTCAGGCTAGTATTTTTAATTAGATTATGTTGATTTGTGCAACATTTCTGTAAATCCAAGATATGTAATTAGATTATGTTCGGCTGATGAGAAAATTTACTAGAGAATTCTATAATTCTAGTCAATTACGTTATCCAGCTGCATTTAGTTTCATTGTGCCTGGAAAGTTGGGCTGATAAAACATGATAGGAAAAAGACCAGTCTTGGCTGATAACATGATAGGAAAAAGACCCGTCTTGGCTGATAAAACATGATAGGTAAAAGACCAGTCCATTATGATAAGAAAATTTTTGAAAAAAAAAACAAATTGTAATTAGACCCAAATGGGCCAAATTTGATTTTTAAAAAAAGATAATTGGACCCGTGGATTTAGTCCGAATCGGCCCATTTCAAACGGATCGTGTAGGTCAAGTTTCAAATTTAGAAATTCCAGGTTTTAATGCCTAACCCGTGCCCATCCCTAAGTGATTTCTTTTGTTTGACTCTTCTTGCTTGAGTTGCCCTTGGGGCTTTACCTTTTAATCTTTACTTCCTTACAAAACATATTCTGAAATGCATAGGCTTTTCAAGTTTTTTTTTTCTTAGTTCAGAAAAATACATAAGCTTTCAAGTTTGAGTAGCCTAGATTAGGAGCGGGCAAACGGGTCCAAGACCTGTGGGTCGGGCCGGATACCTGTAATTTGGGGCGGGTCCAAAATTTCGGAGAACAAAACGGGGCGGGTATACAAATTTAGTGGGGCGGGGCGGTTCTTAAAATAGAAATGGACGGGCCCCCGGCCCAGCCCGTCTCATGGTCTCTCCTCCTGGCTCTTCTTCTCTCACTCACAGACATCGATCTATTTCTCATCCGTTCGCCACCATCGTCATCATCCTCTCAGTCTGATTTCTCTCCCTCATTTTCTAAATTTCCTTCTCTCTCTAACCTTCACTTTGCAAAACTCTCTTATTTCCATCAAGAAACCATCACCCACAACCATCATTTTCCTGGCCAAATCAAATCATAACCACCAAAATCAGTTTTTGGGTGGCTTAAAGATCATGTTGTGTGCTTGCATGGAAGATCCAAAGCTGCAATAGTAGTAAACTCTCGAGCCCGAGAACCCAAGGCCAACCCATCGGATTTTGGTGAGTCATTCCTCCAAATCCGTGCCAATTTGTATATGGTTAAGTTATGAAGTGATGTATGTTGGGATTTGAGATGAAATTTGAGGGTTTTAACCCTGATTTCATCACTGTTAATTTCTCCAGAATTCGGCTGGGAGACTAATCCAAATTATGGTGAATCATAAACGGATTTAAACCCCCATTATAGAAATTATGAGCTTGTTGGTAAGTTTCTAGACTCTTTACATGATTTTTGAGTGAAATTTAAGTGGTAATCAGGATTCTTAACCTCTGAATGCCTACAAGCATTTTTTCAAAAACCTGGACAATTTTCGACATCTTCTCTGTAGAATCCAATAAACTCTGGCGATGTCAAAGATCCAGAGGATGAGCGATAAAGCGAGTCTGGAGGCGATCCAAAGAAAAAATAAAGAAAAGGAACCCGTGAACCCGTCCCGAACCGACCCGTTTGAAATGAGCCGGGTTAAGTCCTGTTTTAGTGATCAAATTTATAATATTCGGCCCGCCCAGCTGGGTCCGTGTTCACTAGATAAGTGGCTGAAGATAAATTGAAAAAAAAAAAAAACTAAAAGCTAATTTTAAATACTCAATTAAAATTAACTTTTACTTTTTTTATTTATCTTCATCCGCTTATCTAGACTACTCAAACTTAAAACAGCAAAATTAAATTTTGTAAACCACATTTAAATTATTTCCCTAATTCCAAAATTAAAAAAGTAACGTGGTAAGGGACTGGATTGCCAATATTCCAGATGAGAGGGTGACGTGGCATAAGAAACGATGCATTAATCAAATATTTAATTCAAAAAACAAAGGCACAGAAGTGCCACACTCAAAAATGGGTCAGAAAATCTCATCTCTAATCAAAGTTTGTAATTATAACCTGTATTTTGTTTTGTTTCTACAAAGGGAAAGCAAAAAAGGGAAAGAAAAAAAAAAAGAAAAAAGAGCGGAGTGACTGAGTCAGAGAGAATCAGTTGCTTAAACTTTCAGAAACCCTAACCTAATGGCTACTACTGTAAATGGACGATCCCAATGAGCGAACGAGGTATGCCTTTCTTTTCTTTTCTTTTGCTTCGAATGATAGAATGATAGATACTAGTCTTCTATCTCGTCTCTGTGTGTAAATTCTAAATTGGAATCGATATTTTTGGTTTATGTTGGTGGATTTCATTTCTGTTTTCAATTGGAGTTATAGGTTTGCGTCCCAGCTTCCATGGATAGTTTTTGGGAATTATTTTAACTTGACGTCTTAAACAAATGAGGTTTAGTTATATTATCAGACCCAGACTGCAAAATTCCTTCTGCATTCTTATTCGAAGGAAAAGATTTTTATTCTCTTCCGAGCTGAAATTTGGGCGGGCAATTTGTAATTGCACTTTTACTTGATTTTGTATATTGTAATCGTATGAATGTAACGTATAACTTTCAGTTTTCATTGTATAACTGACAATCCATGAAGACGCTCTTATGTATTTCTTGCAAAATTCAAATTAACTACATATGATATGACGTCACTACTTTCTGCCAATAACTGTTGCATTTTTCTAAGGCATTCTTCCCAATCCCACATTCCTACCTGCCATGTTACCTTCTATATTCGTGTGTTTCCAATTTTCAAACAGATTAATCATATTGTGGAGGAAAAAAAAGGAAAATTCTTGAGGCCATCTTTTTCCCTAGAAACCATTGAAGGCTTAAACTGTAGGTTTTAATGCCCAAATTCCTAGATAACTTAAATCCTTAACTCTAAGCTTCAGACTGCGTTTTGACTTTTATTGAAGTGGCAATCCTTGTGCATTTGGACAATCGCGTCCTCCAGTCTCCAGGCAAAGAATCATAATGTTACCATATATAGGGTGGTTAGGAGATGTACCTTGGGTGGAACTCACGAGTAATGAAATTAACCACTTATTTGTTGATTTCTACATCCCGTCGTTTTTGTAGTTCTAAGTCGTTCATGTGAAAATCTGTGGGCTTACTGTCAGTTCTCTGTTTCATTTGTCTTGGTTACTAGTCATGCTTCAGTGATTGCAATTTTCATGTCAAGATTGATTAATTTCTCTTTCCTGATTCAATTTACCTAAGATGATGTCTTTCATATAGATAGCATGGAAATTTGGTATTTTCTTGACATAGGTCATTATTGGATGATTCAGAATTTTTTCCTCCGACACCACTAGCTTTTAAAATGAAACCAAAAACAACTGCTGTGCCTAGAGCTCAGAGATCCAAACCTTTTCAGGGGGGTGGACCTAATTGGGTTCTTATTGCTGGTGGTGCCTTGTTAAGTACATTGTCAATTCGTCTTGGTTACAAGCTGAAGCAAGCACTTGACGCAAAGCCCCAAGAGAATGCTAGTAACGGTTCGAATATTTTTAATGTGTATAACTTTTTCCTTACAGTGGCTCCTTCTACCTTTTAACATTGTTGTCAATTTCAGGAAGTGGAAAATCCTCCGACCAAAGAAAGTCTGTAGGTTGCCGTGTGCACTCAAACGTTTATTCCTTTACACAACAAAATGATGGTGGTTGCTTTAATTGCATGTCAGGTATGGAGTAGTAAATTATTGGCTTGGAATTTCTGAGGTTTAAACAAGTAGTTTCTGTTCAGGATTCAAAATTAGTTTTGGCCAGTGGTTGATTACACCTTCATTTGCATGGTTCTCCTTTGGGTGTGAAAGCTTGTCTGATATATTGTGAGATACAACCATATTGAAAAAGAAGAGAATGAAAAACTCGGTGTTCAGTTTTTAATGCTACACCTTAATCTAACTGGCTTTGTTGAGAATAACAACAACTGGACTCTTTCCGAAGAGTGAGGCTGAAGAACTGTATGGAAAGTTTTGTTATCAAACAGCTATCTGTATTTGGATTGATGCTAGTTGAGTTTCATTCGAATTGTGTTGTGTTTGTTGCAATTTATTTGCAGTTCTCCCTTATTGCTTGATGAGCAATAGCGTGATATATTATTTGACTGCCCATTATAATAATCTGGTTGCTTCATATATGTAATGTAGGAAATGAGGGCATGATGGAGATGAAGTGCCTGCCCAATAACCAGATGCTGACTGAATCTGATGGTGCCCTGCCTTTAGCCATGGTTCCAGCCCCTGAATTTAACAAGGAGAATGGCATTGTCTGGGCATCTTCTCCAGATCACCTTGAGTTGCCTCCAAAGCCATTCCTCCACTATTCAAACTGCTCAGATTCTCCATGTGTTTCAGAATCTGGGTCTGACATCTTCAGTAAGCGGGAAGTCATACAAAAACTGAGGCAACAACTGAAGAGAAGAGATGACATGATATTAGAGATGCAGGATCAGATTGTAGAGCTGCAGAGTTCACTGAATGCGCAGCTGGCACATTCTACCAATCTACAGTCACAACTTGATTTGGCAAACAGGGACTTTTTTGATTCGGAGAGAGAAATCCAGAGGCTTAGGAAGGCAATCGCTGATCACTGTGTGGGACATGTGAGCCCCATTGACAGATCACCCCAGGTCACTATTTGGCAACCTGAAGAAAGAAATGGTCATGTGAATGGATTTCCTGATGGGGAAAGCAACTTTGATGCAACTGAAAGAGGAAGAGGGGATGGAGAGAGGGTTGAGATGCTCAAGAGGGAAGTAGGAGAATTGAAGGAGGTGATAGAAGGAAAGGAATACTTGCTACAAAGCTACAAGGAGCAAAAAGCAGAGTTCTCACTGAAAATCAAAGAGTTGCAGCAGAGACTGGATTCTCAACTCCCCAATATTTTGTAGGAAACTTATTGTTTTTGTGTATTCTTTTGCTTGTTCTGCTACTCATAAGCTTCATTTTCCTCCCTCTCCTTACCATACCTAGTTTAGATTAATTTTTTATGATGTATTTTGTGCGTGTATGCGACCTGGATGAATGAGATTTTGGTGTTTGGAGTAGCAAAAGCTTGCATAGTGGTGGGAGGGTCATTTTCTCAGCATGTACCGGAAGTTGCATTTTTGGAGGAAATGCCTCCTACTGTCCAGAAATGCATTTCCCATAAATGTTTTGGTCCTTTCCTACCTCCATTTGGTTACTTTTATTTTTCTTTCAGTTGCAGTATCCAGACATTGTTAAGGCATTTCGATTTTGGGAATTGAAATCCTTGTGGACGTGACAACCCCCTTCCCTCCTTTCTTCTACAAACCTTGGTACAGCAAACGAATGGAGAGGAATCAAAGTCCAAACTTCAGACCCTTTGAGGCCGCATAATTATAATCCACTGCTTCTTCATACATGAAAACCTACTCTCATTCTACGCAATTCCAGATTTCAAAAATACAAGGAAATGAAGAAATGATCAAAATAAAAAGCTCAATTCTCTCAAAGGAGAACCTTTTAACGTTATGTTCTCTTCTGTGACAGCGTGGCAGGCGCAATCCGCTAATATAATTAAATACAACAGCTATCCATCTTCCATTGTAACTGCAGTATGTGGCTTCATTGGTATTTTCCCCTATGAGTGATTCAAATTTTAAAAGCATTGCTCCAATTCTCATGCTGCATGAAATTCACAACATTTCCAAGACGGCCAATGCTAATTCATTTGCCATGTAATGGGCTTTCCTGTTTATAAACAGCTTCTCCGCCCGTGATCAAGTATGATTTGCCAAGACCTCTATTGGTTAACGAGTGTTCAAATCAAACTCCCCAACTTCACGCCAGCCGTCCTGCATGCCCATGGATCCATTCTCGGTCTCTTCATCATTTAAAAAATCCTCACATGGTTCCTTCTCATCTCTTTGCATATTATTTCCCCATCCATTTATCATCTCTTCTGGGTTAACCCCATGTTCCTGCTCTCTCATGTCATGCCCAATCGAAACGTCATTGCCTTCAGACCCAAGTGCACTTGCCCTTATTGGGGCCCGAGCTAACATTTCAGCATGTGCTTGTGACTCAACCCGAGCTTGCTCTGCCTGAGCTCGTAATTTAGCTTCCCGGCCAGCTTTCTCTCTTGAATCAAACTCTGCTTTCAATTCCAGACATGTCCTTTTTTCTTCTTGGCAAAGTGCCTGCTCAATCATAAGTCTCTCTTCAGACCGAAATTCCCCCAAAGCTCGCTTACGGGAAATTATGTTAAAGGCTAGTGCTTGTTTCTCAAATGTTGCTGTAAACTCTGCAACTTTAGAAGATATGTTGTGATCCCACTGCTGAGAGCGAGATGGAATCAGGCCTGTGGTGTCAGAGTCGAGGATTCTGTCATCCTCCTCTGCCTCATAATCTGCCACTACATGATAAGGCAGCAACCTGCCAATTTAAGGGGAAAATAGATATAAGAATGCCTTGGAAGTGCAACAAATTCTCAAAAATTCAAGCATAAGCAATTTAAATAAACACCTGGAGACAAAGCTTACTACGTTAAACCATCAATTGGGAATATTTCAAGTGGGAATTAGGCACCACCATCTTAAAGGTAACATGATCTACAAATTTGTAATTATCCTTATTCATAAACATCAGACTATGCTAACTGGTAATAAGTGTCAAAAACATATAGGCCAGGTTCGGGGGACACACATGAAAACACATTTCAAACAATTAGATTGGAGCACATTAAATGGTTTAGATCAACACAACTTCCCAGAGAAAAGGAGAAAAGACGGGGAAATATAACTAGAGGGGGGACAAAACAGCTTATATACCAACTGCATTCACATCCACAACCAACCTCTTTGACTCGAGATGACATTTCATCAACTACATGTAGCAGAATGCAAACTACCAGATAAGGAGAAATAACAAGGCTAAGAGTAAATGGACTAATAACCAGGGCAACAAGTAATGATGACTCACTTTGCTTAATCCATCTATCCCATAAGGCGTACTAGCCGTAAAGGGTAATGTTAACATGAAACACAAGATTCCAGGTATTTATATTTGATCTTTTAATACCATTCTGCTAACACAAGATTATACACCTCCCTCTCTCTTCTCTCTCTCTCTTCTCTGGAATGAGTCCAGGGTATGACTCTGTTATGAATTATAGGTGCTATTCTGGGACATCGGTTTAGACACAATGCTAAATAATCCAAAACCCATACAGAAATGTCCACAGGACTGGATAAACTAGTATTAACTTTTGAAGTATCCATTAGCTTAGGCATGTTGAATAACCTTCTACATGACTTCCATGGAAGTCAGGTTGGTTCCTCATCTATTAATGATAACATTCTTTTGAAGAGAGAGATTATGGGTTCGACTACTAATGGAATAGGCTGCGAGCTCGTAGGAGGGGAAACAAGGGAAAGTGAAAACTCTCTTTTTTTAACGAAAGAAACTATATTTTAGGACAGTACAGTCACACGAAGGGATAAGAAGTCCACATAAAAAATAAAAACAAAAATGAAACCGCCCTAAAATGTTAACAGTTAAGAAAACTGGAGGAGCTAACTGAAAGCAGCTTTCCAATCAAGCCAAATAACTGAAAAGGACAAAGTTTTCAAGATCTGTTGAAACCAAAGCCCATATGAAAACCAGAAACGAACTTTCTCCCATAAGTCCTCTCAGATGCTATCATAAGGTGCACAAGATATTATATCTAAACGAATCTGTTAAGCAAAATAGTAACTCTCTTGTGTCAATAAAAGGTGGAGCACATGAACTCAATCAAAAAAATCACAAACTGTAAAACTAGGTCCCATTAAATGCAAACCAGCATGGAATATGTAAGCAAAGACGGTAGAGCTTTGATTCAGGAACATGACACTGAAACCCCACATGTACAAAGGGCACAAACAATTTCAAGGTATTGACGTGGAGATAAAAATGATAACAATGTGAGAATGTGTAGCTAGCAGTAGCAGATATCCTGGAATAGGTGATGGGGTAATGTATGAGAGCAGGGATTCTTCCATAACCCAACAAATTAGCAGTTGCCTCAACAATGTTTGTAGTTGGTCAATCAAGATGTTTGAATTAAGTCATAATTTTCAATAAAAAAAATTCCATTTTCAATTTAGAGATAAAGATATGAGGACCTAAATTCGCAAAACAACAAAGAAGAGAAAATGCAAGCGAAAAGTAAACGAGAACAAGGATTTCAATGAGATGGAAGCCCTAATCAGTAAAAAAATGAACCTCTCACAGGCGTCTTCGAGGGAAGAGAAGGGACGCTTGAAATCGGGATGACAGACACGCCAGGCGTCCTGGTACGCCATCTGTAGCTCCGCCTGGTTCCCGGGTCGGATCACCCTCTGCTGTTGCTGTTGCTGCTGCTGCTGCTGTTGTTGGGACTGTTGGGGCTGCTGCTGCTGTTGTTGGGGCTGCTGCTGCTGTTGTTGGGGATGTTGGGGCTGCTGCTGCTGCTGCTGTTGCCGTGGGTTGGCAACAGGATTTTGATGGAGATTAGGAGCGGAATTAGGGTTAGGGTTAGGGTGGAGATTGATGGCTCGGAGTGGGCGCAAATGGGCGTCGATGTTGGAAGGGAAACGGGAAATGGCAGCGGCCTGTTGGGCTTGTTGCTGTTGCCTTTGCAGTTGTTGTAAGAGCAATAACTGTTGCTGTTGCTGTTGATGCTGTTGGTTTTGTTGCTGTTGCTGTTGTTGCTGCTGTAGCAATAGTTGGTGCTGCTGCAATGCCTTCTCCTCTTCCATGCCTGCCTTGTATCTCTTCACCTGCGACTGCGAGGTTTGGCTGAAATATGTCAGTCTACCTTCAGCAGCTCAAGATAACTGTTATGAGTCCCGTTTTGACGATGCACTCGGCCTCTCTGCCTCAACTCTGCCCTCTCTTCAAAACCCCTAAGCAGGCTAGGCAAATTTACACAAATAGCCCTGGACTTTTGTTCATTTACCCACTATACTGAATAAATTTACAATTTATTAATTTGCATATTTTTACAATACACCACCTAAGTCCAATTTTCATTTAAAATTTGAGAAATGCAAGAAAGTAAGTGAAAAGGTTACAAACATTCACTCTAAATTTTTTATGTTTAATCACATAACTTGGATAGTTTTGTTAATTTTTAAGGTTAATTTTGTTAATTCTGTCACCTAACTACACTATTTCCCCACCCTTATCACATTCCCACCCTTCATATTGTTGTAGCCCAATAATCTTAGAACTGTGATTGTGTAAATCTTACGAAATTCTTATGGAATTTTATCATGTATTTTAGATAGTGTCCTTTAAATTGTAATACCTAAAGGGTAAGACATTTAACTTCCTACCACTATAAATAAAAGGCACAATAGGGTGAAAAATCACACCTCATAATCTATCGAATTCTCTCTATGCTTGTTGCACCATCTCTCAATTTCTCTATCATTTTGCGTAAATAGGCCCTACAACATCGATAAGTTAAAGGCTTATTAATTGATGCCTCCGAAAACTGCCATATAGTCTCAATTTTTCCTATGAAACTGGTTTTGTCTCACTTTGCCTCTAAAGATTACATTTTCAACTATTTTGGTCTCACTTTACCTCATTCAGTTAAAGAACTGGTATATTCAAGGGCATTTTAGACTATTTACATGTTGACATCTATTTATCTTAGCCTACACACTAAACCAATTCCAATTCTATTTTTTTACAACATTAATTCAAAACCCCTTGAGTTATGGCCTTTTTAAAAATAAATGATGGCGTGTTTACCAAGTAGGATGGGAATTGAGGGAAACAGAATTGCACGTTTTCTGAAGCATTCCAGAGTTTACTAACATTTGGGGAATGAAAAAACAGGTGCAGTCCACCTAATATCCGGAATCAAATTCAAGAATTACCCAAAATTGAATTCCAGGGAAAAGGCTCAATACGGAATCAAAATTTTCTTTCCAAAATACCCTTCCATCATCCATTTTTCAACAATTCTTTGCTATCTTTCACACTCGACGCATTTTCACCAACTTCAACTTTATTAGGCCTCAATTCGTCCATTTTGTCTAGCCTAATATCTAATTGTTTCACCGAATCGAACCGCTGCACTCTTGCTTGAATCTGGCAGCTGCACTCTAACCCAATGTAGTGGACCGGAGTCAAGATCGCATTTGGCGACAAGACTGCTCTGCACTGGACCATGACTTGCTGAGTTATGAGGTGGTGGTTATGGGGTAAGTGGGATGGGAATATTGAGACAACAAGGAAATGCAGAGGGCCACCGAGGGAGCCACTAACAAGGCTACGTTGGATTGTAGCATAAGGATAATTTTTGTTATTTGATCTTTAAATACTAATTATTTAGACTATTTTATTATTTTTAGTTGTTATAACCCACCCATTAAATAAAAAATAAGAAAACTAAAACTACTTTTAGAAAAAATAAGATTTTTGTTGTGGACTATTTTATCTGACAAAAATGAGAGAGGGAGGCCGGCGGTAGAGGAGGAAGAAAGAGAGAATTGTAGGGGAATTGTGTTGTGTTTCCCTCTTACTTTGCACCTCTATTTATAATAATAAGATAGGGGTATTCCTTGCTCTCTAAGGAATATGAGATACAATAGGATAAAGATAAACCCTAATCAAATCTAATCTAGGATTTGCACAATCATACTTAAACTAGGATTGTTTACAACACTCCCCCTTGAGTGTGTAAATACTCAAGGTAGATTTAGCATCATGCAGAAGTTGATGAAGTCGACTTGTCAGTGCTAATTCAAAGGAACAACGCTTATTCTCAATAAGGTATGAATTTGCATAAATAAGGAAGTCTCACTAAAAACCCTAAGGCTATGGCAAAAACTCAAGTAGGGACAAAATCCATAGTCTAAGGAAAAATGCGTGAGAAATGCAAAGTCAAAAGAAACGTCTACAAGATGTCATCAGGGATATGACCAGCCCAAGGTGGGTGCCTCGTTAAAACCTAGTTAGGTAGCAAAAACCCAGTGAGAAAAATGCTCCTAATCGTAGGGAAAAAGAGTACATTAAGATCAAGTGAGTATCTACAGGATACTCCCTCTGAGTTTGACATAATTCCAAAGAGAAATAGCAAAGTTACAACTCAGAAAGTTTACGCATACCAATTCCATGAACAAGCTTCTGAAACGTCGTCTTCGGCAGTGATTTGGTGAAGAGGTCAGCCAGATTGTCTTGTGAACGGATTTGCGTGACTTCAATATTTTGATGCTCTTGTTGTTAATGTGAAAAGAAAAACTTCGACGCAATGTGCTTGGTGTTGTCTCATTTGATGTAACCCTTCTTGAGCTGTTCGATGCAAGCTGCGTTGTCCTCAAAGATCGTCGTCAGGACATCAACGGCGGGATAAAGATCGCAAGAGCTTCGAATATGGCCCACTACTGCTCTCAACCAAAAGCATTCCCGACTTGATTCATGTAAGGCGAGAATTTCAGCATGGTTAGACGAAGTGGAAACTAAGGTCTGTTTCGTTGACCTCCAAGATATTGCGGTGCCTCCAACGGTAAAGACATAACCCGTTTGAGAACGCGCCTTGTGCGGATCAGATAAGTATCATGCGTCAGCATAACCAACAAGGCGAGAATCAACTCGAGGAGCATAAGGTGTAGCATTATTCGAGGATTCGTAGGGATAGAACAAGCCCAGATCCGTAGTACACTTAAGGTAGCGGAACATGTCTTTCATGCCAGTCCAATGCCTGCGTGTAGGTGCATTACTGTATCTTGCCAAAAGATTAACAGCGAAGGAGATGTCGGGTCTAGTGCATTGAGTTAAGTACAATAAAGCGACTATTGCACTTAGATAAGGAACTTCAGGCTCCAAAATCTCTTCATCATCCTCATTCGGACGGAATGGATCTCGTTTTGCATCTAGCGTACGAACGACCATAGGAGTACTCGAAGGCTTCGCTTTATCCTCATTAAAGCGGCGCAACACCTTCTGGGTGTAGTTCGATTGATGTACTAGGATTCCATCCGAACAATGCTCTATCTCGAGACCGAGACAGTGTCGAGTCTTACCTAGATCTTTCATCTCAAATTCCGACTTCAGGTGCGAAGCAGTTCTCGCGAGCTCTTCAGGAGTTCCAATGACATTCATGTCATCGACATATATTGCAACAATCGCAAATCCGGAATGTGACTTCTTAATGAACACAAAAGGGCATAATTCGTTGTTCACATATCCCTGACTAGTCAAATACTCACTTAAACGGTTATACCACATTCTTCCTGATTGCTTCAAACCGTAGAGTGAAAGCCTCAGCTGAATTGAGAGTGTGTTCCGGGGTTTGGAAATATTTGAACCAATCAATGTAAGTCCTTCAGGAACTTTCATATAAATTTCTGTATCAAGATCCCCATAGAGATACGCAGTTACTACGTCTATCAGCTGCATATTCAGTTTTTCGGAAACTACCAAATTGATAAGGTAGCGAAAAGTAATCACATCCATAACGGGTGAATAAGTTTCGTCATAGTCAATCCCAGGGCGTTGTGAGAAGCCTTGCGCAACAAGATGAGCTTTGTAACGCACAATTTCGTTCTTCTCATTACGTTTCCGAACGAAAACCCACTTGTAGCCAACGGGCTTCACATGTGGAGGAGTAGGAACTACAGGTCCAAACACCTTAGGTTTCGCAAGCGAATCGAGTTCGACTTGGATTGCTTGTTTCCAGTTTGACCAATCAGCTCTACATCGACATTCATCAACGGAACGCGGTTCAATGTCATCGCTCAACATAATCTCAGTAGTTACTGCAAATGTTAATGCATCGTCGACAATCATCTCATTTCTACGCCACACATCATCTAATCTAGCATAATAGACCGAAATCTCACGATTCTCGGGAGGAGGATTCGTCTCTTCAAGGACGCTTCTGTAATCTAGAATTTCCTCATGAGTTGGGTAGAATGAGTAAGCGATAGTCGAATTCACAGTAAGCTCTTCAGGACCTTGTGTCGTTGTTTTCCTCTTCTGGGGGTGTGAATCCTTTGAACCAAGGGGTCTGCCACGCTTTTGTGTAAGGGCAGATGATTGGCTAGCCGCTAATGTACGTGGATCACCAGAATTGGCGTCCCGGGCTTCTAGGAGGGCAGTATGTCGTACATTTGGTACATCTATCTTTGCAGGCGTATTCGCAGCTGGAATGTGTGATCTTGTCACGCGCGCTAGATCGGTGAAAGCATTTGGCATGCTCTGAGCTATGCTCTGAAGATCTAATATGCGCTGCACTTCAGTTTCAGACTGAGCAGTGCAGGGATCTAAGTGAGACAAATTGGGAGTCGTCCACGATAATTAGCGTCGTTCTTCAGGAACGCTGACGTTCTTATCTCCCCCTAACGACGAGAAGACTGTCTCATAGAAGTGACAATCTGCAAAACGATCGGTAAACAGATCGCTTGTCAAAGGTTCTAAGTAATGAATGATCGAAGGAGAATCATATCCGACATAGATTCCCATCCTTCAAGCCAAATTAAAGTGTGGGTAAAAATATAAAAACCCATTAGGCCTAAAAATAATTAGGCAAATAAAATTCGGGACCCAAATAAAAAAAAACTAAGCCACGGGTGGCTTTAAAAAAACATGGGGTCGTGTGACCTAGGCCCAAAATTGGGCTATGAGGGTCTCGGATGAGCTGCAGGCTCACGGGAGAGGGTTGGGCTGCTGCAGGCAGACCTAAAAAAAATTTGTTTTTTTTTTCACATGCACGGGTTGCTTCAAGTAGGCCCCCAAAAAAATCTGTTGCAGGCCGAGAAGCAGATAGGCCTGAGCAAGGGTTCCGTGACCCCAAACGAAAAAAAATGAAACTAGGCCAAGAGAATGAGCCCAATGGGGCTCGGGTTAAGTCCAGAACCATCATAGCCAAAGCTTGGTATGTCTTGCCGAGGAAAAACACCGGTCTAGATTGACGGTGCCATGACAGACAGCGTTGCCAAGGTCCAGGCAAGCCGTGGGTTGACAAAAACTCAAATAGGAATGGAGATTTTTTTTAAAAAAACTCGACATTCGTTGTGAAACCCGAGAATGTCGAATCGGATTTTCGACAAAAACCCGTTGAGAACTAGGTGAATCTCGGCTCAATTTCCGACAAGAATGTCGTCGGAGACAACTGTAGGTCGTCAAAGAGGCTTAGGCACGGCTGCAGGCCGTGCAGCACGGTGATGGAGTGGTAGTGACACCTTCTGGGTGTCGGGGTTAGGTGTTTTGGGCTAGAAGCTTCTTGCTTCGCAGGTCCTGGCTTGGGGACGGGTTGGGCCATCGCAAGCTGTGGGCTTGGTGGCTTGTGACCTTGCATGATTCAAGGGCATGGGTTCGAATAGGAAAATTGTTAAAAATGTAGGGAAATTGCTAAAAATAACTTATTTTCTTAATTTTATGACTGAAATAGGGCAAATTGGCCATACACAAGACATGCACATCATGCACAAAATTGAAAGGACGAAAATACCCACATATAAATTGTAAAAACTCACAGGCAATGGCATCATTTTTCTGATCTCAAAGAGAGAGCTGTGAGATCTGGTTTTTTGGTTGAGCTCGGATCTATGAGAGCATACTATGTGCATGTCGTGTACATACAGTGTACGAGCGAGCTTAATATGAAGAGCGGAACAATTTTATCCATATCCTTCTCTCTTCCTTATTTCCACTCTAATTTCTTTATTTTTCCTCAAATTTCTCTGGGTAAATTACAATTTACACCCTTAAGTTTGAGTGCAATTACAATCTCATACAACATCTTTAAAACATTTCAATATCATATCTTTAGTATTATTTCATTTCAATTTCGTACAATCGTTAGTCAGGACTGTTAAATTGATCGTTAGGTGATGACGTGGCAAATATAAGCCTACATATTTTAATGATGTGGCAAATAAAATAATTTAAAAACAAAGCTAAATGAAAACAAATTGAGCCTCACCAACCTTCTTCTCCGGCCATCCTTGTGCTCATCAATGGTGACCTAACAAGTCAAACTAAATCTAACATAACTACCAAAGGGCTGCTCTATCTCATTATTGGCTTGAGCTTCGCCTGCATTAGCGGTTGCGAATCTGAACAGAGTGGCATTGAACATCGACTTTGGCGGTTTGATGATCATGTTCTTCTCGAGCTCAAAGCTATGGCAGTCAGTGTTCCGGCAGCTGAGCGCGGTGGCGAATACAATGAGAATAAGGATGCTGAATAGTGCAGAGACCCAATGGTTCATAGGAAAAATGAAGTGATCAGAAGGGTTAATGGTGGTTTAGGAAGATCTTGATGCTCTACGTGTTGGGTTCATCTAGATTTCTACATATTTTGGCATTAAGAAAGGAGATGAGATTTTCATTTGGGATTTTGCCAATAAGTATTTCAATAGGAGTGAGAGTGAGAAATTGGGAGTTTGGGATTTGGTTAGGAAAATATGATTTGTTTAATAAATGAAAATTTCGTTGTGCTAAAGGGATTGTGGGGTTTGGACTTTCCAGCCATTTTTTCTGACTAGCACCAATCTCCGTTGGGCCTCCAAAGGGTATGAATCTCTTCTTCACATTCATAACTACATTTTGGCTTTTGAAACTTTGAAAAAAATTGAGAAACGAGCTCGAATAGAGCTCAGGAATTTTGCCCAGAAGCTGGCCAAATCTCAGGCCTCGCGAAGAAGACAAGTAGCCTCTACTTGCGGGCGTGTGGTGCAGTGGTGGCCGATGCGTGGAGCACACGTGCCTCCCTATAGGTACTGTGCTCCGTCATCGTCCACGGCTGCGGCATCGGTCAACTTTCTGGCGACTTAACTCGACGCTTGCGATAGCGCGTGGCCTTCCGATTGCCGCTCCATGGTGGTGAGTATGGCGGCGCGTGGGGGAACCCGAGGTCCCCCTTAGGTTTTTCGACATCCTAAATTCGATTACGATGTTTGTTTTCCCAAATTTAATCGTCTTCTTAGTGTTTACTAAATTGTCCTTTTTGTGATTAGGTGTGTCGTTTGAGGTGACCCCATCATCTCTATTGTTGAACGACACGTTGGTAACGAAATATATGTGAGTAGACCCATTTCCAAAATGCATGATTTAATGACTAAAAATGCATACATGAAAAACATGATTTTATAACTACATTTTATGAAACGTTTATTGAGTTATTAGATTTACGCTTTATGAAATATCATGCTCTATCGAATTTACGTTCTTTGAAATACTTATGAACATGGTTTATGATGATGATTTGATGTTTGAGCTATTGAACTACAATGACATAGATTTTGGAAAGATTATGTTCATGATTTTTTTGTGCTCACTTAGTGGATATATATATATATATATGTGTGTCCTGGCAGGAGATGTTGTGTCTTTGAGCGGAAGATATATATGCCTTCAAGTGGGCGATGTAGTGCCTTCGGGCAATTGTGATACCACTACTAAGGACATTTTATACGATATATGTTTTATGAAAGTTTTATGGCATGCTAGGGTTTTCGAAAAATCTATTACTTATTATGCTATATGAGTTTTCTAAAATTGGGGATTAGTATGTCGAAGAATAATTGTTTTACTATTAAATATATATAAATCTGGTCCACTGATGTTTTGTTTTGTGCCTCCTTCAAAACCTAGGAACGAGGCACACGACCTGAGCTACGAGGCATTTCCATATCAGTGAATTTGGGTCCTCTTCTCTGCATAAGACATCTTTTGTAATCGCACTTTCTAATATTTCTTTCGCTTGTATTTCGAATTAGTAGTATGCTTTGAACATGTCATGCATTATCACTTTTTAATTGTTGCAGTTGATTATTATATTTTATTTAGGTTTGTACTTGAAACTATATTGAGTGGTTACGCATGAAATTTTTATGCATGTTCCTCATGTTCTCAGCATATGCATTCATCAAATGGCTTACGTCACTCTCGGGTGTCAGTCAGCATGTAGCCATTTCGTTGTCCTTTGGACATTGGGATCGGGGTGTGTCACCTTTCTTCTTGACTTATGACTTTGTAATATTTACAACTTAGTAAAAAAATTTAAGGGTAATTCTCAATTTATTATCTTGAAAATTCTTGGTTTTCAACATTTTATACATTAAATTTTTTATCCATGTCAGTACCTAAAGTTTTTTAGTCATGTGCCACGTCACATGTTTTCGATCATCGCATATTTGGTGGCACATGGCTTGAGGGCTCAAGCTTGGAAAAGTTAAGAGCAGTTCCACCGTGGTGGAGGCCCCCTAGGGCTATCCACTATGCTATCAATCTAATGAACAATAACTGCCTTTAATGAACAGTAATTGCCTTTTGCATCTCCATCCTTACACTAAATAACACTGGCAATTGGGAATAAAATATTACTATTTTTTTATATTTATAATTAATATTATTTTACTTGTATAAATTAATATTTTATTATTATTTTATCTTTTCCTTTTGAAATCTTTTCCTAGAAACTTCTACCATTTTTTATGCATTTCCAACACATAGCAGAGCAGCACACCAGTGTTAAAGTAACAGACGTGGCGGTCGGCAAAGGTGAAGGGTTTGGACCAGAAGGCATAGGTGAAGTTAGTGTTGCAGTACTCCGGGGCGGCCAGAACGGCGCCTCCTCTGAGGGGAATGGCAGAGAGCTTGGCAATGTCGTCGACGAGGATGAGGTCGGAGTCGAGGTAGATGATGCGGCGGATGCAGAGAGGGAAAAGTTCGGCGAGGTTGGATTGAGCATAGTTGAGGGTGCAGTCAAGGGCGGAGCGGATGAAGGTGGAGATAAGGCCAGAGACTTCGCCCAAAAATGCAGAGGAGATGATGGCTGACGTCGCCCAGACCGAATTTTTTTTTAAAAAGGCATCTGACGTCAAACCTACTTCAGGCTCTCGGCCCGGCACGAATCCACAGGCCTCTCCCTCGGGTGGGGCCTGCTTGGGCTCCCTCGCCAGACAACGTTGGGCTTCATCCCTCGGGCAATCAAGCCCTGTTCCGCCCACTGTCCCTCGAGCAACTCATCCTGCTATAGTTGCTCTAATGAGCTGTTAGCCGTGTTGTGGGCCGAGCTAGGGTCAGGCGGAGGGAAATTGTGGTATAGCTGGGGAAGATGACGGGAGGGGTGAAATTGAACCTCGACCATCTGGGAGGTAGACGACTTTTAAATTTTTTTATGTTTTAACCTTTAATTTTTAATTGTTTTAATATCTATATAGATTCATATTGATATGCGACGTCTAGTTATCATTCACATAGATCACGTTACAATTATTTTAACAAAAAAAATAATAAATTAATGAAAATATCTCAACATTATCATTTTAAGTATTAAATTGGAATAAAAAATTTGATTTATGAAAAGTTAAAAATCAAGGAATTTTGTATAATAAATTGTAATTTACCCAAAACTTAATAAAAATAAATGGGTATATTTTTATTTATTACCTTCATGTTTGGTGGGTTTCAACATTTAGTATATCAATTTTTTTTATCCCAGAGTCATACCTAAAGTGTAAATTTTGGGACAGTCTTATACATCCATTAGTCAAATTGTTAATTCTCCCGTTAAGTGATGACGTGGCGCCCATGTGGACAATGATTGGGCGCCGCGTGTCATTAAAAATATTAAAATAAAATTAATATTTTAAAATATTTAAATAAAAATAATATTAATTTTTTTTTCTTCTTCTCTCCTCCTCTTTCTTCTTCTTCTTCTTCTTCTTCTTCTGAGTTCGTTTTATTTTTTATTTTTTATTATTTTTATAATTATTATTTTTTAATAACATTATTTTTATTTAAATAATTATTTTAATATTTTTAATGACACGTGGCGCCTAATCATTGTCCACATGGGCGCCACGTCATCACTTAACTGGAGAACTAACAATTTGACTAACGGATGTATGAGACTGTTCCAAAATTTACAATTTAAATATGATTCTGAAATGAAAAAAAATTGATATACTAAATATTAAAAACCACTAAACATGTATTAAAGTGTCGTTTGCCCAAAATAATTCTTCAACTCCCATAAGGAAGAAAGAGGAAAGACGGTGGTTTCTTCACACAACACGATTCTTAATGTCTATATGCTCTTTTGCTGTAAGCCCCAAATCGCAATTCCGCCCATCTTCTGTCTGTCATCATTTCCCTGGTCATCTGCCACAATCACCCGATAAGTAAAGATAAGTAAATTTATTCATGTACAACGTATGCAATTAGGGTCATATTGTCCTCCTGGAAATCCTATTCGTATTTATCGTCTTGATTGAGCAACTCAGAAGAATCAGGATCATCAGATAGTTTGATGGATCCTCTGGCGGCGATGGGATCGTAATGTTCTGGGATTGAGAAATGAAGGATGGGATTGGAATCGGTTGGTGGGGTCTTAATCTTATTGGGCTTAACTGGAGCATCCAACAGGTCCGTCCAGTCGCTGATTCATCATCCTTACTGCAGTAATAGCTAAAAGCCTATAAGTGCGTTTCTTTTTCTCGTTGTTGTTGTACTTGTTGTGTGTGTATATGTATATGATATCTCCATCATCATCTGCATCAATGGAGACTCTGGGGGTGGGCGATTTCTGGGTTGGAGCTTGATTTTCTATTTCGGTCTGGACCATGGATGAGCTCAGCCCTAGTACTCAATTCAAAGACTCCGCTGCCTCTTCGTGGCGTCCCGGCCAGCTCGCCTTTAGTCCTTATTCTACGCAGAATGAAGCTGCCAACAGCAAATCCCAATGTCTGCGTGTCCTTGTCAGGAGACCCGTAAGTGTTTTTCGATTTTTCCTTGCAACTTTTTAAGTGGTGTAATCAGTCATTCACTTCAATTCTTGCTCTCTTCTACAGAATTAGAGTATATTTATATATTGAGCTCCCATTGGTATGAGAGAAGACTTAGCCTGCTAGCCACCCACTGTCTTTGTCTTTTTTGGGAGAAGGCTTAGGAGGCGCTCTACTCTAATAATGCACTACTAGCTCTTCGTGCTATTATTTCCTGGATAAGTGAAATAAAATAGATAAATTTCAGTAAGTAGTTTAACGGTTAATCGTACACAGAGATTTAGCAGGCATAGAACTATTCGTAACTTGGGGTTGACATGTACCTTCACCCACCTAGGGATGTTGATGTTAGTCAGTGACATAAATGTATGGTATGTTGTTGTTATACTATAACTTTACTGGGAATAGCCTCTGACTTATGTTTATTTTTAGTTGCTATATTTTTTGATGTGATCTTATATAGCATTTCTTCTCTCTTTTTGTCAAATTTATATCGTTCTCTGTATACATGTCTGGACTTGAAATGATTTGAAGCAGATATTATTCTGATATAGAACGCTCTGCTATGCAGTTTGTGGCAAGGCTAACCAAGGACATAGTTGAAACATACCAAATATGCAATCCACAGTTTAAGTATTCAGAAGAATTGAATCCAAAGAGATATTTGACCACCCCATCAAGTGGAGTACTCAATGATGGCTATGATAATGTCAACTCAGATCTTATTTTGACTGTAAACTTTGTCTTGGTTAATCTAGACACACAGCGAAGGTTCGTTCTTGTCTGTGCTTTAATTTTTTTGTGCAATGTTGACCGACTCTTGAGGAACCTTTTCCTAGTTTCTGCTTCACTGCTTTGTGGAAAATTGAGAATTGTTAACATGAAGACAAAAATTTGGAGATTGTCCTCATGATATTTAATTTGAATGTAGGCAAGTTTATACTGTAAAAAATTCATTTTTGCTAACATGGTAATCATTGAGATGGCTGGCATCTGTCCAGCTTCTGTGCTTGAGTTTACTTACTGTTGTTCAGATTTTTCTTTACACCAGACGTATATATGCTATTGACATATTTTTATTTCGGGATCTTCTCTAGACATAACCCTAATTTACTTCTTATGCTACTTATGCAACTCTTGGGTTGAGCCATGTCCAGTACTGGAGTGGTTTAGGATTTCCTACCACTGAGTTTTTTGATTTATGGAGAGCATATGAGGAAGAACAACTCTCTTTAATTCTAGCTTTTGGATATTTAGATTTGGTTTGGGATCTCAGGACCATCAACTCATCCGATTTCCCTTTAGGCTTGTTTAATCTGCTCCCCAATTTTTAAGGTTGGCGGTAGAAGTTTTACTTTTTATTTTATTTATCTGATGTTTCAGCCTCATGGATACCATTTTAGACTTCTCTGAGGTTGATGCTGTCACTGTCAGTGCATTGGATTCTTATAAATTGTTGGGCCCATTTGGTATCAGCTTAGCTTGTGAAAACAATTGGTTTGGCAAAATGGTAGCTGAGCCTTGTTTGTTTTTGCGATTTACTTTTTTTCTCTGTCATTCAGTTTACTGGTTTGTTACATAGTCCATGTGCTATCTCTTGCCGCTTAATATACATTGTTGATCCCATTTCCTATTAGATTAAACTTTTGATGCAATAAGTTCTCCAATTTAATATTGTATATTAAATTGCATCTGTTAGTTGTTCACACTATGTACTTGTAAATCCATCAAATTTGTTCATACGATGTCTCACACGTGAAAGTCAAACAAGTGATACCAAAAGGATGTTGTTATCTGTACTTTCCCGTGGTGGCCAACTATCTTAGACCTTCTTTGCTAGTATTATGTTTTTAGGTCCTTTCTCCTCACCTTTTCAGATACATTGTCAAAGATGTTCTTGGACATGGGACATTTGGCCAGGTTGCTAAATGCTGGGTTCCACAGACCAACAGCTTCGTAGCTGTGAAGATCATCAAAAATCAACCAGCATACTATCAACAAGCCCTGGTTGAAGTATCCATATTGACAACGGTAATGCTGTTCTTTTTCAGTATGTCTCTCATGTTCAATTTCAGAATTTCATACTGTTTTCTTTGCCGTTTGTTTTGCAGTTAAATAGGAAATATGATCCTGAGGATAAGCATCACATTGTGCGTATATATGATTGCTTTGTGTATCATCGTCATTTGTGCATTTGCTTTGAACTGCTTGATACAAATCTGTAAGTCATTGACACTACCTAATTAGTTGTAGTTGGACTCAATGTAACTTGATGCACCATTTGAACTCTTATTTTTGTTTAATTGTTGCCTTTAGTTTTTCCTTGCACATCTTTTGACATTTTTAAGTCATTCAGGTATGAGCTTATCAAGATAAATCATTTCAGGGGACTATCCCTGACCATTGTTCAATTGTTTTCGAAACAAGTATGGTAGTTCCTTCTTGTAATTGAATTTGAACTTCTTTTCCCCTCTGACGGTGCTAGATCTTAACCCTTCTTGTGTCATTTTTTTGGGGTAATATTTGCTTGAAAATAGATTCTACATGGGTTGGCTCTGTTAAAAGATGCTGGGATAATTCACTGTGATCTGAAGCCGGAAAACATTCTTTTGTGTACAAGGTGACTTTTTTTTTTTATGATGAGTTTGGGCTATTTTTTTGATAGATTTCTTTCATGTTAATATTGCGTACTTTCCCTTGAAAGCAACAGTGTTAAGCCAGCAGAAATTAAAATTATTGACTTTGGATCTGCCTGCATGGAAGATCGAACTGTTTACTCCTACATTCAGGTTTGCGTTACTGCTTTTTTCAAGGCTTATTAAAGTCATATCTTTCAGAGGAGTGTCTCATAGATGCATGGTGTTCATTTGTTCTGCAGAGTCGTTACTATAGATCTCCTGAAGTTCTCCTTGGTTATCAGTATCCTTTGCGTTAGAGGTTTAAATTATGGTCCAGTTTTTATATTCATATTTCATTATATCGAGGTATTTTGCTAGTACTTAATCCTTTACAGATATACTACTTCTATTGATATGTGGTCCTTTGGATGTATTGTCGCCGAATTGTTTCTGGGGTTGCCATTGTTCCCAGGAGCTTCAGAATTTGACCTCCTAAGGCGAATGATTGAAATACTTGGGTATGCTCATACTAGTATTCTTATGAAGGGAACTTACATTTCATTCATTTATAAGGCACCATTCTGCTATGGATGATTTCATAAATATTTTCTTTGTTTTTTTTTATCATTATCATTTCCCTCTTTTTTCATGATTGTTGTTTACAGTTCACATAATATTCTGGTTCTCTTTATGAAATTAGTTCTTTTGAGTATTGAATCAAGAATTCACCTTAAAGCTTTTTCTCAGTGTCTAATATTATGAATTCTCTTACTCTCCTTTTCTTTCTTTGTTATTCATTGTTCCTCATTCTTTCCACCCATTACACAACAAAAGTTAGCCTAATGAAAGTGTAAACTCGACCTCCGTCGTTACTGGAGTTTCCAAAGTTAATATTTGTTTGGCACATGAATATCCCAAACCGCCATCTTTTTCCTAAATTTTAGCCACCAATTGATTTAGAGCCACTGTTTGGACTTTATGTCCAACTAGCCTTCAATAGATTATTGGTAGGTATTTCCCCTGGGAAGGTAGTGGTGAGGGGAGAAGGGACCATTTGGTGATTTGAGATTTTGTTTGCAGACAATTCGCTGTTTAATAAGTTACCAGTAGCTAAAGCCTTGGAGGCTACAATTTGCTGTTTCTTGATCTGTAACTGGTTTCTAACGGTGGATTTTATCACTTTTTCTCTATTAGATGATATTAGCACAGTTATTGGTTGTCACTTTGTCAGAATTTTTATTTTAAAAAGGTAGTTTTGTCATTTTTCCAGCTGCAATTTTCAAACACATTTTTATGTATGTTTAACATGTTGCAGAGGGCAACCCCCAGATTATGTGCTTAAGGAGGCAAAAAACACAAGCAAGTTCTTTAAGTGCATTCGGAGTGTGCACAATGTGGAGAACGGGGAACATTCTGCAAATAGAAAAAGTGCTTATCAAGCATTAACAGAAGCAGAATATGAAGCTGTAAGTGTCAAAAATAAAAAGTTTTTGGAATATGAAAATGATATTAGGAAAAAGAGATCATATAGATAGAGAAAAGAGAAACAGGTGAGGATCACTATACGCCTCTCCTCCCTTCCCCTCCCCTCCCCTCCTTTTGTTTTTGTTTAGTTTTAATCACTGTTTAATATTTTTGGTTTAGTTCTTATGGTCACTGGTTTCTGTTCAGAGAGAATTGAAAAGGCCATCAACTGGGAAAGAGTATTTTAATCATATGAACCTTGAAGAAATTGTTACAAACTATCCGTATAGGAAGAACTTGCCTAAGGAAGACATGGTTAAAGGTTTGCTTTATGCTTATGAACGTTCAAAGCTGACAACACTGGAACAGTTCGACTTAATTCATGAATCATAACTAGTTTCTTTTATTGAAGTTACTAATGCTGCTGCATGGTATCAAATATGTGCAGAAACTCAAATACGACTAGCTTTGGTTGATTTTTTGAGGGGACTCGTAGAGTTTGATCCTGCAAAACGCTGGTCACCCTTTCAGGTTGTTTAATTGTCTTTCTGCTGTTTTATTTCTAATATAGCGCAAAAATAGTTACGTGGAAATGGATTTGTGAGTTAAACTTGTACCTGCAGGCTTCAAAACACCCTTTTGTTACAGGGGAACCTTTTACACACCCTTATAAACCTCCCTCGGAGACCCCTCACATGGTAAGTAAACCCACATATGAACTATTTAAACCTTCTCATAAAGCTTCATTCGTAGTTTATATGGATGGACCAACTTGATCCAACTGTGTGGAAGACGTTAGAAGTGTCAAGCCAGACCTAGATATCCAATGTAATTGTGTTTGGCTTTCTTTTAAATTGATACATTGATTACATGTTGGGTTTGGGTATATTATGCATATTCCTTAGTCCTCGATCGGATGTAATTTGTGTACATACATATTACACACACACATATATATGTATATGCTTGGTGACGAAATGCACGGTAATAATGAAAAGTTGATTTTAAATTGGTTTTATACTCCAGCTGTTATTTCACATCTGAAAAATGCTTATGAATCTCATAATGAATTATGAGGATGACCTTGTCCTAGATCCTGAGTTCTTTTTAGTATTTGTTTGTGCAATTGGTTTTTACCTATTAATTTTGGCTGTTAAATGTTTACCTATTTTTCTTATCTAGTCATCCATACTTTGACAAATCGTCCAGGACTAGGTTGCTTGTTCAGTAGTTAGTTATTGGCTGCATCAGAAATTCTGCAGGTGATATTACTAACTGCCTTTTCTCTCTCTTCTTCTTTGTCATCTTCTCTTCCCTTAGCCCGTTTCTCAAAACATAAGGGTGGACCATCATCCCGGTGGTGGACATTGGTTTGCTGCTGGTTTATCCCCGAATGTAAGCTGAATCGTTGCTATTTTTTGGCTGTCCATTCTTCACTCATCATCTCAGCTATAACTATATTTGTTCTTTTGCAGATTCCAGGTAGAAATAGGGTCTCCATTCATAGCAGCCCACATTTTCAGGTGGTTCCATATGCACATGCTAATAGCTATGGCAGTGTAGGAAGCCACGGTAGCTTTAATGATGGTATCGGACTAGGAAGCAGCTATGGAAGTTACGGAGATACTAGTAATATGTTTGCTTATTATTCACCAGTGGGCCCTTCTGGGATGAACATGCACGCACAAGGTAATGTATCAATGCTTGGAAGTAGTCCAGATGCAAGACGGAGAATTGTTCAGTATTCACATGGAAATGGACTTGGTATGAGTCCTTCAGCAGGAAGCTTTGCTCCACTACCTCTAGGCACTAGTCCTTCGCAATTTACTCCACCAAACTCCTACAGTCAAGTTTCTGCTGGCTCTCCAGGACATTATGGTCCAACTTCTCCAGCAAGAGGCAATTGTCATGGATCACCTTTAGGAAAGATGGCTGCAGTTAGTCAGTTTAATAGACGAAAAAGTTGGGGATATCCTGGAGGTTCTCAAACTCAAGAAAGTTCATCAACACATTGGCAAGGGCAAGCTACTGATGGCACCAGTTCTAGCCAAGCTGAGGGGAACTCTCAAATACTAGGTAGTTCACCATCACATTTGCATTTAAGCTCGAATGCTGGAAGCTGGAAGCAGCAGAGAGGAAGCAGTGGTATTTCTGCTGGTTACTTAGCCCAGAACATGCCAGCTTCCATCGCAGTTGGCTCCCCTATGAAATTCCCAATGACCACAGGAGTGGCTCATGAAAAGGCTGAGGCTAACCCATCGTTGCCTGATCCTGGGGATTGGGATCCCAACTATAGGTAAGCGGACTGTTTCTTTTTATTGCTACTCAAAGGTATGCTGATTCCCATGAGTGTACTGCATTTTCTTTCATTAATAGATGATGAAAGTCAATATGACCCTATATGATGGTAGTTTTGTAACTCAGTATACTTAGATAACTGAAAGAAGTGGGCCCAACTGTTGTCCCATGATGCATGGTTGGTTGGTAATTACCATAGCTTGGGTAATGGTTTTTGTTACCCATATGGCCTTACTTCATTGTAATTCGTTATGACCTATATGGTCTCTTAACCTATAATTACTCCAGTCATGATAATCATTCACTTTTTCAAAGAGTGCATTTTAAGAATGATATAGCACAAAATCATTGCATTGTTTGCACATGGTTAAGCAAACCATTGTTGGGTTTATCCATACATTACTTGACCATGATGTTAGTATCCACTATTTAGCAGCATATTAAAGTTGAATGCCAATTTGCTTACAATTCATTGGGCTTCTTCACTGGAATTTATATAGGCTCAGGAAGATGGTTTACTTGTTGTAGTCATCTATCAACCTCATATTTGTTTAGAATTTGATGTGTATTCTTTTTTTCTGTCTTTCCATTCTCATTCCAGTGATGAACTTCTTCTGCAAGAAGATGGTTCGGATGTAAGTTGCCTTACTGCTGAGTTCAGCCAAGGCATGCATCTTAGTTCTGCAGAAACATTGGTTGGGTCCGGAAGATTTAACCGTGCGCCAAATTCAAGCTCAGGTCCGTCCCTTCAAAGGTAAGTTGTATCATCTGCCAAGTTTATTCACTTAGTTGCTCTGAAATTATGTTAGCAAGTTCAACAAATCTACATTGTTGTTTTTCTCAACAGGATTTGTATGTATACTAGCATATTCCACATAATAGACGCAGTATGTAGTAACTTTAAGACGTGGATGGATCCCCAACCTAGATATTTTACGCACTTTGTTTTCCTCATCTTAAAATTTTATGTGTAAGCACATACTGCAGAAACCTTAGGCAGTCTTTGGTAAACTTTTAAAACACGTGGATGGATGTGTAATAATATAGTCAAATGTTTCCATTGCAAAATGTTTTATTGTGTTATGTGCAATTAATATGGAGGTTTCTAATAGTAAAAATTTCTCCTTATGAGATAGTCAGAAGATTACAATTGACACATTTCCATGACTCTGTTTTGGAACAGAGTTCATTCTTGTTGTATCTTATTTCTTTGTCCTGGCTTGATTTTGATTACAATCGTCTACCATCTTTTCAGACAAAATGGACCCATTCAATCTTATCCACATGCAGAGGTGGGTAGCCCTCCTTCAACTACCGAACCACTTGCTGGATGCACGCGTTTGTCGAAGCCTTCTCATTTCATGCCTCATATATCACAAAATTCTCCAAGCCGCTTGGGACAGCAATATCAGCGGTCAAATCATGGACGACCCACCAATTCTCGTGGTAATGATTGGAATCACATGAAGATGCAGCCCCCTTCTCCCAATTTTAACTCTGGAGGCCCACATTCTCCTGGAAATAGCTCATTCAGCAATGGCACGTCATGGGGTACTTTCTGACTTCACATCATAAGCCATTCCTACCTTCCACTTTCCTTTGTTGCTATCTTCCTAGTAAAAAAATATGCCAAGCTATATGATGTCTTTATGGGAGACGGGGGGATTGAATGGAGGGTTTTGGGGAGCTGAGAACATTTAAACTAATTGTGGCACTCTATTGTAGGGCATAGAACCAGTCATCCCGTCACTAGCATTCCACCTGCATCCCGAGGAAGAAAGGACTATGGGAGGATTTCTTGATGTTGGAATTAGTCTTCTTTATTGTGAAAAATCAGATCATGAGAGATGGAAAGGACATTGTACAACTTGTACTCAATAGTTCACATAGCTGGCGGGCTCATGCTATGAAATCCTCTTCCAGATCATGCTCATTCATTGTGCTTGCAAAATATAATTTGTGGTTAACGATTCTCTTGTCTTCTTGTTTTATCTAATGCATTTAGTTTTGCTTTCGTCAATGTCTTCTATCTTCTCATCTATATATCAAATGCCGGAATTTTAATTTAGATAGTGTCTGAAATTGCTTTTTATGTGTTTTTAAGGAATTTAACCTAGTTACTGAGATAATTGCAGCTGCTGAAATGAATTTCAAGAGTTGGTGTAAATTGATGAATGGAGTTCAGAATTAAGGGTTTTGGGATGTTTGTAATGCAGCCGCATAATAGTTCATTCTCGGTTATGTATTATTAAATATTTTAGTGGTTCATTTGGATGTGTGTGAGTACTAATTGCTATTGTTCCGTTGTTGAATTGGCATTTGTGCGTTGGAATTCTTTTCATTTGTTAGCTGTTTAATGTTTCTGATACAGTATCTACTTTCTCATTCTTATCTTTTCAAATGAAGATAAACATCAACTGTTGAGTTTTTGCTGGTATTGTTTAGTGGAACTACTGTTTGCTTATAACTGTTTCTTGCTCTCTTCGGCCTTGCTTTAGTTTGTAAGTATGCAGGTCTTGGGCCGCGGCAATTGTTTGTTCTCATGGTCTAATTAAATTGATGACATGGTCAGCATGGAACTTGTAATTGAGTTTGACTAGTAAATCGTATTTGAACTATATTGAGGACAATACTGATGCAAGTGGCCTTTTATCACAGTAGTGAAAATGTGTTGAGTTATTGTATGACGACATGGATTTGAACTCCTCCGGTAACTAATCTAACAATTTATCGTTTGAAAAAAAAAAACTAAGGACTGTTGTAATCCACTATACATTCACAAGCATTCATTGTGGATGGCCACTATTTAGCATGTGATGCTCCTACTTTGCTTATAAATAAAAGGAAGAAAATAGAGAGAAGGTGACGGGAGAGAGGGAAGAAAGGAAGAGGAAGAGAGAGAGGAAGAAGAGAGAAAAGAAAGGAAAGAGAAAGGAGAGAAGAAGAGAGAGTTATCTTTGTACTCGTATTATTTCAAAGTTTAAATGAAAGCACTACTGCTGCCCCGAGGATGTACTCCAGTCACACTGACTGTAGAGGAACCTCGTAAATTTTGTGTCTTGCTTATTTATTCCACTGCACACATCGTCGATTTTACAACACGTTATCAGCACGAAAAGCTCTCGTGTCAGTGGAAAGCACAACGCCACAAATCTTGTTCACCTATGTCGCCTGGAATCTCACAGATAAGAAAATCTTTTCATTTCATCTTAAAATATTTGTACTACTGATTTTCTTGAAGCAAATATGTATATGTTGTTATATAACCGTATATCATCATTTGCAGAAGCAAAATGGTACGGACTCAAAATTCGTAGAAAATCTAATAGCCAAGGAAACATCCTCGGAACTCCAACTTGCGGAACTCGGATTGAAAAACTTTCTTCTTGAAAGTTGTCCATCCTCCCAGTATCTACAACATATCAAAATTTCAGAAAACTTTAACGGTGCGATCGTCACATATGTCTGAAATACCAAACCAGTTTCCAATTTCCGCAGAAAACTGGACAGCCATCTTATGAGTACCAAAACGCCATTTTCAGTTGCTCAGATTGAAACCGTTTCTTCACGAAAGTTGTTTGGTATCCTCTTATCCATATCATACTAAAATTTGAGCTAAATCTAACGGTTTGATCTTCTTATAAGTGGCAGACAAAGAAAAGGTTTTGGAATGGTGAGTTGCACCATTTGAAAAAAAAAAAAAAAAAGAATATAATAATAATAAACAGAAAAATATGTGGGAGATGGTCATTATGGCAGACAAAGAAAATTAATAATAATAAAATAATAAATAAATAAACAATCATAGAGACAGGTGAACAATTCAGTGCATAGGCAATAAGGAGAAATTGAATACTGGAAGTTTACTCTTTCTTTATCAAGTTTGTTATTTATGTGAATGGTGTTGGCTTAAAACACTTTCACAAGTTCTATTTACTTTAAAGCAATTTATTTATCATGGACGGTTTTACCGCCTACTGCTTTAAGTTTTTATTTATGTGAATGGTGTTGGCTTATAACACTTTCACAAGTTCAATTTACTTTAAAGCAATTTATTTATCATGGACGGTTTTACCGCCTACTGCTTTAAGTTTTTATTTATGTGAATGGTGTTGGCTTATAACACTTTCACAAGTTCAATTTACTTTAAAGCAATTTATTTATCATAAACGGTTTTACCGCCTACTGCTTTAAGTTTTGATTTATGTGAATGGTACTGAATAAAAGCCCTTGTCACAAGCTCTATTTACTTAAAAGTAATTTATTTACCATGGTTGGAATTACCGCTTATTTCTTTAATTTAATTTATTGTACTTCTTTTGTTACGATGAGTATAACAAGGACCCAAAGTTCCTTGATCAAATTAGAACCTGCAGTTTCTTGATCCTCATCATACAAAAATGATTGGACCAGAAGTTCCATCATGCAAATATAAAATGATTAGACCAGAAGTTCCATCATACAAAAAGATCGGGCATGAAGTCCCTTGATCCTCAAGAACAGGACATGAAGTTCCTTGATAAGAACCTTAAGTTTGAAGTGTCGTAGTGCCTTAACTTAATTGCAATAAATACCATACGAGTATCAATTTACATACTATTAAATAAGGACTAGAAGTTCTTTATGTCCATATTCGAAATGGTTTAGCAGAAGCATTTATTAAGCGGATGAAATTGATTACCCGTGCTCTGCTCATGAAAACAAAATTGCCAAGTTTTCTACATGGGGACATGCCATGTTACATGATACATTATTAGCTTGGTTGAGACATATTGCCAACCACTAATACTTCTCAATATAATTCATGTTTGGGCACTAACCAAACATTACACATTTACGAGTTTTTGGTTATGTTATCTATGTGCCTATTGCAATGCCACAAACGTACTAAAATGAGGCCTGAATGCAAATTGAGAATTTATGTTGGATTTGATTTATCATCCATCATTCAATATTTTGAACCCTTGACTAGGGATATATTTACCGCATGATTTGCAGACTATGATTTTAATAAGACAGTTTTCCCACCATTAGGGGGAGAAAATAACATCGTTCCAGAAGAATGATGAGAAAAGACCGTTCCAGAAGAACGAAGAGAATTTGTCTTATTTTGATTCACGAATAAATCAATGAGAAAATGAAGTAAGAATAATTGAATGATGTAACAAAAGTGATGAAATCACATATACTTGCTGCAAATGTGCCTACAAGAATTGATGTCCCTATTGGACAAAAATAATATCGTAGCAAATGATTTATCTGTTACACGCCTGAAGCGTGGCAAACCTTCAGACTCAAAAGGTTCAGTCTTTCGAAAGAAGAAGAATATGACACTACTGAACTATTGCATTCCCGAAGCATAACTGTTGCATGCCGGAAGCATGACAGTTGTCGCATGGATACACGTCCCAGAAAGGACAATCCGCGGACATGAGAATTTTGATGTCTCATGCATGAAGCATGATAAACGTATAGGTTCCAATTACTCAACTCCCGGAAGTGGAGATTAAAATCCAAGCTTTATAACGCTCAAGAAGAGGTTATGATCCGCATTCTCTAAATTATGGCTATCCTGGAAGAGATAGTGTAATGCCCTTGAATAGGCAATGGATATCCAAAGAAATGAAAAGCTTTTTATGCATGCGCATGCACATGAGAATATGGGATCACGAATTGATGATAACCAATGGTAAATTTGGTTTTTATAAGTAGCTACTAAATTTCATCAATAAGCTGTGTTGATAATGAGTCACGTTCTTTTGTTCGTCGACGAAAGGAAAAATTATTGGCAAAAATGGAGAAAGGCAATTCCATTACAATCCTGTAAGAACGTGGAAAAATGGATCTATATATTTGAATATAATACAAATAGCCAAAGGATGTTGAACCAAAGAGGTTACATATGGGCATTTGTAATACAGTGAATTACACTCACATGATATGACACAAGGTTACTAATTGAAACCTGAAATTATACTCCTGTAAACGAGTTCATATGAATGGAGAATTATATACGAATGGTTGTGAGTTGCCCACATCATATCTCCATAAGTAAATCCCTCAAGTATACATGGGAGCAAATTGCTCTGTATAAATTCTAAAAGAAAATGTGTCATGAAGTGTAGAAAATCCCTGAAGAATTCAGATTGCTTGAAATAAGTCCTAGAAGGATAAAGCATAAATTATGTACTCAATACCAATGGATGATATAAATTGCCTTAGTGAGTACTATCATTATAATATTGTTGCAACATACTAAAATCTCTTGTAAGAGTTGATGACATTAAATTAGAACTCCTGAAGAGTTGATGATACTAAATTGGAACTCCTGAAGAGTCAAGAAAGATTATAAAGTGTTGAGAGAAATATTGTCTTGAACTGCAGAATCGAACAATATGCCAACATGAATCTTATCCATGATATTTATGATGTTAAAGAATCATATGGATTGAAGATTATGAGTTGAATACTCAAATGATTTAGACACTAAGAATGATCATTTATCTTCGAAAGGGTAAAGATAAATTGATATTTGGTCCAGAAGTACCACATCTTAGTGAAGAATATGCTTTATTGTATTTGGCACAATACATTGAATGAAATAAAGCTTATTTATTGATATCTCAAAGAAATTACAGATAGGTGCATACACATGAGCTACAATTATGAAAAAAAAAATTTAGCAGTCATTGGTCATTGGTCAGGTGGTGCCTGAGAGGTCGACGGAGTTCCGGGAAGACGAAGAGCCAGAGTTGGAATCTCCGGAGCCGGAACACTTGGTGCTATTTGATCGGATAATATTTATACATATTTTTATATCAAATTCACTCGTCTTTTCTTAGTTAGTTCGTTATATTTTGTGCTATTTACGTTATTATTATGTTTTATAAGTTTTTCAAGAAAAGAAAATAAAAATAGAATAAATGAAGTGTTAAGTAATTAATTCGTTTAAATTATCTTATTTGTTGATTAGAATTATCTTTTGAAAAATAATATATATATATTTATATATATATATATATATATATATATATTTATATATTTATTTATTTATATATTTTTATTTTTATTTATATATATATATATATATATTTATATTATTTTAATTATGTGTGTGTGTGTGATTATTAGGTGGTAAAATGATGAAAGCAGCATGCTTTCGGTGGAAGGGAAGGCATCCAAGAAAAGCAGCATCAAAGCTGCCAATTAAGAAAGAGGGGGCTGAGGTGGCAAACCTCGGGTCAACAGAAAGAAAGGATCCGAGGGGGCTTGGCGAGAGAAAAAAAAAAAAAAAAAAACAAAAAGAATAGAAAAGCTGCCTTTGTTATATTCGGCGAGTAAGGGAAACCAAAAAAAAACCAGAAGTGCAGAGAGCTAGGCAGAGAGCATATTCAAAAGGTTTTGATAAGAAAAGTCAGAGAAAGAAAATAAGTAAAACGAGGGCAGCAATTACACGGACAAGAAAAGGAGGGTGGAGAGTAGCTACGGGGCAGTCAAACAGGAAGCAAAACGCAAGCAGCACAGCAGCTCGGAAATTAAGTGCCAGAAAAGCTCACGGTGGAGAGGAAGAAATTCCTCATTTCGGTTTTATTTTTCTCAAACTCATGTTTAATTTTTGTTTTAAATTAAGAATAATGTGTAACTAATTTTAAGTAGTTAGGGGCTGTTTTGAAGCCCCGAATATGATTGTGAATGTGTTGTGATATTTTGTTTGAATGAATTTTATTGAAGGATGAAAATTGATTCACTACTTATCTCATTGATAAATTCTTGATGTGTTTCTTTGGATGCATACTTAGTAAGCATATTAAGGATTTTAATGCTATGAATATATGTGTGCCTGCCCTTGTTGAATGAGGACCTACATATGTTCTAGAGTAGCACTTGTTAATTATGGTTAACATGTGAATCGATTTCTAGGATAAGTAAGACAACGCCAGTACTTACGATGCCTTGTGATGTCTCAAACTCTTTTAATTCTTAATGATTTCTACTTGTTAAATCTATGAACACGCCATTCTAGATTGCATGCTAGGGACTAAGTTAAGTTGAAAACGCCATTCTCTTAACATACTACGTAAGAAAGAGTAATAGGTTGAGTTCTAACATTGAGCCAACTTGAGCATCTTCATCTAAAAATAAAAGGAATTTGAATGAAACATAACATATTTGCATGATTATTTGGTGGTGGATAACATTTCCCCTAACTCGTTTTTCTTAACTTGTGAATTAAAATCCTTTGGCATTATTTAAAATTTGTTTCTGTTCTGTTTTGTCCGAATTAATTAAATTAGCAAATCAAATCCAAAAATCCCAAAACTTTGTGTGAGCATAGCTCGGTGTGTCTAGTTTATGTGTATAAAATTTCGTTGCATTTGGTTAAGTGTAAGTTGGTCTAATAATTAGTTTTCGGTGGCTGGTCAGTGGAGACAGCCACCAATTTTTGTGACATCTTTTTAAGTATTTGGATAAAACAATCTTCTGCGGGAAAGACCCTTATTTTCATATGCTACAATCGACAAATTTTAGTGTTAATAAGGAAAATCAATAGGATTATAGCGTGCTACTTTTGTGGTGCGTGGTAATTTCCTATCAAATTTTTGGCGCCGTTGCCGGGGATTGTTATTTCTAATTGCTTATATTTTTTTATTATTATTTTAGTTTATTTTTATTTTTATTTTTATTTTTATTTTTATTATTATTGAGTGTTTTTGGTTTATTTTTATATTTTTCGTTTATTTGTATTTTGTTATTTATTTTTATTATTTTCTATTTCTTGTCTATTGAGTGTTTTTAGTTTTTGATTTATTTCAGGTACTCTTTGTAGTATATGCAGACTCGAAGGTCTGAGAACATTGATTTAGCTTCTTACAATCCTGAGCCTGAACGAATCCTTCGAAAGGTTCGAGGAGAAATCAAACAGAATCAAGCGTTGGTGTCCGTACCATCATCATCGTCTCCACCACATTTGAGTTCAATAGAGGACGAAAAACCACAAGGAGACATGGCTGATAACCGTACTCTTAGGGAGTTGGCAACGCCAAACACGGATCAACAACCATTGTGCATCACATATCCAAATGAAGAAGGAGGATGTGAGCTCAAGTCTGGCATGATTCACTATTTGCCTAAGTTCCATGGGTTCTCAACAGAGGATGCCAACAAGCATCTCATGGAGTTTCATGTAGTATGTTCAGGAATGAGACCAGCAAATGTGAATGAGGAGCAAGTCAAGTTGAGAGCATTCCCATTTACATTAGAATCTAAGGCAAAGGAGTGGCTTTACAATTTACCTCCGGGATCAATAAACACATGGAATCAGGTGAAGCAAGCATTCTTAGAGCAATATTTTCCGGCCACAAAAGCTGCAAGCATTAGAAAAGACATATGTGCAATCCGACAACAACATGGAGAGCCCTTTGGAGATTATTATGAGCGGTTCACACATTTGGTTGCATCTTGTCCTAATCATCAAATTTCAGAGCATCTTTTAATACAATATTTTTATGAGGGATTGTGTGGTACTGATCGTGTAATGCTTGATGCAGCAAGTGGAGGAGCATTTATGGATAAGACACCAATTAATGCTAAGGCATTAATAAAGAACATTGCTGGCAACACACGACAATTTGGAGGAAGAGAAGAGTCATCTTTCAAGAAAGTTAACGAGGTAAGTGCTAATTCTAATATTGAATTACAATTAGCTAACTTGACTAATCTTGTGCAACAGGTTATGGTGGGTCCAACACAGGTGTGCGGTGTATGTTCAATGATGGGACATACCACGGATATATGCCCATCATTGAGGGATCAAGGTGGTCTTGAGCAAGCTAATGCATTAGGAGGGTTTCAAGGGCAACAAAGGCAAAAGTATGATCCATATTCTAACAACTATAATGCAGGGTGGCGCGATCATCCAAACTTAAAGTGGAACAATCAAGACAATGGACAACAATCTGCTCCCAACAACTATAACCGTCCACCTGGCTTCTTTCAAGCAAGACCACAGGCACCATTTCAGCCTCAACAACAACAAGCTCCAAGTAAGTCTCTTGAAGATTTAATTGGTTCCTTAGCTAACTCTACTCAATCTCATCAACAGAAAACAGACAAGGCAATTGAAAACCTTGAGCGCCAGATGAGTCAGTTAGCAAGTTTGATGGGGCAACAACACCAACAAGGAAGGTTGCCTAGCCAAACTGTGGCAAATCCAAATGCGGAGCAATTAAATGCTATGACTTTAAGAAGTGGACAAGAAGTTTGTGAGCAGCCGAGGATGCAAAAAGGGGAGCTACAAACCAGGAATCTTGAGCAAGATGAGGCTTCAACAGAAACTGAAAAGTCTCATAAAGCAATTGAATCGAACAAAAAAGATTCTGGTAAGTTAAGCAAACAAATTCAAAATTCGTTTAACTCATGTGTCCCTGTTCCTTTTCCTGGCAGGTTTATGAAGTCGAAGAAAGAGCAATCTGATAAGGAAATCTTGGAAACTTTCCGAAAAGTCCAAGTGAACTTACCTCTTCTGGATGCTATTAAACAAGTGCCAAAATATGCAAAGTTCCTTAAAGAGCTTTGTATAAACAAGAGGAGATTCAATGATCGAGAAACTGTGGCATTAAGTGAGGAAGCATCAGCTGTTTTGCAAAGGAAGCTACCACCAAAGTTGAAGGATGCCGGTAGCTTTACCATTCCATGTGTAATTGGAGGGAAAGAGTTTGGGAGAGCATTGTGTGATTTGGGAGCATCCATCAATCTGATGCCATATTCAGTGTATGAATCACTGAACCTTGGAGAGTTGAAGGAAACAAAGGTAATAATCCAGTTGGCAGACCGTTCAAATAGATATCCCAAAGGCTTATTGGAGGATGTACTTATGCAAGTGAATGAGCTTATTTTTCCAGCTGATTTTTTTGTTCTTGAGATGGAACATGATCCTATGCCTACTGCACTTCCTCTGATATTGGGAAGACCATTCCTTAGAACGGCACGTACGAAGATTGACGTCTATGATGGTACCTTGACCATGGAAATTGATGGGGAAGTCGTCAAATTCAGAATCTTCGATGCTATGAGGTACCCTAATGATTTTGAATCTTGTTCTTCTATTGATGCATTTGACTATTTTGTGCAGGATTGTTTTAATGAAAATGTGGGACAAGATAATTTAGAGAAGGTGTTAGTGCATGGCATTACACATGAAAAGCTTAATACTTTTGAACATAGTGAAGAAGAATTAATTCAGACCATGGCAGATCTTGAGTCTCTTTCTCCAATTCACGGTAAGTCTTCTGCCTATTTTATTTCTCTTCCTATTTCTAACCAAAAAAATCTTCCTTCTGTGATTCAGGCACCCAAATTGGAGCTTAAATCGATTCCTGATTATTTGAAGTATGCATTTTTGGGAGAGGATGAAACATTACCAGTCATCATATCATCACAACTCACAGAAGAGGAGGTGGAGAAACTGATCCGGGTACTGAAGGATCACAAAACTGCCATAGCTTGGAACATTACAGATATCAAAGGTATAAATCCAGCTACATGCATGCATAAGATTCTGTTGGAGGAAGGTGCAAAACCAACAAGGGAAGCTCAACGTCGTTTAAATCCCCTCATGATGGAGGTCGTCAAGAAAGAGGTTATCAAACTTCTTGATGTTGGCATCATATATCCTATTTCGGATAGCAAGTGGGTGAGCCCTGTTCATGTAGTCCCAAAGCGATCAGGAGTCACACTTGTTAAGAATGAAGCTAATGAGCTAGTGCCTACACGTGTGCAAAACAGTTGGAGAGTTTGTACAGATTATCGGAAGATAAACAACACCACACGCAAGGATCACTTTCCAGTCCCATTCATTGATCAAATGTTGGAAAGGTTAGCTGGTCATTCTCATTATTGTTTTCTTGATGGCTACTCTGGATATAATCAAATTGCAGTTGCTCCAGAGGATCAAGAAAAGACGACTTTCACATGTCCATTTGGTACATTTGCATATCGAAGGATGCCATTTGGACTTTGCAACGCACCTGCCACATTTCAAAGGTGTATGGTGAGTATCTTTTCTGATATGATTGAGAAAATAATTGAAGTGTTCATGGATGATTTTTCTGTTTATGGTGATTCTTTTGATGCATGTCTACATAATCTGTCCCTAGTTTTAAAACGTTGCCAAGATACTAATCTGGTCTTAAATTGGGAAAAATGTCATTTCATGGTTTCTCATGGATTAGTTCTAGGGCATATCATATCTGAAAAGGGAATTGAAGTGGATAAGTCTAAAGCAGAACTTGTTAGTTCTTTGCCTCTCCCGACTACTGTCAGGGAGGTTCGTTCTTTTCTGGGACATGCAGGTTTTTATCGCAGGTTTATGAAGGACTTCTCAAAGATTTCTAGACCGTTGTGTCGTTTGCTTCAAAAGGATGTATCATTTGATGTGAATGAAGAGTGTGTGGTAGCATTCAACAAGTTGAAGGAGTTGTTATCCACGGCTCCTGTGATCATGCCACCAAATTGGAGTTTACCTTTTGAGTTGATGTGCGATGCTTCAGACTATGCTGTCGGTGCAGTTCTAGGACAACGTGTCAACAAAGTGCCATATGTCATTTATTATGCATCTCGGACACTTAATGATGCACAATTGAATTATTCAACAACAGAGAAGGAACTTTTAGCTGTTGTATTTGCTTTAGAGAAATTTCGATCTTATCTGATTGGGACTAAAATCATTGTGTTTTCTGACCATGCAGCATTAAAGTATCTACTCACAAAAAAGGAGGCAAAACCGCGACTCATTCGATGGATACTTCTGCTTCAAGAGTTTGACTTGGAGATCAAGGATAAGAAAGGGAGTGAGAATGTTGTAGCAGATCATCTTAGCAGACTCACACATGCAAACACAGAGGAAGATCTCATCCCTTTACGTGAGAGTTTTCCGGATGAGCAATTGTTTTCATCAAATGCCACTAACCCGTGGTATGCAGATATTATCAATTACAAGGTGACCAAAAAGATTCCGGATGATTTGACACGTGCTCAGAAAGATAAGCTTGTCAAAACCGCCAAATACTACGAGTGGGACGATCCATATTTGTGGAAATATTGCCCTGATCAGTTGATTAGAAGGTGTGTACTTGAATCTGAGTTTAAATCTATTCTGACTTTTTGTCACTCTTATGCATGTGGCGGCCATTTTGGAGCAAAGAGGACAGCACTTAAGGTGTTAGAGAGTGGTTTTTATTGGCCCAATCTGTTTAAGGATGCGTATGAGTTTTGTGCAACATGTGATCGTTGTCAACGAACAGGTAACTTGGGCCCGAGAAATCAAATGCCACAAACACCTATTTTGATTGTTGAGATTTTTGATGTGTGGGGCATTGATTTCATGGGACCTTTTCCATCTTCAAATGGTTTTCTTTATATTTTATTGGCTGTGGATTATGTTTCTAAATGGGTGGAAGCGAAAGCCACCAAAACTAATGACTCTAAAGTTGTTTCAGATTTTATTAAGACTAACATCTTTACAAGATTTGGAATACCTAGAGCAATCATCAGTGATGGAGGGAGTCACTTCTGCAATAGAACTTTTGAAGCGTTGCTGAGAAAGTACAATGTCACACATAAGGTGTCTACACCTTATCATCCACAAACTAGTGGTCAAGCAGAAGTATCAAATCGCGAGGTGAAGCAAATTTTGGAGAAAACTGTTAGCCCGAGTAGGAAAGATTGGAGCATGCGCTTGAACGATGCGTTATGGGCTTACAGGACTGCTTATAAGACTCCTATTGGAATGTCACCATTTCGGTTAGTTTATGGGAAACCATGCCGTCTTCCAGTAGAATTGGAACACAAAGCTTATTGGGCGATCAAAGCGTACAATACGGACATGAGTGTTGCTGGAAAGCAAAGGAAGCTGCAATTGAACGAGCTGGATGAAATCCGGAATGATGCATACGAGTCGAGTCGAATATACAAGGAGAAATCAAAGGCGTTTCATGATAAGATGATCTTAAGGAAGAACTTTGTCATTGGACAGAAAGTTCTTCTGTTTAATTCTCGCCTTCGGTTATTTCCAGGTAAACTTCGTTCTCGATGGGTTGGTCCATTTGTTGTAACTAATATTTTTCCTCATGGTGCAGTGGAAATCCAAAGTATGAAGACGGGAAATGTGTTCAAAGTGAATGGGCATAGACTTAAGCTATATTACGAGTCTTTTGCCGAGCATGATGTGGAGGTTGTAGTCCTTCAAGAACCAGAGCCCCTTGAATGATCACTCTTGGTACCGTCCGGCTGCGGACGTTAAAGCAAGCGCTTCTTGGGAGGCAACCCATGCATAAAAAATTTTTTGAATTTTCTTACACCCTTAGCTTTATTGCTTTCATTTTGTTTTTGTTTAGTGTGTTGTGTTATTTGATTGATTTCTTTGAGTTTGTGTTTAAATCATTAAAGGCAATGTTTATTTTTAGTGCGGGAAAATAAAGCCTTTTTACTTTAATTTACATATTTTGCATTACATATTTTAATTTGTTTAAAATAGTCTTAAAAAAAAAATTAAATTACAATAATACGAAAAACTAATAGCAATCATTGGTTTTGGTTAGGTGGCGCCTGAGAGGTCGACGGAGCTCCGGGAAGACGAAGAGCCAGAGTTGGAATCTCCGGAGCCGGAACGCTTGGTGCTGCTCCAGAGGACGAAGGCAACATAAATCTCGGAAGTAGCGCCATGAACCTTTCATGATCACTCTGGATCCGACCGTCCGACTCCTGCAGCTGGTCCAGCTTCCTCTTCATGCTGGTCGAGTAACTAGTTGCAAGCATGTGCAACTCCTTGTTCTCGTGCCTGAGTCCTCTGACCTCCTGCCGAAGACTGGCCACCTCTGCCATCAGTGACTCCACCTGACGAGTTCGGGCAAGCAGGCGCTGGCCCATGTTCGAAACTGAGCCTGCACTTTGGACGCTGAGGGCAAGAGATTCCTGAACGGCCAGCTCGTCTGACCGCCTAGACAGCATCCTATTGTCCCTTGGAGTGAGCAGATTTCTGGCAATCACCGTAGCGGTGATTTCATTCCTCATCATTGTGTCCCCGACTGTAAGTGGACCATTGGGGGATATGAAGGATGGATTCCAAATGTTGTTCGGAGAAGACGAGTCATCGTCTTCCCCGACATTCAAATTTAGGCGACGGTCGGAAGGGCAAGACATTTTGAGAGGGGGTTGAGGAAGAAAAGAGTTCGGAAAAATTAAGATTGCTGAAGCGGAAGAAGAGTTCGGAAAGTTTAAGAGTGCAGGAAGAGTTCGGAAGAGAGTGTTTACAGAGGAGAGTGTTTGAGGAAGGGAGTTCAAGTGTGATGTGAAGCAGAATTAGCGCCTCTATAAAAAGAAGCAAATCAAAGAGAGGCGCTCCTCGGAGGTTGAAGACGCGTCCTCACGCAATTCAGAAAAGCTGGACGCTCCTTTCTCAAAAGAGCCGTTTCCTTTCTCAAAAGCTGGGCTTGACTCAGCAATCACGTGGCATCACGAGGGCTCAGTTTTTCCAATTTGTCGTGACTCATCACGTGCAGCGTGGAGCGTTGCGAAAACCACGAGCCGCACCCGGTTTTGAACCCCGGTTTTCAAAAGATCATCATTCCAATTTGTCGTCACTCGTCGCATGCGCAGTCAGCTTCGCGGAAATTACGGAAGCTTTGTCAGAAAGCGCGTAACGGGCACTGTTCATCCATCCACCGGCTGCCGACAAATAGTGAGGGAACAGTTCCGGTTGTGAAGGAAAATTTCTATAAAGTCGACCTTCGCCTTCCACATCAAAGGCACACCTTCACACCCTCTCAACCTCTCAACCTCTCTTCCTCTCTTCATCTCCGATAATGTCTTCCCAAAGAAAGCTTTCGAGTTATTCAGTGTTCTTCATCCCTTGGATCACCCCAGAAAACAAACCTTCCAGAGCAAAAGTATTTCATATTAAAAAGGTTAAAAGCAAAAGTATCTCATATTATGCTTTCTCCTCTCCTTCATCTGAGGAACGTGGAGAAAGTGAGATCCTGATTGCTTACCTAGTCTTGCTCTCGAGTACTCATCTCAGACCCCTCCCAACCCACTTCAAAAATAAACTTGTGTTGAGGTGCTTCTTCAAAAGCAAAAGTACCTCACAGACGAAGCAGGAGGAGTCTGAGGTGCATCCTGATGAAGGCGGAGGGTGAGATGATCCAAGAGTTCAAGAAGATGCCACACCTGCGTGGAGACCGGACTACTTGAAGCATGTGGAGACAACGTGCTGACTCATCCTCAACTAAGCTGAGGAGCACTTGCAAGAAGGAGGCCCATCCTGTTCAAGAAGAAAGCTGTGGAAAATCAACAAGGACGACCAATGATCGCCTATTAGTTCTTTTCGTTGTCGTTTATTTTCATTTTCAATTTTTTTGTTTGAATTTTCTATATTTTCTTGCGTGCTTAACTGATTTATTTCTTTTCTTTGCAGGAACGTTTGGTTATTTTCTCCCTTGAAGTTGATTGCAAAATTTACGCTTGGGGGTCATCGCTTGGTTTTCTGCAAATTAGGGAAGTTTTCAGTCCTATTGCTTCATTTTGTTTCTTATTCTTTATTTTTATATTTTTATTTGCGTTTTAATGTTTTCTGACATTGGGGACAATGTCCAGTTTAAGTGTGGGGGTAAATGACCAAATTAAAATTTTTTTGTACCTTCGACTTTGAACTGGTTTCATTTGTTTCCGTGTTGTTGCGTTTTGTTTTCTTAGTGTTTTATGCTGTTTTGGTGTATTTTATTGTGTTTTGAGGAAATCTTTCGAAAATGACATAAAAATTTGAAAAATGTTTTGAAAAACCCAAAAAGAATTTTTTTTTAGAGTTGTTTTTGTGTGTTTGTGTCTTAGGTACCTTCCAACACAATGATGAGGATTTGGTTTTTAATTGCATGACTGTTAAAGAAAGTTATAAACATGGATGGAAGTTTGATATGCTCTTGGTTTATGCTTAGTTGTAGTTGTTGTTTATGAATTTAAATTTGATCACAAAGGAAAAAAATTAGTTTTTGTAACATGCTTGAAGGAAGGAACTCAAACTAATGTTACACCCCTGTGAGACTTGAGCTTATACCTTCTTTGGAGAGTTATTAATCTGATGTTTTTGTTTTCTAAAGTCGTTGCATGATCTCATTATTCTTTGCTTGGTTGCTACTTAGAAGGCGTTTTATCATCTTAGTTCCAGATACTAAAACTCATATCCGTTTCATTCAAAGCATGACATTGAATTGCATAACACATATCAAGATGAAGTTGTTTAGTAAACCACCTTAACCAAAAAGCCTTACCCTCCATCTTTCTTATGTTTTGTAGGCTTAACCCATCTCGAGCCTTGTTTAGCCTATTTCTGTTGTTAACCACATTAAACCGCACCTAACTGTATGCACCCTTGTTCTGAAAGAATAGTGAGCATGACTTAAAAAGAATTCATTTTATTCTACACTATGCAGAAAAACAAGTGTGGGGGAATGATTGGTTGTTTCGAGCTCAATTGTACGTTTTGTTCTTAAAGTAAAAAAAAAAAAAAAAAAAAAAAAAAAAAAAAAAAAAAAAAAAAAAAAAAAAGAAGAGAAAAACGCGTGAAAAGAAAAGAAAGAAGAAAAAGAGTTTGAAATCTGGCCATAAAATGTGTGAATCATCCCCTCGGGTTTAGAGTTGAATTTTAATTCAAAGTAAATTCTATGCGTTAATTTCATTACTTTGCTTACTATTTCTTTAAGAACCTTTGTTTTTCCATATCCTTTCTTTGTTAAGCCTATATCCTTAGCCCCGTTACAACCCTTTGACTTCTATCTTGGTTGTTGTGTGTTCAATATGTGGAGTTTGGGATTGGTATGAGCATATAGTGTCCCTGGTTCTCGCATCTAAGTAGTAGCATTCCGTTCATGAGATCATATTCATATGTGCATTAATAACTCCAGAAAATGTTTCTTTTGATATAACATATGTGAGTACTAGTTTTCATGTTTACATCAATCTTCTCACATATACCTAGTGTAGGGAGTGTAGTCAGAAAATCTGAGCAAAAAAAAAAAAAAAAAAAATTTTGAGTGCATATCTAGTGAGGAGTTGAGTAAATTCTCTAAGGCATGTTACTACATTCAAAATGTTGTTTTAATTGATTAAATGCGAACTAATAAATGGCGATTGTGATTAAGTAGGTGCTTAAGGGTATGGATTGCAAAAGTCTGTGTAAGTGACGATTTTTAATTTGTCATGTCCATTGGAAATCCCTGAGATAATTGTTGGAAGGTTTAGATTGTGTTTTATTTCTTTTTGTTCGTTTGTTTTGCTCGAGGACTAGCAAAAGTTAAGTGTGGGGGTATTTGATCGGATAATATTTATACATATTTTTATATCAAATTCACTCGTCTTTTCTTAGTTAGTTCGTTATATTTTGTGCTATTTACGTTATTATTATGTTTTATAAGTTTTTCAAGAAAAGAAAATAAAAATAGAATAAATGAAGTGTTAAGTAATTAATTCGTTTAAATTATCTTATTTGTTGATTAGAATTATCTTTTGAAAAATAATATATATATATATTTATATATATATATATATATTTATATATTTTTATATATTTATTTATTTATATATTTTTATTTTTATTTATATATATATATATATATATATTTATATTATTTTAATTATGTGTGTGTGTGTGATTATTAGGTGGTAAAATGATGAAAGCAGCATGCTTTCGGTGGAAGGGAAGGCATCCAAGAAAAGCAGCATCAAAGCTGCCAATTAAGAAAGAGGGGGCTGAGGTGGCAAACCTCGGGTCAACAGAAAGAAAGGATCCGAGGGGGCTTGGCGAGAGAAAAAAAAAAAAAAAAAAAACAAAAAGAATAGAAAAGCTGCCTTTGTTATATTCGGCGAGTAAGGGAAACCAAAAAAAAACCAGAAGTGCAGAGAGCTAGGCAGAGAGCATATTCAAAAGGTTTTGATAAGAAAAGTCAGAGAAAGAAAATAAGTAAAACGAGGGCAGCAATTACACGGACAAGAAAAGGAGGGTGGAGAGTAGCTACGGGGCAGTCAAACAGGAAGCAAAACGCAAGCAGCACAGCAGCTCGGAAATTAAGTGCCAGAAAAGCTCACGGTGGAGAGGAAGAAATTCCTCATTTCGGTTTTATTTTTCTCAAACTCATGTTTAATTTTTGTTTTAAATTAAGAATAATGTGTAACTAATTTTAAGTAGTTAGGGGCTGTTTTGAAGCCCCGAATATGATTGTGAATGTGTTGTGATATTTTGTTTGAATGAATTTTATTGAAGGATGAAAATTGATTCACTACTTATCTCATTGATAAATTCTTGATGTGTTTCTTTGGATGCATACTTAGTAAGCATATTAAGGATTTTAATGCTATGAATATATGTGTGCCTGCCCTTGTTGAATGAGGACCTACATATGTTCTAGAGTAGCACTTGTTAATTATGGTTAACATGTGAATCGATTTCTAGGATAAGTAAGACAACGCCAGTACTTACGATGCCTTGTGATGTCTCAAACTCTTTTAATTCTTAATGATTTCTACTTGTTAAATCTATGAACACGCCATTCTAGATTGCATGCTAGGGACTAAGTTAAGTTGAAAACGCCATTCTCTTAACATACTACGTAAGAAAGAGTAATAGGTTGAGTTCTAACATTGAGCCAACTTGAGCATCTTCATCTAAAAATAAAAGGAATTTGAATGAAACATAACATATTTGCATGATTATTTGGTGGTGGATAACATTTCCCCTAACTCGTTTTTCTTAACTTGTGAATTAAAATCCTTTGGCATTATTTAAAATTTGTTTCTGTTCTGTTTTGTCCGAATTAATTAAATTAGCAAATCAAATCCAAAAATCCCAAAACTTTGTGTGAGCATAGCTCGGTGTGTCTAGTTTATGTGTATAAAATTTCGTTGCATTTGGTTAAGTGTAAGTTGGTCTAATAATTAGTTTTCGGTGGCTGGTCAGTGGAGACAGCCACCAATTTTTGTGACATCTTTTTAAGTATTTGGATAAAACAATCTTCTGCGGGAAAGACCCTTATTTTCATATGCTACAATCGACAAATTTTAGTGTTAATAAGGAAAATCAATAGGATTATAGCGTGCTACTTTTGTGGTGCGTGGTAATTTCCTATCACTATTCCAGAGGACGAAGGCAACATAAACCTCGGGAGTAACGCCATGAACCTTTCATGATCACTCTGGATCCGACCGTCCGACTCTTGCAGCTGGTCCAGCTTCCTCTTCATGCTGGTCGAGTAACTAGTTGCAAGCATGTGCAACTCCTTGTTCTCGTGCCTGAGTCCTCTGACCTCTTGCCGAAGACTTTCCACCTCCGCCATCAGCGACTCCACCTGACGAGTTCGGGCAAGCAGGCGCTGGCCCATGTTTGAAACTGAGCCTGCACTTTGGACGCTGAGAGCTAGAGATTCCTGAACAGCCAGCTCGTCCGACCGCCTGGATAACATCCTATTGTCCCTTGGAGTGAGCAGATTTCTGGCTATCACCGTAGCGGTTATTTCATTCCTCATCATTGTGTCCCCGACTGTAAGAGGACCATTGGGGGATATGAAGGACGGATTCCAAATATTGTCTGGAGAAGACGAGTCATCATCTTCTCCGACATTCAAGTTAAGGCGACGGTCGGAAGGGCAAGACATTTTTTTTAAGAAGGTGTTGAGGAGGAAGAGTTCGGAAAGATTAAGATTGCAGAAGTGCAAGAAAGGAGTGTTTACAGAAGGGAGTTCAAGTGTGAGGTGAAATAAAATTCGTGCCTCTATAAAAAGAAGCAAATCAAAGAGGCGCTCCTCAGAGATCGAAGAGAAGCTCCTCGCAGATCGAAGAGACAGCTGGACACCTTTCTCAAAAGCTGGACGCTCCTTTCTCAAAGGCCGGATCCCTGTCTCAAAAGAGCCATTCCTCTATCAAAAGTCGGAATTGCTCAGCATCACGAGGCGATCAGCTTTTCCAGAATTGTTGTCACTCGTCACATGCACTGTCAGCTTTGCGGAAATTACGGACAGCTTTGTCAGAAAGCGCGTAACTTGTATTGTTCATCCATCCACCGGCTACCGACAGGGGTAAGGGAATAGTTTCGGTTGTGAAGAATTATTCCTATAAACGTCTACCTTCGCCTTCCATTAGCAAAGGCAAACTCCCTCAGCACTTCTTCATTTCCGAAAATGTATTCCCAAAGAAAACTCTTGAGTTACTCAGTGTTCTTCATCCCCTGGAGTACCTCTACAAACTTAGTCATCCAGAGTAAGAGTATCTCATATCATCAGGGTCGAAAGCAAGAGTATCTCATATCATGCTTTCTCCATGTCCTTTTCTTTGTCTTTGTTATCACTTGCAAGACAAGGAGAAAGAGAGCGATCAGTCGCCACTTGGAGTCAAGCTTCCGATCTGGGACTGATTGTCTGGAACCCTTCCCTGATTGCTTACCTAGCATTGCTCTCGAGCAGTCATCTTCAACTGATGTTGGAAGCTGGAAAACATGATGAGCCGCTGAGAAGTGATGTTCTAATGCTTTCATGGGAATTTTTGCAGCATAGCTAATCTCCACATTGAATGTTTTGGAGCGGCATCTCCAATTGTTTTCATGGGAATTTTTGCATCAGAGGAAAAATACTGCAAAAGAAGATGCCAGACCTGCATGAAGATCCGATTACTTGAAACATGTGGAGACAACGTGCTGATTCATCCTCAACTAAGCTGAGGATCGCTTGTAAGTAAAAAGGCCATCCAGCCCAATTCAAGAATAAGCCTGTGGAAAGTTAACTACCAGTAAAGCACATCTGTTGGCAACTCTTCTCGCTAAGAGATCGAAACAGAATGATCAACGATCAGCCTAAATGATTTGAAATCAGGGGGAGATACTCATCAGGGGGAGCATCCAAAACAGATCAATATTTTAGCAAGTCAATTGAAGACTTGTGGCCATCCAAGGGGGAGTGTTGTAATCCACTATACATTCACAAGCATTCATTGTGGATGGCCACTATTTAGCATGTGATGCTCCTACTTTGCTTATAAATAAAAGGAAGAAAATAGAGAGAAGGTGACGGGAGAGAGGGAAGAAAGGAAGAGGAAGAGAGAGAGGAAGAAGAGAGAAAAGAAAGGAAAGAGAAAGGAGAGAAGAAGAGAGAGTTATCTTTGTACTCGTATTATTTCAAAGTTTAAATGAAAGCACTACTGCTGCCCCGAGGATGTACTCCAGTCACACTGACTGTAGAGGAACCTCGTAAATTTTGTGTCTTGCTTATTTATTCCACTGCACACATCGTCGATTTTACAACAAGGACAATATTGTTGAGTTTGAAATATAAAGGACCAAATTGGTGACTTGGTAGGTTATAAGGTGCTATTTACAATAAAATCCTTAATTATTTTGTAGTGAGCGATGACATGACACTCTTGAATCGCTTTCAAATGGAGGAGTGATTTATTCACTCCTTATTTTAGTCTTTGAATTGAATAAAATTGAATGGATAATCAAATGACATAATTAAGTAGTGTCGTAGAAAAAAAACAGTTTAGAATGAAAATCACTTCCCCTCGAAATAATGTTACATGTGAGACGAGAGGGCTATAAGTGTGAAGTGAAACATGGAGCAAAGTAATACTCTCTCTAACCAGCTATGCATCTTCGTTAGAGTAAGACACTTACAATCATTCAGTGGAACAAGTAAATTTAGTATGTCACAAGCAATGGTGCCCGCGCGATGCTGCAGGTTTTAAAACTATATGAAACATTGTATGAAACATGCAGAAAGGACTAAACACCTACGATAAACAACATTATTTACATACATACAACCACATTCATAATGACTTAACATATTTACAATAACTTACATATAGGTGTCTGAGTGTCTATATCATGGTCATTGGATTCTGGTGCCGAGTTCACAGATTTCTATGGGTTTGAGCTAAAAAGTCCGATGAACTCGCTCTAAACTCCAATGAATTACAGGACTGCTATCTGTCGGCTACTTGTCATCAAGCTCAGTACACTTTTGACCTCAACTCTCCATTTATAACTTGACCTTTCACAAAAACTCAATAGCCATCTACTCCTGCATGATCAGAGCATTAATTTACCTCAATTATAGTTCTAAAACTGAATTCAACTTATAAACAATATTCTAAATTACCAAAAAATAAATAAAATTTAGCACAAAAAACACAACATGCAATCTTGCAACGGTAGATCGAAACCCGAAAACAGATGATCCTAAAAAAACACCCAGATGATCAAAGCAAAAAGCTAGAAGCAAAATGTATTTTACTTATGCAAAGGTTTGCATTTTATTTATACCCAACCCTGAAACTTGCAGAAATCAGACAAAAGCAAAAATTAAGATGTAGAGATGTCCTCAAATATATTGTGTAGAAGCAAAGCTTAGAGGTTTGTGAAGCAAACCGCGACAGGAGCGGTAGCCATTCGAACAAATTAGAGTACTTTAGCCTCTGTTCCACCTCCTCAGTCTAAAAAAATGACAAAAACATTTCAATAAATACATTAACACTTAAAAATAAATAAATTTTTATTCATCTATTTTGGTTCATATTGTGTGAAAGGAAGCATTATCATATATGCGTATTCCACAAAAAATATATGGCATGTAAAACAGTATGTATGATCCTCCATCTAAATGCTAAATGATGTCCGATCAAATGCAGCAAAAATTGAATATTCACAAAAGTAACAGAACATTAGAAGTTCAAATTCAAAAAAGATCTAAACTATTTACCATTTCAGTATAATTTAAATCATAGAGATCCTCATCATGTGTCCACTCATCCATGATAAATTCCGGAAATGAACGTCATCCATTAGAATAAAGTCACTGACCTTTCTCGATTTTCGGACAATTAGGGCATGGCATTGCCCTCTTTACATTGAAAGCTTGTACCAATGTAATCTAAAAGGATGTCCAAAAAAAAAAAAATTCAAGAATCATGAAAGCTCGGTATCATCTTTACTGGAAAGGCATAACTAAAATTATGCCCTTATTAACTATGTAAATATGTCTCATCAAACATGTAACTCCACTTGATGATGTGAGATGATTTGAGCTACCAAAGGAAAATGCTACTGGGGGATATCCAAATGTCATCTTTAAGATTAAAATGATTCTCTATTCAGAATAAATTTAGTGATGACAAAGTCTATCAAAGTTATCTGAAGAATAATCTGCCGACCATGATGACACTATTGGCTCTCAATGCCATACAAATTCAGCTTGTCAACACCGCATTTTCGACAATGAGAGTACAGAAACCTGTTAATATTTCACTTAATTGAGGACCTCAATTAACTATGTTTTATGATTGAAACTACACTCTAGAATGTTAAATTTTTAGTCAAAATTAGAAGACTAAAAAAGCAAAAAAATAATTGGCAAAAATATTGCTAAAAGGATTGGCAGTTCATAATCATTCGGCTTGTCGGCCAAGGAAGAAAGGATGTTTTATCGAATGTGCAAATCTACAACTTTATTATTTATCGAACGTTCTATATCACAAAGAGAAGCACATGCGTCCAAAGAATTGAATATTAGTATCACTACTATATATTTAGTTTCATGAAAACAAAGCACATTGAATTGAATTACACAAAGAAATGGACAAATTGAAGCAGAGTATACCATCTGAATCTTCGTTGTCGTTGGAAATCAAGCCAAGTCTCCGGATGCATAGAGATATTCCCAACGAATGCGAGAACTTCCTTGGTCACACCAAGAGCGGCACCAACTGCCTCTGCCTCATCTTCTCATCAAAACTGAAGCAAATTTGAAGGGATTTTAGTGAACTCTGAAACCCTATTAACAGATGGGAAAAATATAATATTATACCGAACACATCTATAAAAAAAAGGACGATTATTATACCGAACTTACAGAGTCAAGAGCTAGGTTGCGATGGAGATTGACCTAGAATAGGGCTTCTTGGTCGAGCGACGCTTCTTCTTCACAGATTCAGTAGCAATGTCTTAAACAAAAAATCATATGATGACTCAATAATCCGAGAAGAATTCAATCACTGAGAAAACATCAAAAACCAAAATTCAATAAGGGATATATAATTGAACGGATCAAAAAGTCCACACAAATTGGAAGATCAATTATTCACCATACATTGCACAATGTGTATAAAGCAAGTACAAATTATAACAGCAGAATTTTGATTCGTCCATTCCATAACAACCCAAACCTAAAAAACATAAAAACCCAGAAAAGATTAATAATTTACAGATGTTTAAAATGCAAGTGTATAATATAACAAATGGTTTCTCAATCGAACTCGGATGCTTCAATTTTCTGAAATGGAGAACCAGAAAAATCAGAGAAATCAAACCAGAAACATGAGCATAAGAGTGACTACTTTCCTGTGGGACTCTCGAGCATGGAAAGGTTTTTTGTTTACAGAGTGATAAAATTCAACAGTAAACCAAAATCTAAAGGACTACAGAGTAAAATTTTATTCTCTCTGGCAGAATTGAGAAAGAAAAAAAAATGTACAAATCTAAAAATGTATCCAAGCAGCAAATTTTAGTTGTTAGTTTACTCATGCATCAAAATTTATAACATCCCAAAGAGATCTAAGAACAAATTACCTTGATATGAGGGTGCAAATGATTGTGTCATCTTTCTCTGTACTGCTTGCCAGCCCAACCCACCAACTTCTCAACTATTTGTGTGCATTTTCCCACTCCATACTGCTTCACCAGCCTAATTTTCCTGAAAATTTCACCATACCAAAACAAAACCAAACCAAACAAAAAAGAGGAAAACCCATTTAATTTTACATAATATTTGATGGCTTTGAAAAAAAAAGGAAAGAAAATAATGAGTTAAGTTGGACAAATAAAAAGGAAGGGAGAATCCACTTTACCAAACGACGTGTCCCCAATCACTGACGATTCTTTGGCTGAGAAAGCTCATAGGTCACTTTTTGAAGATGATTAACAAAATAGATTCAATCAGAGGCCAGAAAGATTGAGAGGAACAGAGAGAAAAAAAATAATCTCAAACAAAATTCTAGAGAGAGAAGACTTACCCTGCAATTAAAGCCAGTTAAAGAATTTTCTTCGAATCGGGAGAATCGAAGCCGTTGTGCTGGTTTAATTCGTCTTCGGTGATCTCGCTGAGCTGGACGGGGGCTGCAGAGGCAGAATCTCCTCCAAACTTCTGGCCCGATGATGGTGGTTGTTAGACGGCAGAGTTAACATAGTGAAGAAGCAAAAATCCATAAAATAATAAATAAAAAAAATATGGGTTTTATTAATCAGGTAGTGAATGAGTTAAAATACCAGGAATGGTGCTAAGAATTAAGTTGGAGGACGCTTGGTTTAGATTAGAGACGTCTGCGGTTGTTGCTGACTTGAACAAATCAAGCATGTGTAGCAGCCTGTGGAACACGAACACAAAGCTGAAAGATTTGACAGAAGTGAGTCGGTCGAGACGAAACATCCAGAAGGAAGAAAATTCTGAAATTGAGTCGGTGAAGACACACGCGTCACAATTTTCTTCTCACAGCAAAGCAAACAGGCAATGTTGAAATAACAAAAAAGAAGAGGGGGTAAAAACGGAAATCCACTGTAGCTAAGCTACAGTGATTTCCCCACCGGTTTTAGTATATATAGATTTACTTTTATTTATAAAAGATGTAAAAGGAATGTGTTTGGATCCAAAATGACATTTCTGGGCATAATCTATCTCGGCCCAATGTATTGTCTCTTCCATATAAAATCCAGGTTGGTGATTTATGCACAAATCTTTTCGGAAATATAAGTTATTATAGTATTATTGTTTATTACATATATATATATATATATATATATATATATATATATATGTCTTGGTAGCAATATTATTGAATTTCAAAGGTTGTATGGTATTTCCATCATAAGTTCTTTACAATTGTATAGCAATATATAAGGAGATTGACTCCTTGATTTACGCCCCAACTGTGGCTTAGGGAAGACAAATAACAACTCCTTGAATTAAGAGAGTTCACAACTTAGATTAGGAAGATTGACAGCACAAGAATGAACTAATCACAAGAGAATTGGACTCTTAACCACCTAGGGAACAATCAATACCCAGAAGGAACAAAGAAGAGTACTTGACCAATCCCCCTATTGTCTAGTGTTATCGTAAACCTACCCTAATATTCAGGAAACCCTAATAACCATTGGACTAACTTCCAATACTCCCCCTCAAGCTGGATCCAGAAGGTTTATGGATCCAAACTTGGACAGAAGTCGTTGAAACTGATGAGAAGCCAAGGGCTTTGTGAAGATGTCGACTAGTTGGTCGAAGCTTCTTGTGTAATGTGTTTGAATCACTTATGACTGCACCTGTTCCCGAACATAATGGCAGTCAACCTCAATGTGTTTCGTTCTCTCATGAAACATGAGGTTTTATGCTATATGCATGGCTGCCTGATTTTCACAAAATAAGGACATATGAAGAGTTATAGGAACACCTAAATCACACAGAAGACCCTTGAGCCAGATCAACTCACACGCAGTTGAAGCCATTGCACGATACTCAGCTTCGGCACTTGATCTGGCGATAACAGTTTGCTTCTTACTTTTCCATGTGACCAAGTTTCCACCGACAAATGTACAATAGCCAGTGGTGGACTTACGATCGATTGCGTTCCCCGCCCAATCAGCATCGCAATACCCTATGATTTGGGTGTTATCATTCTTCTGCATGATGATACCTCGACCCACTGATCATTTTAAGTAGTGTAAGATCCTTTTAACAAGGTTCAAATGCTCAAGAGTCGGGGAGTGCATGAATTGGTTCCCAAGACTTACAAAATAAGTGATGTCGGGTCTGGTGATTGTTAGGTAGATCAATTTACCAACCAATCGCTGATAATGGTTGATATCCCTGAGTGACGTGCCTTTCAAGCTAGGTTTGTGCTTGCTGTCAAGAGGAGTAATGGCTGGTTTAACATCGCTCATGTTAGCTTCCTTGAGCAAATCCAAGACATACTTTCTTTGATTAAGAAACAATTACTTGTGCGAGGTTGCCACTTCTATACCAAGAAAGTACTTCAATATCCCAAGGTCTTTAATTGCAAACATTTGTCTAAGTGACTGTTTGAGGTTGAAGATCTCGTCAGCATTATCACCCGTAATTATCAGATCATCAACATAAATCAGCACAACCAATTTGCCCACAGCTCATGTGCGAACAAATAGTGAGGAATCGACATTGCTGCTTTTGAAGCCAACACTAGTGAGAACTGAGCTTAGTTTGGCATACCAAGCTCGTGGGGACTGTTTCAGGCCATAAATGGATTTGTGCAATTTGCACACCAAATCCGGTTCATTGCTTTGAGGATGTCCTGGTGGCAATTTCATATAAACTTCTTCTTTGATATCTCCGTGCAAGAATGCGTTCTTCATGTCTATTTGGTATATGGACCACCCCTTGTTTATAGCTACGGACAATAGCACTCTCACTGTGTTCATTTTGGCAACAGGTGCAAACATTTCTTTATAATCCACCTCGAATGTTTGAGTGAATCCCCGAGCCACCAGTCTTGCTTTATACCTTTCAATTGATCCATCTGACTTGAATTTGAGTTTATAAATCCATTTGCAACCCACGATTTTCTTGTCTGTTGGAAGTTTGGTGATGCTCCAGGTGTTGTGTTGATCTAGGGTTTTAAGTTCTTATTGCATTGCTTCTTTCCACACCTCTTGGTTGTTGGCCTCATGGAAATTCTGAGGCTCATTGTATCTTGATATGGTGCTTAGGAATGCAGCATGGGCTGGTGTCACTCTCTTGTACGACACACAATTGGAGATGGGATGTGTGGGTTTGTAGATGACAAAGTCTTGTAGGAGTTTTCCTAACATGCATTGGATTGCGTCGAGGAGCAGGAAAAGTTGTTTCACACTCCTTCACATCATCTTGATTGTCACCATCTTCATGCAGTGTACCATCAGAATGAGACCCTTCATTGTTATTTTCATTGAGAGACGCATCAATGTTGGCATGGCTGAGATCTTGTTGTTGTGGTGCCTCAAGATCGATTCTTGGTAGTGGGAACACATCCAAGATGCCATCCTTATGAACTGTGATTTCGCTTGACTTGCTAAAAAAAGGGTTAGTTTCATGGAATCGAACATCTTTGGACACAATCAATCTCCTTAGTTGGGGATTATAACACTTATATCCATTTTGTGAAGATGAATAACCAAGAAAAATACATTTAACAGCTCTAGGATCTAATTGATCTCAGTGATGAGATTGAATGTGCACAAAACAGATGCATCCAAAAACTCTAAGGTGTGAGAGGTCAATTTTTCTTCCTTTCATGACTTCTAGGGGAGACTTGAAATTCAAGACTCGGCTGGGTAATCTATTGATGATCTAAGCAGCTACCATAACCCCTTGGGACCAAAATCTCTTGGGTACATTCATTTGTAGCATTAGTGCTCTTGTTTTTTCAAGTAGGTCACAGTTTTTGCGTTTGGCTACGCCATTTTGTTGAGGTGTTCCAACACAACTTGTTTGATGCATGATGCCATGAGTGCTTAAATATTGTTTCATGATATGGGACATATATTCGTTGCCATTGTCAGGCCTTAAGGTTTGAATTTGAGATGAGAAATGGTTTTTAACAAGGTTATGAAAGTCCTTAAATACTTCCATAACTTCATTCTTAGACTTTAGAAGATACAACCATGTGACTCGAGAGAAGTCATCGACAAAAATCACAAAATACTTATAACCATCAAATGATTCACTAGTTGGTCCCCATACATCTGAATGAACTAATTCAAAACACTTACTAGCCCTGGACAAGGAAGAGGTAAAAGGTAATCTAGTGGCCTTAGACAAGTGGCATGTTTCACATGAAATAGCATCATTCCCTAAGTTTGGAAATAAAGTTGACAAAATGGGTGGAGAAGGGTGAGCTAAACGTTGATGCCACAATTGATTATCTTGAATAGGGCTGAACTTGGCTTGGAATCCTCTGGGATTGCTCTTTGATATGTAATAGAGACCATCTAAATAAAACCCTTCACCAATCGTCTTCTTGGTGGCACAATCCTGAAAGATGACATTGTGAGGAGAAAAATGGCTAAGCAATTCAAGGTATTTGTGATCTTTCCCACATATAGAATTTGAAATAGGAAGGAAGGAACATACAAAGCCATCGATTCAATTTCATCTGACATTAATTTTATTTTTTCTTTTCCTAAAACCTTTACATTCTCACCATTTGCAATTGAAACTTGAGAAGGATTTGCAAATTTTTCGAACTTTTGAGACTTAGACACATGGTTGGTCATATGATCTGTGGCACCCGAATCTACAACCCAAAAATCATGCAACATATTTATTTTAAGAGTAGTTTTAAAGGCTTTCATGATACCTTGCATGTCCTCTTGGGGTATGGGTTTCGTGTCTACCAAGAAACCTGCAAACTTGCCGAGCAATGCCGTCGAGTTCCCTTCTTCTATGCTATTTGCACGATCAATTCCAGCCCCTCCTTTCTTGCCTTGAAGGTACGACATAAACTCATTCATGAATTCAGCTGGATTCGCTGTGAAGTTCTTGAATAGATCAGAACCATTGGAGGTGGAGGCACATGCATGATTTACTCGATGTGGAGTACGGTTCACCCTTTGTACACCCTTATTGTCCTTCATGAAACCAGGTTTTAATTCAGGAAACCCTAATAACCATTGGACTAACTTCCAATAAATATTGTATATACAATCAGAAGTTCAATAAGATTTATAAAAAGAAAAAAGGTACAAGTGATAGATAGAGATAGCTGGAGGCTGGATGGAAGCCAGTTCTTAGTTCTTACGGTTTCTTGCTTATTTTCACTTGTTAATATCATGTGGACATCAGGAATCTTAGAATATTCCCAAGAAGAGTCTGGCCTAATGGAATTCGACCAAGTTCTATCAGGAGACGATTTCATTGGAATAAAAGGAATGGGCGAGTCCTAGTATAACAAGGAATCATCAGAGGCTAATTATGATTCGAATAAGAAAAGAAGCCAAGAATCAAGGTTGAATCTAGGTGATAATAAAACTAGATTCAGAATCCTACATTAATCAGGATTAGTCGAAGCCTATTCGGATTTGGTCATGGAGTTATAGTCCAAGTGGAACTCTACTTCGCCCATAAGGAATTGCTACTATAAATAAAAGGGGAATGCATCACTCAAAGCTTTCCGAATCAACACACAAATCTACCCTGTGCAAACTCTTGCTCTACACCAAACTTGTCAAACACCTTGAGATATTTTTATTTTACCCTTTTTCCGCGAACCATCTTCAGTTTAGAATCTTTAGATAAACAGCATTGTGTTAGCAACTGGCAACATCTTCAGTTTGGATAAACAACACTCGAGCTATAGCAGCACTGGAGCTATATAATCAATCGATCGAGGAGCACCTTCAGTTTGGATAAATAGCACTGCTTCGTGACCAATTGGTTATTTATCCAAGTCTCAATCAACAAGGATTTCCTGAGTCCTTGTTGGAATAGGTCATCTCATAAGCCTTCTCGGCTAAGTGAGGTGTTACCAGGTTACAACATTCAACACACTGAAAACCGAGCCTATTTTATGATTGGATATTTACATGTGCATTTTAGAGTTCGGCACGCAGACGACTGAACCATATTTACAATCAAAACACACACTCTTTCAAGAACTTGTGTCCCTATAGTTTGATACTGGTTTGGCGCACTTATATTCTCATGAATATAATTACAGTTGCCGAACCCAGTGCCGACGATTCGTGAGCTTTGCAAAATTAGCAGCCTTGTCTTCAAGCTTTTCGGGTTTCCTTCCTCAGCTGTAGTCGCAAGATTCATAAGTCATCAGCGCGCCCAACCCAACATCAATATCCATTTACTACCAGGCCGAGCTCAGCCAACGAGTTGGCACACCTCGCATTCGACCGAATGACGTGGTTGTTTTATTAGCTATTCGGTGGCACGTTCGACCGAATGACATAGTTATTTTATTAGCTATTCGGCATCCGTGCCACGTAGGCTAAATAGTTTTTAAGGTCAACAGAATGTGAAATAATTATATTGTTTTTTATATTTTCAACATAAGTAAGTATTTTATATCCCTGTAAATTAAGGATTATTCCGGCCAACAAAACATGTAAAATGATAATCTTTAAGGCATTGTTATCTTTGTTTCCCAGTGTAAAGTATAGTTAGTTAAGCGGTAACGTGATGATCCACATATGCCGTTGGGTAGTGAGCCCACATCATCACTATATTTCCACATTTGCAATTAGGTTGTTTGTTTGGGCTCTTGGAAGGAGTGCCTGATCATCCATTCATTCACTCACTCACAGATGAACAGACAAAAATGAAAAAAAATCCAAATATAAATGGCAGGTCGCTGACCACACGAAGCTGGACTCAATCTGCTCCAACCAATAGCATCCCTCCGTCCCATATCTTTAACAATAAATGGACATTTTCTAATTTTAAATTTTGACATTATATAATAAACACTAGAGAAGGAAAAAGAAAATTAAAAGGATAAAAAAAAACATTGATTTCATTAGTATTTTGTACAAAGGAAGGAAAAAGGAAACAGTGTGCATTGTTGTTGTTATTGTTTGGTTGTTGAGTTCACCGTCGTCATTTTATTTAAGTGTCTTCTTGTTTTGCAGCTGCTCAACAACAAAAACGATATCCTCCCCTTCTCCCCTTCTCCCCTTCATTCAGTGTCTACCGCCGAAAGAGAGAGAGAGAGAGAGAGAGAGAGAGATATTCAGTCAATCAGGTACGCTACGTGTCCACTCTTCTTCTGATTCAAATCTCTCTTCTTTCCTATTTGAGATTGATAGAATATCATATGTATATGTATGTGCCTACGAGCTCATAGCATGGTTGATAGCTTGCAAGTAGGTTTCAATAATGGCTTGCAATAATTTTAGTTTATTTTCTTTCTATTTCAACTTTCAATTCATGGCCTCATAATAGCCTCATGGGAATTGGACTGGATTGGATTGGATTGGATTGGATTGGATTGGGTTGGGGGATTGCAGCTTTAATTCAGTTCCAGATATACATACATGCTCGCTCTTGTGCTTTCATCCAATCCATCGCTTTTAGCTTTTCTATTCTATTTTACATGAATGTATTCTTCTGTTCCTTTGTTCAGTCATTGCCTTCAACTTCATACTTGATATTACTAATAGTCATACTGATAATTCTTCTTTGTTTACTGATGGAAGCCTTGCTAAATGATTTGTGGCAGATCCTACAACAACTCAACAAATCCGCTCTTGCTCTTGGGTTACTCAGGCTATATCTACATACATACATATTCATAAAATAAGAGAGCAACTTTTACTGTTATGGTAATTCTTTACACATAAGGAAAAGCTATATGATGGCCATAGCTGCTGTTATTGGCCTTACTACGGGGAAGAGGCTCTTGAATTCCTCCTCCTCTTATTATTCAGATTTCACAGAAAAGCTCTTTCATCTCAATGACCATGCCTTCTTACATTGCCATTTCTCTTCAACAAAGAATCTTGTCACCGCCAGAAAGTCTAATTCCAACTACACGAGTTCCAGATTTTCATCTTCCAATCGACCTGACCACTCCAGTAGGGCTCTCAAAGACCAGGTCGACTCTGCCTCTGCTCCTTCCTCAACCGCACAGCAATGGTTTCACGACTTCAATGACTTGGAGGAGGAAAGCTCTGATCTTGAATATTCAGTGGACGCACTTCTTTTGCTACAGAAGTCTATGCTCGAAAAGCAATGGAATCTTTCTTTCGAGAAAAAAGTATTTACAGATTCAACAATAAAAACAGCAACTAACAAGAGGATACCAGTCACTTGTTCTGGGGTATCTGCTCGCCACAGGAGAATGAGTAATAGGAGGAATGCTTTCAGCTTAAACCGTTGTTTAACGCAACCTAGCACCAATAAGTCTTTGAGACCAGTCATCAGTCCAGAGCTGCTTCAGAGTCGTTTAAAGGGTTATGTGAAGGGTGTTCTTAGTGAGGATTTGCTGACTCACACTGAGGTTGTGCGCCTGTCAAAGAAAATTAAAATTGGCCTTTCTGTTGAGGAACATAAATCAAGGTTATAACACTTAATTCCTTTCCATTTTGTAGGATTCATAAGTACTGAATTTAAGTGGGTCAATGATGTCCAGGACAAGACATGCAAAGTGATTACAGTACAAATACTGAAACATTGATTTATTGGCTAAAAACTAGATATAAAGTAAGAAACTATATTGTTTGCCAAAACCCTTTTCAACTTGCCAAGTTATGTAACTTCTTCCCTATAAGCGCGTAGTTCTTCTTTTTACAGGGTGAGTACTTTGGGTGTATGTGGTAAGTAATTGGGGTGGAGTAACCTTTTCCTTAATGTTTTAATTGATTATTCTTCCGAGTAAGTTGACCTTTATGGAGACTGGTTCCTTCCGAAAGAAAAAGTTTTGTTGTTATCTGGTTGTTTCTAATCCTAATCCTTGCATTTGGATCTCCAGACTGAAGGAGAGACTGGGATGTGAGCCCTCTGATGAACAGCTTGCGACTTCATTGAGGATTTCCTGTGCTGAATTAAAGTCAAAGTTGATTGAATGTTCTTTGGCAAGAGAGAAGCTGGCAATGAGCAATGTTCGTCTGGTCATGTCCATTGCTCAAAAATATGATAATATGGGCGCTGAAATGGCTGACCTAATCCAGGTTATTTTTCCTTTTCTTACTTCATATATGAGACCCCAATCTATAGATCCATACAACTGTAACTTTAGACAGAAATGTGATTGGAATCTCATATGAGAAGCTCACTGTCTCTTATGTAGGGCGGGTTAATCGGACTATTGCGTGGGATTGAAAAATTTGATTCTTCAAAGGGGTTCAAAATTTCTACTTATGTTTACTGGTGGATACGTCAGGTAATGCCAATATTTCCCCTTGAAATGGTAGATGATTTTGACTGATTGGTTAAACTAACGCTGGTTACTTTTTCCTTATATTCTCAGGGTGTTTCAAGAGCACTGGTTGAAAATTCCAAAACCTTGAGACTGCCAACACATTTGCACGAGAGGTTAGGTTTAATCAGAAATGCAAAAATTAGACTGGAAGAGAAAGGAATAACTCCATCAATTGATGTAAGTCTTTTGTTATTATCTTCAGATAGCAATTGCTTTGCTCAAAAGAAATCTGTGAACATCAAATTTTTTTTACTTACAACGACAATGTTGATTTATCACCTCTTCTCTTGGCTGATATGTGCTTCTTGTATTACATTCAATATCAGAGAATCGCAGAAAGTCTGAATATGTCGAAAAAGAAAGTTAGGAATGCTACAGAGGTACTAAGTGCTTGTGGTATTCTGTTTTATTGTATTCTTATGTGATCTCCATGCTGACCATGGAGTTTCTTAATCTGTAGGCAATCAGCAAGGTTTTTTCACTTGATAGGGACGCATTCCCCTCTTTGAATGGACTTCCAGGAGAAACTCATCATAGTGTAAGTGTCGATTACATCACCTCAATTTCTGCCATTCCAGTTCAGTAAAATTTCTATTCCTTGCTTGTCAGTTTTCCATCTCGTAACTGACCATCTCCTTTACGATTTTTTGTTTACAGTACATTGCAGATAATCGTCTTGAGAACATCCCATGGAATGGGGTGGATGCGTGGGCGCTCAAGGTAAGAAGAGGGACAAAGGAAACAACAGTAAAGGGAGATTGCTCAAGCATCTCCAGCTAAAAAAAATAATATTAAAAGTTCCTTAGAGAAAAAACAAATTGGTTTGATTTTAAACGATTCTTTAAAGCTGATTACCATAATCTGCTACATTCCTTTTAAAAATAGTTACATCTTAAAGGTTACTTCTTACCTTTAGAAGGCAAAAGATTTCACCTTGCCTCTCATATTTCAAGTAATAATGGGAGTTAAGAAGATAGAAAGAGACAAATCATCATTTTCTTTGAATTTCCAGTAAATCTGGATTCCAGCACTGGGATTGGCATCTAGCAGATTGGACTCTAAGAATACTCAATACTCATCCTTTTCATTTCCCTTCAGAATATAGGTAGTTGTAGTCACACTGAATTAGTAGGTTTATGTGTTTAAAAAGTAAATTTGAGTCACATAGAAAACATAAGGCGAACCAACCTGTAAATGTAATAGAAAAGGAGGCTTTAATGGTCCATTTGTATGATAATCCTGTAAGATTGGCATCCTAGAAATGAAAAACATTTATGGTAGAAGGGAAATTGATGATTAATATCCTCTTAGGTAGTAGGTACATTTCTAGTTACTTGTGTGTGACTGTGCACATATGTTGTGTTCGCATGTTTTGGAAGATATGCTGAAATGCATGTCGCTGATTATGAATTGTTAAAAGATTCTAATCTCTGTACGTATTGCAGGATGAAGTAAACAAGCTCATAAATATGATGCTTGGGGAACGGGAAAGAGAGATCATACGGCTTTACTATGGTCTGGATAATGAATGTCTTACATGGGAGGACATTAGTAAACGGTGAGTCCAAATAAGGGCCTAACATCCATCAAACTACCTTAGTCATAATATCTTTTGCATCACGTTGATTTGACCGTGTTATTATGTGAACTCCAGTATAGGATTGTCCAGAGAAAGGGTTAGGCAAGTTGGACTCGTTGCTCTAGAGAAACTGAAACATGCTGCAAGGAAAACCGAGATGGAGGCCTTGCTAGTCAAGCATTAATTTGGTCTCCTGTATTTGAGAGTCCAGAATGAATGAATGTATATATACAGAACAGAAGAGGACGTACGAGACAAATTGTACCTTGAAGTTGTTTTCAGGTTTGAGATAGTATATATGGAAGAAGAAGATTAAGAAAGCAAGCTCGCTCACTTCACTATGTAAGAGCTCATGAGCTGCTGGAGCGCATAATTTTTTGTATGTACGTATTATTATCTTTGGAGATAAACTATTACTATCCCAGTTAGTAATGTGAGCGTTCATGTTTCTTTACTTGAGTTGTGGTAAGGAACCAGTAATTATCCCCGGGGCCTTGATTGAGGCCTGCTCCTCCACATATATCTTCTTATGTACAAACAAATGCTGATGACAAGTCTGAAATTCGATGTAACTTTCTACTTCGATATGGTTTTTTAGTTTACATATTGAACTCTACACTCTCTCTGCATCTCTCTAACTTGGTTTAGTAATTTGAACGATTTCATGGTAAGTGGTATTTTGTAACAAACAAAAGTTTAGTTCAGAAATTAGATGCTAGAATTTCGTAATGACAAAATTGAGGTGGTAAAGTGTCATTCCTAACAAAATTAATGCGGGATACCCTACACGACTACCTTCAATCTATTTGAAGCATTTCAGAATCTTGGAATCTGAGATAAAATTGTTTAGGTGATTACTAATTCAGAAATTTTGGATCTGCAAAAGTTTATGGGATCTAGCTCCTCTTGCCTGCTTAAACTTACGTTTTGCTCTTGCTCGCTCTTCACGCGCATGGAAGTATCAAATATCACATGGACGTTGGACTGGATTGGAATGGATTGGAAAATATCATGAGTTTCCTGAGTTTATGAGGCTAAGCAAGCAAATACAACTTTCCACGTGTCGTCTGGAGATACGCACAAAAGCCCAATCTCGACGCTGCAAGTTAATAAGCTTCCATTTCCAAATTTTCCAAATTTCCTAAATTCCCCAAGATCGAGTGAGTGCTGGAAAGTGTAATCAAATCAAATCAAATGTCAATCGCCGAGAGTCTAATGGTGGTGCCGTACTCCTCCTATACACCTGGTCGTCCTCCTCATCCTCGACTGCAACAGCATCATCTTCTGAAATCCTTTCCCGCCTCCTCCTCCTCCTCGATCCAACACATCACCAACACCAACACTCTCTCCGTCTCTTCTTCCCGGGGCCAAGGGCAATGCTTCTTGTTCAACTCTTACCATCCCCTCCCTTTGCGTTTGCCTTTGCGGCGCCGCTCAACTCTCAGCGCTCTTGACTCCGACGTCCCTCACCCTCTTCACCAGGTACTACTACTTGTGCCATCTTGTCTCTCTCTGTTCATCTCCTCACCTGTAACTTAAGCGATGCGATGCGATGCATATATAATGATAACAATTTACCCGTTGTATGTATAACTGTTTGATTCTCTCTCTGACATGACATGATGTTCATAGATTTGAAACTCGAATAATTAGTATTATCATTGGTTATTTGGTCTTAATTGATAAATATCATATACTGTGTGACTGTCAGCCCCTTGATTTGGGTCAAACTCAAACTCAAACATTAACATACACACATACATACATTCTGATTGCTCAAAATTGAAATTAACAAATTGTTTTCCCCATTCTCGGGAAAAGGGATCAGTGAAATCCACGAGCAGCAAAACTAGTTTCGAGCAATGGAATTCGTGGACAGCAAAATTCTCCGGCGCATCAAATATCCCATTTCTGTTACTGCAAATGCCTCAAATCTACCTCAATGCCCAAAATCTTCTGGCAGGAAATAAAGCTGCCCTTTTGGCAGTCCCATGGATGGTAAGTTGTTAACACACTATCGCCAATTTGCCACCCCCTTATAAGTTTATTAATGAGGATTGAGGATTGAGGAGGCTGCTTACTGCTTAGAACATGAATATTTTCTGGTTATATTAGAAAATAATCAACCATTGTAGCCTAAGCAAGGGAGGAATGTTGTAAATGCAGGGAATGTTTACTGGTTTGCTTGGAAACCTTTCCCTGCTTTCATATTTTGCAAAGAAGAGGGAGAATGAGGCCATTGTGGTTCAGACACTGGGTGTAATTTCCTTATATGTGGTTTTTGCACAGCTTTCCATGGCAGATGCGATGCCTCTACCTTACTTTGTCATTACCTCCATTGTTGTCGCAACTGGTCTTGTTTTGAATTTCTTGAATTACTTTGGTTGGCTTAATGCTGGACTCTGGCGCTTCTGGGAGGACTTTATTACTGTTGGCGGACTATCGGTTCTTCCTCAAGTGATCTCTCTCTCTCTCCCTCTCTCTCTTAAAAGTCATGTCTTTTTCCATATTGGTAAGCAGGGCATTGAAAAATTGCTAAATTTTACTAATCTTTTGCCAACAATTGTGATTATAGATTATGTGGTCTACGTTTGTTCCATATCTGCCCAACAGTATCTTGCCTGGGGCGTTGGCTTTTGTTGTAGCTGTGGTGGCTGTTGTTATGGTAAGTTTTTTTTTTTTTTTTTTTGGTTGAAATTGTTCTGGTAAGTTTTGTTTAATCTCAAAAAACCTTTATTCTATTACTTGAATCTTCACATAATCCATTAAGGTTAATGGGAAACTGTTTTAAAGTTAACCTCTTGTCTTTAGAGTTGTTCTGTATTTATCATCTGAAATGAGATCTACTTTTTTTTCCTTTAAAACTTTCTCTTCTTTGCAAAATTAAGATAGAAATGCAAGACATTCCTTTTTGCGTCTTTTTAGACATGGAGCTGCTAATATTTACAGGCTCGAACGGGAAAACTCTCTGAAGGTGGCATAAAATTTGTTGGAGCAATATCTGGATGGACAGCTACACTTCTCTTCATGTGGATGCCAGTTTCACAAATGGTACTATTTCATAATTTCTATTGGTAATTTTTTTTTCATTAATCTGACCACCATTAATGCTTTCTGTTCAGTGGACAAATTTCCTAAATCCTGACAATATCAAAGGTTTATCAGCTTCCTCGATGTTGCTTGCAATGATTGGAAATGGACTTATGATCCCACGCGCACTTTTTATTCGTGATTTGATGTGGTAATTATCTATCTTCTTTTTTTTGTCAATGTGGTAGTTATCTATCTCAGTGACCTTCTTAAACTGCTGCAAGATATCTTTGATGGTTGAACTAAATATTTGTTGATTTGATAATTGATATATAATCATATATATACGCGAGTGTTAGTAAGAATAACGATCAACATTGACTGCAGGTTCACTGGTTCTACTTGGGCTTCTTTCTTTTATGGATATGGGAATATCGTGTGTTTGTATTGGTAATGGTTTCTGATTTTTGGTTCTTCATCTTCAACTGGATTTTCTAGTGTTCATTTTGGTGGGAATTTTGATCTCTACTAAGTAACGTTGGGTTATTTGTGTAATTTCAGGTTCAACAGTATCAGCAAGGAATTTTTCTTAGCAGCGACAACTGGTTTGTTTTTGTGGATAGGTTTGTTTCTTTGTTCCTGCAGTGTAGTACTATCAATTTATATAGCATCCCTGCCCTACATAAATGTATTTACAAAGAAAAATAATGAAATTTAAAATATGCTTAAGGTTGCTTACTCGTTGAACATAAAGAGCTCTGTCTGATATTTTTCTCCCAACAGGAATGGCTGTATGGAGAGATGCTGTTGTCAACGGATACGACTCACCTTTCACATCTTTGAAAGAGTTGGTTTCTGGATTGTAACTTCGAGAATCCGGCCGAGGTGATAATGTCAAGAAGCCCAAAAGATCTCAATGCAGTTGGCAACAGTTCTCTCAAGGGAATAAGACGTGTTATAATATCTTACGATTAAATATGTAATATAATTCCAATAACTAATTAATAAACATTGAAAGTTCCTTCTCTCTTCTTGAGAGTTTTTCCACCTTTTGTGTGTGAGTGATTTCCCTACCGGCTAAACTCGTTGCCGACGACCCTCGTTGTGGCGGGGGTCGGAGGCAAGCCTTTTATTTGACTGTTTGTTTCTTAGTTTTTCAGCTAATTTTCTCCCCAGTTTTTCCTGATTCAACCCAACTGTCTCCACCATAGGCCTGTCTTCCCCTTTCTATTCAATCTGCAGCCAAATCTCAACGCAAATTTTTGCGATCTTTCGAGAGGGTGCGTAGAGCTCTGGGGGACTCATCGGCTCGGGTGTGTTTTGTGGAAATTTTCAGGTCGACGGGCTGAGGGCCCACTCCAACAACATTGATACTGTTCCCACTTAATCACCTGCACAGAGGGCCAATGAGGACCCACCCAATCATGTGGCATCTTTGGCCTACGTGGAGTCATGTCGGGGCTTACCCATCGCGCGGGGCCAAACGAGGACCCACCCAATCATGTGGCAGTACGGGCCCGCCTCCTGGCTCTAATACCATGTGGAATTTTCAGGTCGACGGGCCAAGGGCCCACTCTAACAACATTGATACTGTTCCTACTTAACCACTTGTACAATCCCCAAGTGTGCGGTTTTATCACAAACGGTATCAGTGTTAGTTAGAGATGGGTATTTCTATTTAAACTACTTTCTCTTTGGCCCTCTGGCCGATGTGGGATAACAATGAGTTCCAACAGAAAACTATAATATGTACATGTGTGGTGTGCGAGGTAGTTAAATTGGTTAAGACTTTATGGTGTAAGATTGTGACAAGTGTTAACATCTTAAGAGTCTTATGTTAGCTAACTGACTAAGCAATATAGATAGATATATACACAATGTAATCTGTGTTACAATGTTGTTGAAGAAAATAATACATAAAATGCCTTTCTCTCTTTATATCTTTCTCTCTTTCTCTGTTTACATGGTATCTTTCGCCTGAAAAGCTTTGGCTTGAAGGTTTCTCGATCTTGTTCTTCTACTTCCGCTCAATATTCTACATCAACGATCTGTCTTCTTCTTCTTGGGTTCTTGCTTGCTCTCTGTATTGCAGACTGGGTGCATCTTTATGTTTGCACACCAAGTGTTTGTTATAATTTCCCTGCGAAATTTTTCATCTGGGTTTCTTCCTTCTTTGTTTGCAATGGTGACTTATGCTCAATTGCAGATCCTTCAATCTCCAATCACGTCTCTCATATCAACAGTCTCTTCCTCTGTGACTGTCAAATTGGTGATTCCAATTATCTCACTTAGAATTTTCAGATCGAATTGCTACTTGAAGGTCATGGTCTTATGGGTTTTGTGGATAGCACTCATATCTGTCATGCTCGATTCAATGTACCCACCACCTCCCTCTCTTTGTCTGTCTTCGATGGCACTGTCGGTCGGGGTGTTCCCTTAGACTTCTTTCACTTTCTGGCTGAGATTGAGACGATTGGAGCAAGCGGGGCGATCAGGATGGCTTTCGTGGCTGGGTTCTGCTGAGTTGCTCAATTGGATTTGGCGTTGGTTGACGGCTTGATTCTGGGTTGATCGGGAAAAATTTGAAGGCGGTGGATGTTGGGGTCGAGAATCGTCTTTTGTTCTGTCTCTAGTGTTGGGCTTGTTGGGAGGTCTATTTGTGTGTCTGGTTCTTTTTGTATGTAGGCCTCTCTTTGTAATATGTGTTTGTAATAAAACTGTCTCCTTTCTTCGGAAAGGTTTTCCAAGTCCTGTCTTTACAGTGACCTACTTAGTAATTAATCTACAGTAGTTATGGCGATGTTAGGTGGGGATTTACATTTGAACGATCCTAAACGGTAGTTTTGACCAGGATATGTAGACCAATTGCATCCACTAACATCATTGCTGTCTGAGTTTTTCTTCAATACGAGTTTGTGGGGAAAATTTGTAGTCTGTCTATGGGAGAGTTGGTAGCTCTAAATTTGTTGTGCTTGGTTTGATCAAGCTTGAGGACTGTTTTCGGCAGATACATTTATTGGTCTCTGATAAATAGGAAAAACCTCGTATTCTATTCTAGTTCTAGTTCTTATTAATGAACCAATATTTTGGTGAATTTCGGGGTACAATTCAGATCATTATTCATAGAAGCAAAGATTTTCTTTTAATTGAAAAAAAAAGAAAGATTAGTAAGTGGCTTCGTCACGGCAGTCTACCATTTCGATAGTAAAAAGATTTATAGAGATATTTCAGCTTTTTTTTTTATCACTATCATGTGATTCACCAGCGCTAAGAATCAAACTCAAAACGTAATGTGTGAAATATAAGTATAAAATTCATCACAAACCAGAGAACCACTCAGTGGTGGTTTCGTCGGAGCAAAGCTGAGTAGTTATACCAAATACATGAAGCTATAAAAGAAAATAAAAATCATCGGAATTAAACGACAAACGCATCGAAGACTGCTCGATTCTTTAGGTTTCTCAATTTTATTTGGAATTATAAGAGATAGGAGTAAGAGAAGAGAGTGAACAGGAGAGAGAGAGAGAGAGAGTGAGGACACACAGAGAATGTGGAAAAGAAAGAGAGTGAAGGACACAGTCACACCGGGAAGATGCAACCAAGAAAGCAAGAGATAAAATTTTCTGCACCTAAAATCCTCTGCAATCTCTGTGGTCTATCTAAGAGGTTGACATATGTCTAAGAGATCAATTCTTTTACACCTAAAACCCTCTGCAACCTCTTTGTGGCCGATCTACACACATGCTCATCACTAGCCATAATTTAAACACTATTAAATAATAAATGAAACGTGAAAACCCAGACCACCACCACGCACAACCATCTCTCTCCCCCTTCTCCTCTCTCTCACCATTTAAATACCGGAATTGAAAACAGTGAACTTCGTCGTGCAGACAAATGATAGAGAAATTCAAAAACAGAGAACTCATCATCGGCGACAATCCACGACCCATCATCGACGATCCAAGAGCACGAGGACGAGGAAGAGCTTTGAGTTCCGTCGGCGACGATCACTGCGCATCGCTCTAGGATTCAAATGATCTCGGGGCCTTGGTTCTTGACCTGAAACTAGTGTCCAGGCTCCACCGCGAGAAATCGAATTCGAAGATGATGACATCTCTGTGTCGCCCTCTTCATCGGCATCTAGGCCCATCGTTGCTTTTTTTTGAAATTTAAGAACAAAGCTCCGATGTTCATAGAAATTCGAAGACTGGGACTGGATTAGAGGCCTGCAGTTTGGTTTACGACGATGGGTTGGGTGTCTTGGTGACTGAGGCAAGTAATAAGGTAGGCCACAAAAGGCCACAAAAAAATTTGGATACAGAAGAATTGGACTCATAAAGCAAAAGAGCCAGTTTTTTGGATGTAGGCTATGATATAGAGTTGTGTTCTTGAGAATAAATAAACCAAACAACAATTTTTTATATGATACTTAAAAAGTGTTTTTGAATTGAAAAAAAAATTGGAATTGAGTTGAATATCAAATGGGACCTATATTTTTTGAACTAAAAATTTAAGTTTTAAATCACGCCATTGAACATGATCTAATAGGGAAGGTGGTCCAGCTGAGGAGAGGTGCTTGTAACGAGAGAGATGCTGGGATGGAGAGAGAAGAGAAAGAGTAGAGAGTACATGAATTGAATTATAACGGTTTGCAATCCATGCAACTGTAACCTAAATTATATTTTTCATAAGAGTAAATTGTAGTTATAGTCTTTTTAACTTTAAGTCAATTATAATTTTAAATTCTCAATTAAAAATTCATTAGATATAGTCATTCAATTTGCCAAACTACGAAGCATTTGTCTTTCCGTTACATTTACAGTTAATGTGCTTGTGTGGCAGTACAATGTGACCCACATTTATGTTAATATGGGTGCTGAATGGAATAAAAAAAGTAGGTATATAAGTTATATTTTATTATAAATATTTTACCCCAAAAAAATATGTGTGCCCCTCGGCCCCCTCCTGACCCGATCTTTCATCCTCCCCATTCCATAATCTCCATCCCTACCCCACTCCAATAGTAAACCACCTTCAATATTCATTATTCGGGTAGACATGGACCTCGAAATTACGGTAATGCTGCTCCATTCATCCCCGATTAGGGTTTGTTGGTTTTAAAAATAATGTGCGACAAGGCAAAGTAATGGGGTTTATTTCCAGAGGATTTGGGAGGAGTTGGGCGAAAATGTCGTGAGAGATGGAGTCAATTAGTGGTAATTGCAGCACTTTTGCTGTTGTACACATAACTATGTTTTTATTGGATTTGGCATTAAATCAACATGTTTAAACTAAAACAAGAATCAAACAAGGATTAGGATATCTTGGACTCAAGATATTTGGATTTGTGTTTCGTAGTTAGTTTGGGATTTGGTTTTAGTATAGGATTTGATTTCCTATATTCTAGGGACTTTGTGTAAACCTATGACAACTATTAGTATAAATAAATGGATGTGGTGTGTGAGAGTTTTGAGAGGCATAAGTTTGTATACTTGAGAACACTTTGTATTTGTGAGTTCTCGTGTATTTGTTGGTAATTAATAAAGCTTCTGTTATTAGAGAGGTGCTCCTATATTTGAGGAACTCTGAAATCGTTGTGTTTTGTTTATTGCTTGATTGTTTTTTGTTTAGTTTACAACAAGTGGTATAAGAGCTTAGGTTCTTATGTGGGTTGTGACTATCAAGTAATGACGAAGACGGGTGATTCCACCAATAGTGATGATGTTGAAGAAAAGTCTGGAACTAGTGGAACCAAGACGACGGTTCAGAGTGCTAGGTTTGAAATTGAGAAATTTGATAGAACGAACAACTTTGCTATGTGGCAGTGTGAGGTTCGAGATGTCCTGATACAACGTGGTTTGGTTATTGTGTTAGGAGACATGCCGTTTTCGATGAAAAAAGAAGAATGAGAAAGATTTAATGCTCATGCATGTTCTACAATTCGGTTATGCTTGGGAAAACAACATAAGTATTGTGTGATGAACATAACTTCTACGAAGGAATTGTGGGTTGCATTGGAGACAAAATATATGAAGAAGAGTGCAGAGAATCGATTGCATCTCAAGAGCAAGTTGTACAAGTTCCAGTACAAAGAGGGCACCAAGATGATTGGCCATCTAGAAGAGTTTAACAAGCTTCTAACTAAACTGGCAAATCTTGAAAAGATAATCAAAGATGAAGACAAAACCTTGATCCTGATGAACTCATTACCTGAATCTTATGAGTGTTTCGTGACTACTTGGATTCATGGCAGGGAGACAATTAAGTATGATGAAATCTCAAGTGCTCTTATGAATCATGAAGTGAGACACCTGGACAGGTAAGAAAGGAATAACTTTGAAGCTTTGAATGTGAGAGAGAGATCGAAAGAAAAGAAAGGTTTGTACAGGAAAAATAGTAGGTCTTGTACTAGAGGAGTCTCAAAGAGTATAAAGTTCTCGGACAAAGATGAGTGTGCTTTTTGTCATGAAAAATGACACTGGAAGAAGGATTGGCCTAAAATCAAAGAAAAAAACTAAAAAGAGAAGGATGACTCAGAAGCAAATATATGGTCGAAGTTGAGGATGAGAAATTTGTCTATGCCCTAACTGCATCAAGCAATGTGTATTATATAAAAGAGTGGGTGCTCGACACAAATTTTACCCATCACATGGCTTCTCAAAGGCATTGGTTTTCAAGCTTCAAAGTTATGAATGGAATTGTGTGTATGAGAGATGATAACCATGTACAATTCAAGGAATTGGAAGCATCAAGATCAAGCATCATAATGGTGTAATTAGAGAATTGCATGATGTAAGGTACGTCCCAAATCTAAAGAAAAATTTGATCTTATTAGGCATTTTCGAGTCACAAGGCTACAAGTTTTACTTCGATAACAACGTGCTCAAAGTTGCTAAAGGAGCACTTGTCATAATGAAAAGGCCTCAGAATGGCTTACTTTATATGTTACAATGAAAGACTTTGGAGAATGGAGTGGCTATGGTAGCTAATGAAGTGCAAAGTGATAAAAGTGGGCATTATGGCACATCAGGTTATGACATGTAGGAGAAAAAATATTGCAAGGATTGATCAAGCAAGGGTGTTTAAAAGGAGCATAAATTGGAAAGATAGAGTTTTGTGAGCACTGCGTTCTTGGCAAACAAACAAAGGTGAAATTTGGCTCAACTATTAGTCAAATGAAAAGGATTTTGGACTATGTTCACTTTGATGTTTGGGGACCTGTAAAGAATGCTTCTTTAGGTGGAAAAAAGATCGTTTGTATCTTTCATTGATGACTACTCTCGTAGATTATGGATATATATGATGAAACGAAAGGACGAGGTTCTTGACATCTTCTTAGAATTGAAGAACATGGTGGAGAACAAGATTGGAAAAAAGATTAAGATATTGAGAAATGACAGTGGAGGAGAATATACCTCTGATCCTTTCTTCAAAGTGTGTAAAAAGGAAGAGACTACTCGGCATTTTAGTGTTAGACATACTCCAGAACAGAATAAGATTGCATAGAGACTAAATAGGACATTTCTCGAGAAATTTCGTTGCATGTTATCTCAAGCTAAGCTGCCATAGAGATTTTGGGCAAAAGCTTTGAGCTATACATGTCATGTGCTTTTTCGACTACCATCAACAACATTGGAGGGTAGAACACCCATTGAAGTGTGGTTTGGAGAACCAGCTCAGAACTATGATAAACTACGAGTGTTTGGAAACTACATCCATGAGCCAGGAAAGCTGTCTTATGGGATTTAATTTATTATTGGGATGAGGATCCTCTTTGTTGGGATCCTATAAATCCTCACATCATGATCATTCATCGTGCAGCCAGTTTTCGTTAGGTATTATATGTGTTTAATTTTAAATAAAAAAATTATAAATGATTTATGGTCACATGGGATACGATAAACAATTAGAAAGTGAGGATCATTAAGATCCCCACAATTTAGATATGGATCCAAATTCCTATTAATGTACTTGTGGATCCCATCTGCCAGCCATAAGTAAGGGTGGTTCGGTATGGGATCCCACACCGAAACCCTTGTCCTGATTCCTAAACCAAAATATATGGGATCCCACACAGTCTAAAAGGTATTTGAAAATTAAATAATATATATATATATATATATATTTTTATTTTTTTTCGGTTCGGTTTGGGATTACCGAAATCCCAAAAATTTGAGACCGATTCCCGTATCGAAATTTCGGGATCAATTCGGTATTTGGTACCAAAATTTTCAGGAATTTTGGTTTGGGATTTTTTCAGTTTGGTTTTGGGAATTTTTCGGTTTGGTTTGGGATTTTTTTCCAGCCCTAGCCATAAGCACCTCAAACGGAAAATTTGACAGTGTTAGAACAGAAGGATTGATGATCCACATTTTATTAAGTTCAAGCACTATATCTAATAGATTTTTGGTTGCAAGATCATAGATACAAGTGACCATTAGCTACAATTTACCTTTTTTTTATTTTAAATTTATTATTATTATTATTATTATTATTATAACAATTCATATTTAAATGTGTATTTAAACACACGGCACTAGAGTAAATTTGCAACGCCAAAACCCTAATTGAAGGTTTCTCTCATTTTCTCACTTTGGTAGTCCGGTCTGGTTTCCATCGAATCAAATATTTTGGGAAGGGAATTCTCCCATTTCATCATTCAAAATAAAATTCAGATGAACAAGCAGCAGCAACAATGAGCAAATCACAAGGTTTCTCGTGGTCACGTCTCATCGTGAAACCAGGCATCAAGAAACCCAGCAAAGCCCCACTCCCCTTGTCCCGGAAAATCTCCACTCGGCCAAACTTTCCCGCCATCCCTCAGCCACCCAAATGGTCGTTTTCCGGCAAGATCCCTTATTCAACAGTGTCATCCAGAGCGGCCCAAGACCTTTTGGCGGAGGTGGAGAGAGAAAAGCAGAGAGAACGAGAGCAGAGGACGAGGGCGGGCCTGGACACCAAAGACATTGACCGAGAAGATGAGGAGGACCACATGGGCGTTATGCCATTGATTGAGAAGCTCGAGAAGGAGAAACTCAAGGACACCGGAGACTTGAACTTGTACGAGGAGCCCACCGATTCCGATAGCGACGAAGACGATGAAAGGTTCACTCCCGAGGCTGGTATTTTGCCCATTTCCCTGCTTTTTCAACTATGTGTTTTTTTTCTCTTTGGTATTAATTATTCCAATTGATTTTGAAATAGAAAAAATAGAAATTGTGGGTGAAAATATTCGACTCCGGGTACCCTAAAACATTACATAATGACGGTTTTTGTATGTATTTGTGTGCTAGTCTAGTCCAGGATATGATATTTGTTTACTTACGTTGCATTTGCGTTCTCTGACATGACATGACAGAGACACTTGATGATGCTTATAAATGGATGAATAAAATTGACAAGTTTGAGCAAAAACATTTCCGCCTTCGCCCCGAATATAGGGTCATTGGTGAGTTGATGAACTGTCTCAAAGTAGCTGAGGGAAAGGACAAATTCATCTTCCAGCAGAAACTAAACAGGGCTATGAGATTGGTGCAGTGGAAGGAAGCCTACGATCCAAATAATCCTGCCAATTATGGAGTCATCCAACATGAACAAGTGGAGCCCTCAGTTGATTTATTGGAACATGCTGGGTTTGAAAAAGAAAAGCAAATTATACAAGGAGTTGATGACGACGACGACGAAGAATTCAATGACATGAAGGAGAAAGATGACATACTGTTAGAGAAGCTTAATGCCATTGACAAAAAACTCGAAGAGAAGCTAGCAGAGTTAGATCATACATTCGGGAAGAAGGGTAAGGTTCTAGAGGAAGAGATCAGAGACCTAGCAGAGGAAAGAAATGATTTGGCAGAGAAGAAGAGGAGACCTCTCTACAGGAAAGTAAGTGCATGTGTCATCAAGTTAACTTTTTAATGTTTATAGTTCAGAATTCAACGACAACTGACAAAATAATTGTCATAAGTATTTATAAGTTGAACAGTTGTTCTGGGTTAGTTTTGATGCAACTTTCCCGTTTTCTTTCCCATGTTTTTATGCTTGCTATAGTATTTAAAATATCTGTGTATTCTTCGTGGACTTGCCCTTTTTTTTTCTTTTTTTTTTTCCTTTGCTGCTGTTAGCTAATCTGTTCACTTTTGGTATAACATATCATCTGCTACGTATGATGTTTGTAGAAAGAGTATGAGTTATTTATTTGGTATATGGTTAGCCTTGTTATACTTCGAAGTTTGATGTCTTCACAATTTTGTTTTTCCGTATTTTCTAATCATTCTTCCTAAAATTTGTTCTTTGAGGAGCTTTATGTTATTTGTTTTGAACTTCATTGCAGCTTCCCATGCAGACATATAACATATTCTTGTTTTCGGTGTGCAAGCACCAATGTTTTTGACCATTTTATTCATTACATGTTGGCAGGGGTTTGATGTTAAATTAATCAATGTGAGCCGAACTTGTAAAGTAACAAAGGTACTCCACCTTGCGGTTTATTTTTTGTGTACTTAACTTTCGCTTTGATTTCTCTTCAAGCCTCTTAACAGAGATCAATGCTTTTACATTTCTGTTTATGCTCTATAGGGGGGGCAAGTGGTCAAGTACACTGCCATATTAGCTTGTGGCAATTATCATGGTGTTGTTGGTTATGCTAAAGCAAAAGGCCCAGCAGTCCCTATCGCTCTTCAGAAGGTATGTGTGGTCTATGAACACTCCAGAGTTCCAATGTCTTGCACAGTGTTCAAACATATATTTTTTATATGTTGATTTATCAATGATCCAGTTTGCACATCTATGCGTAATTGCTGTGTTACTTTTTTGTAGTTTGAGTATATTAGATTTGACCGTTGTGATCAAAGTAATATCCATCCAACTGATTATTTTAGATGGATCTCATGTGGATAAGTTCAGTGCTTGTTTTTGGATATATCTTGGTATAGTCGGATGTTGCTATCTTACTATTTTACTATGATTATCATTATTATTGTTTTTTTTTTGTAGCAGATAGGCTTAGTAAAGTTCAACTCTTACAACTTTATGTGTTAATGGTCACAGATAATAGAATAAAAATGCTTTTATTGTTGAAAAGACTATAAATAACAGATAATACACTTTGAAGATATAAATGTGGGCAGTTGACAACAACTGGCAGTGGTGTTTCTCACCCTTGTTGTCCAATGGTCACAGATACTCTAAAACCATATTCGAGACCGATACCACCCTAATACATGCTTATTGCCTTGTTGAATAGTACCCTTAAAATGCTTATAAGTGATTTTAAACAGTGATGGAAATTGTTTTTGGGATAAAATAGATCTAGTGGTAGTTTACAATGTGAAGGGCACGATGATCACATTCTAGTTTTTGATGTGCTGTCATGTCATTGTATTGTATTGTATCATGTTGTACATCTTGATTCTTGAATCTATATCCATGCAACATATATGTCTTCCATTCCTATTTTGGTTAAGCATATCCATTTTTTGTTGGTTTTCATCTCTACTATGAAAATGCACCCCCACAAAAATGGCCATTTATAAATTAAGATGTGTTGTTTAATAAAACAACTGAGGAAGTATGTCCAGGTTTTCTGTTACTAGGATGGCATGTGTAGCAATAACTATCCTTGTTAGATTGTTGACGATTTTCACTTTTGTTGCGTTCTTCCAGAATGATTGTAAAATTATGGACTGAAAAAAATTGAACAGTACCAATTGAGCTAAATTCTTTGCTTCACATGTCTGGATTATGAACTTACTGTAAAGAGATTTCCTTTTATTCTGAAGTAAGTTATTAAAGGTGCTTTATGTACCATTGGGCATAGACTTGAACAAGTTTATCCAATTGTCCTCTGTACCGGTAATTGTCTCTGTGAAACATACGACCAGGGTTCGTTTTTCTTCTGATTGAAATAATTAAGGGTGTCTTAGTTGTTTCTACTATTGAGCATAGACTTGAACAAGTTTATCAATTTATTCTTCTTTTGTTTTTCTTTTCTTTTCTTGTTTAGGTACTGATGATTTTACAGCAATCAGGCATATGAGAAATGCTTTCAGAATCTCCACTACGTTGAACGACATGAGGAGCATACAATTGCGCATGCAATACAAACAAGTTACAAAAAAACAAACGTGATTGGCTCATTGTGGTGTACTGGTTTTTTGTCCTTATAGTAGCATTCTTTCATTCTTGTGTTTTTCTTGTTTTTCCCCTTGATATAGAGCCTACGTTTAACCTGTAATTCGTATCAGGTGTATCTCTGGCCTGCACCCACTAGGACGGGTATGAAAGCAGGAAGAACTGTTGAAACCATTCTAAACTTAGCTGGTTTCAAAAATGTTAAGTCTAAGGTATTGACTTTGAAAAGAAATCCATTTTAAGAGGGGTGGTTCCTGCAATTTGGTTTGTTGCTCTAACCTCCACACACTTGTCAGGTTGTAGGCTCAAGGAATCCTTATAACACAGTCAAGGCTCTCTTCAAATCCCTTAATGCGGTCAGTAGTCACTTTAACCGGTGTGTTGGATTTTCTTAAATTCATTGAGTTTAATCTGTGTCTGTATATGTGAATTTTCAGATTGAAACTCGAAAGGATGTTCAAGATAAGTTTGGCCGCACTGTTGTTGAGAAGTACCTTCTGTGACAGATGTGCTTAATGTTGCCTGTTTGCAGAATACCTGTAGTTTTGTTATGCATTCCCTTTTCAGACAAGTTGATAAAAATGAGAATTTATTTATATGTTCTGCCTCCTCCACTGTCCTATTTAGGAACAATGATGATGTACAATAAGAGTGGACTGGCTTGTAAGGAGATTAGTAACTCGTCCAGTTGCTTTAATTATTTTAGTTTGGCTCATATGGAAAACAAAGGAAAAGAGAAAGACATTCGGTTTGGATAAATCAAAGTAGAATCAATTGACAAAGATGTCGAATATACTCTGGTTTTTTCTTCCTTGCTTTCCCTTGGGTGCTTTGTGGAATAATTCTTTAGGCAGTCTCAAAGTTTTGCACCATTTTCGTTTCTCCTTTCACATTATTGAAGGGTAATGATAAAGGAGTCTAAATTTGTAACAAAATTTTGTATTGTAGTGTTCTTCAGTAATCAATGGATGATTGCAGATCTGAAAATGCAGAGTAGATGTTAGCTACTTTTCTAGATTTTGCGGAGGAAAGGGTTCAATTTAAAAGCGAACCATCTTGAATTTTGTTCTTTTTCTTTTTTGCCATTCTGGAGCTTTTAATCCATTTCTTTAGAGTGGTATAGGAGGTGGGGTTCACTGGATTGGAAGGTCCATCAATGGGGTTTACCGGTGGAAAAGATGTGAATAAAGGAAGAGGACAACCAGGGTTTTCCATTTTCATTCCTTTATTGTTATTATTATTATTATTTTATTGTCGGTACAATGGACAAACAAAAAGTAGCAATATGGAAAACCTGTTACAAGTACAGTATGAAATAGGTCAGTTTTTAATCCAATACTATACCAAACATTCGATTAGTTTATAATCAATACTATTTGACAACAAATTATCTTATTTAATTGAAATAGTTAATACAGTCTGAATTGCTAAACGAGACCTTGAACCCAATTATAGGAGACAAGTAATTTGGTATTAAGAAAGGGAAGAGGATCTCTTCCTGATCCACTTGGTGGGGATTTCAGGAATCTTCGAATTCGATACATTCATCATTCATTGTGAAATCATTTTTTATTAGATATCGTATATATTTAATTTTAAATACAATTAGTTAAAATAATTTTTAATCATACGATAAACGATACACACGTACTAAATTCAATAATCCCCGTCCCCGGTACACACGTACTAAATTCAAAAATCCTCGTCCCCACAAAAGGATCCGGAGGGATCCTCTTCCTTAAGATTCACCCAGCATTCCCACTTGAACCCGTTATAAAAGCCTAAGACCTTTTTCTTTCTTGGTATATATATCATAATAACAGTGTGCGGTGAGTTGTGTGTGTGTGGAAAATGGTAGAGCCATCGTCGGAGGGTGACGCGGACAAGATCCGGAAGTTGGTGGGGTTGGGGTACTGGGTGCAGGGCTTCAGGTGCTTCCCATGGATGGCCGTCAACTTCTTCCTCAAGGACGGCCTCCACGTGGACCCCTCCACTCTCCAACTCCTCCAGAACTCCGCCAACCTCCCCATGGTCGCCAAGCCCCTTTACGGTGTCGTTTCAGACGCCGTCTACATTGCTGGCCAGCACCGTATTCCCTATATCGCCTTTGGAGGTACCTAACTAGTAACTACTACGTCTACACCCATTTAATTTCCGTTTGCTCTGTATTTTTTGGCCTATCTTTGCGGAATTGCTTTGTCTTTTGGAACTCCTGGCTGTCAATAATTTTGAACTTGGTTGGGATAATAGGATTGGTTGTCACAGGATTGGGCTTTTCTTTTTGGCTGGTACTGGCTTTGGTACATATGATTACTGTTCTTTATTGCCCGTAGGATTGTTTAGTGTTCACTCTTTTCTTTGTGCTATACTATAGAGTATAGATAAGGGTAAAAGGGTTACATTGATAGCGGCTGGTAGATGATTTTAAAGTTCAAGACTTGTATCTCATCTAAAGGCAATCAATAAATCAATACGCTGGAGGAAGGAGTAATGAAAAAGGGCCAAGGAAAGGAATTATGGTGGAACAAGTTTGAAAGGAATGTGTATAGAAAATGAAACACAGAATGAAAACTAAAACAAAAAACTGATATTAACATTGTTTTCACTTGTCTCTTTCCTCCCTAAACCATTTCTCCCGTATGCTTTATCTCTAGCACACATATAAAAATTATAAACTATAAACGAAAATGGCTGTCGAACGGGTTTTAGTCTAAAATAATCATTTGATCTAAGGAATCAGTTTCTTTGGGGCTATTTGCTTCCACTACTTCAAAGGAGTGCTGAATACAACAGGGAGTTGTATAAAAATTTATATAATTCAGAAGCTCAATGTTCATTTTCTCTGGTTTCCTTGCTTTGCTCTAAGATTCTGGAGGAGCGAAATAGCAAAAGCTTAAGTAGCAGATTCGTAGATGCTTCTCCACAGCTATTTAAATTCAGTTTGTATCTCTTCTTTCCCCATCTAATTTGAATAAAGATGCACCTTCATTGTGATTACAGAAGTTGTTGAGTAAATAATTTCTCCTTTGATTGTGTCTATAAATACACAATGTGCCATCACATGACAAAGTTTCAAAGATGTTTAAATGTAGGTTTAAACATTGAATTTGTAAATTTCAAAATCTGTCATTAGTTTGTTACAAGCAACTGTAATTTGTAATCCGCTGCTTTTGTTCACATGATACATAATAAATTTATAATAGTTTCTCTTGAAAAAAAATGTGAAATTAAAGTTTCCATTCTCCTAGGCCTAAATATGGTTTTTAAATCCACCAACATAGTTTTAGTTCTAGTTCATTTCTAACTTCTTATTATTCTTTCCTTTAGTCGGAAGTCCATTTCTAACCTCTTTTTTTTTCTTTTAATTTTTATTCTTTGTCTCATCTGTTATTTCAGCGGTCTTACAAGCAGTGTCATGGCTAGCAATAGCAATGCTCTCTGAATCACGCACCTCAATTGGAACCATAACACTATATCTCCTCCTCGGTAATCTCGGTGCTTCAATTGCTGAGGTAGCCAATGATGCCATTGTTGCAGAGGCAGGAAGACAGTCTACTTCCCCAAAAAATTCCCAACTGTCATCCTCAGGCGAGCTCCAATCATTTTCTTCGATGGCTTCAGCTATGGGTGGAGTCCTTGGATGTCTCCTCGGTGGTCTTGCCATTGATAGATTATCTCCCCAAAAGATGTTCCTGTTCTATGGCCTTCTCCTCACTGTCCACTTTTTCATGAGCATTTTTGTACAGGAAAGCTCTCTGAACCATACCGAAGGAACAGCCAACGTTGGGATTCGAGAGAAACTTTCTGAGCTCTTGGTTGCCTTAAGAGAACCTGAGATCGCTTACTCAATATCATGGTTTGCGGCATCTTATGCCATTATTCCAGCATTGACAGGCACCATGTTCTTTTACCAGGCACAGTACTTGAATATTGACTCATCTCTGTTGGGAATCTCAAAGGTGGTTGGCCAAGTGGCAATGCTTCTATGGAGTGTCATTTATAATCGTCACTTGAAGTCGGTCAGACCAAGGAAACTAGTTTCTGCCATTCAGGTTACAATGGCTATATTTATGATTTCTGATGCGTTGTTTGTAAATAGGATTTATCAAAATTACATCGGGGTGCCAGACAATTTATACGTCGTGATGTTTGCTGGCCTTTCGGAGGTTCTCTTGTTTATGAAGATTTTGCCCTTCAGCATTCTTATAGCCAAACTCTGCCCACGAGGATGCGAGGGATCTCTAATGGCATTTGCGATGTCTGCAATAGCGGTTGCATTCATAGTAAGTGGATATCTGGGTGTTGTGCTTGCATCGTATGTTGGGGTCACGGGAAATGACTTTTCAGGGTTTCCACTTGCCTTACTAATACAAGCACTGCTCACAGTGTTGCCACTATATTGGTCATCGTGTATCCCTGATGATGTAAAATCAAAATCCCATCAGAAGAAGGAATAGCCGAAATGAAATATGCTAATCTACTGCTTCTTTGAGTCCCCTCCGGCTTGGATTGGAATTTGCACCCCCAGTACACGAAAAGCAAATATTTGAGGATGTTTTCTTTTAAAATTTTACCGTTCCCGTATTAATGTACGACTGAAATTTTTTGGCTTCTAGTATGATTAGTATCTGTACCATAAAGAGAATTTTTATTTATTATACTATCAACAATAATACTTAGTTCATGGCTTTTTAATCAAGATAATTTTTATAATTGACATAACTCTTCACTTTAATTATTGAGATTTAAAATTGACATAATTGTTTCTGTGTTTGCTCATCATCAATTATTTTGTTCATTCTGTACAAAATTTTTGCTAAATAAGGACCAAAGTGACAAAAATTAATCTTAATTTAGTAAACGATAGACTAAAATGATTTGACAATGGAATGACTAACATGATTGATGGTGAACAAACTCAGTAATAGTTCTATTGATTTTAAAGTTCAGTGATCAAAGTGCGTAGTTATGCTAATATTAAAAATTAGGGTAAACTGCCAATTTAGTCTTTAAATTATCATGAGTAAAAATTAGGTCGCTAAACTATTTTTTTTCTTCAAAAAAATCAGTCTTTAAATTATAAAATTCTACTAATTACACATTCCTAATATTATATTCGAAGCTACTTTATTTATTTTTTTCGTTAATTTAAGTTACATTAATTGCATGTGATACACACTAAAAGGTCGATTGGTAATTATACATAAAAAAAAAAAGGGTATGGAGTTAATTTTGTGAAGTAAATTAGAGATTAGATTCGCAACCTATATAGAATGTTAAGGACTTATAGGCGAGAAAATAACAGTATTACACTTTAAAGTGTGCAAAGTAATCTAAGTTGACAAAAAAATTAGATAAAATAACTTTGAATATGATAACAGTGATTGAATTAGCAATTTTTAATGAATTTAAAGATTTATTTTACTAAAAAAATAATTCAACTGCGTAATTTTCAAGGAAGTGATAGCGCATTAACTTCATTCACCCTAAAAATTATTTTGATTAAAAAACCTTAGTTCATTGAGTGAATCTTCTTTGAATTAGTAGTTCGGTGGCAAGTACAGGAGTAGAAAAAATATCTATGATTTTGAATTTTTGACAGTATCCAACGGGGCCAGGAAGAAAATATTATTTAGGAAAATAATATAAGGATATGTAATGGGCCTATATCAATTTTCTCTTTTTCCTTTTTTGTTCAAATGATATCAATTTTCTCTAAAGAAGAAAGGAATTCAAAATTCGAAAGTTTGGAGAGAGAGGAGTGGGGATGGCATCAAGATCAAAAGCAGAGAATATGAAGGGCTTCTACAGGCAAAGGAAAAGTAACAGTAGCATCGGCGGAGGTATCTCTAAGAAGAAAAAATCCCAATCGCCGGCTCGCCCAAAAGCTGCGGCCGCTGCCTCTTTCGGCTCGGATGTCACTCAACCCACCGCCCTTATTTCACACGGCTCTCCAGACCTCAAAGGTCCGTTTTACTATTTTCTTTCATAGATTATATTCTTTTTGTGTGAATATTTGGGTTTAGGGTTTGCATCAGAGGACAAAAACAATAATATAGCGGAATTGGATTATCATTAAAGTTTACATAAAATTTGATATAGATCCAAAATATATGCTTTTGTTGGTTTAATTCGCATCTTATTCTGTGATTACATTAGTGTTGAAACCCCAAATTTAGGTCGTAACGAGATTTTATTAGTTGCATTCAATTCCACTACAACTACATTGTTGTTTTTGTTCTCAGATGCAAACTCGCATCAACTGTTATTGCTGTTGTTTTTTTAACTGTTTTTGTTATATACTAGCGAAGGGTACACTGTAGGTGTATTAACTGAAGGGGTTTATAATTACAAACTTAATACAAAGGTAGAATTTCGGTTGTGATATATAATATAACACTAGGTGGGATTTGATTCGAGTGTATTCATTCAAGAGAGTCAGCTTACATGAGGGGAAGGTGTAATTTCTTGCTGTTTGTGAATCGTTATGTAGTTGTTATATGATTAATTTATATACCTGCCAATGATGAATATGCATGAGTCACGCTTGACCGTTAGGACTGGACTGTATAAATTAATTCTCTAGATTCAAGGCATGTTGAAGTAAGAAATGAAGTTGAAGGAATGAGATGAATTAGTTAGAAGTATCCTATCATTTTGTGGTGATTGCTCGGGACCATGTCCAACTCCAAAATTTCTTCTTTCAACCTTCATTGATTCCATCTTTCAACATACATTGATTTCGAGGCACTAAATGTGGCCATAAGACAGTTTATTTGATACCTGGAAAGTGGTATATTTTTTCTTTTTCTAGATATTCAAGTCGGTAATGAATTCTACATAGGCACAAGTAGGTAATGAATTCTACATAGCTAAAAAAAATTAAAGGGAACTGGGCTTAAGATTGATATCTGAAGGCATCCTAAATGTTTTCGTATTAGGATCCAATTGCCCCTAACTTTTAACCCTTTAAGTTTTGAAACTTCCAAAGTAGCTTCAGATATTAGAGTCCTCATTATTTCTTTTAGGAACATAGGAGTTCAATTTTCATTTATTTATTTTTTAACTAATACATCTTATTAGGATGTCTTTTATCATTGTTTTTCAATAATATGTTTTTCTATGTATTCTTAAGTTTCTCTACTGTCAAATCAAGGGTTAAGGGAACCAGTAACCACATTCTGAGTAGATTTTTCATTGCAGATTTTCTATTTTTTCTGGGCTAAATGTTTTTCCCTAATTGATAGATGATTATGACGAGCAAGAAGAGCTACTGAGGCAATTTGATATGAACCTGGCGTACGGACCGTGCATTGGGATGACCAGACTTGCACGGTTGGAGAGGGCTTGCAGTCTAGGTTTGAACCCTCCTAAAGAAGTGGAGAGTCTTTTGAAAGGTGGCAAAGTTCGCTCTGAGTGTTTGTGGGATGGTCGCATTTAGAAATTAGCCTGATCGTGTATTGCAGATCTATATCGGATGCTGAGGGAATCTTTCCTATACGCTCATCCATACACCAAAACCTTCTTCTGTACTATTTTCTCTTTGACCCTTAGCCGCTGCACCTTATAACATCCGAGGTCCCTGTACATGTTTGTTTTTTGTCTTTCTATGTTAACCTGTTGTTACTTATTGGGATTGGGATCGTTTGTATTTCACTTTCGGATGTAAACCTGTCTCTTGTTTGCTATCCGGTGAAATTTGTTTGTGCATCTAAATTCTGGTACTTATTTTTCTGTGACCATTTTTATGTGTTTTTTGTTTTTTAACAATTGAGGATTCATTGTCCCTTCGGATGGCTTTACCTTGTTGAGATGAGTTATGATCAACCTTATTTCTTAGGGTTACATAATTCAAATGTTATTATGCATCCAAAGACACTGCTCGAAACTCTCGTGCTAGTTTCCCGGATTGCGCCTGTTCAAGTACCAATTATTCGTCAGGTGGGAGAATTGGTGTTGAGGAATGGTGAACCAGAGGACACGTCAAAACACAAGCTAGAGGATATACCAGTGGCAATGTCAATCACTTTCGAGGTCTACAACATCGTTGGATAAAAAATAAAAAATAAAAATAGAAGTGGGTGCTCACCTTGTACTCATCGTTGAGAAGACCATGAGACAGTTGCATAGGATTGGTATAGTTCAATTATTATTATTATTATTATTTTCAATTATTTGACCACAAGCGGAGTACGGAGTACAAGGTGAATCTTATACAGATGTTCTTAAAACCCGAAAAATTATAGTGTGGTACAGTAGTATTACGTCACTTGTGATATGACATGTGTCCTTATTTTAAACAGTTGGAAATGAATAAATTTTACCTTTTTAATTTGATTTTTTTTTTTGCCAAAATTAAAAATTATGAAAACGGAAGAAAATATAACGGAGTAGATACGTCTTTCAGTTCCAGAAATCACTCACACTTCAACCTCAAATCCTCGAACTCTGCATCGCCTCCACTGACCACCGCTTTCCCCTCCCTTTCTCTGACATTGAAAACATTATTAAAAATTTTAAGCAACCATAACCTCGAATGAAAGCAATTTCAAGAAGCCAAAGGAATGGTTTTTAAATCGTAATAATTTATTGTTCAAGAAGTTTGGTAATTAAATTGAAATTTGTTTCTTCTCCTCACCCGTCTCTGTTTTTCTTTACACCCTCCCATTTCTGTTTATAAAAATAGTTTGGGGATGAAGGCAAGAGATTGTGGACATCAACTTTTTCCCAGATGAAATTAAAATTTACATAAAAAAGGATAAACAGGGAGAGAGAGGGGCATGGGAAAAGAGAGTAAGCAAAAGAGATGGAGAGTGCGGCGTCCAAAGGCAGCGTACTGTAGGAGGGATGCTTGACTAAGTCTGGGACGAGAGCAAATCTTCTACACCCAAAAATTTCTACCTCTCTGTACCTTTAATTTTATTGAGCATGTCTTAAGACTCGGGACTTGAAAATTGATTTGATTGGATGTGACTGTTGACATGCTCAATAAAATTAAAAGCACAGAAATGCCATATGAGTTTTTGGGTGCAGAAGATTTGGACCCGTCTGGGACGGCGTTGTTCTTCTAGATTTTTTTATTTCTTAATTTTATTCTCTGAAAGAGATAAAATTGATCGGAAATTGTAGAAATGGTCCCTTAATTTTAATCTAATTAGAGCAATAGTCTCTCAATTAAAAATCTATGATTAATGGTCTCTTAACTCATCAAAATAAGTTACGTGCCACGCATATGAGGCTGAATCAAGAGAAAAATATGAAAAACTAAATGAAAAAAATTGTAGCAATGGTCATTCAACTTTAACATAATTAGAGAAATGGTCCATCAACTTTAACATAATTATAGCAATGGTCCTTCAAATTTAACTCAATTATAGAAATATTCCTTCCAACATGAGTCATTTTGATGGAATTATAACAGAGTTGACGAAAATGGTCATAACTGGACGTTTTGATGAGTTAATAGACCAATAATCATGAATTTTTAATTAAGAGACTATTGCTCTAATTTTCTCTAAAATGAATTTTCAATCCAGTTGTACAAGGACAAGAAATATGTCAGATTTTCAATGGAAGTATCACCATCCGTGTTGTGATGCGGTACTAATCAATAATCTGTCCTAAAACCCCATCTTCTTCCCTAAATTAACCATCTTACTTGTTCTCCCAATTCTCTTTGGCGTTGTGTCATCTTCTTCCAAGGTTTGCCTCATAGTACATATTATTTTGGTAAATAAAATAGTACAACATTGTCTTTGACATCAGTAAATAATAAAAAATAGAGATTGATAATTCCGACTTTTTGGGCCTCAACAGAAAAAAAAAATCGTTTTAGAAATCCAAGAGAGTGGAAAAAAGCATGTTTGTGTCTTGAATTGGGTTGGAACAAATATTAGATTTTGGTCCAAAAGAGTGGCCCAAAAAAAAAAATAGCAATTATCATTACCATACTATGTCAACCATATTATTTGGCATGCCAAAATTTGGTAATACGAAAATTTAGCACGATAATGGTAATAGATTTTGTTATATCAAAAATGCTAATTGGTACTAAGGTGTTGGTACGGTAATCATACCAATACCACCCCTATTTGTAAGGTATTGATTTAGTTTTCATATTAAATACAAGGTATGTATTATTTTAATGGAAAACTAACGAAAAGTCCCTGAATAGTGACAGTTTTAATGAAAAGTCCTTTTTGAAGGTATAATGAATAGTGACAGTTAAAGGTAAAAAAGTGGTTTTTCGTTAAAAGTAAACAGTGCCAGGGGTGTTTTATTAAAGCTCCCTTATTTTAATCCACAAGTGTGGGCCCTACGCACAAGCCACATAATAAGAGTGGATGGAAAGTAAACAATGTTAGGCTCAAGGACTATTGCTCAATATTTTGTCAAATTTAGGGACCAAATCTAATGAATTTTTAGTTCAAGGACCATTGTTTCAATTGAGTTATAATTCAGAGACCATTGCTCTAATTGAGTCATAGTCCAGGGACATTGCTACAATTTCCTCTAAGTTAACTGTAGTTTAGGGACATTACTTTTCGCTACCTTATTAGTTTGGTAGTTTTCGAAAAACTGAGCATGCAACTGATGGACATAGTAATTGCGTATCTCTATGGGGATCTTGATAAGAAAAATTATATGAAAGTTCTCGAAAGACTTACATTGACTAGATCAAATATTTCCAAACCTCGGAACACGCTTTCAATTCAGCTGAGGCGTTCACTCTACGGTTTGAAGCAATCCGGAAGAATGTGGTATAACCGTCTGAGTGAGTATTTGACTAGCCAGGGATATGTCAACAATGAACTATGCCCTTATGTGTTCATTAAGAAGTCACATTCCGATTTTACGATTGTTGTAGTATATGTCGATGACATGAACCTTACCAGAACTCCTAAAGAGCTTGCGAGAACTGCCACGCACCTGAAGTCGAAATTTGAGATGAAAGATCTAGGAAAGACTTAATATTGTCTTGGTCTCGAGATAGAGCACCATTTGGATAGAATCTTAGTACATTAAACGAACTACACCCAGAAGGTGTTGCGTTGCTTTAATGAGGATTAAGCGAAGCCTTCGAGTACTCATATGGTCGTTTGATCGCTAGATGTAAAACAAGATCCCTTCCGTCCGAATGAGGATGATGAAGAGATTTTGGAGCATGAAGTTCCTTATCTAAGTGTGATAAGCACTTTATTGTACTTAGCTCAATGCACTTGACCCAACATCTCATTCGTTGTTAATCTTTTGGCAAGATACAGTAATGCACCAACACGCAGACATTAGACTGGTGTTGAAGATATTTTCCACTACTTTAAGGGTACTACAGATTTTGGCTTGTTCTATCCTTACAGATCCTCGAGTGATGTCGCACCCCCTTATCTCAAGTCAATTATCACTTTATTGGTTATTCCGACGTATAATACTTATTTGATCTGCACAAGGCGCGCTCTTAAACAGGTTATGTCTTTACCATTAGAGGCATCGCAATCTCTTGGAGCCGGTCAACTAAACAGACCTTAGTTACCACTACGTCTAACCATGCTAAAATTCTCGCTTTGCATAAAGCAACTCATGAATACTTTTGGTTGAGAGCAGTTGTGGGCCATATTAGAAGCTCCTACGATTTTTACCTCGTCATTGATGTCCCGACAATGATCTATGAAGATAACACAGCATACATTGAACAACTTAAGAAAAGTTACGATCAAAGGAAACGAAAGCACACCACGCAGAAGTTCTTCTTCTCACATCAACAATAAGAGCATCAGAAGATTCAAGTCAGGCATATCCATTCATAAGACAATTTGGCTGACCTCTTCACCAAATCACTACCGAATGCGACGCTTCATAACCTTGTTCATGGAATTGGTATGCGTAAACTTTCTAAGTTGTAACATTACTAGTTCTCTTTGGAATTGTGTCAAACTTGGGGGAGTATCTTGAAGTATACTTGCTTAATCTTAATATACTCATTTTCTATACGATTAGGAGCATTTTTCCCACTGGATTTTTGCTACCTAGTTAGGTTTTAACGAGGTACCCACCTTGGTTGATCATATCCATTATAATGTCCCATAGACATTTCATTTTACTTTGCATTACTCCTACATTTTTCCTTAGATTATGGGTTTTGTCCCTACTCGAGTGAGACTTACTTCCTTATGCAAGTTCCTACCTTATTGAGAATAGCATGTTCCCATAATCAGTGCCGACGAGTCGACTTTCTCAACCTCTACATGATGTCGAATCTACTTGAGCATTTACACACTCAAGGATGAGTGTTATAAACTTTCTAGTTTAAGTACTATATTATCACTCTAGCACACTATCTTATCTAGGTTGCTAGTGGATTGGCTTAAATTAGTTCATACTTCGTTATTGATTCTGCTTCCGCGCTGTGCACTTGGCTACGTCACACTCACGTGACGGCCAACATGCCCTACTTTCGGGTCGAGGTGTGTCAGTTTGGTATCAGAGCTCTAGGTTGCAGTCTTGCATATTTTATGGAATTTCTAATGACTTGATGTCTTCTGTCAGAACTATGTCGCCTCGTAGAGGGCCACGTCGTTCAGATGAACCTAGTTTCCCTAATATAGCGCAGTTGGGGGAAACTATTGTTAGTGTTAATCAGTCTGTAATTCGCCTCCTCAGCAGACTCCTTGGAGTCAGAGTATAATATAAAGTTGTTTACCTTTAGGGGTAATGAAGGCCATGAGGGGTTTGAGCGTTGGCTCAATCAGACTGAGAATGCTTTTAGGCTGATGTAGAGTCAGGGAAGTTTTCCCGATGATAAGTGGATAGAGACAACTGATTGGATTTGGATGCAGAATTGGCATCCTAATGGAAACAGGAAACTTATGGGTGGAAGCCCGAGGAGATTGCAGACTGATAGAATTTTTAACGATCATTTATAAGAGGTTCATATCCCTGCATATCTAGATCGTAAGAACAAGAGTTCACAGATTCGAAACAGGGGAAGTTGCCTCCTAGCGAGTATTAAAGGAAGTTTACTGATTTGTCTCGTTGTGATTTAGAAACTGCTACTATTTCAGTTGAGATGCTTAGACGCTTTAAGCTGGGTATTAAGAAGAAATGGCGTTCGATGGCGACCATTTACCCTTATGATACTTATCAGGAATTCTACGAGACTTTGTTGAGGATTGCGAACTCTGAGAACGTGTCTAGTAATTGTGAGAAAGAAGAAGGAGAAGATAGTAATCAGAATAAGGATAAAAGTATTGGGTAATCATCTCAGAGACCTCGCTAGACTCAGGATTTTAAGAGATACGGAGCCAATTCTAGTTCTTCCAGCAGAGGTTTTAACTCCACAGGTCAGAGAGGACTTGGTAGATTTTTCGAAGGTTTCAGATTCCAGAGGCAGGGGAATTCTGATAGTGGAAATTCACCCTTGTGTCGTAGGTGCAACGATCGACGTTTTGAAGTGCGTCGAAGAGGTAATAGTAGGTGTTATACCTATGGTCAGGACATGGGTGTAATTCTCAAGGACGAGGAGTTCACACCAACAGAGTTAGAAGAAGAAACAACAAGCCTAGGAACGTGTTAACCACATATCACTGCAAGATGGTAATATTACACCCTCGAGAATTATTACTTACTTATCGATACAACAGTGAGTTATCAGTATTGCGGGTTGCAGACCGTAATATTAGTAACTTATTCGTTGGATTCGTTAAGCAAGTAACAGGTAAGTCATTTAATGTTAGTATGGTGTTTTTCATGGTGCTCAGTGATGGTGGAAGATATAATTATGTCAGTGAATCTTACTATGTTAGATATGGTGGGCTTTGATGCTATTCTAGACACAGATTGGTCACAGTATGATCGTACCGATATCGATTACTACGGGAATCAGTTACTTTCCATCGTCTTTGATTACCAGAGGTTACTTTGGTTGGTGAGTGTAGTGGAGTAAGGCATGGAGTCATTTCAGCAGTGAGAACCAAAAAGTTATTTAAGAAAGGTTGTTATGAGTACTTGACTCACGTAAGTACTAAATGATGAGGCTTCCGTTAGCGTGGAGAGACATTAAGGGGTCAGACATTTTTCTGACGTTTTTCCCGATGATTTACCTGGATTGCCACCAGATTGCGATGTAGAGTTCACCTTTGATTGTTACCAGGTACTAATCATATTTCTTTAACTCCTTATCGTATGGCCCCTACCGAGTTAAGAAAATTGAGGACTTAATTACAGGAATTGGTTGATAAAGGTTTCATTCAACCTAGTACTTCACCTTGGGGAGCCCCAGTCTTGCTTGCTCGAAAGAATGATGGTACCTTGAGATTATGTATTGATTACAGGCAATTGAGTCGGATGACAATTAAAAACCATTATCCGTTGACGCGTATAGACGATCTTCTTGATCAACTTCGAGGTGCCTACGTGTTTTCTAAAATCGATTTGAGGCCGGGTTACTATCAGTTAAAGATCAAGAGTGACGACATTCCTAAAACTGCTTTTAGGACTTGTTATGGTCACTATGAGTTTCTTGTGATGCTATTCGGATTGACGAATACACCAGTAGCTTTCGTGGGATTGATGAATAAGGTATTTCAGTAATATTTGGACAGATTCGTCATTGTCTTCATTGATGACATTCTGGTGTATTCTAAGTCAAAAGAAGATCATGTTCGACATCTTTCTTTGGTGTTGAAGAAACTGAGGGAACACAGATTATATGCTAAGTTCAATAAGTGCCAGTTCTGGCTAAGTCAAGTTGTATTCTTGGGGCACGTTGTTTCAGCTTAAGGTATTTAGGTAGACTCTCAGAAGATAGTAGCAGTGGAGAATTGGGAACAGCCACGAACTGTCACCGAGGTTCGGAGCTTCCTTGGTTTGGCAGGTTACTATCGGCGGTTCGTTAAAGACTTTTCGGTCACGGCGCTACCATTGACGAAGTTGACCAGGAAGGACGTTAAATTCAAGTGGGATGATGATTGTGAGCGGAGTTTCCAGCAGTTGAAGTATTGCCTCACTCATGCTTCTGTCTTGACGCTTCCTGACAATGATGGTAATTTCGAAATTTACAGTGATGCGTCGTTAAATGGCTTGGGTTGCGTTTTGATGCAGCATGGTAGGGTGATTGCTTACGCTTCACGCCAGTTAAAACCTCATGAGAAGAATTACCCTACATATGACTTGGAATTGGCTGCCATTATCTTTGCTTTGAAGATTTGGAGACATTACCTCTATGGTGAGAAATGCAGGATCTTCTCAGACCATAAGAGTCTCCAATACATTTTTACCCAGAAGGATTTGAATCTTCGCTAGCGTCAATGGATTGAGTTATTGAGCGATTATGATTGCACGATTGAGTATCACCCTGGTCGTGCAAACGTGGTAGCTGACACTCTTAGCAGGAAGTCCCAGGGCAGAATTAACACTTTTCATGCGAGCTGATTTCCTCTTCTTGCCGAGTTGAGATCGACTGGAGTGCAGTTGGAGGTAGAGAATTCGATGGTAGACAATCGAGAGGAAGCCTTACTTACTAGTTTCCAAGTTAGGCCAATCCTAATCGACAGAATACTTGAGGCCCAAATTAATGATAAAGAAACTCAAGAACTTATTCATTTACGGAACGACGGGAAAAAGAAAGACCTCCGAACTCGAGAATCTGATGGTATACTTATGTAAGAAAGTGGGATGTACGTACATGATAATGTAGAGTTAAAGAAGGATATCTTAGACGAAGCGCATATTTCAGCTTATGCGATGCATCCCGGAGGCACGAAAATGATACCATTCAACCGTTCTACTATTGGCCGGGTATGAAGAGAGAAATCGCTGAATATATAAGTAGATGTGTCATATGTCAGCAAGTCAAAGTCGAAAGGAAGAGGCCATTTGGGTTGATGCAACCACTTCCCGTTCTGCAGTGGAAATGGAAAGACATTACTATAGATTTGGTGTACAAGCTCCCTCGTACTCAGAACGGATATGATGGAATTTGGGTGATTATTGATCGACTCACCAAGTCGGCACATTTCATTCCTGTCAGGGAAAAGTTTTCGTTGAATCGGTTGGCTGAGCTATTCATAGCGAAGATTGTGAAGTATCATGGTGTTCCAGTTAGTATTGTCTCTGATCGCGATCCTCAATTCACTTCTAAGATCTGGATTGCTTTCCAGGAGGCTTTGGGCAGCACGGCATATCATCCTCAGACAGACGGTCAGTCAGAGAGGACTATACAAACATTGGAGGATATGCTGAGATCTTCAGTTTTGCAGTTTGGCGACTCATGGCATGAGCGCTTGGATTTGATGGAGTTCGCCTATAATAACAGCTTTCACTCTAGTATTGGGATGACACCGTTCGAGGTACTATATGGGAAACCTTGTCGTACACCTTTGTGTTGGTCAGAGGTTGGCGAAAGAGTTCTAGTGGGTCCTGAGATAGTAGAAGAGACTACTCAGAATGTTCAGATTATTAAGGCTAATCTGAAAACCGCCTAGGATCGCTAAAAGAGTTTAGCAGACAAACATGCCACTGACCAAGTGTATAATGTTGGTGATTGGGTGTTTCTTAAGTTATCGCCTTGGAAGGGTGTAGTTCGTTTCGGAAAGAAAGGTAAATTGAGTCCTAGTACATTGGACCTTATCGGATCACCGAGTGAGTCGGTGAAGTGGCTTATAGGCTTGAGTTGCCGTCAAAGTTGTCCAGAGTACATAATGTGTTTCATGTTTCGATGATTCGACATTATATTTCAGATTCGTCGCATGTGATTCCTCTGCAACCTTTGGAGATTAACCCAGATTTGACTTATGATGAGGAGCCAGTGACAATACTTGATTGGAAAGATAAGGTGCTCAGAAACAAGACAGTGCGTTTGGTGAAAGTTTTGTAGAGGAATCATTCAGCAGAAGAAGCTACATGGGAGACCGAGGACAGGATGAGAGAGATGTATCCGAGGTTGTTTTATGGATATTAGTAAGTATGTGTTGTATGAAATTTTGGGACGAAATTTTTATAAGGTGGGTAGATTGTGACAAACCGTCCTGGAATTTTTAATTCGACGTTGTGAAATGACAATTTTGCCCTTATGGGAATCTTGTACGTGTGTGTATGTTGGTGTGAAGACCAATTATTTGTGGTCCTTAATAATTGGAACCAATGGGATTTTCATATCTTTTATTTGTGATAGGTGACTTTGGTCCACACAAACCCATCATCTCTCACTCGTGACATCCCTTAGATACCATCCATTTCTTTCTCTCTCAATCACTTCCTCTCCTTTCTCTTTCGAACTATCACCCTCTCTCTTTTCTTTGGTACGGACGACCACCAAAGAATATCAAAACTTCATAGATCGTAGACCCCAAGACCATATTCATACTCCTGAGGTCCTTGCGAACGCAGTGGTGCCATTTTCAGGTAAGAACTATGTCGTTTTCACATTGAAACCTCGAGCACCGATGTTGGCACTGTTCATGAACTCTTTGTTGGTTGATTTTTAGGACAATCTAAGCTCACAGGGAGCTTTGTTAGGATCTGTAGAGGCTCGGAGACGTTCGTTGGAAGTGTTTTGACGTCGGGATCGCGTGGTACGAAGGTGGCCGGTTTTCGTGATTTTCCCGACGAGATCTCAGAGGCTTTTTGAAGGTATAATCCTCTTCCCCTCGTAATTTAGAGCATGTAGGAAGAAAAATGGGTTAAAATGGTGTAGAAACGAGGGAGAAAAATTGAGTTACAGGTTTCCCGGCACCGGCGAGCTGGAGGTAGAAGACGACACGTGCCGCGCGTGGGGGCGCGTAGCACCGTGCCCTGGCAAGCGTGTGAGCCCGAGAAAAATTAATTTAAAAATATGTTGACGTTCGTGACGTCGAGTAGGTTGCGTTGGTATATTCGTATGCCAAAATTGAGCTATGTATGAGAAATTATTTCCGTAGTTGCGTATATGTGCTTAAATAACGTATTTTTAGTAATTTCTCATATAGGTGAGACTTATTCCGAAGATGAGCGTAGCCAGGCTAGACGTGGGGGCTATGACCCGGCGACCTATCAGTGAGTGGGCAACTATTTTTCCGTATAACCTATATATATATAATGATTTTCCCAGAATTAGCTTTTAAATGAAAAATACGTTTTTATCGACATGCATATAACTTAATATTGATGCATGAGTATTCATATATACATTTCATGCATATGTTGGTGCCGATGACGCCAGGTAAGTATCAGGAAGATACATGCATTGTTGAGAAAGAACAGACGATATATGATGAGATATGATGTGATATGTTAGCTCATAAACCTGCACATATTGTTAGTGCTCACGCCCAGAGTTAGGGGCACAGTCTTTCACGTGTCGTTCACATCCCGTACCGCATGCTCGCCTTGGATCTAAGTTAGGTGCACAGTCTTGTCGTATAGACCACCTTTGAGTGGGTTCGACTTGTAGGTGACCCGCGTTCATTCGCACAGTCTTCACGTGATTGTAGCACTAGAGCATTTTTATATTGATACAGTGATGTGATGATGACCTCATGAGGATGATGACCTCATGAGGATATTGATGTATGTGCAGTGTATATATATATGATGAAATTGAGATGTTATGAGCTATATGTGCAGCTGAGGGCTGAGTTGATATCTAGTAGCGATATGGTTATTGAAATGCATGGCATGGCATGGCTTATGAGATTCAGATTGGCATTGAAACGCATTGCATGACATATTATGAGATACGTTTGATAATGTTTTATGCTGAGAAAAGTTGTGATATATATGTACGTATTATTTTCTGGGAAACTATATAGGTTTTACGGTGAGGGGCTATACTTTTGAGAAAAGAATGATTTTGAAAAGATTTGTTTTGCTGACCCACTCAATTTTGTTTTTTGCCCCTCCAAGTTCTAGATAGCTAGAGTATCTGTGGTGGCTAGCGAGGACCTTTCGGCAGTTCTGACAGACTCACTATTATGTAGGACACCCGTTAGTGTATTCGAACTTATTTTTTTTATGCTTGACTGCACTTTGACTTAGTACGCTCTGGTTATGTATAAGTACTATATTATCACTCTAGCACACTATCTTATCTAGGTTGCTAGTGGATTGGCTTAAATTAGTTCGTACTTCGTTATTGATTCTACTTCCGCACTGTGTACTTGGCTACGTCACACTCACGTGACGCCCAGCACGCCCTACTTTCGGGTCGGGGTGTGTCGTTAAAACACCCCCCAAAAAAAAACAATTGTAAACAAACGTAACTTAGGAGGTGTATTCAATTGAGAATTTGAGAGATTTTGAAGAATTTATAAAATGAAAACTAACGAAAAGGGCTTGAAAACTTTCCTTTTAACGAAAAGCCACTTTTAAAGGTATAGTGAATAGTGACAGTTAAAGGTAAAAAAACGGTTTTTAGTTAAAAGTAAACAGTACCGGTGGTGTTTTATTAAACCTTTCATTTATAAATCTATGAATTTTTATAGAGTCTAATTGATTTGTAGAGATTCCATATAAAATTTTGATTCAATTCTCTCAAAATCTCTTGGGGAGAGAAGAGATTTGTGGATGCTTAAAATACACTACAAAATTTCTCAAATTCCCTCAAATTCCTCAACTTTTTCAAATTCCTCAACTTTTTCAAATTCTTTAAAATCAAATTCTAATTGAATACACCTGAAATGTTATAAACTTCTTTAAAATCCTAATTGAAAACATTTGGATTTTTGAGGATTTTAATAAACTATCTTAAAATTCTGATTGAATACACATTAAATTTCAAATAATCATTTAAATTCTTAATTAAATATCCCTAAACTCATTAAAAAAATTAAAACTCCTCAAAATTCCAATTGAATACGCCGCTCCGTTCCCGTAACACAAATTCATTCTCTCATTCGCCGAGAAAATCGAAAAAAGTTTCCCCCAGATTAAAAACAAAAAAAATGAAACAGGAGAAATCGTTCTCAGTTCCCACTTGCCAGTGATTTTTTTGTTTTTTGAACAAAATTTGCCAGTGAGTTAACGTCTCGAAATTGAATTGAATTGAATTATGGTTTGTAAGAAAAGTTAGGAACTTAGGAGGATGCCATTACGAATTCAATCAGGATAGTCAATACTCAATAGTGAGGAGGAGGATCAAGGATCGAATTCATTCCCACAAGAGAGAGAATAGATGGGTTGGGGTTGGGCAATCTACGAAGGAGTGGTGGCGTTGGGATCGCTAGGGCTGCTGGGATGGGCGGGGCTGTGGTTCTTGAACCGAAGGCTCTACAAAGAGTACGAAGAGAAGAGGGTCTTAGTTCAGATCATCTTCAGCGTCGTCTTCGCCTTCTCCTGTAATCTTCTGCAGCTCGTCCTCTTCGAGATCATCCCCTTTCTCTCCCAAAGGTTAATATATTTATTTTCATTTCCTTTTCTGTTTACAAGTAAACTATGATTTCATGATTGATTGCATAATTTAATTATTTGCATTTGCATTTGATTTCTATAAAATAAATTGTATGATTTGGTTGCAGGGCCCGATGGCTCAACTGGAAGCTGGATTTGTTTTGTCTCATACTGTTACTGGTTTTCATGTTGCCTTATTATCATTGTTTCTTGATGCTCTGCAACAATGGTACGCCTACCCACTGCCTCTAGGGCCCCTAGCCTCATACAAACATCTTATACTACCATACTTACTAGTTTAGGAAGATTTAAACTTCAATCTTTTCATCTATTCATCTCAGGGTTCCGGAAGGAACGCGCTGCTTTTGGATCCTTCTTGTTCTTGCTAGCCTTCCTTTATGCTTTTTGGCGCATGGGCATTCACTTCCCTATGCCTTCCCCTGATAAAGGCTTCTTCACCATGCCCCAGTTGGTCAGTCGCATTGGTGTCATTGGCGTTACTGTCATGGCTGTCTTGTCTGGTTTTGGAGCTGTCAATTTACCCTATAGTTACTTATCTCTCTTTATCCGAGAAATTGAGGAAACTGAGATCAAGTCCTTGGAAAGACAGCTCATGCAATCCATCGAGACTTGTATTGCTAAGAAGAAGAAAATCATTCTTTCTCAAATGGAGATGGAACGCATTCAAGGATCAGAAGAGGTTCTCTTCACTATCCTATACTTTTCTGTTTCTCGGGTGTAAATACTCATGCATCTTGATTTCTATATTCCAAAAGTTACTTGTATCGCATATCAAAGTGCTAACTCTATCATAATCTTATTCTGTTGTTCAAAATGGTGTTACTTATAAACTGCATTTTGTATTAACATATCTTTATGGTTTTAGTTGTTAGCAGTGTTAATAAACACAATCCTGACTTGTGCCTAATTAAAGTTATATGTTGCAGAAATTAAAAGCTAGATCTCTCTTTAAAAGAATTGTTGGCACTGTTGTGCGATCTGTGCAAGACGATCAAAAGGAGCAAGGTTGATTTTGCTTTATGTTTTTCTTATGATAAGATCTTGCATATTTTCTTTTGAAAGAACTGATTGTTTAATTTGTAAAGTTCTCTAATACTTCTCCAGCCATGTTACTTGCATGAGTTGAGACCTACTTGTTATGTTGTCTTTTAAGCTTTCCAGACCATCAACATAGTGTGACTGCTCTGTAAGGACTTCACAGTTGTCTTTTTTCACTTATGTCCCCCTCTCTCCCTCCCCCTTTTTCTTTTCGGTTACACACAGATATCAGAAACATGGAAGCAGAAGTGCTAGCATTGGAAGAGCTTTCAAAGCAGCTATTCCTAGAAATATACGAGCTTCGTCAAGCAAAGGTTTACTTCCAGTTCTGTAATTTCAGTTATATGATATAATTTTTAAATGATTCCCTATGGGACTGCTGATCTATGTGATTGCTTGTACTGAACCATGCATCTGTTATTTTAAGTACTACAATTTTCATGAACTTCCGTTAAAATGCACCTCAGGCATTATGGCTTTTCAGCCTAGGTGCAAGACTGGAACTTAGGTGCTAGCTTGGATGAAGAGAAATTTCTCTTCAAAACCATTAAGAATTCACTGTGATAATATTTTAATAACTATTCTCTCTCAATTGAAGGTATTACAACTTACAAGTGAAGATTTGTGGATTGGAAATTTGTGTAGGCTATTTAAAACTCAATTCCATGTGCCTGCCATTTAAGAGTGTAGTAGATGATAAAAGTGACACAGTTAACTAAAGTTAGGGCATAATTATGTTTACCCATATTTAATGGCCAAAATGTGGTGAAGCATAGTGATTGAAACTTAAAGGTGATGAAAAGAAGATTTATATGAACCACTGGTTGTTTCAACACTTTAAACTTGTGCCTGATTGAAGGCATATGAAATTAAATTATTTTTATTTGACAGGAGGCTGCTGCTTATTCTCGAACCTGGAGGGGTCATATGCAGAACCTACTAGGTTATGCATGTTCAATCTACTGTGTATATAAAATGATTAAGGTATGGGATTTTTTTTTTTTTTGGTACTCAATGAGGTTGTTAGAATTGAAGATACTTTAGTTACATAGTTTGCTGATGTTAATTTTATTTTCTTCATGTTAATGGAGAGGGAAATTTTCGAACTGAATCCAAGTGTTTCTTGAAGTTACTACTTTTGATTTTTGGAAAAGTGCTTGACTATTAATTTCTCTGTGCAGTCTTTGCAAAGTGTTGTTTTCAAAGAGGTATTTCTTTCATGTCTCATGTATTGCCTATAATCACTTGCTCACATGTCTGTTTCCGATTTCTACCCTATTAGTGTCGATTTTTGTTTTCAGTAAATAGTAATATGTTCTCTGACAGGCTGGCTCTGTGGATCCTGTAACGATGACAATTAGCATATTCTTGCAGTTCTTTGACATTGGTATCAATGCAGCATTGCTATCACAGGTTAGTTAGCTTAACATTTACACCTTCATTGGCAGACCTTTTGGTTTTCTATCTAAACCTGCAAGCTTGCAGTTGAATAATATATTTTGGTGTTTTCCCTCTCAAAGGAAAAATTTGCAGTGACATATTATATTACTTTTGTGATAATATAGACTCCAATTTTAGTGGTACAGACTATATGCCAATCACAGTTTCATACAATTGGACTCCTGATTTGGCCTTATTTTCATATGTGCTAGTTTTCATTTTACATTTTTACTACAATGGATTGCAAATATTTTTATTATGGATGATTGGTCAGACTATTGAACACATGGTTGACGCTTAATTTGTTCTCATTATTGACAGTATATTTCACTCTTGTTCATTGGAATGTTGATTGTTATATCAGTTCGGGGATTCTTGACTAATTTAATGAAGGTAATCCTTCTTATGCCTGCCTTGTTATTTATTTCTAGTTTAAGTTGGAGAACCTCAATCCATTGATTGGATTTCTTCAGACTGACTTTCAAAATGCAGTCTGCAGTTTCTTGAGGAAAAAGAAATGATTTCTGAATGCTTGTTTTTTTTTTTCTTGACTGAGTTGCATACTGTACTGAAAGTTGAAACTTGAAAGACAGTTTTTTTTCTGGATCTGGAGATAAGAACCAGATGCTCCCACATTGGTCTTAGGTTTTACATGCTAGTGCGGCAATTATATCAAGAAAATAAATGAATTCAGCTGACCCAGGCCTTAGTCCCGTATTAATCACCTTCTGGGAATAGGCCTTAGTCCACATTGGTCTTTGGTTGTTGAAGAGCAACTGATGGAAGCATAAAACAGATCATCTTTGCGGCTTAACTTTCTGGCTTTGCTGTGCACAGTTCTTTTTTGCAGTTTCCAGAGTTGGAAGTGGATCTTCTAGCAATGTTGTATTGTTTCTGTCTGAAATTATGGGAATGTACTTTGTGTCCTCTATTCTATTGATAAGGAAAAGCTTAGCAACTGAGTACAGGTGTGCTGATATTTTATGTTTGTCAACTTTTGTTTTTGTTCTTCTGTCTTCCCTTGGTGTTCAATGGCATGGTTATGTTTATGAATTTCGGTCAGTTGTATTGAGCTTAATTGCAAGATTAATTTACTCCAGTGTAGTAGTGTACACAGTGCACCTGGAATTCCTTAAAAATTGTGTTTTGTTAGGCTAGGAACATGCTTTAAAACTTTGAAATGAACTTTATATACATTTACATGAAATTATAAGTTGCCTATGTTCTCAATTTCTAAACAAAAACATTTCTTCTATCTATACTACATATAGAAGTATGCAAGGGATTAATGACAAATATTAACCGGCCAAAATACTTTGGCATGTAAGATGAACCCATATAATGACAATAGTATCAGCGTGAAGAATATTTCCTTTTGTAAATGTAAACTACATGCACAATATGTTTGGAATTAATATCATTTTATGTAATAAATTGAAATATGGAACTCACAATTTATAGTACCATACTATATAAAAGATATTATGACTGGATGACTAAATGAAATTGTTCAAAAGTTTAATAACAATCATATTACTTGAAAAAAGGTTTACTATCCTATTCCTTGTAAAAGTATATTACCATATTTGTATTTAAATGAAAACGTGAAGCTTGTAAAGATATGATTGCGGCTTTAGCCATGTCCTGTCTAGAAGTGCAGATTTCCAAATGATGGCCGTCAGAAGCTTTTAGGTCTTCTGTCATATAAGCTTGATTGCATTCAGTCCGTCATTTAGGTAGCTTCTGAGCTGTTGGATTAGTTTTAAAGAGAGCTATTATCTCTTGGCAGGATGATCATAACAGATGTATTGGGTGGAGATATTCAGTTTGACTTCTACCACCGGTGGTTTGATGCAATCTTTGTGGCCAGTGCTTTCCTTTCTTTGCTTTTGCTTTCTGCACATTATACTTCTCGGCAAGCTGACAAACACCCGATTGATTAATGGCAAGTATGTAACAAATTTACCTTTTGAATTCCAAAAAGAATAAGAATTGGATCAAATTGAAAGGTTAAATTGTTTGTTTAGACTATTGCTATCTTATATGCCAAGATTTTAATAAGAAGAAAAAGAAGAAAACTATGGGTTTTAAATGACGAATTGCATAATAGTTATTTCAAATATAATTCATCTAGTTATCTGATATGCAATCAGTCTAATTATTCTATGAAGTAATTTGTAACCTAGGTATCTTATATGGTAGCATGCTAATTGCTTAAGCATATGCAAGATGTTATGGATATCGATTCTCAAATATGGACAAGTATAATTTTATATTTAATTTATTAAAGTTTTCTTGTATTATTTGCATTACAGCGGGTGCTAAATGGTATGTTGGAGCTAACACTTCTTACATGATCAACCAAAGGATGAGGAATCCGAATGTATTACATCCAACAACGGTCGGCCAAATTTTTAGGATTTTTTTTTTTTTTTTTTTGGTTGTTGTTGTTGCACGTGTACTGATTGATGATCTTGTCATGTTGATGGCGGGGATGGTTTTACACAGAACGGGCCGAAGGGCTGAAGCGCTGCGTTGTGTTGTATGATGAGACTGGGAAGGAGGAAGGAAATGAACGAGGCCCTCCTTATTAGTTTGTTTGTCATATTCATTGCCATGAGCAGATTCTCTACTTTTTCCTCTCAAAGCTCGAATTCTTCCCACGCTTTGAATTTAGTCCCATATTTATTTCTTTTTCGTTTTTGTTTTTTATCTTAGTCCTGATTCCCGATCTCTTCTTCGCTGTGACTTTGCGATTTGAAATTGGCGTCGAGTCCAAGCGGTCGAAGAAGAGTGAAGAGGCAAAGGTCACCAACTGGGAAAGGTTGGTGTGGCCAACGCCGGCAACAAGGCTTCGCAGGGATCGCTGCATCCTCACTGATCTCCGCTGTCTTCGCCTTCTCTATGTCCTCTCTCTCTCCTCCCTTTCGCTTTTCTCTCATCGGCCACCAAAATGACCCTGTTTAATTCAAATTGATTTTGTTGATGCACAAATCACTAGATTCATACGTGTATTGGTTGTTATCTAATTTTAGTTTTCTTATAACAGATCAGCTTTCTTTCTATCTAACTTCAATTTTCCTTAAAAATTGTTTTCAAGAATTTAATAAAATTCCATACCAAACAAGTTATTCAATATATGAAGTATGAATTAAAAACCCCTGTTTTTAAGAAAATTCAAGTTTTAAAGTCCAATCCTTAAGTAGAATACCAAAAAAAGTAAAATATGACTATTAAAAAAGAAGAGAAAATTGTAATAATGGTCTCTCAACTTTAACTCAATTGGAGCAATGGTCCCAAAACTAAAATTTCATGACCATTGATTCCTAAACTCATCAAAATGTGCAACTATAGTCATTTTTATCAACTTTGTCAAAATGAGTTAAGTTTGAAGGACTATTACTACACTTGGGTTAAAGCTGATGGACAATTACTTCAATTGTGTTCAAGTTGAGGGATCATTTTTTCCAAGAGTTAAAGTTAAGATATCGTTAATACAATTTTTCTCATTTGAGTTTTTCATATTTGCGTATTCATTCAGCCTCACGTGCGTGGCACGTGACTCATTTTGACAGAAGTTTTAATAGAGTTATAAAAAGAACCATAGTTGCACGTTTTGATAAGTTAAGAGACTAATGGTCATGAATTTTCATAAGATTTTGATTCAAAAGTATGCTTAATGTGGGTAAATCCTCCCTCTGCACCCACATATGTTACTTAGAGCATATTTAATGTGTGGGGAAGGGTCGAAGGCTAGAGGTAAAATCTAGCCTTTAAATACTATGATCTAACCTGTTAATATATATTTTTTGTTTTAGTGGTGATGAGCTAAAGACTAGGATTCTAAGGCCATCTCTAACCGATCCGGCTAGAGGGTCTGTTAGAACCCGTGTTTTTAAAATATAGAACAAATGGTATTTTAAAAGTACTATGATATTGTTTATTTCTTTTGTATATATATATATATATATATATTGTATATATTACGTATTTGTTTTTGCATTTTGCTGTCAACTTCTAGTCAATAGTTTCTTACAATTAGCAAGGTGTAGCCTTGCAATTGAAGTCTGTCCCATTTTGCTTGGAGGTGTCCAACAATTATATGGCTTCCTTCATAGTCCAACATGCAGCACTTCATTTTCTTGACAACTGTTATATTTACAATGAGATGTGAGGTTTTGAGGGATTCCGTTGACACCACCAGCTTCCACCTTTGTTGGCAAAGCCACGTGTTAATCTCAAGTTATCTACCCCATGCACAACAACACCTTGAAACCCACTTGTCAACTGGCCATTCGTCAGTTATATTTCTATCCCTACATATAATATATTTTACATTGTAGGGAGCCGACCCTTTCTACTATAAATAGAGGTTGCATATTTTAGGAAACATATGTTGGCTGCTAGGAAGCTGTTTGGGCCCAAAATAACAGTTTGGGCCGAGGGAAGTATTTCTCGGCTTAAAAGGAGATGCTACGGATGGTCGACTCGTGGGCCGACTGAATTGAGTTGACCGAATCCTAGTAGGAAAAGGATTTATCTCCAGTAAAGATAAGGGAAGCATAATCCATCTGTGGAGAAAGTCGTAGTACGATAAGGAGTCTCGGTGGGAGTCCTAGTTGAAGAATAAGTGGCCGAGGCAGTCCGATAGGAGTAAGGAGTCCCAATCCGAGTAGAATTATGATTGATCAGAAGAGGACTCGGCTCCTATAAATACAGAAGCAGTGGCAGCGTGCAAAAGACCTCCAACTCAACACACAAACCTGCCCTGCGCAATTTCTCGCTCTACGCGAAACCTCTCAACTCCTTTGAGATTTTGATTTTCTTTTTCGCCTTCACATCTTCAGTTTGGATAAACAGCACTGTGAAGGCAACCGGTAAACACCTTCAGTTTGGATAAACAGCACTATTGCCGTAAAACCAGCCGTCCATGAAGCACATTCAGTTTGAATAAACAGCACTGCGATAGGGTCGACGGGTTATCTATCCAAGTCTCGCCGATGAGGATTTTCGGATCCCTGTCGACAGAGGTCATCTCACCAGCCATCTCGGCGAAGTGAGGTGTTACTAATACTTAGGCTCGGTGCCTCAACGCCGAGTTATTTTTATGATCGCATATTCACAAGTGGGCTTCAGAGTTCGGCACTTAGACGGCCGAACCACGTTCATTATCAAGACCTTCATCCGCTTTGAGTATTTGTGCCCCTATACTCTAGTATCGATTCGGCGTGATTTTACCTTCACCAATACGGTGACTATCGCCGAATCAGACGACGACGAGCCGTGAACTTTGTAATTGGTAGCCTTGTCTTCAGGTTTGAGGACCCAGAAGCCGAGACGTGTTCCTTTCTCGGCCATAGTTGCAAGACGCAAAAGTCAGCCGCGCGCATCCATACCACATCAAGACACTTTTACTCATCGGTCGAGCTCGGCCGACGAGTTGGCACGCCCCGCACACATTCGAAGGACTTAGTTAGTCTACTAGTTACTCGGCCTGCGCGCCACGTAGGCTAGGTGATTTTTGTAGTCAACAGAAGCCATGCATGTATGTCCTTGTATATGTGTGTGTACACATATATATATATATATATATATATATATGCGTGTGTATATACATTATATATGTTAGAGAGAGAGATTAGAAAAGAAAATAAAGTAATACATGGCATTTAAAAGTGATCAATGTGACAACCCGTCCCGATTATATTTATTAATTAGTAGTGAAATGACGGAATTACCCTTTCGGGGTTATGTACGTATGCATGTGTGTTGTGTGAGGACCAATGGATGGTGGCCCTCAATTATTGGTCTTATGTGATATTATTGTGTTAGATAATTTAGGACTACACACACACAACCTCACCTCTCCCGTCACTCTCTCTCTGTCAAATTATACACTCTCACACACTCTCTCTCACTCACGACTCACTTATTCTCTCCATCTCCATTGTTGTACAGACGTAACCAAAGGAGACTCAAAACTCAACAGATCGAGGTGTTTGACACCACCATTCGACTCCTGGAGATTTCACGATCACGGTGGTACCATTTTCAGGTAAGTTTTACATCGTTTTCACGTCGGAATCACGAGCTCCGAGTTGAGCACTATTCATGAACTCTTTGTTGGTCGATTTTTAGGACAATCTAAGCTTATAGGAAGCTTTGTGAGGTCCCAAGGAGGCTCGGAGTGGTTCGTTGGAAGTGTTTGGACGTCGGGATCACGTGGTTGGAGTTTGGCCGGTTTTGGAGTTTGTTCCCGAGGAGATTTAAGGCCTTTTTCAAGGTTTTTGAAGGTATATTTATGTTCTACTCTTAATTTGGAGCACATAGGAAGAAAAATGGGTCAAAAAGGATGAAAAATGAGTAAGATATGAAGATTAGAAAATTTCCCAGAAATTCCGGCAAAACCAGTCGCCGGAGAAGACGACGGAATATTCCGTCAAAACTGACGGAATATTCTAACGGCGTTAACTGACGCCGTTAAAGATAACAGAATATTCCCGGAATATGCCTGACGGCGTTAACTGACGTCGTCAGTGTGCCAGACGCGTGGGTGCCTTCGCCGGGGCGTGGCGGCGCGTGGGGCCGAGAAAAATTATTTTAAAAATATGGGGATGTTCGTGACGACGAGTAGGTCACGTTGGTATATCTAAATACCAAATTTGAGCTATGTATGAGAAGTTATTTCCATAGTTACGTATATGTACTTAAATAACGTATTTTTAGTAATTTCTCATATAGGTGAGACGTATTCCGAGGACGAGCGTAGCCAGGCTAGATGTGGGGGCTACGACCCAGCGACTTATCAGTGAGTGAGCAGCTATTTTTCCGTATAACCTATATATAAATATATATATATATATATATATATTGATTTTCCCAGAATCATATCTTAATTGAAAAGTACGTTTTTAACGATATGCATATAACTTGATTTTGATGCATGAGTATTCATATATACATTTCATGCATATGTTGGTGCCGAGGACGCCAGGTAAGTACCAGGTAGGTATATGCATAGCTGAGAAAGACCAGTTGATACAGTTGAGATATGACGAGATATGATGTGATATGTTAGCTCATAAACCTGCACATATTGTTAGTGCTCACGCCCAGAGATATGGGCACAATCTTTCACGTGTCGTTCACATCCCGCACCGCATGCTCGCCTTGGATCCAAGTTAGGTGCACAGTCTTGTCGTATAGACCACTTTTGAGTGGGTACGACATGTAGGTGACCCGCGTTCATTCGCACAGTCTTCACGTGATTGTAGCACTAGAGCATTTATTATTGATACAGTGATGATGATGATGATATGATGAGATATTGATGTATGTGCAGTAGATATATGATGATGAGATAGAGATGTTATGAGCTATATTTACAGCCGAGGGCTGAGATGATATCTAGTAGCGATATGATTATTGAAATGCATAGCATGACATTATTTATGAGATTCAGATGGCATTGAAATGCATTGCACGACATATATTGAGATACATTGAAAATGTTTTATACTGAGAAAGTTTGTGATATATATATATATGTACGTATTATTTTCTGGGAAATTATACAGGTTTTACAGAGAGGGGCTAGACTTTTGAGAAATGAATAATTTTGAAAAGATTTGTTTTGCTGACCCACTCAATTTTGTTTTTCGCCCCTCCAGGTTCTAGATAGCTTAAGTACCTGAGTTGGCTAGCGAGGATCTTCCGGCATTCCTGACAGATCTGCTATATGTAGGGCACCGTTGGTGTATTTGAACTTGTTTAATTCATGCTTGACTGCACTCGACCTAGTACGCTCTGGTTATGTATAAGTATTGTAATATCTCTAGCACACTATCATATCTAGGTTGCTAGAATTCGATTTTAATTAATTCGTACTTCGTATCGATCCTTGCTTCCGCACTGTGCACTTGGCTACGTCACACTCACGTGACGGCCAGCACGCCCTACTTTCGGGTATGGGTGTGTCAATCAAAGAGTTTGCTCAAGGTACGTGGAACTTAACTATTTTATAGTGACATGGATAAGTACGTGGAGCTTAGCTATTTCGGTAGTGACATGGATCTTTGTTTTAACTTTGGAATCCAGGTAGGGGAAATAAGGCAAACCATTACGAAAATTGATTTTATTAAATTTCGTGAAGTGCTATAATATTCTTGATCTTTTTGGTTGATTTATATGGTTGGATTTTAATTGGCTAATTGCTCCAGTTAAATGTTTACTTGTTATTGGTTATGAAATTATGGCTGAAACGTTATTCGTTGAGAATATGTTGTGATACATGTGAAAGATAAAATGACATCATTTGTGCATCATTCATAAAGATAAAATGATCATTTGTGTAATTGAATAGATTCAATATTCAGATTGGAAGTATGGAAATGATCATTTGTGTAATTGAATCTATTCATTGTGAAACTAGTTCCAGGTAAGCTCGATATGCACAGTAGAATAGGATATCAACGGGAATTGTCGATGTGGGTGATTTGGGCTAGATATCAATGAATTAGATAAGATGACTTGCAAAAGGAGTTTATGAACTTGGTATATCATATGGGGGTTAGTTTCTATAATAAAACATTTCGAATCACCTCTGCAAGGGTAAAATGCATGGTAAGGGACGTGTAGGTCCGCGTGTTTTATTATATAATTTAACGGGGTAGCCAAAGAGGTTCAATTACATTCATGCATTATTATCAATAATGATTTGATATTTGGCTATATGATTTCATGACACTTAATTTAATATTATCAATTTACTGTGATAAGGTTATGTCCCTACTGAGCTGTTGAAGCTCACCCCTCTATTGTTATGCAAGTTTAAGAATTAAACAGTAAAAAATGGTAGATGGGATGAAATCGGATTAAGTGTGAGGATAGAATTTTGTATTTATTTATTTTAGTCTTGTAACGAATCATGAATTATTTTTATAAGAGGAATTTCATATTTTTCCACCTAGTTTCATTTTCCTTTTATTTAATTTTATTTTTAGCTTGCGTGCCGGATTTGGGTTCGAGATTTTTCCCATTGACTTGAGGTCTGGGGCGTGACAGGGTCATATGGCCGAAAATAGCCCAAAATGACACAAAAACCATCTCCAACCGAAGGTTAGGCCAATGAGCTCGTGGGCCCCACCAGGCCACAATTGCATAATTGTGCCAACCGGCTGGCCCAAACCAGTCTGCCAGCCTGGGCCAGTCCAGAAATTTGAAACCCAACGACTACTAGTTGAACGTCATGCTGACACCAACTAACCGTTGAATTTGATTTTTTTTTTACAATTTTAATTTTTTTTTGTTAAATTCTAATTTTTTTTTCTATAACTACCTAAGCCATTAAACAATATTAAGTAACATTAAACAACATAAAACAATATTAAACAACATTAAAAAACATTAAACTTAAAGAATGTTAAAACTTAAACAACATTAAAAAAAAATTAACAATATAAAACTTAAATGTCTACTCCATGCTTTTTTTGGCCCAAAGATGTGCAATAAGATCCTGTTATAGGTATTTGTTTGTGGCAAGCGAACGTATCATCCTATTTCGCCTTATGTACTCGTTTAACAAGATATTACCAGTTCTTGGATCGAAAGGCAAATTAGGCACATCATATATTTTTGCACGAGCCCACCTTGACCTATTTAGATCATCTTGGTCATCATCAGATTCTCCATCAACATAGCCATCGCGCTCATCCTCTACAATCATGTTGTGTAATATGATGCACGACATCATGATGGAGTTCAATTTACCTTGACTCCACTCTCTTGCTGGTTCCTTGATGATCTTCCATCGTGCTTGTAGAATACCGAAAACTCTCTCAACATCTTTCTGGTATGCCTCTTGGTGTAAGGTAAACCACCTTTGGGCATCATCCACAGGGTTTGAAATTGATTGGACAAGTGTCGCCCACTTTGTGTAAATGTCATCAATCAAATAATACCCCATATTGTACTGACGGTCGTTGATGTAGTAGTCAAGTTGAGGTGATTTACCCTTCGTCAGGTTATTGAAGATGGATGAACACCTAAGGACTGTAAGGTCATTTTGGGATTTAGGGACTCCAAAGAAAGCATGTTAGATCCATGTGTCAAACGAGGCAACCGCCTCTAACACAATAGTTGGCTTTCTCGATCTTCTGTTAAAGTTTCCTTGCCATCTGGTGGGATAGTTCTTCCATTTCCACTGCCAATGCATGCAATCTAATGACCTTATTAATACGTGTCACTCGAAATCCTATCCAAAAAATTATTAAGATTACATCTCGAAAAATTATTGAGGTAGTTTAATTAAGTAACCATATTAATTCAATTAAAATAATAAATTATGTTTGACCTATGACCCTTTGGCCTCCTCAGTTGAAGATGGTTTTTTGTCACATGACTATGGTTGGCCTATGGCCCTTTGGCACCTTGGTTAGAGATGGTAAGAAATATGACATGATATTGTTCATTAAAATATTAATTCTTGGAGGGCTATAGGGATAAAACGAGTCATTTAGCCCTCATTCGGTTGGAGATGGCTTAAGTGAGTTCTACGTTGCCCAAGGCTTGGGCTGGGACTAGTTTGGTCTATCAAGGTGCCTAAGCTCAATTTGACTAGGCAAAGTTTGTTGGGCTAAAAGTAGTTAATTCAATTTTGAGTCAAGATGATCAATTTGCCTAGGCCATTAAATATGCTCTTAGGCTTTTCATTCGTGCTGATAAGTAAGAGATTTAAGGTTTGACTCGCATTAATGATAAAAACTTATAAATATTTATGTTGATTTGATTCTTAATTTCTTAGTTGTAGTTGGTGCATTGTTTGGTTTAGCTTAGTTCCCCTTCACTTAAAGTAGGAATTCTTTCAAAGAGAAAATGGAGCCTTCCAAGTCTAATTAAACTTTTTTTTAATTTTTTAATTTTTTAATAGTTGTTCAAGTTTCTAATGCTTGAATTAGAATCAACAAATAGTGTTTTGGGATCAACCTTCATGTTCAAAGTACTTCTTGAAAAAAAAGTATTTTTTTTATAAAGCGCTTTTATTTAGTAGAGCTTTTGTCAGTAGTAAAGAAGTAGTTTGGAGTTTAGTAGGAACCAAAATAGTGCTTTTATAATATGTCAAGGAACTTCACTAGTTATTAAACATATGTAGGATCAACTAAGCTCAACTTAAAAACATGGAACAATGTTTTCAAATATTAAAGCTGTTAATAGAACCCAACCCTCATTACTCCAACAAAATTAATTTGTACCATAAGCTCAACTTATCTTCAACTATTTCTATAAAATCAATTTTGAAACTATATGTAGGATCAGTTTGTGTTCTCTACTATTAGAATCAGTTCAATCTGTTCTTGACCATTTTTGTAGAATTGATTCAATCAGTCCTCAACCATTTTTGTAGAATAGTTCAACCTGTCCTCGACTATTTTTGCAGAATCAATTAAATCAGTCATCAACCATTTTTGCAGAACCAGTTCAATCCATAATCGACCATTTTTGCAGAATCAGCTCAAGGCGTCTTCGACCATTTTTGCAGAATCAATTCCACCCGTCCTCGACTATTTTTGCAGAATCAGTTCAACTGCGTCGACATCTGTTACTTCAAGGTTAAAGACTTGACCGAGAAGTTTGCCATGCTTCAATTTGATGTTTGCCCCTTTCCATGGGACTCTTTTAAGGGCTTCTTGATTGCTCATCCATATGGGCCTTTTGCTTTTCCTTTCTAGTTTTTGTTTGTCCTCTGTTTGGCTGCTTAAAAAGTGAAGAATAAAGTAAAATATGAAAAATTTAAGAATTTGTACTTGCAACGTGACCCATACGTCAAATTAATGAAATAAATAAATAAATAAATCATAACGACTTTGAACTGGATTAGAAAAGCTTATTGTCGATTGACAATATTTCAAGTTCTGCTTTGTTCGGCCTAATATTTCTTGAAGAAAGAAATAGATAGATGAGTAACAGATGAAGAGATGAAAGTGTGAAAAGACTTTACCACTATAAAGGGTATTTTTGTAGCTTACACTCTAGAGAAAAAAACAGACTAATAATGTCATGTTTTACATATATTAACTTTTATCCTCTTGGAAATGTTTAAAAATATTGTCTCAATATAAGATTAATTATTAAAAGTATACTTTACGTGTAATTTCTCCTCAGAAGAACACCAATTTAAATTAGATATTTGAATTTAATTATATTAGTTATTTTTTTAATTTAAATTAGTGTTTTTCTTATTAGTTATAATATATAATGTTTAAAAGTCTTCACATCACTTTTAAATTAATGAAGATCGTTAAATATTGTAAGATCTAATGATTATAAAGGAGTGTAAAAATATTTGTTAAAGGATAGTGCTATTCACATGCTCATTTTTACCTTTTACAAATTCTCTTAAATTTCAATCGTCAGATCAAATGAATTGAAGAAAATTAAAGGAAAAATTAACAGGATTGTGTAAAAAGGTAAAAATTGATGTTGAATAACTAGAGGTGCAACTCGGGCAGGTTGAATGGGTTGGGCGGGTTGGAAGGTCAACCTAATCCTAACCCAACTTTTAATCTTGTAACAACTTAGTTTCTAAGAATTCATAAAAAAATTAAGCCAAGTAGCATCAAACTTAGCTAACTTTAATTTCATAAATCAATCTACTATATAGCTTTAGGATTTAGAGACTACGAATATAGGCTGACTAATCAAAGTCTCTTATTCCCTAAAAGCTTAAGTAATTATAAACGGTAATTTATTAAAAAAAAATATATTAGAAAGGGCGTTGGTTTTTGGACTTGGCTCACTTGGGTGTAGTATGAGCATTAATCGATATAGGTTACAATCTTGTTAGATTGTGTTTGGTTAGTTGGGTTGGGATGGAAGGGCAAATGGTCTACCCAACTCAACCTAATCAATGAATGGGTTGAAATTTCGGGGGGATTATAACTATAAAAAAAACCCACTTGTTCGGATTTAAAGTTGAGTTAGACATGGGCGGGTTTGGATTGGCCCAACCTAAGTTGCATCCTATGAATAACACTATCTTTTGTAAAAAAAATTGCCACTTGATCCACCCCCTCCTATATATATGGGGTGTATTTTTGGTCACCACCAAATGTTAGTAATGCTCATCAACTTATTTATGATTGGATGATTTTAAATTTTTTGATTTATGTCTATCCATATCATCTATATATATGTATGTATGTATATGCATGTATTATTGTATTTACAAAAACATTATTATATGTATAAATGAGAATGTGTGTGGTCACAGTAGATGGTTATGTGGTTCTTGTCCGAGAGTTGATTTGAATGTCATTTGCTGGGAAAGTTAGGGCTTTAATTGAATCGTGCGGCAGCATCGCAAAGGACATTGCAATACGGAGTGTTTGTTTGGGGTTTCGATTAGATTAGACTAGGGGTTGGGACTTGGACGGACGATTGCCTCGGCAAACGAAGGAAGGAAAGGGAGGAAGGGGGAGTTATGAAATCAGAGGCGCGTAATTGCTAACCGACTTGCTTCTCTTCTCTTGTCTTTTGATTTGATTACTTGATTTTGTTTTGTGTGATCGGATTATTCGCTGAATTGAAAATTGGATTGATTGGCAATGGGCGAGGGCTTTGTATTGGGAATTTAGGATTTCATTGTTTGGGTTTATGGGTCCTGATAAAAACTCCTCTTTAATTATTTAATTTGCGTTTGGTTTGCATCTTCACTGCTGCATTAGCCTCTCTCTAAATTGATTTACTTTTCACTTTTCATGCAGTAATTGGAGTCCGTACTGTATCATCGGGTACCGGAGATAGGGCTTAATGTAATTCTGGTTATATCGCACCAGTCTGGAATCTGAAATTTGGAGTCTGGAGAGGTAGTGATCGCATGCAAGTGCCGGCCTGTTGAAGTGTTGATCATGATATTCAGAGGACTATGGTGAGATGACTCTCGGTAATTTGCCTTCTTTCTTCTTTGTTTATTTTCAGCTTTCTTTTCCTATATCATGCAGTAGACCTTATTTCAAATAAAATAAGCTATTAAACTTCGGGTTTTTTGTCGACCATCCAGTGATCATTCAGGTCATAATAATTTCATTCTAGCCATTTCTCGCTGATTTGGAGTGCGTTGTAATGGATGATTAAATTCAGATTTTAGGAACATTGGAGGAATTTCCCTTATACATTAATCTAGGGGTGTGCGATCCACACACCCCTTTTTACTTCTCACACACCCATTGTTAATTTATGTCCGTTGATCTTCTTCAATTCATCTGATCCGATGGCCGAAAACCAAAAAGGTGTGAGAGAAGTAAAAAGGGGTGTGTGGATATCACACCCCTTAATCTAACCATACATTTGAACGAGGAAGTTGAAGAGACTGAGGAATTCCAAAATGATACAACTTAAAATGATGGAATTGACCGTTCTAGAATTTGTCAAGTCTTGTTTGGCTAACCTGAAGTGTAATTGGATTTAAAGACAGAATTTTATGTTTGTTCTTTTATAGGCACCAATCTGTAAATGTGGGGTGGTGTTTGGTAGATGAGTTCAGTGTGGCACTGATGGTGTTGATGACCAGGTAGTGGCAGTGGTGGTTGTGGTGGCGTACATAGTTGTTGTTTTTTCTTAAAATACTCACTCTTTTGGAATTTCAGAAATTACAGCTATTTAGGTGGAAATTATGAACTTCAAATTGTATATCTCTTTGTTTATTATAAATTCAAACAAGGGAATTGTTGTATGTCAATTTGAAAGTTCTCTCCTTGTTCCAAACTCCAAGTTTAGTAATTTTCATTCATGGGAATATAACAGGCCAGTTGAAGAGATTCTCAATTGCAGCTTCCTGCATATGTTTTTTTTTTTTTTCCTTACTCCCTTAAGCTGAGAGTGACATTGGGTGTGGGATTTTATTTGATGTTTATGTTTCCCATGCTCTCATATGTTCAATGCTGCGAAGTCAGGATTTTCCTATATCTTTTTAATCCTCCATTGTTAATTTATGTATGGCTGCCACTACTAACTTAGTTCTTTGTATTTATTAGGTGTCATCTCAATCTGGAAAAGCGTTTGGTAAGCATTTCATAGGTGGGAAAGTTCATATTAGTGGCGAGTGTGGTGCTTGTAACGTGTGCTCTGCTCCCTGTTCATCTTGTCTGCATCTTAATAGATCATTTATGGGGTCAAAGGCTGATGAATTTTCTGATGAAACCTGTCGTGTTAATGCGGCTAGTCAATATTCTATCAGTGTGGGAGATGCTTCATCTTCTTTTAAGAGAAAAGCATGTGACAGTTTACAACATACCACCAGTGAGACTAGTAACCTGCTTAGTGTTAATTCAAGTCACGATTCTTTGTCTGAAAATGCTGAAAGCAAAGCAACCATGAGGTCTTCTGATACATCTGTTGAAGTCCATGATGAGAACATTTCATGTATAAGTAGAGCCAATGATGCAAATCAAGCAGTCAATAACCATAACAGGAATGTAGAATGGAAGAATTTGTCTTGTAGTTTAGCTTCTGGAAAGGCACATAAGTCAGTCATGTTGGACACGGTAAAAACTGGAGATTCTGGTGATAGCACAGAAAAGGTGCAACCTCTTGCTTTTACTTATGAATTGGTACATCTCTTTCCTTTAATGCAATTTTTAACTGATTTAGGAAAGGATACATCTTCTCATATGCAGGGAAAACTGCCAGAATTTTTTGGACATGCAGATTCATCATTTAAGAATGAGTCGGATATTATTGTTGGCCAGAAATGTGTTTCTTATAAAAGTTCAGGGGTCCCTACAAAATTATGTCCAAAGACAGAAGTAGAGAGTAATGGACAAGGCCCAAAAGATGAAGCTTCAAAGAGTTTGGATCACGGTGAGAAAGATGTTAAGTCGAGTGAGTTGGTTGAAGTAGCTGACATGCAGCCCTTGCAATCTGCATCTGGGGATGACAGTGATGAATCGGACATTGTGGAGCATGATGTGAGTTCCATCCCCCATAAAATTTGAATGTATGATTTGTTTGCTCTTTGTTCTTTGTGTTCTTCCCCCTCAGTTTTTGTCTGGCTTCACATGTCTCCCTATATGGTTTCATATAAAATGATATTTTCTTGCTAGTAGTTATCTCTGAAGGTCTGTAAATATAAGCTTCTTGATTTATGTTGTCGTTGTCACTTAATTTTATGATTAAGCCTAATGTTGATTAGCAGATTTCAGAGATAATATAGAGATAACAAGTATTTGCAGCTTTTTTCAGTGTCATTAAGAAAACATCCCCTGATATTCGTTAAGAGATTGTTAAATGTTTTCTATTTTTGCGCTAGTACTTCACATTTTAATTTGAAGGATGTTACCCCAGTGGATCAGTGCTCAGTAGGAGGGGTATGCGTGATGTATTCTACTATATTGTGGCCTAATTATCTTATGCTTTATGTTAGAGATAGTAGACTTTGGATAGTTGCATCATGTTAAAGGTAAGGAAGGGTTGTCTATCCATTTTTGTTATTGGCTCCTTGTGGAGGCTTTATGAACGTTTTTGTTTTATCTTTTGTTATTTTTATTTGTAAGTGATATGCTTTATAGCTTCTCCTTTCCTGTATTGGCTTCTTCATTTATGAGCTGAAAAACTAAAAACTGTTGCTTTTTCTTTTGGGGTCATAAACAGGTAAAAGTATGTGATATTTGTGGGGATGCAGGCCGCGAAGATATGCTTGCCATGTGTAGTAGGTGCAGCGATGGTGCAGAACACATGTAATAGTCTTAGATCTTATTTTTGCTGTCAGGATTTTTCTTGTGATATTTTATGTTGTTCTCATGCTTTTGATAAATTTTTTTTATAACATTATTATTGCTGAAAACAGCTATTGTATGCGAAAAATGCTTCGGAGAGTTCCTAAAGGTCCATGGCTGTGTGAGGAATGCAAGTTTGCCGAGGAAACTGATAACCCGAAGCAAGGTAAAGCAGATTGAATTATATTAGTTAACACATGCTAATGTGCGGTTATTTAGTTGTCAAATGCCCTAATTTTTTTTCTGTATATGAATTCTAAAGGTTCAGATATGGAGGTGAAAAGAATGGAGAAAGCGATTATGAGTACACAAATCTCTAACAAGAGACTTGCAGAAAACGTAGAAGTGGCTCCTGCGAAAAGGCAGGCTCTTGAAATGCGTGTGGGATCACCAAAAGCATCTAGCCCTAAGATAATGGGTGCTTTATCACGCGAATCTTCATACAAAAGCTTAGATAAGGATAGGTTGAGGTCAGCTTATCCGATTTCTCAGTCTACTAATGATATATCAGAAACTGCACGTTCTCCTTCAAATGGTTTACGGGCCAAGGGTGAGTAGTTGATGCAGGTCACATGTTTCATGCTCCATCTCTACCCCTCCTTTTATTGTATAGCAACGCTTTTGCTTTCTGATGTCTCGTGGGGTTCTTGTTTCTCATTTTAAACATTTTTTAGAGTTCTATATTAAGAAAGAACAACAGTTCATCGTATTTCTGTCTGCAGGTACATTTTCAAAGTCAAATTCGTTCAACACCTTAATTTCTAAACCAAAAGTCAAACTTGTAGATGAAGTTGTTCCGCAAAAGCAAAAGGGGTCTAAAGAACATGCTTCCCTTGATCTGAAGGAGAGGGTGGTGTCCAGAATGATGGGCAGATCTGTGTCTTTCAAACCTGCTAGCTCAGGGCGTTCAAATGTGTCTGAATCAAAAGTTAAAATGCTCTCGTCAAAATTTAGCCATGTTCCAGATCTTAAAGGATTGAAACAAGCAAAAGAGTGGAGCATGGTTGAAAGAAAAAATTTGTCCAAACTAGACCGCCCCAAGGCTAATTTGATAACAGCTAGTCCTATTTTCTCAACTCCTAAGAGTGACCTTGTATCTCGTGGTGAGACTAGTTTGCTTTCATCTGTGAGCAATCGAGAGCCAAAGGTTGCACTGCCTGATGGAAAATTAAGTACTTTGTCAAAATCTAGTCTTACTCGTAAAGGTGTTGACACTCAAGTTGCTTCAGGTAAATCTATTCCTTCTTGATGGTGAAATTGGGCTAGTCCTGTACTTGTGTTCTTCAAGCTCATGGTTGTGTCTTACTTTTTTGTTTCTTTGTATAGTTTGTTTGATGTTTATGTATCTTGGACAAGGTGGTGTTAATAATCTAAAGTATCACCATGTGTTTTCCATTGCAGGTGGAGGTTCATCTATGAATGGAATGTCTAGTTCTGCTTCTGAACAAAGGTCAAACCAGGTTAGCTCTAAGGATGAATCCTTATCCAGCTATTCTGGGACCGTTGAGACATCACTCTGTAATGTAGATGGAACATTAGAAGATGTGTTACCACAATCAGGGGAAATGGCAGATCAGGATGATAAAGCCAGGGAGAGCTCTGTTCGCTGTAGGCCTGCTGTTGTAGCTAGTCCAAAATTTAAAGAGAGAGGTAATAACGCAGAATTTGGCAGAGCTGGAATTTCACAGGCTTCTGGTACTGATGTTTGTGCTCCTAGAAGTTCTAGGGAGGAGATGCAGAGAGGTAATAGGTTGAAAGATGCTATTCATGCAGCTTTGCTTCGAAAGCCTGAAATATACAGAAAGAAAAGAGTGCTCGATCAATCTGACGAGTTGTCCACGTCGAACATGGACTTAAGTTATGAAGTAGCTACCCAAGAGCAGTCACCTGATGGACATTCAATCCTTGGGACTTCTCCTTCTGACTCTTACAAGAATACAACTGTCAATAATTTAAAGCAGCTTACAGGGCAGCCCATTGATTCTGGGTTCCCTTCCAAAGTGGCAGACTCTATTTCTGTTGTTCATTCTCTTGGCAAGCCTACAGTGAAAGATTTGCATAATCATGCATCAGGGGCGATGTCTGTTCTTGTGAAGACAACAGCCATTCCAGAATATGAATACGTCTGGCAGTATGGTTCTCTTGGTTTCTATTAGTTGTCAAATCTTTTCTGCTTCATACTCTGCATTTTCTTTCCTTTTCTTTCTGGTGTTATTTTTTCTTTTTGTCCTTTTCGTAGGTTTGTTGACAATGTCTTATAAGATAGGTTTATCTTATTTTCATGCAGGGGGAGTTTTGAAGTGCAGAGAGGTGGAAATTTTCTGGATTTATGTGGTGGAGTTCAAGCTCACTTGTCAACTTGTGCATCGCCAAAGGTCCTTGAAGTGGTAAACAAATTTCCGCACAAAATTCCTCTGAATGAAGTTCCTCGCTTGAGTGTATGGCCATCACAGTTTCATCAAAGTGGTGCTAAAGAAGATAATATTGCACTTTATTTCTTTGCCAAAGATCTTGATAGGTAGTGATAAATGTACTCTTTTCATTTAATATGTTCAAATTCTTTATTTCCACAAATCATTTTTTTCTTGCCCATTATGCAATTGTTTCAATTTTCGATGCAGTTACGAAAGACACTACAAGAGCCTGTTGGATGCTATGGTCAAGAATGATGTAGCCCTCAAAGGGAATTTTGATGGTGTTGAACTTCTGATATTCCCATCCAATCAGCTTCCTGAGAAATCACAACGTAAGGAATTCTGAAGTTTCATTATATTGGGTTAGGTTTTCTACCCAGTGACAATATGTTTGATGTGGTTCTGCTGTGTGCAAGTTGCGGCTACTGCTTAATGCATAAATAGTTCTGATGCTAATATTGCGAACCTGTAATTATGGAGCGTATATAGAAATAGGGATAATGTTCATGTTCTGTAATCTGTATGATGGTGTCTTCTTTTAAATAATTGGCTGCTTCTCTCGTCCTGCTGATGTTTTTGCCTTTTTGGTCCTGTCCTCGAGTGCTTTCAGCTTGACCTCATTTTTGGTTATTGTTGCAGTAGTTGCTCTTTATTGCCAACTGTTTGTGGCAATATCATTGTTCTTGCTGACCTAGAGTCAATACTGTCTGCTGAAATCTGTTCTCTGTCATTGGCAGGTTGGAATATGCTATTTTTCCTTTGGGGTGTGTTCAGGACAATGAGGGTGCATTGTTTAGATTTTACCGAGACATGTTTTCCCAGCTTGAGAAACTCATTCAATAAAGCTCCTACTGATGGCATGACTTTGTCTGAGAATGAGAACATATGTATACCTAAGCATATGGATGAATCTTCTCCTTCTGACAGATCTTGTGATGTTCCCTCTGCTTCCAAGGCACCTCTGCATATGGGCCCCACAGTTAGTAAGGATCGTGAGAACAAAGATACTTATCCTGAAGAGGTGCGTTCAGGTTTAAAAGTGAACTTGGTGGTACAGGATTGTAGACTTGATTCCAACACAACAAACAATACTGGCTTGTCTGGAGGAGTTGAATGCATCACTCCTTGCCTGGTAACTTTCTTTTTTCTTCTTTTCCAGAATGTATATGGCTTGATAAGGTGCATAATGGTGTATGTCATCTGTGTGTGTGTGTGTGTCATGCTGAGAGATTAATTTCTTTCAGCTTTTGCTTTGCAGTTTTCTTGTATCTTTCTAATATCTGAACTAGACTTCATTGATGTTATCAATCATATCATTGCAGGCCTTGTTCTCATTCTTTTCAGTCTTAAAAATGTGAAGCTGAACAATTTTGACCAGTGTTGCTATACTGTTTTAGATGTTTTTAGATTATGATGTTATGCATATATTTTCACCAGTGGTCAAAAGACTTAATGACATTATTTCTTAGTCAAAAGATCCTTATTTGCTTAGCACCTGCACTTAGGTGTAGAAGTATAGATGGCATTACTGATGTCACGGAACATGACTCCACAATGATCATCCATTGGACTAAGAATGTTTATTGATGCCTGTGCTATGTGTTGACACGCTGAGTGATATGTCCTGTGATGTACTCTACTCCACTAATTAACCGTGTTATGGAGGGACAATTTGTAAGGAAGGTTTGGGATTTTAAACTTGGCCCTCATCTCACGGTTCAACTTACTTACCTAGTCAAAATTTATTTCTTAAAAGTTGGTACTGTGATGTTTATATATTTTGGGTCAGTTTTGTTTTGACATTGAGATTTACGTATATTTATAAAGGGTTATTGTTTCGCATTCTGCAGCAGGAAAGTTGTATTCGAGAGAGCAGAGTTGGCACAGAAATTAAATCTTTTATTCCAACAACTGGGTCAAATTGCTCTAACAAAGGTGAGAAGAGGCAAGTGCATTGGGTCACTTCTGTTGAAAGGGAAGATACTGATTCTATGGAGATTCGTCCTGTTTCCAGTCAAGAGGTAGCCGTTGCTGGGAGTGTGGGTCAGGAGAGATTTCCAGATAGAAAGAAAAGGGTTGGTATCGCCGGAGGGGTTGAGGAGGTGATTCTGGACAGAGTGAACATGGATAAAGCTGATTTTAAACAAGAGAGGGAATTGGGGAGAGATCATAGATATAAGGAACCAGAAGCATCCAGAGTCAACTCTTGCCAGCCTAGTGATAGAAAACACCCAGACATACCTATTTCAGAAAGAACAACTTCTGCAGCAAGTCATGAAATGCCATGGAATGAGGTGAATATTACACAGATGGATGGCAAGATTGGTAGTAAGAAGCCAAAAATTGGTTCAAGTGGATTTGATAGCTGTAGCAATTCTAGAGGTACAAACGCTGTGGTTGAGGAGAAGAGATGCTTTGAAGCCTGTGAGGAGAAAGTTATTCCAGAGGACATGGGAAATACTGAAAGGTATTTCTTTCCTTTGGATTCACGGCATGTTCAGCATATTGGGCCAGTTGGCCACTCCGTGCCATGGAAAGATTTCTCTTCAGGGTATGAGGATAAGTCTCGCGAAGGGTTCCCAAGTCTCGAGCTAGCTCTAGGGGGAGAAACAAAACCACAAAATAAGGGAATGCTGCCCTTCTTTGTTGGGTTAGCAGACAAGAAAGACAACAACCAAGATGAGCCTTTAGAAGCAGCGGTGGTGGATGAGAAAGACGATGATGTGTCTGCGTCGCTTTCCCTTTCCCTTTCATTCCCATTCCCAGACAAGGAACAACCTGGGAAACCTGTTTCAAAACCGGAGCATCTTCTGCCTGAAAGACACCGTGTGAATACATCACTGCTTCTCTTTGGGCGCTTGCCAGACAAATGAAGTGAAGATGAATTGCTGCGTTATGTAAATTATGTTGCGTTTGAAATGCATGTGGCAGTCGTGGCTGATGATCTTGCCTGGATGCGTCGTTGGTCTTTCTCAAATATAGGATTTACCGATACTTTTTCTTAGTGTTTCTGCACTGTTTTTAGATGTTTGGTATTTGAGTGCGTTAGTATTACTATTACTATTACGGCTGTTTGTATATAAAGAGAAATAAGCCACCATAATTTTAAGAAGTCATTAGGAATTTGCAAGCCAATGTGTTGCTGATGTGACAACAAAGTGGCCAGATCCCAGATGTTACTGCTCTGTCTGCCCTTGCATTTGAGTCATTTTTCTTCTTCGTCTTTTGTCCTGTGATGCGCTGCGAACTGCGATGTATTTGGTATTTGTTGATCCGATCCAGTCCAGTCCAGTCCAATCTAATGGAAGACAAATTTAAGCTGTTAATAATTTTACTTTGGATAGGGGTGGTAATGTTTGGTCTAAATGGATCAAAGCCTATTTTCTTCAAGACAAGTTTCTTCAGAGCCTAACAGTGCCGTCTACTAGATCTTGGAATTGGAGGAAAATTTCTAAGCTTCAGGAACTTACTAAGCCTCATTTCAGTGGGGGATGGGTCGTCTACCTTTCTGTGGTATGATAACTGGCATCCTTATGGCCCTCTCTTAGACATTTAGGGCAATAAGGTGGTGTTGGCCTCTGGTCTTTGTATAAACTACTGACCCGACTTATTACCAACTCGATTTTCCATTTCATTCAATCAGATTACTACGACATTGTGGTGTTGGCCGTTTATTACCAACCAGACTTTCCATTTCATTCAATTAGATTATTACGACATTGTGCCTTCTTAGATTTTGGATTCTTCCTTTTGAGCTCCTAGCAAATACTGTATTTTCTCTTCAACTTCTATGTGGAATTGCATCCAGCATGTGCTCCTAAACTTTCTTGGGACCCTGGCGTGGCATAGTGCGTTTATTCCACTTGCGAGTTTTGTGTTGTGGTTAGCCATAAAGAATAAGCTGACCACTCGTGATCGCATTAGTCAGTTTGCTCCTCATGCCAATCTTAAGTGTGTTGTACGACTCTACCTTGGAATTTCACTCTCACCATTTTTTTCTTTAAAAAAAAAAATTTATTTCAAACACTGTCACCTTTTCTTCGACTGCCGTAATGGTGAAGGTCTCTGACGGCATGTGTTGATGAGGTGTGGACTGTGGACTGTGGAGTTCCCTGGTTCACCCATCCTTGGCCTTCTTTTGTGGAGTATGTGGTGGCCTAATGGCGGGGGAAATTTCTTCTTATGGTGGTTAGAAAACTCTCTATAGCATACTGTATATGGTGTGAGCGGAATAACCGCATCTTTAATAATTGCAAAAAAAAACTCCTACTTCAATCCTTTAGTTGATCACCAATATGATTTGGTGTCGATTGTGTATTTTAAAAGCTAAACCTTCCACCTTAACATGGGAGTCTTCCATAATTGGAATGTTGCTGCTCCTTGGGCTCTAAGATGTTTGTTACCTTCCCGTGCGTGGCTTAGGCTTTTGTTTTCAGGTTTTCCCTTTTGTTTGCTGGTGCTTTGAGTTTTCTTCTCAGACTTGATTTATTTTGTTGTTCTCTTTGGGGTTTGCCCTTGTTAATATATCCTTTATTTAACATGAAAAAGAAAAGTTATTGTATTGTTACTAGTTTCTAGTATTTCCTTCCAGAAAAAGGAAATACGTACAACAAGTGCATTATAAAAAAGTGAGCAATAAACGTTGCATCAGTAGCTAACTAATATTATAGTCTATTAATACTCTCTTTAATAAGTTTTGCTAGTGAGAGACTCAAGTTGGACTCACTTCTATCATTTCAATTACCAAAAAGAAAAAGAAAATACAGTTAAGCCGAATCGGGGTTCGAGGAGATAGTCCAAGGTCGTGGACGGTAGACCGAAAGGGAGCGGAAGAACCAAAGCAACAAAGTTTAGGGATTAGCTTTGCCGTGTCGCTTTAAACTTTAGTTACTTCCGGTGTTGCCCTCCTTGTTGAATTATGTGTCGAAGCACCGGGGGTAATTAGGGAAATTAAGTGATTCGAGTGTGTATTATCCAAATGGTTATAAGGCAGGGTACAATATATAACAACCATTTCTGCCAGGTTTAGTGAAATAGTTTAGATCGCCCTTTCCTTCACCTCCGCCTCCTCCTCCTCCTCCTCAGCTTCTCTCTCTGTAATTTCTGAGTGTGTCTCTAAATTCTAATGGCGATCTGCTTTGCTCCTCTATCCTCCTCATTCTCAGGTATGCGACTGAATCGGAAATCTCGAATAGCAGATTCTTATTCTTAATTAATTTGTACAACAAACAGACAACAATATCGTGTGTGTATTGTTTAGCCTGATGGTATAGTGATGTTTATTTTAATGGGTGCAGGCAGCGGATGCCAGCTGAAGGCGCGTGAGGTTTTGTGGTCCTCCGCCACCGGCAACGGCAGCGTTAAGGCCAAGGCCCAAACCCAAAGGAAACATATTCACCTGCGAACCGGTCGCAATTTCACTCTTCGTGCCGAGTACAGGTAATATTCCATTTCCATACCAAATTCATCATAACCGCTTTCCAACTTCTCAATTGCTCTCTGTTTTATTCGATTCCATTGTACATGCACTGCAGTGACGATAGTAGAGGTGGCGGCGGCGGTGCTGATTTCGTCGCTGGTTTTGTGTTAGGAGGTGCTATCTTTGGGACTTTGGCTTACGTTTTTGCTCCACAGGTGCTTCCATATCTAACTCTTCTGAGCTTCAGCATTCATCATGTTCTACTTGTGTTCATCATATTTATTTATTTACCTAAATATACGCTTTCTCACGCATGGATGTCTATCTATTTTACTCCTGCTTAATGAAGTCGAATCTGTATGCTTACCAAAAGAAAACTGACTAATATTCTCCTAATTACCATGCTTCCTTGGAATAAATCATTGCTAAGATTACACCTTTTTTTTTGGTGAATATTATTTTTGTAGTACACTCTAAACAAAGAAGAAAGAAATACTGTTTCGTAGAGTAAATCCATTATTTGACTGTTTCAGGATGTTACTTTTATATCCTTGCCGTGTAGTTTTATGTGATTTACTATACTGCTGATGCAAGCAAAGAGATCACTGTAATGATGCTCTAGTGCAGAAATTTGTTGCTTCAACTTTGTCTGATGACATGCCCAGTCTTACTATTATTATTATTTTTGGTAATTTAAGTTTAGATTTTAGATTCCCATGCTCCCATTGATTTCAGGATGCAAACTGCTCTATATGAATGAAAAGGTTGGCAACTTGTGCTCCTTATCCGCAAAATACTATTATCTGTCCACATGTAGTGCTCTTTATGTGGTCTTGATTCCTGTTGACTACATGCCTTCTCACAAAGGCCCTTAATCTTGTGTTTAGATTAGCGATCTCTTAGTACCAAGGGGTTTGAAATGCACTGCAAAACATAAGATAGAGGGATTTGTAAATGACTACTAGAAAGGAGTCCTTTGAAAATTATTTGTTGAGTGGCTTTGTAATTCTCATGTATTGCATTTGCAGTCGATCCATCAAATGTTTTGTAGTGCATTTCTTACAGTTACCAAACCCTCATCCAGCCATGCCTTAAAGTTATAGGATGACTATTCCGAATATGTTTTTTCATCTGGGTTTTGATTCTGGATTTCACTTTTATCTTATGCAGATTAGAAGATCTCTCCTTAATGAAGATGAATATGGATTCCGGAAGGCAAGAAGACCTATATATTACGATGAAGGTTTGGAGGTAACTGGACATCCAGCCTTTCCCACTTGTTGGATATGCAATCTATTCTTGTTTTTTTTTTCCCCTCTTTTTTTCTCTCTCAAAAAAAAAAAAAAAAAAAATCTCATGGTTACTTTTCATTTTCCTGGAAAGCAGAAGACTAGGCAGACCTTGAATGCAAAAATAAGCCAGCTCAATTCAGCCATTGATAATGTGTCTTCTCGTTTGAGAGGTGGGAACAATGCGCCCACGGTGCCAATAAAAAATGATCCTGAAGTGGAAGCTACCATGTGAGATTCGTTTCAGTCTCTTGAGCTACCAATGGTGCTAATTAATGGGGTTTAAATCTTTTGAGATCAATATATGTTTAAAACTGGATGTGTAACTGTGTGGTCTTGCCACCATAAATCCTTTGGTGGATGTTGTTTATTTCAGTACTTTGGTTATAGTAGTCAGACTTTGCAAAAGCTGTCATTCCAATCATAATTTTGATTACAAGTTTGGAGGATTAATAAAATGGATTTTCAGCCTTTTGAGATTTGTTGGTAATGGATAAAGTCCTGGTTCAGATGTCTTCTGAGTGAGCTGAACCAAGTTACAATTTAGTATATTGTGTTTCACATGAACATGATTGATCTTTTGGAGTGCAGAAGATGTAGCTGATAGCCTATTTGGCTTCAGTTAAAACAGTCCTGTGCTGTGCATGCATGTATTTTTTTACTATAAGGCTTTGGTCAAGATTAGAAAATGGTCCTGTGCTCGATCGCCTTATTAGTGTTAGGGAGTTGTACTCCCCAGCGTCGTATAACATCTGACTAGTTTTCTTTCGGCTGGCCATGTGTGGTCTTCTTTGTGTATTCTTTATTTGCAAAGTAGGATTAGGATTTATCCTTCTCAGTTATTTTAGGAACCTTAAGGCTGCGACTTGATTCTAAGCTAGGTTGAGTAGGGGCTTACTTTTCGAAGTTTCTGGTGCTGCTTGTGCTTATCTATGTTGTGTGACACTCTTTATTCGGATATTGTGATGCGAGTGAACATTAGATGATGCATATTTCACTACTTATTCAGATGCTAGAGATCCCAAAACAAATCAATGTTCATTTATTCCTTGTGTCCATAATAATTTAGGAGCTAGTAGTTCATCTTGTTCATCCATTTGTCGATTATAACGGGAAGGTCGGTCTTCGATTTGTGCCATCCAAACATGGAGCCTTTCAAGTTCGTCCGCCGCACAATAGAGAAAGGGAATTAATTTGAAAGCTTGTTGTAGTCGAGGTTTTGTACTTGTATGAAGAAAAAAAGTAAAGTATATACCAACTTTGTGGCTTCAAGGGCTTCAATGATGAAGGGGGCAAAGCAGAGCAATAGTCAACACCCGTTCCAGCTGTTGAGTGTTCGATCAGCTCAGAAACCGATTTACGATCCCAGTCGTCATGGGGTTTTAAATAGCCAGTCATTCCGAATGCCTCTCCATTTCCTCTTTTCCTCTCATTTTTGTCGATGCCAATGATACTAGGCACCTAGCTGCATCTTGGCCTCTAGCCCCCTCAACGGCTGTCGGCCGGCCGTTTAATTAATTAGTTGTTTACAGTTTTTAGTAGATGAATACAGTAGTACTGGTACTTACCCCTAATCCAATAGCAACAAGACCAACGACGGCGACGGTTGGATCCCTTATCAAGCTTAGCTTCCTTCCAAGGAGCCCCATCCAGTAGAAAATCCACACGAGAGGAAGCCAGCGAGGGGGAGACTAGGACTCGTCGTACTAATACCAGAAATCGACAGCAGAAGAAACAGAAACAATACAATCACATGAATCAAAAGATATATACTCCACTGCTTGCCGGCCAATGCGCATTCATTCAATTGAGAGAATATTGTTGACGCCTTTCAAGCAACAATGCCATGCCTTAACCTTGAGTGCACCAGTGACTACTACCACTAAAAAAAGGAAAGGAAAATGCAATCATTACAATTCAATTCAAATTCAATGCGTCTCATTAATTGCAAGTCAATGGATCTGATGAATCTGATGGTTCGTCGGAGGCGGCGGACACAAACAGATGAATGTGGTCGAGAAAGGTGAGATGCTGCGGCCTTTCATTGCGCTTCACGTACCCACGCGCCTCTTTCTCCGAATACGCGCTCAAACCCCTCCTCCCGTTCTTCATCCACAGCTCCCTTGCGTAGCTGCCGTGCGCAAAATACGCCTCCGCTTCCTCCGCCTCCCCCTCCTCCAGGACCACCAGCTTTATGGGCAGCCTCTCGTAGTGACCGCGACTCGTGCCCTCCAACTCATCCATGCGAGCCAGCCCGCCACTCGACACGCCGTACAACTCCCCCGTTACCCGCTCACCCGATCCTGGCAGGTTGAGGAGAAATGGCACCCGGTAGGGCCCGCACACCAGCGGATAGTTTTCTTGGGTTCGGTAGCTGCCCAAGAATACGGCGTCTCCGCTTCTCATCAACTCCTCCATTAAGGCGTGGTTCCCAAACCCCCGCTTTAGGGTGCCGTACGTGAAAACCGCGCTCCTCCTCGGCGGCGTTGTTATACCTGTACCTGTGGCTCCCTCATCGGCGGCAGCAACCATCTTCTTCCGCTTTTCCTCTTCTCCTTCTTTCAAAATTAAATCAAATCAAACTAAACTTGGTAGAGAAATAAGAGAGAAAGTCAAGACAACAGTGATGTGTATATAAATAAATAAATTTATATAAAACTTTAAGAGCTAATCGATAGCAGAGGGAGGGAGGTGGGCGGGTGGAACTTCGAATTGGAAAGCGAAAGGCCAATCGGCCAATCGTAGAAGTTAAAATTTATAAATGAGGAATGACTTTGTTTTGGTATTTATAATATTAAGTTGTCTAAATTTGTAGGTTAAATTTATAAGTTAAATGTTTTGTCTTCAATAAAAAAATAAATGCGTTAATCAACAATAATAATTTACAAAATTTAATTTACAAATTTAGTTTCTTTTGCCTCACATTTACCTTTATTCCATCATTTGTTTTCTTTTTTGGGATTATCCTATTTATTTATTTATTGTTGGTCTTGGACTCAACCAATTAGGGTTGGACTCAAGAAATTAGGGATTTGGATCTCATCCGGATCCAAATTGTGAAAATCTTAGGCATCCTCACACTTTAGCTATTCATCGTGCAGTTAAAAATCATTTGACAATTTTTTATTTAAAATTAAACACAAATAGTATCTGACTGAAACTGACCTTACGATATACAATGAACGGCTATGACAAAGTGGATCCAGAGAAAATCCTCATCCACAAATTAGGATCAAATGACTCAAGTGAACTGTGAAACCATTGACATTGAGAATTTGAGGGGATAACACCGACACCAATGCTATGGAACGGATCCTACTCTAGAATACAAGATACCGCTTGTTCCTAGTAGAGGTGGGCACGGTTCGGTCAGGTTGGCTATTCAGCTGGAACTCGGCAGCGAACCGACGGAATAGAAAAAGTCAGTTAAATAGGCCAGCGAAGTCCACGAATGGCGAAGTGCTGAAAGACGTTGGAGACGACATATACTAAAGAGAGAAATTTTAAACGTATGATATACATTCATGGAGGCAATGCATGGTACTATATATAAGTCACCAAGAGCAAGAAGGAAGATTAGTTAGGTGGCGGCCACAAAAACTCATACAATTACAAAGGTATGCTTAGGTTAGGTTAGTATGGTTTCTGTCAAAAATGCCTGGAGCTATAAATTAAAAGTTTTGCTTCCAAGAGAGCTTTGCATTGCATTGCACCATAATGTTATACAATAAAATGTACAAATTACAAAATAAATATGAACATCGAATACATCTCACAAAAGAATTTTGCGAAATCAACAAAGGGTCCTAATTAAATTAGAAGCTGGATAAATGATCTGATCCAATGTCTGACCTAATGCGGGAACTATCAACATGGCATGCAAATGATTCTGCCAACTCTACTGCATCTTGAACCCTAAGTCGTGTGCCCTGCTGCCCCACCACTGTGGCTGCAACCCTTGCCGCTAGTGTACCTATTCCTTTCAAATCTGACACTCCTCGTAGAATACCATACAAAATTCCGGACGCATATGCATCTCCAGCACCACAAGTGTCCACTGGTACACATGGAGAAGGAGGAATATATACAGCTTCTCCTTTTACACCAATGTAAGACCCTCTTGGTCCATCAGTAACTGATGCCAGGGGAACAAAATGGCTCAGATACCTTGTAGCTGAAACGGGGCTCTCCTTTGAGGAAAAATGGCAGAATGCTCTTGCTTCGTCACTGTTAGCAAAAACAATGTCCGCATAGTTTCCAACAATTTCCCTGTATAAAGTTAAAATCACGTAAATCACTGTTTACTCCACGAATGTATACCAGAACACTCCCAAGTCCCAAATATCTTAACCACCATCCATGCATGCTACATTTCACAAATGGCCTAGTATTGACAAAACCAAACGTCCAATATTACAACCCTATTTATCAATTATACTGCTAAGGAATTCATACACCAGTCTCAGATGAGGACATGAATTCTTTCCAATACCTTACACACAGGGACCCACAAGAACAATGATGGTAACTTATCATCAAGTTTCTAATGCCTCCATTATTTTAAAACTTATATTCCTTATATGCAATATAACAGAAATCATAACATTGCATTCAGTTTGTGTTAAAGCATGAGAGCCAGCACAATATATGGCTTATTGAATAAAGTTTGAATGTCATATATAAAATGTACAAGTATCATGCCGTAAACAAATTAACAATACCAGAAATCATCATAGTGTCTCTCAATGCAGGAGACATCTGATGCTGTAACTGCAACCAGGGCACCGCTCTTGCGTGCTACTTCACATGCTTTTGTAATTGTTTTGATTGTATCAGGAAGTTCGAATAAATAACCCTCGACTACAAATACTTTTGTATTGCAAACTGTGCTAGCCAAGCATGGATCATAATTAACAGTTGAAGATGTACCCTGGGACCATTAAAACAGGCATATTAGGGCCTCATTTGATTCGCCTCATAAAAGAGATACATGAATAAATCATATATAATGACGAAATAATTAACAGCAAGAAAAGAACGTAAGTGTCAGTAATATCGTAAAGCTTTTAGTCATCAAAACATATTTGACCTGATATGCAAGCATTGTACGCTGGGCATCTGAAGTTGTGAGAACTATCACCGTCCCTGTTGTCCCATCCTTGATAGGTTCAGAAAGAAAATGCAAATTTGCACGACGTAACTTGGTCCTATACATACGTTGTGAAAGATTCTAAATTTTGTCAGATCACTCAACAAAATATTAAATAACCTATAGAACAGTAACCAAATAGTTGAAATTTAAATACAAGCTGAGTGCCAACGACTGATATGGCAACCTTCAGTTTTGTGATAATTGCTATATTACAGGAGATTTCAAAAGAAGAAGATAGGATTGATCCCTCTATTGTAGTGATAATCAAAAAGAAAAAACCCCACTGAATTATGGTTGGAAGAGCCTGACCTGTAAAAATCACCCAATGGATCACTCCCTACACTCCCTGCCATAGCTACATTCAAGGTAGAGCCTCCAATGGAGCCACTACCAAGCCTTGCCAAGGCCACTAAAGTGTTGGAAAGAGACCCACCAGCAGCAGCCTTATAGCTACAACCATCCATAGCTCTCAAAACTCTACCTCTCTCTTCATGATTCACAAGCTTCCTTGTTCCCTTTTCCAATCCCAATTTCTCCAGGAACTCGTCATCAACAGTCCCAGAAAAGTCGACCTAGGAAGACATCATAACAAATGCAAGAATTAGTTTATATCACTCCATGCCAAATTAACGTCTTTGCACACTTAGGTCAGCTTGGTACGAAGTACCACTGTAATTCCATTAGAAACTTGAATAGCACAAGCTATAAGATTCAAAATACAATTTTCACGTCCACCCCCCTTAATTCGCTTGGCTACAACAGGGCTTGGGGTGCAGGTAAACGCAGCTCTTAACCACATGAGATGAAAGCGATTTGCAAATAAAGGCAAAGAGTTTTGAAATAATAGTAATCAGTTTTTTGTGAACCCTAATTCAAATGACGTATGTGGCGTGTGTGATTTGAAACAGAAGACTGAAATTACAATCCTTGTTGTTTCTGTTTGATTAAATGAATACCGTCATAAATCAAATATCGAACAAAGGGCGGGTGGTTGTTTCCTGATTTCGATTGTTATCCTAAAACTGAAGCAAAGCAGCAGCATTGTAATTTGTAATTCGTAACCGGAACACAGAATTAAGCAAGCATTGAAAGAGAAGAGTAAAATTACCATGGCTTGTCCAAGGCCTAAAACGTCCCATCTATCAGGCGATCCAAAATCCCCGTCGGCGTATTCTTCTTCCTCCTCATCAGCATCAGCAGAAGGACTTTCAGCTTCATCATCGTCATCAGCGCTCTCAAAGTGATCAGGTGAGTGAGCTCCAAAGCTACAGCAGAAGGAGGAGGAGGAGGAGGAGGCGCTGAGAAACCCACGTGGCCCTCTGGTCATGGTTGCGGTTGCGGGGGTGTGATGGAGAAAAGCAAAGGCAGCAGAGGAGCTGGAGGAAGAGGAAGTAACTCTATTTTTTGAAGAAGGACGGGGTGGATAAGGCGCGGGGGGAGTGGAAGGGGGGTAAAAAAAGACAGAAATGCGAGGGGAATGCGGAGAATATAGTGGTGGAGAGCAGCCCAGGGTCAGGGCCGCACTCGTGGCGCCGATTATCTGCGGAGGAGAAACAACAACCGATGCAGACATCCTCGCTCGCACGCTCGCTCTTCTCTTTCTCTATCTATCTATCTATCTATCTATTTACTTCTCCCGAAATTTTCAAGCACTCGCGCCTCCTATTTGGAAGACCTCTTCAACCCCAACTTCTTCAACTAGTTTTTCATTCCGTTCAATCCGTCAAATCTTCTAGTCTTTTCAACCTTCCTTGTATCTTTTTCCATTTATTTTATTTTATGTTTCTTTTCATTTTTTATTTCATAATTTGATTATTATTTATATTTGGGTCGGGTTCGGCCACTATCCAGTTCACTCATCCCCTGGCATTTTTAGCTTCGGCCCAACCCATTAGTCCATCTCCATTATATGGCAAAGACAAAAGTACTTACTACGTTTGGCGGTCCCATAGGGCCACGTACACAAAATAAACGAAATTGCGGTTGGCCTTCTCCCTTTTCGCTCTTTCGCGAGTCCATACGATACGAAGCCACAGATAGACAGAGAGGGACACAGAGAGGTGAGCCCCCGGCCGATCCAGAATTTTAGTGTCAGTTACCACTTACATTTGATACCTTCGCATTGTTTCAATTCATCTTGTTGTAATCAATAACTGAAATTGTGGAGTAAATCTGTCTGATGCATCGATCTGGCTGTTTATTTCTCCATCTCTAGGTGCTCGAATTGTTAAAATTCTGAACTTGATTTTGTGTAATTAGAGCAATGGACCACGCTGAGCTCACCTCCGAACAGGTTCGTCCTCCGTCCGATCACTTGGTGCCATACTTTCCATGGGAATTGGGGATTACAATTCGCAAATCTCATCATTGGATCTGTCTGTTTTGTTTTGTCGATGAAGCTGTTTGATTTCCCATTTTTTCCTTGTCAAGGTTTTGAATAGGGACATCCCATGGGAGACTTACATGACCACTAAACTCATCACTGGAACCTGCCTTCAGCTCTTGAGGCGCTACGATAAAAGATCCGACAGCTACAGATCACAGCTTCTCGATGATGTAATTCCGCCCCCTGCTCCTTCTATGTCTGTTTTACTTTTGCTTATCTTCATTTGTACATTCATCCCACACCCCATGTTGCTCGATGCTGCCTGGCTTCATTCCATGCTTTGCTTTTCCTTAATCTTGTGGAGATATCTTCTGGATTGGCTGAAAAAGATTGATTTTTCTTTGTCTTCTGGCTTGTATCTCACAATGATGTTGGCAAGCTGTTCAAATGTGGCAGGATGGCCCTGCTTATGTTCAAGTGTTCGTTGGCATTTTACGTGATATTTTCAAGGAAGAAACGGTGGAATATGTCCTTGCTTTAATTGATGAAATGCTTACAGGTAACAAACTGGAACATCTTGTGGATTAAAGATTGCGCGCCTGTTCGTAAATCCAAGAGAAAAAGTAACCTTTTCTCATTTCTTTTTGTAGCTAACCCAAAAAGAGCAAGATTGTTCCATGATAGTAGTCTTGTTGATAAAGATATCTATGAGCCTTTCTTGAGGTCAGCACATATTTACCAATTCTGTGACACCATAAGTAATAGTTTTGTCTGTGCAAAGAAAAAAAAAAACCACTGCTTTTCTTTTCAGGTTGCTCTGGAAGAGTAATTGGTTCATACAAGAGAAGAGCTGTAAGATAGTTGCTTTAATAGTGAGGTACTCAAACATGACACGCATCTAAAGTGAAATGCAAATATTTAGAGAATCAATAGAGTGCACTTTATTTTCATTAATGTTTCTCTTTTAATATAGTGCCAGGCCAAAACTCCAAGATGGCTCTGCTGCAAATGGAGAAGCCTCAAATTCAAAGAGAAAAATAACTGCTATTGATGATGTGTTGAAAGGATTGGTGGAATGGCTGTGTGCACAGGTATGCTTTCAGCTTCGGGTTACACGTTCTGTGAAATGCAATAGAGTACATTAAAAGTTGTCGGACCAGTGATTTCCACATTTCCTCAAATTTAGACAGTTATTCTGTTGATGTCGCAGCTATTGCTTAGTGGTTATCATTTTGGATGATATTGGTTGTCTAAACATGCTTCTTATGGTATATGTAATTTGCAGCTGAAGAAGCCTTCCCATCCCAGTCGTGGTATCCCAACTGCCATCAATTGCCTTGCAACCTTACTAAAGGAACCTGTAGTTAGATCTTCTTTTGTTCAATTAGATGGGGTGAAGTTGCTTGTTCCCTTAATTTCTCCAGCTTCCACCCAACAATCTATTCAGGTAACTCTTATTGTAGACAGCTTCCATATTAGTTTCTTGACTTTGTGATTTTCTATTTTTTTTACAATATATTTTGTTTCAAACAGCTTCTTTATGAAACATGTCTATGCATCTGGCTCTTATCTTATTATGAACCTGCAATTGAGTACTTGGCTACTTCTAGAGCTCTACCACGACTCATAGAAGTTGTCAAGAGTTCCACAAAGGAGAAGGTGAGGATCTTGCCTTCTGGGATGCTATATTGTTTCATTCAAGATTAATTTGTGTATACTTGTCCGTGTTAAACTTGTCCTTATAACAGAGGTGGACATGTAAATGCATCTTTTATTTGTAATATGGGTTTGGTTATTCGTAGTAGGTTGTCAGAGTTGTTGTTTTGACCCTGAGGAACTTGCTCTCAAAAGGGACGTTTGGTGCTCAAATGGTGGACCTTGGACTGCCACAAATCGTTCAGAGTTTGAAAGCACAAGCATGGAGTGATGAGGTGAAAAACCGTGAGACTGTATGCTTCTTTTGATAGTCTGCATTTTATGTGGTCGGACCGAAAGGACGGCATTCAGACTAACTTGGTAAAACAAGTTAAATGAAAGGAACCAACTAGCTTGTGGAGCTATTGTTGTTCTTGTACATGCGTTCTTTTAAATTATAAATCATTGGTGCAGTTTCCCTAATGAAATGAAGTTTCTTGTAGGATCTCCTGGAGGGATTAAATGAACTGGAAGAAGGTCTGAAGGATAACATCAAGAAATTAAGTTCTTTTGACAAGTATAAGCAAGAAGTCCTCCTTGGCCATCTTGACTGGTCACCCATGCACAAGGATCCAATATTCTGGCGAGAGAATATTACCAGTTTTGAAGAGAACGACTTTCAGGTACTATTTTGTTTCTTGCCCAAGATTTCTCTCTTCTAATTTGCTAATTTTTCTCCGTTTATGGAAGAAATTAGATTATTTGTTTAATGGCTGGTGTTGTATATTTTATTTCTGGGTTCTATTGGGCTTAGTTAATTCAGTGGGGCTTAACTAATCCTTGAAATTATTTGTGCCATAAGATGTGTGTCCAATGTTGTGTTGTTATTAATCGCAATAAGGGTATCTGTCATGAGTCCTAGGTTTCTAGCTAAAACTTGGTAGTAGCTAATTTGAGCGTGCACGCACAGACACATGCTAATGCATATGGGATTATGGTTACTGGACTACTCAAGGTGTTTCTTGTGTTTTGTTAGTTTTTCCTGGATAGCTTTGTTTTCCGAGACACTGTTGGATTACATTCCATGGAAAAGTGGTAGTGAATGGGGTCCATTTACTTGGTTCTAAAGGCAGTATTAAATTATATGCTGAAAGTAATTGCAGATTCCAATGCTCTTGAGTAATCTTTTGAGAAACTCGTGGCTCTCGTAGAACTAATAATGCATGACCTTGTCTTGCAGATTCTTAGAGTCCTGATTACTATCTTGGACACATCCAGTGATCCTAGGGCTTTGGCCGTAGCCTGCTTTGATATCTCACAGTTTGTCCAGCAGCATCCGGCTGGAAGAGTCATAGTGACGGACCTCAAGGCCAAGGAACGCGTGATGAAACTGATGGATCATGAGAGTGCTGAGGTCACCAAAAATGCCCTGCTATGTATCCAAAGGCTTTTCCTAGGTGCCAAGTATGCGAGCTTTTTGCAGGCTTAGAGATGCATTCCTTTGAATGGCGGAGCAATGAGGCAGCGTTTTAGTCTGAATGGTGTTGTCCTCCAAAAGATATGTTTATGAAGGAAGGGCAGGGGTGTCTCTGTCACAGTAGTAGTAGTGGTTTACATATTTATTTGTTTGAGTACTACATTTTATAAGGCTGTTTGGTTATTTGAAAATTCATTTGTTGCTGTGTTTTTTTAGCTTTCTTGGTTGGTACTTGGTACTGAGCTATAGACTAAAATAAATTCCATCTGTAATCCTGCTGGGGGAATAAAATATACTCTCTGTATTTAGCGGTCATGCTTGTTGTGAAGATTTTCGTTCCTTAATACTTTTACCTAAATGGGTCCGTCCACTGGATTGGCAATTGTAACAATGGCAGGGACGCATGACCAGTTGGCCAACCAGGCTATGTTTCACTTGGTTGAATTATTTATTTGGGAACAACTTACATAGTACGATGCAAAACATGATGTTAGGTGCCAATGAAACAGAACATATGGACGGCCAGTAATTTTTAGATAAGGTTCGGATTCAACAAATTGGATGATAACAACGCCTGGTTAGGTTGACGACAAGTTTTTTTGGAGAAATTTTTTATTGTGAATGGAATACGAGTGGTACACTATGTGTTTTTATATAAGTGGTGGAAAATTTTATTTTTTAAGTTATTAACTTTCTAACACACATATCTCACAATTTGTATAGTGACACGTGATGTACTATCTCATGTGCCCGTCACTTTCTTTGTCACACGCAAATATGATTCTCTCCTCCTAATCTATCTCCCCTTCCCACCTCTCCTATTTAAACGGTCACGGTTAAGCCACGTAAATATTTTACGGTTAAGTCACGTCAATATTTTATATTAATTTGTTTATAGAGACAATAATACCAAAAACAATGTGTGAGAGGAGCAAAGGAAGTGAATTAGAATAGGAAGATTGAGAATCCTACTCCCAAATAAAAAGAGTGTCCATATCAATTACGTCCTCTGGTTTGGGATTGCCACCATATAGATCTCGGAGAGAGACGAGGGAGATGGAGAAAAAGAGTGAGAGGGAGAGGGAGAGGGTGGAGGATAAGGGAAAGGTATGCAAAAGGTGTAAGGAAAGTTACAGAGTCTCCTCTAACACCTCTTCGTCATGCCGCTTCCACCCTTCTTTCTTCGTCTGTCGCCGTCACGACGACCAGAAAAGGCACAGCTCTGAACTCTCTCTCTCTCTCTCTCTCTCTCCCCATTCCAATGTGTTGTCCTGAGTTCATTTTTACTGTAATTAATTTCGTTGAATTTCGATCTTTGATTAGTGTAGTGGATGGATGGAGTGAGAATTTTTGAGTCATTGTTTAACTAACTGGTGGATGCCAACTTGCCTAATCTGTGTTTCTGATTCATGATGGGTTTACTTACTTTCTTCCTCGATCTCGATTTCGACTTTGATTTTGATTTTGAGTTCGGGTTGCATATCACAATTCACAGGCAGGAATCAGGAATTTAGTATAAAGGGTAGGGGGCGGGGTGGGATAGCATATATTCTCACATGTCGGGATTACAATTTAGGCTGCGTAGGTTTGAATTATCTGACTTGGAATACTGAGAATCAAATAACAGTATATTTTGAAGTCAAGTTATTCTACTTGACCTTCAAGACTATGGAAAACTGTGAATGTTGCCCAATCGACTAGAAATATCGAGAGAGAGAGAGAGAGAGAGAGAGAGAGAGAGAGAGAGAGAGAGGGGGTGAGAAATTGCTCTGCAATAACTATGATTCTATCTTTCCTAGGGTCTGGTATACTTGATTAATTAGAAAGCACACCTTAACTTGATTGATGTTTTATTATTCTTTATTGAATTGAAGGTACTATGAATTGGGAGCCAACGATCCGCCATACGCTGCTAAGTTCTACGATTGTTGTGGGGCTGAGGATCCTGAGGCATCCGGCTGCACTACCAGTTTTCATGTTTCATATGATGACGATTGAACCATGTAATATCTCTTTTTAAGTTTCATTATTTCATTCAGTCTTGCTCTTGCACTCTAGCCAAGTTTCTCTATCTCCGTTCTCCAATAATCTCATCTCTTTTACATAAAAATGAAGTTGATGCATAATTGTTAATGTCTGTGTTTGCATGCTTGTTTCATGGGGTGATGGTTTCTATATATATAGTTTAGATTACTGCAACTCGTATCAAGTTGGAAGAAAAACAAAGTTATGTAAACGAAATGAAGGAGGAGACAGGACGGGGGATATCTGGGCTGGTTGGTTATTGGTTGGATGTAAGATTGTTACCTTGCCTGTTGACAAATCTAATTGAACTGAATCCTAGTCAACGAAAATAGGGTTAACAATAGCACAATAGCTCACACGAAAATCGTCTTTAACCGAGGGCTGAGCCAAAAGGCTTGTGGACCTTATCATGCCAAAAACACCAAATTAGGCCCACTTGTTTTTTTTGAACGAATTTTTTTTTAAAAAAAGAATTCTAATTTTATTTTCTACATCATTTCTCACATACTTTTTATTATTCCATACTATCTTATCTCATTTTATTTCAATTCTTCATATTCTATTTTCTTTCAATAATCTTTCTTTTAATTTTTTTCAATAATTTTCAAATGGTCACCTCTCTTGTTAATCTTTCAATATGTTCGAAAATCTTATTTTAATAAGATAGTTTAATTTAAAAAATAAATTATGTTTATCTTATGGCCTTTTGATCCTCTTTGTTGAAGATAATTTTTTATCAAATGGCTATGTTTGGCCTCTAATTTTTTAACCTCTTGTTAAAAATGATATAAATATAATCTGATACTATTTATTAAAATATAATTGTTTAGAGGACTATATATAGCTCTTTCGCCCTCATTAGGTTGGAAATGAGGACAGCAGACCCATCGCCCTTTCTTATGCACAGATGGAAAAAGACACGAAAATAAATAAAACCTAAAAAGAAAAATAAAAAGAGCGCGTTAAGCAAAGGAAGAAGGCAGTAATTTTCTCCAATTTATAGTCGGTCCTCCCCCGGCACCCGAAATTACTGATTATTCCCTTTCCCTTTCCAAAGTCAAACTACTCTACGTTCACCAAAATCAGACGAACGCGGCGAAGAAATTAGGAACTTATTAAAAATCTCACGAGTCAGAAATTTAGAATTCAGAATTGAGAGAGTGTATCGAGTCGAATCGAGAGCATGTGGTTAGAGATCATCTGCGGGCTGATAATATACCAGTTGTACAGGTGGTTCGTCTCCTCCGATGACGACGACGTCTTGGACCTGGAGACTTCTGATTCCAAGGCTCTCTTCTCCGTCGGTGACAGGCTTGCCAAGCTTTACGGCGGTAAGGTCTACGTCGGCCTTCGCATTCCCGATGCTGATACGGCTTCCCCTCAGACTATCGATTTGGTCCTCGTCTCCGAAGGGTAACCCCTAAACTAAACCCTCCTGACTCTATTTTTATTATTATTATTTTCAATTGTTTTTCTTTTTTTCTATCTATTATGCTGATGGATGAATCTATCTGTTGTTCGTCTTCGTTTGCATGTGTTTTTCTTTACAAAAATCAAATTCAAAATAATAAAACAAAAAAAGGGAGGCAGCGGTCGTGAGTGTAAAGAATTTATCAGGATTAGTTTCAGTGAATGCGGATGGCAGCTGGGTTTGTGAGGGCTACAGTAGTAATCACAAGGCGCAGCACCTACCCGACCCTGTAAGACCCTTCTTCCTCCCTCCCCTTAATTTAGCATTTTTTTCTTCTCCTCGTAAGTCCTAGCAAGCATGTTCATTGCTGCCTGCCAATGTGTTTGTGTGGCCTGTTAAATGCAATCGCGGATCATTTGTAACCGTGTAATACTTTGACTCAAAGGTTTATTTCATGACTTACCAGTGCACGGTTTGCATTCTCTATACCTTTTTCTGTATGCATTCCATTTTCGTAGACAATGGCGGCATGGATATTCATTCATGATCATTTAGTATCACATGATTCACATCTACAGCCCTATAAGGAATTTGGTCTTTACTTTTCTATCCTCAATTTTTCTACTTTTCAGGTGTTGGAGACCAAAAAACAAGCTTCAATTCTTGAATCATATTTAGAACAAAGAGGAGTTGCTTTACCACAAGGATATTTGTCTTGCAAAGTAATCCTTTCCAATCCAAAAGTTTGGTACGTCCTGGAGTCCTCTCATGTTTTCAATTGCTCTAATTTATTATTACATTGGGCTTCTCTGATTACGATTTCTCTCCAAATTGCTAGTGCTCTGCTTTCTCATGTTTCTTGCTGTGAACATTACTAGTGAACAAAGACTGATTTCTGAACATTTCTTGAACTGTCAAGGGGGGGGGGGGGGGGGGGGGGGGTGCTTTTAAGAGGTTTTGACATGTAGGTGTAGATATATGTGGTTGAGAGGTATTGCCATTTAAAGCCATGCATTGCAAATTGTTTTTAAGAAGGAATTTTAGGATGGTGCAATTGCCTTTCGAATCTAATTACTCTTCATGCTAATAACATTTCTTACTTTTTCTGTGTATCGAAGTCTTAGTGTCTTACTTATACATATTTTTTTTCTGTAGTACCATTCAGTCAAGCAATTTTCCATCAGAAGTCGTAACCTATGACCAGTGGGTGCAGCTGAAACCAGAACCAAAAAATATGTTTGCTGGTTGGATTAAAGGTGCTTTCCGTGGTGGAAAGAAAGAGATGCAAGAATCTATGCATCAGAAGCTTGATTTCATTCTTAGGACAGCTCCAATGTGGGATAGGTTTGTTGCCCTTTACTTTCAAAGTTTTCTGTTCAATTTTCCTGGGAATTGGGATTAGGTATTATCTTATAAGCCATGGAGAAGCCGGCTCCGAGCCAATCCCATATAATTCACAATTATGAAACTCAATACACGCTACAACTGCAGGAATAAATATACGAGTAAGCAGATATGTAAAATGTTAATGAACCAACTACGAAGAACTTAAGGGTCGAATTCCTTAACACTCGAGGCAAAGTCAGTTGGGATTTAGGCCTTTCTTAACTGTCCTGAGTCTAATCATTAAGTCATTTCTTTCCATGCAAGTTGGAATTACAGAGAAATAGGCTGTTTGATACACAATGAATTCATTCATGTGGATGCTATTTAGTGTTTTTTTTTTAATTGGCCTGCAGATTGGAGCTCAAAGGTAGTAAGTATGTTCTTGGAGAATTTCTAGAATTCAAGGGTAAGCAGGAAGATGTTCAGGCTTTGAAAAATATCAAAAGATCAAAAATTGGCCGCCTTGTCGTCCAAAAGACGAGCATGCTTGGATTTGGTAATTCCCCAAGTTCTTCTTCTCTCTCTGTTGAGTAAATAATATGCTGAAGTATATAAAACGATAAAGGATGCAAAGGCAAACATCCTGATTGGAATTTTAAAAGCTTTGGAATAGACATTGCATTTAGCCACATGCTTAAATATTGGCCCTTTTATTTGTGGCAGCCCCTTCAAGGCTTCAAGTTCTGTACTCTCCTCGTGATTATCGGAGTGAAGGAGCTTCAGCTTCGGAGTGGATGGAGGTAAATGTAAGGTCTAGTACAGAAGTCCACTTCCAGCCAGAAAACTCTTCTAGAGTCCGCAAGTTTAAGCTCTCTTCGATCATCTCTATGTCACTGAGTGCTTAAAGATTCCTCCTGCTGAGTATACATCTGCAGATCCGCAGGTAGGAAAAAGTAGCCTTGAATTCATATAGCCGACCCCACTTAGTGGGAAAAGACTTTGTTGTTGAATTATCAGTGTAATTATCTTGACTCTTGCACCGTTGTTGATTTCTTTTGGATATATGGGGCATATGGAAATGCTAATAGGAATTTGAGTTATGCATAAAATTGATTTGGAGGAAAAATACTTGGGTGCGACTGTAGAACTGTCATGTTGTTACTTATTCCATATGTGAATTGTTCACATGGCAATGTTTCACCCAACTATTTCTCATTTTTAGGCCATTGTGAAACTTTTGTTGAAGAATCAATGATATGGAATAAACTAGAAGGATCCAACCATGAGATGCTGCGTGATGCATGTGCATGCGTTACAAGTTAAGAGTAGGAAAAGCGAAGATTGGATTGGTTGAAAGTGAAAAAAAAAAAATCTACAAATTCTTATCAAAGCGTTTATATCTAACGCACGCTTAATTCACAAGCATTCGACGTTTTGGGATCAACTGTAGTAAAATTAATGGTTGAGTTGAAGAGCGGTGTCAAAGTCGACCATGATTTTGTTGAGTTTGTTGTTGCTTATCTTCTGTTGGCACATCACCATTGTCTCCGTCTCCTCCAAACTGCAAACGCACGTTTCAACTTTCAGCACAAATTGTTTAAATCATTTCACTTGAGACTAGAGAGAAGCAAAGAATGAATTGAAGCGACGAGCGTGAGAGCAAATCTAACCTTGGGGTTTGGGATTGGGTTTGCGTTTGGAGAAATGAAGTTTGAGAAGGCGGCAATAGCATGCGGGCGAGCCCAACGGCGTCTTTGTAGCAGTTGATGACTCGGTCGAAGCACAGGTATCTTCCGTAGGATGACACGTCTTCAAAGACGGAGATGTGTGCGTCAACAATGAACTTGAGATCAACAGTCACCAACAGCCCATCTTGGTACATCTCAGCCGCTCCTTTTAGATACGGATTAGTGATGGTGAGATCGGGGCTCATCAACAGCCCGCCGTTGACGGACACCATGTTCAGTCCTCGGTCCATTGCTAGAGCCCATGCTGTCTTCTCGGCTAAGGTCTTGGAGAGGGCATGCCACAGCTGATGAGAAACAAATTTAATTCATGACAGTCAGCCTAATGGCGGAGACAGATTGGAACATTTTGATCAATGTAAAATGACTGAGATGTTAAAATTGAGCTAAACCATACGGGATTGCATTCGGCTCATTTTTATCTACGCAATAACAAAACAACTCATGTTTATGAAATGAAATAATACCTTGAATTTTTTACAAAAATTGACATCGCTCCAGTTTCTCTCATCAATGTCATGGGAGGAGGACGGCGACGTTGTACGGTCGTCCCTCCAAATCACAGCTGTTACAGAGGATGTAAAGACTACTTTGTGTATGGTATCAGTCTGGGCACAAGCTTCCAGTACATTATGAGCTGCTCTGACCTCTGCCTCTACCATAAATTCCTGCATCAAATATTATACATAATTAATTAATCAATGTGGATTAAGTAAAGGCAAATAAGTTGGTTAATTGAGTATTGGAATGGAAGGGAGACGTACATCATAAGTGGGGTGGTCTGAAGGAGGCTCGAAGGAGTAGAAAAGGGCAGAGCACCCTTTCAAAGCGTCCATAATGCTGCGGTAGTCAAAGGGGTCTGAACGGAAAACGCTCACTTGCTTCTTCTTTACCAATTCGTCATCAAAACACTCTGCTTCATCACCAACACCCGCACCCGCACCCGCACATACAATAATTCATTAAACAAATGGAAATAAATGGAAATCGGAAGACTAAACTCTCAAGAAAAGAGGACGAGTTGCAGTGTACGTATGAGCTAAAAGACTTCAATATATCCAGCTCGCTAGTTGATTGGTTTCTATTTACTCTGACAGAGGATTGGAAATAACTAAAAGACTGCATTTCCAAGGAGGAGGAAGAAGAAGAAAACAATTCAACAAAATATTTATGGATTACAGATAAATACATGGGTAATAGGTTAACATACATACTGTGATGGGTTCGGAGTGCAGCATGGACTGCATAGCCTCTGCGCAAGAGGCGATGGACGAGAGTGGAGCCTAGGCGGCCGGACGCATCCATGACGCAGACTGTGGTCGTCCTTGAACATGGACTAATTTCATCAGCACCATCATCATCACAAGTACAAATAGCATCTGCTGCAGGAGCCATCGATGGATGGGATGGGATGGGATGGGATGGATAGCAGCTATACGGGAATGAGGGAGGGATCTGAATTTCTGAAATATAATCTAGTGAATGCCTTGGGATTTGGATTGCAATTGAATTAGGGGCTAGCACATAGCAGCTGCAAAGTCCAAGCACTTAATGGTGGAATTGAAGCAGGTAGGTAGGCACGTAGCTACAACCAAACGAGTACAGGCAAGAGTAGTATTTAATGCGCGGGGGAGGAGAGGACTCGTTACAGGACTCAGAGGAAGGGTCTCTCTCTCTGAATTTATATAGACAGAAGATAGTTTGGAAGGTGAGCGTTGGGTTGGACCGTTCACAGTTGGAGAAGAATATGGACACCACCAATGCGATGCAGAAGAAGAAGAAGAAGACGACATCAATGTATAGAATCAGACTATATATTATATGTATACACGGCGAGAGATGGTTGTATAATACATATTATACATAATCATCAACATATAGAATCAGATAAGAAAGCAGGGTGGCATAAAATTTGTTTATTGACAGTTAGGCGGCATAAAACAACTCAACTCCGCAGCAAAGCGAGCGAGCCGGCCATACAATAGACCGGGACGGTGAACGACGAACCTAACTAAATAATAATTCATATTCCATTATTCCAAACAGCCTGCCTACCTACAGGCTACAACTACAATACAATTTGATGCATGCAATTAAGTTTCTCTTCCAAATTGCAACAGAATTATAGCAAGATATGTCTACAACGACCAAGCAACAGAGCCATGGCCCATGTCCATGTTGGTTCACTTATTCATATACTCATCTTAACATAGCAACAAGTTCATCATATTGCCATATGTTCCACTAGACAACTTCAATTCCATTGAGACAAGATGAGCACCGGAGGAGTTTCTTCGTGATAATACTTGGGCCCTAACGAGTCAACACCCCCGCATCTTTTATCCAAATACATGGGTCAATAACATGTTCATTGTTCTAAAAAACTAGGGATGTGTTATGAATTGTTTGTGAGCCAAGTCATTGGGATTTCAAAACAAAATCACGTGTTGCATTATTACTACATATCCTTTGGTAAGGGGTCAGGACCCAAGTATTATCCATTTCTTTGAGTCTCTGGTATTTTGCACCGGACATAAGGTGAGAAGCAAAATCAAACACCTGCCTACAGCTATCACATGAGAAGAGGATTACATTAAAACCTTCGGGTCTAAACAATGACGGGACACAACTATCTCAAAACGATAATTCTTCTGGCACTTCTTGAAATTCGCTCAACAGGAAGCTCTTGTACTTGTCTTCAAGATCCCCACCTGGGGACATGTAATACAACATTTCCAGTTCAAAATTATACCCATAAAATTTACTTAACAACAAGGGAAAGCAACCATTTTACTTCTCACACCCCTTAATAATTTAAGTCCGTTGATCTTTTTCAATTCATCCTATTCGATGGTCGAAAATTAAAAAAGTGTGTGAGAAGTAAAATGGGGTGTGGGTTACCTTTAGCTTCAAATGGTGGGATGTTCTCGGACAAAGTTGATTGCACCAGATTAGCCAAATCTTTGCCTGATACATCAACAAATGCGTTATATTGACTAAATGCATTTAAGTCTACAAACTCCTTAAATTCACGTATAATCAATCATCACCAAATAAGTTAAAACTCAAATTTGAAACATGGTAGAAAGGTAGGATTTCAAGTCGTGGATTTCATACTGCAGCTAGTTCAAGCGCTAGACAATTTTCTAGGATATGAGAGTAACTATATCAAGATTCAAGAGGCTCGCTCCTATGACCTATCCAAAAGAAAGCCGAAGTCATCCCATTTTCTCTTACCATTTGCATTCTTTTCCCCTCCATTGACATTCAATAAGTAAGATGAGATCTTGTCATCTTGCAACTGCAGAACCACCCAGAAAGGTAAATTGTTCACATTATTGATAAATTCATAACACGGCATTTACAAATCTACATGAATGGGCAAAGCATATTATTACAGAAACAACTATTATTTGACCTTGGACAGAAATGCCTTAGCTAGTTCCATTGGGTGAATAGACGAAGCGCCTTTGTTGTATGCGGGCATGAACTTCCCATTCTGATAACCAGCTAAGAAGTGATAAGCTGCCTGGCCAGGGGAGAGCTTTGAAACAGAAGGGATAAAGCCAGAACTGCTTGAACAGAAAATAGAATAAAAAGCAATGCAAGGTCACTATGTGCAGGACACATTAGGAAAGAGGAGTAACATGAACGGAAGCAGTAAGTGTGGGGGAAAGATTACTGATGTGCAACATACTTAGAATGAACACAAAACAACCTTTGGATGACAGTTACAGTTACAGTGTAGTGATATGTGTAGGATACCAATTCGGCTAGCACAGCCAAAGACCGATGCTCCTTCCTATTCGAAACATGCTCAAATGGAACCAAACAATTCTTTACAGGGTTCTATTACCTGTCAGAAGATGCAAGGACTACAACAGATGGGAGCTTGAACAGATTTTGGCCACCAGTTTGAAACAATGGTGCAACACCTTCAGAAGAAAGAATTACACCTGCCTCCTTAGGTACCAACAGATGTCTGCAGCTCTTAAAGGTACCTTTGGGCGCAAATATAAGAACCACAGAATCACCAGACACTAGAAGCCTGAAAATTTGAACCTCCCAGTGTAAATCACCCATGGTATAGCAATAAAGACTGTAATGCTCAATAAAAGAATAGAGAACCTGTACCTTGCACATAATGGAAGGCCTCCACGTGCAAATATAACAGGTCCAGACAAGGCCGCTAGTGCTTCTTTAGTTACATTTAAATCTGAGAAGGCTTTACCACATAAAACAAGTGATGAACGCTCAATATCAGCAGCTATAAATCCATTATTTCCTTTAGATCCAAGGTCAATAACATCCCCAATCCCTGAACTGCATGATCATATATATATATATATATATATATATCAATTTCAATAAACATGTAATCAACATTGATTTCATGAGAAATTCTTAAAGCATGTTTTCTTGTAGTTAGTTGCACAATGTACTCAACCAAGACACGTTAGATAATGAAAGTTGATTACCTTATAGAAGTAGCCACATAAACTGTCAATGGACATGAATCGTGAGAAACTGCACGGGTGGAAGTCCCCCAGAGAATACGGGATAGTGAGAGCACAGCAGACGGACTATCACTTATTAAACGAACTTTTGCATCACATTTTGGTAATGAACCGATAGCACCGTCATGAACAAAAATGTTGGAGATGGATGATATATGACTTGTGACCTGATAATATGAAATAAAAGGGTGTATAATAAACACGGTGAAACGAATGTAAGACAACAGAAAAAAGAGAAAGGAGAAGAATGAAACGTGCATGTTTCAAAAGCTTAGTGAACTGTGGCTTGGAAATTTGGGAAGCTCCTCCTCCTGCTGCTGCTGCTCCTATTCCATGGAAATGTCCTCTAACAAGAAGTGGAAGTCCTGACAATGATTCTAAAAGGGAAACAAAAAGTTAAACAAAAAGAAAGAAAGAAAGTAGATGATAATGTTGCCAACCTGGAATTGTTGCACCCTTGTGTTGAAGTTGAGAGGAGGTCAAATTATGAAAAGCTTGGTGGTCGACAATTACACCTTTGCCGGCCAAAGCCATGTTAAGACCACACGAGAAATCGAGGACCCTCCCTGTCCCTGTCCCTGCCTCCGTCCCTGCCGACCGTGCCCCTGCAATAAAGATTAGCCATGAGTCAGCGAATCAGCAAGTGAGCTGCAAGGCTGAAACTGCAACATTCTGCATATTCCAATACATGCATTTACATGAGGAGAGAGAGAGAGAGAGAGAGAGAGAGAGAGAGAGAGAGAGAGAGAGAGAGAGAGAGAGAGAGTGACGCACGCACGCTTTGGGAGGAGAGGAATAAAGGCAGGGATGTTGATCTGAATGAGCCTTCAATGAACCGCTTCAAGTTGAAGCTAAGTATTCTCATCATCCTCTCTCTGTCTCTTCCTCTTCCTCCGTCGGCTATCCAGTGTATCAATATCAATTGATTTGGGGATGTCGGTCGTTTGTTATAATTGCCGTAAAATAAGCTATGCTACTTGCCTGTGCCGTTGTACGGCGGCACCACCACCACCACAGAGTAGACTAGAGTAGAGAGTTTTATTCTCTTGCCGGCATCTGATAGTCACACCGATAGGCGGCGGCAGCAGCAGGAGCAGCGAGCCCATATGGGCCTATTGGGCTCTAAACCAAGTCTGCTCCTTTCTGGACTCCATCTCTCACTACTACAGTTGTTCATAAAGGCATAAGCAGGGAGTTTCAGTTTTCTATATATATATTTTTTAAATGAAAAAATCCCAAAGGGAAGGGGCTGGCTGGGAGGAGCTTGCTTGACGTAGAAGAAGAAGCTGACAATTGAAATCGGAGGTCCAAGTCAGGTGGATCTCATCTCATCTCTTCAGCAGTCAGAGAAGTGAGTGAGTGAGTGAGTTGCCTTCAACTTGCTTTCTTCATCACTTCCTATTTGTATTTGTCTCGCTCCCTCTCTCGCTATTCAGTTAGAAAAATTGCACCTTCGTCAATCAATCAGGCAGGCTACCTCGGTGATGGGAACACTGAGCTCCCAAATTTTGAATTTATGTCCATGGGAGAAGTTTTTTTCCTTTCATGTTTGTGGAACGCATGAAAACCTTTACGCCCCTTTCCTTCCCTGCCACTTTTGAAGGCGGATGCGGAGTCGATTTGAATTTCCCCAACACCACCACTACCACCACCTTCATGGATTCCTCTAGTCCTGCCCTCGCGCTCGCGCCCCCTTCAATTGCAGAGCCTCATGACGCCATGGAGTTTGAATCTCATGAAGCCGCATACACATTCTACAAAGCATATGCCAAGTCCGTGGGTTTCGGCACTTCTAAGTTAAGCAGTCGTCGCTCTAGAGCATCCAAGGATTTCATTGATGCCAAATTTTCATGCATCCGATACGGAAACAAGCAGCAGACCGATGATGCCATCAATCCTCGACCTTCTCCCAAAATTGGCTGCAAGGCGAGCATGCAAGTCAAGCGCAGGCCAAGTGGTAATTGGTATGTTTATAGTTTCGTAAAGGACCACAACCATGAGCTTTTACCAGATCAAGCACATTTCTTTCGCAGCCACAGAAACACTGACCCCCTTAACAATGATGTTAGAATCCGGAGACGCAAGAGTTTAGCTGCAGTGTCCAGCCTCTTCAGTGCCTATCGAAATTGTCTGGAGAGTTACTTGCGAAATCAGCATGACAAGGGATGGAGTTTGGCTTTAGAAGCAGGGGATGCTCAACTGCTGCTTGAATATTTTATGCGCATACAGGAAGATAATCCAAAATTCTTCTATGCAGTTGATCTGAATGAAGAGCATGGCTTGAGAAATGTGTTCTGGGTTTGATGCCAAAGGAATGGAAGATTACACTAACTTCAACGATGTTGTTTTCTTCGACACCACATACTTCACACACAAGTATAAAATACCGCTGGTTCTTTTTATAGGAGTGAACCATCCTATTCAGCCCACATTACTTGGCTGTGCTTTGATTGCAGATTAGACGGTTTATACTTTTATGTGGCTAATGCAAACATGGTTTATAGCAATGGGGGAACAAGCTCCGCGAGTAATACTCACCGACCAGAACGACACCATCAAAGCAGCTATTCCAACAGTATTTCCAGGCACACGCCATTGCTTTTCTTTATGGAACATAATGGAGAAGATGCACAGGCAGCTCGAGTTTCTAAGCATGTGGCATGATAGTTTTATGGAAAAATTTAGTAAGTGTATCTTCAAGTCCTGGTCAGAACAACAATTTGAAAAGAGATGGTGGAAACTTATTGATAGATTTAATCTTAGAGACGTTGAATGGAGTCAGTCATTGTTTGAAGATCGTACTCGTTGGGCCCCTACTTTCATGAGAGATATATCCTTCGCCGGGTTGTCTCCAACTTCACGGTCAGAAAGTTTGAACTCTTCCTTTGACAAAAATATTCAAGGGGAAACTTCACTGCGAGAGTTTATGGAAAGATACAGAGCAATTCTTGAAGATAGGTATGAAGAGGAAGCGAAAGCAAATTTTGATGCTTGGCATGAAACGCCTGAGTTAAAGTCTCCGTCACCGTTTGAGAAACAAATGTCACTAGTGTACACGCATGAGGTTTTCAAATACTTTCAAGTTGAGGTTTAGGGAGCAGCTGCTTGTCATCTTAAGAAGGAAAATGAAGGCGAGACATCAACTACGTACAGTGTTAAAGACTTTGAAGACAATCAGAATTATACTGTAGAGTGGAATGAATCAAAATCAGATATATATTGTTCTTGCCACGTATTCGAGTATAAAGGTGATCTCTGTAGACATGCTATTGTTGTTCTCCAAATGTCTGGTGTTTTCATCATCCCTACCAAATATATATTGAAGCGATGGACAAATGCTGCTATGAGCAGGCATGCCATTGGTGAAAGAGTGGATGAGGTTCAGTCTAAAGTCCATCGCTACAATGATTTATGTCGAAGAGCCATAATATTGGGAGAAGAAGGGTCACTCTCGCAAGAAAGTTACGATGTAGCATTATCTGCCATAAAAGAAGCGTGGAAGCAATGTGCAAGTTTAAACAACTCTATTGAGAACAATGCAAAACCTCATGATTCAGCAATGCATGGTGTTTGCGGTGTTGATGAAGAGAATCAATGCAGCACTACATCTAGTGCCAACATTCCTAGGAGAGCCGGGTCTGGGAAGGAGGTGGCTAGGAATGGGAATAACACAAGCAAGAAAGGAAAGGTACCTGATGGTTTATGCGGTCATGTTCTTCCTTGTTTTTCCATTTTGAAAATAGCTTTTAATTTGTTTGTCTGAATTTGGGAAAGAGGTGAGTAGTGAAAAATGATAGAGCATTACAAAGGACTCAAGTTTGCTTAATTGGCATAACCGGTACCTCAGCTGGAAGCTACGACCATTGGAACGCAAGACGGCCTTCAACAAATGGTATGTTTCCTGATAGTAAATTGTACACAAATTTAATAGAGGTATTCCTAAAAATGAGCCACCTCTGAAAACTGCTACTTTTGAAGATTTTGGTCTTTCCAATCAAGACACTTTTCACTGTGCAGAAAACAAAAGCATTAATGCTGGACAGGGATCTGCTGAGGGGCCATATGATATAATTGGGAAATAAATTGAATCACGGATTCTAATACTGATGCTATAACTTAGAATTGAGGATGGCAGAGTTATACTGATCATAAGCCCATGTTGTCATGTTCAAGGGTTTGGGTTGAGGATTCTGAACTTGTTTGATAAACTGCCCTGAGAATACTCGAATCTGTATCCCTTTGCAGGTTGACAGGGTTGAGTTAAACCGTCCGAACGCAATGGTTTGTTAACATATTGAACAGTGCTTATACGTACGCTATGTGAAGTATATGGAACCTTTTCTTAGGTGTATGATGTATGGGGTGAACCTTTTGAACTTGAATCTTGGTGGATATTGAACAGTGCTTACAGATGTTAAGCATAACTTACGTTCCATTGTATATCAAATCCAAGTTTAATTATCACCGATACCGCATGAATAATTTGATTTGAGTGTATACCATTACAATGTATAGGGCACTTTTCAATTGCTCTTTTTGTGTGATGTGTGGTACCATTAAAGTATTGATCTCCAACTCCAAGGTCGGATTTTGTATTGAAAAAAAAGGAGGTGGACATGAAGTACAGCATACGAGACTAATGGAAACTTGTTACTTGTGGCAGCAACTTTCGGACTCGAGGCCCATGCAGTTGCATAATGTGGTGCCGACAACAATGTTTCAAAGTGTTTGCATTAATGTGGCCTCAACACATGTGCATGAGAATAATCTCCCTCAATAACTCAAATCTTTTAAAGAGAGACCTCAGACCAGTACGCCTGTACAGACGAACTGCTGGAGGACGGACTGGCTGCAGTAAAAGTACAGGTCAGGTGCGGTTGCGGTTGCTGGTAAATTATATGTTGTGCGGTTAGGTGGGAAGCAGTTGGATTTCAATTGGTAATTCCCGTGTAAAACACTTGTTTTGTAAGTTGTGCATTTCATTTCATTTCGTTAGCTTTTTGTTCGACAAGTTGACTTGTTTGCGTGAGCTGTTAAAGAGTCGTATGTGTATTTCATTAGGGGTTGCGTTGGGGTTTTCAGGTGAGTGGTAAGGAACGAACATACGAGGTAAGGGAAGCAAAATAGAGTAAAGCATCTACTCTTCTTCTTTTTCTTTTTCTTTTTCTTTTCTTTTTCTTTTTCAATTCAGCATCTGAGGCTGAGCATCCCAAAATCCGATTCCTATTCTTTCTTTAGTCGGTAAATAAAGAAATTAAATTTGTAGATAAAATTCTGAAAATTAGAGGACATGAAAGTTAATGATTAATTTATTACTTAATCGTTGATAAACGTATTCATTCTTATTAGTATATATCATTTAGTTTGTAAAATTTGTCTTTAAATTTAGTCTCATTAGCAATATTTTTCTATTTATTAAAAAAATATTAGGTACATTAACTTTTTAGACTATATTTGTAAATCATGTGATGCGTTACTAATAAAAAAATAAACATGTTAATTAATATTTAATAAACAATTTGGAATTGGATCCTCTCCTGAGGAAGAGATCAAGATCCTCCTTATCCAATATCACGGGTTATTGAATTTTGATCCAATTGTTATAATTATTATAACGTTTAAAGAGACATTATGTTGGATCAAAATCTAACGGTTCATATTAGTTGGTCAGAAGAATCCTAATCTTTGCTCAAGAGAGGATACAATTCCAAATAATTCAATCATCTAACCGTTAGTGTCAGACAATATGATTTTAAAAAAAAATATTCTTTCTATCAACAATTATTATAAAGATGGACGGTCCAAAGGAAAAAGGAAAAAGAATAAAAAATGGGAGTGTACCCCACCTCAAAAATATCACATAAAATATATTTTTCACTAAATTCACCCCATCATTTTATTTGAAATTTGATAAAGTTATTACAACTTTCAAAAAGATGTTTTATTAATCGTTTAATCAAATTTTAAGGATTTTTAATTGGTTTGGTGAATTTGATATAAAAAAATCGGCGCATCCCTTTCCTATAAATATCATGTTCGAGACGTAAGTGGGTCCCGCCCACCAAAATTTCGCGGCAGCGCGACGATATATGGGGACTCATTCTTACCATAGCAATACCACACAAGCAAAAAAGCAAATCTGAGGAGGAAGAGATGGCGTCAAGCACAAAGTCACTAGTATCAGAATCGGAAGCAGCACCGGTCCGTCGCTACCGCATCGGGTACGCCTTCGCACCCAAAAAAGAGCAGACCTTCATCCAGCCCTCTCTCCTCCACCATGCCTCCCGATGCGGCATCGATTTCATCCCCATTTCAATCCCCGATTCCACCACCACCGCCAAGACCCTGATCGAGCAAGGCCCCTTCGATTGCATCATCCACAAGATCTACGGCCCCCACTGGAACCAGCACCTTAAGGAATACTCGTCCCAGTATCCACAAACAATCATTCTTGACCCGCCCGAGTCCATCGAGCGCCTCCACAATCGGGTCTCCATGCTCGACATCTTCGCCGCCTTTGAATTGAAGCCGCGTCAGTCAGGCGACAAGTTCCAATCGAAGATCTCGGTGCCCAAGCAGGTGCTGGTTGATCATTACCCGGAAGGCGAAGAAGAAACTAAGTTGTTGGCCGGGTTGGAGTTTCCGGTGATTGCAAAGCCGTTACTGGCGAATGGCAGCACCAAGTCGCACGAGATGTGTTTGATTTTTAGCCCCAAGGGGTTGCGCAGTCTTCTAGCCGATACTAATAGCCCCATTTTGCTGCAACAGTTTCTGAACCACGGCGGGGTGGTGTTCAAGGGTTACGCGATTGGGGAGCACGTCCAGTGCGTCAAGCGGAGGTCGCTGCCGGACATTTCGAAGGAGCGGATGACCGCATTAGAAGAAGCAGTCCTTCCGTTTTCGCAGATATCAAATTCGGCGAATGACGAGCATAATCTGGCTCATGATCCTCACGAAATGCCTCCTCTGGAGTTTGTTGAGGAGGCGGCGAAGGGGATACGCGTGGGCCTCAAACTCAACTTCTTCAACTTTGACCTGATAAGAGATTCGAGGGACCCCAACAGCTATTTTGTGATCGACATCAATTACTTTCCTGGGTATGCCAAATTGCCTAACTATGAGCACGCCTTTACCGACTTTTTGCTGAATCTGCTATCAACTAGTAGCCATCCCCAAAAGCAAAAGGAGCTGCTGCAGCTCAAGGAAGAAGAAGGTGCTACCAGTTTCGAGTCCGATGTCAAACAAAACAGGGATCATGAGGAGGAGTAGGAGGACGAGGGAGAGGAGGAGATTTGACAGTTGAAGAGTAATAAAAATTGTGTTACTTGGATTGGATTTGGTTGGACTTTTCCAATTTAGGTGCCTCTGTTTTCTTCTTGTGATGAGAGACATACATATGGTCAATGTAGTGGCGAGTGGTGAGTGCATGATATGATATGATATGGGTCAGCATCATCATCATGAGCATACATGTAGATACGAATTACATGTAAGCTGGGTAACTCGTAACATATATCATGTGCACGAATAAATATTTGAATAATTGCAGCAGCTACCTTTAAATTTGCAAATCATATGTCTGTGTCTATATATATATGGTTTTGGTCTTCTTATTTTCCCAGATGCAGATGTAGCAGCTGGTTGTTCATGAAATGATAGATTTTATGCTAATTCTCCCTCACTTTGTTATCTCCCTCCCTCATACTCTCACTCATTCACTCACTCTCAGAAGAACAAGGTTGAAACAATTAATTTTGAGAATTTGGAAAACAGGTGCAACCTCCTTTCGTTTGATCCTATCCTCTTGAGAGTGTTAAAATTGAATAATGCATTGTTTGAATCGAGGCTTGAGGTGTTAATATCATCTTAAAACAAAATCGCTGAGTTTATATTTAAATCAGATTATTAAAGTTGACCATGCTCTCTGTCTTTGCATACAAGGTGGATACTTAAATGAGGTGTGATATCCACACACTTTATTTTATTTTTTACACACTTCTTGTTAATTTATATTCGTTGATTTTCTTCAATTTATTCAATTTGACGGCCGAAAATTAAAAAAGTGTTTAAAAAGTAAAATAGAAATATCACACCCCTACTTAAATGGATGAATCCTCACCCTACATAATTTGGATTAGGATTCTCTCTCTTTCTATTTCCCTCTCTTTCTCTTACATCCTTCACTTTATCTTTTTTTTCTCTATAAAAAAAATTAACACAAAATATTAACGTGATTCAATTATGACTGTTCAAATAGGAAGAAGAAAGAAAAAAAAGAAAAAAATTTATACGTCGCTTATTACTTCACTTGTCGTTGACAACTTCAGCCTTTCAGCCCAGTGGTGAATCGAAATCGATGTAACTCTCTTTCTTTGCCGATTCCCGATTGTTCAACCAAAACAAATAAATAAAAATCCAAGTCTAAGGTCCCAGTCAATTAATTTAAGCCTATAACATATATATATATACACACGCACACGTGTCTTGATAGTCTGATTTTTTACGAAAAAATCAAAATGATTTATGATGGACAAATTCAAAGACAAATTCTATCGATTTCAAATCTTAGAGACTAAACTGAGATGTTATGCAAATATCAAGAACTATTTTGGATTAAAAAAAAAGTAATGTTATTCTTACCACAATTTTATACTACATTGTTTTACCATCTTAGGTGACAGACAAGCTATATCATTTAATTTCAATCTTTTTAAATGATGATTGTGGTATACTAGGAGTCTCCTTCTTCTACTTAAGATTATTTAAGTGTTTTTATTAATAAAGAATTGAAATTAAATGATGTAACTTGTCCAACTCATCTGCCACTTAAGATGGTAAAACAATGTAGTATAAAATTGTGGTAAGAATAGTATTGCTCTTAAAAAAAAGCCATCTAATGTGTGAAAATTAAGTGACATGAGCGGGTCATGCAATGCATTCATGCAGGATGAGGATCCTCTCCTAAGCTCAGGACGGAGATCCTCTTGACCACGTGATCTGAACAGTTCAAATTTAATCCAACGGCTCAAAAAAGAAACCTTTTAAAAGTTATAATAATTACAAATATTGGATTAAATTTGAACGACCTAGATCACGTGTTCAGGAATATTCTCATCCTTACGTCAGGAGAGGATCCTCTTCCCATTCATGCATGATTAGTAGTCATGTCAGGCAGACGGACAACAATTAAATAATAAATTACAAAAAGGGAAAAATTACACGGATCAAGCATTAAGTAACACCTGATCATCATGGGGATTGGGATATTAAGGATTGGGGGAGTACTATCATCAGTCAGGGCGCAGGACCCAGGACTCAGGACTAGTACTGTACGTAATGGTCTTCTTCCCATTGCATGCATGCTTTATTAAACCGAGATATATACTTTACATGGACGTCCAGCAGGAGGAAGTTCGTGGGTTCCAGACGGCGGGGAGCATGAACTTCATGCCCTTCTCTCCCACGGCATTGTAAGACCTACCAGTAGCGCGGTCGACCTCAACCTTGCCGGTCTTCCCTGGGACCGCACCGCTTCCGAAGATGTTTTCGCAGGCGGTGCCGGCCTCGACGGGGTCGCTCTTTCGTCCCGGCTTGAAGAATCCAGTGTTGAATGGGTTCGTGACGGTGGCAGCCAAGCCGGAGGCGAAGTTTACGAGCATGGCGTCAATGCCCATGTTGCCGTTGGGGGGCTTCACCGTCACTTGATTAGGAGTACCGTAGTCTAGCCTCTGGAATGGCCAACCGCAAGCCCCGGGACACTCGATTTCGGGGTTTCCGACGACGAGGTAGGGTCTGTTCTCAATCAAGCCGTGCTCATAGCATTTGCCACGGCACAAGCTGTGCACCGTCACTTGGCTCCCGGTGAAGATCACGTTAATAGTGTTGGGCTTTCCGGAGCCGGCCTTATTCACCAGTCTCTTGATGAACTCAAAGGTTATTACTTTTCCGATCGAGTACTTGTCGTCGCTCTGCTGGGTCCCCACCTTGATCCGGAGTCTGGGTGGGGTACCTTTACCGGGGTTTGGACCAGCGAACAATTGGTAGTTCTGGATGACGTCCCACCACCTGTGCACGGCGGCGACGTGATCGTTCTCCGTGTTCTCGAGGGACCTCAGGAAACTCCGGATCACGTTCTTTTGTTCGGCTGTGAACTGGCCGTAAAATAGGATGGAAAGGTTAATGTCACCGGTCATCAGAGGCCCTCCGTGGTATGTGATGGGTCCGCCACCTCCAGGAGCTGGGACGCTGCCGCCGGCAGCAGGTGCTAAACCACCAGCGTGTACGACACCACCGGGTTTGCCGCCAGAAGTTACAGGTGCACCACCTTTTCGACCGCCACCTTTTTGTGCGCCGCCACCTCTGTGTGCACCACCACCTCTGTGTACACCACCACCTCTGTGTGCACCACCACCTTTCTTTGTAGCACCTTTATTTGCACCGCGGCCTCTTCCCTTGTTGGAAGCCAATACCAAAGTAGTGGTAGTAATATCGACGAGCAATACAAGGCAGAGAGCGAGAGCTGCAAGCCGCCGGTTCCCCAGGCGACTGCCCACCACTGGGAGGGAAGATGATGCTGCCATTATAAATTTATTCCTCGTCTCTTTTTTTTCTTTTTTTTCTTTTTTTTGGGTTTTTTTTTCTTTTTCAATTGCCACTTTTCTGTCGTTTCCTCTCTTCTGTATCTCGGCCCTATATATATATATATATATATGGAAGAAACATGTATGCGGGCGTGCGTGCGTGCGTGCGTGAGGCTGGAGGCTGAGTTTACCTCCGCCCCACAAATTAAGGGCAACTCTCCCTCGAAATATTTCATTATCTTAATTAACGGACACACCACAAGACTTGACCCCACAACAATTTTGTTTCGGTTTCTACCAATAAAAAATGAGTAAACTATATTTAGTTGGAGTTGGGGTTGGGGTTGGATTTAACTTGGCTGCTGAAAGATTCAGTTGCTTTTTCTGTTGAGAGTCAATCACGACTGAACAAGTATTCAAGTCGTGATTAAAAAATTACAATTTAAATATTTGTCCAGTTGTAAATGACCATCAGCAGAGGAGCTACTGATTCTTCAGTAGCCAAGTCTCTCTCGTTGGGGTTGGGCAGGAGGAAGGGAAACTATTATTATTAATCGATTCCATTCGGTGGATACAAGAGCTAGTCAAAAGTCCCCACCTTTCAACCTATTCATGGAGGCTTATATTCCCCATTTTCATTTTGGGCAATATATACTAACGTTACGTGCACTCCAATAATTTTTAGGTATTTTTGAGTGGAGCCTGGAGGGAGGCGGAGAGCTTATTAGTGACTGTGAGATGACCTCGTCCTAAATCTCATACAATATGTGAGTCGACATTTCATTAGGATAAAATGTAAGGAAAACTAATGAAAAGGGCTTGAAAACTTTGTGTTTTAATGATAAGGACAAAATAAAGGGTAAAGTGAATAGTACCAGTATTTACTTTTTAGTGTAAAAATGTGGTTTTTCGTTAAAGTGAACAGTACCGGAAGCTTTTCGTTAAAGTTTCCTAAAATGTACTAATGTGTCGTAGAACGATCAATGTCGTAAAAACAACATTTTTGTTCTCGAGGAGCAGTTATTTGTTTCCTTTCCAGATTCTTGAGGTTGAGAATAACTTAGAGATTAAAAAGAACAAATAAACAAGTACCCAAGGATCTCACAAGTGACACCCTGCTTGTTGTCTTTAACTTCATCCAATCCAAGTACAAACCTACAACGCTTATTACGTTCACATGTTATTCTGCGGTAAATGTAAATGTACATTGGTATGGTTAAACCCGAATGCATCAGGAGAAAGCAACGTTTATAACTTTGCATCAACATAACTTCCCCTCCTGCTCACTCGTTGCTCATCTCGGTCTGTTGATCCAACCTCTAACATGAACAAACAAATCAAACACACTCATACCCTGTACACTCCGCTGCAGTCAGGTTTCTCCTGTTTTGTGAGGTCGATATATGGCTATGGGTTTCTTTACATTTCCCCCACTTTGACACCTTCCTGTCTTCGTTCTTCCGTAGCATTGCAAACACAGACTTAAGACCATTCCTCATAAAATTCAGCGTTCCTGTAACCAGCTCCCTGCAACATAAAACAATCCCAAAATAACAATCAATAACCTGTTCAGATTACAAGTACTTGGCAAGACAGAGACTTCGTTTTAGACAAGTATATAAAAGCAGAATGTCACAGGCATCTAAGCTACGGTTCTCTCCACTATTGCACGTTTCTTATTATCTTCTACTACACAATCCTTCCCCTGCATCATTTTGTTGAGGAATTTCAACAAAAAATGTGTAAACTCTACGTTTTTAATAGCTGGACATACAAGTATAATAACTTACAACTTGAGAGATTCAAGATACCTATATCTAGCAGATAAATGCATATCAATAACAAAAATTAATTGCAAACTTGGTTTTTGTTACATCTTCTCCTAATCTTTTAAACTTGTTTATATATTCACATTGCCTCTAAAGAATGCAAATCCATGCCATGGGCGAATTGAACGAGTTAAACATGTCCACTGCAGGTAGCCAAAATGTTTTATTTTCTATAAATTCTGCAATCATCTTTTATTAAAGAAAAAGGAAAATATTTTCGTCATCAAAACAACATGGTATATCAGAACGAACCAAAAAAGAAGCGTGTTATACTTACACTGGTGAGCAAGGAGATCGACCACCATTTACGTAGTACACAAACAGATATGAATCATAAGGCTGACCATTGATCAAGTAAAAGCCTTGCAACCTTCTTACACACATGAATGACATTTTTTTGTACAAATGGATTGCAGAATTATTGTAAGAAATGACATGCAAGTAAATTGCTCGGCAGGTTGGAATACTTGAGGCATATTTTATGACCTCACGAATAAGTGCTGAAGCTGCAAGTCCAAGGGAAAAAAATTACCATATAGTGAAGGATAGTCTTAGCCTTCATAACAAAAAAGAGACAAACTTTTACCTATGCCAAGATTTCTGAAAGATTCTACTACTCCCAGTGTCAAAATGTAGACCAACGTCTGATCTGAATTTGATGAGTCGAAACTGAGCAAATCCCCAATCTACAAGACCAATGGTTTTTTCATAAAAGAGTTACGGTAATTCAGGAAACTTGAACAAAACAATGCAGCAAACCATATTTCCATATACTTGCAAAATCGTGAATGTAAACCTCTGTAAATACTCCCAATTTTCCAATGACTTCAATTAAACCAGAAAGACCAAATAATAACCAATATAATTTATGGTTAGTGGTGATTCCTCCCCACAAATTCAGACAGGAAAGAAAGAGGCAGGAATATAGAGGACACACCTCACTGTCTCTTGCAAGAACAACTCGTGCAGTTACAAATCCAATAAGTTCATCACTTTGACCATTTGGACGACTTCGATCAACAGCTGCCCATGACACAATATCATGTCCATTGACTACATTTTGGAAAAACTCAGCCTCATACCTGTAGAGATTGGCAAAACCTTTTGTAGAAATCTATGTCACGGTAGCAAAGAACATGCCCATGCGAAAGTTGCAAATGAGATTACGTACCTAATGGGAAACAAATCGGCATGGATTTTCTCTAAGATCTCAAGGTCAGACGGTTGTATAGGCCTATAGGATATGGCTGGACGACAGGGAAGTTTTTGGTTCACCATTGGGATTGTGTTGTCAATCCCCAGCAAAGACTTGATATACTTGGAGAATCTGCGCAACTTCTCCTTCCATTTATGCCACATCAGCCACAGAGGCCATGCAGTATTTTATGCCAACTGCAAAAGGAATGACGCCTTCCAATAATTTTCATATTTGCAAATCATAAATACAAACAGCAATATGACATTAACAGGTTGAAAAACCTGATGCGGTTATGAAATCCACAAGCTAATGAAGATTAGCATCTTCAAACTTTCAAATATCACTAGATTGCCTCAAAATTTAACGAAGAAGTTAGCAGAGTGAGGTGGTAGATGATTTTCTAATGTCTAATTTAATTTTCAAGAAAAGATTTGAAAAAGAAATCTTCTTCGAAAACAACATTCAGGTTCAACTACTCTGCAAATTCCAAATTCCCTTTCTTGATCTCATATTTATTGGCTGCTTGAATGTAACTTGTTTGCTTCCAGAATTAATTAAAAAAATGGAAAATTTGTGTATCATACGGAAAAGCAAATTGGGAATAACAAGTTGATTACATTATCCTCTACAGGTGAGGGCGAGTAGTGTACCACGTGGAGGTAACCGACATAAGGGCATTGTTTGCCAAGATAATAAGCACAAGAACCATTACAGAGCAGGCACGCTTATGCATTGTTACAAGAATAGAGGTGAAACATAAAAACATGGGTACAAGTGTTTACCTGGAACGACGCTTTCGTTGACAGTGAGTGGGAAAAGGACTATCGAGACGTGATCTGCAGAATGAAATAGGGACGTCATTGTTTTTGTTTTACCAAAAATAAAGTCTTGAAGTTTATTCCAAAAGAAAGATTATGAGAAAGGTTTATGGGAGCGAATACAGACAGGATCGTGTATATCCAAGTCAAGATAAGGAACACGATATATTTAGAATTAAGAATATGAAGAGAAGAGGGCAATTGAGTAGTTGGGAAATTGTGTAATGGTCCAATTGAATCGAATTCTATGAACTGGAAAGGCCTGCAACGATAAGAAGAACATCTTACAATCTTCTCATAATGAGAGAGGGACCAAAGGCGACAAGAAACAAGGTCAAATCTTCAAGTGCATCAAACCAAAGTGTGGAGGAATGATGAATTGTCATAGGCAACTGATAACGCAAAGTGCAAAGACAAGAGAGAAATCATGTAATAATACTAATAGTAATACCAATTGAATTCTTAGAAACAAGAACCGCGTATTAATAATCCTTGTTCCACAGAAAGAAAAGAATATTAACAAGTAATGCCCGACCTGAAGAATAATTTGATTAAAAATAAATAAATAAAAAAGACAGAAAGCAAACCCAGGTGAGAGATCTCAGTCGGGTTACCTTGGTGGGGCGGGGTGGGTGGGTGGCTGCGACGCCGGAAGAAAGGAAGGAAGGATGGGTTTCTGTGAGAAATGGAGATTTGGAATCCACTGAGTTTGTCGTCTCAGCTCAGCTCAAGCTCTGTCGAACAAGGTAACATCCATGATCCATCCATCAAAATTCCAATCCAAGAGACCAAGACTTTGCAGCAGGGAAGTTGCTCCGTTGTTTTAGTTTATTCTCTTTTTCTTTATTCTTCGCTTTTCAAGATGGGCTGGGTCGAGTTTCTTGGGCTCAACTCTTACTCTCAAACGGGCTTACACAAACAGAAAAGATCCACTCTTGTTTTCCCGCTAAACTTTCCTTTTTATTTACCTTTTTTCTTGTGTGTAAATCAATTAATTTAAGGGCATGTTTAATTACATAAAATAGGAATTCATAGGTTTTCATCATATGTACATATCTTTAAAAAAAAAAAAAAAAGGAAACGGAAGCGATTTTTCAACTCCATTTTTCTCTTCCTCCATTTCTTTTTCTAGCCTTTGAATTTAATATATCAAAACAGAATAAAGGGACAGAAACATGATAGAAACAAGGAAATGACAATAAAAGAAAAAAACAATGAGTGTAAAAATCCCTACCCTTTGAAACTTACAAAAGCAAAAATAGAAAATATATCATTAGTTTACGGAAAAAATGATAAATACATCTGTTTGCTTGTTCTATGCTTAATGCTTCTAGTCTTGTACAGGGTTCAGGTTCTATACCCCACGTACACATGGTAACTGTTCAGGATGCCAACCACTCCAACACGAAGAGGCGAGTCTGAGTCCTTTGGCATTAGCATCAGACCCAGTTCAAAGTTGAAGGAGAGGAGAGGAGAGGAGAGGAGAGGAGACACGGAGAGGAACTCTTCTTGCAAGGAAACACCACCACCAACCACTTCAAATACTTTATATATCATTCCTTTTGATCACTGCTCAAGCCACGACAACTATAATCACAATGATGAGGATGACTCCAAATATCACCAACAGCAAACAAGTCTGCCCAAATAGCACAAATAATTAGCAACCTCTATGAATCCTATGCTTTATATATAATAGCTGAAATAAAGAAATTAAACAATTACGTATATCAATCCAGCCAATATATCGCATCCTTTGGTTAAAATTTTTGAATAGCAACTTATCTTAGAGTTGAATACACAAAACAAGAGAAAACAGGAATTGGGTTGAACAAACTCGTGTTGAAAGAAAAGAAAATTACCAGAGATGAATTAGATCTTTGGGTCTTGGATGCTTTCACAAGCTGGGAGGTAGCTTGCACAGTTGCAGCGTGGGAGTTCTCAATGTTAGAACCAATATCATCTGAAACACACACATGTACAGACAGCATCATTCAAAGTAGGGCACACAAAGTACAAGTGACTCAACAAACACAAATTCAATTTCTCAGTAACAATGAACAGAAACTGGACTAACCGATTATAGCTCCTTGATCATGGACCAGTACAGCTAGATCTTTGAAAATCTCATTAACCTCACTGATCTGTTGTTGAATTTCTTGGATCCCTTGCTCCCTTTCTTCAATAATGGCTTCATTGAATGCAATCTCATTGTCCGCAAGTACAACCTCTTGTCTGCATACAACATATTCAAATCTATAAATTAACCATGGATTCCAGTTGCATCACATAAGGCACTCAACATCAAAGGCAATAACTAGTTTGCAGGGCAGGTCCCAATTACTGGAGAATGTTACGCAGTTAGAAGATGTGTTTCCATATAAATAAAAAATAAAGAAAAATAAAGAAAAAGGAGAAAACATCCCCATGGGAAAGAAGATACATTCACCTGGTCTATCAAAGCTCACAAAACAATGAGAGGGGTCAACACAATCCATGTAACAATTTTGTCGGTGAAATGGAGAACCTTTAGGATCAGGCACAAAAAGAAAAATCCCAGTAACTAGTTAAGAAGATATTCCTTTCCTTTTAAGGGACGCGACTCATCTAGAAACTCGAAGATTGCTATGGTTTTAGGATGAAGAATTTTCCTTCAGGGTATTACAGAGAGAAATAACAGAAGTTTCTCAACTTCTGGAAGTATATTAAGTTGCCCACCTTTTTGATTCTAGAAGAAGAGCTTGCTGTTTGGGACTCCTAGATGAACTCATCTCCTGCTCATGGGCAGGATGACTGCACAATACGATGAAAGGAATTGATGAGTATAACATATAAATAATAAAGAGAAGAATTAGAGTTAAATCATCGATCAACTTAGACGTGCAAGTTTACACTTTACAGAAACTTGAATGCTTGTGTAAAAGCGTGTTCCTTTTAGTAAGAACATGTAACAAGATAATACCTGGACGGAAGAACATCTTTGGGAACAAAGGGAGCATATGTTGTTTCCCTTTCAGCTGCAAGCCTCTGAGCTTTCTGAAATTCTTTGAGAACCGCCTGGAAATCCTTTGCAAGCTTAGCATCCGCAATCTTCTTGACAACCTGCCGTTTGTCACCCAAAGAGGGTGAAGCCCAATAATAACAACTTACTTAACATAGTTAGACAGGTATAATGAATTGAATGCGTACAGTAACTTGGGCATGGTGATCAGTTTCACTAGCTTGCTTGAGTTTGTCTGAAGTATCTTTCACCAACTGCCCAATATGCGCCCTTGTCTTATGCCTGCCAGTGCCAACTCCCAGTTCCCAATTTACAATCAATCAATCAATTAAGCAAATTATATGTTTAATTATACAAACCTAACAAGAAATTGAAAAGAGGGGAAGAATTATTATTAAGATGAAGAAGAAAATGAGAATATGAAAAGTAGTACTGACAGCTTGTCGCGGAGTTGAAGGGTGTCTTTGGGGGTGCCGAGGGAATTGACGAGGCGGTAATAAGTGGATACGGCGGTGTTGATCTGGAAAATCCCGGCAGACAGGGACTGAGACGGCTCGTATAGATTTTGATTTCGATTTTGCTGCTGCTGGTTCTGAATTGCATTGGAGTAAAGGAAAGGTCGTCCTTGTTGCTGCTGTTGCTGTTGGGGAGAAGAACCAGCCTCAAGATCTTGGAAACTCATTCTTCCTTCCACTTTTTTTTTTTTTTTTTTGTTGCTTCTTTGCTGCTGCTGCTGTTCCCTTCCTTGTGTTATGGGGTTGCTTCCCTTGGATTGCGGTGTTTGGTGGTTGGCTGCAGACAAAGACTGACCAAGGAAATTTCGTTGGTTTGGTTTGGTTGTTTTTGTGACAATGCCTTTACAATAAGTACAGTTGATTCAATCCAATCACTTCTTTCTTCTCTCTCGAATAAAAATTCACCTCTACTCGATAGGAAAGGTCAAACTATGTTGTTATTCCGCAGGCAAGAAGGACTCGCCACCGTCTCCCCACACCACCCCTCTAAATGTCCGCCAGTGGGACCCTCAAGCGCACGACAATGCTCTGTCGGCACAACCGCTGCTCAAGGCTTTAGTAGGCCTCAGAGTCAGCCCAATTCTATAACGTTGGATTGGGTTTTTGGGCCCAAATTATAGCAACTGACATCACCTGACTCACTCGTAACATACTTTGCCACGCAGCCCTCCTGGCTCCCACCCTGCTAACCGCTTTCCTTCCTCCCTCCATCCCTCCTCCGTCTCTCTCTCTCTCTCTCTCTCTCTCTCTCTCTCTTTTTCTTTCTTCTCTGTGGAATCAAGCAAACTGCAAACACGTCTTCAGTTTGACGATGGAGGTGAGTGTAATGTCATTTTTTTAAGTGTATATGGTTTGATTCATTTTGTTATCTCCTTTCTTAAATAAATATCGTTACCTTACCAAATTTAAAAAATTGGTTTTGAATGTTTGATCCCGTTTTATGTTATGTTGTTGGATTTTATGATTCTACGCTCTGTTTTTGTTTTTCATTTACAAATTGTGATGAATTCAAATAGAAAGTTTGTTGCGGAATCTGAATTGTGAGTCTTTTAGTGCTTCTTGCATTTAGGAACACATCCCCTTATACAGTATTTGTTCTGCTTACCTTAATCCGATCTAACTTTTTTCTTCTTTTGGAAAGGAAAGGGCTTTATTTTTAATTTCCTTAATTTGTGCTGGAAAGCATTTCCTTTCCATAATTACACTTGTTCTCTTTATCGAAAGGAAAGTGCTTTTGTTTGTGGTAATTATCCGTTTGAAACTTTGGCTGTAACTGTAAGAGAGCATAGTATAGGTCTTCTGATGCTTTTCAGTAGAAGGCCAGTTGTGCAGATGTGATCATCGTTAATATGGGCGTGCTGTAATCTATACAATGCGATCGTCATTTCTTTACTCCATATTCATGCTTACATGCATCCTCTCAATTTCACATGACAGATAAGGACAGTGAAAGTTAGCAATGTCTCCCTCGGTGCAACGGAACTTGATTTAAAGGACTTCTTTTCTTTTTCTGGTGACATTGAAAACATTGAAATTCAAGGGTTGCATTTCTTCTTCTTCTTCTTCTTCTTCTTCTTCTCTCTCTCTCTCTCTCTCTCTCTCTGCCGTTTACTAATTGTCTAAATACATTGAGACGCTGGAGGTTCATTCATTTTCTTCTTTATTGCAGTGACAACGAGAGGTCTCAGGTTGCATATGTTACCTTCAAGGATTTCAAGGGGGCAGAAACTTCAGTGCTTCTTTCGGTCATTCACTTCTGAACGCTTCTTTAGTTTTCATTTTTCTCTAGTTGTTTAACTTATGTTCCCGACTTTTTACTTTTTTTTTTGTAAACTTGCCTATCTAATGGAAACCGGGTGGAATCTGATATTCTGATTACTCTAAATCAGTTTTATTGTCATCTCATCTGATTTTCTTAATTATGTGTCTTATCTTTCAGGGAGCAACAATTGTCGATCAGTCCGTTACCATAGATCTGGCTCCAGATTACAAGCTTCCAGCTGCTGTGGCTTCAGCACTTCCAACTGTAATATTATTTTCTAAGGGAACCTTTTCGCCTATCATCAATAATAATTGCTTCTGACGGCGTTCAGTTTTTCATCCTCCTCAGGCAACGGAAAATGTTAGTCCTGTTGGTGCTCAACCTGCTGTTCACAACGCAGAGGATGTCGTGAGCAGCATGCTCGCCAAAGGATTCATTTTGGGAAAAGATGCGATCAACAAGGCAAAGGCCTTTGATGAGAAACACCAGCTTAGTTCCACTGCGACGGCCACAGTTTCTTCTTTGGACCAAAAGATTGGTTTCACTGATAAACTTAGTGCTGGCACGACCATGGTAAATGATAAGGTGAAGCAAATGGATGAAAGGTTTCAGGTTTCTGAGAAGACCAAGATTGCGTTTTCAGCTGCTGAGCAAACGGTGAGTAGTGCTGGATCTGCAATCATGCAGAATCGTTACGTATTAACTGGGACATCATGGGTAACCGATGCTTTTAAAAGGGCTGCCAAGGCAGCAACAGAAGTGAGCCAGAAGACGGCGGATAAGGTTTCAACTCAGGAAGAGGGTAGAAGGAAAGTGGAAGGAGGTGGTCCGGTCCATTAGTGAGTCCATTCTCCGACATCTGCTAGCTACTAAAAGCAACCTTCCTAGCCTAGCACGGAACCAAGGGTTCATGGTCTCATTTGCATAAGCTTTTAAGTAGTGTTAAACAAAGTTGATATTTCCTTCTATAAGTACACGGTTGGTAGTAGTAGCAGTAGTACTTTCCTGTTTGTTTGGAAATGGAAGTTGAAATTTAGAGGAGGAGGAATTGATGCTACGTGTGATGTTCTCGTGAATGAAAACTTTGATGTTCTTTCGTTGCAGCTTATATAAATTCAAATTACGATACAGATAAGTATGTACAATATCAATTGTTTTACACATGTTCATACGAGCAACCACACATATCACATCATTCTGATCAAACCATGTACATATCAAACCAATACAATTAAGCAATATTTATAGCAGTGTATTAAAAGCATGAGGCGCGGGCGAGGTGTCCGAGGGATAGCTCGGCCTAGGCATTAGGCGAGGCGTGAGACATTGTACACATATAAGCACACATATAACAATGCATACATACATATAACAGAGGGTGAAAAACATAATAAGCACAATAAGTACACATATATATAACATAGGATGAAAAACATAATAAGCACACATATAACAATGCATGCATACATCACACAGAGGCGCGCCTTTTGCAGCCTAGGAGCCTCCCACGACGCCTTCAGCCACCTAGACGGCTCTGGCGAAGCCTTACACCCACTCCCTAAAAACAGAAGCGGCAACCCTCAAGCCTAGCCTCAGAGGGCGCCTAGGCGCGCCCTAAGGCGAGCCTTTTAAAACATTGTTTTATATTATAGTGACGTATTGTAAACTTGCAGATGACTTGATCAAAGTTGTCTAACTACATTAGTTAATAGATTAACAGAAAAAGAAAGAAAAAATATTGTGGAATTCAGACCTGAACGATTCCCGCTGCTGTTGCTTCCAAGTGAGGGTTGACTGGTTGTTGAGGGAAGATGAGGCGAAGGTTTGCAGGAGTTTCTAATGAGTTTACAAGTGCTTTGTTAAAATTAAATCTGAACCGTTGATTAGTGACTGAAGAAACAGAGGCTCGGATTTGATCAAATCGTCACGCGCAGGGGAGAATATCTGGGGCCTTGTAATGCAAGTTTGGAATTGAAATCGGACGGTGCGAGATGAGAATATAAACCATTCGTCATTCAACAACTTTGACGTTGATGACTGACGAACTGCCAAGGAGAATAGTCCACGCGGCTTCGAAGCAACCGCTCTAACCCTATTTTTTATTTTTTATTTTCTCATTTCAATTTCTTCTTCTTCTTCTTGCCTTGAAGATGAAGGATACCGCCACAGAAAGATGTTTTTTTTTTTTTTTTTTTACTAAATGAATTAATCCATGATCAATTAGTCACTAAAGACAACAACCGCTCCATGTAATAAAAAAAATTTAGTTTACAGTGGAGTCAGTGAAATATGTCATATGTTATTTCACATATATATAAAAAGATAAAAATTATTACATTATAAGTGGTATCTCGCAATTGACGAATTAAGGGATTAATTTTCTATATCTTTTAAAGAGTAATGTTACGGAAATTAAATTTATAGACTAAAAATTACAAACTAAATTATATGTCACTAATAAAAAATGAGCACGCTTATTAACGTTTAAGTAATAATCTAATTATCAACTTCTATCTCATTTAGTTTATAAAACTTAATCTACAAATTTAATCTCCCTAACATTACTCATCTTCTAAATCGTCCAATTTGTTAATAATTGTTGTCAAATTTAATCAAATGTCATCTGTCCTCCTAATTATTAAACATGTACACGATTATCATGAGAAAAATATTAATTTATTTATTGAGGATAAATTGTAATTTATTATGATAATGAAGTGTGAACGTGAATAATTACATCTTTGATCTTTCTTACTTTTGCAGGGTGTATGCCCTATTAACCTACAAATTGATTAACACGCTAAACTGAGGTTAGTGTAACCTTTAATTCTAAATCAGTGATGGTGCCAAATAATTATAGGAAAATGCCAAAGAGATTAAGTTTTTAAATCAAAATATACAAATTAAATGATGTATTACAAATAAAAAATAAATACATTAATTAATAATTTGATGATCAACAACCACATTATTTAATTTACACAAAATTAATATTAGAATTTGCCTCCCATAATTATATTTTGTTTTCCAAATTAATTAATTAATTAAAAGAAAAGAATGAAAAAAATATATAAAATATTCAGGTAATGTAAATGGGTGTATTCAATTGGGAATTTGAAAGATTTTAATAGATTTATAAATTCATAGATTTTTTATGGAGTTTAATTTATTTGTATAGATTTTTTGTAAAATTTTAATTCAATTTCCTCAAAATCTCATAGAGAGATGTGAGATTTCTTGATAGGGGAGACTTGAAATAGGTCTAATTTTATAAGTCTATTTTGATATGAGTTCAATTTTTAGTTACTTTTGATTTAGCTCTAATTTTTATAGCCTAACATTGTTGTACTTACTAGGCCTCACTTATAAAATTGAACCCATATTAAAAGAGACTTATAAAATTGGATCCAAATCAAAACACCTCATTTTTAGTTACTTTTGATTTAGCTCCAATTTTTATAGTCTAACATTATTGTACTTACTAGGCCTCACTTATAAAATTGGACTCATATAAAAAGAGACTTATAAAATTGGATCCAAATCAAAACACCCATTTCCTCAACTTTTCCAAATTATTTAAATTCAAATTCTAATTGAATACACATAAATTTCTAATTTTTGTTAGCAAACGTAGAAGAGAGAGAAAAGGGCGGTGAAAGGCTGAAACTCCAAGGTGGGAAGGGGAGAGCCTTTATTCACTTTACTGAGTCGTTGCGCCTTGTCGTCTCAAGACTTCAGAATCCTCCCAACCCACCCCCCACTCCTACGCCCAGAGAAAGAGAGAGAGCTCCCATTTCCTTCCAGAAACAAACGAAAGAGGTAAGCAGGCACGCACACAATTCTCACCCTCTGTTTTCAATTACTTATTCTTTGAATTTCCATCCAATTTCAAGTTTTAACCAAATATCGGATTCTTTTCCATTCATCATCATGACGATATCTGGTCTAATCGATTCCCTTTTTTCATAAATACTTGCTTGGTTGCTGAGAAAAGCATAAGAAAAGTCATCAAACCAAATGAATTAATATATGGGATTTCTTGCCTTGAAGATGAAGGTAGACCGAAATAGAAAGGTGATTTTTTTTTTTTTTACTAAATGAATTAATCCATGATCAATTAGTCACTAAAGACAACAACCGCTCCATGTAATAAAAAAAATTTGGTTTGGAGCAGAGTCAGTGAAATATGTCATACGTTATTTCACATATATAGAAAGACAAAAATTATTACAATAAGCGGTGTATCACAATTGGCAAATTAAGAGATTCACTTTTTATATCTTCTAAAAGTAACGTTAGGGATTCATTTTTTATATCTTCTAAAGGTACATTAGGAAGATTAAATTTATAAACTAAAAATTACAAATTAAATAATATGTCACTAATAAAAAATAACACGTTTATTAATGTTTAAATAATAATTTAATTAATCAAATGCCATCTGTACTCCTAATTATTAAACATGTACACTATTATCATGAGAAAAATATTAATTTATTTATTGAGGACAAATTGTAATTTATTATGATAATGAAGTGTGAACGTGAATAATTACATCTCTGATCTTTCTTACTTTTGCAGGGTGTATGCCCTATTGACCTACAGGTTGATTAACACGCTAAACTGAGGTTAGTGTTACCTTTAATTCTAAAGATGGTGCCAAATAATTATAGAAAAATGTTAGAGAGACTAAATTTTTAAATTAAAATATATAAATTAAATAATGTATTACAAATAAAAAAAAAGTACGTTAATTAATATTTAATTAATAATTTGATGATCAACAACCACATTATTTAATTTATACAAAATTAATATTAGAATTTGCCTTCCATAATTATATTTTGTTTTCCAAATTAATTAATTAATTAAAAAGAAAAGAATGGAAAAAATATAAAATATTCAAGTAACGTAAATGGGTGTATTCAATTGGAAATTTGAGAGATTTGAATATATTTATAAATTCATAAATTTTTATAGAGTTTAACTTATATTTAAAATACACTACAAAATATTTTCAAATTGATCTAATTCCTCAACTTTTTTAAATTCTTTAAATTCAAATTCTAACTAAATAGACTTGAAATATTATAAATTTCTTTAAAATTCTAATTAAATACACTCAATTTTTAAGAATTTTAATAAACTATCTTAAAATTCTGATTGAATACATATTCAATAAAATTATGATGGAATACACCCCGTAATTACGTTAGCAAACGTAGAAGAGAGAGAAGGAGGGTGAAAGGCTGAAACTCCACGGTAGGAAGGGGAGAGCTTTTATTCACTTTACTGAGTCGTTGAGCCTTGTCGTCTCAAGACTCCAGAGTCCCAACCCACCCACCACTCCTACGCCTAGAGAAAGAGAGAGCTCCCATTTCCTTCCAGAAACAAACGAAAGAGGTAATCAGGCACGTACACAATTCTCACCCTCTGTTTTCAATTACGTATTCTTTGAATTTCCATCCAATTTTAAGTTTTAACCAAATATCGGATTCTTTTCCCTTCATCATGACGATATCTGGTCTGGTCGATTCCCTCTTTTCATAAATACTTGCTTGGTTGCTGAGAAAAGCATAAGAAAAGTCATCAAACCAAAAAAGAAAAAGAGCTTAAGAAACTAAATTATGGATTGTTGACTTTATATAGAGTTTTTGGAAATTAAAGTTACAGCCTTTGAACGGTTTCAAGAATTTTTATTTGAGGTATCCTTCAAGTATCCTCCTTTAATTGTTCTCTGTTCAGTTTGGTTGTCAAGAAAATTGAAGGGCAAAAAAGGGAGGGACTCCGGGAAAGAAAACTTTCAGCTTTGCCAATAATTTTGGGGTTTAAGGTCGATTTTTGTTATACTTTTCTGCTTTCGATTTCATTCTTTTGGTTGTTGTGATTTTGCTGTTTCATTAGTTATGGATCGTTTGGGTTTTGAGTTACTCAAAGATGGAGAAAGAAAAGAAAGAAAAGAAACTAGAATTGTAGTTAGATTGCTTAATCTTTAGGCTTGGCCCCTGATAAAGCGGAGTGAAAATTCTTCTTCTTTGGCTTTGAATATTAGAAATCTTATATGATATTTCTTCTTTGCAACAGAATTATATCTTTCCCATCTTTGATGACAATTAATTAGTATTTATCATACATTTTCAGGAAAACTTTTTGAAGGTTTTTGTTTAAGACTTAAAAGATCTGCAACGATGAGCGACAATTTGATGGAGAAAGTGAGCGCTCTTGGAGAGCGCCTCAAGATCGAAGGCTCTGAGGTCGGTCGAAAAATGAGTGCTGGATTTAGCTCAGTTAGCTTCAAGGTGAAGGAGCTCTTCCAAGGCCCAAACCAAGCAGATAAGATCGTTGAAGATGCCACATCAGAGGCACTCGAAGAACCTGACTGGGCTATGAATCTTGAAATTTGTGACATGATCAATACTGAAAGAGTTAACAGTGTTGAATTGATTCGTGGGCTGAAAAGGCGGATTACGTTGAAGAATCCGAGGGTCCAGTACCTTGCACTAGTGCTACTTGAAACATGTGTTAAGAACTGTGAAAAGGCTTTCTCAGAAATAGCTGCAGAGAGAGTTCTTGATGAGATGGTGAAGCTGATTGACGACCCTCAGACTGTTGTTAATAATCGCAATAAAGCTTTGATGCTGATCGAAGCATGGGGGGAATCGACCGGTGAGCTCCGGTATTTGCCTGTTTATGAGGAAACATACAAGGTAACTGTAAACCTTTGGTGCCGGTTTCGTATCTTGTGTCAAATTTATCTTACATTTTGTTCTTTCATGACTAGAACATAGTTAAAGACAAATACCACTTCTGTTACCCCTGAGTTTAGCTGGACACGTAGGAAGTACTTAAAAATTTGAAATAGCCATCACAATTTGTCCTGAGGTTCTTCCTATGAGGTCTGATTGCAGCTGACTAGGAAATGTACAATTTAGCCTCGGTACTAGATTGATCAGAAAACAATTTAGCTGGCCAGTTTACCATTGGTAAGGAATACAACGCTTAATGTTGAATAAGAAACTGAGTAACACCCTAAATTGAAAGCATACCGTACTTCAAAATTTACGTGGCTTTTATGCTACTATTATCCTTAACCACAATCTGATTTTCTTGAGCCTCCATCGTGTTGGGTGGTGCAGTTGTTAGATCTATGTTTCTATTGTTTGAAGAAGTGGTTTCATGGTACTTATACTTTTATGCTTGGACCACCTCAATTTCAGAGTTTAAGATCAAGGGGTATTCGGTTTCCCGGTCGCGACAATGAGAGTTTGGCACCAATATTCACTCCCCCTCGTTCAGTTTCTGCTTCAGAGTCAGATGCTAGTTTTCCCCAGCAGATTCCGGTTGAGATTCCTGCTCAAGGCTTTACGACTGAACAAACAAAGGAAGCATTTGATGTTGCAAGAAACAGTATTGAGCTTCTTAATACTGTTTTCTCCTCTTCACCCCAACAAGATGCTTTACAGGTGATTTTTATATTGTTTTCTCACTTGCATATCCTCTTTGACTCCTGCATCTAATCTGTTAATGTACGGGATTTCTGTCACCTACATTCTGTGAGATGCATGGAACTTTAAATGTCGCAACTTTTTTCTTGTGTTATCGACTAATCAATATGATTTTTACTTGTTTTTTCTTTTTTAGGCAAGTCAGTTTTAGGGACACTACCTACACTCAAACTTAAAATGGGCCTTTGAAAATAGGTGAATATACCACTTGGCCTGTTCCATAAGACACTATCCCATCCAATCTAGAGCCAAGTGGTACTGGGTTGACCTTAAGACGATATCTTCCATTGGGACAGCCTGTTCAAAGCTAACTTAACTCATAGTACAATGTCAGCCCAACAAGGAATATGAAAACCTGATGCAATTATAATGCTGCATGAGGGCATATGTTATCTTATTCAATTACGTATGTATGTTCAAGAATAACTAGTTATGTATTTATATTTGGGAACTAAGAATTAGATTGAAAGAGATATGGATTACATGTTGTTGTCTCATTGGCAGGATGACTTGACGACCACACTTGTACAGCAGTGCCGCCAATCTCTATCCACTGTCCAGAGAATTATAGAGACAGCTGGAGAGAACGAGGCCTTGCTGTTTGAAGCATTGAATGTGAATGATGAGATCCATAAGGCTCTATCCAAGTATGAAGAACTGATAAGGCCTTCAGTTGTTCCAACTGCGCCAGAACCTGCAATGATACCTGTTGCTGTGGAGCCTGATGAATCGCCAAGTCATGTGAAAGAGGATTACTTGATTAGAAAACCAGCTGTTTCTCGAGGTTTGGTTCATGCAGGGAGCAACGATGACATGATGGATGATCTTGATGAGATGATATTTGGCAAGAAAGGTGGAAGTTCATCTGAAGGAAGCCAAGATCCGAAGAAGCAGCAGACGCCAGCAAAGGATGACCTGATCAGCTTTTGATATGGTTTAAATTTATAATTCAATATACTTACTGGAAAACTTTGCTGGTGTTTGCACCACCAAAGTTAGGTGTTGATTGTTGGAGATGTTGAAGTTTGATGTTTGAAAGATTTCACCTTGAACATAAATATCGTCTCTCTTTTTTCCTTTCTTTCTGTTCTTCTCCGTACATTGACCATTGTTTCTGCACATTTTGTGTAAGTAATCAAATTTGGATGCACACTATCTATGCAGTGGCCTTCATAGCTCAGGTATAGTTGAGTTGTATACAATCGCCTGTTTATTTCTTTGATTTATGTCTTGTGAAATCCGCACGGGCTAGTGCTTATTTTTTAAGTGTGTCACACAACCTCTTTTCTTGATGGCTACCAGATCAAGGCCTTGCTCGTAATCCATCCAATTTTTCTTATTTCTAAAATAAGTTTTAGCTGACGGCTTTAACCATTTATTAAGGGCTGATTTGGATGTGTTCTTAAAATGATTGAAAATATTTTTAGAGAAAATGTTTTTGGGTTTTAAAAGCACTTTAAGTACTTTCTACAAGAAACATGCTATTTCAGAATTTACTAACATTTTTATTAAGGATTGTTTCGAAAAATATTTTTATAAAAAACGTTTTCAGTTATTTTAAAAGCACATCCAAACGACTTTATTACTTGTCAACCTCGATTTAGTTCAAAGTTATAGTGCGACGTGTTATTTTTATCTCTCACGTCAAGTAATTTTAATATTTATTAAAAATAGAGAATATGTAAATGTCCAAGCAGGCTCCAGTGTGTCGATAAACAAGGGGGCATTTTAATTTGTAATTGCATCGCCATCATCGGAGATGAATAAAACGATAAGGAGTTTAATAGTAGAAGAGAAGGCTCTCACAGGCTCACAGAGAATGCCTGCGAAGCAAATGGCCAGATCCAAATCCCCAGTGCTTCTCCTGCTTCTGGCTCTCCTCGCCCTCTCCCTCATCTTCCTACTCTTCTCCTTCCACAGCCCCTCCCCCGTCGACCCCTCTGCCATCCTCCACTCTAACCAACCCATTTACAAACCCGAAACCTCCTTCGTCGCCTCCCTCGAGCGCTTCCTCCTCGCCCACAAATCCCGCCCTTCCAAGCCCCGCGATGACACCTTCCTCACCACGCCCACCCAATCCCAACTCAACCACCTGGATGATCTGGTCTTCCAGAGCGACAGCCACAGGTTGTACGCCGATCCATACTACCCGCTTAGCTTGCCCATGAGGGTTTACGTGTACGACATGCCCAGCAAGTTCACTTACGATCTCCTCTGGCTCTTCCGAAACTCTTACAAGGAGACCTTCAATCTCACCTCTAATGGCAGCCCCGTCCACCGCCTCATTGAGCAGGTTTTACATTTTTTACTTGTTATTGATACTAATTCCTTTTTAATTTTCTTAATGGAGCATTTGGATGCGGATGAACTGAATTGACGGGGCTAATTTTGTGCAGCATTCAATCGATTATTGGCTGTGGGCGGATTTGACGGCTCCGGAGTCAGAGAGGCTGTTGAAAAGCGTGGTGAGAGTGCATAGGCAGGAGGAGGCAGACCTCTTCTACATCCCATTCTTCACCACCATCAGCTTCTTCTTACTGGAGAAGCAGCAATGCAAAGCACTTTACAGGGTCTGACTGCCACCCCTCCCAAGGTTTCCCTTAATTGCTTGCTAATTGCTGCACATCATCCATACATATATCTGTGTGTGTGTGTGTGTGTGTCATAAGTTCATAACATATCTCACATTGTTAGCATCATGTAATGCGCAGTCAACTTAAACCTTTGTGCCCTTCTGCGTGTTCGACTGTATTTTGACCCTTTCGTACTGCAAAACTTATCTAGTACTATTGTTGTTATTTGTGTACGAAGGAAGTTGTCAAGTGGGTCACCGATCAGCCTGCCTGGAACCGATCCCAAGGACGGGATCACATTCTTCCTGTTCACCATCCCTGGTCTTTTAAGTCTGTTCGCCGCCTCATGAAGAATGCAATTTGGTTGCTTCCTGATATGGACTCCACTGGCAACTGGTCATTATTCCACTTTATTTCCTTCCTGAGCTCTAAATTCACTAAAGATCATTACTCCTTTCAAGCTGGTTTAACTCTATTTTGCTCTGCTTATAGGTACAAACCTGGACAAGTCTATCTGGAGAAAGATCTAATTCTTCCTTACGTTGCAAATGTTGATTTTTGTGATGCGAGATGCATATCCGAGACTCAATCCAAGAGAACAACATTGCTCTTTTTCCGCGGCCGGCTTAAAAGAAATGCTGTAAGCCTTTTGACTTATTTTTGGCTACAAAATGTGTTGATTTGAACTGAACCTGCTGGGAGTGATATAACATTTTCTTTTGGGATTAATTAAAGCAAGAGACACATACACTAAAGGAGGAGTTAGGCTTGAGTGCATTCAAAACAATTTTAAATGATGAAAAATGTGTGTAGGATATAGAGGCGAGATCTTTTCCGCAGTTAATGGATATCACCGTCAGTGGACTAAAGAATCATTGTGGGATAAAATTTTGTCCCATTCTCAGCTTAAGAACGCCTGGCTCTTATTCGCAGGCACACAAATTGTATTTCAACAGGTATAGCTAATTTATTGTGTTCTGATTTCAGGGAGGGAAGATACGCTCACAACTTGTAGCAGAACTAAGTGGTTCTGAGGGTGTAGCTATAGAGGAAGGGACAGCAGGAGAAGCAGGAAAGGCGGCAGCTCAGAATGGAATGCGCAAGTAAAATTTTTTGGATCCTTGCCCTGCTTTGTGATGTAATTTTGTTGTATCATCGTTAATTTAGTTGAGTTGGTTTCTCTGTCAGGTCTGTCTTTTGCTTAAGTCCAGCTGGCGATACTCCGTCCTCTGCTAGATTGTTTGATGCCATTGTTAGTGGTTGCATACCAGTTATAGTTAGTGATGAACTGGAACTTCCTTTTGAAGGAATACTAGATTATAGGAAGGTATGTATACCTAAACGTTCAGATTGTTGCTCACGGTAATGTCTGTCGAAATCCATCTTTCATGGCGTATACCTATATCGTTGGTCGTATAACCATTGTATTCAACAGTTGCTTTTTCATCTTTGCCTGCAGATAGCTTTATTTATTTCTTCTAGCGATGCTGTACGGCCAGGTTGGCTTGTAACATTTCTAAGAAACATTAGCCATGCTCAAATAGAGGAAATGCGTCAGAATCTTGCCAAGGTCTGTGACTGAAAATTTGAAGTGAAATGTTATTATTTTGCTGTTGCTGCTATCTGTATTGGTATATCTTTGTCAAAAGGTTGGAGTAGACATGAATCTTCACGGGGACTGATTTATGCTATTTTGTCTTTCCCAGTACTCAAGACATTTCCTCTACTCAAGTCCAGCCCAGCCCTTGGGTCCGGAAGACTTGGTTTGGAGAATGGTATGATTATCTTGGTCGACAAAACTGTATTGTTTATTACATGCAGCTGCATAAACAAACATAAGAAGCCTAGCCGGTTTAGAAGTATTGATTTAAGGTTTGTTTGTTGTGCAACAGATGGCTGGTAAGTTGGTTAATATAAAGCTTCACACCCGGAGATCTCAACGAGTGGTGAAAGAGTCGAGAAATATCTGCACTTGTGATTGCAAGCGTGCCAACTCTACAACCGTAGGTCACTTGTAACTGTGATTGAAGCTATATGAAAAAACAAAAACAAAATCATATTTTCATCGCAAGGAACAACCGGGAAGAACAGCCGTCATTGTCATTCTTCAATCCGGATCCCAGAGGCGGCAACGATTTGTAGCATGGGGGTGTAGGATAGGATTGGTCATTGGCGTGGTCTTGGCTTATCTTAGATCATTGAGAGCGGAGCAACATCAGTTGAATGAATGTGTGGGAATGTAGAGCTCGGCCCAATGTAACAGTGTTGATAGCGACATGCTCTCTGTGTATCTCAATTCTCAAGTTCAAATTTCAAATGCGAGTTTGGAAAAGGAAAGCGTTCGTTTTTTTTTATTTTTTTGGAAAAAGAAAGCGTTCGTTATTCGTACGAGTGTACGAGCTTGGTTTGGTAAATGGTTGGGTTGGGTTGGGTAAAGAGACCAAATAAAGCATGTTTTTTTTTCCCCTCTCTCAAAAGTTCAAAACAAAGAAAGGGCAAAGCGTGGGAAAGCGGTGGGGAATGCATGTGCTTGCTTGAATCGGGGGGCCCACGCGGTTGCCATCTTTCCACGAATACGCCGAGGACCGAGGCAGGAGGGGCGGGCCAACAAGAAAGACAAACCTTGGACTAGACGTGCCCAACATTTATCGGATTTTGCTCCTCACATTGATAATCCTATCTGATTAGATTAATATAAACTTGCAAAATCTTCTCAAACCCACCTCATAATCCCATTTGAAATCTTTGTATTCTTTTTCTTTCGCTTATTTTTAGTTATGACAAGTATAATCTTCATCAAATCTCATTTTATTCTATAATATTATTATCTGCATTTGTTTTTCGTGTCCTACTTTACCTATGTTGTCTAACTTTAACACAATCCTATTTTATCAAATAAGTTAAAGTGAGTTGCTAATCTTTTCGACTATGTTGGTTAGGTGACATGTGCTATGGCTTGTTTAGTGGAATCCATAGGTCATGGGAGGTGGGTCAAACTCAAATTAGGGGATGTTTTCTCCATATTGAGAGGGAAATATAAGAACAGAAGGTTAAATTTCAGGATTTGTGAATCAATTCTAATATTTTTGGATCCTTTTGTAAGGATTTTTGGGGGGCGTTTGTTTGTCCTCACTAAGTGGGACTGGACTGGACTGGACCGGACTAGTTGTTAGTCCAATACCATGTTTGTTCTATGCTAGGACTAACATTAACGAGACTAAAGGGGACTAGCGTCTTAGCGAGACCCCTAATAACCATGGGACTAGCTAAGACTATCATCTCTCTCGTCCTCATCATGCTCAACGACCACTCCCGACATACTCTTCGTCATCTCTGGTCACCTAAATCAATCATTAACTTTCCAATTCGACTCTTTTTCAAGTCCATTTCATAACCAACTTTCATATAAAATATACCAAATTGAAGCTGGGAGTGACAAGATTACAATTCTACCTGAATCAAGATCAAAAGGTGGTCGAATGTGGCCTTAAAATGGCCTGGAAGTCTCGGCCTATTTGGGCTTCTTTGAATCCATGACAGATTTGAGCATGCAAAGCTAAGATCTCAATCCAGGGATGGTGAGGAATTTTTTGGCGGTGCTAACTTCATCCTATTCAATGAGGGTTGGTAGGAAAACACATCGGGAAACCTGCAACTCGTCAGGGAAAATGGAACCGTGAGGTTCCGTTCGAACAACGCATAGCTAGAGAGGGAGGGAGGACAGAGAAATAGAGACTGGAATCGATAAGGAGTTTGACCGGGAATCAGAGAGAGACATGAATTAAGAGGTCTGGGAGGAAAAAAAGAGGGAGAAGGTGGGACGAAGAACTAAGAGAAGAGGGAAAGTGTGGGACAGAAATGGTAGGAAACACTACAAAACTAAGAACAAGTAGAGGCGAAAACATTTGCACCTATTAGTTTAAAATAGGGGCAAATAATGAGGTTTTCTGCACCTAATAGTTAGGAGTGGCGGATAATAGATTTGCACCTAAAAGTGGCGTTGCTATTAGTAAATAGGGGCAAATAAGTACTTATTTCCGCCCCTAATACATTTTCTGCCACGTAAGCTAATCTGGCGTGGAAAACATATTAGGTGCGGATGTTTATAGAATTAGGGGCGATTAATAATGCCCCTCCTTTATTATTTATATTTAAATATATCATTAATTATATTTGGTTTTTTACAATTTGGTGTACATTTATTCACTCCAAATAAATTTAAATTAATAAAACGTCAAATTATTTATAATTGATTTTAATTACTAAATTTACATTCATAATATTAATAACCAAATTTAAATTCATATTATTAAAGCTAAATGCATTATTATTGAAATTTTAACATTAAATATTATACATAAAACAAAGGTATCAAACCTGTCTCAGAATACATAACGCAAATGTTTCAATAAAGCATACAAAATACAATATAAAAGTATCAAATTTGTCCCAACAAGTTAATAAAAACATATTCAAGTACCACAAAATAGTACGAAACCAAAATCATCAACTGTGATTTGTAGGAACCCTCTCATGTGGAGACATGACCTGTTGCAAAAAGTCTGTGTCATTAAGCATTCCAGTAAACTCTCCAGGATGGTGAGGCACGGGATGGAACAACAATGGTTGGTACGGCTGCGGATGATAAAACTATGTTGATGGTGGATATGGATACGGAGGAAAGTGTTGATAAAGTATACTCTGACAAGATGACAAAGTATGTTGGGAAGGTGATTGGCGCTGGGAGAATGATTGTTGCGAACAAATTGTGTTAATTCCTGAGATATCTTACCCTGAAAAAATATAAAGTTATAACACACAATAAAAACCTATCAATCTAACAAGAAGTAATGTGTAAGAAAAATAATAAAAGAAGGGATATAATGGATTTATGTGGCATGTTTTTTCCCCCCGTGAAAATAGTAAAAACCTCCAAATCTAACAGCAACTAATCATTAAAACTTACCGCCATTTGCTCCGATGCATTATCAACCCAACTCTTTTTCTTATCACGTCGATGGTGCACTGTATAAAAAATCTCAATAGGATCAAGCTTTCGACCATGTTTTTTCTCCTAACTTTACAATGCATCAAATAAGTAATGAACACAATTACACCAACAATACAGCCTAATACATGTAAAAAAGTAAATTACAACGTCATAGTTTTCTTTAATATTGGACACACCAACAATAATAGTAAAACCACAATCCATACAATCACATCTTGTTTATATTTCAACAAACTAAATAAGATTAAGCAATACTTACAAAATCAGCTATGTGTCATGCGAAGCTCTTTGTGCCAACAATGTGATTAATCTTTTGCTTCTTGCAATTGATAACATTCACTTCAACCCTTATATGTTATTAAAAAGGGTAACAAATGTTTATATATCAAATGATTAATATAGGGTTGGGATTAAATGACAAATATTTTTACACTTATTCTAAGCCTTTAGATCAATTCACATCTAATGGCCTTAAATTATTGTCGAACAAACTGAACCTTTGATTTGGAAACTGAACCTCTGATCTATGGATATAAGGGTCACCGCCCTCTCTAATTTCTACAACTATATATGTGAGGTTCTTTTTGATCCATGGATATAAGGGTCACCACCCTCTCTGATTTCCATATATAACCCATTAGTGTATTATTTAGAGAAAATAGTACTTATTTTATTTTTTGATTGTTGTCCCAGTAATCAACCATAACCTTCCATGGTCTACACGGTTATCTCCACACATGAAACGTTCTGGCATGCCAACATATGGAGTGTAGTACTTTTCTTTTAATGTGGCCTTGTAATTTCTCCACCTTGTGGCCACTTTATCAACAATTTAAGGTGAATAATAGGAATATTAAGAATATCTTCCGGTCGCCAATCAATAGTATCCTGCAAAAAAAGTAGTGTTATAATAGGTATTTGCATTAGTTATTCCATTTAAGTAGTGTTACTTACATGTATGATCCTCCACACTTCCTCTATAGTATTATCCATATTGTCAAGCACGTGCCAATCCTAAAGCTTGAGTGGAAGCAAGTTTGAAGTTCTTGCCAAGCTACCTAAAAATTTGGATAATCCTTGGGCACGAGGCATAATCCATCTTGTGTGAACTCAATGTTCTCCTTACCTAATTTGCCCCAAGTAGGCTTATCATAACCATGACCCTTTTTCTCTTTAACTTGACCTACAAAACTAGTGCATATAAGTACACATAATAATTTGTCCAAAAAAGTACACATAATAAGAACGATAAGGAACTTAACACAAATGAGTTCACAAACTCTAAGGAAACACATACCATTTTCTTCATCTGCTTCTATGCTATCGTTTGAGCTATAATCCTCATTCAAATTAGAATGCTCCTCATGGGGCCTCATCTAAATAGTTAAATACTCAATCATAAAGTGCCAAAAAGTTACATTATGATTCAATTCCATTTAAAATATACGAATAGTAATTTCAATTAATCCCACAAGTAATTGTAGCTAGAAGGGGCACTAACTCACTGACTCCTCCGTGCCAACTATCACCCATGACCCTCTTGAAGCCAGGCACTGACACTGCTCAATCTCTCTTTACCTAAACCTCAGTGATTGCCGATTGGCATGGGACATTTCATTAAAGCAGTTTTTAGAAAGAACCATGTATGCATCCTACCCTCATCATATCATACGTTTAATATTTGTTTCAAAGTCCATCGTCAATCATCCCTCTTATATATTCCTTTTGTCATTTGCCTACATCTCAGATTCTGAGATTTCAACGAAAGAAAAAAGATTTTGGGAGATTGAGATATGTTAACTTTTGGATCATTGAAATGAGCAGTAAGTTCTGATTTATTTTTGTTGTAGTTTCTCAGCTCCTATTGTACATATATATACACACACGCATAGCCCACTACTATTGTATCAAAATTTTAATTTATATTTGTCTACTTTTACATCACATGGTTAGGGTTTATTCTGCCACAATATACCTCGCTGGTAAATCTAATAGAGAAAATAATAATAGTTACCAACTTCTCAAAACCCTAATTGGAAAAAATAGACTGATTCAAAAACACTAAACCAAAACAGTGCACAGAACGACAATAATAGAACAAAACAAAACAAAAATTAATCTAAAACTATCAATGAATTTTCTGAAGAAAAAAAAACCCTAAATTAACCATTCAAGAACATACCTTTGAAAATTGTGAGCCAACTACACATTCAAAATCGCACACACGGTATGCCTGCACGCTTTAAATTAAAAACCAAACCCTAAGTCAGTTAAATCAATTCATCAACAGAAAAATATGAATCATATAACAGGAGAAACGATAAGAGTAGATTAAAAAGGAAAAAAAAAAGAATTTTGCTTACCATGGAGCGTTCATAGTTGGATGAAGTAGAAAATAAGGACGATCGAGAGAAAACGAGACAGAGAGAAAATGAGAGAAACAAAGATGGCGTGAACAGGGAAAGAGAAGAAACTGAAACAAAAAAAAAAAGAATAAAAGAAATTAAAATAAATGTCAATTAGTTTAGGTTTAATTCATTTAAAACTTAAGAGAGGGAATTGAAGTTTTAACAAAACTCTCCCTCCCTTTGCAATTCTACAGCCGGCAATGCTCCAAAAAAAAATTCAAAAATTAAGCTCTCTATCGAGCTAAATAATTTTGGCACAAAAATAAAAAATAATATTAGGCAAAAAATATTTAAAAATTAATAATAAAAACATTAGGGGCGGATAATACCCCTCCTATTTATTTAAAATGACAGCTGGAAAAGTTTCGTGAATTTTTTTGGTGGCAATCTTCCCACCCAATCCCTCTTTAATATTGGATGCTATTTTAAACGCACCTAATACTACTAATTGGGGCAATTAATATTTCTGCCTCTAACAACTCATTAATAGATGCGGTTCTTTTAATCTGCCCCTAATAATTCATTTTCCTGTAGTGAAAAGATGGAGAAAAAAGATAAGATCATAATAAAATATTAATATTTTATATATTAAATAATATAATATTAGAATTTGTTATTATCCAGCTTCTTAGTCCAACATTGCACCAAACGCTTCACTAAGTTAGTTCAGCTTAGTCCTTGAAGCTAGTTCAGTCCGAGATAGTCTAGCGCAACAAACGCACCTTTAGAGTTGTATTTTGAGAGACTCTACCTCCATTGCTCTCCTCTTTATTTTTCTTGATTGAAAAAATCATGCCCTGGTTTGACATCCCAAGTCCCTGCACTCGTAGGTTCTACTAAGATAGTTGAAAAGAACACAGATCCCCTTCGAATTCATTATGTGGGAATCCTGGAGATCCCCACATCTCAGTTGTACATCGTGAATCGTGCGGTCATAAATTATTTTATTTTTATTATTTTAAATTAAACACAAATAGTACCTGACGAAAACTGACTGCATGATATATGACGAACGACTGAAATGTAGGGATGCCTAGGATCTCCACAAAATGGATTACCACGTCATTCCTTGATGTTAAATTCAAAGACAATCATCATTCTTGATTACATGACCACCAGGTGGCCAAAATAACGAAATTGAATGAAAAATCGTTAAAGATGTAATGTATATATATTTTTTACAACGATAGAATAGTTTACACTAAATTAAACTATATGAAGTGATATTTGAACACAAAATCTTATGTGCATGATTCTTAACTAGCTGATTTAATAAGCAATTGTTTGCATTCAAATAGTAGTTTTCAAGCATTACCTTATTCATTGGTTCGTAGGCATTGTAGGTATAATTGTTTTCTATTTATTTAATAGAATTTTACGAATAAATTATAAACGGAAGAAGGATATAAAAAAATGATGCCTCGTGGCACCGATATCATGACAGATATGCCATGACAAATCGCACCAATGTACGTAATACGTGCATATATTCATGATTCACAAGCAAAAACCAAATTTATTAATTTACTAGATAGGGATAGGATGGACTTATCTTTGGCTAGTGAGTATTTTTATAAAAGTAAATACAAAGTAAAAACCAAATTTATTTATTTATTTATATAAGATGGGGTTTTTTTAATTTTTATTTTTAAACAAGGAAAGTGCATTTTAGGGCGTAGAGGCCAAAGAGAAGACAAGAGAGCCTGCGAAGAGGCAAACAACAAACCAGAGAAAGCAAGGAAGGCAGTACCAAGTATTTATATAAGATGAGATTGCCCTTACATCTTAAATCAATTTCCATTTCTCAAAGTATTGCATTGCCATTTGGTAACCGAGTGGGGTGGAGTTGTCTCTTGGTAATTTGGTAGCACAGTTGTGTGTTTGTGTGTGTGTGTGTATTATATATAAATATTAGTTGATGTGAAATTTACAGGCTTTCTTTCTTCTTCTTATTCAAACCAAGTTTGATTTTGATTTCACACGTAAACTGAACACTGCCAGCTCATTATTCAGTAACCACTAATATCTCCTCAATACCCTTTTCTTTTTAGTTTCTCCTGTTTTTTTGTTGCTTTTATGAGATGAGAATATGAGAGGGAAACTTAGAGCAAGGCGCTGGAATATAGTAATTGGGCTGTTAGTGTTTGGCATGCAGGTGTCACCGGACTAGATCATCTGAACGTTTCTTTGTATTATTCTATTTTGTGTTTGGGCAATCGGCCATAAAGTGCTCTATCTAATTATACTTTCATAATCCCATGGACTGAAAAGGACAGGACAGTGCCTTCTTTTTAAGTATTTTAATTACTTCCCTTTGACCTTCATTCACCCTTTACCCTTTTGCTTTCTTACTTTTAGCCTTTTAAATGCCCTTTTATCTACGTATTTACTCTTTCTTTATGTATGAAGTAAAAATAAAAAATTTGGTCTCAGAAGACGATTTTGTTTAACCATTCTACAACTACGTTACTTCAAAAATTGAAAACTTTTTATTTTTTTTTATTTTAAGAGGTGAGTGGCGATGTTATTTTATTTTTTATTTTTGATAGAATATGGAATATTCCCTCTACCCATAGGATAGAAGGATAGAAGGATAGAAAGAGAGAGTCAAAACCTTAACATAAACTTATGGACACTGCAAAATCTGAGATGGTGAGGCTTCCCATTTTCTTAATGACAATAATAATAAAAATGGAAAGACACCTAATCTTAGACTGTCACACGCAATTCATAACCACCAAGACTAAGCATCCCTGAATGAGTTTTTCTTTCTTACTAAATCAATAATAATAGTAATCAATCAAATAAATAAATGCCATATAAATCCACAAATTCGCAATTGGAGGAAAATCTGCCGAGAGGGAGCCGGCCATCCACCGCAATTCTAAGTCATACCCACCAACACTGAACAACCTTCCCTTTACTTGCCACCGTAAATCCCATTGGATATATGAATCCTTTGTTTTTTCTATGAAACCACTGTAATATGAATCTAAATTCTAATTAAATCAATAAACTATATAAAGTGCTAATTATTCTTTGGTGTTAGTTTTTGTAGTATCCCACATTGGCGGGCTGATGGTTGGTCACTGACCTTATATGTACATGCTCATCTCTTCCTAGTGAGACGCGTTTTGAGTAATTAGGTTCTCTTGTCCAATAACAAATCTATAAGGGCGTGACCCAAAACGGACAATATCTTGCTACATCGGAGGCAAGATGTGATAGTTTTATTTTTGTATTTTATAAATTCACACTTTACAATACATATCCAAGAGATAGCGAGCTATAGAATATTATGTCCAAGCAAACTTATAAAACTCACAACAGAAAATTAGAGGTGAATGGAGACATGATGCAAAGTGTGAATATAAAAAATTTCACATTGCGTGAGGGGGGCTTTTGACACGGTAAGCCGTTATATAGACAACAAATTTGGTGCTTATTGCTTAGATTAGGAAGTGTTGACAAAATAAAAGGATACCACGTCAAAATTGACAAAATGTAATATAAAATGGATATTTTTATTTTGAATTACATCAAGACATTTGATGATAAAAATTCCTCACTTGTTGTGGAAGTAGGTGAGTAAGTTGCAAATTTGAAACATTTGAACGTGATTAGTATTTAGTAGTGCTTTGTGTCTCTAATTTCTTAGATAATAATAATAATAATATGCAACTTTAAAGGATTGCATTTGCTAAATTTTGAAATACAAGGCCGGAATGTAGGGACGTCAAATGTAATTTTGTAAATAAAAAATAGAGAAAGAGACAGACCCGTTTGTACCGACGTGTTTTTATTTATTTATGAAAAATATTTAGTTTGAAAATAATAAGTGGGAAAAGGCAGCGATGTCTGTATTACAAGACTAAGTACTGCTCACGACTAAGTCCTGCTCACGACTAAGTCCTCCAAGTCCCAAACCCCGTTTGAACCCATTTGATTGAGGAGAAATTTTTTGTTGTGATCGTAATATACGTGACACATTACGTATTTTTATATAAGTGATAAAAAAATTTATTTTTAAAGTTATTAACATTGTAACACACATATTTTATCATTTATATAATGACATGTGGTGTAATACTTCGTGTTCCGATAAAAATTTATCTTGTTTGAGAATCTTGTCTTCTCTTTCTTCCCTTCTTTCTTTTGTTATCAAATGCTGCTGCTGCCGCTGCCTCCTGGATACTAGATAGATACATAACTCAACGCAACGGACAATTGTAGAGAGGGAGAGAGAGAGAGAGAGAGAGAGAGAGAGAGAGCCAACTCGCCATCTTTGAAATTTGAATTGAACAATTCCCCTTGAGAGTTGTGAGACAAAACCCTTTCGCTTTCGTTGAGTCTCTTTGCAACCTCCACCCTCACCCCCCCACACACGCACATGCTTCAGATCTCTCTCCTCTTATAAACACTTCACATTTTGTTAATTGTTCCACCATCTCTTCCTTTCTTCTCCCATTTTCTTTCACCGCTCTCGAATCGATTCGGACATGCTCCGATTTTTTCTCCACTAGACAACTAGCGAAGAAAAAGGTAAAAACGTTTTTGTTTTTCTTCTTCTTGGTCCGTTTGGTTGCTGGGGAAAATAATGCCCATGGATTTCTGATGTGATGTGGTTTCTTAGACTAGCAGCTAGTTGCTGGTTTTCAAGATTTGGGGGTTCACTCTACTCACCCAATTCGATTCGATTCCATGTGATGTGTGTTTTTAGTGTAAACTTGGTACTTGTACTGGGTATTTTGTACTGGGTGTTTCCTGCTTTGTTGTCGAGTTTATGGGCAGCGGATCATATTTTGACTTTGCGTTGCTTTCTGTTGAGTTTTGATATTTACAAGGTCCGCTGTTGATTTTTATTTTCTTTTTCAATTGTTCTGATGCAGTTTTGAATTGCTTTTTCTTTGTGAAAAGCAGCAACGAAGGATTAATCACTGCTACTGGTTCAAACATGGCGTCCAGATCGTTTAAGCCGAGCCGCTCGGATATGTCATCAAACTCTGATATGCCTGATTCCAACAACAAGACTCCAATCCCTCCAACTGTGACATTTGGCCGCAGAACTTCCTCGGGTCGCTACGTCAGCTACTCCAGGGATGATCTCGACAGTGAACTTGGGAGTGGTGAGTATATGAACTATACAGTGCACATACCACCAACCCCGGATAACCAACCCATGGATCCATCCATCTCACAGAAGGTTGAAGAGCAATATGTGTCCAATTCCCTTTTTACGGGAGGATTTAATAGTGTTACGCGAGCCCATCTTATGGACAAGGTGATCGAATCTGAAACAAACCATCCTCAGATGGCTGGTGCTAAAGGTTCATCATGTGCAATTCCTGGCTGTGATGCAAAGGTGATGAGCGATGGACGCGGAGAGGATATTCTTCCTTGCGAGTGTGATTACAAAATATGCCGGGATTGCTATACGGATGCTGTGAAAACTGGGGGTGGTATTTGCCCTGGATGCAAGGAACCGTACAAAATCACAGATTTGGATGAAGCGGCTGCGGATAATGATGCACGGCCACCGCTCCCACTTCCTCTGCCAAAAGTATTGTCTAAAAATGAGAGGAGATTGTCGCTGATGAAGTCTACAAAGTCAGTGCTAATGAGGAGTCAAACTGGGGATTTTGATCACAACCGGTGGCTCTTCGAAACAAAGGGAACTTATGGGTATGGGAATGCCATATGGCCCAAGGAGGGAGGTTTTGGAGATGATAAAGAAGATGAAGTCGTTGATAGAACAGAGTTGTTGAACAAACCATGGAGGCCACTCACTCGGAAAATAAAAATACCTGCAGCTATTATAAGCCCGTATAGGTACATATCTTACCTTATGCTTGTCCACTCTTTACCTCCTTAGCTTAAGATATACTAGGTTATGATGGCAATCTCATATGCAAAACTTTAAACTTCAACACATCACCATGCCACATCTGACTTTCGTTGAGATGCATTTGTACATCAAGTGATAAGAAGATCCATAGAGTACACATATGTAGTCCCATGGCTGTAAGCGTAAGGTAGTGATCACATGTGATCTAGGGTTAATTTATTTAGATTGGAGAATGCTTTCGACCTATGTGTCACCGCTCCAAAATTTAATTGTCTGATGAGCAACATCTTGGTGCAGTTCTACTGATAGATAGATAGCTCCATGACCAGTTATTTTGCATTGAAGTTGCTTTAATTTTTTTCATGGCCTATTGTTTGGATTATAAATATGCTGTGAATACTGACTTCTGATGAGTACTGGTTACGTAGTATATATAGTGTGTATTCATAAACTGCATGCTTATGCTATTGTTTATGGTCTTCTAAAATTTACGTATGCTCAATAGTTCCAAAATATCCAGACTCATTCGCTGATTATCTGCCTGGTGAGTGCTGATATTCCTTTTGAGGTCATTCTTTTCATTGCCCTGCAAATAATTGCCTTTTTTCTCTCTGTTACTTTTGTGTTACAGGCTTCTGATTTTTGTTCGTATGGGTGTCCTTGGGCTGTTCTTGGCATGGAGGATCGATCACCCAAATACTGATGCAATGTGGCTCTGGGGAATGTCAATAGTTTGTGAGATATGGTTTGCTTTTTCTTGGCTTCTTGACCAACTGCCAAAGTTCTGCCCAATCAATCGCTCGACAGATCTTAATGTCCTGAAGGAGAAATTTGAAACACCTAGTCCCAACAACCCCTCTGGGAAATCTGATCTTCCAGGCATAGATATCTTTGTGTCCACTGCCGATCCAGACAAAGAACCACCACTTGTCACTGCAAACACCATCTTATCTATTCTAGCTACTGATTACCCTGTTGAAAAGCTAGCTTGCTATGTTTCTGATGATGGAGGTGCCCTTTTAACTTTTGAGGCCATGGCAGAAGCTGCTAGTTTTGCTAATGTATGGGCACCATTCTGCCGTAAACATGCTATTGAACCCAGGAATCCTGAATCTTACTTCAGTTTGAAGAGGGATCCATACAAGAACAAAGTGCTCCCTGACTTTGTCAAGGACCGAAGAAGGGTAAAACGTGAATATGATGAGTTCAAGGTTCGGATCAATGGACTGCCTGAATCTATACGCCGACGATCAGATGCTTATCATGCTCGGGAAGAAATCAAGGCCATGAAGCTTCAAAGAGAGAACAGAGAGGACGAACCATCGGAGGGTGTGAAGATTCCCAAAGCAACGTGGATGGCTGATGGGACGCACTGGCCAGGGACTTGGTTGACTGCTTCACCTGAGCATTCTAAGGGTGACCATGCTGGTATTATACAGGTATTCCTATAGTCCTGGTAACCTATATTATTTTGTTCTAACTGCAGATGAGATTGTTCTTACATATTTTGTATGTGCACACTATAACAAGTAGGGCAACATGAGGGTTAACATTTATTCGCCATGCAGGTGATGTTGAAACCTCCCAGTGATGAACCGCTGCATGGAGCTGATGATGATGCTAGGCTCATCAACCTCACAGATGTTGATATCCGACTTCCCATGCTTGTTTATGTGTCGCGTGAGAAACGCCCAGGCTATGATCACAACAAGAAGGCAGGGGCCATGAATGCCCTCGTTCGGGCCTCTGCCATCATGTCCAATGGCCCGTTCATTCTCAACCTTGACTGTGACCATTATATTTACAACTCTCAGGCAATGAGGGAGGGCATGTGCTTCATGATGGATCGTGGTGGCGACCGCCTTTGTTATGTCCAGTTCCCTCAGAGATTCGAGGGTATCGACCCTTCAGACCGATATGCCAATCACAACACTGTTTTCTTTGATGTCAATATGCGAGCTCTTGATGGACTTCAGGGCCCAGTTTATGTTGGAACTGGATGTCTCTTTCGTAGAGTTGCCCTTTATGGTTTTGACCCACCTCGGTCAAAAGACACTCACCCTGGTTGTTGCAGTTGCTGCTTCTCTCGTCGCAGAAAGAATACCTCTGTAGCCAACACCTCCGAAGAAAACCGATCCTTAAGAATGGGTGATTCTGATGATGAAGAGATGAATCTCTCCCTGCTGCCTAAGAGGTTTGGGAACTCAACTTTCCTCATTGATTCGATTCCAGTGGCAGAGTTCCAAGGTCGTCCGCTAGCAGATCACCCAGCTGTGAAGAATGGACGCCCACCTGGTGCTCTCACCGTTCCCCGTGAGCTTCTTGATGCCTCTACTGTTGCAGAGGCAATCAGTGTCATTTCTTGCTGGTATGAAGACAAGACTGAGTGGGGAGAGCGCGTAGGGTGGATTTACGGATCAGTTACTGAAGATGTGGTCACTGGGTATAGGATGCATAACAGAGGATGGAAATCAGTTTACTGTGTGACCAAGCGAGATGCATTCCGTGGAAGTGCTCCCATCAATCTTACAGATAGGTTGCATCAGGTTCTGCGCTGGGCTACTGGCTCAGTTGAGATTTTCTTCTCCCGCAACAACGCGCTCCTAGCCAGCTCAAGAATGAAGTTTCTGCAAAGGATAGCATACCTCAATGTGGGTATCTACCCCTTTACCTCCATCTTTCTTATCGTCTACTGCTTCCTCCCGGCACTATCCCTCTTCTCCGGTCAGTTCATTGTGCAGAACCTCAACGTTAGTTTCCTGACTTACCTTTTGGCCATTACTCTCACTCTATGCATGCTTGCCATCCTTGAGATTAAATGGTCTGGCATCGAGCTAGAGGAGTGGTGGAGAAACGAGCAGTTTTGGTTGATTGGAGGGACTAGTGCGCACCTTGCTGCTGTGCTTCAGGGGCTACTGAAAGTTATTGCAGGGATTGAAATCTCTTTCACCTTAACTTCAAAGTCAGGTGGCGATGACGAGGATGATGAGTTTGCTGACCTCTATATTGTGAAATGGTCCTCTCTCATGATACCGCCGATAACAATCATGATGGTCAACTTAATCGGCATAGCAGTTGGGTTCAGCCGCACAATATACAGCGAAATACCAGAATGGAGCAGGTTAATTGGCGGGGTGTTCTTCAGTTTCTGGGTATTAGCGCATCTGTATCCGTTTGCCAAAGGGTTGATGGGGAGACGAGGAAAGACGCCCACCATTGTTTATGTGTGGTCAGGGCTCATTGCGGTTACCATCTCTCTTCTTTGGGTGGCAATCAATCCCCCTTCGGGTGCCAGCGGAATTGGGGGATCCTTCTCATTCCCGTAGAAAGGGGGTCGTTCGTCTAGTGTTAAATCTTGTGTGGAGTTACATTTCTTTATTTGTTTGATACCTGAACAAGTCAATCTTGCTTGTTCCTCCATTTGAATTTTGTCGAGCAGACTAGCAGTAACAGTAAGGAAGAATGATGGGGACCAAACAGAGAGATAGGAGGAGGGATATGGATGTATGATGTCGTCGTCTTAGTTGTTTCTTCTTCTGGCATTTTATGGATGCTTTTTAATCACTGTTTCGCCTTCACTTTCACTTGGTAGTTGGTTGGTACATTCCTAATTCCTTGGCCATTTCGTATGTTCCTCACTTTTTATTCTTCTCGCTTGAAATTATTTTTTATTTTTTTGGTCAAATTTGGATTTATATTAACCCAACAGTTGCGTGTTTTTCATAAACTGTGAGCGAATTTCAACAAAAAGTCAAACATAAAACCTATTTTCTTGCAATCATTTTTCTCATAAACTGTAACCTACCATCTTTAGTCGAATTTTACAAATTTCAACAAAAGGGCAACATAAAATCTATTTTCTTGCAGTAATCCCCCACGGTAGGACATGATCAAAAATTGACTTGTAACGAATTGTGCCATTATCGCAATTAAAATCACATTAAACATATTTTAGCGTCAAATAATAATGCTAACTCGAAATGACCGAAATGCAGTACGTTAATGTTGCAAGATGCCATTACATTATAAAAAAACATACACTACAAGGACCAAAACTTGCAAATGCCTGCTATGCCTTGACTTTCTTACTGGAACCATCTTTCGATTTCTTTGACTTCCGTTTTTTCGTAGCTGCCGTTTCTTTCAACCGCTCAGAGGTCTTTCGCTCCTCGTCTTCAGGTACGTTTATCAACGTTCCATTCTCGTCGTCCGCAGCAGAGTGCATCAAAGACTTGTCCTGCAAGACTCTTGTATCTGTCTCTGGTTCAATGACTGACATTCCAGCCAGAGTGTACTTCACCAAATACGTGTTTGTTTCGTGCCTGTCCATTCTGCTAAAATGCCTCTGAGAATACGAGAGGAGACCTTCAAGGATTTCCCCAATGCCTTTTATCTGACAAAACCAAAAATCACTGTCAAGCCTTGAGCTATCTGTAGAGCGCTGTGCTTTTCTTTGTAACCTTAATTAGATGCGGGCGCAAAGGTATGTTCAGCAAAGACAACTACCTCATTAATCTTTGTTGGACTGAGGATGTTGAAAACTTTGAAAAGCACAAAGTGTGCAACATGACACAGCTTTGGCTTTGTATTCCATTCTCGAACATATTCAAATAGTAGCCTGATCTCTTCCTCGCCGAGGGCAAGAAGGGCTTTCTCCATCTGCTTTTCAGTCTCTCTCTTCCTGCAGACAATTTGAATGGGTTAGTCTCAAAGTTTATGAGACAACCAGCAAGTGGAAAAATAAAAACATAAAGAGAAGATAAAAGCAAACCTCCAGATTTCAGAAAAGCACTGATAAAGCCTATGAGGCCTGCGAAGCTCAAATGCGACTTGAATTGCTTTAGAAAAGTCAGCATCTAATACAGCATTTTCTAGTTCTTGATTCTTTAAAACACCTTCCTCCTGTATAATCATGAAAATTTCCATTATATCCATCAAGTGAATTTGACATAACTAGATAAAGAAAATACAAATTGATAATCTGGTGACGTGCGGGTTGCCTGGGAGCAATATTTATCCACATTTAATATCTTCAGATTTCACCTATCAATATAAATATAAATCTTTGGACCAAATCTTTCAATAACCTTACCTGACTTATTAATGAAATTCAGTTAAATATAATATCAATGGGCTTAGAGATGAATCCGTTCAATTTTTAAGATTCTGCATTTGATGAAACCATATTAAGTATTACCTCTATACACCAAAAATAAAAGCAATGTGATAACTCACCTCCCTACGAAAAGCTTCCTCTTTATCAGAAGCAGTACAATCATACCACATATTGATGACCGCATTGCTGCTGCCAGTTGCAAGCATTTCTGTCTTTTTTCCGACAGCCAAGGCATAAACCTGTATGATAAATTCTGTCAATGACAAGGAAAGCAAAAACTACTTGGTGGGGAAGAAAGGAAGAAGACCAACATCAAGATATCTCACCCAACCTATTTAGTTGCTATAATCCAAAGTTCCAATCTACAACTTTACTACTACATGATGATCACAATTTGACTACTACATGAATATCACATGTTTTCCGTGTATTATCCAATCTTGTAGAGAACTTTCAATGAACTGATTAGAACATTCTATAGATGTGACTACAACATGATGGTCATGTGTAAATGATTGACAATGACGAGAATTTCAAATTCCTAACTTCTAAGCTATAACTTTTAACATCTTGTAATATATGAATATATCTAACGATGTAGCCTATAATATGCACTATAGTGACAAGTAACTTGAAATGCATATTTTCAGCACCTTGTCATCATGCTGATCATATGTAGCAATGCATTCATCGGTTTTGACCATCCACAGTTTTATCAACCCATCAGCACCTGAAAGTGATGACATAGTCAATGCGTATATAATCAGAGTTTCAAGGATGTGAGAAGAACCAAAGTGGTAACTAAGCCTCATTACCTGAAGAAATAAATTGGGTTCCACGAGTAAGAAATGATGCTCTTAATACACTTGATGTATGCCCTTCAAATGTTTTCAAGCATGAACCATCAGATATGGCCCATATTTTTATTGTTTTATCACCAGAAGCCGTTATAACACATTGATCAACTGGAGAGAACTCTACAGACCAAACTCCCCTTTTATGACCCTTAAGTACAACTACTGGTACAAGATCCGGAAGCCTCCATACACAAGCAGTGCGATCCTGATCAATGAAAACCCAGAAAGTTTAATAAGGTAGTGTCATTCAGCGTATTTAGGATCCTCCTTTCTTCCAAAGAAACATCAACTATAATTAGTAATATGATAAAAACGATAGAATCAAAGAAGCAGTGCCTCAAAGCTTACAAACCTGAGAGCCGCTACAAACTAAACTATCATTTGGTGCAACAGCTACTGAATTAATATCCTTATCGTGGGCCGCTACACCGGCCTTTGCTTTCAGATTCACTGGTTTTTCCGCATGGTCTGAAAGACCATCCAAACTCCACACCTTGAGAGTACGATCACTGAAAAAGAAATGATATAGGTAATTTTAAGCACCTAATAGAGCTCAATAGAAGTATCCTCCTTGAGGTTGCAACCAATAGGGTAATCTTTCAACCATTTAAAGCATCACCAGTAACTCCAAAGATAGCTTAGGTTACAATTGTAAACAAACTGTAAGACAGAATGCTGGTAAAAGGATGAGCTGCATAAGTGCTCACCTACAACCACTAATGAAGAAGTCTTTCCGCTTTTTTGAGAAAGCAATAGCTCCAATACCTCCCATATGACCTATGCCAAGACCAAGGCAATATTTGCTTTCTGAATCCCACAACCTAACCTACAGATAATGGAGTAAGAAATGTGAACAAACCACTTATCAACACAGCGATATAGAGAGAGAGAGAGATTCAAAGGGGAGGGTGAGAATGAAGTGAAGTGTTTTCACACAGCTGTCGTCTCTAATAGGGTTCATGCAATCTATGTGACTGCCCTATGAGAAGAACAGAAACTGAAACTTACAGTGTTGTCTTTGCTTCCGGTCACAATAAGTGGTTTTCCACGACTTGATAAACAGGTGTCAAGGCATAGAACAATTCCGGTATGACCTGCCAATACATACGAACATGACATGGATGCAACATCATATACTCGTACCTGCATGTTTCCAGATTAAACAATACATCAATAACCAAATATATAACACATATTTCTTAATCACACATATACTTCAACTTCAAGCATGCACCCACATGGTAACTTTGCCCAACTTCAAATAGACAGGACCAGGTCACCAGGAAAACAACAAAAATGTACATTTGCAAACAATGTCAACGACAATAATTCCCAAATAAAAGACAATTGGAAATGAACAGATGGATATTCAGCTACAAAACACACCAAAAACAAAGAATGTGATCATCTATATCAGAATATTCATGAAAGAAGATTTGCATGCACCAGCTCTAAATCCTCGTCAGTGAAGCAAGGATTTTTGCAAACATACATGGTGGAAATACATAATGGTATACAGATTGAAAAAGGGCCTCTTATAGAAGATTTTAATGTCAAAACCAATTTTCACCAAAATTTCAGTTCAAAGGTTTTAAGATAACAATGAAGAAACTTACATATTTAGTAGAAACCAATTCTACTTGAAAGCCACCAATATGCACAACTTAAGATAGATATGAATCCAGTACATTTACCTGTTCGAGATTTGTGGCAACAGCAAGAAATTGTTCCTCATCCCCTACAAACTTCATATCCACAATCTCATCATTGTAACCTACAAGTCTTTTGCTCAATTCAAATTCCAGTGTCCCATCCGGCAACTTAATTGGGGAATATAAAAGGAACTCCTGATCAGCAGTCACACAAAGCAACCCTTTATCTGAAGGAAGCATGACAGCTGCGGTGAAACCCCTATTTGATTGATCCACATCTGAAGATAGAGTAACATCTGAGGACTTTTGCTCATATAGGCAAACTGCACTGTCAAAATAAATAGAGTACCAATAAACAAACTCATAAAAAAACAACCATTCATTCAAAAATCAAAATCACAATTATTTAATGCACAAGGAAAATTACTTATAACCAAAATTAATTCAAACGAAATAGTATAAGAACGCCCTTAGGATTTACCCTTCAGAATTCCAAATCCGTACAATCCCACGGTCACCAACTGTTATAAAACAGATTTCAGGTAATCCACTTTTCTTCCCACAAGGCTTCTTGCAGGAACCCAAATAGGATGATAATGGAGTTCCAGAATGGATTGCACACACAGCTTCAAGAACCTCATATGTTGTTACAGTCTTCATGCAGCTATAGTCATGAAGGTCCCACAAGATTACAACCTAAAACCATTCAGCAATCAATATCTTGTTAACATATCAACAAGCATTGGAAAGTACACAGCAGGACAAATAATGCTCAGTGAGCTTTCCAGTGAGAGGCATTTGAGAAAATATGTTGACAAAAAAAAATTCAGGAGTGCATAACAAAAAAATAATTAGACAAAAGCATATTCTTATGTCAATACTCAATATAGAAAATCTGGTTAAGGTTGGCCACCGAAACCCTTCACTATCCATGATCTACTCATTCATGACCCAAAACAACCCCAGTTACAATATTTAATTGGCGCACACTCAGATCAAACTTAGCCACCTCTATTACAAAGACTAAGGCTCAGAACAAACAAAGAGAATACTTGGTGGTTCTGAATGAAAAAATAAAAGCGCAAACTGAGGCACACAGATGCATGCACATGTAACAGAAAAATTAGCACTAAAGTATTGAGTGTACCCAAGATTAGTTCAGGCCTTACCTTATCTCTTCCAGCTGTGAGCAAAGTCCATCCGTCTTCAGACAGTGCCATAGAAGTTACTGTTGAGTTATGTGCATTAAGCGTCGCAACACACTTCTTGGTTAATAGGTCCCAAACATGCACATTTGTATCATCGCTTGCAGAGAAAAGCTAGTAAAATATAGATCAGCATGATGAGTCGTTACAAATGCACAAAAGAAGTAGTTTCAACCCACTTCATCTGGAAACATAAAGGCGGAAACAACAGGTAAGATCTATGAGGACATTGAGCTTACAAGTTGTTTAGTAGGATCAGGGTGGAAGAAAACACTAGAAACAACCCCTTTGTGGCCTTTAAAGTAATGAGTGCAAAAGCTGCCATCAACATCCCAAACAAGAACCTTCCTATCAGCTCCGGCAGTCGCAAGCAATCCACCAGACGGGTGACAAGACATTCCCATAACTGGCCCCTCATGACCCTACTCCGAAACCGAAAATGCCATACCCAATAATTTATCATTTTAGTAATAGTAACTAATTAATCAGCAGCCAAAGAGAAGCGTTTGATTTGAATTGAACTGAATTGATTAGGAAATTACCTTCCAAGAACGCACGCACTTCAAGGTGGAGAGGTCCCAAATCCTAATTTGGCGACTGTGACCCGCGGAGAAGAGCAGCCTATTGTCGGGGCTGAGGGCCAAAGCTGTAACTTCATCTAAGTCGCCTTCAATGGTAGACCGAATCGAGGCGTTCGATGAATCCACGATCTTAATGGATTCGCCGCACTTGCAGGCGATGAATGAGCCGTCGGATGAGACGGCGAAGGGACCGCCGGAGTAGAACTGCTGCAGAGATGGCACGCACCGGTAGTTCTTCTTCAGAGGTAGAGACGCCATGAGAGAATAGGTGGAGCTCCGGTCTCAACGGTTGAAGGTAAATGTGTGGGAGCTCAAATAGGGTTTAAGGATGCTATCAACAAAAATCGAATAGGGTTTAACGAAAGAAAGGAAACACGGAGGAGAGAGAGAGGAGGGAGAGAGAGAGGACCAAGTTTTTCTTTCTTTTCTATTTTTTAACTTATTATCTATGAGGATTGATTGAGGCAGCCCAAAATATGGGCCAAAGAGGTGATGGGCTTCACTTGGACTGGAGAGTTGTAAAATCCTGTTAAGATATTAATCCATTTTTGCTGGGCTTTTCGATGATCAAACTAGAGAGAACCACTAAATAGTTTCTCACCCCAAAACCTTTCTTACGGAAAAACACTTTGATAAAATTTTGCATCCACAACATTTTTTTTACTTTGAGACAAAGAACAAAAAAGAAGTCACTCATGAAGTTTTGATTGAACAAAAATGTCCTTGATAATAATAAAAAGTGCCCTTAATGATTAAAAAAAATAAAAATTGCGATGTGCTTTTTATTTTTATTTTTTTTATTTTGTAAATATTATTAGACAATAGTGCTTCGATGTTTCTCATGTTGAATAGTTATAGATGCTATAAAGACTCGTTTAAGATTGCTTTCGAAAATATGTAGTATATTTATTCAAAATTCAAATTTTTTTTTTTTAACATTTGGAAGTGTTTCCTAAATAGCGGTGGACTATGTCTATTTATGTGTGACCCTTTTGTATTAAAGATGTGGTTAGCATTCGTAAAGGTGGTCGCTAAGCGGGGTCCAAATAGCATCATTTCTAAGTCATTGTTTATCACCATAAATCAAACTATTCATGGCATGCTTGCTTATTTAGAATATACGCGGAAAAAATGATAAAATCCTCGTGTCGAGGATTACTATGACCTATTAATGTCCATTATCCTTTGACACTTGAGTTATTCAAAAAAATTCAAAAAAGTATTACTTCTAGTGTAAGTGAAATTTACCACTTAGTACTACGACCCAATGATTTTTCTTTTGACATGTAAGTAAGATGTTACGTGTCCGACTCATGTGGATGACGAGGACATGTTATCTTTGTGTTGCGTCTAGGTAGTGACTTGACGAATTCCGTAGTATAATCCAACCCCTTATCTTTTTCAAAGCAAAATTCACATGGAACGTGAAAGAAAATTATTGAAAGTGAAATGGAGCAATAGTTCCCTCGTGTTGTTAGACATCCATGTGGTACCTACCTTAAGATATGTAGTTTCTTGTTTTAATGCATGCCTTGTTCGTATGTAGGCATGCAGGAAGAAGAGTAGCTATTTGGTCTTCAACAACAAAAACTAGGGAATAAGAAGACCGTTGGGTACTTGAAATTGTACAATTGGCTGAGAAGGTCAGTTCATTTGTGGGAGTGGAGGTGGAGGGAGGGGGCTTTACATAATAGTCAATTAGTTGGAGGTGGGGAAGGCAGGCAGCTTGTTGAATTTTCATTTCTTTTGGTAAGATACTAGATATACTAATTATGTCTTAATCAGACTAATTATGCCTTAATCATAAGGGAAGGCTTTAGCCATGCCTGGTCAACTTCGGACTTTGTTTTACTTTGTCTTAATGTTACTTTCAATTATTGATAACCTATCCTCAATCGTTAATTATTTCATAACTTTTTTTTAAATTTAATGTGCAATGCACGACAAATTTTTTATGCAAACAACTCTAGCTTAACAAAATAATTGACAAAATCGACGGTATAAAAGACAATGACATGCCACTTAGAACTACGATCTAGTAGTATTTCTCTTCATTTCACTTGTAAATGAAATGTCTTAGGTTCGATTATCGCAAAAAACAAAAGACAAAAGGCAAAGTTGAACCATATTATTATGGCAATCCCATTGTAAGGCTTAGCCCACTTCCCACCCTTTTAGTGTAGATACTATTGATTGTTCAAAAGAAAAAAAAACAATGACATGCCACTTAGTACTACGGTCTAGTGAGATTCTCGCTAAATGCGAATTTGAATTACATTATACTAGCACATTGTGAGGCTTAGTTCACCCCTTTCCTTTAATGTAAATAATATCATTTGTTTATAATTAAAAAAAAGGGTTTTTGAACTTTAATCCTTCAAGAAGATTAAAATTTTAAAAAAACCTGGGGTTAGATTGAATATTGATTTTTAGTCCCTAATGTGTCCTTAATTCAAAATAATTAATGTGTATTTTATTTAATATCTCCCATTAAATATTTAAATTTATTAATACACAAATTTTAATTTATTTTTTGACCAAAAAAGAGTTTTTTAATTTATTAATTTTATTTAACATTCTTCAAACTTGAAAGACTCAATTAATGTACCTAAATGTTAGTACCAAAATGTGTGTATCGAAATATATTATATTGAACTAATATATTTAAATGTTAGTACCGAAATGTATTAATATTAAATTAATGTACCTAAATGTGTATACCGAAATGTATGCACCGAAATGTGTGTACCTAAATATGTGCACCGAAATGTATATACCTAAATATATGCACCGAAATGTATATACCTAAATATATGCACCGAAATGTATGTACCTAAATATATGCACTGAAATGTATTAATATTTAATTAATGTACCTAAATGTGTGTACCGAAATGTGTGTACCGAAATGTATGCACCGAAATGTTAGTACCGAAATGTATGTACCTAAATGTATGCACCGAAATGTGTGTACCGAAATGTATGCACCGAAATGTTAGTACCAAAATGTGTATACCTAAATGTATGCACCGAAATGTATTATAATGAATTTAATATACCTAAATGAAGAAGTTACAGTACATCGAAATATATTGTATAACAAAAATTAGTTTATCTAAATGTTCACAACAAAAATATATTACAATGAATGAAATGAAAATAAAAATTATAATAAAATAAAATTAATACATTAAAAATTAGAAAAGATAAAGATAAATAATTAAAAAATCAAAATATAATTAATAAATGAGGTTATTAATGTATCAATGGACTAAAATTAGATTTTGATCTTACTCATGGTTTTAATCAAAAAGTAATCTTTGCCAAGGACTAAAATGAAGTTTTCTATTAAAAAAAACAATAACATAAGTTGAAAGCTCAAAACAAGTTATAGAAGCAAATTAAAAATTTAAAAGACAGTGGAATAATAATGTCAAATATTCAAAGGTCAATGTTGAAGGAAAGGGACTAAGTAACAGCTATTGAGAAGTCAGCGATATCTATCTTAATATTTTGGCTTATTATCGAAGACAAATTTGTAATTGAATTGTATAAATTTATAATCCTTTTGAATATCTGGAATGTAGGCTAGAGTACTTGTTTGTCAAGAGAACCTCTTTGTATAAAAGTCTTCTTATCAATAGAAGAAAACTCACTTTTGCAAAACATACTCTGTCTAATATTTTATAGGAGAGTGAGGTTAAAACCCTTGTTCCTTTGGCGCCACTACCTTATGCCATGAAGATCTCACTGGCTGCCAAAAACAAACTCGGCTTTGTTGATCAATGCATGGCAGAGATGCAATGAAATGATCAATGCATGGCCAATTATTATCAACGTTTAAAATAATCTAATTATCAACTTTCATGTTACTTAATTTACAAAATTTAATTTACAAATTTAATCCATCTAGCATTTCCTTATAAAATAAAAAAAACCATCCTATGGACAGCAAGCGTTGAATGCTTGGAACTTATTCGCTAGCCCATGATAAATTGATTACGTATAATATATGAATACGGCAGTATGAAGGCTTGGTTGGTTGATGATTGAACGTGTGGTGAGGCATGCTTCTCCTCCTAACCCTTTTACCCCTCTACCCCACAAAATATTCAACTCCATGGGCTTCTCTCTCTCTCTCAGAGCAACCCTTGTTCCTACCTACCTCCTCCTCACCCCATCTGGCCTCTCCTCCTTGTAATAAATACAAGTGATCAACAACAACAACGACGCACACGTAGCTGCTCTCTCTCTCTCACACACACACAGAGCAACCCTTGTTCTTACCTACCTCCTCCTTCTTACCCCATCTCCTTGTATATATTACTTCTCACAAACTCCACTTTTTTGTGACCAACAACAACAACGCGCTCGTAGCTACTCTCTCTCTCTCTCTCTTCTCTCTGATTCATTTCTGCTAGCCTGCTATATTATATCAAGCCTCCTCTTTCTCCAATTCTTATTTTTCTGCATATTTCAATCTGTTTATTGGTCGATATATCACACACAAAGAAGCAACAGTCACCATGATCTCCATTGCTTCTAATTCCGTTGAAACCCAAAAGCCGGCAGACACATCTACCAATCTCATGCCTCCTCTGATTAATTCTACCTCCCAACAAAACCTAACCCAATTGCAACCCCCCGCCTGCACCAACAATAATATTGATTCCACCACCGCCACCGCCACCATTAACCATGTATTCAGATCAAAACTTCCAGACATACCCATCCCCAACCACCTCCCTCTCCACACCTACTGCTTCCAGAACCTCTCCGACTTCTCCGACAGACCTTGCTTGATCGTGGGCTCCACCGGAAAATCATACTCTTTCTCTGAGACCCACCTCATTTCTCAGAAGACCGGAGCCGGCCTCTCCAACCTCGGCATCCAAAAAGGCGACGTCATCATGATCCTCCTCCAAAACTGCGCAGAGTTCGTCTTCGCTTTTATGGGCGCTTCCCTGATCGGCGCCGTTACCACCACCGCCAACCCCTTCTACACCACTGCCGAGATTTTCAAGCAGGTCAAGGCTGCAAATGCCAAACTCATCATCACTCAATCCCAGTACGTCAATAAGCTCCGAGAACATCCCTCGTCCGCCGACGGTGCCGACAAGAATAACTACCCAAAACTCGGCGAAGACTTTAAGGTCGTCACGATAGACGATCCTCCGGAGAATTGCTTGCATTTCTCCGTGCTCTCCGAGGCCAACGAGAAGGAGCTTCCGGACGTGGTGATCGACGCGGAGGACCCGGTGGCCCTACCGTTCTCTTCGGGGACCACGGGGCTCCCCAAGGGAGTCATTCTAACACACAAGAGCTTGGTCACCAGCGTGGCCCAGCAGGTGGACGGAGAGAATCCAAACCTCTACTTGAAGGAGGACGACGTCGTATTGTGCGTGCTGCCGTTGTTTCACATATTTTCGTTGAACAGCGTGCTGCTGTGCTCGCTGCGAGCAGGGGCCGGAGTTCTGCTGATGCACAAGTTTGAGATAGGTACGCTTCTGGAGCTGATTCAGCGGTACCGAGTGTCGGTGGCAGCGGTGGTGCCGCCGCTGGTTATAGCGCTGGCGAAGAACCCAATGGTGGCGGAGTTCGACCTGAGCTCTATTAGGGTGGTGTTGTCGGGAGCGGCGCCTCTGGGGAAGGAGCTGGAGGAGGCGCTCAAGAGCCGAGTCCCACAGGCAGTGTTGGGTCAGGTTAGTACTAGTGTACTCATGATTGTTTCGTTTCTCAATGGATTCTTCAGTCAATCATCTCACATTCATTTCATTCATGCTAGTTAAATTAGCACCGTCGATTCAGACAAAATCACTGAATATTATGACAAATCTAAATCGGATCTGATGACATTCATAGCCGTAGTACAGAGGGAACCTAATAATTCAAAATTAGCAGTTTAAGCGGAGTGTCTTGAAGTGTTTTGTTGTAGGGTAGAGGAGAATGAGCGTTGGGAACATTTGTTGTTGTTGATATGCTGCTCAGTCCATTTACGAAACGTGTACACAAGCAATCTGCCACTGACTGTTTTGTTAAGTTGTTAGAGTGTGTTGAGAAACAAACTTACGTGTTCCTAATAATTTTTTTTCAAATTAATTAATTAATTTAAGAGTAATGCTAGGAAGATAAAGTTGTAAATAAAATTTGTAAATTAAATGATGTGTCACCAATAGAAAATTAACATGTTTATCAATACCTAAATAATAATCCAATGAACAACTCCATGTCATTTTATTTATAAATTTTGTTTAAAAATTTAGTCTCCATAACATTACTTTTAATTTAATCCTCACGCGCGCGCGCGCGCACACACATATATATATACACACACACACACACATACACATGCTCTCTCGTGCACCCCAAAATTGGCCACTCTGTAGCCTCAAAACTTAGCTAATTCCCTTCCTAATTTGTTCTATGAAATATTAGGCCATCTCCAACCGAGCCATCTGACCCTCCAAGAAATTAATATTTTAATAAACAATGTAAGACCATATTTTTTACCATATCCAACCGAGGGGTCAGAGGGCCATAGGCCAAACATAGTCCTGTGACAAAAAACATCTCCAACTGAGGGCCAAATGGTTATAGTATGGAATGTGAAGAATTAAAATAAAATGAAGTAAGATAATATGCAATGGTAAAAAAATATATGAGAAATAATGTAGAAATAAATTAGAAATAAAAAAAAAGTCAAAAAAAAGTGGACTAGGCATAAAAAAAGGGCTGGGACAAAAAAAAATCACATAAATCATAAAGTGATTTGGGCAAATAGAAAAGAACAAATTTAAAAAAAAGTAATAAGTGGACTGGGCAAATAGAAAATAACAAAAAAAAAGTGGGCTAGCCACGTACTGCCAGTCGGTTGGCCGTTTGGTCTTTTTTTGTCCCGTGAAGCCCATGAGTCTTTTAGCCTAATTCTTAATTAAAGACGATTTTCGAACTATTTTTTACTCTCGGGCGTTCTAAACTCTTCGGTTGGAGATGACCTTAAGATCACCCTTATTGGATTACGGGTTATTAGTTAACGGCTTGGGAATTTGTCTTTTTAAATTATATGTTTAGTTCTCTATAGTTTCGATAGAATTGCTGTATCCCAAAAAAAGTTATTATATGGATGTACGTGTTTAAATAGCAGCCACAAAATCAAGCAATAACAAAGCAAATAATTGAAGACGGGAACCATAGCTCTCGCGTGGATGCATGCATGCAGTCGCACTCGTGGACAGCGATGATCAAGGGAATTGAAGACCGCTCTCTTATTGGACCAAAACTTAATAGCTAATGTTTGATCGTTTAACAATTTCAAGTACTAATTAGAATCGGCTTACCAGTTATCTTAACTGAGTTATCTGCATGTAAATCGTAATTAGTTGAAGCTATTAAGTGTTAACAATATGGTTAACTAATTAATTACTGTGAATGAAATGAATGTAGGGTTATGGGATGACGGAGGCAGGGCCGGTGCTGTCAATGTGCATGGCATTCGCAAAGGAACCGATGCCAACCAAGTCAGGGTCGTGTGGGACGGTGGTCCGAAATGCCGAGCTCAAGGTCCTTGACCCTAAAACTGGTCTGTCACTCGGCTATAACCAACCAGGAGAGATTTGCATCCGTGGCTCTCAAATTATGAAAGGTATAACCTATCCTAAATATTAATCTGCGTTAATTAATTACTTATCGATCTCTGTTCTTTCTGATTAATTTCTTCTAATTGATTAACCATATATTACGTACGATGCGTACCCTACCAGGATATTTGAATGACGCGGCGGCTACGGCAACCACCATAGACACAGAGGGCTGGCTTCACACTGGTGACGTGGGCTATGTGGATGATGACAATGAGGTTTTCATCGTTGACAGAGTCAAGGAGCTCATCAAATTCAAAGGCTTCCAAGTATGCATGCTATTATAATATAATTTTCGTTAATGATGGGTTAATTAAGAAGGTTGATATATAATATATATATATATAGCATTAATCTTTCAATTAAATAAAATAAATTTAATTCGAGCTTTTATACAATCATTCGCGAATGAACGACGTGTATATATATCGAGGGGCTTATATATATAATCCTGTTTTACAGGTGCCACCAGCTGAGCTGGAGTCCCTCCTTATAAGCCACCCATCAATTGCAGATGCAGCCGTTGTTCCGTAAGTATTTTTACACAAACAATGTCTAGTTAATCCCATTAATTAATCACTAAAAATGCTCGCAAAACCTTGATCGAAGCATAAAGTATTTGTGTTATCAATGATTGCAATTAACGAGCAGGCAAAAAGATGATGCTGCCGGTGAGGTTCCCGTTGCATTTGTGGTTCGGTCTGATGGTCTTGAACTTACTGAAGAGGCTGTAAAAGAATTTATCGCAAAACAGGTAATATAAATTTTGCAAAGGAATTGATAATAATTAATTTGTCTGAAACAGTGAAATTGAACGAATGAAACTGCATGCAGGTGGTGTTTTACAAGAGACTGCACAGGGTGCACTTTGTCCATGCAATTCCAAAGTCTGCGGCTGGAAAGATCTTGAGAAAAGACCTGAGAGCCAAGCTTGCCACCGCAATCCCACCGCTGCCCTAATTTTGATGAATCATCTTAATTAGCATGTACTGTATCATAAATTCATGATTAATGTTATTATTGTTCCCATTTGAAGGTGAAAACCGGCTCGACAATCATACGTGTAATTCTTTGAAACACTACATCAACTTTGTATCCATCGTATCATATCATTTCAAATTTGTTGATGAATAAGAACATCAGGATTTTGGTACCTCTAGCTTAGCTACTACTCTTCATCTTTTATGTATTGATCGTTGAGAAAGTTATTTTATAACTCGTTAAAATTCTATTTTAATTTCCTAACTTTTCCTTTTTAATTAAGTCCCGGAAAATACTAACCTACATAACTAGGTTTTAAGTTTAAGGATGACTGTTATTTTTACCAAGGGGAGGAAGAGTTCAGCTAAACTATACAATGAATAGCTTAATTTGGTATCGAATTCGCCATTCACGAGATTCGAACCTAAGACCTCTTACTTCTAAGCCAAGAAGAATATCATTAAACCGTAGTACTGAGTGACATTAAGGATAATTGTTAAAAAATAAAATTTGTTTCATAATTCTTTTCTTTTTTTTTTTTTGGTTAAGGCAGGTATCGCCAGTCAAAATTATTGTCATTTTTTTTTCTTTTTTTAGAAAATGGTGTAGCTTAATAAAATGAGTTTAAAAAGTTATGTTCAACTTATGTTATAACAAAAATGTTGAGAGCTTAGACAGAATATGAATGAAAGATTGAAGCATCTGACCGGGCTCTCGAGATGGATACCGAAAGATTGAAGCATCATATGACGAATGAAACCAACAATCAAACGCTGAAAGACAATGGATGAACAATAATATAGGACAGGACAGGACAGGACACCGTACAGCAGAAACTGTCAAATTAATCGTATGATTCTATTCTTGCACGTAGGCGGACAATTCTCTTCAAACTACATAAGCAATCCACTTTGAATTCTATTACAACGAAACGGAGGCCTAAAAGCAGTAAAACTAAAAAAAAGAATGGGATAAAACTTACAGCAGCACATATTGGACATGACATGCAAAGCAAAGCAAAGCGTTTGCCACAGCCAACATCCTCCCGAGTATCAACCCAACCAAGACTCATCTGCTTGTTTGTAACCTAAACTACATCCAACAGTCCAACTTATGGCAATATCTAACAACGACGATCATGAGGGTGCGTGATGACCTATTCACTTTCGGCAAACTACTCTCCACAATATACAGATATGCTAACAATACTGTCCATGGTGCTCATGCTTGACGCGTGCTTTCAGTATTCCGGGAAGGGGTGGTGACATGGGTGGTGGTCTAATTGGTGTGTTTAACATTGAAGAAAGAGGGATTTCTGGCTGATACATGCCCGACATGCTACAACCTTCGCCTCCATCTACAATTAAATTTTGTGTCGCATCATCACCCTGCTGCCTATTACAAAACTTCATTGCCTTCAAAACATAGTTATCATCATGGAGCTCAAATGGGGTGCTGCGAGAACAAGACAAAATAAAATCAGAAGATAAGAATTATGAGTGCAAAGCTTTTAACAATTGAAAAAACTTCTTATTGAGCTATAACACAGACAGGGTTGACCCATTAACAGCGGACAATCATGTATAGATATTATGTTACTACCAAGATAGTAACATCTATCATGTCGTTCTGTTTCCAACAATATAAGAATGAAAGTTACCTATTGAAGTCAAAATGCACAAGCTGCATATCTTCTGATATTTCCACCTCAACAGTTGCATGAGGGCGAGTCTAGGGATAAAAGAAATAGATAAATAATAAGTACGAGGCATGATAAAGCAACTCAGAGTCTAGGGAAAACTCAAACGCCAGACCATAATATACGGCACTTCTGATATCTCCAGGTAAAAGCTAAAAGAAAAACACTTATACATCCTTCTAAGGCATCTAGGAAAAGAAGAGCACAATCAGTGCACGAGTTATTAGTGTGACAACAGAAGTAATCAAGAACCAGATAACAACAAACTTGTATAAAAGGATTTCTGACAGCAAATTAGTCAAGTAATGCTAATCATATGCTTGTTCTTGTTTAGAACGGGATTGAAATATGATGGTTATAGTTGGTGTAAAATATAATAAATCTTGTATCAAGCAGAATCTTGTATCAAGCAGAAGGTTACACGTCACATATCACAAACCAACCAACCAAATCACACCAACTCTTCAAATCCAAACCATTTTGTTTTCATGCATCATACGTCAAAAAAGTACTAAGTTCTGAACTATTTCTCAGAATGTGTAGTCATGAAACAAGGGAAACCTTGAGAAGAAAACTTGCCTGCACAAGAATGAAAGGTAAAGCCACGCCTCCACTGGGCGCATCTCCAGAGTGGTATAATTGCTCATTCCGTTGTATCAGATTTTGAAGACCCACATACTGATAAAAGAGATAAGAATGTTAAGTGTGTGCAGACACTGATCTACATGGTTGAGTGCATTGTATCATTCAGACATGTTTTCGCAGAACTACATTAGTAATTATAGTTGACAATAGCTATTTATTACTTGTTCCTCCAGCTCTTGTAGATAGGCAGCTTTCTTTTCGATCCTATTTCTCAATCCCATGCGCTCAGTCTGCAATTAGTACATGTATAACTAGTTTTATAATCTCAAAATTGGTCTACAATGGTCAACAGATAATAAACCACTTAAAATACAAGAGAGGAAAAATAGACTGCAATCAGACCTTCAGTTCTTCAATATCATTCAGGCTTGTACGAGGCAAACCCTTCCATTGTATTTCTTTTTTATCTTTAGATATAATATCCATTGCCATAAGAACATTGAGGGCATCATACACCCTTCGCCTGATGTTCTTCTCGTCATCTTGTTGCTGCTAAATAAATTTGAACCCAAGACAGGAAAAAGTTAGCAAGTTCATTCCGGTTTTTCCCCAGAAGACTGCAGATGTATCAGCTTAGTTATCAAACCTGATCAGGGGATGTAACAGCATTGCTAGGGTCAGCAAATTCCGCTACAAGTTCATCTGCAACCTGGAATGCACTTCAAACTCTTAGGTTTAAGATTGTACTCAAACTTCTTTACCAATAAAAAAGAACAAATATTGTCTCAAAATAAAAGATATATGTTATACACTAATAAGAAAAGAGAAATAAATGGGGGCCAAAGGAACAGAACTTATATACATGTGGATCTGGCGAAAAAACTATTTTCTGTTATGTCAGTTTTAAATCACATTGCACTGCTGTCTTAATGCTAACACCATTGCCTAATGAGTCCCCTTTGCTCCAACAGCTTTCGCACCATTGTTCCCAAGCAAGCATTTGATACATTACTCCCACTAAACAGCATGGCTTCAGATGATGTTGAAATTTAAGTGACCTCTGAGATTATACCACCCTCTGTAACAACAAGGTCATTCATCCACACATGTCTAAGGACTAAGGAGTAAGCAACACCTCAGCAATCAGAGGAGGAACACCTCAGTAGTTAGAGGAGAAACATTAGAGTCAATAGCCTGCGAATACTAGCCTACGAATCACCTTTCTTTAGCACCAAACAGGCAGACACACATGTCAAGTGGTTTCTTGATAAGAAGAATCCAAATTTGTTAATTACCAACCCTTGATGGATGCTACAATAACCCACTTCAGTAACCCATTAGATCAAGATATGCTGAACTCTACTAGTTTCTACACGCAAACAAGTACTGAGGAGAAAGAAATGCTCCCTGATATCATGCATAATCCATTCAATATACAGGACCAGGAGTGAGCACTCTTAGGGCAAAACCGAAAAAGAACAATAAACACAAACAATCAAACTGACTTGAAGAAACCATCCAACCTCATTATAAGTGGTTCTTCCTTTGCTCTCCACTTTCTCGCACACTGGACATGAGCAACACAGAATCAGACAATCAGGGAGACAAAGTATAAGCATGGACGAAAATCACAACAGTGTCCATCCCTTTAATGCAATACATAGGCAGTTAGATTCAACCACCTTTTTGGAAGGAAAAACAGAATGTAACAAACAAGGAAATAAGATAAGACAAGAAGGCGATCAATGAAGCACCTTTCATGCTGAATTGGCGTAGTCCTCTTCCATTCTTATCACCAGCCACGGCACGTTGACCTCGCTTCTTCTTCTTGCTACTGTTCAAAAGAAATTTAACAAGTGCTGTAAATGAATCACTGTCAATTATCAAACAAAAGTTTTACAAACATGTGCACACTTCAGCGTCCTGAATTCGGCTCTCTCATCACCATATCTTAGTAGCATAAAGTAGAGTGCTAGTTAACCCAATCTAATCGGTGATGAAAGAGCCGAAGTCAGGACTCCGAAACTAAACAATGTGGCTGCATATTCTATGAATATATGCAGTGGACATGCATATAATCAGAGATTCAGGGGACTCAAATGAAAATAAAAAACAAATTAATAAGCAAATAAACTATATACAACAGAAATAATATTAGATAAACAAGAAAATGATCATATAAACATATATATATATATATATATATATATATATAAATACAGAAATAAATAAAAATAATTTGTTTCGGTGCCCTAATAAGGGCGGAAGCAGAAAGAGAAGGGAGGGAGGGAAGCGACTGACCCAACGGCGCTTTGGGAGCCAGCGTCGTCGCCATGAACGTCGGGATGGTTCAATCGGAGATAACTGTTGTCGCCGACGGGCGTGGCCATGGTCTGCTCGCTGCGGCTGGAAGGCGAGCCGACGCTGCCGCTCATGGAGACGGACTGACCCCCGGCCATGTCGTCGTCGTCCTGCCCTGCTCGCTCTCGGCCTGGTTGCAGCTGGGACCTTGTCCCCATCCCAATTCCAACCACAGCACACCACAGCAGGCCACTGGAATCAGGTATTAATCGGAGAATTAATTAACTAATAATCCGTATTAATCTGTAATTACGGGACGAAACCAATTGAATTGAATTCAATTAAGGTAAGCTGATCTTTGCAGTTTAGGGGTGTTTGTGTTGAAAAAAGAAGAGGAAGAAGAAGAAGAAAAGAGTGAAATCAATCAGTCGCGAGCAGTCCTAGAGATACCCCTAAAGCTCGCCAAACCGCAGGCCCCAACTAAAGTCTTGCTCTTTTTCCCTTTTTTATCTTTTTATTTTTTTTATAATTATATATTATTATTCCCTGCTTAAAGAAAAGAAAAAAAAATAAGAGTAATGTTATTTATATTATATTTTTGTATCATATTTTCATACTATTTTAAGTGATATTTGATTAAATTGAGTTCATTATTTAATAAATTCATAATTTAAAAAAACTAGTTAATTAAATGATAATTGTGGTATACAAGAAGTCTTATTCCTTCATTTCTTTAGGTTTTGCAAATTTTTCAAATGATGTGGCTGTTCACGTCAGATGTCACCTAAGAATAGTATAGAAATGTGGTATAAAAACATAATATGAATAACAATACTCAAAGAAATATTAACAGCATTACATTTTATCTTAGGGTATTTTAGGATTTTTACCCTGAAGTCAACATGTGAGGAAAGAATGGTCATTGGATCTACTATCGCCCACCAGTTAATCCAATTCTGAAAATTGGGTAATCCATTACTGATACTAGTTACCCTAATTACTTTTTTTAATTTCTTTTTTTTCAAAGAATTTAAATATATATATATATATATATATATATATATTTACGGGAGGGGTTGATTCGACCAAGTTTTGAAATCAAGACCCACGTCTTATCCAATAAGATATTGGACAACATGCAAAATTTGATGGATTTTAGGGGGTGTAGTCAAACTCGGATTTTAGAGGATTTTAAAAGACTTTAAAAGTGATAGATTTGATAGGATTTACAAGAATTGAAGACTCCTACAAAATTCATATGGATTTTTGAAGAATTTGAATGGATTGCGGTGGATTGTGGTGGATTGTAGTGAAATGATTTGAAATTCTAGGAGGTGAGGTTGGATTCTTTTTAGTCTTGGTTATATATACTTTTGTCTCTCAAATCCCACAAAATCCACAACTTATTGAAATCCTTCAAAATCTTTTTTTTTTTTTAATACACTTAGATTTGGATGGATTTTAAAATTCTTTAAAATCTTTTAATTGACTACACCTAGATTTGAATGGATTCTAAAATCTTTTAATTGACTGCATTAGGCGTTAGGCTATAGGCACCTTGGAACCGAGGCGATTTTGTGCAAAACGATTAGAAAAATCAGGGTGGCTCTAGGCGGTGCCAGGCAGCTGGGTGGTTTTTATTTTTATTTTTATTTTTGAAATTTGTTTAAAGTCGTCTAAGTTCTAATTATACCTTGAAATTTTGTTAATTTTATAGAATAGGTGTGTTGTGTATCAACTTAAATCCCGAGATGCTAAAGATAAATATCTTACATTACTAAATTTCTTTATTTTCCTCCTATTTTCCATTTTATGTTGTTTTAAATTGTGAACTTGTTGGATACTCTTTTTGCATTTTATCATTCTTTTATTATCTTATCTATGAATTTCATACAAGTATAATTTTTTGTAAGTGTCAATATGCACTTATTTACAAGATATATAAGAAATTTACCTAAATCGGCCTAGGCGTTAGCCCGCCGCCCGACTAGCGCCTAGTGTTTTTTAGAACCCTGCATACATGCAAAGAAACGCAAAAAAAAAAAACTTAACTATTGTATAGTAGTGTTGTTCTTCATTTATAAGTAAGTGGTATTAGATTCGATTTTCGTCAAAATTAAATTTCAAACAATTCTCATATTCACTTGTACGGTCGTACCACAATGCCAAAATACAAAGTCATAATCCATGTTAACCTAAACAGATCCTCATTCTCTCACATTTTGGCATGAGTGGTTTCGAGAAATATTGGGTAAGTGATACTTTGATTATTAAGATCACTTAGCTTGATATTTCTTTTTTTTTTCCCCAAAGTATTTGATTTTGTTGGGAAAATCAGTAAATCTCGGCAAGAAATAAAATATCTATTTCATAAATGTTAGGATGAAAAACTGCATCTTTTGTGTGAACTCTTAGGTAAAAAAACATTATATTATCTTCGTAATATGAAAAAATATTCGAATGGCCGAAAGTTTATTTCTAAAATTTGTTGTGTTTGAATCATTTGTTGTGTATAGGTATTAAAAAAATGTTAATATTGGCTTTGTCATTTGTTGTGTTACATGAGAAAATTTAAGATTATTAAGAAAATCTAAAATTTGTGAATTTTCTTATTTGGTTAACTTAAAAGAACAATGGAATTTGAATACATAACTTAATGTGTAAAGATCCCACATCGCGAGGATCTTCTATGCCTTATATGTACATGCTCACTTCCATATAGCAAGACACATTTTGAGAACTCACTAGCTTCGGATTCCATAAGAACTCCGAAGTTAAGCGAGTTTAGGCAAGAGCGGTCCTAGAATAGGTGAGCTCCTGGGAAAGCCCTAGAACCCAAGAACAAAACCAGGCAGGCCGGGCCTAAAGTGGACAATATCGTGATACAACAGAGCTGGTATGGGATGTGACAATTTGGTATCAGAGCCACTCCTTGGCCGGAAGTGTGCCGACGAGGATGTCGAGCCCCTAAAGGGGGTGGATTGTAAGATCCCACGTCGCTTAGGGGAGAGGATCCTTTATGCCTTATATGTACATACCCACCTTCATATTGAAAGACGCGTTTTGGGAACTCACTGACTTCAGATTCCATAAGAACTCCAAAGTTAAGCGAGTTTAGGCGAAAGCGGTTATAGGATGGGTAACCCTCTGGGAAGGTCCTAGAACCCAAGAACAAAATCGTGCGAGCTGGGCCCAAAACAAACAATATCTTGCTATGCGGACTAGGATGCGACATACTGTGTGTATAGTCATTAATAAAAAAATGAGAGAGTAATTAGAAACTGGCGGTGATGACGACGACGACAGTGTTAGCGGCGAGTGGTGGTGGTAACAACGGTGATGGCGATGGGTGGTGGCGGCAGCCGGTGATAATAGTGATCATAATGGTAGGTGGTGGTAATGGTGATCATGATGACAGCTGGTGGTAATGGCCATCATGATGGCGGGTGGTGGTAATGGTGATGTGGTGGTAACTAAAGGTTTTTTTTTTTTTTTTGTATTTTTTTTTTCAAACTCTTGTTGATAGAAATTTGAAATAACATATATTTACATGAAATTTAAACTTAAAAATTGGAGGTCTCAAATTTCAAGATTTTTTTTTCCATGCAGAAATTCTAGATTTTCATACTTATGAATCCAAACAGAAATTGATCCATGTCTTTTATCTGAATTGCAAGCTTTTAACCACGTGGTATGGGGTTGGATTCCTACATACAACACCAAATGTTGATACATAAAATCAAGTTGATCTTGAACCAACTAAATTCAACCGTAAATCACACATACGCACGAGAATACAAAGATATATCATAGTTCACCTTAAGTTTGGGCTACGTCCACACTAGTGTCGATCCGTTTCCACTATGTAAAATAAGAGTTACATTGTATACGGAGGCTTGCTTCTAGGGAGGCTAAGGTTTGTCATCCCTCCAAAGTGAAGGTGAAGGATTCCTTTTATAGAACAATGCTTTTCTCCCCTCACATATAGATGAAATTGTAGCAATGGTTTCGCAACTAAAAATCTATAATCATTGGTCCCTTAACTCATCAAAACGTGCAGAGATGGTCATTTTCATCTAATCTGTCAAAATGAGTCATGTTGGAAATACCATTGCTACAATTGGGTAAAAGTTGAGAGACCATTGCTATAATTTTTCTCATTTGGTTTTTTCATATTTACCATTGATTAAGCTTCGCGTGTGTAGTATGTGACCCATTGTGGCGAAAGTTTTCATAGAGTTAACGAAAAAGACCATATCTACACGTTTTGATTAATTAATGGATCAATAGTCACAAATTTTTAGTTGAAGGGTCATTATTTCAATTGAGTTAAAATTAATGGATCATTACTATAATTTTCTCTCTCATATAATAATAAGTGAAAAGAAATACCACAAATTAAGTTTATATTATATATTTTCAAATAACTTGAAAAATAATTATATATACACGTTTTAGTGCGAATCCTCACCGGTCCTACTCCCTCCTGCCAACTAACCATAACACTGTAAACAAAAGTTACATTTTCTTTTTCCACATAACTTTTAAATTAAACTGTGTAAGTAAACTAAAGATTTGAATTCTCAATAATTACATTATCAATTAAGTGCCGGTAAAAATATTTATTTCCTATTAATAACATATAATTTGATTTGTAAATTGGGTTCATTTATTTAGACCATCTCTAATGGCTGGGTTAAGAGCCAAATATTTTAGCTCGAAAAATTTAGCTTTTAACCCATAAACAGTTTTTCTATTCCAACCGTTTCAAGCCTAAAATTTTAGTCCGGAATTATTAAAAAATAAATTTAGGATATTTTTTTTCTTAATTTTTTTAAAAAATATATAGATTATTGTAAGTTAATTTTATGAACATTTTAATTAATTTTTTTTAATTCCGATAAATATTTTCACTCGGTTTAGTGGAGACCACACCGATTTTTAGGCTAAATTCTGGAGAGAATTTAGCCTTAGTTTAGCATTTAACATTTAACATTTAGCCTGATTTTTCCCCTGCATTAAAGTGTGTGACATCCCACATCGCCCAGGGGAGTGATCCTTAAATGTATATTCCCATCCCTACCTAGCACGAGGCCTTTTGGGAGCTCACTGGCTTCGGGTTCCGTAGGAACTCCGAAGTTAAGCGAGAAGGGGGCTAGAGCAATCCCAGGATGGGTGACCTCCTGGGAAGTTGCTCGTGAGTTCCTAGAAACAAAACCGTGAGGGGCGTGGTCGGGGCCCAAAGCGGACAATATCGTGCTACGGTGGTGGAGCGGGCCCGGGAGGTGGCTGCACCCGGGCCGGGATGTGACAAAGTGAGTTTGGGGAAAAATTTTAGAGAGTAATTTGGCTTTTAGAGAGCTTATTTGAGTCCCGGCATACCCAAACGACGTTGTAAACTCCTTTATCATATCGATGGCTGGGTCCGCCACCTCGACCGGCGGGAGCGGTCCGTCGAATCCTCCGAAAATCCTACTAGCAAAGCCGGGACTGGTGCCGGGGACTCCCGTGCCGGGTAAATTCGGGCGTGGCGGCACTGGTGACGAGTACACGACGTCGCTTCGGTCCCGCCTCCCTTCTTCTATCGGATCCCTCAACCTCCTCTCTGATTCCTGGGACTTCCACATCGACCGCTTCCTTCCGGTAACCAACCAATTTCACAAACACTCTTTAATCTTTTGGTCGTTATTTTTGTTATTGGTATAACGGTATTCCACTATTCCTTGAATAATTGAATTTCCGGCGGAAAATTGGGGCAGTTTTTGACTGAGAACACTGAATTTACGGTGGTGGGGGTGATCGGTCCAACGGGGGTCGGCAAGTCGACGATTATGAACGAGCTTTACGGCTTCGATGCCACCTCACCTGGTCAGTTGTCACTCCTCACTCTCCTTGCTTGTATTTTCTATGGGGTTTATTTGCCTTTGTTTTTGGATGTTCTTGTGTGAAAGTGAAACTGTAACCATTTGAATTTGATAAATGAAGTAAATTGGAGACATTGCAGGAATGTTACCCCCATTTGCTATAGAGACGGAAGAGGGTAAAGCAATGGCAAGGCATTGCAGCATGGGCATTGAACCCCGGGTTTCTGCTGAACGCATTATCCTTCTCGATACTCAGGTCTGCTACTTCCGCGTCCTAACCTTGTTCTAATCTGATTAATCGATATTCAATCTTGATTCGTAATGTTAGTATATCAAATTTGTGTAACAAATGACTTACTGAGGGGGATGATCAAGTCTCCTTGTTTTCACTGGCAGCCTGTTTTTAGTCCTTCTGTTTTAGCTGAGATGATGAGACCAGATGGCTCATCAACCATTCCTGTTCTACCTTCAGCTGAGTCTTTATCTGCTGAGTTAGCTCATGAGCTCATAGGTATTCAGGTAAACTACAATGACCAAATGAAACCAAATGATAGACGTTTACTGCATTTGTTACCTGTATGCGGTGTTTAATCAACTTATCTTTTTCTTTTCTGGGTGCTTTGCTGCAAGGAATTTTTATAGCTTGGTGTTCTTCTGACCTCCATCTGTCACTTTTTGCTGGTTATATCAGACGGAGTTCATGACCATAAAATGTGGCGCCTAATGTCCACGGTATTTCTCTTATCTCCATTAGGTATCGTCATATTTCAAATCTATCTTTGAATAACTTCATTTGCATGCAAGTTGTTTCTGTTAGATCCATCTTTTCAGCTTCTACACTCGATGCGTAGTTTTCAAACCAAACATTCTGATACTCCAAATATCATTTCATTTTAATCAGGCACTTGTTTAGGTTGATTGTTCAGATCCTCCGTTGTGTGCTCGAGTGTAGTCTGTGTGATGAACCTAATATGATATTGTTCTTGATTTGATAGTGGATATATGTTCCCCCAAAGCTATGCATTATTTTATCCTTCTTACTTGCTTTAATGATCAGGAATTTCATAAATTCCTTCCATTGTACATTTATGCAAACTTCACGGGTTGCTTTGAGAGCGTAAAATATTTGTTTTGAGTGCAAAAGGAGGCCAGGCTTCAAGCCATCTTGGTTTTGCTTCTGGAAACAGCTTACAAAGGTCTTTTAATAATTTTAAACATTATGTCTTCTGACTGTAGGTCGACCTCTTGAAACATGGCATTCCTGATCCATCTTCACTGACCCTTGCCCCTTCCCAAAGCTCTAATACAGGGCCTGAAAAGGATAGAGAGAAAGTTCATGAAGGCGGAGAATATATGGCTACACCAGTCTTTGTGCACACAAAGTGAGTAAGCTTTAAATGTTGTTCCTCTTCAATTAGATTGGCAACGTAATGATACAAGATTGTGTTCTTACTGTGAATTAGACTGCGCGATCGTGATCTTAGTCCGCATAATATTGCGCGATTGAGGAAGGCACTTGCACAATATTTCAGTACCTCTTCTCTCGTGAAGGCAGAAAATGGGGACACGTCCATAAGTCGTGATCCAGATTCTGTGACTCCTGGTACTCAAAGTCATGACCTGGATTCTTTAATGCCAAGTTTGTTTGTAATCCCAACAAAGAATAAAGATGACTCCCCAGGAGATCAGTATGAAAGTTATACCTCTATGCTATGGAAATTGCGAGATAAGGTCTACCTCCCTCTGTCTCTGCCCCTGTAAAATTGGATCCATTCTGTAACACATTGCCCGAGTGTTGTAACAATATTTCCTCTCATCTTTATTCAGGTTTTATCAATGAATTCTCCTCCATTTGGGAGGACTGTGACGGAACGTGACTGGTTGAAGAATTCGGCAAAGATATGGGAACTGGTGAAGAGCTCTCCGATCATTGGAGAATACAGCAGAACACTTCAAAGTTGTGGAATGTTTAGGAGATAAACAGCTCCAATGGCTGATGCCCGCCTTTCTTAACTCTCAAGGTGACAATGTGGTTTGTTCGATGTCAATTATTTAGTTAGTGGCTAGCATGTCCTAATTTTTAACATCTCCATTTACACTCAGTGTCTAGTTTAGCACTTGATTAGCGGAGGAGATTGAAAGTAGGAGAACTTGATGTGTTTTTTTATTTTAACAGATTCAATGATAAGTTAGTGCTCCTGTTTTCCTTTTCTTGGTGGTTTGTGTACTTTTTGGTCATGCTTTATAGTAAATCGAAATATATGAGTAACGAATGACCTGATATAATTGGTAAACAATAACCTTTCACTTGAAATGAATAGTGCACCACGGTGGCAAGTTCCGGTCCCAAAATGCATTTGATTTCGAAATAGAGAAAAGCATTACACTCGGATGGGGTTGAGTACAGTGTTGACAAGTTCTCTCATAGGCTAGATACGACTAATCTACTCTAGCATTGCATCCCCTGAAGCTTCTGCAGTAGCAGTAGCAGCAGCAGCAGCCTTCTTCGACGATTTTCCTTTATTCTTACCTGTCCATTGAGAAAACAAGAAAATTTGAGCACTCAAGAAAATGACGACCCCAAAACAAACATAACACCGTATGAAGGGAAGAGACGCGAGATTATCAGAGTAACTTTTACCTTTGCGTTGTAGTTGTTTGAGCTTGAGACTCTTCTTCCTCATGGGAAACTTTGAAGACGTTGTCTTGGTGCCTTTAGATTCTTCTCCTTGTACAAACAAAAGAAATTATGTCAGCTTCTTGGCGCAATCTCCGTCGGATTTAACAGAAACAAGTTAACTAGCAATACACAACGATTAAAGACTAATTAATCATGATTTTGGAGCTTGATTATGTAAGATACGATAGCAAGTGTCGCGCATGAATCCGAAATCAGGTAAGACATTGTCGAAGAAAGATTAAAAATTCAAGGGAGGGGTTGAGAGGAGGAGTTACCATCAGCATCGGCAGCAGCCATTTCCACATCCTCCATGGTTATCAGCCCCTTCTTCACAGCCTCGTTCTGGTCCTGAAATCAAAATTTTAAACCACACAAAAATTAACAAATTATAATAACTTATTACACGTACAAACAGTAATTAAATTTGATTTTGATGGAGTAATTAATTACGGGTCAACAAATACAAATTAATGGTTAAATAATGAGAGGAAAACGTACTCGGCGCCATTTTTTCAAGAGCTTGCGCTTGCGCTTGCCGGAGATGGAGAGGGGTTGAGGCTTGTTGTGGAGCTTCCCGGTGGTTGGATCGCCGTGAACCGCTCTCTTCTTCTCCGCATTCTGCGCTCTCTTCCTCTTCTGCACCTCATTAAACTTCGCCATCTCTCTTCTATCTCTCTTCTCTCTCTCACTAACCCTAGCCACCGCCAACTGCTTCGACTTTAAGGAAAACGTACTCGAGTTGTTTTACAACTAACTACAGCTGATACGGATCGGGTCTCCTTGGTAAGCCCAGCCCAATACAACAAACGAAGAAAGAGAGTGCTGGTTGACCCCAGGCCCCACACAAGTTCAAAATTTTGGTTGTTGCTAAGGGCACCCCAGTGTTTCTCAACACCACATCCAACACTTCTTCAAAGAGTTTCAAATAATGGTCTTAAAAAACAAAGACTTTTACCCAAAATAGTCACTGAGATTTGTCTGATATCTCACTTTGGTCACTGAGATTTGAAATCAATAGAAGTGGTCACGAGATTGTCCATCATCAATCATTTTGATCATTTGATGAAAAATTATGTTAAATAAGGATCCAAATGATGAAATTACCCTCAATATAATATACAATAGGCCAAAATGATTTGACAAAATTTGAGGGTATTTTTGTCATTTTATGGAGTTTTTTTTTTCATAGAATGACCAAAATGATTTATCGTGGACAAACTCGGGACCAATTTTATCAATTTCAAATCTCAAGGACCAAAGTGAGAAGTTATGCAAATTTTACCATTTGGTCTAAAAAGCCAAACAAAAAAAAATCTGGGCGCTGGAAATCCAACGGCTTTCCATTCACCACGTGTCCAAGCCGTTGAAAAGCAATCAATGCTTTGCTGCAGCGGGGCCCAATGTTCTACTACAGCGAGGCCCACCGCTGCAATTTTGTCAGCCCACTCTCTCTTCTTCACACGTGTTACACATGCCTAACAAGAAAAAACAAAATAAAATTGTGGCTCACGTTAGCCTAATGTTGGCGCAAGCATTGATTAGAGAAGAACATGCTTTTGGGCGGACAATGGTTGGCACACCACTTGTCATTGCTTAATTGGACTGGTGAAGAGTTTTATGAGCTAGAGGGCAACATTGTTGCCTTCACTCTTACCTTCACCAACAGGTGGAGATGCTCTTAGAGAGAATTTAGTAGGACAATTTTTATATTACAAAAAAACATGCACATGCCTTTCTTATATATTACAAGAATATATATATGCATACTGCATGTCATATTTAGGTGAGTATATATTTATACTACATGTCATATTTAGGTGAAGTATGATACATGAAGATTTGGATCCACAACTCTAATGACTAATATTTAGTTACAAAACCACCAGAAGTCCAGATGGCCTAAAGGCACTTGGCCTCAATTTCCTCAAGAGTAAGCCCCTTGGTCTCTGGGACGATGAAGAAAATGAAAAGCAGAGATGCCACTGCTATTACTCCAAACGCATAAAACAATATTCCAGCTCCCAGCAATGCCTGTTTCAATCAACCCAATATTCATAATTATCTCACTCACGATACATGAACGAACATTCCCAAACACAATTTAATTAAGAAAATCCCGAAAGAATTAACACGGCAGGTAATCTTAAGCACCTTTAGAGGAGAAAATGCAAACGTCACCAGTGCATTTGCAGCAAAATTCACAAGCACTGCTATACTGAGTCCTCGCCCCCTTAACCGTAAGGGGAATATTTCTGATATCATTAGCCAACCAATGGGACCGAAAGATATCTGCACAACAAGTTTCCATGGGTTAAACACCTCGCCTATCTCAAAGGAACAAAATGGCGTAAAATTCAGCATGGTATACAACTTTCTGATTACCTGATAACATCCAACATACAACAGCAGTGCAACTACAGCTGCAACCGGTGCATCATCAAAGAAAAGGTAATATGATCCCAAAAGGAATAATGAGATGACCTGTCACGTGAATAAAGTACATAAATTCCTAACGGTGCTCAACGTTTGAAGATTGTTGGTTCAAGTCTTATAAGTCATATGAAAAACAAAAAAAAATGAAAACACCAAACCAAACGAGGACTTACCATCCCCGTAACACCTCCGAGTAGTAGAGGTCTCCTCCCGAGTCTATCAACAAGAAGAACAGCTGCTCCAGTCATTATTAACTACAATAAGAAAAGATCAATTCAGACATATCATTTTTGAGAGTCAATTTCTTCAATAGGAATGCAGACACACTTCTGAGCAGGGAAAATAAGCAGAAAAGTATGGAAACTACATCTGGATAAATAGCATGGCACATCATTTGGAAATATACCTTGAAAACACCAAGTAAAATTGATACACGTGTCGCATCAGATGCTTCAGAGAATCCTGCACTCTATTAAATTATATGGGTTATGATGAAAGACATTTTCTTACGAAATCCTTGGTAGCGATAATCTTTTCAATCAATGTCCAATCAGTACCCTAGATTTAATAAGCAGGGTACCTGAAAAATCGATGCAGCATAGTACAGCACACTTGGTTGCCCTGTGATCTGTCATAGTATAGACAATGTAAGTATACGCCAAGATTTCAACAGATTACAGCATATCATATTCCTTGAAACTACCTGTTGGAACAAGACTAATCCAGCACCAATCACAAGGGCTTTCAAGCATTTTCCATGGAACATCTCCCCTAATGTGGCTTCTTTCTCGTCACCAACATAAGCAAGCTCAGCCAGCATCTCATCTACTTGTGCAGGAGCTGAATCACCAATCGCCCTACCCCTAAGCCGATACAAGCAATTGATTGCAGTCACTTTTAACTCATCCATATTTCCCCTTCCCTGTATGGCACGTAGAAGGATCCATCTAGGTGATGCGGGTAGCCACCACATTCCAATACCCATAATTATTGCTAAAGGGGCACTAATTCCATACATATAGCGCCAACCAGCTACTGTGTCAACTAAAAGGCTACCAATTCCATAACCCGCCTGCACAAAATTCAAGGTGCTTATGATTTTCTGGCCTTCGTGTAGGTAAGATATATACAAAAAACTAGTAAGTTGGCTTCAGTGCATGTCACGAAATAAAAATAAAATAATCATACTCTCAGATGGAATGTAGAAGAACTTACAACCATCCCAAGCACTATGAAGAACTCTTTGAGCGATATTAGGCGACCTCGTATCGCACTTGGAGCTGTCTCGGCAATATACATCGGAGCAGCATGCATTGCCTAAAGAGAACAAATTGAAAATTTATACATCTCAAGTTTCATAGAAGGAGCTAAGTATAGCTTTGCATTGAAAAAAGCATTCTATTCATTACCAGTCCAATTCCTATACCATATATGAAGCGTCCAATCACCATAACAGGCAAGTCGGGTGCTAATGCTGTTACTAGGCCTCCAAGAAGATACAATAAAGCAGCCAAAATCAACTCCCTCCTTCTTCCTTTATACAGATTAACCATTCAAACTTCATCAGTAGTGGAAGACATCATCGGTTTTACTTGTATAACTCGGAATGTATTAGAAAAAGCGAAAACCCCACCTAAGAAGTCAGCAACGTTAAAGGCCAGCAAAGATCCAATCAAGGCCCCATATAATGAGCCACTAGTCTGCAGATGAAACGGGTACCAATTAGATACATTAACCTGTTTTGAAGCCAAAGAAAGATGCACAAGAGAACTAAAAGGAAAAAACACTCGTAGAGATTTCAACGACAGCAAGGAAGTTTGTTGTAAACTTACTATGAGACCAATTTCCACAGATGACAAGTTGTACCATGATACTCCGCTTAATGTGGCCGACTGCATTGGGTGTGTTCTAAGCGAATCAGCAGTTACAAATAAAATACGAACAACGCGCTATATGAGTAAAAGCTCATGTATACCTCTATGGAGATTGTAGCGCATGATGTTGCGCCAATATCATAGCCATATAGTAGTCCTCCAAAAGCTGGGAATAGAAATCTGAAATCATTAAGGAGCAGTGTAAAGCCCGAATACTGTGGATTATCTGTAAAATTTTCAGTCTAAACACAAGACTAAAACAGATAAAACTGAAAAAAGAATACTCACGGTAGGATTGCGGCAATAAGAGAATAATTTTCTGAATTGTGAGCCCCATCAAGAAGTGGCTCCTGTGCGTCGCCAATTTCACCTGAAGATTTTCCCACCTGAAAAATGGCAAAGCATTAACAACTCCCAACGGAGAAGAGTTTTAAAACACGGATACGGTGACATGATACGACAGCCGAGCCGATACATAAAATCTCTAAAAACTAGGATACGGATACGACAATCAAAATATATAATTTAAAACATTTTAACATGAAGACATCCAAATTCAAGTTCTTTCAAAGTTATATTCCTTGTTTCAATTAAAGGCAAGCTCTTTGTATTCATCAACTTTCAACTAACTCTTTGTTTCCTATTAATTTTTTCCCCATAATTTTTCATCTGAAAGTGTAACGGTATCTTAAAAGCCAAACACTTTTATTCGGTAGTATGTTCCATCAGCGCAAAGAAAAAGGAAATGAGAAAGAGCAAAAGAATAAAAATTGAGGGTAGAAAAATGAAACCTTTCCGAGAGAAGAGGGCGCGGGTTGCTCAGGATCGGACGCCATTGTTACCTGCAGTTCACTGCACCAAACAGCTCCCCAGAAATTATGTGATGAATCTGAGCAGTGCAACGGTGATTGACGACAAGTCTGTGAAACTGAATTGAACGGAGGAGAAGGGTAGTTAATAGGGCAAGTTATTGACAAACCGAACTAGCCGAGTTGGGAGGTTGCTGTCCTGTCGGGTATTTACAATATTTGTAGTCGGGCGTATGAACGAAAGTTATAGAGAAAGTTGTCGAAGCTGGAACTGGGAAGGGAGACGAGATGGGGTCGTAATGATGAAGTTCATAAGTTGTTAGGTGTGTACAAATGCAGATGCAGTGGTCAATGTCATGCAGCACTGAGTCATGACTCGTGACTCAAACACTCACTCGAGACCAGAAACAGAGAAGGGAGAGGTTGGTTGGTTGGTTGGTTGGTTGGCTAATTGACTCGTTTACGTTAACGGAAAGGAATCCTCTCCGCTTTCTTCCTTTTAATCTACCAAATTAGAAAATTTGTGCTATTAAAATTTGATTAAACGACTGCAAATAAAGGTTTATTTCAAAAGTTATAATAACTTCAGTCGTTGGATTAATTTTTAACGATACAATTTTCCTGATTTGGTAGATTAAGATAAAGATATCAAGCGAGAATCTCTTCCCTATGTTAACAGGTTATTTACATTTACACTCCTTGCTTTATGAAAAATTTACGATACTTGTCATGCTGCAATTAATGTCACAGAATTATACGTAGACGTTCCACATCCTTGACTTTTGGCACTTTTACTAATTTTCTATGATAAAATTTGGCGTAAGATTTGATTTTTTAAGTAAAAAATTGCCATAAGATTTTTGGTAACGATATATTTCAAATGTATCTATTATCTAGAATATTAGAGAAGCATGTCGAGAAGCGAAATGTGTGTATCGACTTGTAACGTGGTATAATAACGAACCATGTAAGTCCAACTTCCACTACATTTCTGATCAGTGTGTGTCGACTTGTAAGCTTCTCCTTCACTAGCTTGTTAGGCCAACTCGTGGCGACTGGTGAGTGTGAATTCTCCACTCGCCAGTCCATTCATTCCCCTCAACTAAATTCAGAGAAATCTTTTTGCCACGTTTACTTAAAATGATCGGAGAAGCCATAAATCCCTTTATGTATCTGCCTGTTTCACTCTAACAGTGGACCCCTTCGTGCCTCGAGAACACCACCGAGTGCAGATCGCTCCTACTCTTACTGCGAAACACAACCCTTTAGATTGGAACTGAGATAATTTACCCTTAACAAATCAAAATACCAGCATTTCATTAAGCTATGAAGTTCAGGACTGTTGTTTCCGTACAGCAAGCATTCCAAAAGATTCACAGCTATCACATGATTCATATGCCATTTATTAACCGAATGGAGTACACAGCACAATACTGCCGAATTTTTTCAAGTTCGAGCACGCACGTGCCGTGGAGACAACTCACTCCTTCTTGGCTGGTTCCCAAGGTTGGTACCTGGTCCAGTCTCTCTGCCCCGGATTGAGGCTGTGCCCTTTGGAATGGTAAATAAACTCATCACCCTCCCCAGTGAAATTCTCTTTGTGTTCAATGCTGTACCTCTTTGGTTTTAGCATCAACAGCTGCAACAGGAATTCATTTGTTTGTAAGCTACATGTAACAAGTTTTTTCACAGCATACGCGATCAAATATCTAAAAAGGAAGCAGGACTTGCCTCATCTCCCGTATGATCGGTTATGTAGTGCAGCCAACCGTGCCATTCTGGTGGTACCTGAGAAGCGTTGTAGCGACTCTTCTCTGCATATTCAACCCATCTGTGTCTTCCTGTATAATCCCTCCAATCAATTAGTAAGCTGTGAGCAATGAGCAATGAGCACACATACCACAATAACCTTGAAGCAATGCAAAACTTTGAACAATGGCACATTCCCAATGCATCAAAGAGGAAAATGAGAACAGTCCTATATACCTCATGGCGGTAACTCACATGGATGTGGTGAAATCATATGCACCAAGGCATGTAAGCATCTAAATAAGGAGTGTTCAATTGCTTGGCCAACCCCCACCAGCAATTTGCTTACATTCTTACAGAGAAATATGGGACCATTTGTATCACCGGGAAGAGGAATTTGCACACTTCCTAGGAAACTAAAATTATTTCTTTACCTTCTTTCATAAACTTAGTACCAAGGAATTAAGATTTGAAAAGATATATATGATCAAGAATTGTATCATGATTTGAATATGGCTTGTGCTTGGAAATGCTAATTGACACCAACAGCAACTCCATTGTGCAGTAAAGAACTAATATTCTTATTGCTATAATAAGAAAGGCTGGGGGAAATGTAGAAAACACTAACCATATTGAGTGTCAAGCTTCTCATAATATTTATTGCCAATTTGATCAACACCTACAAGCCTAGCCCCAATATTGTGGATCTTAGTTTGCCTATACCAATCAAATAAAATTTGTTAGATATACTAGAGAAACAAAAATGACTAAAATATTCCAACACAATTAAAACCTGAAAACCACAACAAAGCAAAAGTAATCCCTCATTTCAATGTTAATTCCGAATTCAGATGGCCTTCTTTAGAAAAGAGAAACCATTAACTGTATCAAGCTTCCAGAATTATGACCTAATCCTTACAAATTCTAACTAGCCTACCAGTCACTATTCGATGTTTTATGTTCTCCTTCGAGTATGATACCAACTAAATCTCTGTGACGTAGAATTTACTAAACACGTTAAACTTTAACAAAGATGGGATAGTCTGTTGAATAGGCACATAACTTAGGTTTTTAAGAAACATGACTTTGTCGAGACCTTGCATTCAAAAGAACTAAAAATCTAAATATAATGTAAACACGGACTTATGCTCGTTTGTTGAGAAAATCAAGTGTGAAGGGAAGTAATGTAACTTACGTAAGGTTTCCATCGAAAATACAGTTTCTGCAAGATTTGGAAAAGTATAAACAGTCAGCACAGGATAAAGAATCAACGATAAAGGATACGAAACCAAAAAACGCAATTTAAGAGCCATTGAGCGAGCTACTAAAAGACATCTCAGTGAACCCTGTACATCAAAAAATACTCCATATCCCAAAACTACAATTATAACAAAAGATATCGTCCCTGAGCGCCAAAGAGTAAAACTTTATGACAAATGTTTTAGCTTTTAATTTGTTTTCTTTCCTACATTTTCCTACCAAGCCAACAGAATTATCTCAACCCACCCAGCTCAACACCTGTTTGCTTCAGCACCTTTCGAAGTTTCGAACTTCCAAAAGTTATTGCTTTTTTTAATGCAGGAAATAGGAAAAACCCAAAACCAAAATCGAAAATTCAAAATCTAATTGCCCGTCCCACTTTGATTTATCAGGTACCAAGGAGGACAAATTGGATTCAGAAACACTAGGTGCAATGAGAAAAACACCAACGATGCTCTTGGCATCCAATCACATACATTGCAGAAGCAAATTTTAGATCTTTGACATCCCCAAAAGCATTACATTAACAAAAATGAATAAATCAATCAATTCAAAAAGCTAAAGATAAAGAGAACGTACAAGAAGCCATCCTCCTTGAGCTCCTTTAAGTAGCTGCGGAGACCTCTCTCTCTGATCGCCTTCACAACGCTCTTCACCACCGTCGCCATTTCTCTCTCTCACTCTCTAGCTTAGCTCTGTATTTCTCGCAGGAGGCAAGCACACAAGATAGGCGGGCCGGGCCAGGCTCTCGATCTCAGCCCGTTGCTAATCTTTGACGGCCTCGGATTTAGGTCGGGTCGAAAAGAAAAAATAAAAAGTAAAATCAATAGTACATGATTAACTTTTAGTGTAAAAACGTAGTTTTTTGTTAAAATAAGTAGTACCGAATTTTTTTTTGTAAAGTTCTCAAAAATAAACTCGGATTGGGTGCTTATCGAGTCCTTCTCACGTGGCAATTAATCATTGGTTAAACCTACATAATTTTTGTTTTTCACTTTTTTGTTTGTCTGAGAAAATAAAAGCCGGGAGGAAGAAGAAGAAACAGCACAAAATCCAATCTTTCCACAGAGCGAGCTTCTCACAGGTACTCTCAGTTGCTTCAAATTTTCTATGAATTCTCATTTGTTAAGATGAAATTATTATTTACTTTCTCCAAATTGCTTTCCAATTTCCAAACTTAATATAAGTGTAATTTTTTTTAGCTAATAATAGGAGTAGTCCAATTTATTAAAATAAGTCTAATTCTTTAAATTTAATCATTTTATTATCAATAATTATCTATTCAATGATAAAATTTATTATAAAAATTAAATTTCTTCATAATTATCTTTTTGATTATTTTATTTATTTATTTGTTATTTCTTGTTCTTCTTCTTACTTTAAACCCATTTTATAGAATTTATTTTTAATTTTTATAATTAAACTATATCACAGGTTAATTATTTTTATGTATCTATATGACAGATTCTTTTTTATAATCAACGTGTCACATATTAATGTGTTTTACTTGTAGGTATATTATATTTTTTTCCTACATTTTAGTTAAGTTCCATATCTCGCTTATTGGTATAATATACATTCATATATTTGTTACTTGAGTTAAGGTAGAATGTTTTGTAGATAATTTATGTTAGTATATTAGTTTTTTTTGTCATAAGGTATTAACTAGATTTTTTGGAGTTGAAAAATGCATAATATTAGAAGATTTTAATTGATTTTTAATATTTAAAAAAAAATATAAATGAGAATAAAAGAAATAAAAACATGTAATTAGGTAACTGGACTCACTGTTCAAAACCATGTATGTTTTTGGATCTAGATATAAAAGTCTCCTTTTAATATTTGCTTCGGATTTAGGGCTCATTTGATTTGATTAGGATTTTCATTTGTGTTGTTTGAATTTCTAGGTCTCACCTCGATGACACTGTAACATTATTTAATCTGAATCTGTTTGGAAACCGAATCGGAAAACGGTCAATAGTTGGCCAGTAATCGATTAGTTTTGAGGAAAATGATGAAGCTGCAAACCTACGCCGGGATTAGTTTGGTAGCAACCCTAGGGATTGTTTATCATGCATTTAGCAGTAGAGGCCAGTTTTATCCGGCAATGGTGTATTTGTCGACGTCGAAGATCAGCTTGGCGTTGCTTCTCAACATGGGTCTGGTCATTATGTGTACTATGTGGCAATTGACTAGAAAGCTCTTCCTTGGATCACTCCGGGAAGCCGAGGTTGAGAGGCTTAATGAGCAGTCGTTGGTGGAAGTCGTGAGAATCCTCATTGCCATCAGTATTTTCGGGCAGGACTTTTCGGTCTCGTTTCTTGCTATGGTTACGGCTCTGCTGTTGATCAAGGCTTTGCATTGGTTGGCTCAGAAGAGGGTTGAGTACATCGAGACTACTCGGTCCGTGCCCATGCTGTCTCATGTTCGGATTGCCTCCTTTTTGGGTTTCTTGCTTGTTCTAGATAGTCTCTTTTTGTACAGTTCTATTAAGGCCCCGTTTTCCCTCTTATTTTCATTCGAGTAAGTGATCCATCTTAATGATTCGTATTTCTAGTTTTTTTTTTTTTTTGATTTTATCAAACTTAGATAACTTGGGAATCTTTTGATCTGATAGTTAATGCTGCATTTAGCTTCATTATATTGGAAACGAGTGGAGCAAGTTTATTATGCGGTCGTGGAAAGTGGTTGATAGTTTATGTCGAGTAAGAAAGGCAATAGGGGAGAAGGAATAGTTGCGATGGGATTATAGGGAAAGCCTTAGATATAAAAGCCAATAATATGGATTATAGGGAAAGCCTTAGATATAAAAGCCAATTTAAATTTGAAGCATGTGGACTTTTTTGCATGTTGACATGCATAAGCTCAGGTTATTCTATCTTGATTGACGTGGAGTATTGTCCCATCCCAGGTACCATGGTGTGCCATTGCACTTGATATGTGAGCTCTATGAAATATTTATGAACTTTAAGATTCACATTGCTGATTATATTCGTTATCGAAAGCTCACATTAAACGTGAATGATCGATTCCCAGATGCTACGCCTGAAGAGCTTAATGCGTAAGTTTAAAGTCTAATTAGTTTCAAGTGTTGTAATTATCAAATTATGCATATTGGAGTCTTAGTTGTTGATGATCGATATGCAGAAGTGACGCAACTTGTATCATTTGCCGTGAAGAGATGACAACAGCCAAGCAACTATTATGTGGACACCTTTTTCATGTCGCTTGCCTTCGATCATGGTTAGAGCGACAGCATACCTGCCCTACTTGCAGAGCCCTAGTTGTACCTCCTGACAGTGGGACAGGTACAGCTGGACATAGGGGTTCACGGTCAGATGCTCACCAAGAGGGTAAACTTCTGAGCAGTGCAATTTGTGTTGTACCTTTTAGTTTGTGTGACAACCATAAGGTCCGATATTTGGTTATTAAAGGAAAAGAACTTTGTATTTTTTAATTTCAGAACTTTGTAGTTTTTAAACTTACATTTCCTTTGCCTTTATATAAGATCATTATTGAGGGTAAAGAAAAACGAAGGCACCAATAAAATGCCAGTTGGATTTCATGCTCTTTGTTTATATAATCTATTTTGATCATTTGAGACTTTGGTCTTTTGTTCAGTTTAAAATTGTGGCGAGTTGACTAATGATTTTAATTGGGAACAGGGACAGGCACAACGGCTCAGGATGGTGGAGTTGCTGGTGATAATGTGAGCCAACATGAAGCCAGGCTCCGAGATGCTGTTGCTGATAATGTGAGCCAACATGAAGCCAGGCTCCGAGCTGCTGCTGCTGCCGCCGCTGCATCAATATATGATAAGTCTTATGTATATCCTGCTGCTGATAATGTGAGCCAACATGAAGCCAGGCTCCGAGCTGCTGCTGCTGCATCAATATATGATAAGTCTTATGTATATCCTTCTGCAAACACACTAGTATGGTAATGACACTTGTATCCTAAGTTAAGGTTTACATTTTTATTGGTGGAGTGATCATATGCTTCCATTGTATTTTAATTTATTTCTAGGTTGCTTGTGAGCGTGTGCTTGATACATATAATTTGGATATGTTGCTCTGCATAGAATGCTGCATGCCAGAGCCTTACAAACTATGCCCTCTTGTATGCAGGTCTCCTGGATATACGGCGATTCCTCAGGTTCAAAGACATACGGCTGACTCCTCTAACACAGAATCTAGTGGAGAATCTTCTATTGGACAATCACATTCACAGCCACAACTTGCAGCCCAAGGTGGAGCTGCAAACTTGTCCTTCTCTCAGTTTCCACCTTACATGTTTGTCCCCGGATCCAACGTGGCCAATGGGGAGAGGTTGGGCAGCGATCCAAATCTGACAGCTTCTCAGCTGGAGGCCCAGAAAAAGCTTCTTCAGCACCAGATTGAGGTATTAAAGAGAAGATGTATAACTTTTGTTGTGACCTTGCGGTCGTTACCCCCAATTTCTCCTGCTTGGTAACTGCTTTTCTTGTACAGATCCTGCAGAATCAGCTCCAAGTTCTACAGAAACCAAAACCAAAGGAAAGTGTGGACATGGGCCCAACAATGGCATCTTTGGATGGCAAAGGAAAGAGTATCGCAGCTTCTTCATCTGTTTCGGACTGTGGAAGTCATGAAGATCGGGTTGATTCGTAGACATGGCATAACTTTTGGTATATTGTAAGACACGATATATGTGGATGACAAGGGATGAGAAAAATAGGTTAGGGATAAGTGAATAACTGGAGTTTGAGCATATTATTGTACAAGTTACACTCTTTTCCTCTTGTTGAAAACGAATTTTCTTATCGTTTTGTACTTATAACATTTACCACCATATGTAACGCCCTCTAGATCTTTATATGGGTTGCATTAAATGTTGAATATTTGCTTGCATTCCATGAAATGAAACTAATCAAAATCCTATAAAACCACGAGCTGGTGGCCAGTGAAAAATGATGGATTGCGAAACTTCTTTCAAATTAAAAATTAGAGGTCTTGGGTTCCAAACCCGCCACTGGTGTGAAAGCCAGACTTAGAGGTGGGGTAAACTGTAAAAATCGAACCGAACTAAAAAACCAAACCAAATTGAATTCTTTTGGTTCGGTTTCGATTTCAATGGTCCAGAAACCTAACCGAATTAATTAAATTAATTTTTTATTAAGTTTATTATTTATTTTGGGTATTATTTTCTAAACCCTATTTGTAAGCCAAAGCCCAACGTGTTGCCAATTGTGCTAAGTCCAATTTTCCAAATAGGCCCCCGGCCCACACATACTCAAATCTCTCTCTCTCTCTCACACACACACACACACATACACACTCAAATCTCACACACACACATCACCTCACTTTCTCGAAGACTTTCCCAAACTCTCCTAGCCTCAAATCTCACAGACACATCTCCTTAGTCCTCTATATCAATCTCTCTCTCTCCCAAAGTCCTCCCTCTCGATCTCTCTCTCCCAGAGTCCAGACTGACTCTTATCCCTCTTGATTCTCAGTCTCTCTCTGTCAAACTCGAAGGGACGGACGACGAAACCTGTCTCTCTCTGTTGAACTCGAGGGGACGAACAACGAAGTCAAAGAACTCGAAACGACGAATCAATCATCTACCCTGTCTGACTCAGATTTGCATGGAAGCCGAGTTATGCTGACGGTCTTTTTCAATTTCAAGGTATTATATTTTAGGGATTTAGGATTGTAAATTAAATTATGGTTTCCTAGGGATTTTGTTGGGTTCTTGAATCTTGATGGTCTTTTATTCTTGTTGGGTTCTTGAATTTGTTACTTTGATGAAATTTGGGATGTGGGTTTTCAATTTGATTTGGTTGTAATCATATATTGCTGGAAACTACTGGGTTAGCGAATCCAGCTCCGCTTGCTTCGGCTCTGTGGTTGGATGATAATCTAGAATCGTTTGTCAAACTTGATTGAATTATCACTTAAGTTTGGATACATTTACCTAGTTTGTTGCCGAGATTTGTGTTAGTTTTAATATTGGAGGAAGAAGAAGAAGAAGGAAAAAAAATTGACCCGAAGGTTTTGGCAAAATACCGAACCGTTTCGAACCGAACCTAGCCCTAGCCAGACTTATGGTCAAGGAGAGGCTGAAATGCCTCTGTGAGTCTTTCTGGCCCTCAAAATGAGTGGATAACTATAACTTGCCACCAATTGTCCCCCTTTTTATTAAAAAAAATCATATAAGATGCAATAGACAGTCATCACCACCTCTATGAGGAGAGTCTCTCTTTCAACCATTTCACCACGCGGGAATTTTTTTTATTGAACATGGCGGATTAGAAGATCAACCCAATCCTAACCAAACTTTTATAATTTGGGCTCGGGTTTGGGTTGGGTTTCATTCAGGTTCATTTGAGCTCGGGTTTAATTGGGTTTGAGTTTATTTGGGTTGAGTTCGATTTGCCCAACTTTTTCACGTTTAATCCTGTAACAATTTAGTTTTCAAGAATTCCTAAAAAAAATAAAGCCACGTAACATCAATGCTAGCTAACATTAATTTCATAAATCAATCAAAATTGATGAGCAATTGCTTCGAGACACAAAGAATTTAGGTTTTGCAAACAAACAATCTACTATAAAATTTTAGGATTTAAAGACTACGAATCTGGGCTGACTAATTGAAGCCTATATTCCATAAAAGCTTAAGTAATTATAAAGGGTAATTTATTATTTTTTTAAATATTTAAAAGGGCATTGGTTTTTGGACTTGGCCCACTTGGGTGTAGTATGAGCATTAATTGATATAAGTTACAATCTGGTTAGATTGGGTTTGGTTAATCGGTAGGGTTGGGTTGGGATGGACAGACAAGTGATCAACCCAACTCAACTCAATTAATGTACGGGTTGAAATTGGGTTGGGTTCGGACGCGTTATAACTAAAAGAAAACCTGCTTGTTCGGGTTATAACTACAAGCCTTGCCCCAATATTGTGGATTTTAGTTTGCCTATACCAATGAAATAAAATTTGTTAGATGTACTAGAGAAACAAAAATGACTAAAATATTCCAACACAATTAAAACCTGAAAGCCACAACAAAGCAAAAGTAATCCCTCATTTCAATGTTAATTCAGATGGCTGATGGCCTTGTTTAGAAAAGAGAAACCATTAACGGTACCAAACTTCCAGAATTATGAACTAATCCTTACAAATTCTAACTAGCCTACCAGTCACTAATCGATGTTTTATGTTCTCCTTCGAGTATAATACCAAATAAATCTCCGTGACGTAGAATTTGCTAAACACCTTAAACTTTAACAAAGATGGGATAGTCTGTTGAATAGGCGCATAACTTAGGTTTTTAACAAACATGACTTTGTCGAGACCTTGCACTCAAAAGAAGTAAAATTCTAAATATAATGTAAACACGGACTTATGCTCATTTGTTGAGAAAATCAAGTATGAGGGAAGTAATGTAACTTACGTAAGGTTTCCATCGAAAGTACAGTTTCTGCAAGATTTGGAAAAGTATAAGCAGTCAGCACAGGATAAAGAATCAACGACACAGGATACGAAACCCAAAAACGCAATTTAAGAGCCATTGAGCGAGCTACTAAAAGACATCTCAGTGAACCCTGTACATCAGAAAATGCTCCAAATCCCAAAACTACAATTATAACAAAATATATCGTCCGTGAGCGCCAAAGAGTAAAACTTTATCACAAATGTTTTAGCTTTTAATTTGTTTTCTTTCCTACATTTTCCTACCAAGCCAACAGATTATCATCAGAGGAGATAACAGACCAACAAAATTATCTCAACCCACCCAGCTCAACACCGGTTTGCTTCAGCACCTCTTCGAAGTTTCGAACTTCCAAAAATTATTGTTTTTTTAATGCAGTAAAAATAAGAAAAACCCAAAACCAAAATCGAAAATTCAAAATCTAAATTGCCCGTCCCACTTTGATTTATCAGGTACCAAGGAGGACAAATTGGATTCAGAAACACTAGGTGCAATAAGAAAAACACCAACGATGCTCTTGGCATCCAATCACATACATTGCAGAAGCAAATTTTAGATCTTTGACATCCCCAAAAGCATTACATTAACAAAAATGAATAAATCAATCAATTCAAAAAGCTAAAGATAAAGAGAACGTACAAGAAGCCATCCTCCTTGAGCTCCTTTAAGTAGCTGCGGAGACCTCTCTCTCTGATCGCCTTCACAACGCTCTTCACCACCGTCGCCATCTCTCTCTCTCTCTCTAGCTCACTCTGTATTTCTCGCAGGAGGCACGCACACAAGGTAGGCGGGCCGGGCCAGGCTCTCGATCTCAGCACGTTGCTAATCTTTGACGGGCTCGGATTTAGGTCGGGTCGGATAGAATAAAGAAACTCGGATTGGGTACTGTTTGAGTCCTTCACCACGTGGCAATTCATCATTGGTTAAACCTACATCATTTTTGTTATCCATTTTTTTGTTGGGCATTTTTTTTGTTTTTGTATTTTTGTTTGTCTGAGAAAATAAAAGCCGGGAGGAAGAAGAAGAAACAGCACAAAACCCAAAATTTCCACAGAGCGAGCTTCTCACTGGTACTCTCAGTTGCTTCAATTTTTCTATGAATTCTCATTTGTTAAGATGAAATTATTATTTACTTTCTCCCAATTTCCGATTTTTAATATTTTCTTCGGATTTAGGGCTCATTTGATTTGATTAGGACATTCATTTGTGTTGTTTGAATTTCTAGGTCTCACCTCGATGGCACTGTACCATTATTTAATCTGAATCTGTTTGGAAACCGAATCGGAAACTGGTCAATAGTTGGCCTGTAAGAGCAACCTTATCGATTAGTTTTGAGGAAAATGATGAAGCTGCAAACCTATGCCGGGATTAGTTTGGTAGCAACCCTAGCGATTGTTTATCATGCATTTAGCAGTAGAGGCCAGTTTTATCCGGCAATGGTGTATTTGTCGACGTCGAAGATTAGCTTGGTGTTGCTTCTCAACATGGGTCTGGTCATTATGTGTACTATGTGGCAATTGACTAAAAAGCTCTTCCTTGGATCACTCCGGGAAGCCGAGGTTGAGAGGCTTAACGAGCAGTCGTGGCGGGAAGTCATGGAAATCCTCTTTGCCATCACTATTTTCAGGCAGGACTTTTCGGTCTCGTTTCTTGCTATGGTTACTGCTCTGTTGTTGATCAAGGCTTTGCATTGGTTGGTTCAGAAGAGGGTTGAGTACATTGAGACTACTCCGTCTGTGCCCATGCTGTCTCATGTTAGGATTGTCTCCTTTTTGGGTTTCTTGCTTGTTCTAGATAGTCTCTTTTTGTACAGTTCTATTAGCAACTTGATAAGGACACAAAAGGCCTCGGTTTCCCTCTTCTTTTCGTTCGAGTAAGTGATCCATCGTAATGCTTTGTATTTCTGATTCTTTTTGTTTGCATTTTGGAACATTCTACATTTTTCTTGATCAAACTTAGATAACTTAGGCATTTTTTAATCTGATAGTTAATATTGCATTAATCTTCATTGTATTGGAAATGAGTGGAGCAAGTCTATTATGTTGTAGTGGAAAGTGGTTGATAGGGCGAATGATATGAAGGTGCATTGAATGATTTATGTCGAGTACGAAAGGCAATAGGGAAGAACTAATAGTTGTGATGGGATTATACAGAAAGCATTAGATATGAAAGCCAATAATATCGACAAGTCATGAATTTCTGCATTGTTCAGTCTTTCTCATTTTAACAATGTCCATGATTTTGTATCTCAGGTACATGATACTAGCAACAACAATAGTGTCAACATTTGTGAAATATGTTTTCTATGTTACTGACATGCTTATGGAGGGACAATGGGAGAAGAAGCCTGTCTACACGTTCTACTTGGAACTTATTCGGGACTTGCTTCACTTGTCTATGTATTTGTGCTTCTTCCTCGTGATTTTCACGTGAGTATTCTGTTTATATTTAGGTTTAGATAAGTTGCTTACACACATTTGTTTTGCTAAATATGACACAATTTGGAGAACATGTTTGGCTCAATCTGTGTTGAATGCAACGTGTTTGGCTCCGTAGTGGCGGAGAAGCTGTGGACATGAAGTTAGAATATGATACAATAGTTGGACCAAAATCCTACCAATTTAAATTTTAAGCATGTGGAGAATTTTGCTTCTTGACGTGCATAAGCTGAGGTTATTCTAGATTGATTGACGTGGAGTATTGTCCTATCCCAGGTACTATGGTGTGCCATTGCACTTGATACGTGAGCTCTATGAAACATTTAGGAACTTTAAGATTCGCATTTCTGATTATATTCGTTATCGAAAGCTCACATCAAACATGAATGATCGATTCCCAGATGCTACGCCTGAAGAGCTTAATGCGTAAGTTTAAAGTCCAACTAGTTTCAAGTGTTGTAATTATCAAATTATGCATATTGGAGTCTTAGTTGTTGATGATCGATATGCAGAAGTGACGCAACTTGTATCATTTGCCGTGAAGAGATGACAACAGCCAAGAAACTATTATGTGGACACCTTTTTCATGTCGCTTGCCTTCGATCATGGTTAGAGCGACAGCATACCTGCCCTACTTGCAGAGCCCTAGTTGTACCTCCTGACAGTGGGACAGGTACAGCTGGACATAGGGGTTCACGGTCAGATTCTCACCAAGAGGGTAAACTTCTGAGCAGTGCAATTTGTGTTGTATCTTTTAATTTCTGTGTGACAACCATAAGGTCCAATATTTGGTTATTAAAGGAAAAGAATTGTAGTTTGTAATTTCAGAACTTTGTAGTTTTTAAACTTACATTTCCTTTTCCTTTATATAAGATCATTATTGAGGGTAAAGAAAGAAAAACAAAGGCACCAATAAAATGCCAGTTGGATTTCATGCTCTTTGTTTATATAATCTATTTTGATCATTTGAGACTTTGATCTTTTGTTCAGTATAAAATTGTGGCGAGTTGACTGATGATTTTAATTGTAAACAGGGACAGGCACAACGGCTCAGGGTGGTGGAGTTGCTGGTGATAATGTGAGCCAACATGAAGCCAGGCTCCGAGCTGCTGCTGCTGCTGCATCAATATATGAGAAGTCTTATGTATATCCTTCTGCAAACGTAGTATGGTAATGACACTTGTATCCTAAATAAAGGTTTACATTTTTATTGGTGGAGTGATCATATGTGTCCATTGTATTTTAATTTATTTCTAGGTTGCTTGTGAGAGTGTGCTTGATACATATAATTTGAATATGTTGCTCTGCATAGAATGCTGCATGCCAGAGCCTTACAAACTATGCTTTCTTGTATGCAGGTCTCCTGGATATACGGCGATTCCTCAGGTTCAAAGACATACGGCCGACTCCTCTAATACTGAATCTAGTGGAGAATCTTCTATTGGACAATCACAGCCACAACTTGCAGCCCAAGGTGGAGCTGCAAACTTGCCCTTCTCTCAGTTTCCACCTTACATGTTTGTCCCCGGAGCCAACGTGGCCTATGGGGAGAGGTTGGGCAGCGATCCAAATTTGACAGCTTCTCAGCTGGAGGCCCAGAAAAAGCTTCTTCAGCACCAGATTGAGGTATTAAAGAGAAGATGAATAACTTTTGTTGTGATCTTGTGGTTGTTACCCCCGATTTCTCCTGCTTAGTAACTGCTTTTATTGTACAGATCCTGCAGAATCAGCTCCAAGTTTTACAGAAACCAAAACCAAATGAAAGTGTGGACATGGGTCCAACAACGGCATCTTTGGATGGCAAAGGAAAGAGTGTCGCAGCTTGTTCGTCTATTTCAGACTGTGGACGTCATGAAGATCGGGTTGATTCGTAGACATGGCATAACTTTAGGTGTATTGTAAGACACAATATATGTGGATAACAAGGGATGAGAAAAATAGGTTAGGGATGAGTGAATAACTGGAGTTTGAGCATATTATTGTACAAGTTACACTCTTTTCCTCTTGTTGAAAAAGAATTTTCTTATCGTTTTGTACTTATAACATTTACCAATACCGTAAAATAGTAAAAGAGATTATATTCATACACTTCAAATTACTTCTCACACTCTTTTAATTTTTTAATATTTTCTACGCACTACTAACACTTGATAGAAAAAAATTAAAAAATTAAAAGGGTGTTAGAGAAGTAATTTGGAGTGGGTGAATACAATCTCTCATAGTAAAATAGTAGCTTGCTCCATACGTAACGCCCTCTAGATCTTTATACGGGCTGCATTAAATGGTAAAATAATAGCTTGCTCCATACGTAACGTCCTCTATATCTTTATACGGGTTGCTCCATACGTAACGTCCTCTATATCTTTATACGGGTTGCATTAAATGGTAAAATAGTAGCTTGCTCCATATGTAACGCTTTCTATATCTTTATATGGGTTGCATTAAATGTTTAAATGTTGAATATTTGCTTGCATTCCAGGAAATGAAACTAATCAAAATCCTATAAGATGCAATACCCAATCATCACCACCTCCACGCGGAGTCTCTCTTTCAACCGTTTCACCGGGCGGGAATTTTCTCATTGGAATTTGGATGTGTACACTTCTTGAAAGTGACAAATATTTATTAGCTAGACAGGTGGCGTTATTAAAACTATAAAATAGTTGCAAAGGAGAATTTATCCTCCTCCTCCGCGTCAGAATGTCTGAGTGTTCCTTGACCTTATTGATCTTTGACCTCTAGTAATCATTGGCGTAGAAGGTTGGCATTGTGTTTGGCTGATTCGTGAGCTAACCCAAACCATGACAGCAGCAATTGACCTTCTCTTGTTATTATTCTTGTTTTCGATTGATCCCAAGGCTCGTATTACCATTCACTCGAAAGAAAAAGATGAAAGAGACTAGTAAAGTCAATGCCGTAGAGGCCAATAACTGTCGGCTTTGGCATGCTGCAATTTGCGTTAAGTGCTCAAATCTCGTTATCAGGTTTAATTTGAATATCATATTCGTCTTCTTCTTCATCGTTGAGTGTTAACTAAATTGATGATGTTTTCCTAACAAATTTGTTAGGTATGAAACATTATATATGGAGAAATTTTTCAAGTGTGCTGGGAACACGATCTGTTACGCGAGTGTCATAATACAAGCGATTGGATACTTGAAAAAAAAAATTCCAACCATTTGTATTGTGAGTCTGTGACACTTAGTGTACATAACTATGTTCTATTGAGAACGAGTCCCATATTGATGGGAAGATGGACCTTGCATGAGTTTATAAGAGGTTGGGCTATTCTCCATATTGTCAATTGGTTTTATGGTAGAACCCCAATTCTTTCATAGTATCAGAGCATGTTGTTCCACATGTGAAGCCAAACGGCCACATGTGTTTCGCGTCACTTAGTTGTGTTGTTCACGTATTAGGCTCGAAAATTTGCCAATATGTGCTCCACATGACCCTGTTGTGTTGTTCACGTCCACGTCACTCAGTTGTGTTGTTCATGTGTTAGGCTCGAAAATTTGCCAACATGTGCTCCATGTCACCTTGTTGTTTTGTTCACGTGTTAGGCTCGAAAATTTGCCACACGTGAGGGGGCGTGTTGAGAATGAGTCCCACATTGATGGGAGAATGGATCATGTATGGGCTTATAAGAAGCAGTATGAGCTTATAAGAGGTTGGATTATTTCTCATATTGTCAATTAATTTTATGGTGAAACCTTAACCTTCTTCATGTTCCAGTCACATTAAAAAAGATTCCCTTATTCTAACATCAGATAGATATTAATCAATAATTGAATAATGGTTTAAAAGTGGCATTTATCTTCTTATGATGGAATAGGACATAACACTAACTTATACAAGTCCTCCTCCAGTGGCTCTTCGCCGTGTGGGCTTGTCCAAATCAGCCTTGATCTGATTTCTCAACAAGTTGAAATATATGGCGTGCTGACATGAGCTTCAAACTAATCCAGAAGTATATAGCACCGCGTAATTAAAGATTATAATCCAAGTTTAATTGATCAACAGAATGTTAATGAACAGTAAAAACATTTGCGACTGCATGGAATGAAGAAACACGAGGGAATATTTTATAGTGAATATATTAAGCGCACGTGTTTCATGAACATAAATGGTGAAGCATACTAATTATTACTTAGCATAGCTAGATTAACCCTGATCACCAGTAAATTAGTTCATTATTTATTTTTATTACGTATAATCGCCCCTGCGTTTTTTTCTAGCTCTCCCTCTCTCTATATATATCCGTCCTCAACTCATGCGAACTGCATCAGTTACAGACACAAATAGAGACCAAATAATAATTACAGAAACTCCTGTGAATCCGTGATCATCACTACTAGTAGTAATAGATACAGCTACAAGACGATCGATCGGAAAAGAATCATCAATATCGTCGTCGTCTTCGATCAGCATGAAGATTTTAATTAGCTTGCAACTTGTAGTCGGCTTGTTATTGTCTACTGTTGGTATCTTCCATTGCCAGGCTTCGCCTCCTCGTTACACTTTTGTGGTAATTACCTTATTATTTCCTTGAGGGTCTTTTTGGTTTCGGTCTTTAATCAACCTAATTATTAGACTGAAACCTTGTTTATTTAAATATTTTGATCAAGTTCCTTCACATCATTTAAGAGATTTAACTCATGAATTTATGCATTTAATGTCTCACAAATTATGAAATTTAAACAAATTCAAATAATGTTTTAAAATATAATAAATACTTAAAAATAAATATTAGAGTAATATTGTTCTTCACAAAATTATAGCAAGAAAATAATGTACCCATATAATTATTAACATATTTTAAAAAATAACTATTGATATATTTTAAAACATAAAATAAATACATATAATTAGCATGGGTACATTTAGCAAAATAAAAAATAGGTACAAATAAATAAATAAATATGGGCAAAAAAGAAATTAATATATGGGTACAAATTAAAATTGAAAAGAAATTTGGTACAAATTAAAAAATGATTGCAAATTAAAAATGGGTACAAACTAAAAATAAAAATATATGATAAAAAATTTAGCCATAAATATAAATATACTAAGTGTAACATTTTTAACACTAAATGAATATATTTAGCAATAAAAAATATTTTATTATTGAAATAATTAATGATATTATTAATACTCACAATAGAGTAGCAAAATGAGGGATGGGAACATAATTTATCATTTTCTTAATTTCGATGCAGTTCAGTTTTAAATTATGATGCATATGTATGAATCGCATGCATGCATGGCTATAATTATGCATATATTTTGCATGCATGATGATTTCAAAAACATTAATGAACTGATGATATCTTCCGTTTGTTTGCAACAATCAACTGTAGGTAGAAGAAACTCCATACAAACGACTGTGTAGCACAAAGAACATCTTGACTGTAAACGGCCAGTTTCCGGGACCAACGTTGTATGCTCGTGCAGGAGATACGGTCGTAGTGGATGTCTATAACAAGGGCAATCGTAACATTACCCTCCATTGGTAATTCATCAACTTTATACAGTGCATGTAATCTCATGCATCCGGCTTTTAGTTATTTTCATGATACCTTCTGATCTATCTATATTTCAGGCATGGAGTTAAGCAACCGAGGAATCCATGGTCAGACGGTCCTGATTACATCACGCAATGTCCTATTCAACCAGGAGCCAGGTTTACCCAAACCATTATATTTTCCTCGGAGGAAGGGACCCTATGGTGGCATGCTCACAGCGAGTGGGATCGAGCCACCGTCCACGGTGCTATAGTCATATACCCCAAGAAGGGAGCCACCTACCCTTTTCCCAAGCCTAACGCAGAATTACAAATCATCTTGGGTATGCAAATCAATTCAATATTCAATCCCAAACCGCTTATATAATAGCTTCTACATAACTAAAAACATTTGCGACAACGTTGGCAGCTAAATCTAAAAGGTCTTTTTGGGTCATTTTTTACTTATATTTTCTTTAGTTAAAAATTTTGATGTGTCTTAATGAAGGATTTCTCGTAAAAGAGTTTATGAACATAAGTGATTTCTATATAAACATTTCCAAATTAGGATCCTTATTTTTCTGCAAATCGTTGATTTGAAAATTGTAGGAGAGTGGTGGAAGGAAGATATCGGACAACTTTACGATGAAACGATTCAGAGTGGAGGGGACCCTAATACTTCAAGTGCTTACCTCATCAATGGTCAACCCGGCGATCTCTATCCTTGCTCAAAACCAGACACATTCAAGCTCATAGTTGATTACGGCAAAACCTACCTGCTCAGACTAATCAACTCCGCCGTGCAGGAGATGATGTTTTTTGCCATCGCCAATCACAACGTCACGGTTGTAGGCTCAGATGCTAGCTACACCAAGCCATTTTCAACAGATTATGTGACCATTTCTCCCGGGCAAACAATTGATCTCTTGTTAAATGCCGACCAAAGCCCCAACAACTACTACATTGCTGCTAAAGCCTACGTTGCCGCGGCTGGGATTCCTTACGACAACACAACCACCACCGCATTACTCCAATACAACGGAAATTCTAATTCAACCCCTCCTTCGTTGCCTAATCTTCCTTCCCATAACGACACCAACGCATCAGTTCACTTTACCAGTAAACTCAAAAGCTTGGCTGATAAAAACCACCCCGTTGACGTGCCACACAAGATAAAAACTCATTTGTTCTTTACACTATCCATCAATACACTACCCTGCCCGGATAATTCATGTACCGGGCCTAATGGGACACGTTTTGCCACCAGTATCAACAACATTAGCTTTGTCGACCCTGCCATTGACATATTGCAAGCTTACTATTTCCATGTCAATGGGGCATTTGGAACTCAGTTTCCAAATTCCCCGCCCTTGCTGTTTAATTTTACAGCTCAGGACTTGCCGTTGTACCTACGGACGCCTAAGCAAGGGACAGAGGTGAAGATACTGGAGTACAACTCAACGGTGGAGATTGTATTTCAGGGGACAAATTTGGTGGGAGGAGATGACCATCCGATGCATCTCCATGGATTCAGTTTCTACGTTGTCGGGCGGGGGATTGGGAATTTTGACAAGGACAAGGACCCTTTGACGTATAATCTTGTTGATCCTCCTCTTCAAAACACCATCGCTGTCCCTCTAAATGGTTGGACTACCATTAGATTTAAGGCAGATAATCCTGGTACGTAATTAATGAAGACATTCATCATCTCTTGTAAATGTAGTATCTTAAGGGGCCGTTTGATAGTAACCATATCAGTTTTCAGTTTCCAATTTTTGTTAACAGCCCCTAATTAGTTATATTAATGAATGATAATTAGATCATGATAAATTGTTCTTGTTGTTGTGTGTAGGAGTTTGGTTTATGCACTGTCATCTGGATCGACATATGTCATGGGGCATGGACGTGACATTCATAGTGAAAAATGGAAAGGGCCGAGGAGCGCAAATGTTACCTCCGCCACAAGGAATGCCTCCATGTTAACAACTGTTATAAAGCTTTCGGGCTGGATTCTGTTCGAAAATTAATTAATTATTTATTATTATTGTGATTTCTTGTGGGCTAAGAATATTAAAGTTCCTTACCAGTTAAGGATTAGGGTTTGCTTTAATTTGTGTTTGTATTAGCTTATTATTAAATAAATCTAGCAAGATGTAACCTCAGTTTGTAGCCATCTCGGCAACCTTATTTATTTGTTTTCCGTTTAATAAAATAATGTTTATAGTTTATCTTCCGTTTGTTTGTAATACTCTGATGTTGAACTCATCCATGGCAATAAATTTGGACAACATCTAGTCAGTCTTTCTATACCAGTTTGTACTAGGAACTCTTTGGACTGGCAGTGGCCGTGGAGCCGTTGCCAGGATATATGTCATAAAAATTTACCTGGTTTTGTATTGTCACCAACTTGGTGGCCGTCGACGACTCGGGAACACGATGAAAATTTTCCATCACAATCAATGCGCATTGTATTAGCACTAAAATTAAAATTTACTTAGCCTTATTTTCAAAGATTTGTTCAACTTTCAAATATACATGGCTCATGAAAAAGAAACAAAGCTGACAGCCACAGCCCATACGCAATGGATTATCTAAAACAACTCTAGTAGTAAGCTTATTCTATACTCTGAAGTTTTAACCATTAGATCATTGGCCAAAACATATACTTTCAATGGTTGTCGGCATGAAGTAGCTTAGGAAGAATGTGTGCTGCCACACAACCTCCTCAATTCCCCTGCCACTTCTTCCATCGCAGGCCTTTCGGCACTACTCAACTTGAGGCAACTCTTTGCAAGCTCCGCAACTGCTTTGAGTTGCTCTCTGTTACCCTCGTTTACAAGTTGTGGCACAACGATCTGAAAGATGTCATTTTGTTCTACAGAAGAAACGAAATGGGATGTTATGATTCTTCGATTTTCTGGTCTGTTAAAGGACAATGGCATCTCTCCCGTCAAAAGTTCTAACAAGACGACTCCAAAGCTATAAACATCACTCTTATCTGTCAACTGGCCTGTATGGAGATATTCGGGGTCTAGATAACCAACTGTCTGCTGTACCAATGTTTTCATCTGGGATTCATTACTAGGGACCCGGACCAACCTTGAAGATCCAAAACCGAAGACCTTGGCCACAAAACAATCGCTTAATAATATATTGGAAGAGTTGACATTTCCATGAATGATCATTGGTTTTGATGTCTCTGCTGCAGAATGCAGATAAGCAAGAGCAGCTGCAGATTCTGAGGCTATCTTTAAAAGAATATGCCAAGGCAATGCTTTTTTCCCATTAACATGATGAATGTAGTCGAACAAGGTCCCGTTGCAGGCGAGTTCATAGACCAACATGGGTGCTTCAGTCTCTAAACAGCAGCCCAAGAACTTCACCACATTTTCATGGTTGATTTTGGTAAGAGAGACAATCTCATTTATAAAACGCCCGATTTGGCCCTCCTGCACTACAGTTTCCGTTATGGCCACAATCGCACCGTTTGACAAAAGTCCTTTGTGAACCTTTCCACTCTCTACTGGACTAAAAGTGTGAATCTGGTTGTAATAGTCAGCAGCCACCTTCAGCTCTTCGGACGTAAAAATTTTTGGGCTTCCATGTGAAGAAATGTGCTGCTCTAATAATAGACCTCCATTTTTCTGGAAGAACTTGGCTGTGAGATTAATGAACTTATGTTTCTTCACACTGAAATAAACCCCGGAGATCCCAAACATAAGAAATGCGCAAAGAAGTCCAAGACCTGCAAGGTTATATTTAATTATATATTTATGCAGTATCTTGTTAGCTGAGAATCTAAGGTCTTGTTTGGTATTGTGTTTAAAAAAATTCATAATTTCGCAAAACATTTCTTAAGAGCAATTTTTTAAAGACTAAAAAACTTGTTTGGTATGAGATTTTTATTTTTATTTTTTATTTTTAATAATTAAAAAGAAAAGGAAATATCATGCCGCAACTCCTCACGGCTCAGGAATTACTACTAAGTTCAATTGAACAGACATAAAGATCAAAAGAGAGATGAGAGAGAAGGAGGAGAAAGATTTGGAGAGGAGGAGGAAGAGAGGAGAGATAAAAAAGGAGATAGAGATTCAGAGAGGAGGGGCGAGAAAGAAAGTAGAGAAATGATCAGATCAAGAGAGAAAATAGAAAGAAATGAGAGAGAGGACCATATGAGAAGAGGAGAGAGGAGAGGAGAAAGATATCGTAGAAATAGGAGTCTCACCAAAGAAAGATCGGAAGGGAGAGGAGAGGAAAGATAAAATAATAGGTTTGGAGTTTAAAAAGAGTAAATGTTGTTTGGAATTACTTTTAAAATGGTTAAAAGCGATTTTGGTAAAAATATTTTTGAAACTAGCTTTTGGGAAAAATACAAGTAAATTATAAGCACTTGAAGTGTTTTATAGAAGAAACACATAACTGGTGTTTCTTGTAAGAATCACTCTTCAATTGCTTATGAAACTAAAAAAAAATCATTTAAAAACGCTTTTAGTCATTTTAAAATCATTTTGAAATGAGTCACAATCCTACACTTATCACATATTTATACTATCTATCGAATAGAGGTGGAGTTTACCAACACATGTGGATCTCATCTCTATTAGAGAGATGATATAAATGAGGTTTTTTTTAGCCAAAATGGTCATTGAGATTTGTATAACTCCTCACTTTGGTTTCTAAGATTTGAAATCAATATAAATGGTCCATGAGATTGTCCGCCATCAATCATTTTGGTCCTTTAGTGAATAGTTATGTTAAATAAAGATTAAAGTGACAAAACTACCCTATTTGTGGATTTGCCCCCATACTTGTATAGAGTTGCCAATTTTCCCCCTTAACTTTAATTTTAGTTGATTATCTCCTTGAACTTTTATATTTAGCCAATTTCCCCATTGAACTTTAATTTTAGCCGTTTACCCCCTTGAGCTTTTATAAATAGCCAATTTCTTCCTGCGTTAGATTTTAAAAGTTTGCATCCAATTTTCCATTCATCTTAATCACGCAAACAACACATGACAATTATATGTGGGCAAAAAGGATGAAACATTAGACGGATGAAAAATTGAATAAAAGTTTTTAAAATCTAATCCTAAGGGGGAATTGGCTATTTATAAAAGTTTAGGATGGTAATCGGCCAAAATAAAAGTTGAAAGGAGAAATTGGCTAATTTAAAAAGTTTAAAGGGGTGATCGGCTAAAATTACAGTTTAGGAGAGAAATTGGTAGCTGTATACAAGTTTAGGGGACAAATCACCAAATACCTCTTTAAAAAACAATAGGTCAAAATGATTTGACAAAAATTGAGGATATTTTTATCATTTTATCCTTATTTAATGGAGATTTTTCATGGAATGACCCAAATGATTGATGGTGGACAAACTCAAGAACCAACTCAATCGATTCCAAATCCCAATGACCAAACTGAGGAGTTATGCAAATCTCATGAATCATTTTTGATAAAAAAAAAAAAAAAAACCTATAGATAATATAAATATGTGGTAAATGTAGCATTTTTTTTAAAAAAAACTTCTTTTTTTTTCGTGTTTTTGGAAGTATGCTAATTTTTAAGTTAGTTTTAAGTTCAATTTTTCAAAACAGTCATACCAAACAAGTATTCAAAATGTAAGACTCAAAAAAGAGTTTTTAAGTTTAAAAAATTATGTTCAAGCAAAATATCAAACAAGCCATGTTTACTTTTAATTATAGGGAGCACATCAATTATCAAGTAATAAACACTAGAGAGTAGAGAGGGTAGGAATTACGTACCTAAAGTGAGCTTTATCGGAAAGACGCTGATGTGTGGAACTGAGATGTAATCTGTACCAGTTTTCGTATGGTAATTATATTCCTGGGTTTTGGTTGACAATGAAAAGCCTTCGAGTTTGTTCAGGGTATTGGTTGTGGCTGAGGTTTCAAACCTTGCCGATTGGGGTGTGTATTGGAAGTACACGTTCTGTCGCGTGCTGATGACGTTTACTACAATCAACGGAGGACAGATCAACCTGGACGTGGATGCTGTGGCACCCAATCCATTAACAAACCAGAAAATGAAAGTAGCTGCAACAGTTATGTTTCCAGTACTCACTGCCTCAGGCAACAGAGACATAATATTGCCGTCCCCTTTGGGAGTGGAAGAATTGCAACAACCCATGCGTATGATTGTGAACTTGTTTGCATTGTCGGAGATTGCATGCGGTGCGGCAGTCAAGTTCTCGGTCTCAGAGATTGTGTTGTGGGTGCCAGGACCAGGGTGCAACATTAATAGTACCGCTCCAGTGTTAGTGGTATTGCAGCTATGAGCGGAAACTTCGTTGCTTACGCATACCTCAAGTTTGTTAGCATTTGAGAAATCAACAATCTGCATTTGTTTGTATATATCGAAGAAGGAAAGAAGAGAGAAATAAAACGATTGAGCTTCTTTTCTGTTTGTACTGTTCTATTGAAAATGATCTCTCTCACTCTCACAAGTAGTGAGTGGAGGAATAATACAATGCTATGTATCTGTGATATTCTTCCTATAACCCTACATTTCAATCACAGCCATACATCTTGCTGTGGACAAAGGAAACAAGGAAAAACAAGACCACATGGCACTCATGGCCTTTACACATAGGCAATTCACACTTGACAATTTTGCACAAGTGAATACACAATTAATCTCATATTATTTCCTAATACTAATCAGCTTGTAGACTTATAATTCAACACTCCCCTTTAAGTCTTGAGCTGATTTCACTCCAAGCATGCTCCTGAGATAATTGAACCGATCTTTGGGTAGAGGTTTTGTGAAAATATCAGCTAGTTGCTCCTCAGTTGGACAGTACACTAAGTCAATGATACCATCCTTCAGTGCATCCTTGATGAAATGGTACCTCCTGTTGATGTGTTTGGTCTTCTGGTGGAAAACAGAGTTCTTGGTGATTGCGATTGCTGAGGTGTTGTCACAGTGTATTGGAGTTGCTTCGGTTTGAAACTCACCAAAGTCTTCGAGTACAAATCTAAGCCAAGTGGCTTGTGTTGTAGCTTCAGAAGCACTGATGTACTCTGCCTCTGCAGTGGAAAGAGCCACACAGTTCTGTTTCACAGATGCCTATGAGAATACTCCACTGCCAAAAGAGAAGGCATAACCAGAAGTACTCTTACTGTCCTCAACTGATCCACTCCAATCACTGTCGCAAAAACCAATTAACATTGAGTTCTTACCCTTCACATACTCCAGACCATAATTTAGAGTGCCCTTAATGTATCTTAACACCCTTTTAGCAGTTCCAACATGTTTACTAGTAGGACAATGCATAAATCTGGCTAACAAACTAGATGCATACATAATATCCGGCCTGGTTGCAGTGAGGTATAAAAGACTTCCCACCATACTCCTGTATAACTCTTCACTAGCTGCATTACTTCCATCATCCTTAGTTAGCTTCTCAGTTGCCACAAGTGGAGTAAGCACAGATTTGCACTCTTTCAGACCAAATTTGTCTAATAAAGAGCTTGCATATTTCTGCTGGTGGATAAAAATACTTGAGTTTGTCTGAATTATTCCCATTCCAAGGAAATGGTGGAGAAGACCCAAATCAGTCATCTCATATTTACATTTCATGTCTTCCTTGAATTCTTCCAGCATTAGCTTGTTGTTCCCAGTATAGATTATGTCATCCACATAGATGGACACAATCAGAATGTCTTCCCCTTCTGCTTTGATGTACAGTGTTGGTTCACTCAAACTTCTCTTAAAACCACACTGTGAGAAGTAGGTATCTATTTCTCCATACCAGGCCCTTGGCGCCTGTTTTAAACCATACAAAGCTTTGTTCAGTTTATATACTCTGTCTTCCTCCCCTTTAATCACAAAACCAACCGGCTGTTCCACATAGACTTCCTCTTCCAGAACACCATTCAGAAAGGCAGATTTGACATCAAGTTGATAGAGTTTCCAACTCTTTTGTGCAGCCAAGGCAATGAGAATTCGAATTGTATCCAACCTAGCAACAGGAGCAAATGTTTCATTAAAATCTATTCCTGGTTTCTGGGCATATCCCTTTGCAACAAGTCTTGCTTTGTTCTTTTGTACACTTCCATCAAGATTGAGTTTAGTTTTAAAAACCCATTTAACTCCAATTATAGGCTTGTTAGTTGGTCTGTCTACCAACTCCCAGGTTGCATTCTTCTCAATCATGGAGAGCTCTTCCTTCATAGCTTCCATCCAAGACTCATCCATTGCAGCATCTTCATATTTTTCTGGTTCTATTATGCACAGATTGCACTGAGCAAGTACATCATCCAGCTTTCTCCATTTTAATGGAGTATGATCAAATGCTTGAGTGTCTCTCATACCTACACTTGACTGAGGAATGACCTGTGCATCATCAATATCTCTTGTAGTATCTTCCAATATGCCAGATGGCAAATCATCTGAGACTTGAAAAACTTTCTCTGTATTCTTGCTTCTTGATAAGTCACCAGAATTCAAATCATGAGTAGGCAATGCTATAAAGCTTTCTGTGCTTCCTTGCCAATCCCAACCTGAGTTTTCATCAAACACAACATCTCTTGATAGAATAAGTCTTTTAGAGATAGGATCAAACACTCTGTACCCTTTCTCACACTTTGCATATCCAACAAAGATCCCTTTTGTACTTTTTGGTTCCAGTTTGTGTCTTAGCTCAGATGGAGTGTGAGCATAACAAACTGAGCCGAAGACCCTCAGATGAGCAATACCTGGTTTCCTTTTACTGTATGCTTCAAAAGGTGTTGTGTTATCCAGAGCTTTAGTGGGACATCTGTTTAATATGTAGACCGCAGTGTGCACAGCCTCAGCCCACAGATAGTAAGGCATTCCTTTGTCATGAAGCATGGACTTTGCCATTTCAACCACTGTTCTATTTTTCCTCTCAACAACTCCATTTTGCTGTGGAGTGTATGAGAGAGTTAGTTGTCTTTGAATGCCCTCTGAGTCACAGAATTGATTTAATTCAGTGGATGTGAATTCCCCTCCTCTGTCACTCCTCAAACACTTTAGCTTTTGACCACATTGTAACTCTGTCATGACTTTGAACTTCTTGAAACATGTGAGAGCTTCAGATTTGAATTTAAGGAAGTAAACCCAAATCATCCTAGTTGCATCATCTACAAGTAACATGAAATACTTGTTTCCTCCTGTAGACTCAGTCCTCATTGGCCCACACAAGTCAACATGAACCAATTCAAGTGGCGCACAAGCTCTTTGTGATTTTCCACTAGTGAAACTCTCTCTATGCTGCTTACCATACTGACAGCCTTCACAGATTCCATCAAACTCCTCTAGATATGGTAGACCATGAACCATATTCTTATCCCTCAGTTGTTTAATTCCACCAGAATTTAAATGTCCTAGTCTTCTGTGCCAAGTTCTTGCACAGTGAGCAAGACTAGTTTTCAGTACCAACTGTTTATCTGGCATTAGAGATAAAGGATAACACCTATTACCCTTCATTTTCACACTTATAATTTGGCAGTCAAGAGAGGGACCATCATAGACATTGCACATTCTTCCACCAAACACAAGATAGTAGCCATGCTCATCCATTTGCCCAACACTAAGCAGATTTTCCTTTAAACCAGGTAGATACATAACCTCCCTGATGTACTTTCTCCCTCTGTTGGTTTCAATAGCCAATGAACCCATTCCAGCCACATCTACCAGCCCACCTGTTGGCATTTGCACCTTTCCTTCAACATTAGTCTTCACATTAACAAGAAGATCAATATTCCCTGTCATGTGATTACTGCAGCCACTATCCATATACCAATCCCCATTGATCTTGATCTCATCAGCAGCATAATTTGCATAGAACAGATTTCCTGTCACCTCCATTTGACTAGCACAGTTTGCCTTTTGAACAGATTTTCCAACAGTACATTCTCTGGCCCAATGTCCAAATCTATCACAGTTGTGACACTTAGATTTTCCCTTATATCTACACTCACCATAATGAAACTTGGAACACACTTTACATTGAGGTTTTACACCTTCTTGACCCATAATCTGAGAAGAAGAGCTATTCTGTGCAACATTAGTAAAAATTTTCTGCTGAAATTTAGGCTTTGAATCCCACTTCTTACCCTTGTGATTCCAGTTTTTCTGTGGCTTAAATGTACTAGACTGAGTATAGTTTCGACCCTGTCCCTTTGAGTTCACAGTAAGAGAAGAAAATGCCCTTTCAGTTACATCAGAAGAATGTAAATCAAACCTTTGTTCTTGACTTTTCAGAATGGCAATAACCTCTTGCAAATCCACAGACTCCAAACTCTTTGTGTTTTCTATCACTAAGCATATAGGATCATATATCTTAGTGAGACTAATTAACACCTTCTGAACTAATCTCTCATTTGACAGAATTTCCCCAAACGTTTTCATTTGATTAATCAAATCATTCAAGCGAGTAAGATAACCAGACAGAGATTCATCATCACGCATCCTGGTATATTCAAATTCACGCCTAAGGTTTTGTAACTTCACAGATCTTACCTGATCACCTCCATGGTATTCCCCGTACAACAGATCCCACGCTGCTTTGGCTGAATCTGCATTTGCAATCCGAGGGAAGATCTGATCTGAAACTGCGTTTTGGATAATTCCCAGAGCTTTCGCGTCTTTCATGAAGATCGCAGCAATTTGCTCATCATCTCCTTCATCAGAGTCTGAGTCTCCTTCAGTCTTCTTTTTCTTCTTCTTCGAATCGGGAAGTATAACCCCTTTTTCCACCAAATTCCATAGCCCATAAGACTTGAATATGGTGACCATTTTGATTCTCCAGAATTCATAATTTTCGCCTGAAAAAATCGGAGTCCGAACTTCAGCACTCCCAGCTCCGGCCATCGTGAGTTTGTGTGAGCTCAGAAACACGTAGATCTTAGATCACAGCAACCTCCGGCGAACTTCACCAGACCTTGAAAAAACCCAGAAGCGATCAACGTCTGTGATGTTCGAATTTACAGTATACGCCCAGTTCTTAATCGAAACCAAGCTCTGAGGCCATGTTAGCATTTGAGAAATCAACAATCTGCATTTGTTTGTATATATCGAAGAAGGAAAGAAGAGAGAAATAAAACGATTGAGCTTCTTTTCTGTTTGTACTGTTCTATTGAAAATGATCTCTCTCACTCTCACAAGTAGTGAGTGGAGGAATAATACAATGCTATGTATCTGTGATATTCTTCCTATAACCCTACATTTCAATCACAGCCATACATCTTGCTGTGGACAAAGGAAACAAGGAAAAACAAGACCACATGGCACTCATGGCCTTTACACATAGGCAATTCACACTTGACAATTTTGCACAAGTGAATACACAATTAATCTCATATTATTTCCTAATACTAATCAGCTTGTAGACTTATAATTCAACAAAGTTCACTTTTTTCCATTGAGAATGGTCTTGGATTTGGTAGGATAAAAGAACATAATCCTTGGGAACTCGCAGACCAGTATTCGACCACAGAACATGATCCTTTTTCTTTCTGGAAGCTGAGCTTGGCGTCGACTTCTGATAATGGTGCCAACAAAAACAATGAAGTTGAAGCTAAAGTAAGCCAACAGAGTGTGTGCATCCTTTCCATCTTAATTATCTTCCCTTCCTTAATATTCTCAAGAGCAACGTGGTCGTAATTTGCAACACTTACAACTTGACTTGGGATTAGCTCATTCCCAATTCTGATCAGCTCCTACCTAAAAGTTTGGTTTATAGAACAACTTTGAGGGAACATCAATCTCAATGTGCTTAACAAAATCAACCTGAGTTCTTTCCGCGTTCCTTCCTTTCACGCGGCATTGAATTTGAATCGCTAGTTTCTTAATTCGGAGGTCAATGGTTTAGAGTGACCAGAATACACTTGTTCCCTCTTGGTTTCTTCCTTGAAATATGGAGGTATATAATATGTTGATAGAGATCTGATATAGAGACCTGAGTTCCTTCCGCATTCCTTCCTTTCACGCGGCATTGAATTTGAATCGCTAGTTTTTTAATTCGGAGGTCAATTGTTTAGAGCGACCAGAATACACTTGTTCCCTCTTGGTTTGTTTCTTGAAATATGGAGGTATATAATATGTTGATAGAGATCTGACATATCGTTAAGTGACTAGAACTTATTTAAGTATATGTTTCAACATCTTTATATTATATACTGATAAATATAATACAGATTCTAAAATTAACAAACAAATAAAAATCCAATTTATTTATGATCAGGTGAGAGTGGTTCTTTAAATTAGTAAATAATTAACAAGATCTTATCAATATCTAATCCATTAGTGTGGAGAAAATCCCCCAACAGTGACAACAATGGTTAACTTTTGGCTCTGTATGTCCTCAAGTGTGTGTGCATAATGCATTCCTCTTCTGTTGCCTTCCGGTGGGGTGGAAATTACGCATCCAGAATGATCCACGTCAAGCGGGAAGCTTAAGCTCCTCGTGTTCCTTCCAGCTGAAGAAAAAGCAGACAAGCTTGTTACTAGGATACAACAACATCTACCATGATTCGGTATCATAATTTGTGTCACGATCGAATTATTGTCATAATTTGTTACACCACTGCGTATGGAAATATGTTACAAGACCAAAGCCATTGCTCCGTATTCACGTTTCTTGCTTCAACGCCGAGGTATGATACAAACTATACTCTTATGGGGAGACAAGAGAGTCGAGTAAAGTTACCTCTTGATATAGTAGTAGAAAAAATCAGCATAAAGAGCAGTCTGAACTAGGCCTGAAATCCAAGCTGTGTGTTGGGCATTTTACAACAAATTAGTTATATCACACTGGCTAAAAATGCACTAAAAGATTATTAAGTGCAAAGCTATATACAAAGAGAACTTACGTATCCAGAGAATTTTGTGGAGTTCTGTGAAGAAACGATAAATCCAGTTGACAAGATATAAAGAACGATAGGCACTGCACAATGTTACCAAACAAAAATAACACCACAGATAATCACATGAGCAGAAATCCGAGAATCATGAGCAAATGCATTGATGCCTCAGCGGAGTTGGAACATACCCGAGAAGGAAAACGTAATTTCCAGTTAAGTTGTCAATGTTTCTTGACCTCTGCAGTAATACCAACTGTGGTAAGATTGCCACAGCCTCAAGATATATTGAAAATGCCCACAGAACCTATTACAATAGATCAAGCTCTAATCAGATGGGTGTAAAAAGGAGCATCATCGTACAAAACTGGTAACTTAAGGCAAAAGAAAGGGCAAGATAAATGCAATGTACCTCAATAACAGTAAAAGCGCGTGGAATCAGAAGAGCCAGCCCCAAGGATAAAAGTATGAGATAGTAATGCCTGAAAGTATCTTGATCCTTGTTGTAGGTTTGCTTCACTACTTTATGGTACCTCATGTGCCAGACCGTGGCAAAAGAAGTTCCGATAAAGATGAGCTTCCCTAGAGTGTTATACACTGAGTAATACTTGACGATCAAGTCAAGGTATCGAGTAAGAAAGACCAACGCATAGAGTTCTTGAGTTTTGAGTGAAATTCCTGGTGCAAGTGAGCTAGTATTATACTTCAGAGAGGCATCGAGCAATTCATTTCTTGAGAACCACTAACTAAACAAGGCAACATATTTACATTTGCATACGGGAATAATTATCTCTGCAAACTTGAAGAATACAAATTCGGCAAACAACCTATAATCCATCACTACCTTAAAGGATTACACAGGAATTCAGAAAAATGGGTTTGTGTGCGCGTGCGCCCACTCGTGTGATCAAGAAAGTTGAGTTTTGATATCAATGTTCCAAGAGTGTTTGAATCTGATAAACCTTCTTTCCTCTATCAAATTAGTATTGAAAAGCTATATGCTCATCAGCATATGAAGAATTTCAAACTTTCAAGCTAACAGATCCTCCATTGCAACTAAATAAGCATCATGAATGAACGATGCTAAAAAATAATTAATCAAAACATTTGCAAATTAGCAATAATTAAAACAATCACAAAGAGAACCAAACATTTCAAATGAACGAAGTAGCGAGTCACCCTTCTAATTCTAAAAGTACAAATGCTTAAGAACCGAGAATCGATCAATTGGGGATTACAAGTTTCAGCATTACATATCTTTAGTCCAAGTTTCATTACTTCATTCACAGCGGACACGATACACAGCGCATGCTAACGATCACTAGCTCTCGGCTAAAATATACATCTGAACATATTAATACCTGCACAAGATTTGGTGGAGCGGATCTTAAGGAACAGGACCAATATGCTGAACAAGTGGGTTATGTCTCCAGCCAACCTGAACAGCTTCATGCTTCTTAAGGTTACGGCTTCTTCTCTAACTCAAAACTCTTCGTTTTGTTTCGGATTTCGTTGCTTCTTTCTTGCTCTTCCTTTCCTTGTTGGGTTTCGTTTTCCTTCAGCAGAGCAGAAATGTTATCGGACTTTCAATCCCAACAATGTTAGCAATTTGTCCCTGTTTGTCTAAGATAGACCGTTGACTTTTTTCCCCCATGTCTTTGAAAATGGCCAGAAAAATGAAAAAAACATTATATACCGCGTCTGATATTCCTCCCTTTAACTGTCATTCTTCCTTTATCTACTTATTGCGAGAAGGGCTGGTAGGGAAGTGCATTACATGCACAAGTATTTGGGTTTGGGCCCCAAATTAGCCACATTGTTTTCTTCTTTCTGCTATTTTTTTTAGGTACGGACACAGTTCAATTTAACAATGTTCTGAGGTTGAAGTTTGAAACGATTGCGATGGTTTTATAAGAGGGTTGATAAATATGGTACAATTAGAATATGCTAGAAGTGCTTTAATTAAAAACTTGTTTAAACATGTTAACAAGTGCTTATATAAATAGTGCTTGTACGAGTCATAGGCATCTTTAAGTTTTCGACGTGGCTAGAAATTTTTTTTTTATTGGTAGAAAGCGATTTAGCCACTCCAATCTCAAACAGGCCCGTAATTTAAGAGCACAGGTCGTACCTGAAAATTGGGCTAAAATCTCATAAAGCCCAAGTAATGAATCGCCACTTACAACTTGACTTGGGATTAGCTCATTCCCAATTCTGATCAGCTCCTACCTAAAAGTTTGGTTTATAGAACAACGTTAAGGGAACTGTTTGGGTGAATTTTCGTTCCGCCTCACCCCCTGTAACGACTCGTTCCACATCCGTGGAACACAAAATTATAACATCTCCATCTCCTTCTTCTTCCTCCTCGTTTCCATCCGAGGGCATCTCTGCTCCCTCTTTGTTCCGTCTCATCCTGTCCCGTCCCGTCCCGTTTCGTCTGCATACCAAACGATACCTGAGGGAACATCAATCTCCATGTGCTTAACAAAATCAACCTGAGATGCTTCCACGTTCCTTCCTTTCATGTGGCATTGATTTTGAATCGCTAGTTTTTTTTATTTCGGAGGTCAATGGTTTAGAGTGACCAGAATACACTTGTTTCCTCTTGGTTTCTTCCTTGAAATATCGAGGTATATAATATGTTAATAGAGATTTGATATATCGTAAGTGACCAGAACTTATTAAGTATATGTTTCAACATCTTTATATTATACATGTATACTGATAAATATAATACAAGTTCTAAAGTTGACAACCAAATAGAATACAGATTTTAAAGTTGACAACCAAATATGATCAGGTGAGAGTGGTTCACTAAATTAGTAAATAATTAACAAGATCTTATCAAAATCTAGTCCATTAGTGTGGAGAAAATCACCTAACAGTGACAACAATGGTTAACTTTTGGCTCTGTAATTCCTCGAGTATGTTTGCATAATGCATTCATCTTTGTTGCCTTCCGGTGGTGGTGGAAATTACACATCCAGAATGATCCATGTCGAGCGGGAAGCTTAAGCTCCTCGTGTTCCTTCCAGCTGAAGAAAAAGCAGATAAGCTTGTTATTAGGATACAACAACATCTACCAAAGTTGATGATTCGGTATCATAATTTGTGTCACGATCGAATTAGTGTCATAATTTGTTACACCACTGCGTATGGAAATATGTTACAAGACCAAAGCCATTGCTCCGTATTCACGTTTCTTGCTTCAACGCCGAGGTATGATACAAACTACTCTTATGGGGAGACAAGAGAGTCGAGTAAAGTTACCTCTTGATGTAGTAGTAGAAAAAATCAGCATAAAGAGCAGTCTGAACTAGGCCTGAAATCCAAGCTGTGTGTTGGGCATTTTACAACAAATTAGGTATATCACACTGGCTAAAAATGCACTAAAAGATTATTAAGTGCAAAGCTATATACAAAGAGAACTTACGTATCCAGCGAATTCTGTGGAGTTCTGTGAAGAAACGATAAATCCAGTTGACAAAATATAAAGAACGATAAGCACTGCACAATGTTGCCAAATAAAAATAACACCAAAGATAGTCACATGAGCAGAAATCCGAGAATCATGAGCAAATGCATTGATGCCTCAGCGGAGTTGGAACATACCCGAGAAGGAAAACGTAATTTGCAGTTAAGTTGTCAATGCTTCTTGACCTCTGCAGTAATACCAACTGTGGTAAGATTGCCACAGCTTCAAGATATATTGAAAATGCCCACAGAACCTATTACAACAGATCAAGCTCTAATCAGATGGGTGTAAAAAGGAGCATCATCGTACAAAACTGGTAACTTAAGGCAAAAGAAAGGGCAAGATAAATGCCATGTACCTCAATTACAGTAAAAGCGCGTGGAATCAGAAGAGCCAGCCCCAATGATAACAGTATGAGATAGTAATGTCTGAAAATATCTTGATCCTTGTTGTAGGTTTGCTTCACTACTTTATGGTACCTCATGTGCCAGACCGCGGCAAAAGAAGTTCCGATAAAGATGAGCTTCCCTAGAGTGTTATACACTGAGTAATACTTGACGATCAAGTCAAGGTATCGAGTAAGAAAGACCAACGCATAGAGCTCTTGTGTTTTGAGTGAAATTCCTGGTGCAAGTGAGTCACCCTTCATTTCTTGAGAACCACTAACTAAACAAGGCAACATATTTACATTTGCATACGAGAATAATTATCTCTGCAAACTTGAAGAATACAAATTCTGCAAATAACCTATAATCCATCACTAACTCAAAGGATTACATAGGAATTCAGAAAAATGGGTTTATGTGCGCGTGCGCCCACTTGTGTGATCAAGAAAGTTCAGTTTTGATATCAATGTTCCAAGAGTGATTGAAACTGATAAACCTTCTTTCCTCCATCAAATTAGTATTGAAAAGCTATATGTTCATCAGCATATGAAGAAGTTCAAACTTTCAAGCTAACGGATCATCCGTTGCAACTAAATAAGCATCATGAATGAATGATGTTAAAAAATAATTAATCATAACATCTGCAAATTAGCAATAATTAAAACAATCACAAAGAGAACCGAACATTTCAAATGAGTAACGAAGTAGCGAGTCACCCTTCTAATTCTAAAAGTACAAATGTTTAAGAGACGAGAATCGATCAATTGGGGATTACAAGTTTCAGCATTACATATCTTTAGTCCAAGTTTCATTACTTCATTCACAGTGGCCACGATACACAATGCATGCTAATGCCAATCACTAACTCTCGGCAATGGCGTAGCCACCCACAAGGCTAAGGTGGGCTGTAGCCCAGGGAGGTTGTTTATAAGGACAGTGCTATCCATGCACTCATTTTTACTTCTTACACACCTCTCTTAATTGTCGGTTGTTCGGATCGAATGAATTGAAGATAATCGCTAACAAAATATTAATAAGGCTATGTTGGAAGTAAAATGGGTTTGTGAATAGATCTATTATTTTGTAAACTCATGCTTATAGTCTACTCAATTTCAATACAAATTATTATTTAATGTATATTTAGTAGAGGAGAGGTAGTAAATAATACGTTTTTATGCTAAAAATTATAAATTAGTTATATCTCCATTGCCCCTTTATTCTATTCTTTAAAGAAAAAGACCATTTACCCTATGTAATTTAGCTCATGTGCTTCTTACTCAAGAAAAGATTAATAAAGTTATTTAAATACACAGTTAAATCCCTATCTCCACAATTCTTGACTTTCCGTTGCAATTTTTCAATGAATGTCACCTTCGGTATGTTCTTGATCTCTTTATTTACTTATTCTTGATTTAATTAGTAGGTTAATTATTTATATGGCCCTTGAATTTATCGGTTAGGATTATGATTTTGAGAATAGTTTATATTATATCGTTGTTTTTTTATATTGATTATTATATAATTTTATATAAACAAAAATATAAATATATAATTTTATGGTATTATTTTCATCTAGTCCACCCAAGAAAAAAATCTTGACTTCGCCTTGACTCTCGGCTAAAATATACATTTGAACATATTGATACCTGCACAAGATTTGGTGAAGCGGATCTTAAGGAACAGGAACAATATGCTGAACAAGTGGGTTATGTCTCCAGCCAACCTAAACAGATTCATGCTTCTTAAGGTTACGGCTTCTTCTCGAACTCAAAACTCTTCGTTTTGTTTCAGATTTCGTTGCTTCTTTCTTGCCCTTCCTGTCCTTGTTGGCAGCAGAGCAGAAATGTTATCGGGCTTTCAATCCCAATAATGGAAGCAATTTGTCCCCTGTTTGTCTAAGATTGACCATTGACTTTCGCCCAGGTCTTTGAAAATGAATTTGGATCCTCTCCAGATCCCCTTCATGGGGATTCTGAGGATCAAGCCACAAAGACCGTTCATAAAAAATCGTGCGGTCACAATTAAATAACTTTTATATTTTAAAAAATAAAGTAGTCTTGTTTTGCGTAAAAAAATATTTAATTGTAGCCGCACAATTTTTTATTGAAAATAGCCAGAAAAAGAAAAAAACACATTATGTACCGCGTCTGATATTTCTCCCTTTAGCGGTCATTCCTCCTTTAACTACTAATTGTGAGAAAGGCTGGTAGGGAAGTGCATTACATGCACAAGTATTTGGGTTTGGGCTCCAAATTAGCCACATCGTTTTCTCCTTTCTGCTATTCTTTTTAGGTACAGACATGGTTCAGTTTGACACCGTTTTGAGTTTGAAGTTTGAAACGAGCGCGCTGGTTTTGTAAGAGGGTGGATAAATATGTTCTGATTAGAATATGCTGAAGTGCTTTAATTAAAAACGCGTTTAAACATGTTAATAAGTGCTTATATAAATAGTGCTTCTACAAGTCATAGGCATCTTTAAGTTTTCGAGGTGGCTAGAAAATCTTCTTGATTGGTAGAAAGCGATTTAATCACTCCAATCTCAAATAGGCCCGTAATTTAGACGCACTAGTCGTAGCTGAAAATCGGGCTACAATCTCAGAAAGTCCAAGTAATGAATCGCCACTTTCAAAAGCCCAAAAGTGCCAGCCCAAGTTAAAATGCCGGCAATCAGTGCCGACTCGGATCCAATAATATTCGAGTAGATTCTCGAGGCTTAACCCAGATCAGATATCCCTTCCAAGTTCCAACCTTCCAACAGAAATTGAAAAAAGATAAAAACAAAAAGAAAAATCGTCCTTTCCACCCTGCAAAAAAGAAAGTTCAAACCCAATTAAAAAAATGAGTGGACCAATCGCAGAGTGACAATACGTTCTGCTTCAACTATAGCGTCACAGTCACGCACACCGGCCCCACCCTTTACTTTTTATTGTATTTTTTAATTTCGTCCGCTAATTAATATATATTTTAAAAATTTATCAAAATATAATAAATATATTATTTGATAAATAAGTGGTTAGTGGTCATTTATCACAGTGGTGAAAAGGTATTGAGTCTTACATAAAAGTTCTAAAAGACGCTAGGCGCTAGTCGAGCTGCGGGCTGGAGCCTAGCGCCTAAGCGGCTAGGTGAGGTCTAGGCGGACTAGGCGGATTTAATTAAATTTATTATATTTCGTGTAAATAAATGTTTGTTTATACTTAATATATATATGATTTTATTATAAACTGCAAAATGAAATGATGTATATATTATGAGTTATTGAAACATAATGAAAACATGGCGAACAAGTATATAATGTGTGTTCCTTTAAGTATTCAACAAGTCTCTTACAATTGATTGAAAAAAATAAAATGCAAAATAAAAGTTGTCTATTTTTCTTCTAAGTGAGTAGCAACCTAGGCAAGTGTCTAGGCGGGTCTGGGCGGGCTAGGTGGGTGCCTGGGCGGTCTAGGCGCCTTTTCTTAATTTCTAAACACTTGGGCATTAATCAGGGCGGTGACCAACCGCTTAGTGCCTAGGCGGGGATTTTTAGAACAGTGCGTGGGTTCAAAATCTATCATTTGACAACAAAAAAAACTAAATAAATATGTGAACAAAAAATTACAATATTACAACATTATGGATAATTTCTCACATGGAACGCCTTATGATATGGGTTACAAACATAATGACGTGTTCAGTATGTATGAATCTATAGCCGTATTTGGCTCCATCTTCTTTTTCTTGTTAAAATACTATGAATTGGGTAATTTTTTTTGTGATACATCACTTGTCCGCTACACACATGCATTTAAGTTTTATATCCCTATTTTTATAAGAAAAACTTAAATAAAAAAATATTGATCACGTAATCTGTAAAACACTTTTTAATAAAGTACGAAGAAACTTGCATTTAATCTCATGCCCATCACAAGAATTTGTTATATTCATTGGGGTGGATACCATATTCTTAGGGCCCCTCAAACGAACTTTTACTTTTGGTCACGCACGCACCAACAACATTTATACACCCGCGCGCACACAAGCAAAACCTAATAAATAAGAAGAGAGAGGAGAGGGAGGAGGCAAACAAACACGAAACGGGAAAAGAAACCGAAAATTCAAACCCCACCCTAACCTACCCTAGAATTACAAACGCAACCCAACTCGCAGCTCGCAGCTCGCAGCTCGCAACTCGCTCGATCAGTCGCCCGCTCTCTTGCTCTCGTACGCTCCTGGTCCTAATACTTCTCTCTATACTGCTTCATTTTCAAGCTGTCTTTATTTCCCTCCCCCCTTCCCCCCCCACCCCTCTCTCTCTCTATATATCCTTTTTCCTCTAATTAATATATAAATAAATACCCACACACCCTTTCGCTGCTTCCTCCGCACTATTTTCTTTCCTTCTCTTTCCTAGGGTTTGGGTGGTTTCAGGTGTCGTCTCCGCACCAGGTATCGGCCTCTAGGGTTTATCGGTTTGGGTCTCTACGATCGTCCTTCCTTTTCTTTCTCTCTTGCTCACTCAGTGGCTATGGCGGCTGAGAAGCTGAGGGACTTGAGCCAGCCGATTGACGTTGGCTTGCTCGATGCCACCGTCGTCGCCTTCTACGGCACCGGATCTAAGGAGGAGGTGAGCGATTGCTGCTTCTTTCTCTCTTTACTTTCTGTTTGTTTTCCGACCAAGTGTGCCCAATTTGCTTCTGCAATCGGGGTTTTTGTGCCCGAGGGTTTAAGCTTTCTGTTTGGGTTCTTAGAGGTTGAGGGGAAATTGAAGCTCTCGGCCCTAGGGTTTAACACTTGAAAACCTTCATTTGGCCGAGTTTTCACTTTAGGGGAAAATGGGGCCTAACTTCAATGCCTTTCATTGGGGGAGCATTTGAGCGTTTGATGGATTACTGGACATTAGCTATCTGCCTATTTTTGGGTTGTTTGGTTCGGTGGGTTTGGAAGAGAGATATTTTAATGGTCGCGCTTAAAATTGTATGCTCTCAAATAATTCATAAACTATTAAGTGAATTGGTAATTGGTTTCAGTGTAAAATTTGGAATAATCAATCTTTCATCCTCAACGCTTCCGGGGCTAAACATATCGTGATTGAGTGATGATGGTGAACTGGTTATTTTGTGACTGCATTACATTATTCTGTTCGAAAAAATATGAATGCAGTGCAATGTTTATTGAATACTTAATACCTGGATTGATCTTTGTTTAGACGAACTAGGTTTACGAAAACATTTCAGCATCCCTTACCAAAACGATTAACAAATAAAATGAGTAATGCTTTATGTATTCGCTTGTAGCCTCATTATTAGTATTCATATGGTATTTGAATAATGGAGGTGTTGGAAAATTATATGCTTAACTTGTAATTTTGTGGCCCTTAGTTTAGTTCTCCAAGTATTTTATGTTCTAAGAGTAATTTTGCTCCATGTGTTGACAATACAGAGGACAGCTGCAGACCAGATATTGAGGGACTTGCAAAACAATCCCGATATGTGGCTCCAAGTTGTGCACATTTTACAGAGCGCAAAGAACCTAAACACCAAGTTCTTTGCCTTGCAGGTCAGTTGTGTTGCATAACAATCTATGAACAGTGCATTTACTTTTTGTCTAACAAGGCCACTGTCAGATGCCCAGATGGTCCTTACAGTAGGGCAGCAAGGCTGAAGCAGGCTTCAGATGGGCCTTTCAAAATAGCCAAAAATAGAATGCCTTTATGGGGTACAACAACAACAACAATAATAATCAAGTTGACTGCTTATGTGTAGATTTTGTTCTTTGTTAAACAAGGCATCAGATAAAGTCTACAGAATGCTTATACCATCTAATCTTGTTGCATATTAATTAGCTTTCTCATGGTTTGGTGCTTTGAAAAAAAATTCTATACAGCTTTTCATTACAACCTGTATAAATCTTTCAATTTGTATTTTAAGGTGCTGATATTATGAGGGTTTTCTTTGCATCCACATTCAGGTCCTAGAAGGGGTTATCAAGTATAGGTGGAATGCATTGCCTGTTGAACAGCGAGACGGAATGAAAAATTATATCTCTGATGTCATTGTACAGGTATGAATCATGCAGTAAATATATGAGGATTGCAAGTTTTGCTCGTTTAGATAGTCATGTAGTAAATTTCCTTTCTTACCTTTGGTTCCTTTTGTGAAGCTATCAAGTAATGAGGCCTCTTTTCGAATGGAAAGACTTTATGTCAGCAAACTCAATATTATACTGGTTCAGGTATTTCCTTGTTTCTCTCCCATTAGGATTATTGCATTTGTTGCTTTTTTTGGTTAGTTTGTTGTATCAAGCACTTTGTTTTCTTTTGTGTTTGTCTGTTGGCTTTTTCTGTTTGATAGTATCTGAAATTGACTTGTTATATTCAAATCTGTAATTGCTTGCTTTGGATATGTTTGTGATGTAATATATCGACATTACTCCATTTACAGATTTTGAAGCATGATTGGCCCACTAAATGGCGAAGCTTTATTCCAGATCTTGTATCAGCAGCTAAAACTAGTGAAACCATTTGCGAGAATTGCATGGCCATATTGAAGGTAAGTGTTTTTAACATTGAATGTTAAAGATTGGAATCCAATTGATTATGGCTTCATTGGGTCGGTACTAATTGCTTGAATGTGTTACCTTTAGCTCCTAAGTGAAGAGGTTTTTGATTTCTCAAGGGGGGAAATGACACAGTTGAAGATTAAAGAGCTTAAACAATCATTGAACAGGTAATTGGCTGCCGAATTTGGTATCTTTGTTCGTAATTGGATGGCGGTGTCAATTTATTCTGTTTCTGACATGCCATACTTTTATTTGTTGATTTATTGGGTGTGTTTAATGTGTTTATTTACTCTCTACTGTGTTTGATATTCTTATTTCATTTTTGCAGTGAGTTTCAACTCATTCATGAGTTGTGCTTATATGTACTATCAGCCTCTCAACGAACCGAGCTGATACGTGCAACATTATCCACATTGCATGCTTTCCTTTCGTGGATTCCCCTGGGCTATATATTTGAGTCCCCTTTGGTGCGTATAACACTGTTGTGTGGTTCTTGATTACCCTTTGAAATGATTTATCCTTATATTTCTATATTGTGTCTGTATTTTACAGCTTGAAACCCTTCTGAAGTTTTTTCCCATGCCTTTATATCGGAATCTTGCCCTTCAATGTCTAACGGAGGTACATTGTTGTTCCATTTCTATTAAGCAATTACGTGGTTGTTGCACGTATGCAAAATGCAACGAGGAGATCGTGTGATATTGCTGCTTCCATTATTTAGTATTTATATCTGCTATTTTGGTTTTCAGGTTGCAGCACTTAGTTTCGGTGAATTCTATAATGCGCAATATGTTAAGATGTACAATATATTCATGGTGCAGTTACAGGTGTGTAAATTTATCAGTTTTCTTTTATATTCTTAGTTCTTACACCTAGTTTTAGCTCCACATTCAGCGTTTAATGTGTAGTTATGAATAAATGGAATGAGAAAAATACATTTAAGAAACACAAGTCTAATTTGATAAGTTTATTGAAAAAATGGTTAAAGTTTCAGCCAAATATGAAAGTGGCAAGTTTATAAACTTTGTTTGTTGATTTATAATTTAGTATCTATTTTATGGGTTTAAAGTACTTAAAGAAGTATTCATATTTTAATCATTTTATATGGAATTGTTATTGGCACTCCAAAAATCTAATTGTGGACTTCAAACTTTCTATGTTAAGAAAGAAAAATACTCTTATGGGGAGTGCACAATTCGATTTTTGGAGTGCCAATAATAGTTCTCTTTTTATTAGATTTCTAATGTTTTGAAGAAAATAACCAATAATTGAAAACTATAAAAGCATAAGGATTGCTGGAGTAAGTATACTCACATTAATTGTGCATAATTTTAATGGACATATCCTTGGGCAAATTTTCTGATTCGTTTACTCTTGCAACATAATTTGACTTTCATCATTTTCTTATTCTTTCCATAATGCTTTTGAATTTTTTTAATGAAACATTTAGACTGTTCTCCCATCCACCACAAACATCCCTGAAGCTTATGCAAATGGATCTGGCGAGGAACAGGTACAATTTATCTAATGATTGTGGGCTTCCCTATTGTTTGTGTTTGTGTATTGAACTAGTTTCTTATGGTGTTGTTTTGTCAGGCATTCATTCAGAACTTGGCACTGTTTCTCACTTCGTTTTACAAGGCAAGTTTCTTCTCTTTCAGATGAATATGATGATGTACTGCCTTGCCTTCACGAGCATTATATTAATCCTTAAGCATCTGTTGAGGAGTGAAGACATTGCTGATTGTCTACTTATATTTTTGCAGTCGCATATTCGTGTTCTTGAAACCACACAAGAGACTATAGCTGCATTGCTGATGGGTCTTGAATATCTTATAAACATCTCATATGTGGATGACACCGAAGTTTTTAAGGTATGATTAATTGTGACTTGTTATCTCTCTCTCTCTCTCTCTCTCTCTCTCTCTTCGAACAGATGATTTTAAGATTTGACTTGGACTTCATTGTTTTGATCAGGTTTGCTTAGACTATTGGAATGCCTTGGTTTTGGAACTTTTTGAGGCACATCATAATCTGGATAACCCTGCAGCATCTGCCAATATGATGGGGTTGCCGGTATTTGAATACTTCCATATTTATACTATTTGTTGCTTTGAGTTTCCGTTTTATACCTACATGAGTGTATTCTAGTTCACTTGCAAATTTGTCATTTTATTTTTATTTTTATGTCGTACTTTGTAGATTTCCTTTTAATTCCATTGCAAGGATAACCTGTGTCATACATCGATATGCAGATGAATTTGCTTCCTAGTATGGTTGATGGCCTTGGCTCACAACTTTTGCAGAGGCGGCAAATATATGTTGGTATTATGTCAAAGTTGAGGTTGCTCATGATCTGTCGTATGGCTAAGCCAGAAGAGGTTCTCATTGTTGAAGATGAGAACGGGAACATTGTTCGTGAGACCTTGAAGGACAATGATGTTCTAGTTCAATATAAGGTGATAAATAACTTTCTAGGCTATCAACTTCATGGTAATCTTTTCTTGTAATGAAAATATGGGCGCTAGTCTCTTCTAGATGAAGTTTATTTGGCATTTCCATATATAAAGAAATAATATAAAATTTGTTGACAAGGTGGGGGATTCTAAAGAATTGGATAGCTTCTTTTTAGGTGTCATTGTCAAAACATTGTTGGGGTGTTCCTGTCATTTTGAGTCAGCATGATATAGTGGGCGTTTTAGCTTAGTGTATTTGATATGATTTGATTTTGGCACAAACTCAGGTTCTATGATATGCTTATTTGTCTGAATAATAGAAAATTATTGAATTATTTATGATTTTCTCCCTTAAGTTTTTTCATATTTCGTTCTGTTATTGTTATTGTTCATGATCTTGCAGATCATGAGGGAGACACTGATATATTTGTCACACCTTGACCACGACGACACCGAGAAGCAGGTAAAGGGTAGTTTTTCTTTGAAGTAAAATTAAACAATAACTATGCTTCATTCTACTCGTTGATTCCTTTGATGCATAACCCTGCAAGATGATACTTTTAGCATTATTTTATCTTGCCTTGATAAATTTTCATATAATTTGAAATAATCTTCTTTCATATGTGATCTATAACTCATCATGCACCGAGAATATTCCTTTTAATATAATCTCTGTTGTGGGGAACCACTTAAGTGAACTAATTTTTCCTATTTTGTATTTCTATCTGATATTTCTCTTTCCACTGACATTTGGAAACAGATGCTAAAGAAATTAAACAAACAACTGACTGGTGAGGATTGGGCATGGAACAACTTAAACACATTATGCTGGGCAATAGGGTCCATATCTGGTTCCATGATGGAAGAACAGGTATGCTTTGTCTTTAATCATTTTTATTATTTGAAGAATGGGCTGAAGGAATTTTTTCTTTAATGATGATTTCATTATGTCTTATGCTTTTTATACCGTTATTGTCTCAGAATGTTTTTTTGATGCTTCTTACCCTTTGCTCTTCGCAGGAAAATAGATTTTTGGTGATGGTCATTCGCGACTTGCTGAACTTGTGTGAAATCATAAAAGGGAAAGATAATAAAGCAGTTATTGCAAGCAACATCATGTAAGTATTTGTGGTCCTACCAGTTCTTTCTAGCTTAAGCTAAAGGTTTCACTGGCCAAAATGTGTTACCAATAGGTTTCAGTGAGCTGTATTTTTATAGTATAATATCCTTATAAGTGAAGCTTTGCTTTGTTTTCAGGTATGTTGTCGGACAGTACCCAAGGTTCTTAAGAGCTCATTGGAAGTTCTTGAAGACTGTTGTGAATAAGTTGTTTGAGTTTATGCATGAAACACATCCTGGAGTTCAGGTGATTTTTTTATAATCATGTTTGCTTTTAAAATTTTAAACTTAAAACGTACATGTTAACTGTTGCAAAGTTTTTTATGGTATTGCTAGTGTTAAGTATTTATGATAATCTGGGACTATCTTTTTTATTGAGGTGGTCCCGGGTGTTTAGATATGCACATGTTTTATTAATATCAGACTTCTATAACTGTTGTTGCATATGTTTCAGGACATGGCCTGCGACACATTCTTGAAAATTGTTCAAAAGTGCAAGCGTAAATTTGTTATTGTACAGGTGTTTTCTCTTATAAGTTGGCATTAGAATCGTCCTTGTCATAGAAGTTGAGATTGTTTTCTCATTGACCGCTTCTGTGATTTTCAGGTTGCAGAAAATGAACCATTTGTGTCTGAACTCCTGACAAGCCTGCCGAGTACTGTTGGCGATCTTCAACCTCACCAGATTCATACTTTCTATGAAGCTGTATGTCTTTCTTATGTTCCTTTTTCTACATAGTTAGACCAACACCAATGCTTGGGGTTAAAACCTAAATTTTTAGCCTAGAAAATTTAGATTCTAATCCAAAATAGTTTTTCTCCTTCAGTGGTTTTGGCTTAAAATTTTAGGCTAATTTATTTTCGGTAACTTTTTTAAAAATATATGTAGATTTTCCTAATTTATTTTTTTGAACATTTTAACCTAAAAATATTTAAATTCCGATAAATAATGGAAAAACACTAAACCTACCTCATTCTTACACATATGCACCACATGAAAGAACATGGAAAACCACAACCTACTCCATTCTTTTTTTTCTTTTTTTTTTTTTTTTTTTGGTGAAAAAACCTACACCATTCTTAAACACAAACGCATAGGTGGGTAGAAAGAAAAAAAGGAAGAACTGTTTAACAAAAGTGAATTTTGTGTCAATGTTTGAATAAATACATATACTTATAGAGTTTTTGGGTGAACTTTGATTTAAATAATTTCTTTTAATTGTTTTAGCCAATATTTGGTTTGGTTGATCTTCTTTTTACCATTAGATTTGCTCATATTCGATTTCAACAGTTAGATTTAATGTATAGATTTGATTTAAAAAAAAAAAAATTGAACCAACGGTCCAACCACGTGGGCTGTCCCATAAAAGAAAAATAGTGGTTGGTCTTTCTGCAAGCCTACAACGTCAGCAACTGGGTCCCAGCGCTGAGTCCAGTCACTAACCTTGGTTCTTTTTCTGGGCTAAATTTGGCCCAAAAATAAGTTTCAACCCAAAACCTTTTTAGTCCAATGATTGGAGAAACCTTGGGCAAGTTTAAAACCTAAATTTTGAGTTTTAACCCAACCATTGGAGTTGGTCTTATGCATAAAAATTTGTTATAAACAATTGCCTTTTGTTTATCTTAGGTTGGTCATATGATTCAAGCCGAGTCTGATCCCAAGAAGAGAGAAGAATATCTACAGAGATTGATGGGTCTCCCAAATCAGGTAGATTTCGATATATGTGCAATGTGCATGATTACTTGCAAGTGCTCAAAATAGCTTGTTGCTTATTATATTAGCTTGTTCACCAGAAATGGTCCGAGATTATAGGGCAAGCACGCCTAAGTGTTGATTTCCTGAAGGATCAGGAGGTAATTCGGACTGTGCTTAATATATTACAGGTATGATTTTCAACTTTTGTTATTTAGGTATTCTGTAGTCAACCATATCATGGATCATGGAGATATTATTGATGTAGCTTTATTGTATCTTGTTTTCTCTTTTTTTTTTCTTACTGTTCTGTTGTCAGTTGAACTTGTTTATGTTAGATTGTGCAGTTTCTGTTAGGTGAGCTGTTGTTTTTGTAGCAGCATCTTTCTGTGAACTTTACTGCATCCAAAGTGGCCCCTTATATATGTCGACCTTTTATTCTTTCCTTTACTTACTTGGTGAATCCTTTACTTCTATTTTGCAAGGATTGTTCATCCTATTGTGTCATATCAATATCAAATGTGATTGTTCTTGTGGCTGTAGCCACTTTTGATTATATTTTAGTCTGTTGTTTTGATATTGAAAGGATTGTGTGTACCCGGTGTCATTCTGTTGTTGATTTGCAGACAAATACTAGCGTTGCGAGCTCCCTTGGAACGTTTTTCCTGTCTCAGATCTCAATGATCTTTCTGGACATGCTTAATGTGTACAGGTATGGCTGATGTTTTCAGGCGTCGAAAGATTTTCAGATGTTTAATTTGGTTTCTTTTTAACTAATATAGTTATGCATGGCACTATTTATTTTGTACAGGATGTACAGTGAGCTTGTATCTAGTAACATTGCAGACGGGGGTCCCTTTGCTTCCAAAACATCCTATGTGAAACTTCTTCGGTGGGACCTTTTGTACAAATTCCTTTTCAGTTTAACAATTAAACCTCAAATACCATGTTTTGATTTAGTCCTCCAACAGGTCGGTGAAGAGGGAGACTCTCAAGTTGATTGAGACATTCTTGGACAAGGCAGAAGACCAACCACAGATAGGAAAACAAATTGTGCCTCCCATGTTGGATCCGGTCCTAGGTGACTATGCCAGGAATTTGCCTGATGCTAGAGAGTCGGAGGTTTTGTCACTTTTTGCCACTATCATAAATAGGTATGTTATCTTTCTTTCATTATATTGTCTTTTTTGCTTTGATTACAACTAGATATGATAGTGTCTTACTAAAAATCACAGCCAACTAAAAGGACCAGTAAGTTGCTGCCTACATTTTTCTTCTGGCTAAAGAATTTGCTATTTGTTTTCTTTTGTGTCTTCCAGTGCCTTATATTTGTACCCCTTGTTTTTAGGTACAAGGGTGCAATGATAGATGATGTGCCAAGAATATTTGAAGCTGTTTTCCAGTGCACGTTGGAGGTAAGAATGTGGCCCATTCAGCAATGGTCCAGAACAATTGTGATTTTTTTTTATTAATGTTCGAAGCAATATCAATAATGCTGCCATACATTTAGATGCCACACGTGTCTAGTCCCTATATACATGTATAAATGTATGTATGTATCTTTGCCAAAGCATTTGAAAGTCTGGTGCCATCCTATATAAAATTTTAGAATTAGCGTATCAAATTATGTGTTCATCTTTTGGAGTTGATGTGATCATCAAGCAGCATAAATCAGTTAATTTGGTTTCTACTTCCATGACAGTCATACTACATTTCTGGCTGAACATGTTCTTGTATATCCAAGTTTTTTTCAATATCCCTTTCTCCATAAGCATTGGTGAAGAGGATAGATCTCAGTGTTGGTGATATGTTTATTTGCATATCCTCTGATACTAAATAGCGTTTGGAGTGATGGCTAAATCTTAAATTCGTTAAAGTTGATTTGGCTGAACATGTTAGTATTCTTACCAAGTCCTTTTTTGGCATCCCTTTCTCCATAATGCATTGCTGAAGAGGGATTTTAACATCTTGGTGTTGGTGTTATGTTTATGTTGCATCCTCTAAGGTCTGATGCCAAAGAACCTCTGGAGTGACAGCTAAAATTTTGAAAATTCGATTTGGACCTTAGTTGTTTTCTTACATGTCTTTATTCTGTGCCCTTGCAGATGATCACCAAAAATTTTGAAGATTACCCGGAGCATCGATTGAAGTTCTTTTCTTTGCTTCGTGCCATTGCTGCACACTGCTTTGCTGCATTGATTCGATTATCGAGTCCAGTATGTGTTTAAATCTTTTCCACTTGTCTGTCTGCCATTATTGTCAATGTCAGCTGGTTATTAGGGATTGGCTTCTGTTATAATTAAATTTTTTGTATACTTCAGCAACTGAAGCTTGTCATGGATTCAATTATATGGGCGTTTCGGCACACTGAAAGAAATATTGCTGAAACTGGGCTGAACCTGTTGTTGGAAATGTTGAGAAACTTTCAGGTGTGAAATCGTGCATTTTTTCATTAGCCATGTTGTAATGCCATTTAAGCTTACACTGTCTTGGTTGATTTGACAGAATTCAGAGTTCTGCAATCAGTTTTACCGTACATACTTTCTGACAATCGAGCAAGAAATATTTGCGGTCTTGACTGATACATTTCATAAGCCTGGGTTCAAGTTGCATGTCTTGGTTCTCCAACATTTGTTTAGCATGGTAATATATCTTGTTATACCTTCGAGTTCTTTCCTTGATTCATGAGCTTGCATAAATTAAAAGTTACATAGTTACTGTTTACAGGTGGGAAGTAATCTGTTGAAGGAGCCTTTATGGGATGTTGCAGCTGTTCCTTATCAATATCCTAACAATGGAATGTTTGTTCGTGAATATACAATAAAGCTTTTGAGTACTTCATTCCCGAACATGACTGGGGCGGAGGTATATAACTATGAATGCTATTATGTTTATCTGTCTTTTTTTCTAGGTATATCACTTACCTGAAGGTTTTTTTTTTCCAGGTTGCTCAGTTTGTGAATGGACTATTTGAATCAACGGCTGACATACCCACTTTTAAAAATCACATCCGAGACTTCCTAGTGCAGTCCAAAGAATTTTCAGCACAGGTAGGATACCAGAAGCATCAGTTGTTTGGACTCCCAAATTCAGAGATGTGCATTTTATTATTGGTTGCCCATTCAGTCATGGACGATTAGATATTCATCTACGTTGACTAATTTTTTATGTTGATGTTGAGAATGTTGCATCGTCCATTCTCGTAGTCTTTTGCTGGGATGAGGCTAATCTGGATGTTAAACGGAATATTGTGATTGTGCAGGACAACAAAGATCTTTATGCAGAGGAGGCTGCTGCTCAGAGAGAGAAAGACCGGCAACGTATGCTTTCTATTCCTGGGCTTATTGCCCCCAATGAGATACAGGACGAAATGGTTGATTCCTAGGCGGGCTGATTTTAATGATGAAGCTAATTTCGTGGACAATGGATGGAGATGCAAATGGGCTCCTTGATTCAATCCTCGGAATCTTTCAAATGCAAATACGGCATTTTTTCCCCTGATTAGTTTCCATTTTGTTTCTTAGTTCAAAATTAGTTTAAATCACGAAGGCGCCCGTAGAGTGGTGTTTGCACTCTGTTGCCTTCTAAGTCTATTGGGATGGCTGTAGAGTATTTTAGGTGCTGATTTAGGGAGGGAGATAATGAGGAGTGTTTGTTTTGCTGGATCAAAATTAATCATATGTGTAGTTTGAACTCGCCAGGCGGGGTCACATTTATGTTGTTTGTCATAGGTGTAATATATAGTAACCCCGCTGGGCTGCGCACAAGTTCCTCGTATTATTTTTGTTTTGTTTCGGTTCTCAATAGAACGTGGTTGTCTCGTTGATTTCATGAGATTTAGGGTGCAGAATTTTTTGTTACCTGTTAAGAGTTGTGTGAATTCTGTAATTTGATTGTGCTTAATATATGTTTCTATTTCATTTAGATATCCTCTCCAAGTCTTTTTTGGGTTCATCAGTTATGTGATGTCTCCAAGTCTTTCATGAGTAATCCTCGCTCACAAGCGAATACGAAGTTTCTTTTCTTTTGAGTTAGTCTCGTGATCATTTGTTCCTCTAATCGACTCAAAGTTGACGCGAAATACAAAAAGATGCGTTAATGACAAGTTTGTTTATTTACTTGGAAAGAGGGAAGTTACTAAGAAAGCGAAAGCCACGACTGTAGATATTGATATTTTGAGGATACACCTTAACGATCAATAGTTAAGGATGGCTTTAATAGAATAGGCAATAATAAGATCAAAGTTTCAAAAAATGGCGCAGAGAAGAGTAGTCACATTGATTCACAAGAAATCATTTCATATAAATAAATAAGTCCGCCCGTAGATGGTACATAAAGATAGGTTGTTATTTATGGTGCTACATTTATTGTCCTCGCACTATGCTTTATTGGATCCTGATGATATTACATCCAACAACAAATTGAAGTTCCGAGTGGAGCTCCCTTGTGGTCCAACCGCCTCTACTGCGAGTTGTTTGACCTTCTTTATATTGTCTCTGAATTTCCTCCCACTTTTTGCCAACAAAACCACTTTCAAACTTTTTACCAGCCCCTCCGTGGTAAAAACTCCACCCTCCACATTTACCCCTATCTCCAACACGTCCTCCACCATCCTTGCATTAAGCCTGTGGTCTCCAAAAAATGGCCTACAAATCATGGGCACCCCTCCGGCTATAGTCTCCAGCAGCGAGTTCCAGCCGCAATGTGACACGAAAGCTCCGACCGAAGCGTGGGCCAGGACATGCGGCTGAGGAGCCCACGGCACCACCATCCCGCTCAACTTTGACAATCTTTTTGTCAAGAACTCGTTCAGCAACGGTGTCTTGAAGTTGTCCTTGAGCGACCACAAGAAGGGAGCCCCTGTGGCTTCCAGGGCCTCCGCTATTGCTAGCAGCTCCTTCTCCGGCGGGGTCGCCACGGACCCGAAACTGACGTACACGACGGAGGATGGAGTGCCTTGATTGTCAAGCCACGACAACAAAGCGTCTGATGGCGGCAGTGGTGGCAGCGGGGATGCTACGTTGGAAGGTCCTACGTTGAGGAGTTTGTTGAATTTGGACTTTAGGTCATTTGTAACGGGGAGGTCGAGTTCTTCGAAGCAGTTCATGAAAACTGCAGTGGCGCGGGGGAGGAGCCGACCCATTTGAAGTAGCATGCGGGAAAATACCGAGTCCAAGTTTCCGAAAATGACTCCTTCTTGTAAGTCTTTGATTCGCACTTTGGACAGTCCTTGGGTGTTCACATTTTTGTCGACGATGAGTTCGTTTTCACGGCCTGTAATACCTGCATGATCAAACTTTAATGCTTAGAACATTAAAAAATAATAATAATAATCATTATAAGAACCTGTTTAGTATCTTATTTAAAATTTTTTATCATTTTTCAAAACATTTCTTAAGAACATTTCTTGAAAACAATTTTTTTTAAGATTCAAAAACTTGATTGGTTTGCGATTTAAAATTTTTAAATCTTACGACTTAAACTTAATTAAATTAGAGTAGAGACAAAAAAAGTAAAAAAAAAAAAGAAAGAAAGAAAAAAATAGAGATATATTTGGAGTGAGAAAAAAAATAAGTGAGTTTTAAGTTTAAAAACTCACTTTTTATGTTTTTAAGGAATAGACTATATTTTTGAGTTAGTCTTGAGTTCAGTTTTTAAAAATAATCATACCAAACAAGTTTTTAAGACTTAAAACTTGAAAACTGTTTTTGAGTTTAAAAAGTTGAATTTAAGTACGCTATCAAACATGCCTTAAATTTCTCAGTTTTTCTAATAAAAATATAAAAAATTTCATTTTAATCATTGAAAAAAGATGAGTTTTAGACTGTAACGTAAGAGTAAAATCTAATTTTAATCTCTACATATCATTTATTAATTATATTATTAATGTTTCAAATACAGAATAATTATAAACGTACGCACCTTGAATTCCGATAGTGTCGCGGATGAGATCGGTATGCACGTGAACAGAGAGGGAGTTAAGCCCGGAGAGCCAGAAAGGGACCCAAAGCGCTCCCAAGTCGTCAGCCAAGTGGACTCCAAACCAAAGGAAGGCGTCGGTGATCAAGCAGCAGATATGCTTCCCGGTGTCCGCCACGGAGGCGTCTAAGCTCCTCCGTAAGTTTTCCGGTGCCGCGTTCATGAAGAGCTCTATGTCCTCCTGCGGCTTACCCACAAAAACATACCCCTCGGGCACCCCGTCAGCCACATCGTACACCCTTATGTTAGGCGGCATGTTATTATTGCTGTTGTTGGAAAAGAGAGAGCTGTTGGATTTCGAAGTGCTGAAGAACGAGAAGAGAGTGTTTGGAAGGGCGGCAGCTAGGCGGCGAACGATGTCAAGCATGGGACTTGCGTGGGTGGCAAAAGGGAAGGCTGCGGCTGCCACGTGACGGTCGTAGGCGTCGGCGAGATGAGGCTGCCCATTAGTTGTTTGTGGCTCGATTTCGGTGGGCTGCGGCGGTGCCATTACAACTTACAGTGCTAATTAGAAAAGGAGTTGAATAGTAGTACGGTCGGATGGGACTGGGCTATATATAGTCGTCGTCAACAAGAAATGCATGCGCTACTCGCCACCTCCAATAATTGAAGAGCAGTTAGCAAGCAGGCTTAATAGTACTGCTTGCCTACCATTCTTCGTATGGTATTGGTTATGTCCACGATAGGCCGTGACTGACCGGTTGCTATAGGTATTAACCCATGCAGTTTATAACCCCCAAAGGGCCCACCGGATTATTATTTGACTGGGGTGGCAGTACTTGACACCACAAGACCGACCATGGGCGGAACTCCCAATTTTATTAGAGCAAATCCACCAGAGGTGACCAGAGGTGGAATAGCCCAGCACCCAGTCAAAAAACCAAGTTGGGGTCTGTTAATCCACTCCACCCCACAAATTTGCTTGGCACCTAGCCCGTGCCAGTCTCCAGACCAGCCCATTTTTTACTGACCTTGGGACCGGCCCATCTGACGCCAGCGTGACATCAGCCACTTTTTTTTTTCCACGCCAGGTTGCCCAACGCCCTCATCTTCGCCTTTGTCCTCCTCCTCACCTACTCAATCTTCATCGGCACCGTCGACATCCGATCCTACTTCCTCCCGCTCCTCCCCTCATCGCCACCGCCGGTTGTCCGGTCTCTCTGTGCCACCACCTCCCCGCCTCTCAAGGTCTACATGTACGATCTCCCGCGCCGTCCCGCCTCTCAAGGTCTACATGTACGATCTCCCGTGCTGCTTCAACGTCGTAATTATGAACCGCCGGAGTGAGCTGGAAGAGAGAGAACCAGTTGGGGAGGGTAGTGGAACCTGAAAGCCACCTACCTTTCGAAGGAAAGAGAGCGCAGATTCGAGTCCATGAGGAGTGAAGGACGACAGAACGAGAGAGACGAGGCGGCGAGAGGGATGTGAGAAACCAGAGAGAGATAGAAGCATGATAGACTGAGAGAGAAGAGGTTCCTGACTTTTTCTTCTTTTTTTTATATATAAACTTATTATTATTATTATTTTATAATAAAAATAATAATATTTTAATAAAATTGATTGGACTATTTTTTGTTAGGGGTGGAGATGCTTTGGTCTATTACTGTTTACTAGGGTCTATTACTGTTCACTTGAGTGGATAAATGTGCTGGGTGCTGGCGCAAAGTCTTTAGGGGTGGACTTGCTCTTAGGTAGGGAGGGAAGACCACCTAGACTCCTTGATTTGCGATAATTTTGAGTGTTGCGTGAATGCGTGGTCCATCATTTCACCGCCAACTGAACCGTATCTCGTGAATATGATGAAGACTAGCAATGATGCCCGATGCTGCGGATCATCAACAGTGAAATAATTTTTTCAATAAGACATGACATTTTAATTACGTAATAGAAAACATAAATTGTAAAAAGGAAATTGATCATAGTAAGTCAAGTCTTCACAAAAACCTACTTGGCGAGGATGAAAAATTGGCGAAAGTAGAAACCATCAACAAATAAATGCATAAACAAATTAGTAACATAATTTATATAGCATCGGGATGAATTATGTTAATTTGTTTATATAAGTGACATGTCTGCTTAGATTTCTTGTTTTATGCAATAGACAATAGGTTTGATGGCAGAAAATTGAAGTTTTTGAGGAGAAATATTTGTTTATTTTGAAATGTGTAATGACATATAAGAGTATAATAGAAGGATGGAACAAAACATGTTCATTCTTGAGAACAGATTAACTGTCCATAATGGAAAGGCGTTGGTCTGTTGGAGAACAACAGAAAATGAAGCAAAAAAAAAAAAACTGTTGGGAAAAATTGTAACAGAATAAGAAGAATGGAAACATGCCTTGTAATTTGTACAAATTGGATACTCGCAATATCAACAACGACATAATTTCTGGTATGACATTGGAAAAATCATATTAAAATTTGTAGTTATTGACAATGTTTTTTCAAAGCTGGGTTTTGCAGCTTTGTGTTTTTTGGCTTTTTTTTTTTCACACAAAAACTATGAAAAAAAAACTGAAGTTCAATGTTTACCAAACATAAAAAAGCTCCCAGCTTTTTTTTATACCCACTTTTTTCAAAAGCACTTCAGTACTGTTGGAAGTTAGATTATAATTAGTTATCTTACAGGCCAAAGATTAATCACTTACCCGTTAAGTTTTTGAAATTATTTTCTTGTTTTAGTCTAGGGTTTGCTTTAGTCTTTCTCTATGTAAAGAACTCATTGTATTTGATATTTTTATGAATCAATAAACAATGCTTTGTTGGTATACTATTCAACTTGGTATCAAGAGCAAGGTCGCTGGACCTATCTCGGGAACCACTGTGCCGTTAGCCTGATTAATTCGTGACCTCGTTAGCCCACCACCGCACCAGATCACACCACACCGCTGCACCTATATGGACTCCTCTTACTGCAACCTACTTGCATCGGCTTCCTTACAAGTTATTGGTGTGAAATTATATGGAAATAATTATGTGTATTGGGCGTATGTGATGAAGAATTTTTTGATTGGAAAAAGTTTGTGGGGCTATGTTTCTGGAATGGTTTCCATTCCGAATAACCCTAAGATGAGAAACATGTTGAATTGTTTGCTGCATGGGAGATGAATAATTCAAATATTATTCCTTGGATTAATAATTCTATTGATTTGACTATTGGAATGCAACTTGCTAAGTTCTCAAAGTCTAAGGAAGTTTGGGATCACTTGGCAAAGTTGTATACTAAGGCCAATTTTGCTAAGAGGTATCAATTAGAAATGGAGATTCGAGCTCTATTGTCAATATAGAGAAGAACAACGTTTGGTTCAGTTTTTAATGCCTTTTCGGGATGAGTTCGAGACACTCCGTAACTCCATCCTACATCGAACTCCTCTTCAATCTGTTGATTCTGTTCTTAATGAGTTACAAGCCGAAGAAGTCTGTGTGCAGTCGCATAGGCTCTCTTCATCTTTGCCAAGCACTTTAGCATTGGCTGCGACAATTGGGCTGAGACCTCATATTAAAACTGGTGTTGCTATGGATAAGTGTTCTTATTGTAAAGTGAAAGGGCATTGGAAATCCCAATGTCCTAAGTTGTCTCAACAACATGAATTTCCACATAAATCACCCCTTGCAGCAGCAGTTGTTCTTTCTGTTTTGCATATTGCAATTGATTCAGAATCTGAATCTAGAAAAGATGATTGGGCATGGTAACTTAAACTTGGATTGGAAATTGGCATTGGCATTGGCATTGGCACTAGCACTAGCACTGGAATTTGGAGTCTTGCATCCACATCTACTTTGGCAAACCCATGTCGTATTCCGCCATGAGTTTGACAGAGGGTGTTAGAATTTAGATTATAATTAGTTATCTTGCGGGCCAAGGATTAATAACTTGCCCTTTAAGTTTTTAAAATTATTTTCTTGTTTTAGTCTAAGATTTGCTTTAGTTTTTCTCGATATAAAGAATTCTTTATATTTGATATTTTTATCAATCAATAAACAATGGTTTACTGGTATCCGATTCAAGAATCAAACCAGGGCTTATTGTCATCGCACTATGCTTTATTGGATCCTGATATGACATCCAACAACAATTTGAAGTTCCGAGTGGAGCTCCCTTGTGGTCCAACCGCCTCTACTGCGCGTTGTTTGACCTTCTTTATATTGTCTCTGAATTTCCTCCCACTTTTTGCCAACAAAACCACTTCCAAACTTTTTACTAACCCCTCAGTGGTAAAAGCTCCACCCTCCACATTTACCCCTATCTCCAATACGTCCTCCACCATCCTTGCATTAAGCCTCTGGTCTCCAAAAAATGGCCTACAAATCATGGGCACCCCTCCGGCTATAGTCTCCAGCAGCGAGTTCCAGCCGCAATGTGACACGAAAGCTCCGACCGAAGCGTGGGCCAGGACATGCGGCTGAGGAGCCCACGGCACCACCATCCCGTTCAACTTTGACAATCTTTTTGTCAAGAACTCGTTCAGCAACGGTGTCTTGAAGTTGTCCTTGAGCGACCACAAGAAGGGAGCCCCTGTGGCTTCCAGGGCCTCCGCTATTGCTAGCAGCTCCTTCTCCGGCGGGGTCGCCACGGTCCCCAAACCGACGTACACGACGGAGGATGGAGCGTCTTGCTTGTCAAGCCACGACAAGAAAGCATCTGATGGCGGCAGCGGTGGCAGCGGGGATGCTACGTTGGAAGGTCCTACGTTGAGGAATTTGTTGAATTTGGACTTTAGGTCGTTTGTTACGGGGAGGTCGAGTTCTTCGAAACAGTTAATGAAAACTGCGGTGGCGCGGGGGAGGAGCCGACCCATTTGAAGTAGCATGCGGGAAACTACCGAGTCCAAGTTTCCGAAAATGACTTCTGGTAAGTCTTTGATTCGCACTTTGGACAGTCCTTGGATGTTCACATTTTTGTCGACGATGAGCTCGATTTCACGGCCTGTAATACCTGCATGATCAAACTTTAATGCTTAGAACATAAAATTAGATTTCTCAGTTTTTCTAATAAAAGTATAGAAAACTACATTTTAATCTTTTAAAAAAGATGAGTTTTAGACTATAACCTCATATAAGAGTAAAATCTAATTTTAATTCCTAATACATATAATCATCTCATTTATTAATAGTATTATTAATGTTTCACCTTTAAAGACAGAATAAGTATAAACGTACGCACCTTGAATTCCGATAGTGTCGCGGATGAGATCGGTATGCACGTGAACAGAGAGGGAGTTAAGCCCGGCGAGCCAGAAAGAGACCCAAAGCGCTCCCAAGTCGTCAGCCAAGTGGACTCCAAACCAAAGGAAGGCGTCGGTGATCAAGCAGCAGATATGCTTCCCGGTGTCCGCCACGGAGGCGTCTAAGCTCCTCCGTAAGTTTTCCGGTGCCGCGTTCATGAAGAGCTCTATGTCCTCCTGCGGCTTACCCACAAAAACATACCCCTCGGGCACCCCGTCAGCCACATCGTACACCCTTATGTTAGGCGGCATGTTGCTATTGCCGTTGTTGGAAAAGAGAAAGCTGTTGGATTTCGAAGTGCTGAAGAACGAGAAGAGAGTGTTTGGAAGAGCGGCAGCTAGGCGGCGAACGATGTCAAGCATGGGACTTGCATGGGTGCCAAAAGGGAAGGCTGCGGCTGCCACGTGACGGTCGTAAGCGTCGGCGAGATGAAGCTGACCATTAGTTGTTTGTGGCTCGATTTCGGTGGGCGGCGGCGGTGCCATTACAACTTACAGTGCTAATTAGAAAAGGAGTTGAATAGTAGTATATATGGTCGGAAAGGGACTGGACTTTATATAGTCGTTAGCAAGAAATGCATGCGCTACTCGCCACCTCCAATAATTGAAGAGCAGTTAGCAAGCAGGCTTACTAGGAGTACTGCTTGCCCACCATTCATTCATCGCTGGTTTCCCCTTACTCTTCTTCTTCTTCGTATGGTATTGGTTATGTCCACAATAGGCCGTGACTGATCGGTTGCTATAGGTATTGGACCTGGATCCTCTCCTGAGCCCAAGAAGAGGATCCTCATGAGCAAAGATCCAAGGCCGTTGGATGAAAATCTAACGGCTACAAACAGGAGAGATCTATTTAAAGTTATAATAATTATAGCCGTTGAATTTTCATCCAACGGTCTTAGATCTTTGGTCAAGAGGATCCTCTCCTTGGGCTCAGGAGAGGATCCAGGTCCGTAGGTATTAACCCAATGCAGTTTATAGCCCCCAAAGGGCCCGCCTGATTATTATTTGACTAGGGTGGCAATACGTGACACCACAAGACCGACCACGGGCCACGGCGCTCCCAATTTTATTAGGTAGGGAGGGAGGACCACCAAGACTTCTTGATTTGCGATAAATTTGAGTGTTGCGTGGTCGATCATTTCACCACCAACTGAACCGTATCCCGTGAATATGATAAAGACTAGCAATGATGCAGATCATCAACATTGACATAATTTTTTCAATAAGACATAACATTTTAATTACATAATAGAAAATAATAGAAAACAGAAATTGTAAAAATGAAATTGATCATAGTAAGTCTTCACAAAAACCTAGTTGGCAAGGATGGAAAATTGGTGAAAGTAGAAACCATCAAGAAATAAATGCAGAAACAAATTAGTAACCTAATTTATATGGCATCCGGATGAATTATGTTAACTTGTTTATATAAGTGACATGTCTGCTTAGATTTCTTGTTTTATGCAGCAGACAATAGGTTTTATGGCAGAAAATTGAAGTTTTTGAGGAGAAATATTCTGTTTATTTTGAAATGTGTAATGACATATAAGAGTATAACAGAAAGATGGAACAAAACAGGTTCATTCTTGAGAGTATATTAACTGTCCAGGATGGAAAGGTGTTGGTCTATTGGAGAACAACAGAAAATGAAGCAAAAAAAACTGATGGGAAAAATTGTAACAGAATTTGTGGTTTCCAATTTGTTACAATTTCTTTTTATGGCAGAAGATTGAAATTTTTTAGGAGAAAATGGGTTGTATAATGTTGGTTAAAATTGTGTACATTGTATATATGTAGATTAAGAAGAGTGGAAACATACCTTGTAATTTGTACAAATTGGATACTCACAATATCAACAACGACATAATTTTTGGCAAGACATTGGAAAAATCATATTGAAATCTGTAGTGGGTTGGCAGTGTAAGCACACGATAGAAAACAATAGAGAATAAGAATCGGAAAAAGGGAGGTGAGCACTTTTAAGTTTTTCCAAAATCTCATTATCTAAGAGTGGGAAATAACGGCAAATACAAATTATCTATGAACAAATGAGGAAATACATCAGGAATTTCATTTGTGCAGCATTAGGAAGAATAATGTTAATTTGTTGATAGAAGCAATCCATTTGCTTGTACTTTTGGGTTTTCTCAATAGAAAATGATGCATTGTGCTTTTTTTTTTTCAAATGTAAAATCATACGAAATAATATAACAAAATTATTAAAGAAAATAAATTTATCGTGTTCAATTTTTGTAAAATTTGCACAAAAAAGGGCGACGAAAATTGATTAAGGTCAAATTGTTTAATCGATCACCTATATCATCAGTGTTATAAATTTAGTTAAAAAGCCAATGAATAAAGTTGGTGAATAACTAATCCATCTTTTGGTCAAATTGGGTGTTAATGTTGTTAATAAGCAATGTGTGCTCTGTTTATATTTCGTGCTTATTGTTTTGTATCTTAATTTTACCTAATGCAAAGTATTTTAGTAAAAACTATTTTGTCTGAGTCGAAGCGTGTGCATGTATCTAACAGTAGCAAAAAATGGAGAGATGTTCATACCAAGCTTGATAAAACAGAGCAATAAGTTGCTATTTTGAGAACTGGCGCTTGTTTGATGTTGGTTGAAGGTTGTGTCAACACAGGAAAAAGATAAGAGACAATAAGTTTGATAAAAAAACTACAAAGAATGTACAAATTTAATAAAAAAAAATAATGTGCTAATTTGTAGGCAAGATGAGAACGGAAGAATCAGTAAAAATTGGTAGGCAAACATTAGTAAACTTATTGCAGCAATGTGTATGATTTGGGAAAGTTGTATATAAACTGAAGCAAACTGAACACTATGATTTACAGTGAAATAAAAAGTGAGAATATGGTGAAAAAAGATGTGGAAGACATCTTTACGTTGTTTTTATTGTAAGAATGACAATAAACGATATTCAGAGATGGATTAGTTGAGGATCATTCGGTCTCTTTGTGTAAAATAGAGATATAATTTGTTGAATCATTAGAGCTTCCATTATAATCATCGTTTCCATCTCTCCTCTTGAGAGGAATTGGTTGTTACCAATTTATAAACAATCACTTTCTTCTTTTGATGTCACATCCCGGCCTGGGCTCCGACCACGACCTCACGGTTTTGTTTTTTGGAACTCACACGAGAACTTCCCAGTGGGTCACCCATCATGGGATTGCTCTCGCGCGCTACTCACTTAACTTCGGAGTTCCGATAAACTCCGAAGTCAGTGAGCTCCCAAAAGGTCTCGTGTTAGATAGAGATGAGAATATACATATAAGGATTGCGGCTGTCGCCCGTGTCTTCAATTTCACCACCAACTGAACCGTATCTCATAAATATGCCTCAAATTCATACGGTTGCATGGTAAAACTAGATTAGAAAGCTTTCTAATTTTACTGGTTAAATTTGAAAAATTATATTCAGCTACTAGCGTGAAGAACGTTGAGTCTCTACATTTGCAGCATTTCATTTATTTTATTTTATTTCGATTTATGAGTGGTAGGTGTTGAAATTAACTAGCGGTAGGTGTCGAAATTTAAAATTTGACATGTCACGTTAGATTAATAGAATTGTCGAGATCTGCAGGTAAATACGAAATGCGCAGATATAGAGACTCGGAATCCCTAAGTAGGAGTGAGTCATTGTATTTTGGTCTTCCGCCTTGCATTGGGACGATTCTGGTCATTGGCGGTCAAGAAATTGGACTGCATGTCATGAAGCCCACTTATTCTTCAGTCAAACCCAATGAAGCCTGTTATTGATAGATAACCCCCCAAGGCTGTAAGCCCAATTCAGCTCATGGAATATGGGCCGCTTAGGCATGAGAAATGGACCGAATATTCTAATTTACCATCATTTTATTTCCATTTTTGTTTCAACATAAAACTTATAATTAGTAATTAAATAAAATGTAAAAACTTGGGTGCTATCTTTCTTTTTTAAGAAAGCTAATAAAAAAACTTAAAAATTTTGAATTTTAATAATAAGAATAAAATATAAGATAAGTGAATAGCACATGATTAATTTTTTAATATAAAAATATAATTTTTCATTAAAATAAATATTATTGAAATTTTTCGTTAAAGTTCTGTTACACTATGTTTGGATGAAGAAAATAAATTTAGAATTTGAATAAAAGTCAGAATTTATAAATTGACATACACCAATTTCCTTGTTTGAATTTATAAACATATGAATTTAGAATTTCCACAAGGAAAAAAACTTGAAATTTGAGACCTTCAAGTTCCAAGTTTAAACTTCATGTAAATATGTGTCATTTCCCAATTTCTATTATAGAGAGCTTAAAAATAACAAATTTCATATTCAATTTCATTGTTCTTTTAAGTTAACCAAACAAGAAAATTTATAAATTCTAGAAATTAAAATCCTATCGATTTAATTTCCATTATTTTAAAATTCTTTAATAACCTTAAATTCCTTCATTTAAATATATTATTATTTCTTTGCATCCATCCACATCCAGATGAGAAAGCAAAAAATAAAGACGAGGCTACCTTGTTTTGTTTTCTATTTTCTTTTTCTTTTATTTCAGCAATTTTCTTCCCCAGGCAGCAGACTCAGCTCAGGCGGCTGGTCTCTCTCTCTCTCTCTCTCTCTCTCTCAAATTCGATCGAACCCCTCCCTACTGATTTCTCTCTCCCTCTCTATAGTCGACGACGACCTCCCGGTCAACTTCATACAAATACCCACACAGACGAAGAGAGAGATTGAGAGAGAAAGACGAGGAGAGAGATCTAGCTTTCCCTTTTGTCTTTCTTCGAGTATTGTTTCGTCGCCATGGGTCAAGCTTTTCGGAAGCTCTTCGACACCTTCTTCGGCACCACTGAGATGCGAGTACTCCCTCTCTCTCTCTCTCTCTCTCTTCATTTTCTATGTTCTTTTGTATTTCGGGAGAATTTTGTAGCTTTTTTGTTCTATTTTCCTACTCTTTTTTTTGGTAGTTTGATAATTATATCTGTGCAGGGATATCTAGGGTTCATACCGTAATGGTATTTGTGTGTGTGTGTTGTTCTTACCTTTGCTGGTTCAATTCTTCGATCGGTGAGTTGATGCCGTCATTAATTAGTTAAACTTAATCATTTAGGAAATTATTTGGCATTATATTTCTCAAAATAATCCATGATTAGATAATATTCGCCCAATTAATTGTACATGTTTGTATTCCTATAAAGTGTATGAATAACGGCTTTTGTAAGCGCGCATTCGTTCTATGCTAAATGATCGACTTCCGGTTAGATTTTCATTGCCTCCATTTAATTCAAGAGCATGATATGTTTAGTTGGCGATTGACATTACTCTGACCCGCTTTTCATAAATCCGCGGTGGCATAGGTTGTAATGCTTGGCCTCGACGCAGCTGGTAAAACAACCATCCTTTACAAGCTGCACATTGGTGAAGTTTTGTCAACTGTCCCTACAATAGGTGGGTGTCTCTGATCACTAGAATCGCGCATCTTTGATACATGAGGGTTTTGATGTTGGGGAGTTCTTGTCTATGTGATATATGTTAACGATTGTGATACAGGTTGTTTAGACTTTCTGTTAAGGCATTTCTTTCTTTGTATTAACAGGTTTCAATGTGGAGAAAGTTCAGTATAAGAATGTGGTGTTCACCGTTTGGGATGTCGGTGGACAAGAGAAACTAAGGCCACTCTGGAGGCATTACTTTAATAACACAGACGGGCTGGTAATTGGAACTTTCTCTGGTCTTATTCTACTGGATTATAATGGTTCTTGAATATTGCTAGTCAGTTGTTCCTTTCTTTTCAAGTTACTAATAATTGTCTCACTTCCCAGTTCACCTTTCTCAGCTTTGTACTTGGTCAATAAATAGAAGCGTCTAGACGTCCTTAACATGAATTATTTTCCATCTGCAGATTTACGTTGTTGATTCCTTGGACAGAGAGAGAATTGGAAGAGCAAAGGCGGAATTTCAGGTTTTATGCTCAGCAATGCATACAGTTTAAATACAAGTGTGCGTAGTTGTTTCTCCTCACCTATCTATCTTTATTCTTTTCAGGCCATCATCAGTGATCCTTTTATGCTCAGCAGTGTCATCTTGGTGTTTGCTAATAAACAGGATATGGTATGTCGTAGTATTAGTTTCTGATCTGCATATTGCTTGATAATGTAAAGTTCATGATTTCAACCAACATAAGAATGTGCAAGTTTATTGCCCACATAAGTTCTAGGGGTGTCTGACTTATTGATCTCACTCAAATCAGAGTGTTAAAATTACAATTTACTAAATGGTCATAGTTAGATGTCAGATGTTGCGGTACTGGGCTGCTGATTGCTGTCTTTTTTCAGTATTTTCATCCGTTCTAAGTACTGTCGAGTCCTTTTCATTGCTTTTTGGAGATGGCCAAACTTTTGGTTACAAGGGGAACTGAACCCAAGACCTACCCCTTCATTCCATGTCACTCGTGCAATTTGAGCCAAGGCTCATGGGCGATGACACTTCACTTTTGTAATTCACCCTACATACCAACAATAACGAAAGTAATTTACTTACTGATCCCCTGTCAGAGCTCATGTCCTTATTTCTTGTGGGCAAGTTTTATTCATGCCATTCAGCCAGCATACACATGACTTTGATACGCTGGTTCCTTGTCAACTTTTTGCAATTTATTTATTTGTCATTTTCTATCCAGAGAGGAGCTATGTCACCAATGGAAGTGTGTGAAGGACTAGGTCTATTTGATCTCAAGAACAGAAAATGGCACATACAAGGGACTTGTGCCCTTCGAGGCGATGGCCTTTACGAGGGCTTGGATTGGTTAGCTAGCACGCTGAAAGAGATGAGAGCTGCTGGATACTCTTCAGTGGGCACCTCATCGTTCTGATAGTTGAGGTCTATACTTGTACTTTTTGATGTTTTACCAGCTTAGTTGGCAAGGCAAGTCCTCAAGTAAACGTTTATTCTTTGTGTTCTACAGGTTTATTAGGATTCTTGACGATGAGCTGAAGAGTTGGTCATCTGTGCATCCAAAGTTCCTGAACTCCTGGACTTGCTTTGAAGTTGGTCATCTGTGCATCCAAAGTTCCTGAACTCCTGACTTGCTTTGACATTCAGACACGTAAACCTATTCCAATGTATATTCCAAATCGCCAGGTTGTGCAATCGATGAGTATTTGCTGATATTATTATGTATGGTTTGGAGTTTGCTAGTTTTGCGTATTATTTGTAGATGATTGTTCTCACACAGGTGCCTACTTTTTGACAGATTAATGGGTATAATTGCTCGTGTTGCGTTATCCGTCTGTCCAACCAAGATACACTACACTAGTAAATAAACAGATTAATGCGTATAATTTCTCCTACCTTCTTGTAATGGAGTGAGTACAAGATTTATATTTATATACTATTAAAGCTAACATCACTTGTAAATAAACAGCTCAAATCAATTATTTTTTAACAACTCTCTTGTTTTTTGGATAAAGGTAATAAAAAGTGAGAAAACTACTGCACTTTGAGCAAGTTTGTAATTCCACGTGTCAATGTCTGAAAGAATCGGAGGAGAGATCTTTTTAGGGGCTATGAAATCATGTAATGCAATGGTCACTTGTCTCCTTCAACAGAATTTTTCTATCTTAAATATTTTCCATAATGATTAAGGGTAATAATAAAAGGTAATTGAAAGTGGTTTATCATTTATTGAGCTACAAATATATTTTTAATAGAATTTTTAAACCGAAAACAAAACAATAACTAAACAAATATTAACAGAAAGTCTTGCATGATTTCAAAACCTCATTGTGCGGTGAAAGTGAAAGCAAATAGATTTTTCTACAAATTTGCAAGGTTGATTAGAAACCTTGATAACGCCTACTTTCATTTTCAGAGTAATGCATTTTTTTTTTTGAAAAATATTTTTCGTCATCATTAAGAGTAACTTTATAAGGCATTTGAAAGTGATTTTACTATTTGTTGAGCTACAAATGTATTTTAAATAGAATATTTAAGCATACTTGAAATAAATGGACAAAAATAGTAGTGAGGACCAAACATTGCCAAAATGACACTCCATCCATATATCAACAAAATGTCTTACATGAATTTTCAAAATCTCACGGTGCGGTGAAAGTGAAAGCAAATAAATTTTACAACAATTTTTGTACAAATTTGCAAATTCGCCCTTAGAAACCGTGATCGTTGGCCCATTTTTTTTGCAAAAAATAAAGAAAAAATTTCTTTAAATATTTTCTGTCAAGATTATGAGTAACTTTATAAGGCAATTGAAAGCGGTTTTACTATTTATTAAGCCATAAATGTATTTTAAATAGAATATTTAAGCTAAAAACTTGAGAATAAATGGACAAAAATAGTAGCGGGGGCCCAAAACATTGCCAAAATGGGATTCCATTTATATATCAACAAAAAGTCTTACATGCAAAAAAAAAAGAAAAAAATTATGAAATGTTTTCCGTCCTGATTAAGAGTAACTTTATAAGGCAATTAAAAACGGTTTTACCATTTATTCAGTCACCAATGTATTTTTAATCGAATATTTAAGCTAAAAATTTGAAAATAAATGGACAAAAATAGTAGTGGGGCCTAAAACATTACCGAAACAAGACTTCATCTACAAGAATATCGACAAAAAGTATTACATGAATTTTCAAAAACTCAATGTGAGGTGAATGTGAAAGCAAATAAATTTTACAACGATTTTTGTACAAATTTATCTAGAACTTGTGATGACTAGCTCACGTTTTTTTAGAAAATTCAAAATTTTTTATTTTTGAGAAATGTTTTCCATTGTGATTAAGAGTCACTTTACAAGGCAATTGTAATCGGTTTTTGACTAAAAACCGTGAGTGTTATCCATGTTTTATGTTAAAAATGCAAATTTTTTTATTTTCTCGAAATATTTTCCGTGAGCAATAAAGAAAACTTTATAAGGCACTTGGAAGTGGTTGTATGATTTATTGCACAACAAATGTATATTTAGTAGAATATTTAACCTGTAAACTAAAAACATAATTAAAAAAAATACTAGTTAGGCCCAAAACATTGTTAAAATGGGATTACACCCACAAGAATATTAACGGAAGCTCTTACTTTAATTTTTAAAACTTCATGGTGAGGCGAAGGTGAAAATAAAGAATTTGAACGATGATTTATGTACGAATTTGCAAAACCAACTAAAAACCATAAGCGTTTTTTATGAAAAATGCAAAAAACATGGAGAAATATTTAAGCGTTATTTTGGAGAAATATTTTCCGTAAGCATTAGGGAAAACTTTACAAGATATTTGGAAGCAGTTTTCGGTTTATTGAAGAATAAATATATATTTAGTATAATATTTAAGCTGAAACCTATGAAAATAAGTGAAAAATATAGTAGTGATGCAAAAAACATGGTTAAAATGGGGTTACACCCTAAAAAATATCAACGGAAAGTGCTACTTTAATTTTCAAAACTTCACAGTGAGGTGAAGGTGAAAATAAATAATTTGAATGATGATTTTGTAGACAGTGAAATTTCAGTAAATAAAATGTTGACCAATGGTCAAAATTTTAACACTCGTGTATTACATAAATTGTACACGTATTGTATGATTCGACGAAAATTCGAAAAGAGTCCGAAAAGCTGTCAAACAGGACACGTGTCAACACCTGGCAGAGACGACTTATTTCATCTGATTATTTAAATCCAAAAATCAAGTTTTGGAATTCTATAAATAGAAGCCAATTTCATTCATTTCAATTCACCAATTCACAAATACATTTCTCTACTCCCAAATTGGAAGAGAATTCTCTGGAAGTTCGTTCTTCGTTCTTCGTTCTTCGTTCTTCGTTCTTCGTTCATCGTTCATCGTTCATCGTTCTTCGAGATCAAGCCCCAACGGCCCTTGAAGAAAACTTCGCCAAAACCTTTGAAGAATCAACAAGCACCTTGGTCACGTGCCGATTCTTAATCCAAGATCAAGCCCCGACGGCCCCTTGGATCAACACAACTGTTCTTCAAGATCAGAAGCCCTTGAAGATCCATTCATCCATTCATCGTTCATCGTTCATCCATCTTCTTCAAGATCAAGCCCCGACGGCCCTTGAAGCAACATCCATCCACCCTCCAAGATCAAGCCCCGACGGCCCTTGGAATCAATACATTCATCCTTCAAGATTAAGTCCAGAAGCCCTTGAAGATCCATTCATCGTTCATCGTTCATCGTTCATCCATCTTCTTCAAGATCAAGCCCCGACGGCCCTTGAAGCAACATTCATCCACCCTCTAAGATCAAGCCCCGACGGCCCTTGGAATCAATACATTCATCCTTCAAGAATCAAGCTCAAAGCCCCTTGAAGCTCATCCATCGTTCATCGTTCATCATCAAACATCTGAAGATCATCACTGTTCATCTCAAGAATCAAAGCGCCAAACAGCCCCTTCGGATCAACACAAACAAATACACATCACTGTTCATTCAAGGATCAAGCCCAACGGCCCTTTGGATCAACAGCCCATCAACAAAATCCATATCTTACGAAGATAGAATCAGAGGAACAAGTAGAGATTGTAACCCCAAAATTCATCAAATAACAAATATTATTTTGTACACGTGTTCTTGTTCCTTCAGGAAATTTTCGTGTTTACAAATTTGGCACGCCCAGTGGGACAATCTCTACCTCTCATCTCTTTCTCCGTTCAAGAAATCTAAAGCACACTTCAAACACAATGGCTTCAGGCAAGGAACAAGTCATCGGCGCCACCTCCATCGAAGAACAGCTGATTCAGATGAAGGAGATGTTTGCAATGATGACGAAAACCCTTGAAGAAAAAGATTTGAAGATTGCTATGCTCGTGAACAAATTGGGGGCAAGGCATGATGAAGGATCCGGCTCCAGCCCTAAGAAAGGTGGTGACGAGGAAGAAGAGCCTCCATTGGAGAAAGTTAAAGAAAACCCAAAGCCAGACCAAGCAGCGGCATTCATGGGATCTCTCTCCATCAAGCAGTTGCAGGAGATGATCACCAACACCGTCAAGGCACAGTACCAAGGGAGCTCAAATACCTCCGAGTTGTACTCAAAGCCTTACTCCAAAAAGATTGATGCCCTGAAGATGCCAAGGGGCTATCAACCACCCAAGTTCATGCAGTTCGATGGAAGGGGGAACCCAAAACAGCACATCGCCCACTTCGTTGAAACTTGCAACAATGCGGGCACTGAAGGGGACTACCTTGCCAAGCAGTTCGTGCGCTCACTGAAAAGTAACGCCTTCGATTGGTACACCGATCTTGAGCCCGAATCCATCAACAGCTGGGAGCAACTGGAGCGTGAATTCCTCAACCGCTTCTACAGCACCCGCCGTACAGTCAGCATGCTGGAGCTGACAAGCACAAAACAGTGGAGGGACGAGCCAGTCGTTGACTACATCAATCGATGGCGCACCCTTAGCCTTGACTGCAAAGATAGACTCTTGGAGCGCTCTTCGATCGAGATGTGCATCCAAGGCATGCAATGGGGGTTGCACTACATCCTTCAAGGCATTAAACCGCGGACCTTCGAAGAGCTAGCAACCCGCGCCCATGACATGGAGTTAAGCATCGCCAACCATGGAAGAAGGGAGCCAACCACAAACTTCAAAGAGAAAATGTTTGCTCCGAAGGTGGACGAGACTGGGAAGAAGCCTGCTAAGGAAGCTTTTACCATTAGCACCGCCCCTGCCAAAATCTCATCAGCGCCCGTCAAAATCCCGTCCAAGTATAAAACAAGGGAGATAAAGAAAGGAGAGCCTTCTAGCACCCAAGACAAGTACAAAAGCACCTTGAGGGAACTAGAGCAGAAGATATATCCTTTTCCAGACTCCGACGTGGCTGCAATGTTGGATGACCTATTGGAGAAAAAGGTGATCGATTTACCCGAATGCCGATGGCCGGAAGAAATAAATCGCACCGACAACCCAAGGTACTGTAAGTACCACCGCTTCGTCAGTCATCCGACGGGAAAATGCTTCGTGCTAAAAGATCTCATCGTAAGGCTGGCTAAGCAAGGAACCATTGAGCTAGATCTCGACGATGTGGTAAAGACAAATTATACCACCATCACTTCCGGCACATTTGATTTGAAGTATTCATCGCCGCCGCTGGGGGCATGCTCCGAATCAAGCAAAGCTGAAGGATGGATTCATGTTGCTCCAAAGAAATGGCACATGAAGCCTACGCCTCCACCACAAGTCCACCAACCGGAAAGGGGGCAAAGCAGCTTTTGCCAATCTCCAAAGCAACGGGAAATTGTTGAAGATGATGGAAATTCGACGCAAAGATCGCCTATCCCCATCACGATGCGTGATTTCCTCCCGGAAGATTTCTTCAAACACCCGGTCAAAGCTCCTTGCTACAAAAATTGCGAGGAACGCTTCTCCAAAATGGCTTGACAAATTCGTGTGCTGCTCCTTGTCTGCAAGAGCTGAAACTGCAAGACACCATGCTCCTTGTCTGCAAGAGCCTAAACTGCAAGACACCATGCTCCTTGTCTGCATGAGCTCAAACTGCAAGACACCACGCTCCTGGTCCGCACGAGCATAAAAGGCAACACCAACGCTCCTTGTTCGCACAAGCATAAAAGGCGACACACAAGGCTCCTTACCCGCATGAGTTAAAACTACAAGAGGCACCAAAAGAAAATACAAAAAAAAATATGCATGTATTTGAACTACGTTTTGACTTGATCCCTTTCGGTAGAAGGGTACGTAGGCATCTCAAATATTCAAATGTTTGATTTCAGTCACATCAAAATAAAAAAAATAATGTTTTATTAAAAAAAAAAAAATAAAAAAAATAATAAAAAATAAAAAAAAATGAATGAATACATATGTTTATGTATTTAAAAAAAAAAAAGAAATACATATATTATTATGTATTTACAATAAAAAAAAAGAAAAAAGAAAAAAAGAAATATATGTATGTATGTCTCAGGCCCAAATCCACGAAAGGGAGCAGCCCAAAAAGCTCAGGCCCGTTCTCTCTCAGTCTAGCACACCACGGCAGCAGCAACAAGGATTCAAGCCACAAGTTACGGACCCAAATCCAATAAGGAAATGACTCATCAGTGGCCCATCCATCTCCCTTCGGCCCAAGTAGCAGAAAGCTTGTGAAGCCCACTTCTCACTCTTCCTCTCTACACTTCTCCTCCTTCGGAAGCGTGGTTTCTCACTTTCTCGCAGCCAGGAGGTTCCGCCATCAAATCCCGTCGGAGCTTTTCTCGTTCCTTCTGATCTCCAAGACGACGCCGTCAGGGTAATACACTCTTCCCATGGCTGCCACTGTAACTGCCGCTGGTCCTCGATATGCTCCGGAGGACCCAACTCTTCCCAAAACATGGAGAGGACTCGTTGATGGTAAAACTGGGTATCTTTACTTCTGGAACCCCGAGACCAATGACACCCAATATGATAGACCGACGGGCTCGGTTGCTCCATCAAAGCTTTCTTCAGCACAGTCTATGAGCTCTTCAGTTCACGTTCATCAGTCTTCACAAGGACAACGTCGTCCTGATGAGGGAGATGATAGGTATGGCAGGGGCAGCAATGGTGGGTCCAAGTTTAACACAGGATCAAGAAATCAGCAGACTGCAAGAAGTGCAACAGTGTTGTCTCATAATACCCCGAATGGGACACTAAGTGCACATGGAGGTTCTTCTGTGAAAGGAAATGGATCTTAGGCTCATTCATGGTTCAAAGTGGAAAATACTCTGCTCGATACTATGATTCAGCACACTACGCTCCTGACACTAATAATGACTTATCTGCTCGATCATATGACTTGGTGGGTTCCTCTCCTGGTACCCGTACCCAGTGCTTGAACTTGACAGCTCGAGACTATGGACTGACGGCTCCGTCTCATGTACATGCGAACTCAGCAATTACATCTTATGGACTCGGGGGCAGTAGTCATGTAACTTCAGATCTGAGCCCATTAGTCGCACGATACGGGGCAAGTATAGGTGCGAATGGAAGGACTGGACAGTTTGGATCAGACACTGGAAGCGGTTTGACTGCTGAAGCTTATAGTCGCCAACATGAAATATCTGTTGTTGATGATAATGTGCCTCCACCGTTTACTTCATTTTGAATCTACTGGCTTCCCATCTGAGATTCTTAGAGAGGTACAAAAAAAGAAGGATCCTCTGCCCCAAGCCCGATTCAAACCACAGCCCCTTCGCTCCTCCCAGACCACCGTAGCTTAAAAGGCAGCTCAAGCAGCATCAATGCAAGTGCATGTATCCCAAAAAGCAAGCCCAAAGAACCTCGAATGGAATCCTCCTCTTGTATTCTCTGGTCCTCTACAAATCTGCTTCAGCTCGGCCTGCTGCTCCTCCATCTCCGTGGATCTCCGCCATCTCCTCCACAGCAACAACCTTAAGCTCCATCTCCGCCGGACCTGCTTACTTTGCCGTTGTCAGAGTCGAGCCAACCGAACCAGTTGTGGCGCAAAATGAGGGCATCAGCAGCAAGAAACATGGCAGTGCAACAGGTATGCAGCGGATGTGCTCTGTGGATGAGCTCATTGGCTGTGCTATATGGTTGGGCTCAATAGCTGTGCTCTGAGTTCTAGCTGGATTCGACATCAAGGTCACGTCCACCTTCTCCGTCCTCCATCTGCAAAAAATTTTCACTCCATCACTGAAGGTTTATATAGGAAAAAATATATAATAAAAAAAAGAATGGTGGGGTGAAATGGTGCTGGCACCATGTGAAAGCAGAAGGAAGAAAAGAATAAAAAAAAAAAAGAGAAGAGGAAGAAAGCAAAGTTATTGGTGGAGTGATAATGGTCAGCACCGAAAGCAGTGGGAGGAAAAGAAAGAAAGAAAAATATAAAAAAATGAATGGTGATGGCCAACACCGAAAGAAAAAAAAAAATATATATATATATATATATATATATAAAATAAAAAGCTATGGAGTGGTGGAGCAAAGTGTGTTGGCACCATGTGTAAAGAAAAGAGGAAAATGATGAAAATGGAGATGATGTTTTCGGTGAATCTGCACCATTTTAAAATATATATATATATATATACAAAAGAAGGGAAAATTAAGAAAAAAAAAAAAAAAAAAAAATCCATTTGGTGAAATGAAAGTTCATTTTATTTATTTCTCTTAAAAAAAAAAAATTACACAAATTGGCACTCTACATGCCAAAAAAAAAAAAAAAAAAAAAAAAAAAAAAAAAAAAAAAAAAAAAAAAAAGGATTACAAGAAATATGCAAACAAGGAAAAAACTCTTCAAGGACGGTCAGGTGGTGCCTCAGAAGTCGACGGAGCTCCGGGAAGACGAAGAGCCAGAGTTGGAATCTCCGGAGCCGGAACGCTTGGTGCAACTCCGGAGGACGAAGGCAACATGAACCTCGGGAGTAACGCCATAAACCGTTCGTGATCACTCTGGATCCGACCGTCCGACTCTTGCAGCTGGTCCAGCTTCCTCTTCATGCTGGTCGAGTAACTAGTTGCAAGCATGTGCAACTCCTTGTTCTCGTGCCTGAGTCCTCTGACTTCTTGCCGAAGACTGACCACCTCCGCCATTAGCGACTCCACCTGACGAGATCTTGCAAGCAGGCGCTGACCCATGTTTGAAACTGAGCCTGCACACTGGACACTGAGAGCCAGTGAGTCCTGAACAGCCAGCTCGTCTGACCGCATAGACAGCAACCTAGTGTCTCTTGGAGTGAGGAGATTTCGAGCGACCACCGTAGCGGTTATTTCATTTCTCATCATTGAGTCCCCAACTGTAAGAGGACCGTTGGGGGATATGAAGGACGGACGCCAAATGTTGTCTGGAGAAGACAAGTCATCATCTTCTCCGACGTTCAAGTTAAGGCAACGGTCGGAAGGGCAAGACATTTTCAGAATATGTTAAGAAATAAGAGATCAGAAAGATTAAAATTACAGAAGTGCAAGAAGAATGCAAGAAAAAGTTCAATTACAGAAGCGCAAGAAGAGTGTTTACAAAAGGGAGTTCAAAGTGTGAGGTGAAACAAAAAAAATTCGCGCCTCTATAAAAAGAAGAAAATGAAGAAGCACTCCTCAGAAATCGAAGAAGCGCTCCTCTCGCAAATCAAAGAGTGACGCTCCTTTCTCGAAGGCCGGAGTCCTGTCTCAAAAGAGCCGTTCCTCTATCAAAAGCTGGGCTTGACTCAGAAATCACGTGGCATCAGCTTTTCCAGTTTGTCGTCACCTGCGTCACATGCAGCTTGGAGCGTTGCGAAAACTGCGAGCCGCACCCGGATTTGAACCCCGGTTTTCAAAATATCATCATTCCAGTTTGTCGTCACTCGTCGCGTGCGCAGTCAGCTTCGCAGAAATTACGGAAGCTTTGTCAGAAAGCGCGTAACGGGCACTGTTCATCCATCCACCGGCTGCCGACAAATAGTGCGGGAATAGTTCCGGTTGAGGAAGAAAAAAATTTCTATAAGTCTCGACCTTCGCCTACCACGGCAAAGGCACACCTTCACACCCTCCCAACCTCTCAACCTCTCTTCATCTCCAACAATGTCTTCCCAAAGAAACCTTTCAAGTCACTCAGTGTTCTTCATCCCTTGGAACACCCCAGAAAACAAATCATCCAGAGCGAAAGTATTTCATATTAAAAAGGTTAAAAGCAAAAGTATCTCATATTACGCTTTCTCCTCACCTTCATCTGAAGAACATGGAGAAAGTGAGATCCTGATTGCTTACCTAGTCTTGCTCTCGAGTACTCATCTCAGACCCCTCCCAACACACTTCAAAAAATAAACCTGTGTTGAGGTACTTCTTCAAAAACAAAAGTACCTCACAGACGAAACAGGAGGAGTCTGAGTTGCATCCAGATGAAGGCAGAGTCTGAGATGATCCAAGAGTTCAAGAAGATGCATGTCTGCGTGGAGACCGGACTACTTGAAGCATGTGGAGACAACGTGCTGATTCATCCTCAACTAAGCTGAGGATCGCTTGCAAGTAAAAAGGCTCCCAAACCCAGTTCAAAAATCAACTTGTACTTCTTCAAAAGCCAAAGTATCTCATATCAGCAGGGTCGAAGGCAAAGATATCTCATGGCATGCTTTTCCTTTACCCTTGCTCTTGCCTACGGGACAAAGAGAAAGAGAGCGATCAGCCGCCACTTGGAGTCAAGCTTCCGATCTGGGACTGATTGACTGGAACCCTTCCCTGATTGCTTGCCTAGCATTACTCTCGAGCAGTCATCTTCAACTAATGTTGGAAGCTGGAAAACATGATGAGTCGCTGAGAAGTGATGTTCTGATGCTTTCATGGGAATTTTTGCAGCATAGCTAATCTCCACATTGAATGTTTTGGAGCGGCATCTCCAATTGCTTTCATGGGAATTTTTGCATTAAAGAAGAATACTGCAAAAGAAGATGCCAGACCTGCATGAAGATCCGATTACTTGAAACATGTGGAGACAACGTGCTGAATCAACCTTCAAGATCAAGCTTCAACGGCCCTTGGAGAAATCAAGACCCGATTCAAGATCAAGTGTCCAACACCCCTGAATCAACCTTCAAGATCAAGCCGCAACGGCCCTTGGAGAAATCAAGACCCGATTCAAGATCAAGTGTCCAACACCCCTGAATCAACCTTCAAGATCAAGCCGCAACGGCCCTTGGAGAAATCAAGACCCGATTCAAGATCAAGTGTCCAACACCCCTGAATCAACCTTCAAGATCAAGCCTCAACGGCCCTTGGAGAAAATCAAGACCCGATTCAAGATCAAGTGTCCAACACCCCTGAATCAACCTTCAAGATCAAGCCTCAACGGCCCTTGGAGAAAATCAAGACCCGATTCAAGATCAAGTGTCCAACACCCCTGAATCAACCTTCAAGATCAAGCCGCGACGACCCTTGAAGAAATCACAAGTCTGATTCAAGATCAGGTGTTCATCACCCTTGAATCAAAAACAGTTCAAGATGAAAGCTGTGGAAAGTCAACAAGCACAACAAATACACGTGCCGATTCACCCCAGTAAAGTTGAATATAGTCTCAACCCAATTCAAGATCAAGCCTCGACGGCCTTTGGATTGACGTCTACAGAAAGGAAACTTCAAGACGCATCTCCTACATATGACAAACACATGTATACGACACGCCTTGAAGTGGGGGCATTTGTAGACAGTGAAATTTCAGTAAATAAAATGTTGACCAATGGTCAAAATTTTAACACTCGTGTATTACATAAATTGTACACGTATTGTATGATTCGACGAAAATTCGAAAAGAGTCCGAAAAGCTGTCAAACAGGACACGTGTCAACACCTGGCAGAGACGACTTATTTCATCTGATTATTTAAATCCAAAAATCAAGTTTTGGAATTCTATAAATAGAAGCCAATTTCATTCATTTCAATTCACCAATTCACAAATACATTTCTCTACTCCCAAATTGGAAGAGAATTCTCTGGAAGTTCGTTCTTCGTTCTTCGTTCTTCGTTCTTCGTTCTTCGTTCATCGTTCATCGTTCTTCGAGATCAAGCCCCAACGGCCCTTGAAGAAAACTTCGCCAAAACCTTTGAAGAATCAACAAGCACCTTGGTCACGTGCCGATTCTTAATCCAAGATCAAGCCCCGACGGCCCCTTGGATCAACACAACTGTTCTTCAAGATCAGAAGCCCTTGAAGATCCATTCATCCATTCATCGTTCATCGTTCATCCATCTTCTTCAAGATCAAGCCCCGACGGCCCTTGAAGCAACATCCATCCACCCTCCAAGATCAAGCCCCGACGGCCCTTGGAATCAATACATTCATCCTTCAAGATTAAGTCCAGAAGCCCTTGAAGATCCATTCATCGTTCATCGTTCATCGTTCATCCATCTTCTTCAAGATCAAGCCCCGACGGCCCTTGAAGCAACATTCATCCACCCTCTAAGATCAAGCCCCGACGGCCCTTGGAATCAATACATTCATCCTTCAAGAATCAAGCTCAAAGCCCCTTGAAGCTCATCCATCGTTCATCGTTCATCATCAAACATCTGAAGATCATCACTGTTCATCTCAAGAATCAAAGCGCCAAACAGCCCCTTCGGATCAACACAAACAAATACACATCACTGTTCATTCAAGGATCAAGCCCAACGGCCCTTTGGATCAACAGCCCATCAACAAAATCCATATCTTACGAAGATAGAATCAGAGGAACAAGTAGAGATTGTAACCCCAAAATTCATCAAATAACAAATATTATTTTGTACACGTGTTCTTGTTCCTTCAGGAAATTTTCGTGTTTACAGATTTATTTATGAATTTGCAAAACTTACTAAAAACCATGACTGTTAACCTACATTTTTTTTGTGAGAAAGGCAAATTTCTTATTTTCGCGAAATATTTTCCGTGAGCATTAGGAAAAACTTTACAAGGCATTTAGAAGCAGTTTTACAGTTTATTAATGAATAAATGTATATTTAGTATAATATTTAAGCCGAATGCTACGAAAATAAGCGAAAAATATAGTCGTGAGGCCCAAAACATTGTTAAAATGGGGTTGCACCCTCAAAAATATCAACGGAAATTCTTACTTCAATTTTTAAAACTTCATGGTGAGGCAAAGGTGAAAACAAATAATTTGAACGATGATTTACGAATGAATTTGTAAAACCGACTAAAAACCATAAGTGTTAACCTACGTTTTTGGAGAAAAATGCAAATTTTTTATTTTTGCAAAATAATTTTTGTGAGCATTAGGGAAAACTTTACAATGCATTTGGAAGCGGTTTTGTGGTTTCTTGAAGAATAAATGTATATTTAGAATAATATTTAAGCCGAAAGTTACAAAAATAAGTGAAAAATATAATAGTGAGGCCTAAAACATTGTTAAAATGAGGTTACACCATTAAAATTATCAACGGAAACTCTTACTTTAATTTTCAAAACTTCACGGTGAGGCGATAGTGAATTTAAATAATTTGAACAATGATTTATGAACGAATTTGCAAAACCTATTAAAAACAGTGAGTGTTAACCCATGTTTTCTATGAAAAATGTAAATTTTTTTATTTTCGTGAAATATTTTCCCTAAGCATTAGGGAAAACTTTACAAGGTATTTGGAAGTGGTTTTATGCTTTATTGAAGAATAAATGTATATTTAGTATAATATTTAAGCCAAAAACTATGAAAATAAGTTTTAAAAAAATATAGTAACGAGGCCCAAAACATTGTTAAAATGGGGTTACACCCTCAAAAATATCAAAGGAATGTCTTACTTTCATTTTCAAAACTTCATGGTGAGGCAAATGTGAAAATAAAAAAATTGAATGATGATTTATGCACGAATTTGCAAACCCTACTAAAAAGCGTGAGTGTTAACCCACATTTTTTGTGAAAAATGCAAATTTTTTATTTTCATGAAATAATTTCCCAAACAATTAAGGAAAACTTGATATGCATTTGGAAGCAATTGTATGATTTATTGAGCAACAAATGTATATTTAGTAGAATATTTAAGCCGAAAACTAAAAAAGTAAGTGAAAAATATGCTTGTGAGGCCCAAAACATTGTTAAAATGGGGTTACACCCTCAAGAAGTTGTGTGGGTGCTTCCACAACCTTCAAAACGTTGTAACTCGGCCGGATCACGTTGGAGCAAACTTGTCTTAGTTGGAGCTTCTGAGTTGGCGAATCAAAACTCAATCACTTCAAGATCGGTTTGTACGGTTGGGTTCGTGATGATGAGAGGATCACGATGGTGGTATTTTTAAGTTCGATCTGTGAGTGTTTGATGAAGGTCCTTGTAGTTGTAGAGAAAAGGGAGGTACGGGTGAGAGAGAGAGAGAGAGAGAGAGAGAGAGAGAGATAGAATGACAGCTTTTCTGATTGGTGGAAAAGTGAGGGAAGTTGTCTGGTTGGGTGAGAGAATTAAGGAGTGAAATTGATTGGTGGTGAGGGATTTGAATTTTGAGGGCACGGGTCCAATTTTAAACAAGAAAATAGATAGGGTTTGTACAATCGTAATCAGAAGAAATCTAATGTACCCTACCTGAAACAGTAGTTTCCAGCACTAAATAACTAACTTGCGCATGTACAACTAATGTAACGTAACTTTTTCGTTAGAAATCCGATTTGGGTCTAATTCGCGCTCACCTGATCGTAACAACAAGTGCAATTTAATTATGATAGCAAGGAAAATAATTTAAAGTTGTATGATCACGTCCACGTCACTTTGCCAACAAGAGCATAAATGTCAATTTACACTTTGGAAGAAATTACATAGAAAATTAGAGTCAGGTCGTCACAAAACTCTTACTTCAATTTTTAAAACTTCACGATGAGGTGAATACGAAAATAAATAATTTGAACGATGATTTATGTACGAATTTGCAACACCAACCAAAAATTGTAATGTTAACCCACGTTTTTTGAGAAAAAATGCAAATTTTTTATTTTCATGAAATAATTTCCATTAGCATTAGGGAAAACTTTATAAGCCATTTGGAAGCGGTTTTATGGTTTATTGAAGAATAAATGTATATTTAGTACAATATTTGAGCCGAAAGCTATGAAAATAAGTGAAAAATATAGTAGTGAGACCCAAAACATTGTTAAAATGGGGTTACTCCCTAAAAAATATCAACGGAAAGTCTTACTTTAATTTTCAAAACTTCAGGGAGAGGCGAAGGTGAATTTAAAAAATTTGAAACATGATTTATGTACGAGTTTGCAAAACATGTTAAAAAACCGTGAGTGTTAACCCACGTTTTTTTGTGAAAAAATGAAATTTTTTTATTTTCAAGAAATGTTTTCCATGAGCATTATGGACAACTTTACAAGGCATTTGGAAGCCTTTTTATAGTTTATTGAAGAATAAATGTATATTTAGTACAATATTTAAGCCGAAAGCTACGAAAATAAGTGAAAAATATAGTAGTGAGACCCAAAACATTTTCAAAATGGGGTTACATCCTAGAAAATATCAATGGAAAGTCTTACTTTAATTTTCAAAACTTCACGGTGAGGTGAAGGTGAAAATAAATAATTTGAACGATAATTTATGTACAAATTTGCAAAACCTACTAAAACCCGTGAGTGTTAACCCACATTTTTTGTGAAAAATGAATTTTTTTTTATTTTCATGAAATAATTTCCCTCACCATTAAGGAGAACTTTATAAGGCATTTGGAAGCAATTGTATGATTTATTAAGCAACAAATATATATTTAGTAGAATATTTAAGTCGAAAACTAAAAAAGTAAGCGAAAAATATCCTTGTGAGGCCAAAACATTGTTAAAATGGCCCCTCAAGAATATCAACAGAAACTCGTACTTTAATTTTCAAAACTTCACGGTGAGGCGAAGGTAAAAATAAATCATTTGAATGATGACTTATATACGAATTTGTAAAACCTATTAAAACCTGTGAGTGTTAACCCACGTTTTTGTGAAAAATGTAAATTTTTTATTTTCATGAAATAATTTCCCTAACCATTAAGGAAAACTTTATAAGGCATTTGGAAGCGGTTATATGATTTATTGAGTAACAAATTTATATTTAGTAGAATATTTAAGCCGAAAACTAAAAAAGTAAGTGAAAAATATCCTTATGAGTCCCAAAACAATGTTAAAATGGGGTTACACCCTCATGTATATCAACAGAAACTCTTACTTCAATTTGCAAAACTTCACAATGAGGTGAAGGAGAAAATAAATAATTTGAACAATGATTTATGTACGAATTTGCAACATCAACTAAAAATAGTGAGTGTTAACCCACGTTTTTTGAGAGAAATGCAAATTTTTTATTTTCACGAAATAATTTATGTGAGCATTAGGAAAAACTTTATAAGGCATTTGGAAGATTTTTTATGGTTTATTGAAGAATAAATGTATATTTAATATAATATTTAAGCCGAAAGCTACAAAATAAGTGAAAAATATAGTAGTGATGCCCAAAATATTGTGAAAATGGGATTACACCCTAAAAAATATCAATAGAAAGTCTTACTTTAATTTTCAAAACGTCATGGTGAGGCGAAAGTGATTTTTAAAAATTTGAATGATGATTTATGTATGAGTTTGCAAAACATACTAAAAACCATGAATGTTAACCCACGTTTTTTGTGAAAAATGTGAATTTTTTATTTTTGTAAAATATTTTCCTTGAGCATTAGGAAAAAATTTACAAGGCATTTGGAAGCCGTTTTATAGTTTTTTGAAGAATAAATGTATATTTAGTATAATATTTTAGCTGAAAGCTGCAAAAATAAGTGAAAAATATAGTAGTGAGGCCCAAAACATTGTTAAAATGGCGTTACACCCTCAAAAATATCAAACGAAAGTCTTACTTTCGTTTTCAAAACTTCATGGTGAGGCAAATGTGAAAATAAATAATTTAAACGATGATTTATGTACAAATTTGCAACACCAACTAAAACCCTTGAGTTACCCACGTTTTTTGAGAAAAATGCAAATTTTATATTTTCACGAAATAATTTCAGTGAGCATTAGGAAAAACTATACAAGGCATTTGGAAGCGGTTTTATGGTTTATTGAAGAATAAATGTATATTTAGTATAATATTTAAGCCGAATGCTACAAAAATAAGTGAAAAATATAGTAGTGATGCCCAAAATATTGTTAAAATGAGATTACACCCTAAAAAATATCAACATAAAGTCTTACTTTAATTTTCAAAACTTCACGGTGAAGCGAAAGTGATTTAAAAAAAATTTAACGATAATTTATGTACGAGTTTGCAAAACATACTAAAAACCACGAATGTTAACACACGTTTTTTGTGAAAAATGCAAATTTTTTATTTTTGTAAAATATTTTCCTTGAGCATTAGGAAAAACTTTACAAGGCATTTGGAAGCCGTTTTATGGTTTTTTGCAGAATAAATGTATATTTAGTATAATATTTTAGCCGAAAGCTTCGAAAATAAGTGAAAAATATAGTAGTTAGGCCCAAAACATTGTTAAAATGGCGTTACACCCTCAAAAATATCAAAGGAAAGTCTTGCTTTCCTTTTCAAAACTTCATGGTGAGGCAAATGAGAAAATAAATAATTTAAACGATGATTTACGTACAAATTTGCAACACCAACTAAAACCCGTGAGTTACCCACATTTTTTTAGAAAATGCAAATTTTATATTTTCACGAAATAATTTCAGTGAGCATTAGGAAAAATAATACAAGGTATTTGGAAGCTATTTTATGGTTTATTGAAGAATAAATGTATATTTAGTATAATATTTAAGCTGAATGCTACAAAAATAAGTGAAAAATATAGTAGTGATGCCCAAAATATTGTTAAAATGGGATTACACCCAAAAAAATATCAACAGAAAGTCTTACTTTAATTTTCAAAACTTCACGGTGAGACAAAAGTGATTTTAAAAAATTTGAACGATGATTTATGTACAAGTTTGCAAAACATACAAAAAATCGTGAATGTTAACCCACGTTTTTTTGTGAAAAATGCAAATTTTTTATTTTCGTAAAATATTTTCCTTGAGCATTAGGAAAAACTTTATAAGACATTTGGAAGCCGTTTTATAGTTTTTTTGAAGAATATACGTATATTTAGGATAATATGTAAGCTAAAAGCTATGAAAATAAGTGAAAAATAAAGTAGTGAGGCCCAAAACATTGTTAAAATATGGTCACACCCTCAAAAATATTAGCTGTGACATCCCACATCGCCCAGGGGAGTGATCCTTAAATGTATATTCCCATCCCTACCTAGCACGAGGCCTTTTGGGAGCTCACTGGCTTCGGGTTCCGTAGGAACTCCGAAGTTAAGCAAGAAGGGGGGCTAGAGCACTCCCAGGATGGGTGACCTCCTGGGAAGTTGCTCGTGAGTTCCTAGAAATAAAACCGTGAGGGCGTGGTCGGGGCCCAAAGCGGACAATTCCGTGCTACGGTGGGCCCGGGAGGTGGCTGCGCCCGGGCCGGGATGTGACAATTGGTATCAGAGCCTAACCCTGGCCGCGTGTGTGCCGACGAGGACGTCGGGCCCCTAAGGGGGGTGGATTGTGACATCCCACATCGCCCAGGGGAGTGATCCTTAAATGCATGTGTAGACAGTGAAATTTCAGTAAAATAAAATGTTGACCAATGATCAAAATTTTAACACTCATATATTACATAAATTGTACACATATTGTGTGATTCGACGAAAATTCGAAAAGAGTTAGAAAAGCTGTCAAACAGGACACGTGTCAACACCTGGCAGAGACGCCTTATTTCATCTGGGATATTATATTCAAAATTAGGCCTTGAAAAATTCTATAAATAGAAGCCAATTTCATTCATTTGAATTCACCAATTCACAAATACATTTCTCTACTCCCAAATTGGAAGAGAATTCTCTGGAAGTTCGTTATTCGTTCTTCGTTATTCGTTCATCGTTCATCGTTCTTCAAGAACCAAGCCCCAAAGCCCCTTGAAGAAACGCTCATCCATCCTAAGATCAAGCCCCAACGGCCCCTTGGATTAGCGCAATTGTTCTTCAAGATCAAGTCCAGAAGCCCTTGAAGATCCATCCACCACTCATCATTCATCCGTTCATCCGTTCTTCAAGAACCAAGCCCAAAAGCCCCTTGAAGTTCATCCATCGTTCATCGTTCATCGTTCATCCATCTTCTTCAAGATCAAGCCCCGACGGCCCTTGAAGCAACATTCATCCACCCTCCAAGATCAAGCCCCGATGGCCCTTGGAATCAATACATTCATCCTTCAAGAATCAAGCTCAAAGCCCCTTGAAGCTCATCCATCGTTCATCGTTCATCGTTCTACATCAAACATCTGAAGATCATCACTATTCATCCCAAGAATCAAAGCGCCAAACAGCCCCTTCGGATCAACACAAACAAATCCACATCACTGTTCATCCAAGGATCAAGCCCAACGACCCTTTGGATCAACAGCCCATCAACAAACCCATATCTTACGAAGATAGAATCAGAGGAACAAATAGAGATTGTAACCCCAAAATTCATCAAATAACAAATATATTTTGTACACGTGTTCTTGTTCCTTCATGAAATTTTCGTGTTTACAGTATGTTCTCATCCCTACCTAGCACGAGGCCTTTTGGGAGCTCACTGGCTTCGGGTTCCGTAGGAACTCCGAAGTTAAGCGAGAAGGGGGGCTAAAGCACTCCCAGGATGGGTGACCTCCTGGGAAGTTGCTTGTGAGTTCCCAGAAATAAAACCGTGAGGGCGTGGTCGGGGTCCAAAGCGGACAATTTTGTGCTACGGTGGCGGAGCGGGCCCGGGAGGTGGCTGCGCCCGGGCGGGGATGTGACATCAGCAGAAAGTCTTACTTTAATTTTCAAAACTTCATGGTGAGCCAAAGGTGAAAATAAATTATTTGAACGATGATTTATGTACAAATTTGCAAAACCTACTTAAAACATAAGACACCCACGTTTTTGTGAAAAAATGCAAAAATTTTATTTTCAAAAATAATTTCAGTGAGCATTTGGGAAAATTTTGCAAGGCATTTGGAAGCAGTTTGACAGTTTATTGAAGAGTAAATGTATATTTAATGCAATATTTAAGCCTAATGCTACAAAAGTAAGTGAAAAATATAGTAGTGAGGCCCAAAACATAGTTAAAATGGGGTTACACCCTCAAAAATATCAATGGAATGTTTTACTTTAATTTTCAAAACTTCACGGTGAGGCGAAGGTGAAAATAAATTATTTGAACGATGATTTATGTACGAATTTGCAAAACCTACTAAAAACCGTAAGTGTTAACCCACGTTTTTTGTGAAAAATGCAAAACTTTTATTATCACGAAATAATTTTAGTGAGCATTAGGAAAATCCTTACAAGGCATTTGGAAGCGGTTTTACGGTTTATTTGAGTAAATATGTATTTAATATAATATTTAAGCCGAAAGCTACAAAAATAAGTGAAAAATATAGTAGTGAGGCCCAAAACATTGTTAAAATGGGGTTACACCCACAAAAATATCAGCGGAAAGTCTTACTTTAGTTTTCTTAACTTCACAATGAGGCGAAGGTGAAAATAAATAATTTGAACGATGATTTACGTACGAATTTGCAAAACATACTAAAACACGAGAGTGTTAACCCACATTTTTTGTGAAAAATGCAAAAAAAAAAAAAATTGCAAAATAATTTCCCTAACCATTTATGAAAACTTTATAAGCCATATGGAAGTAGGTGTACGATTTATTGAGCAACAAATGTATATTTAGTACAATATTTAAGCCTGAAACTGAAAAAATAAATGAAAAATATCCTAGTGAGGCCCAAAACATTGTTAAAATGGGGTTACACACTAAAGATTATCAACGGAAACTATTACTTTAATTTTTAAAACTTCACGGTGAGGCTAAGGTGAAAATAAATAATTTGAACAATGATTTATGTATGAATTTGCAAAACAGAAGAAAAACCGAGAGTGTTAACCCACGTTTTTTGAGAAAAATGCAAAAAAAAAATTCCGTGAAATAATTTTTGTGAGCATTAGAAAAAACTTTACAAGGCATTTGGAAGTGGTTCTGTGATTTATTAAAGAATAAATGTATAGTTAGTATAATATTTAAGTCAAAAGCTACGAAAATAAGTGAAAAATATAGTAGTGAGGCCCAAAAATATGGTTAAAATGGGGTTACTCCCTCAAAAATATGAACTAAAAGTCGACTTTAATTTTCAAAACTTCATGGTGAGGCGAAGGTGAATTTAAAAATTTTGAACGATGATTTATGTATGAATTTGTAGAACATGTTAAAAACCGTGAGTGTTAACCCACGTTTTTTGTGAAAAATGAAAATTTTTTACTTTCAAGAAATATTTTCCATGAGCATTATGGAAAACTTTACAAGGCATCTGGAAGTGGTTTTACAGTTTATTGAAGAATAAATGTATATTTAGTACAATATTTAAACTGAAAGCTACGAAAATAAGTGAAAAATATAATAGTGAGACCCCAAAACATTTTCAAAATGGGGTTACATCCTAAAAAATATCAGTGGAAAGTCTTACTTTAATTTTCAAAACTTCACGGTGAGGTGAAGGTGAAAATAAATAATTTGAATGATGATTTATGTACGAATTTGCAAGACCAACTAAAAACCATAAGAGTTAGCCCATGTTTTATGTGAAAAATGCAAATTTTTTTTATTTTTGCGAAATTTTTTTTTGTGCGCACAAGGAATTTCGAAGTTGTTTTACAATTTATTGAAGAATAAATGTATATTTAATACAGTATTTAAGCCGAAAACTACAGAAATAAGTGAAAAATATAGTAGTGAGGCCCAAGACATTGTTAAAATGGGGTTACACCCTTGAATTTTCAAAACTTCACAATGAGGTGAAGATGAATTTAAATAATTTGAATGATGATTTATGTACGAATTTGCAAAAACCGTGAGTGTTAACCCACGTTTTTTTTTATGAAAAATGCAAATTTTTATTTTTGCGAAATATTTTCTGTGAGCATTAGGGAAAACTTTACAAGGCATTTAGAAGCGGTTGTATGATTTATTGAGCACCAAATATATATTTAGTAGAATATTTAAGTCGAAAACTGAAAAAAATAAGTGAAAAATATATTGGTGAGGCCCAAAACATTGTTCAAACGGGGTTACACCCTCAAGAATACCAACGGAAACTCTTACTTTAATTTTCAAAACTTCACGGTGAGGTGAAGGTGAAAATAAATAATTTGAATGATGATTTATATACGAATTTGCAAAACCGACTAAAAAAAATAATGTGTTAACCCATGTATTCTGTGAAAAATGCAAACTTTTTATTTTTGTGAAATATTTTCTGTGCGCACAAGGAATTTCGAAGCTGTTTTACGGTTTATTGAAGAATAAATGTCTATTTAGTACAGTATTTAAACCGAAAGCTACTAAAATAAGTGATATATATAGTAGTGAGGCCCACAAAAATTGTTAAAATGGGGTTATTCACTCAAAAATATCAACGGAAAGTCTACTTTAATTTTCAAAACTTCACGATGAGGCGAAGGTGAATTTAAATATTTTGAACGATGATTTATGTACGAATTTGCAAAACATGTTAAAAACCATGAGTGTTAACTAACGTTTTTTTTGTGAAAAATGCAAAATTTTTATTTTCGTGAAATAATTTCCATGAGCATTAGAGAAAACTTTACAGGGCATTTGGAAGCAGTTTTACGATTTAGTGAAGGATAAATGTATATTTAGTATAATATTTAACCCGAAAGCTACGAAAATAAGTGAAAAATATAGCAGTGAGGCATACAACATTGCTAAAATGGGGTTACACCCTCGAAAATATCAACATAAACTCTTACTTTAATTTCCAAAACTTCACGGTGAGGCAAAGGTGAAAATAAATAATTTGAACGATGATTTATATACGAAGTTGCAAAACCTACTTAAATCTGTGAAAAATGCAAATTTTTCATTTTTGCCAAATATTTTTTGTGGGCATTAGGGAAAACTTTACAAGGAATTTCGAATCCGTTTTACGGTTGATTGAAGAATAAATGAAAATAAGTGAAAAATATAGTAGTGAGGCCCAAAAAATTTGTTAAAATGGGGTTACTCCCTCAAAAATATCAACGGAAAGTCTACTTTAATTTTCAAAACTTCATGGTGGGGCGACAGTGAATTTAAAAAATTTGAACGATGATTTATGTACGAATTTGCAAAACATGTTAAAAACCTTGAGTGTTAACCCACGTTTTTTGTGAAAACTGAAATTTTTTTTGTTGTCATGAAATAACTTCCGTTAGCATTAGGGAAAACTTTACAGGGCATTTGGAAGTGGTTTTACGGTTTATTGAAGAATAAATGTATATTTAGTACAATATTTAAACCGAAAGCTACGACAATAAGTGAAAAATATAGCAGTGAGGCATAAAACGTTGTTAAAATGGGGTTACACCCTTGAAAATATCAACGGAAACTCTTACCTTAATTTTCAAAACTTCACTAACACACCCTGACCGGAATCAAGGCATGCTGGCTGTCACGTGAAGGTGACGTAGCCATGTGCGCAGTGCGGAATTGATAGTGATAAGAAAAATGTGGAAAAATAAAAACCAAACGAACTAATTTACACTAGAGAAATATATAAGAACATGAGAGTGAAAAATAGTGATATAGGTGTTCAGAGCGAAGGTGTCCTAAGTGCAGTCCAGCAAACTAAATACTAATTATACAAGACATGAAAGAAAGTTCCTACATTTATTGCAGGGCTGTCATAACCGCCATAGAGTCCTCGTGAGCCACCAATACCAACGTTTAGCTAAAACCTGGAGGGGCGCAAAACAGAAAACATGAGTGGGCAAAAACAAAGCTTTGAAAACACATTTCTTTTTCTGAACATATAATCCCTCACCATAAAACCCGTATAATTTTCCCATAAAATAATTATAATACGTATATAGAAAATCATGCTCGATAATGATGGAAACCAAGTATATGCCATGTTAAACAAATATGTAAGCCAGATGATGTGAATCAATATAAAAGTGATGTATCAGCCAGAGTCACCTAACGTGACCTGTATGGCTGAATCTATAGCTCATAAATATATATTCCTGCACACGAGTTGGAACCACCTAACGTGGTCTGTACGACAGACTGGGTGTAAATAAATACGCTCAAGTGCTACGATCACGTGAAGGCTGTGCGAAGTATCACAAGTCACCTACGAGTCGGAACCACCTAATGTGGTCTGTACGACAGATTGGCACCTGCTTTGGATCCAAGGTGAGCGTGTACTGCAGGAGGTGAACGATCACGTGAAGGCTTGGCCCTGGCCTTGGGCAGAGCACTAACACCGAGTTGCAGGATAATGAGCACTAACTATATATAAACACAACCATACACACAGTAATCTCCATTGTCAATATGTACTCACCTGAAGCTTACCTGGGTGTCCGCAGTGTCATAGAATAATATGCATATTGACACTAATTGCATGAACTAAAATATGATGTAATTGACATGGCATCTAAAAACGTATAGCCATTTAAAACAATTTCTGGGAAATGTAAAGCATAAATATGTATATATAGAAAACCAAAAGCCCACTCACTGGTATGTAGTAAGGTCGTAGCCCTCGAGTCTTGCCTGGCTACGCTCATCCCTCGGAAACGTCTCACCTATATGTGAAACAACTAATTAAACGTTAATTCGAAAGTACATCACCAAAACTTAAGATTAATTTCTCATACGTTGCTCAATTGGGGTGTTTGAATTTACCATTTAGTGAGTCATAAATTTATTTTTAATTGAATATTTAAGTTGAAAACTTGGACAAAAATTGTAATGGGCCACAAAGCACTCCCAAAAAGGGGCTTCATCTACAAGATTTTTAACATAAATTCTTCAAGAATTTCAAAACTTCAAGGTGCAATGAAGGTGAAAGCAAATAGATTTTACGGCGATTTTTGTACAAATTTGCAAAATTGACTAGAAATTATAATGTTAGCCCATGTTTTTTTTAGCAAAGTGCAAATTTTTATATTTATAAAATATTTTTTTTATCATGATTAAGAGTAACTTTATAAAGCAGTTGAAAACGGATTTATCGAGCCATAAATATATTTATAATAAACAACTCATTGTGAGGCTAAACCACTTAGTATTAGGGTCTAGTGATATTTCTCTTCACTTGTAAGTGAGAGGTTTTAGGTTCGATTCTTACTAAATGCGAGTTTGAACAATATTATTCTTAACTCATTGTAATGTGAAGCCTACCACATCCCCTTAATAAAGATAATATCTTTTGTTCCAAAAGAATAAAATAAAATATAAAAAAATAAACAGCTCAAATTAAATTAATTTTTAAGAACTTTTGAAGGTATATAATAAAAAGTGAGAAAACGATTGCATTTGAGAAAGGAAAAAGATATGCTGCAAGGAGTAATTCCACGTGTCAATGTCTGAAAGGAATCGGAAGAGAGACTTATCTTTTTGGCGGGTCTGGAATCATGAAATGCAACGGTCGGTTGTCCCTCTCAACAGAAATCAGAAACGAAGCAAACAGCGCTTGGACTTGGCTGGCGATTAGCTCGCCACACATGCCTACAACGGAGCGGTTACGTATAACTTGTTTTCCTTATTTTATTTATTTATTTTTAATTTAAAAAATCTGGCTAATGTTATTAATTTCATTTTTCTTTGCTTTGCTCAGCTGGCAGCATTTAGCTAACTACCACAACCAACTGCCAAATCATAATTCAGCATGCCTTCTTCATGAGTCATGACATGCCAAAGCTCCTCCTCCACCACCACTACCACCATGTTAGCCCACAAATTCCACCGCCTCCACCTCCGCAATTCCCCTCAGTTCCGATGCGTTCTGGACCAAATCGCCCCCAATCTGGCCGTCTCGGCGTCCCTCAGCTCCGTCTTCACCTCTGCCAACGTCATCGCCGCTGCCTCCGGCTCTAGCTCTCTCCACGGTGCCGTCACCTCCACCATCACTCAAGTCGCGGTCACCGCCGTCGCCATCGCCTCCGGGGCTTGTCTTTCCACTAAGGTCGATTTCTTGTGGCCCAAAATGGAAGCCCAGCCAGGTGAACAAATTAACTTCCGTTTTCCATTCTGGTTAGCAATTAAACCTTGATTATCTATGCTTAAGCTCAATTAATCAATGCTGCGGGTTTAGGTTCTGATGTGGTGGAGGGAGTGGACGTGACTGGATATCCTATCTTCAATGATCCAAAGGTTTGCTATCTTTTTATTATCTGATTACTTCAAAATATATACAACTGGTCTGCAATTCCACTAAAACAATTTGTGCGTGTGTGTGTGTATGTGTGAACTGTGAAGGCAGGTGCAAAAGGCTGTTGCATTTGCTAAGAAAGCTCACCACGGCCAACTGCGCAAAACCGGAGACCCTTATTTAGTCCATTGCATTCATACAGGAAGAATCTTGGCCATGCTGGTTCCTGCAAGCGGCGAGCGAGTATGAATCTTTCTTGCTTGTCACCCTGTACTTGTACTTTCAATATAGTATACTGTATACGTACAGCCTCGTGCAAACAGAACAAGTTTCTATTTTATCCCATCAATTCCATAAAAGAATTTGAAGTTTGGTGCAGGCTGTTGAGACTGTTGTAGCCGGGATTCTCCACGACGTGGTGGACGATACATGTGTAAGTTTCTCCGATATACAACAAGAGTTTGGTGATGATGTCGCGAAGCTGGTAGCTGGTGTTTCCAGGTTAAGCTACATAAATCAGGTATTGTTACGTAATTTGGATTTCTTTCTTAGTAATCTGGATTCACCTGATGTCGAATATGACACAATTCACCTCTGAAATTTGAGGGATACTAATTTTAATCAACTGGTCTCATTATCTGCAGCTTTTACGGAGACACCGCAGGATAAATGTGAGCCAGGGAAGACTTGGTCATGAGGAGGTACGGGAATCACTATTTTACATCATCATATAGAATCAGTTATACTACTCCAGTTTTCCATGTCTGATGTTTGCACTGTTAATCTATCAGGCAAATAATTTACGAGTTATGCTTCTGGGCATGGTTGATGATCCACGTGTTGTGCTTATAAAGCTTGCAGATCGTCTTCACAATATGAGAACAATGTACTGACTCGAAACTTCCATGAATATTACAAGCTCATGTTGTTCCATTTACTTTGCTTATCCACTATGAAGTTTTAGGCTCATAATACTGTTCGATGTGTTGCATTCTGTAACGTTTTACAGTTATGCTCTTCCGCTGCCAAAGGCTCAAGCTGTTGCAAGGGAGACCTTGGTAATTTGGTGCTCGCTGGCTTCCAGATTGGGTTTGTGGGCGATGAAAGCTGAACTGGAAGATCTGTGTTTTGCTGTTCTTCAGGTCTGATTACAATCTTTCTTTAAAGTAGTTGTGGAAATTTGACATATTAAGCAAGACAATCATACAAAAGTTTTATGTATCTAAGACGGGAGATAATTGTATGTTGTATGGCACCCAAACGTATCCTAGGGTAGCTCCAATTTGAAACTAGGTATTATGATATTACCTTTAGATTCTGATATAGATGTGCGATTGAAGCTGTTTAGTATTTTTTTAAATTAGTTCTATGTCCGTGCTATACCATTTGCAGTTCCTTCCCCAATTGTATGTTCTAATCCAGTAAACCTTTTTGTTTGTCATAAACAGCCTGAGCTGTTCAAGAAAATGAGAGCTGATCTAGCTTCTATGTGGAGCTCTAGTAACAAAGTAGGAAATTCAAAAAGAAAATCCAGTTTGCTGTCCTTAAATGGAAGAAGCTCAATTTCCGACAACCAGGGGCCCGTAGCAGTTGATGAAGATGTCACAACCATGAAGGCAAGAATTTAAAAGAAAATTTTCAACTCCTATCTGAATACTGTATCCTAAAACTGTAGAAAGTGACATTAAAAGCATATGATTATATTTCAAGTGAAGGCCACTGCTCAGATCTTTTTTGTAAATTATTCTCAGGATCTTTTGGAAGCTGTAGTGCCATTTGATGCATTGTTAGATCGAAGAAAACGGTCTAAATTTCTTAATACTCTAGGACAAGGTTTGGAGACTCACAGAAGACCAAAGGTTGTGCAAGATGCTGGAATTGCTTTGGCATCTATGGTAAATTGTGAGGAGGCCCTCGAGCAGGAGTTGATCATATCAACTTCGTATGTTCTTTGCTGTCTCCTTTTTCATTTTCTGCTTGCAATTTTATGAAAGTTATGTGCGACCACAGATACATAAATGTATATGTCATCATACAATGTATATGCTTCATGGTCAGTTTGGCTAATGTTGAGTGTTCCAACCCATGTTATGTTTCAGTTATGTTCCAGGGATGGAAGTAACATTATCGAGCCGCTTGAAAAGTTTGTATAGCATCTACAGCAAGGTTGCAACTTCACAGTTTGATATGTTTGAAGACTAATGTGCTTGATTTTTGCAGTTATCACCAGATAAGCCCTTACACAGAATTCCCTGGCAAGTTTTAACACATCAAGTCTGTCTTTGCACTTGTAGATGAAACGGAAAGATGTCAGCATTAGTAAAGTTTATGATGCCCGTGCACTAAGGGTAGTCGTTGGAGACAAGAACGGAACTTTGCATGGGCCTGCTGTCCAGTGTTGTTACAGCCTTCTTGACATTGTACACAAGTAACCAAATTGAACTTATCTTCTTTTTTTAATAATGTAACACTTGCCCTGCCCCCGACATTTTACTCTTTTCTTTTCTTTTTGTTTATTTGCTGTGGGATCTAGTTAAGTAATAGAATGGGGTAATTGAATGCACTAATATGATCACATATGTTTATATTAAGGGTAATGTGAATATGTGATAATGTTACTGCCAGCAACTTAATGTTTGACTATTGATAGAATTATTTTGCATACAAAGACCGGCTTACCTCTATAATTTGTTATGTGCAGGCATTGGACCCCAATTGATGGTGAGTTTGATGATTACATTGTCAATCCAAAGCCTAGTGGCTATCAGGTCAGTTTTCCAGTTCATGATTCCACTAGTTTTAGAAGGTCGATATAAATGATTTGGCTCCGTTTTTCTCAGTTCCTAAAAGCCTCCGAGTCTCCGACCCTTGAGCCATGTTGGACTATTCTGTCTGAATGTGGTATATGTATTATGTAATGTACATGCTTTGTGCCTTTATCGGAGTCCGCTTTCAATATCTTACTGTGAATACCCTTTTGCAGTCTCTGCACACTGCAGTACAAGGTCCTGACAGATCACCTTTGGAAGTTCAAATACGAACACAGGTGTCAAATGTCTTCCAACTTAAAGGAGATTAGAGTTACTTGTTACTATTCTTCTGACTTGGCTGATAATCATTTCATCTTTTTTAGAGGATGCACGAGTACGCTGAACATGGACTTGCAGCACATTGGCTTTATAAAGAGACTGGAAATACGTTTTCTAACATAAGTAGCACGGATGAATCTGAAATAGACGTATCATCCTTTTTATCCAAAGATATTGAGGACCAAAGTTCTGCAGAAGATGATTTTTCTCAGAAGTATGATTTGTTGAAAATTGGACATCCAGTCCTTAGAGTGGAAGGGAGTCATCTTCTTGCCGCTGTTATCATTAGGTATGTAACTACTTGATGTCTATACTGATAGAAGTAATTCTGACAAATCTGGTCAATCCCAGATTTCCAGCAAAGTCTAGTTATGAAATCATATCCTTCTGGTTATTTATTCCTTATATGTACTTTCTTGTAGTTTACGTATACTTGTACATCAAGGCTTGTATTCATATATAATCATGATCAATACAATCCTCAGACTCATCGAGGAATTCAGAAAACTTACCGTGTGCCATATTCTTTTAACATGAGTTACTCTATGAGCATTCCAGTGACCAAATTTTGTGTTAAACTTGACATTGCAGAGTAGAGAAAGATGGAAGGGAGTTGATAGTTGCTGTGAGCTTTGGGCTAGCTGCTTCTGAAGCAGTAGCTGATAGAAAATCTTCTTTCCAAATAAAACGGTGGGAAGCCTATGCAAGATTATACAAGAAGGTTGACTTTCTTTATTTCAAAGATTGACTCCACTGCATAGTTTATGAAACTTTACTCGTGGAAGGAACTCGAGATCTTAAGATAGTTTGTCAACGTAGTTGTCCTGCTCCCAAGCTTTCTTAATCTTTAAATCATCCTCGCCTTTGTCCCCTGCGTTGATATTTCTGCAGTCAAATTACATTAGTATCTCCCGGTTGATTTCCATCATGTTCTAACTCCTTCAAGTTCGGTAGTACATGGAGAATTCTGTAGACGTGCTGTCGATATAGGGAATATCAAGTGACCCCATTTGCTCTGAATTGGTATTCCAGGTGACGGATGAATGGTGGTGTGAACCAGGACATGGGGATTGGTGCACCTGCCTAGAGAGATATACACTCTGTCGAGATGGGATGTACCACAAGGTATGTTTAACATGTACTTCCTGAGATTTGTCTGCATCTACGGTAACCCGAGACACAAACCGAAACATACAAGTTATCGTGATCATATGATGACTGTAATTGCTCTCTTAAATAATTTAACTAGCGTATCCTCGTGCAGCAAGACCAGTTTGGGCGATTACTTCCAACCTTCATTCAGGTCATTGATTTGACAGACCAAGAAGAATCGGAATATTGGTCTGTTGTTTCTGCTGTTTTTGACGGAAGAGAGCTCGACGATGTTACATCCGCAGCAAGCTTTAGCTCAGTTCCGTCAACTTCCATGGAAACTAGCATCAACAACAAGGTTTTCCTGTGAATGCATATAATTTCAATTATTTAGCGTGGTAGTCGCTTGCTAAATAAACTTAGTGCCTAATTGACGCTAATTAATATCTGGTTTCGGATTCTAGGTGCGCTTGTTGAGGACGATGCTGCGATGGGAAGAACAGCTACGCTCAGAAGCAAGTCTCGGACAAGCAAAGCATAGCAACAAGTTTTACCGCAGTCCGGGGTCTGTTGTCCTTGGAGAAGTAGTTATTATATGTTGGCCCGATGGTGAAATAATGCGGCTGAGAACCGGCAGCACCGCAGCAGATGCCGCAAGAAGAGTAGGACTGGAGGGAAAACTGGTCCTGGTTAACGGTCAGCTGGTTTTACCCAATACAAAGCTCACAGATGGCGACGTCGTCGAAGTCAGAGCCTAAGAAATTTGGAAATAAAAGTCTCACTGTGAATACTAATTAGAGGGAAGAAACTCTTATGTCCTGGTACTGTGTCTGTATTATCTGCTATTTATTTCTTCCGGGATGAGATTGAACAGATAGTTCAATGTACATATGACAAATTTTACACTCCACATTAAAAAAATAAAAAAATAGTAGATTTCTGATACCTGCGATTACAGAGTGGTTTCAGGAGCTTTAATTCTCTTTTGAATCCTAGGAAGAAAACTCAAAAGCTTCAGGTTCCTCGCCTCCTGAAACTGGTAAGTTTAAACGACGGATCTCGAAGGAAGAACCATGTCTAGCTAGTAGGAAATGAGGTGGATATACAGGCAGTCCTTGCTCGCCACTTGAAATTTCCATATATGGTTCTGACATTTCTCTTTGCCTTTCCCCATATCTCAACACCAAAAGCATTGTACCAAGTGAATTGGGCAATATAAACTTGCTGAACAAATCCCTTAAAATAAAGCATTCGAAAAATTGTAACTACATCGTTTAAGCATAAATATGAATAAGAATCTTCCTGGATCTATGTGGCCAGCCAGCATCCGTGCTTTCCGGTATTAATTGCTGCTAACCTGCAAGCCGGAGACCAGAGTAAATGATCCAAGTTCCTCGCTTAGAAAACTCGACCTCAATAGGTAGGGTTAATGCAGGAACTAATGAGCTCTTGACTACATCAACTAAGAATTATTGGTCTGCACTGAATTTGCGTCTGATGATCCAACTATATCTTCAAAAGCTTCCATGGCAATGGTCATGTCATCGTCGATATCAGCTTGCTCTACCTCTGCCATAACTTCATCCCTATCGCCGCCTACCACAGGTTCCACCCCATTTTGCACTGAATCAGAGTGAATTTTAGGTTCTTCAATTGCTTTGTCTGGTTCAACTGAATTTTGCACCGCAGATTGTGGATATGGATCCGTTGAGACTGTCAGCATAGATGTCACCAATAGATTCTACAAGCAAGAAAGTGCTAGTTGTAATGCTACGATTCAAAAGGTTTAAGAAAATGAAACTAATAATATGCAAGTTGTAGCTTTGATAGGATTTACTTAAAGGGAAGAGTTTTTTCAGCCCAAAAAATTAAATGGAAGCATTAGAGCAACCTCATATTATTTAAACTATGGAGGCAATGCTTGAAACTGATGGAATACGTAAATGGTCAAGGAGACAGAGCAACCATCAGCGGCCTCAGGTGCAGTGAGAAAAATTGTCAGATTAAAAAAATATCAGAAATCAAGGAAAACATTTGCATCAGGTTTTTTATTTATTTACCTTTTCTAATGCAAGAGCAAGCTTCGAGAGATTTGGATAGATTCTTTTTGCATCCAATAGGATCTGTTTGACAAAAAATTAGATCCGGTAAAGATAGAAAAATGTAAGACAAATTCAACCCAACTAGTTCAATAATCGAAGCTCAAAAAGTGTCAAACAGAGATGAAAGACACAATCATGAAGCATAATACAGAGATGTAAGATAGAATACACACCTCGCAAAGCCTCTGAAGGGTAAACGGAGGACCTTCGGTAAAACTATGAAGAGCTGCAATGAAGAAACAAGCTACAAGCAATTATGATAGAAAAAGGAGCTGAAAATTCTATAAAACTATAGACCCTAACACCCACAGACTAGAAATTTTAGCTCCACATCCTCTTTTGTGATTGTTACGCCTACTGCCCAAACCTTGATTTGACTATTAGCTATAGTCCAAGTACATCATCCCACCCATTTTTCACCAAAACCCAGAATGACCTAGACTGCCAGTACATGAGACAGTGGTTGGGTCTTAGATCACACAGATCTCAACGAATACCAAAGGGCAGTAACACATATAACGACACATCAATCAAGTTATATGATCAGGTGAATGAGAATACCTTCATCCAACCTCTTCACCAGCTCAGGATAGGTTTCTCCTAAAGAACTAATTTGCTGCTCACTCGCCATTTTTTCCTCAGGATACTCCAACAGAACCTTCAGAAATCAAAGAATAACAGTGATAGAGAGAGAGAGAGAGAGAGAGAGAGAGAGAGAGAGAGAGAGAGAGATACATATATCACAAACAAGGAACTAGAAGGCAATCATGCACAACCATTAAGAGTGTTTGCGTGCACATGCAAGCATGCATACTGTGACAAGCATAAAAAAATAGCTGAAGGCCAAACATGCTGGCATACTTCCCCATACCTGCTTCAACTGAAAGGATAGCATGCTCTTTAATTTGTCCCAATCATGCCTGTAACATATGAGTAACATGAACGGTTAACTACCAAGCAGAATGTTTGTTTTTAGTGCATCATACCAAAGAGTAAACACAATCAAATACGCATACAGACATGCTCCAAAAATAATATATTAATAACTAAACACAGATGAGGGAGTTACACAATGAAGATGACAGCTTACGAAAATTTCCCAGTGGATGCAATAACTTCTAGCACGTCTCTAACTTCTGCTTCAGAAAACTCCAACTTTGACTCTTTACATCTAAAATATCAAGTTCACCAATACTTTAATAATATGAAATCAAAAACAAAACAAATGAGTAACATAATTTGCATGGAGAAGACTTTTGAGCCCTCAATGTGACGTGAAAAAGTAAATTTCCATAACATCATCTCAATCATAGGGGAAAACAATAACTAGTCCCTAAAAGATGGAAGTTACTTAAAAATGCATATTGACTAGATCTATTAACGATTGAATTTCTACTAGACTGGATAATATACTATGATAGGGCAAACTATACGAAAAATAACCTGATCCCTCACTACACGAATGTGAAAGGTCTCTGATCCTTAAAATGTCCCTCACCCTCGGGGTCAACAACACGTTGTATTTTGTTATCAGTGAAAAGCATCAATAAGGCCCTCTAGTCCAGCGCATAGAAAACCTAGAGACTGTACTTTCACTGCGGCTCTTAACCAACTAAAGCTACAAGTGCCTTGCAAACCAATTTAAATCTAAAATTCGATAAGAACTTCAAAATAAACTGTATATGATATATATATATATTCAAATGTAGAGGGGATGAAGAATTTACAGATTATCTACGCCATCGGGAAGCATGGCCTCCTGTGGATGATCAGCATTGCTGGTAGAATTCATTGAGGGCTGTGAATTTTCATTTGATGGCATCTCCATTTAGAGCCCTCTTAACCTAAATTCATGGTTAAAATCAAAAATCCATTTGGCTGCTGAAAAATAACATTCACCTGAATTCCTCAATTTTAACACAAATTTGAAATCCAGTAACTTGAAACTCCTAATAAGTAATAACATGAACAAGTACAAAATGCTCCTGCAATAAGTAAAGTTTGAAATTTTATGCTCTCCCACTCCGTTTGGTTGCCGAGAAAAAACCAAGCCAGAAAACACTAACTCGCACCTAAAAAGATGAAATAAATACGAGCAGTCAACAAAATTTCCGAAACTTCTTTCATCTTTTCGCGGCGGGGCGTTTTCCCGGCAACCAAACAGAACATGAGAGATTGAGATAGAGATGAAGAGGACTTACCAAGCTTTGGGATTTTTCTGAGAGACCGACCCGACCCGACCCGAACCGAATCGAATCAACCTCTGTTTGGAGAAGAGAGAGAAAGAGAGTGGTGGTAGACTGTAAAGACCGAAGTGTCGAACGGGAAAGTACCTGCGACTGCGAGTAGTCTCGTCACGTGACCAACAACTGCGGGTGGGCACTGGGCAGTGCTCATCGAGGGCCATTGTGACTTTGGGCTTTTGTAACTTCACACGTATTTTATTTGACAAATAAATTAGTGATTGGTTTAAAATACTGTTCTAAAAAATTCTTATTGCATGAAAGTTCTTCCTCCGTCCGTGTTGTTTTTTGGATTAATTAGTAATTTTGCTTCTCCATGGAATTATTGGGTTGATGTCAATTGGAGTGGGTGACAAGTAACGTGTGTGGATCCCATACGAAAAATTAATTTAAGATACCTCAAAAACACTTCTCAAACTCGAGTACAGAGAATGAGTCCATTGTTCTATTCAACTTGAATATTAGAATGATGCACTAGTAATGATGCACTAGTAATTTAGGAGCTCTCAAAAATCCTTCTCTTACTATATTATCCGTGATTACAAAATCGCCATTGATTAAAACAAGTCCCAAGTTCGAATCCCCTTCTCCGTTCATTGAAATAAATAAATTAATTAAAAAAATTAAAAAAATCCATTCTTCCCGTCTTGACCTTTTTGAGACATTTTCTTCATGCATATAGTAAATAAGAAGGGCAGTAATAAAACAATAATTCATTCCAAAAACCATTCACTTATGCATACTATAATTACGTATTAAAGGGGAATAAAACAACCTAAAATACTGCCGGAAGACAAGTTGGCCTTTTCATGGTGTCTTCCAACACATTCTGACGACGAAAATATACAGAGATTCATCATACTCTCCCTCCCTACAACTTCATTCGACAAAACAAATACAAGATTTACATAGAATAATAAGCAGCCGTGAACCAAAGCAATGGCTCAAATTAACGAAAAAATTGAAAATGTACCAACTAAAATTCATGTCTACCCTTCGTTTCATCGATGCCACCATCACCGGGAAGGATGCTCCGATGCTTGGCCGCTAGGAGAAGGATTTGAGGAATTGGAAGGGCCGTTGTCTTGAGGGGGCGCCCCACCCCACTTCAGCTCTGCATCACATGGTTCAACTACATGCACTGAGCCGTCAGTCATGCCAAGTGCAATCTGATTAGGCTCAGACGGATGAGCTGCTATAACCAAAGCATAGCTGGGGTTTCCGCTGCAGAAGATTTTCCATCAGCAAACGGCAAATGAACCTTACAAGATCTAATATGTAACTTGAAAAACCAAGTTTTTTATTCAACAAACAGCAGAATACTTTTGTCGGCTCACCTGAGAGAAAATGACGGTATATAAGCAGTAGGTGCTACTCGACATCTGAGTCTTAAGGTATCAGCATCAAAAACTCCAACAGCACCGTCACAAAAAGAAGCATAAACCAGGAGACCATCGCATGAATATATTGCACTTGATATGGGAGCAGTGAGTGCATCTCTCGGAGACCACTACCATCATAGAGGTGAAGAAAAGTCAAATTACAATAATGGAAGGAAAAATCAATTAAAAACTGAAAATCAAGAATCTTGCATATCGATCTGCCAAAGCAGAAACATCAATGAGAAACTATGACACAAGGACTGCCAGGTGAAAGCTTACTGAGCGCAAACATTCAAGCTTGCAATCGTACACAGCAATTTGGCTTTCATGGGCAACCAACAGGTGTGTGTGATCATTATGAAACTGAACTTTTGTTTCTCCAACCATCGGGGGTTGGCGACCAGCTGGTGCTTGTATGAACCTTGTTTTCTTTTTCTCCCATCCATCAATGCTCCACACACATAACTGCAACCCCGTCACCGAAGCAAATAAAACTCTCATGCAATTAGAATCCATGGACTCAAAAATCAAATAATTGCAATTAAATAAGAGGATCAACAGCGTCTAATATTTTCCATTTAGAATCTATGTGCTCAGTCGTCGGAAAATAATCCTCCATCTGGAAGTGGATGAAACACCTCCATCCATGTTATTCTCATCTTTTAATTACGGCATTACATACACCTCCCATCACCCCCAAAAAAAACCAACCAGTAACATATGAAACAAATGGAAAATATTGAGCAGCAAGTTCAATGTTTTCCTCAATGATAGGAAACAACTGCTGTGCTTGTTATAGAACTAAAAAACTCTAACCGGTCACTCACCTGGGTATCAGCACCTGAAGATACCAGTACATTATGAGTTTGGGAAAATGCAAGGCCAGTAATCCGATTCTGGTGACCTTTCAGTTTGGTTTTGACCTGAAAATCTCATCCAAGGTTTAGCTTTTCAGATAACCAGACAACTCAGCAAAAAATCAAATACATCAAGCAGCAAATACAAAGAAAACCAAGGAAGATGCCTTACCTCATCAACCCTAACATTATATATTAATATAGTAGAATCCTCCATGCCAATTGCAATTATATTATTGTCTTGAGGATGAAATGCCAAAAAAGTGGCGGCGGGAGGGGGAGATACAAATGTTGTCATGACCTGCAAAGCAGTTACCAGGTGGATTTAATCAACAAGATAATTAAAACAAATAGCAATCTGTAAGAATGGCTATGTCGCTAAGGGTATCAGCCCTATATATGCCGGGGTTCTCTCAGCCAGACTAAAGATCAACGAAACGAGGAGGCACGAACACAAAAATGTGAGGCACCAATAACATACCTTAAATGTCATCATGTTGAACAAAGAGACCTTCCCACCAGATGCAGACATGACGTAAGAATCATTCTTGGATAAAGCAATGCACGCAGTAGACTCCTCAGCTGGTTTATTGTCATTTACATCGTTAGTCATAAGAGTTCCATTGGGAGGCTGCCACAACTGTGGTGCAACATTTGCAGTAGCCTGAAAAAAATTAAAAAGAAAAGCATAAACAAAACAAAAACCGCAAGTTAGAAACCTATAGGAAACACATAAATACACAACAGGCACAGATTCACTTGAGGTAAGACACAAGCCATACCTTCCCGGATGGATTCCTTTCATTACGCTGCCATTTCCAAAGCTTATGAACAGCATTGGAGGCAAGGCCCAACAAAGCGAGGCCACTGTTGGTGTACATTAGTCTCACAATCTGCCAATAATTTCTTCAATTATGGTATTGTTGAAGTAAACGATCTAGTTCACTACAGTAGATACGTATTTATTGATTAATTGGCACCAGTTTTAAAAACAAAACAAATAAAAGTATGTTCACTAACCAAATAAAATCCGCTTTGTTTTGGGTAAAAAAAAAACATGAAAAACAAAAGCATGAAGTTAGGGTTTTCTGTCACATTTTATACTCCCCCACAGAGAAGATATATGTAAACTCATCCAAGGTCTGTCCTCAATACCTTTCCAGCAGTTGTAGAGTCAGGAAGTCGGAGAGCTTTCATTTGAGAGGGATCTACAACATCAGAAATTTTCCAGCTCTTAATCTTGTCTATATCATCAGAAATCCGTGGTTTAACATCAACAAGCCTGCTGTTCTCCATAGTACCCTGCAGTGAAAAACCAATATAAACCAACGAACACAGAGAGCATAAACAATTTTATGCAGCTTAAACTTACTAGATTACTGATAGACACAGCTGGTTGTATTCTATCAGGACGTTCCAGGGCTGGAGCAACAGCGTTAGGACCATTCACAATGGCGCCTATTGCATTGACCATCAGAGGCTGCTAGAAGAAAATTAACAAAAGGTAAGTAATAAAACTTGACATGAGAATGTGGATAGTGAAGTAGAAATATAACTATTGATAACTGATCAGACAATCAACAAATAATGTCATCAGGCATTTTGCAAATATGGACTTAAGGACCACAGGACAAAACCAACCTTAGAGTTGATGGGCTCAGTAGTGCCTCTATTTTTCTCCATAGCCCTTCCCTCCAACATTCTAATCAAGCGCAAGCCATCATTATTTGCTAAAATCTTAATACCACTGTCATTCGTTGTTACAGCCAACAATGACCCTTCTTTATTGAATCTCAGTCTAGGACTAGGCTGCAAAAATTAAAAGAGTTAAACATTTAGTGTGACTTATTCACTCTTCAAGTTGAATGGTGTTGATGAAATGTAAAGAGAGTGCTACTGACAGGCAAACTGCCATCTGCATCCACAGCTGTCAACACATTGGTATTGTCCATATCCCAGAACTTAATTTGAAATTCATCACCAGCAGCTAAGAATCGGTTCCTTGTTGTGTCAAACTGAACAACATCTAAAGAGCGTTTTCTAAAACCAGAATATGTCCTTTTGATAGCCCCTTCACTCTCATTCCACTCCACCAGATGGGATTCACCTTCTTTACTTGTTCCACATGAGAAGAGTCTGCACGCACAATATGTATCGTCATTATGTTATATGTATATACGTATGTATTTGAGATATAAAATTAATGGCTTACAAAAGAAAATTTTCAAGTGAAATTTCCAGGGAAAAAAAGGGAAGGGCTGAAGGGAGGAGTGGCGAAAATAGCTGTATTTTTCATCCAATAAAGTCCGACACATTAGTAAAGAAAAAGATTCCATGCAGATATACTATTCCAATAACTTAATGTCAAACTATAATCTGCAATAGACAAAAGTATAATGGAGTACAAATTTTACCTGGTTCCATCTGCACTATATGACATCATAGTGCACCAAAGTCCAGGAGCATCATAATCCACTCGTGATCCCAAGCAATCATATAGCCAAGCTTTAATCTTCCCGTCAATGGCAGTTGAAAAAATGAACTGCCACAAGGAAAAATAGCATTGTTATATAATAGTCAGGAGGATGGGAGCTTATCTGAAAAGAAAAATTAGAACAAACCCGCTGATAAGCTTATAAAAAGATACATACCTGGATATTTTCTTTGTAATGAGGGCACACAGAATACACAGGAGCTTCGTGGCCTTCAAATGTATACTGTTTGCGTCCGGCTACAGCATCCCATACCTGTTGCACAGATGTTTATAATCAGGGATCCCAAATCTCTTCCAAGTATGAAACCACATCAAGTCTTACAGCTTACCTTAATCACTTTATCATCTCCACATGTAACAATACACAGTTGCTTGTTGGGATGAGCGAATGCAATGTCATTAACACCACCAACATGAGCATCAATCTAAAAGATGAGACAAATAGTCAATAACTTGTACCTTGTCGTTGCCCAGGGAAAAAATTATATGAAGTACAATCTTACCTCCAAATGTTGTCTCAGTTCTCCAGTAGGATTGTAATTATATATCTGAACAATGTGCTTTGAGAATGCAACACCTGGGAAATATAAAAGGCAGGTCATGAATGTTGTCTCACTAAAAAGATGCTTACTATTTGTCCCCTTCGATCGGGGGTGTACATACCCGACATAAGCCCATCTGGTGCCCATACACAACGATTAACTGATATTGCAGCATCATTCACTAGAGCTGTCTGAATCAGGAATGAATTTCAAGGACAATCAGTTACTCTTCTAGATCACAATACTTATGTACCAAAGTTTAGTATAAAGGTGTCAACTACCCTGGTCTTGGTGAAAATATCATAAGAATAAGACTCAAAATTATATCTTCCTTGAACAATGGTTATGAGTTTGTAATAGACCCAAACCCATCATGTAACCCATTACTGACTATAAAGACAACAGGAAAGCAAGTAACAACTACAAATTCATAATATACAGTACCTGCAATGGTGTTGATGCGGTTTGTATATCCCAAACCTTGAAAGGCTTATGTACCAACCTCTCCCGAGACCCTACTTCCCAGAGACTGATATCACCAACATTTGTTCCGACTACAAACAAAATAATTGAGAAATTCAGAAAAATAAACCAAATAACAACTGATGATCAAACTAACTTCAAGTACAAACCTAGAAGAATAGTTTGTTGTTGTGGATGGAAGTCCATGCTCATCACATTAGATCCTTGACTAAGGGTACGGACAACAGCCTTGGGAAGATCATCTTGTGAATAGACATTGGAATTATGCATCACACCAGAAAAGGACACCTGAAAGACCATGGCAAGCATAGGTATTTTCGTCATTATTTTTACTAGAAGGGTGAAGGAGATCTTAGTGCTTACTACAAGTAACAAAAACATGGTAACTGAGCTTGCAAAAATAATTGCTTCTTGTCAAACCTCGTCAGCTTGACCACTGCGAATACGCTTCATCAAGTGCTCTGAATCAGCTGATTGATGATCCATCCCTGTAACACCTGTAGGGGTCCTTGGGTGCTTCAGGAAAGCAGCTGCACTAGAAGGCTGCATACCAGGAGGAGCTGCTGCAACACCAGGGTGGGGCAAGGGAGGGTTAGTGCTTGACATCCACCCAGCAATGGCACCAGGTGATGGGGAGACAACAGGTTGAAATGGCTGCACAACGATAAATAGTCAATCCCAGGTACTGTTAGAAATTGTTGATCTCTCTTATGCAGATGATTAGGTGCCACTTACACCAAGGGCACCAATAGGAGGAAATGCGCCAGCCTTTGGAATTGGTCCTACAAGGGGATTATTTGTGGGTGGAGGACGAGACCCGTTAGCAGTTGGAGTGCAAGAATGATCCATAAATAGTGTTTTAATATCAGGGTTTGGACGGGGATTCTTGCAAAGCTGGTGCTGCCAATTGAGACTGACATGGAAATGAGCAACTCTTATCAGAAGAAAATCCAACACTGGCAAAATGTTATTTAGCAGATCAATCAGTAATTATCTATCAATTAGCAATTGCAAATGTATCCTAACATCCAAAGCAGGCAAACTCACTGCAAGATTATCAGGCATCTAGTGGCATAACCACAACCCTGTATAAAAAGAGGTGATCATGACAAACTTGCACAAAGTAAGTTAAGAGTAGATATGAGAATGACCTCTGGTTGATTAGCGTTCGGAGTCGTGAACTTTTGAAGGCTGGGAATGCAAGCTTATCACGAAATAATGGGTTCGCCTCAATGAGCTTTTTAAGTTCTATAAGCATGATATTCCGAGCCGATTTTGTGTCTCCATACTTGGAAAGCTGCTCATTTTGCCTTATGATGCAATACAAACAGAAAGAATAAGGGCCAAATACAAGGCAGACCTCCAGGTTAACAAAGAAGCAACGGAGGAAACAAGCAATACCTAAAGTTATCAAGAGTAAGCAACTGGGTGATCTCCTTGAAAAGTTCCTCATTAAATGATGAAAAAACCTTAAGGTCCTTCACAAGAATCTCAACAGCCCTTGCCCTATCCTGCCTGATAGAAGGAAACAAAATTAAGTTAAAAGGAACATTGAGATCAAATTCTACAGCACCACCAACTGACATGGCTCAGCATTATTTCTTTCCTTTGATTGCATTTATCAGATCAATTTGGTATCAAATTTTGGCAGTCAATCAATCACAAAATTCAGCTCTTTGCATCAACTTCAACATGCTCACGAATGTCAAAAGCGATAGTTTTGAACCTCACCTGTCAAGAGCTTCCAAATACTTCTGCTTCCTAATTTCAAAAAAAATCTTCATTGAATACCGGTTGTCTTCAACCTTAGTGAAGCCACACAAATAGCGCTCAACTTCATCCCACTCTCCAGCCTGGACTTGGTCCTCAAAATGCTTCATATTGAAGAAAAAACCAGACTCTTGCTCAAGCCTAAGTGTAAAAAAGAAGCACATTATATACAAAGACATGGCATTAATATTGCGTTTAAACCCAATTTATCTTGCTCCTTTTTTTTCTACTGAGAAAGGCGGGGAAGAAAAAGACAAATGCAAACAATAGAGCAAGCCACCACCCAGCAAAATCTAAGGCTGGCTTCGAAAGCCATTTTTTTTTTGTAAGCTTCGTATCGGCCATATTACTCAAAACAACACACAATCCAGAAAATAGACAGAAATGTTTCCAATCTTCTCTTCCCCAAATTTTCCTCAGCAGAACAAAAAGAAAATCAGACAGAACAAAACAGTACTACGGAATCAAACTTACTTATGAACCGTTTCCTTGAACTTCTCCTCATCTAAGAACTGTAAGATCAGGAATACCAGCTCCCTGCTTAACGAAGACATTGCCCCCGGTAATCCTAACCGCTCCAGCGCAAAGATCAGAAAGTAAATCAACTGCAATTTATTTGGGTTCAACCCGAACCACTACCCGGATCCAAACAGACAAAGAGAAATCTTTAACTTCCAGAAGCTATTTCTTCTTCTTCACCTCACTTCTGGTGCACAAAGTAAGAAGCTTTATTTCAAACCATTCGTCAAAGGCCTCCTCAAATCACCAAGTTATGCAGAGAAAGAACCCACAATCATCTAAATTTCTTAATGCCTCTAATCTCCAGACAAATTTTCAGAAAAAAGCAGAAAAATTCCCCAGGAAAAAAGGCACAAAATACCCAAATAAAGAACAAGACCAGAAAACCTCTAGTTCAAGCAATCCAGTTGAGATAAACCCCCAATAAGCCTGAAATTTCAGCCTCTACAACAAAGATCCAGCATTTTGTACAAGCCCACATGCAACAGCATAAGTTAGACACAAAGACCCCAAATTTTAAAGCTGGGATTTACAAATTATTGTGGAAATCCGTCTTCCTTCACATGGCATGTAAATCAAAGCTGAGAGAAAAATAAGAGCCTTACTGGTGAACCAAAATTAAACGTTTTTTCTAGGGTTAGGGTTTCCTTGTGAAGCTCTTTTGTTCTTCTTCTCCCCTCTCTCTCGTGCCTCTCTCTCTCTCTCTCTCTCTCTCTCTCTCTCTCTGCTCTCAGCTCTCCCTATGTGTGCGCGTTTTGCAGCTAAACTCTGCAACAACCCTTTTACTTTCTCTCTCTGAAAATGTTTACTTTGTATCTGTCTCTTTCTCTTTCTATATCTTTATATACTTTTTTCTCTCTCTAGGACAAAGACAAAGCCTGTGCTGTTTTTTGCTTTTTCTGGGGCACTCTCTCTCTCTCTCTCTCTCTCACAGTCAGTCTTTTTTATCATTTTTTCATTGTTTTCCATTTATGTTTATATATGCAACACGTAATCCCCCTGTCTCCCTCCATTATCTCTCTCCCCACCTCTCTCTCTCTGCTTTCTCTTTCTCCCCCTACCTGATATTTTCTTACTCTATATTGGACTAGAGAGCCTGTAAGCAACAGAAAACCCTAGGCGAGGTGGAAATGATGGACTGCAGGAGGGTCCACCATTCCACTGCCTGAGCTCGTCTTCTGATTGGCAAATGGACTGATGGATCATCGGCAAATGTTGACGTTTGGTTTTAACTTTCCGAGTGGCTACCAATGACAATGAGCATGCCCCTAACGGTAACATTTTATACGCGGAAGTGATGGATTTAATTGTTTTTTGTTCCAAACCGGTGAATGAGAGGGACTCGTATCAGAGAGAGAGAGGCCTAATTTAGGTCGGCAGTCTTCATTGGTTTTTCTTCCAATTTTTGCCACTTCATTAATTCAAACAACTTCAATTTCAATACTTCTATACGGTTTTCACTCATGAATGCGAGTTTGATACATATTTTTATAAACTTTAATATCTAATTAGGAATGGCTGACGACGGTATAAGTTTGATGTTTCAATTAAAATTTCACGATACATGTGTATTATATCAACTTGCGACTGGTTGGTCGAGATTGCGTAGTTCAATTGTACCTAAATCATAAAAAATTTAACAACCAAATAAAACTTCATAACATATGTAAAATAAGTCAGTTGATTAAGACAATTTATATGTCTATTCCTGCTCAAGTTTGAATATATTTTTTCATGTATTAGAGTAGTTAATGACGAAAGAAATATTTGCATACCTTCAACAACCACTTTGTATAATGCAAAGTCCAAATCAAAGTGTAACATTAATTTTCAATCCTTTTGTGATTGAAAATGATGAACGGTGACCTTCAAAGGTTAAGGTGGGGTTCTGGATAATGGCATGGTCATGGTGCATGTACGGTCGTTTCGTGTCTCCCATCGTACTCTTCAAGTAAAAAACAAAAATGATCAATGAATGAAGTTTGATTAAATTTTTTGATCGATTATTTTCTCAAAAATAATAGTGGACAATGAACGAGACGTTAAATTAATGCTAAGCTTTTATTTACCAAACCCAACAAAAAAAAAAGTAAAATGTGGTTAATTTTAATACATTAAATTAGTTTGTCCTCAATATGATCGACTTCTCACTATACTCTTAAGTTTATTTTTATAAATAAATTTCGTATAAATTTGTTTTTTTTTATAAACAAACTAATTGAAAATCATGAGATGGACGGATGAACAAAATGATTATCTTGATTCATTAAATTATGAGATTGTTTGAGTAGAAATCTTAGTATTATAAATAAAGCTAGCTTGTTAGACAATAGCAATTGTATTGATCCGCGACGATGGAGAAAAATTGTCATATGATGAATGATGGAAGCTTTTGCTTCTTTTTTTGTTTTGACGAAAAATAAAGTTAATTAAAGATAGAAAATGTCGGTGTAACCATTTTCAGTACAATCAAGCAACCTATACTAAGTATAAGTGTCTTAAATAAAGTGTTCAACACTAGTAATAATATCGACGATAAAATTTGCTTTGCGATAAACACGAGACCAAGAAATAAAATAAAAATGAACTGACCACAGATCTAACGTCGTAAATGATTATCCTCATTCGCCAAAGTGCACTACACTTGTTCAAATGATGGACGCTTTTGTGCTCTCCACCAAACATGAAGAAAAAGGAAGTCTACATGCATGTGTGTACGAGGGACAGAGAGAGAGAGAGAGAGACTTTGTGTGCATTTTTACGCAATCGGCCATGTGATTGCTTTTTTTGTCGCAATTGAATCATCGTCTATTGGGACCTTTGTATTGTCCTTCATTGCCACTCAACAATACGCGTGTGTTAGTCTACTTGATCTATATAGTATCCCGGCTTTTGTCTAAGTTCGAATTTATATTAGTTAGTAGTGCTCGCGGGAATGTGAAGTATCGTTTCACATCATAACGTTAAGAGATTTTATATGTAGAATCTCAGTTGAGACTTTAAGCAACGCTCGTTACTATTCATTTATTTTTATCACTTATACTATCACATGTGAAATGTTGTTAGGCTTCTCTCACTACTGCCAAATTGATATTACATTAGAATCACAACTCTCTTCACGGTAGCAAAGCATGTTAACTACCTATGAAGATCATTTGCGATTGTTCAATTAATGTACATGTTGTGCCAACAATTGAGCATAGATGTCGCTTTTGGGTAGAAAGTTTTTGGGTGATAAGGTCAGGCATGAATATATATGGATGTGGTGTTGCATAAATTATAATTGGAAAACATACAAAAACATGTGTCACATGGTGCTCCCACGCCACTTTAAGCATAATGCAATTACCCTTTTTCCTTTTTCTTCTTTTTCTCCGGAATATAAGGCAACCCATAAAATAAAAATAAAAAGTGCTATCTCGGGTTTACAGACAAAAAAAAGTGAGAAATGAAAAAGCACTACCATTCAAGTTTCATTTATTTTATACATCCCGATAGATTTATATTAGAATAATATTTAGATACTCACTAATGAGTATTCACTCTTTTATTTTATTCACTGATATTTTAATACACGTTTTATCGTTTTAAAAAAGAATGGACATACTATTAATTTTTCTTGAGGCTTAAACAACAAGGAACACATGACATTTTTTTATTGGGCAAATCAGTAAATGAGTACATAGTGTACTCACTAGTGAGTACCTAAGTATTATCCTTTATATTACGAGACTCAATTTAAACTCTCATATTTAACTCAAAATTATGTGAGGACGATGTATTTAAACTTCAAAAATTTTTATGAGAAGAGTAGCTTACAAAGAAGTCTGAATAAAAATTGTGAATCTCGTGAAGTCATTTTTCTTTTTTTAGAGAAATATGTCGTACGAATCCACCTCATAACGTTTAGTGTCCTTAAAATAAGTACGCGTGGACAAAAATATGTATTTATTTTATTAGCACCAAATGTCACGCACTCGTGCTTGCACTCTCTTTTCTCCTTTATTAGAGTACTTTACGATAATGTGCTGTTAACAATATTTTTTGGACTGTACTATCTACACACCCCAATGAACTAAAGAAAAGATTGTATTTTTAGTCGTCAAATTAAATGAACTTTAAAAAATCAATGAAAAAAAATTAACAAGAGTGAAAAATAAAAAAGAGTCGACATATAGTAGATTGTATTTTTATTTACCATCCCAAGGCAGTGTTAAACCTCACCACTCTCTTAATTACCATTATATTAGTTTAATTTCAAAATTAGTTTAGCATATGAATTAAATAAAATTCATTTCACAATAATTAATAAAATGGTGAGTATTACAGTGAAAAAGTACGAAAAGATTACAGAAACACTACTACAAAAGGGCCTTATAATGTCGGTAGCTTGTGTCGGTTTAATATAATATAGTGGCGGATTAGACAATTCCGACACTAAATAGATATAACGTCGGATTTAGCGTCGCTTTTAAACCGACGCAATGATTTAGCGTCGCTTTTAAACCGACGCAAATATTTAGCGTCGCTTTTAAACCGACGCAACAATTTAGCGTCGCTTTTAAACCGACGCAGATTTTAATTTTTAAATTTTTTTTAAGCTTGCGTCGGTTTTGAGCGACATAATTTTTAATTTTTAAATTATTTTGAAACCTAGTGTCGGTTGTAAGCGACATTTAGATTGTCTTTCTATACTCTACCCGTGTTTTCTTCTTCCTCTTCTGAATTTTTCTTATTGTTTCTTCCAATTCACAAACTTTCCCATGTTTTCTCTTGCACTTCTTGTACTCCCTACTTCGTTTTCTTTATTTGCCACAGTAAGTATTTCTTACTTTTAATATTTTTATTTTCTCTATTTATGTTGAATTTTTAATTACAATTTATTTTTGTAGGAAATTCATTTGAGTTTAAGAATTGATCGACGACGGAATTCTTCCATAATTCAGGTTTTTTTACTACATTCTTTAATTTAAAATTGTTTAATATAGAAGTTTATTTGTTTAAAAGTTCTAGTTTAAGTAGTTAGATAAATCTCTACTATTTTTGTTAAATTAATAAATATTTAGTTGAATTAATTAATTTTGTCACTTGAATTGTTATGAGAAAATGGAAATGAATAATATTTATTAGCATTTATGTGAAATTAACAATATTAAATATAATATAAACTTTTAATATTTAGTAATATAAGAATATATTATGCTAAATTAATTTGTTTTGCATTATAATTGTTATTTTAATTTGTTTTTATTGTTATTTTGATAACTTTGTTAACTTTTGGTTGTTATTACCTAGAATGGATTAGATGAGCATAATTTTGATAACTTTTTGTTGTTATATTAATTTGTTTTTACTATAATAGGTGTTGAAAATTGAAATATTACAATCGTGATAGAGTTCGAGGGTTGAAAGATAGAAATTGAAAATTCTAATAGTTATGCCTACATGATAGGGATTGAAAGATTGTAGGCATTTTAGTGTGAACATAATATTTTGCCCTCGCAAAGTGGTAAAACATGGACAAGAGTTGGTTGACGATACCCCGAAATTTTGAAGCGTATACAGCTGGAATTAATTTGTTTTTGGATCAAGCAATTTCAAATGGTGTTGGTCCTAATAAGTTTAGATGTCCTTGCAAAAGATGTTGTAATCGATATACTTTTGTTAGGAACACTATTGTTGAACATCTTATATTGTATGATATGGATAAAGAGTATAAAAACGCTTGCTGGCGACATCATGGCGAGCAAAACATTGGAGAGCAAAATGTGTCAATTGGAGAAGAAGAAACAGGAGATGAGGTGACTGGCATGCATGATTTTCTTAATGATGTATTTGTCCAACCATTAACAGAAGAAGGTGTTGGGCCGTCTACTGAACCCCCTATTGGGGAAGAGCGTCCAGAAGAGGTGGAGACTTTTTTTAGGTTGCTTGAAGAGGCAGATAAAGATTTGTGGCCAGGTTGTAAGGAGTTTAAGAAATTGGAAGCAGTTGTCAGACTGTATCAGATCAAGTGTTTAGCAGGAATGCCAGACGAAATCTTCACAACTTTGTTGGAGTTAATTAAAAGAATGTTGCCTGAAGGGGATTGTTTGCCTGAATCATGTTATAAGGCAAAAAAACTTATAAATGAGTTGGGTCTGACGTAGGCCTGGCAAACGTGTCGTGTTTGTCGTGTTCGTGTCATTTTCGTGTAACACCTGTTATCTTAACGGGTCGTGTCGTGTCACACCCGTTATCTTAACGGGTCCTTAACAGGTCGGGTCACTTTACCCAATGGGTAAAGTGACCCGACCCGTTATGACCCGTTAAGAAAAATATTTTTTTTTTAAATTTGTACATACCACATATATTATTATATATTACTTCAAAACATTAAAACATTTGTCGTTTAAGTACTATATCTACACTCGAAAATAAGAACTTAATAAAAAAATAATACATACACTACTAATTTATTACAAATATTAAATGTGCAAGGATATGCAAAATGAAAGTGTTTTTGTTTTCAAGGTTCTAAGTCTTTCTCAAAAATTTAAACCTCAATTTACAATATCTTCAATTTACATCGATCATCATGAAATTGTATTGGAACTTTTACTTGATCTATTTCCTTCAAGAGTTATGTTGATGATGTTTTCAGTAAAAAATTTCACGTCAGAACTCTCTTCCGCATAAACTAAGTATAGAAAAACCAAACATTAAAAATCATTCAAATTATGAGAAGTTTAACAAAATAAATAATTATGAAAAGAAATAAAATAATAGTACTATACTATAAGATTTTGTGATATCTAGTGTCCACATCCACTAGTGTAAATATTTTAAATTGAAGATCGAATTCATTCATTGTATTCATATAGGGTCAAGGAGTGTAGCTGTAAAAAATCATCAAAATCGGAGTTAAAATAACCGTTAAACCGTGATTTTTCATTTATAACCGTCGAAAAGTTTTGTCCCGTTACTTGATCTCTGAATGTTTGTTTTTTGTGATTTTTTGCTGATGTGATCTCGAAGCATATACATACAAGTTTGACGGTTGCGATCGTTGAAATTAGTTTTGGAGAATTCGTATCTCATTAAAACGATAGGTTCACTAACACTTAGAGTTTATTTATACTTTCAATAAGCATAACATAAGATTTTGTGGTATCCACTTGTATAAATATTTTAAATTGAAGATCGAATTCATTCATTGTATTCATATAGGGTCAAGGAGTGTAGCTGTAAAAAATCATCAAAATCGGAGTTAAAATAACCGTTAAATCGTGATTTTTCGTTTATAACCGTTGAAAAGCTTTGTCTCGTTACTTGATCTCTGAATGTTTATTTTTTGTGATTTTTTGCTGATGTGATCTCAAAGCATATACATACAAGTTTGACGGTTGCGATCGTTGAAATTAGTTTTGGAGAATTCGTATCTTATTAAAACGATAGATTCACTAACACTTAGAGTTTATTTATACTTTCATTAAGTATAACATAATATTTTGTGGTATCCACTTGTATAAATATTTTAAATTGAAGATCGAATTCATTCATTGTATTCATATAGGGTCAAGGAGTGTAGCTGTAAAAAATCATCAAAATCAGAGTTAAAATAACCGTTAAATCGTGATTTTTCGTTTATAACCGTTGAAAAGTTTTGTCCCATTACTTGATCTCTGAATGTTTGTTTTTTGTGATTTTTTGCTAATGTGATCTCGAAGCATATACATACAAGTTTGACGGTACGATCGTTGAAATTAGTTTTGGAGAATTCGTATCTCATTAAAACGATAGGTTCACTAACACTTAGAGTTTATTTATACTTTCATTAAGTATAACATAAGATTTTGTGGTATCCACTTGTATAGATATTTTAAATTGAAGATCGAATTCATTCATTGTATTCATATAGGGTCAAGGAGTGTAGCTATAAAAAATCATCAAAATCGGAGTTAAAATAACCGTTAAATCGTGATTTTTCGTTTATAACCGTCGAAAAGCTTTGTCTCGTTACTTGATCTCTGAATGTTTATTTTTTGTGATTTTTTGCTGATGTGATCTCAAAGCATATACATACAAGTTTGACGGTTGCGATCGTTGAAATTAGTTTTGGAGAATTCGTATCTTATTAAAACGATAGATTCACTAACACTTAGAGTTTATTTATACTTTCATTAAGTATAACATAATATTTTGTGGTATCCACTTGTATAAATATTTTAAATTGAAGATCGAATTCATTCATTGTATTCATATAGGGTCAAGGAGTGTAGCTGTAAAAAATCATCAAAATCGGAGTTAAAATAACCGTTAAATTGTGATTTTTCGTTTATAACCGTCGAAAAGCTTTGTCTCGTTACTTGATCTCTGAATGTTTATTTTTTGTGATTTTTTGCTGATGTGATCTCAAAGCATATACATACAAGTTTGACGGTTGCGATCGTTGAAATTAGTTTTGGAGAATTCGTATCTCATTAAAACGATAGATTCACTAACACTTAGAATTTATTTATACTTTCATTAAATATAACATAATATTTTGTGGTATCCACTTGTATAAATATTTTAAATTGAAGATCGAATTCATTCATTGTATTCATATAGGGTTAAGAAGTGTAGCTGTAAAAAGTCATCAAAATCAGAGTTAAAATAACCGTTAAATCGTGATTTTTAGTTTATAATCGTCGAAAAACTTTGTCCCGTTACTTGATCTCTGAATGTTTGTTTTTTGCGATTTTTTGCTGATGCGATCTCAAAGCATATACAAACAAGTTTAACGGTGGGGATCATGCCAATGCGGACGACGAGCTAACAGTTGATGACATGGAATAATCATAGTAGTTATTTTATGTATTAATTAGAGGATGTTTTAATTTGTGTGTGATGATATCTTATAAAAAAAAATTATATTTCTGTTTTTTATTAAGTATTATATAAGTTAAATTTGGGTTTAATTTTTTAACTTTGGGTTTTTTATATATTTTTTATATAAATTTGGGTTTAATTTTTATATAAGTTAAAATATTATATAACATAATAAAACAACTAATTTTATAACATTGGTTTTTTTTTTCCACGTTTACTGTCGGTTTTAGCCGACGGCATAGGTCATATGCGTCGGTTTAGTTTAAATATAGTTGGGCGGGAAATTTCCCTCTTTTTTGAACGGGAAGATATTTTTAATACCAGCGTCGAAAATGGCGTCGGTTTAAACCGACGCAATTTGACCCTATTCCGACGCAATGTAACCCATAGTCAGTTGGCGTGTCAGTCAAAAAGTCGCAAATATTCAATCGAGGTCTGTCAGACATAGCGTCGGATTAAACCGACGCTACGTGACCCTATTCCGACGCTACTGACACTTCTGTCAGTGGGCGTGTCAGTCGAAGAGTCGCAGGTGTTGAATCGAGGCATCAGAGATATAGCGTCGGTTTAATCCGACGCAATCACTTGCTAATCCGACGCAATCACTTGCTAATCCGACGCAATCACTTGCTAATCCGACGCAATCACTTAATAATCCGACGCAATGACTTGCTAATCCGACGCAGTGCTGCTCTTAATCCGACGCAAGGGACATTAATCCGACGCAAGGGACATTAATCCGACGCAATGTATTCCCATTTTACTTCTCTCCCATTTCCTTCTTATTCCCTCTTTTCTCCCATTTCAACCGTATACTCTCTTTTCTGTCTTCTGTGCTCCCTCATTTCTGTCTCTTTGCTCCCTCTTTTTCGCTCTCTCCTCCTCCTTCCACTAACTTGAGATATGGATAATCTTGATGACGACCAACCTCATGTTCAAGAGGAGGAGCTCCAAGACGGTAATTTTTGATATATTATTAAATTCTGTTTTTGTTTTGTATTTTTTATATATTATCCTTAAAATGAAAAATTACAGTTCTTTCCTCATTTTAATTGTTTTTTTGGTTGTTGTTATTTTTATTAGGAACAACTCAAAGGACGCGAGGACCCTCAGTTCCCAAGTGGACGAAACAACTCTGTTCTTTTGATGCTTTTGGAAAATGTGTTAGTGAGAACTCTGGTGCTTTTGCGAGATATGTGGCAGGGGAGGTTAGGGACCACAATATTCTCCCGATGACGAGTGGTTGGCGAAGGATTGATAACGAAACAAATGAACGTTTCTGGAACAGAATAAAGGTATAAATATTTGTATTTCTATATGAAAATAGAACATGCAAATGATTGAAATAATAATTGATTAGCTTGGTTTTTTTTTGGGATGTAGGGAAATATTGTTTTTGAAGATGAAGATATAGTAAAAATGCCCGTGATCCGTTACATGACGCTTAAGTGTGCGGAGCATGCCCACAAGGAATATAGAAATAAGTTAAAAAAAAAGTATTACACTAAACGAGCAGAGGAGGAGCGAATCCGCCCTCCACCTAATGTGGATCCCGAACAGTGGAGTCATATGGTGGATCACTGGAATAGTAAAAGAACAATGGTAATTGTCATGATTTTTTACATTACCGCTTTAAAATTGTCCTAACATTTTTTTTTGTTCAGGAAATTGCCAAGCAAAAGAAAATTAATAGGCAAATGAAAACGATGAACCATACTAGAAAGGATAAGAGTTGGGTCGATGAATCATCGGAGCGCACTGGGGTAATTGATTTTTTCGTTCTAGTGTTTAGTTGTTATTAACTTTTATTGTCTATAGCTTATTTAACGGTTTAACAATTGTTTATTTTTATGAATGTTTTGGCTGATAATCATATAGGTATTTTTATGAATGTTTCTAACATTAAAAACGTTTTTTTTTTTAAATTTATTTTTTTTAACGTCGGTTTAATGCGACACTAGGTTATTATTTTATAGGTCTTTTATTATATAACGTCGGTTTAATCCGACACTCTTTTTAATATTTTATAGTTATTAATTATATAACGTCGGTTTTCCTCCGACACTTCGTTTAATATTTTATAGTTATTTTATTATATAACGTCGGTTTTTTTCCGACACTACATTTAATATTTTATAGTTATTTTATTATATAACGTCGGTTTTTTTCCGACACTACGTTTAACATTTTATAGTTATTTTATTAGATAACGTCGGTTTGATTCGACACTACGTTTGATATTATATATTTATTTTATTAGTTTGCGTCGGTTTAATGCGACACTAGGTTGAATATTATAATGTTTATTTAATTACTTTACGTCGCTTTAAACCGACGTTAGTCTCAGTGTCGCTTTGTTCCGACGCTAGTTAGTGGCGGATTAGGGGTACAAACCGACACTGAAGCCCTTTAGTGACGCTAGCAAATGTGTCGCTATTCCAATCCGACATTACATTGTTTAACGTCGGATTTTTGCCAATTTTCCGACAGAAAGTCGTTTTATTGTCGGTTTGAGATCCGCCGGTGATAGCCTGTATTGTAGTAGTGAAACCACGACTCATGTCCCGCCACGTTACCCTACCTCGTACTTAATTACTCAATTTACTTCCGTTATATTTTCTTCTTTTTCCTTATTTTCATTTGTGGTCCCCCTACTTTCTATCTTTCCGAACAATAAATAATTTTATATTTCAAGACTTTTGTTATGAAGAATCTAATTTATTATCTACCAATCAATCTATCATTGTCTGGCCTAGTGCGAAGTAGCTGTCTGCAATGACATGATAAGTCGGGGCGCTTATCAGATCTCATCTTCGAATTGTGTTCCCACTTTTCTGACACGAATATTTAGGGTAATTTTTTATCATCTTGTATAAATATCGTTACTCTCCCACTTTACTCTTTTATTTTTATATCGATATTATAAAATATTGTGTTAAAAATATAAAGTTACAGAGAGTTCATAAATAATTTTACTTTTAAAAGTCTCCTTAGCATTACTCATTAGGGTAATGCTACCCAAATACCATTTTTTCCACTTTATGCACATCTCTAAATTTTATATCATCGGTTCAAATAAATTAATAAAAAGTGTATGAAAAGTAATACGTTAATAACATCACCCAATATTTGCTTTCTTTTTTTCTTCCTAGATCTAAATGTTAAGGATTTTGTTGTATGTAATACTCATACCTTACTTTCCTGAGATTAAGAAAAAAAAGAGTTACATTTTACCAAAAAAAATAAGTTACTGATATTCAATCTCTTTTTAGATCTACACACAAACTTTCTTATCTTTAATATTTGAATTGAATAAATAAATACAAAAAATAGCGAATAAAATTACAAAGACATGTATAGAATGACAAAAAAAATGTCAAAATTATTATTTTATATATAACCTTTAAAAAATAAAATATTGTACTAAATTTTTTTTGGTGTGCCTAACATTTTTGCAGTATTAAACAAAGTATAAATTAGTGTACCATGCTTTGCAGTAAATGAAGTGTCAACTTTTAGTTAATATTTTACACTCTTAGAGAGGTTGTAGATGCATTTGTGACACTTTGATAGGGACTTAAATTATAATTAATGGATCATAATCTTAGATTGGGCTTGGGTCCTTTGGGACCACTTCAAACAGCTCAAATGGATTCGACTCAAGTTTCACATTTGGTCACGTAACTAAAAAATGATCACTCACTAATAGACTGAGAAAAATCCTAATAGGACTCGCTATCAACTCATGTTTTTAGAATAATATTTTTATAATATTATTATAAAAATTGACTTTAAAATGTAAAATAATGGAAAATTCAACAAAAATCTCACTAGCATTTCTCTAGACGTGATATCAAACATTTTGATCAAGGATATGCATTTTTAACATTCAGTCGCAATTTGATATCATTTAATGATGAGTGACTTATCAATTCTTGATAAACGCCTAAAAAAAAAGAAATTTTTAGTCGTAACGGAAATACAAATAGTACACTACGTGTTTTTATGTAAGTAATGAAAATTTTTAATTTTTTAGTTATTAACTTTTTAACACACACACACAGCTCACTATTTATATAAAAACACGTAATGTATCACCTCGTGTGACGATCATACTGAAAAATCTCTTTAAAAGAAGGAAACTAGAATACAAATACAACAAATACGAGATAATAAAAACATATTATTCAAAGTTATTTAACATTAAAGAATTTTTCTCAAATAATGAAATATTTGTGTTTCACATTAATTTTATTCCATCTGAAAACTATCAAAATCAAACGCCGTATCCAAAGTTTTTCCCTTGAAAAATACACCACATCTGGACACATGGCCCCCATTTTCCTATCAATTTAAAATTCATGATTTTAAAAATAAAAAAAGGAAGAGGAAAAGGAAAGGGAAAGACCGGAGCAGGTTACATTTTGAGTAGTACGAATCCCTCCGAACTAGAATCTTCACATTTCAATTATACATATTGAATTGTGTAGCGAAAAATTATTTTATTTTTATTATTTTAAATTAAACACAAATAATATTTAACAAAAATTAACAGTATGATATAAGATAAACAACTGAGATGAAAATCCTCAAATAATGAATTCGGAGAACATCTGTGTTCTATTTTGAGTGCAAGAGACATTTCAGTGTCGCCACATCTCAATAGCTCGGAGGTAGTCTGATGGCTATGATCGTTTCCACTAAATAAACTCGCTCGACCAGTCAAGGGACATTTTGAAAACTTACGCTATTAGACTCAACAAGTTCAATAAGAAAACAACAATTTTGTATCTTCCTCAAACGTAAGAGATAATTTTAACGATATCCCAAACTAATCTAATTTATGAATAAGAATTTAATTTTAAAGTGTAAGAGCTATATAATGCAAGTATGAGAATTTCTTGCACGACTATTTAACCGAACACGAAACGACACAAAAATGGTAAGTTTTGGATCAATCAATTAACGAGTTAGGTCGTTATCAAATACCTATTAAGAACTTGTTAAAATTTCAAACCTTCATTAGGTCACACGTTAAAAAGTTCATTAAGATAATGGGTATGACACATAAACGTAATACGATCAGTTTACCAAGTTAGGCATTAGGCATTAATTCAACATGAAACGACACGACCCGTATATATGTCGGATTGTTATCGGATCACCTGTTAAGAATATATTAAGATAACGAATTTGACACGACACAATTTCTTAAGATAACATATATAATACAAAAACGACACGACCACAACAAACACGATCCATTTGTCAGATCTAATTTAATGCGTGTATTTATGTGTAAAAAAAAAAGGCATGCAAGAAAAACTAACCAGAAAGAGAATTTAGGAAACAGCCTCCACAGACAGGAGAAGAATGAACAAGAAAGAATTTTCCGATGACTTAATTAAACAAAGGGTCCATACACATGCATACATACATACCTCAAAGTCTGCCAACTTTCTTGCCTTTGCAAGCCCCATTTTTCAAAATTCGCCGGTGAGGCGATTTGCTGATTAGTGGTAATGAGGCTTCTTCTGTATCAGGAATCAGCAACTTTGGTGAAAATAAGGGAGGCATAGTTGGCAATTGTTGATTCCGGAGATTGCCGAAGGCGTCCGATCACAGAGAACAACGGTGATGAACGGAGGAATTGTCTGCAGGGCTGATGCGAACACATCTTTGCCAATGAGAACAGAGCTATTTTCAGAGGTGACTCGTTTACTGAATCTTTCCTACCCGGCGGGTTGAGTGCCACCACAGAACAATCAGCCACCAACTTCAGTAGAGACTGCAGCACAAAAGTGAGGAATTTCATGATTCTATCATGGCAATGTATATATAACAAAGCTTGAAAGAGGCTTGGTTTCGAAAAGCATGGTTAGGGAGATTATCAAAAGAAAGAAGGGAATCAAAACCACAAACCTGCATGGCTCCTTTAGACACGATATCTTCACAAAGCTGGTCGGAGTGGCGGACGAGATTGCTTAGTGCACCTGCAGCATTTGCTTTAGTCTTGTCTTCTTCGGACGAAACCAACAAATTCGCAAGAGAGGGTATAGATCTTCGTAGCTCTTCATACAATATCTTGTCATGGTAGGCAGCATTCCCAATCTGCAGAGAGGAATTAAGTTCAACAGTTAAGGTAGACGCATATTCTTGATAGGATAGTGAAGAACAAACTTAATTGATCAACTGCAACAGACAGCTCAAAGTAACATAAGAAATTATTCACGGGAAGAGAACTTACAGCAAAGCAAGCAAATTTCCGTGTCCGTTTATCTGGATCAGAACATCGATCAATAAGGAGACCAATGATTTGATGCCTTGCCTGAGATCATCATATTCCATTGTAAGATACAAATAAGAAATCCAATCTCATCCACGTGTGTGTGTGCTTCATCATCCAGAGAGGGTATTCGCAGAACCTTAAAACAATCTATCATTCACTACTTACAAGGGAACTATAAAAGTAGGAGCTGTGTCGGCACATATTTCCTAGAGCACTGCAAGCCTTTGAGCGCACATTAGGATCTTCATGGGTAAGAAATTCTTTGAAGAACTCCAATACAGATGCTCCATTAATGTATTCGTAGAATCCCTAAACACCAAAAGGAGGAAGAAATATTAAGAAATACAATGTTTCTTTTTTACCTTCCCCCAAACAACATGATGTTCCTTCCACAGCTCAGACACTTCAACATTAAAAAGGTGAACAATATTGAACCACAATATTACATGCAGCAACTATATTCAATCAAAAACCATATCTGACCTTGTCCATGCGAGCCAAATCAGAAACAATCATCAGAACATCCAGCATCACCTCTCTTGGGCTTGAACAGTCAAGCAATCTTCCCATCCTTTTAGGATCCAACAAGCCTTTACCCACAAGTTGAACTGCCAATGGTCGGTAACCAATCATTTTTGCAAGGAAGGCCACAGGCCTTCCCATATCCTTTAAGTCCAAGTGCTCTAAACCCCAAAGAACAATGCCTGGCACTCCTACCTGTAAACTTCAGAAGAAATTGAATGAGAAACACATATCAAGATTCAGCTTATGAATTCTTTCTGCTATCTGATATAATACTAATGTAGATGCTGTGTATCCTCCAAACAAGAATGTCAAGTATCTAATGAACACCCTCCTGGAAGAAGATTCTAAACAAACCCCAACCCTGTATCCGCAAAGAGGAAAAACAAAGGAAAGAAAAGCAAACCTCCAAAAGGTTTTTAATATACTTTCCAAGGTCTTCTTCAATTACTTTCACCATGTCTTTGTCTTCCATGCCAATTCTCACACCTGGTGAACCCAGGTTGAGAAGGGCCCCGCTATTCACTGAAGCAGTGGTTGATGGCAATCCTGGAGCATTCTGTACGGCCACAAAAGGAAATGCCAAGACATCAATTACTGCGTTTGTTATATCTCTTACACCATCCTTCCCTCCACCAGGCCCAACCCAAGACTTTACAAGCTTGAGATGCATATCAGATATCAAGTCAGAGATGAGCTTGATATGATTACATCTAAGCAGAATCTGCCGAAAAGTTAAGGCTCCACCGGAAAGGCACTGACATATTGACAATATTGTCCATACGACTCCTATAGGGGAAAGCCCAACTTGATCATTGCTGCTGTCAACTTCTGGTTGGTTGTTGGCTAGCAACTCCACTAGAAGCAGAGGGATATTGCTTGCACACAGCTGTTTAACAGCTACGGGTCCTCCCCACCTCAGTCTGGACTCCAGCAAGCCAACACATCCATCCCTTAGACCATGCCAGTATGAGAGAGCACCACTGGGGCCATTCAAACGCAATTCATTTCCATTGCCTGATGAAAGCTTCAGGTATTCACATAGCGTGGCACTTTTAGGAATCAAAGGCAGTGCTACCTCAAAGATAGAAGACTCAACAGAACTGCCAGATTCAAGGAGCAAAATAGAAGCCAGTGCCAGCATGGCTGATGCAGTATGAGCTTGAAAGGAGGCATTTTTGCTCTCATCAGAAGAAAAATGATGAGAAAGGACAGAAAGTCGAGAAAGCTGCTTCTTTGGAGAGGTTGTTAGCATAAATAGTGCAGAATTTCTTCCAGTTGCCTTTAAACATTGTGCAACTGTTGCAAGGATGAGGCATGAATGCAGAATCAAGGTAGTGGGATTGGTTAATTTGCTCGTGAAGGTGGTTGTCTCAACTGCTTGGGGATCTTTATTTTGAGATGAAATGCACAAAGACAACAAAGAGAATATCTCTGAAATAATGGTTCCATCACCTCCGCCACTAACAACAGTAGTTACAGGTAGGGAAGTAGGCAGGCCACATAGAACACCTGGAACAATTCCATTATGCAAGCAGCACCTCAACAACAACTGAAACATGGAAAAGAATTGTGATTATGAACACTAGATCCAACCACAAATGTAATTAAAAACTGCCATTGAAAGAAATTTCCTTCTCATTGCTTTACAGTTTCAAAAAACAACACCCTGTTTACAGGTGGATTTCTTGGAGATTTTAGATGCTTTATTTTGGTGTGCACGTAAATTGGATGAGAGAAACACCTGAATGACAGCATACAGTGAAGCTTCAAGTCGTTGGTGAAGGCAATAATGGATAGCAACTTGTACTGCTTTTGATCTAAGGAATGCTTTTGTAACTGCAGCAACAAGTTTTGATGCTTCTGTCCCAATCAAAGAACCTTGATCTTGATCCCTAATGTCAAGTTGGGGTGAAGGCCGGCGAATAGTGTTTAGCGGGAATAAATAGGCATTTCTCTTCATACAAAGCTTTTCTGATGCATCTATCAGAAACCAAATTGCCACACATGCTTCACAAGCTGCACGCAGCATATTTGAAGAGCCTGAAATAAGACTTGACCCTGCGGTTACTAAGCAGAGACCAAGTTGATCCACTAAACCAGATCTTTTAGCGTGATCCAGAATCTGTTTCAGTGCTTCATTAGGATCAGAGGTTGAGGAAAAAGATTTAAGGCCCTGAGTGACTCTTCTTAACATGATAGTAATGCAAGCAATGGACTCATACAGAACTCTTCCAGATGCATCTTCACTACAACCGACAACCTACACATTCAGCAAGATGAGAACTAGAAGCAGGAACTTAAATTGTAGCTATAAAGCAATATGACCATAAAAAGAATCATACCTGTGAAAAAATATCAGACAAGGCAACCCAGTGCCTGAAATATGAGCCACCAATGCTGCTTCCAGCATTGTCAACCAAAATTTTAATCACTGAGAAACTCTGAAAAAGTTAAAAGAAAAAAAATACAATGATTTTATCAGTCACCTTGATCATCAAATAGATGGGGAAAAAACTTATCTCCATACTTATGATCTGTTCATCAACTTAAAGCTTCTTAAGATGCTAAACTTAAAAGACACAGAAGACATAGAAAACACATTGTTTAAGTGTAAGATGACATGGTGGGGGATGGAGAACATAATATGGCAAACAAGGAATTAATTTTACTGACAGCCAATCATCTCCACGTGAAAACCAATTTCAAGCATAAGGCCATGGTGATGTGGCAAAACTCAAGATGCAATAATCAGAGGTAAGAAACTTCTAAATGATGCACTTATACCTTCGCCTTTAACTCATTTACTTCAGAAGTTTTCATGCTCACAATGATGGCAGTGTAAGCAAGAAGTTCATGTATTATTTCATCAAGCAGCGCGCTGGAATGGAAGGCACCAGCTGCAACTAAGTTTGAAAGGATTCTCAAAGACTGGTTTGAATTAATAATATCTTCATCCCTGTACATATTTTGAAACTTTTAACTCATAGGTATTTGGTTATATAATTGTCCAACAAATGTAGGAATGAAATTCAGCTTTACTTGCAAGAATTTGGGGGTCCATTGGAGCATCTTTTTAGTGGTACCAAAACATGTGCTAATGCTTCATTATCTTGACTTATTATTTGTGCACCTTTGACCGTACGAGAGTTATTTTCCAATCTGTCCAAAATTTGGCAACCTGAAGCAAAATGTTACTTAGGAAGTCATAATTGCAATACTTATGCTTCCATTGAAAAACACAAAGCCAAGGCCTCAATCATAACATATTAAATTGGTTTTATTGAACAAATAGAAACAGACTATTATTCCTTGATATGAACTTTAAATACCTGACTGTTTAACTTCATTAGGATTTGCAAATCCTGGGAACTCATTTGGGGAAGAATTGACTGTTGTGGATTCAGGAGTATTTGCTTGAGCATCATTCTGAAAACTTATTCCACTGTTGTTCTCTGAAGAAGCTGGAGAGTGGACTTTACCAATGACAGTGGAAGTATCTTAATCACAATTCAAAGAAAACCATTTGAAATTTTGAAGTAAAGAAAAAAGTAACTACCAGGAGATGGAACGGCCAGAACTGATGTTTGAACTTTGTTTCCTTCACCCCTCCATGCCGCAACACATCCCCTATCTGCAGCAGTTGCAGAACGCATTTCCTGGAAAGGTTTAATAATTGCTATAGTTATGTAATTCTACAACTGACACATGGCACTCTTACAAATACACACTATCATGGATCTCATGTAATATTGAAACATTGTAAAACAAAATAAAGGTTTTATTAGCAGAAGTATGAAAGAACTTTTCAAAAGTAAATATAGAAAATGCAGCTATGATGAGATATCAGTACCCTAGCCTCCAGTTCATGAGGAGTCTCTTTAACAAATGGGTGTTCCAGAAGAGCTGGCCAAGTTAATCGATTTTGAGGTACCTGTTTCCCAATAAGAAAACACCAGTTAACACTCAAGGTTAGCAGAAATAACCATTGAAACTATTCAACTGAAAAGGCCATAATTTCAAATTGTATAGCAAACCTTATTGAGCAGTCCCTTAAGAAAGTTTTTAAAACTTGGACTCATGTTGTCAGGATATTTAACTGGATCCTGAGACATTTCAATGCAGCATTAAATCATACTTTTTATTGACATACCTAACAAAACTCACATAAAATTTGATGACATGTACCTTGACAATGTGCCTGATGAGTGCATATACAGAATTTGTATAAAAAGGAGGCTGGCCTACAAATAATTCATATCTGGTGTGTACACAAAAATAATAATTGTCAACAAATATGGGAAAAAGAAGAGAAATAAGGATGAGGCAGAAAAATGGACCAGCCCAAACAGGCTGTGGAACTTGCTATTCCAATTATATTTATTTGAATTGTGATCTATGGTAAATTGGGATGAGCTACAGAAGTGAATATCCTATAACCTGTACGAAATGCCACATGACAGCAAGGCTAAAGCCGAAATAAGGTAAGAAAGCACATGACATGCAGGAATAGATTAAATTAGAAACCCTCTTGAACTAAGTTAGAGAAGTAAAAGAATTTTTCAATAGCATGGGTAATCTAACAAATCAGTAGCAGAACACTTAAATAGAAACACAAGGAAATATTTTGATTGAAAGATAAAAGAAGGAATGCAGCATACAATATTACTCCAAGAGACCAGAGATCTGCAGTGTGGTTGTAAGGTTGTTCCCGTACTAGTTCAGGTGCCATGTACAGAGGAGTACCTAAGAAACATTAATGAAAACTTCACCGAATGGGCAAAAACAATAGCATAGTTCCTTCAAGATCTTCAGGGAGCGTCTATAAGTTAATCAAGAATTGTAAGCTAACCTTTAATGGATCGCAAAACAACAGTGTTTGTGGACATTGCACGTGCAAACCCAAAATCACAGAGCTGAGACAAACAAGGAAATTTATTAGTTATCTGATACCAGAAATTCACTTATAAGAAACATTAGATGTATAAAGCAGAGAGAGTGGAAGAAAGTAAGAACAATTCACGTAAGAATATGAATTACTTTGTTCAGTTGTTCATATATTTATGTTAACATAGAGATTATCGGTAGAATCAACCTTAACAATAGAACCAGCACCAATGAGAATGTTTTGTGGTTTCATGTCGCGATGGATGATACGGTTGGAATGCAGATAATGCAAAGCCCTCACCTGTAAAATTCAATAAATGAAAATTTTAACTTTATATTAAAGAATAATAAAGAAAAAGTATAAACAGCAACTGGAAAAACTAAACAATCAAATGTGAAATTCAATTGAGACAGGACCTAAAATTCGTAATAAAGAATATACCAGCTGCTTTGCAATAGCTTGAACTTGTTCTTCAGGAAGGCACTTATCATCCTCAAGAATTTCAAATAGTTCACCCTGCATACCAAGAAAATCTTTGGTAGTTCATGCATCTGAACATATTCCACAAAAAGGAAGATATCCTTGTACATCTGGAAGAGTTTCCAAAATAGCAAGCTACAGTAGATAAACTAATGCAGTCATATTGAAGAAAGGGATCAGTACTTGTGCAAATTCTGTGACAACACAGAACTCTTGTGGGCTTTCAAAGGAATCAAGCATTTCAATGATGTTTTCATGCTTCAACTTTCGTAGGATCTGCACATAGAGGAACATTGGATATTAAACAACTAAAAATTGAAAAGGAAATGTCAATCATAAATGATAAACCAAATCAAGGAAGTTCAAGATGTAAACTACATTTGATTTGAGATTAAAAAAAAAAGAGTCCAATACCTCAATTTCTTGCCTTAAATTGTGGATATCTTTGTCACTTTTGCCATGCTTCATAATGAATTTCATTGCAACAGTCTGCAGCAGGGACAAAAACACATCACCGGCATAAACATTAAACACTAAACACAAAGAAGAAGAACGAAAGGAAAAAAATAAATAAATAAAACAATTAAAAGTGCAAAAGGTAATTACCTGACCCGTGTGCTTTCGCCTTCCCTTGTATACCTTCCCAAAGGAACCTTCACCTACAAGCTCAATAACATGGTAGTTCTCGACTCCCATCTTTTAAACCCCCCGCTTTATATCTGTACCCTTTTTGGTCCTGTAAGATAAACAAATACGCAAGAAGTACTAAAATCAATCTGGCGTGGCTCCCATTAGACAAATTCATGAGATTAGAATTTGCAAACTAAATTATTTAAGTGATGGTGATGTTTGATTACCAGTTAACTCCGGAAGCCTCTTCGAGCTGGTTTAATTGAAAATTGATGCAATTCTCAAATGCAAACTCAACCAAACCTAAATTGGCAAAAATATTCACACAAACATAACCAATTTGGGTGTAGAAATTCAAAATAATACCCAAATAAACTGGACCACATATCAGCTTAAATGAAGTAACTAGGAAATGTAATAATAGTAACTTGTACTTCTAGATCCTAAATTCAAAATAAAACAAAAACCCTAATCTTCCTAATGGGTGGTCTGCAATCGGAATTTAAAATCCAACCCAAAAGACAAGAGGGAAACAAATGCGATTGGTTACCAAAGAGAAATGAAGTGAAATAAATGAATCGTGGAATAATTTACCGAGCAAAACGAAAGCAGATTAGGAAAATAACAGATAAAGAAATGCATACAAAACCCTGAAGTTTAATCTGAAATCTGACTGAAAAGGAAATTGCAGATCGTTTTTGGAAAGAGTATCGAAACGTACCTGGAACTCAAGTGAGAGAGAGAGAGAGAGAGAGAGAGAGAGAGAGAGAGAGAGAGATTTGAAAATTGGTATAGACTAGACTGAGAGTGAGAGGGGTCAGGTTTTTGTGGATTTTTCCCGCTCATCTTTTTATTTTCATTTTTCAAGTTTTAATTTGACTCTCTGTGAGCGACGGGTGAGGCTTTGGGCCGTGGGTCTTGTCGTTGGACTTGATTGTCTGTCATTTCACTTTCTATTTCTTATTATTTGAGCGGTCATGGTTAAGTCATGTTAACATTTTATATTGATTTTTTATAGTGGCTAACCGTAACTGCTCAAATGAGAAGGAGATGGAAAGTGGGAGGGCAGACAATCCACGTCCTACATTTATGCCCTAACATTCCCTTTTTTTTTTCTTTAAAAAGGAACTGACTGATGACTTCACCACAGCAATCTACATTTGGGGGCCAAGAATACTCACGAAGACATTTCAGCCTCTTCCTGGGCACCATCATGGGATTCACCAGCGTCAAAAATCAAACCCAAGACATGCCGTGTGGAATATGGACCTGAAATTTATCATCAACCATTGGGGCACCTCGTAGTGGTTAATTGTTCGTTTGTTGGTTGTTGTTGGTTTTTTTTGGGCAACAATTATTCACATTGTCATAATTTCAATATTTAACTAAAATTTAATTATTAATTTACTAAATAACATTGTTAGATGTTGATCATTAAAATGTGACCGAGAAAATAGACCGCCTAAATCAAGTAGCAATGCAAGTTTAGAAGGAAAAAGGAGGAGGTTGGATTATAAAACTCCCAAAATTCCAATTGACTGTTAAAAAAATATCAATTATCAAGTTGTCTCATTTGATATATTGATCGTTCATGCCTTCTTCTTACTTTTTAAGATTTTATAATGTTGTTTGATGGAGTTTAAATCTTCTTCATTAAAATTTGTTTGTGGTATCAATACTTGTGATAAGTTAATTTATCTTTATTTTCTAAATTTATTTAATTGAGAAGATAAGTCAATAAGTTAACACTATTAAGTGGGGTTTAACTGAATGGCTAGGCATCAATAAATGTGATAAGTTAAAAAGTTAACACTTTTTTGACCAAAAAAAAAAGTTAACATTGTTAAGTGCGGTTTAAATAAATGGCTATGTGTCCACAAATCACATCACATAGAGCTTTGTTTGCTGAAGATTTGAACTTTGTTAGATAATCGGAATTTCATTTATTTTTTAGGCTGCTCTTTGAAGATCAACTTTTCAAAAAATTAAAAAAAACCCAAAAATGTTTAATCATCTGTTATGTTGTCATAATTTTTATTTATTTATTTATTTTTAACAACGATATGGGCTAGCAATTATATGGTTCAAATTTACCTTTGGGCTAGCCATAATATTATTCAATTTCGCCGTTAGCGATAATCGAATCTAAGACCTCTCACTTATAAGTAAAGATAAATACCACTAAACCGTAGTATAACCATAATTTTTATATTTAATTAAAATGTGGTTTATTTGTTGGGAAGCAGTTAGATGAAAGTGACTTTCATTTTAAGGTCATATTTATAGATAAATTATTTGTTACCTCACAGTTTGACGTTAGTTTCCTTGACAACATTAAAAAACATTATGCAAAAAACATAAGATAACAGAATCCGACTTTTTGGAGTCTCGTTAGTATTTTTCTAATTCATACGAGAGAGAGAGAGAGAGAGAGAGAGAGAGAGAGAGAGAGAGAGAGAGAGAGTTAGTTGATGTATGGAAGACTAATTGATATGTTGCAAAAAATGGTGACAATAGCATTAGTAAGCAAAAATGACAAATTCCAAGCCCACAGTCACATGATCGGGTATTACTCAAAAGCACTCTCAAGTAAAAACACAAACCCCCAAAAACTTATCTATAAGGAGGCAAACCAAGGTTTAACCAGCAACAACCTAAACCCAAAAATCATCATGTAAAATGACTCTTCTCTCCCCCTCATCATGTAAAAAAAACTATTTCAGTTCCCATTGCCTACCATTTGGTTCGCTGCTACTTCCTGCAACGCAGTTCTTGGCCTCTCTACCGTCTTATCTTCTGTCTTGATCTTCAATTGACTTTTCAGCATTTTCCTTAGCTGCCTTAAACTCTTAGCCTCCAATTCACTCGCCACGCTATCTTTGTCGGTGGCATCCGCACTTGGACGGGGAAACTGAAGCGGAAGCTGCTCAGATTCCGAGGGTGGCAATGTTGGAGCCTTGTCCGAAACTGGATCGCCTTTTACACAAACATCAACTTCAGTGTTATTGACCTCTTGCATCTTAGCCATGGCAACAACTTCTGCTACTTCAGTCACATTACTAGCACCAACCAAACTTTCATCCCCAAATTATTCTCCTTCCTCAGCGACGGCATCATCAGAACCATCTTCTGTCATGGATTCTGTTTCCGAATCGAATTCATCACACTCAACTGATTTTTCATCCGTGGCTTCATCTTCACTAAATTCTCCTTCAGTGCTGTCGTCAGAATGTCTATCTTTGATGGAGTCTGATTCAAAATCGAATTTCTCATACGTTGAGTCTTTGCCACTAAGCATAGGCTGCTGGTCACCAAACAAGCTCAGAGTCAATGGCTCATGCTTATCAGCTTCTTCTGTATTAGCCACATCCTTAAGTTCGTCAGTCTCCCCAGCGACAGATTTCGAGTCAGAATCGTCATTCTCAAGATTTTGATCATCCACCGCAGTGATTTCATCTTCCGGTTTCTCAACAGCAATAGAATGGTCCATGTCCTCAGCAGAAACGTCATCAGAAACTTCGGCAGCCAAAGAGTTTTCTGTTTCTTCATCATTAGGTTCTACAACAATCACAAAACAAAATGGAACCCCAAAATTAGACTCCATAAAATCAGATGCATAAATATATTAGCCATAACAAAATCTCCTTAAACTTACTCTTGTCATATGATGCATCCTTAACTTCTGAAACCACAATGTCATCTGAGGCTGCCTCTGATTCAGATACCTCAAATTCCGGTTCAGATTTTTGCTCGAAATCATCTACTTCGATCACATCGGCCTTGCTATTTTCATCCACATCACCGTTCAACTGTCCTTCATTCTCCAATGGAACTTCAGAAACATCAACTCTCTCTGAGTTCGCCTCTGATATTGCCTGCGTATTAGACCCTGTTTCATAACAACGAATTATGTCAGAGAACATGATTTTCCTTCCTAATTACAAGTAGAAAAAACTTGATATGCAAATGAGCAAACGAATGTCGCTGGACTTACCCTCATCAACTGAGTCATCAGTCTTCTCCGAATCATTGTTAATTTCATTGGAAAGTTCATTCATCTTAAGAGGTGGCATATTGTTCTCATACCCCAGGCTCAAGTTAGCCATGGTCTTTTCTAGCTGCCTAACGGATCGCCTCGTGTTATACATGTTTTTCTGCACGGAAGCTGTCTCCTTCTGGGTCTCTATCTTTTGGCGAGCAGAAGCGGGGAGAGCCCTACTCAGGGTGCTCGGTGCGGCATGAGTCTTAGGAACCACCTCAGCCATTTCCAGGTCCACCATCTCTTCAGCAACTGCTCTCATTGTCCCGCGACGATTGCGTGTCAATGGCTGTGAGCTTTCTAGCTTTTCAATGATTGGCTTTCTTCGAGCGGAGGTTCTTGCAGCAGTGCGAAGGATACTTATTGAGCCGTTCATTGTTTTCTATGGAGATTGATTCAACAACCCTTCAATTCCTTCCACCTGACACAGCAAGACAGACATATTACAAAAAGATACAATTTCAGGCATGTTTAGCTTCAAGAAAATACATGAAAAAAAATCAAATATTTAGATGTTTTCTGATTGGAAAATAGGCATCTGATTCTTGGCAACCAAACAGAATCAGATTTCGGAGAACGATTCCCTGATTTAATTTATCTTAAAAAATTATGATTCAGTTGATATTGAATAGTATTATATAGGTTTGAATCGATATACGAAAGATCCACAAGGATTGAGCTCCAAACGCAGGAAAAATGTTCAATCATTTTTTCCACTTTGGCTCATTTTCTTACCAACCAAACACAAAATAATTTAGAAAATGAGATGTACAATCCAAATTAAATAGATAAAATTGAAACAAGAAAACGACAATCTCCAGCATATTTGAATCTGGAAATGTACCGACTTTGGGGGTTTCACTTTCACATATCAATTTTCTCCGAATCCAAACGGATACGAACTTAAACCAATATTTTATACCGAATCAGGCAAAAGAAGAAAGGGATAAGAGCATTACGAGTTTGAGATTCTTGAGAGAATCAGCCATGGCGACATTTGTGAGGTTGGCTGGGAGTTTGTTCATCTTGCACAGAGTCTTGAGCTCTCTTCTGGAAAGGGTGGAGAAATCCATGGCTGTAGGGAACCCCTATATGATCAAAACAAGCTGTTTTGGTCTTCGAAAGAGAGACAGTTATATGATTCAAAGTGAATAGTGCATAAGCGTTGGAGAAAACAAATGAGCAATCAGGGATATTTATACTAGGAGAGAGACAATTGGAAAACCCTATAAATTGTGACCGTTAGAGCGCAGATTTGAAATTTGAAATTTGTTTATTATATTCCTTTTTTTTAAATTAGGTAAGTGATTGAAAAATTCGACCAGTGATTGAAAAATCATGACAAATTCATATGAATAATTATTTGATGTCCAAAGAATAGCAGTAGCTATTCTTAATTACGAATGGAGATATGTCTAATTATTGAAATTGGAAACTATGATTGGATACGTGTCTCTATGTGATTGGGAGAGTTTAGCAATGAAGTAGTGTTTAATTCGTATTTAGTAAATATACATCGTTGCATTGCATCTTTTACTAGAAAACCTCTCTAAAAAAAGAGCGCTGCTTCAAGAAGAAACCCTAAACTTCATCTCCTTGCCGCCGACCTCTAGCTTCTGCTTGGGGTCGATGGCAGCAACCTTTTCAAACTTGTTTTCCTCATCCTCCTCCTTCTCTCTATCATTCTCTCATGCCCAACACCTGTGATGGCCCCCTTGTCCGTCTGGAATTTGGGGATCTACAGTTGTTCTCCGGAATAAGTGGATGAAGCACAATCTTTAGGCCTTTTGTCTTTTCCCGCACCAGTGGTGTCCTCGTTTCCCGTCAATAAACAGTGGAGCAACCCACCATCTGCGGGTGATGTGGATGGAGTCCTATCTCAGGGTTGTTTGCCCATGTATCGTGGTAATCTGATTTGGAGCCTTTGGGTTATGATTTGGAGCCCTGTGCTCAAGATCTTCCAAAACTTCGAATCAAATTCCAAATTTGGTGGATCTCACATCAACACTTGCTTGCTACTTCGTTTGTGCTTCTCTCCGGTCAAAGACAACTATATGTTGTCACCCCTACAAAGGTTTGGTATCTCTTCAGAATGGTGTTTACACCACCTGACCTTTTTTATGATTGCTTGGTTATGGCATTTAGTTGCCCATTGTGTGCTTGGTATCGGCTGAGGACTAGAAATGTGGTGATCAGTATGGGTGTGGTTTCTTTGGATCTGCAGGTTTGGCACTTTTTTCCCGGCATTGTGACTATGATGGGTTCGAGCCGTGCTTCATGCGGTGGTTTTTCTTGGTTTTTTGGTTCGTTGCCCGTCTTCATTATTTCGCCCGTGTATGCGGCGGGGAAGCTATGTTTAGGGTTATTACGCTTTTTTGTGTGGTCTCTTTGGGGCCTCTACAATTAGGCCTTAGCTTTTGGGCCCTATGTAATTTTTGCTTTAGGTATAGATAGGAACCTTTACTCACGCATTGTGTGCATATGTGGCGTCCTGTCTGTATCGACCCCTTTTTTGGGATTGTTTTTTTTTCTCACTTTCACATGCGGAGTCTTTGTAAATTGTCCTTCTGGACTTTGTTATAAAAATTCCCTTCGACCAATATATATATATATATATATATATATCACTGTATCTACAAAGTATTATACAGTAAATGAATTTGCATTAATTTTGCTTTGGCCCTAATTTAAATATGAATTCATATTAGGATAAATTTAATAATCAAATTAAAATTATCAATCTTTTTTGGATTTCCAACTCGAAAATAATATAATAGCTCTTTTGTTAAGTTAACGAGTTATCTAATTATCATATTGAGTGCCTCAGTCCATCTTCTATTGATCGTATTAGGTTGGATCGAAATTTGATCCTAAATGTATAGAATTAACAAAATGAGAAAATTGCACTTAATCAATAATTAGTCTAGTGTTTAGTTTGATAAAATGATACATTTGCACTAAAGGGTCATAGATAGTTGAGTGTTTATGTCCATATTATGACACGCAAACTTAAAACATTGTGAGGCGGTGTGAGTCGTGTGACCTAGGTCAAAAAATTTCTATTCCAAATTCTTCACTATGTTACTTTTCCTAGTTCGTTAAACATCGAAATTCAATTGAAGCAACATCCAATAAAATTAGAACAATATAGAGGAATAACAATGGGACTTGCTCAAGAACCTGAGAATTTTTTTTGGGTTCAATTGGGCCTAGAATGTTTTTGGGCTTAGAAGTTGTAAAAACTGCAACCCAAACATCTAACCGTCGACGTGTTGAAGAGAAAAATGCTTTCGCAGCACGCGTTGGTTGGGACCAAAAGTCGTCCGATTTCCACGTGGTATTAATCCCCCACAGACGATCGCAGCGACACAACCCACTGTTTGCTTGCCTAGCCAGCCCACCTTCTTCAACCAAACCGTACAATTTTATTTTTTAAAATTTTCCATTTTTATTTTTTTATTTTATTTTTTTACAGAGAGAAAACAAACAGAACAAATAAAATAAGGCATAGAAATGAAAAATCCCCAATTCTGAATGGAAACCCTAGCCCTAACCCCAATTCCTCAAATTGGACCCTCCATTTTCGTAATTCTTCGGATCTTCCTTCCCGCACTATTCCTTGCTGGAGGCTGAGCTCAGCTCCGACTTCCTCCATTTTTCGCCGACCGAGAGAAACACAGAGAGAAAGAAGGGGAAGAGAGAGAGAGAGTGTGTGTGTGTGTGTGTGAGTGCGTGCGTTTATGTGTGTTATGGGTAGTGCGGATTCAGGTACGGGCGATTTCAGCGTAGGATCGATCGTCTGGGTGAGGCGGAGGAACGGGTCCTGGTGGCCGGGGAAGATAGTGGGCCCGGAAGAGCTCTCCACTTCGCATCTCACGTCGCCTCGCTCTGGGACCCCCGTCAAGCTTCTCGGCAGAGAAGATGCCAGTGTGTATGTCTCTCATATTTTTCCCCTTTTCAGTAAATACTTGTTAGTTTTAGCATTTTGGGTTGTGATTAGATGTTTATCTAGAAATCAGCGAAATAATGAAGTTTAGTAAGTGTATTATCATGTTTTAACGGTTTATTGTATGAATGAGCCGTAAAGAATGCGGTTTTTTCTATTTAACTTGAAGAAATCACAACATATTGGAGCAGATGTAGAAACCCATGTCAGAAAATTACTGCAACTTAGGTTTATAAGGCACTGAAGATGATATTATGGAATGGAAAAATATTTGATTAGATGTACAATTCGGAGTCAAATGAAATGTTAAATGCCAGGACTAAACCCCATTCTATGCATACCTTTAGGTAAACCCGGTCATGAAATACTTTGGTTATTTGTCAAAGCATAAATAGCCAAGCTCCAAAAAATCTAGGTCTTTCATATAGAGATGAGAGATTTCTGGCATACGTCTGAACTTTGAGAATTTATGCCTTCTTTGCTTAAACATGTATTTTGATGATAGATAAGGTATATCTTTATTTTGAGAATTTATTTGTTAGTCAGTGAGTGTTTGGAGAAGGGTAACAACAAAATCACGAGAGCAGTGGATTCTCGGAGATGTTGTACTAGTACCATGGAGGCCTTGTCATTATTTCTATGCCATTTTAAATTGTGTTTCAATGTACATACGATTGGTTGTCATATAGAACTATTTAGCAGAATCCTTCAAATGGTTCAGGTCTCCAGAGAATGATTGCATACTGGCCTCTTTTGCCTTATCTACCTAGCGGACATTTTTTTTGTTACAGATTAGTTAAGATGAATTTGATTAACTATGTTTCTTTTATAGAATAGTCTTCTCTTTTCAAACTGGAGTCTGTTCATACTTACTGATTCTTCTACTCATTCTTTTCTCTGGTTTTATGGTTTTACCTACTGCTATAGTAATGGATATTCTGTGGTATTTCTGCTCAGTGACTGGTACAATCTGGAAAAATCCAAGCGTGTTAAGGCATTTCGATGCGGTGAGTTTGATGATTGTATTGAGAAGGCCGAATCAGCGCAGGGTATGCCTATAAAGAAAAGAGAGAAATATGCACGTCGAGAAGATGCTATTCTTCATGCGCTTGAACTTGAGAAGCAGTTATTGAAGAAACAAGGAAAGTTAGGTATAACTTCTGAACGCTTGAACAATAAATTATCTGATGCTGTGAAAAAGGAGTTAGTTATTTCTTCCGGGAGCTTGGGAATTGACAAAGTAAAACTTGAAAATTCCAAATCACCTACGTCTCATAGAAATGACATTATAGGCAGTCCTATATCTTCTGAAAGAGTCGAAGAGGGAAATCAACTAAGTGGTGATGATGATCATTCTGAAGTCGTGCCTCGGATGAGAGGCTTGCAAGACTTTGGTCTCAAAATTGCCCCTTCGAAGCGAAAAATTTCTTCTCTTGCTTTAAACAGTTCTTTGAAACCCACACTTAATGGTAATGTTCAAGCTCTTAGTCGCGGTGGTCTTGGCATGGGAGGAACAAGTCATGTGAATGGTAAACATTCTTTAGAGCAAAGGAAAAGGTCACATGATGGATTAAGTGATGAAATTTTGGTCAAGAGACCTGATAAACGTCGTCCTCTTGTTCAAGTTTTGCAGAATATTGCAAAATTAGCAGTCCCACAGTCCTTGCAACCTGACAGTACTACTCTTTCTACTTCTGTTTCAGGAGTGGAGCCGACGGGAGTTATTTACAAGGCAAAGAGGAGTAAAATTGTATATTTTCCAGCTGAGTCTGGTGAATCCTTGGGGTACGAAGCATCTCCTTCAAACCATGTAGAGATCTCAGCTTCCCCAGTTGGTGCTCGTCCTCATGCGGAGTCCATGATTTCAGAGAACACTTCTGGTTTTACAGGGGATGACTCTGATTCTTCTGAAACTGATACTTCTGAGTCCGGGTCGGATTCATCTGAGACCGAACCAGATATGGATGAAGACATGCCTTTACTTTCAGGTTCAGCTTTTTACTATCTTTATATTTTGAAATTCCATGGGTTATTAGTTGCCAGATTGTCTGTTATAAAATAGTTCCACTGTTCATATTTGTTGGAAAGTTCAGCTCTATGCTTCTTATTTATAATATGTATGTTACATGATAGGATGAATTCTTTTTGCATTTACCTCCTTTAATGTTTGGTATGCGTATTTTGATCTTCCAGGGAAGCTGTGATGTGTAGCATGTTTCTCTTATCTTAATGCGCAGATTGTGATTCAGCAGTTATGCTTTTAAGTGTTTGCACTGAAACTACAATCTATTGTTTTAACTTAAATGAAGTATATCCTTCTTAATTCTACCTTATTTTTATTGTTTATATTTGTAAGTATGTGCTGTTATAAATTGTGGAATATGCACTCTATGCTATTGGGTTGGTCTCAATGAGCTTTGGCCTCAAGTGTTCATGATGGTTTCGCCACTTCTTTATCAACACCCTCTAAATTTTGTCTGTACATCTATCTACAGAACCAGAAGTGGGAAGATATGGAGCACAAGAACACAGAATCATGGTTGGTGAGGAGCCTGATGAATTATCGCATTCTGGTGATATGTCTCATCCCTATAGTCATGACTCTCTATTTGCTAGTGGAGCTGTGTCCAAATGGCAGCTGAAAGGGAAAAGGAATATCCGCAATCTTACAAAAAAGTCTATGGATGCAACTTACGGAAAGGGCTATAACTATGGATTGTATTCTGAAGAAAAGGTATGTGCTTTCATCTAAAGCATTCTTAAATCTCAAGTTTATGTGATACATTGATTTTAATGATTATCATCATAGGGCTAATGTGGATAGTAATGATTTTCAGACTGAGTTTATTGGACTGGAAGATGAATACTCCATGGCATCAAGAGCTGCAGCAAGACGTCGAAACACTGTTGGTCAGAATATGATTGATTGGGAGGACTGGACCTGGGAGGATAGGTCTGCTTGGAACGAGTACTGGGACATCAAAAAAGAGCGCTTTCACCCGGTATATGATGGCCGTCATCATTATCGCAGGAGGCCAAAATACTTGATAGATGTTGACTTGAAGGTCCAGGCAAGTTACCAAAAGGAGCCTGTTCCAATTGTTTCTCTGATGAGTAAGTTAAATGGGAAGGCAATTATAGGGCACCCAATCCAAATTGAAGCTGTAGAAGATGGTTCATCCAACTCGCTTCTTTCAACAGTTGATGAATTTGGTGAAGAGGCAATTGACAATAATGGGGTTGCAACTCTTCCACATGCATGGAGGACGGCAAGGAGGACAGCAAATGTTCGAGTCCCACGCCCTCATTTATCATGTGCATTGGATGGTGATGAAACTGCTGACTACCCTCCCTTTTCAGATGAAGAAAGCAGACCACCATTTAAGAAACTAAATATAGGGAGTTTCAGTAACAGGGCAAGCCAGGGCAAAAGGAGCCTACCTAACAACTCTCGGCATCCCACTGATAGAAAGTTCTCAAAAAAGGCGGCCAAGAAAGTGATCTTATCGTCAAGCCAGAAAACAAGGACCATATCTTCAATACCCGTTGAACAGAATTTTAGTAACAAGCGAATGCATCATGATAGCAGTAGTTATCAAAGGGAAGGGCTGATCAAACCGGAGTCGGAGTCTTCTGGGGCAGCTACTACTGTAGCTTGCATACCTGTGAAATTAGTATTCAGTAGGTTACTTGAGAAGATCAATAGGCCGCCATCAAAAGCAGTTAGTACGGTTTTATTGAATAGCGAAAAGGAGAGAAATTCATGATAGATTTTACTTGTACATTGTTATATGGTACAATAAGTTCATATTGCTAGCACCATATTTTACTGCTATTCTCTTCTTTCTGGATGAGCACTACCCACCAGGGTCCAGGACACTAGAAGAAAACCGAGTTTTTCTGCCGTCTATTGGAATAATCAGAGGAAGCACGTAACCGACACGAGGAAGCAGCCATGGAAGTGCACAGAGGGGTTGTCAACTGCATTGCATTTTGCTGGATATGGAATTCTGGGGATGTGAAGGAACTAAGGTTATGTTAGGGAGGAAGGACGTAGGTATAGATAGAATTCATAGGAAAATGTACATCTAATTCCATACAAGGTTATTAATATGTATCTTGGCTGTTTTTCATTGACTAATTTAAGTAATAATATATAGCTATTAAAGTGGGGGAACGTGTTCTGTGAAGTTCCATTTGTCTTGTTATCAGATTAATGTGTTGAAAGAGATGAAGTCCACTTTGTGTGTGTTGCTGATATTTCATTCGTTTAAAAGGCTCAAGCATTTCGAATAGGAAATGATTTCTGCGCATATTCTCCTTAAGAAATGCTAAGGTCTCTTTAAGAAAAAAGAAGGGATTTTTCATGTAGTCTTTACTATTTGATTTTTTGGCATGATGTTTTGTAGTGTTGGCTATAACTGACGTTAACTGTGAAGTGATAGAGTATTAACAAAAACTTCTACTTTGAGAGAATCCACTTAGCATTTCTCATTGTCTTTTTGCGGACCTTTTCTATTTTCTTACTTTGATTTTCGAGGTATATATGTAGAAGTAAATTGGATTGTTGGTCAATAAAAGTCAGCTCTGTTAGAAATTCTTGAATTAAAAATTGTAGTGATTAATTTAATTATGGTTATCAAGTTAAAAATTCATTAAAATTGACAAAATATTCCGTCAATTCCGTAAATAAATTCTTAAAAAATTGTGCAGGTAAAAAAGAAATTTTTAATACAAACGATATTGCTACTATGAAATAACATTATAAAGAGAAAATAAATAAATAAACTCAAGATACATTGAATTAAAGAAGTAACCACGAAAACGATACTCTAAAATAACATTATTTTAATACAAATGAAATAAGTTGCACGTGCCTAAAATTTTCCTTCAAAATTGCTCGTGTCAAAATGTAGCCTAACCCATTTAAGTTGGGTTGATTTAGACGGTGGGCAGTGAAATTACGATATTGGGTCAGCCCAGCTTTTATATATCAATTACAGTTGACACGGACTGGTTCAATACTACACTGAATACAAAAACGTTAAAGAGTCTTTGTCTCGTTCACAGGCAGAGAGAGGAAGTTAGAGAGAGAGCGGGAAAGCTTGGAACTTCATCGGAGAGAGAGAGAGAGAGAGATAGCGGGGAAAGCTTGGAACTTCTTCGGAGAGGGACAGAGTGCTGCATTGGTGAGTTCATCTTCCTCCATACTGTTCACAAGAATGTTGTGTTTCTTGATAACATGTTGACGATCAAAATCTGTTGCGATCAAATGTGACCTGCGTTCTTTAATTCTTTTTTTTTTCTGAATTAAATGTTGGTTATTGCACAGAGGATTATATGTTAAGCTCTAGTGGATTAACACTTTTCATTTTCTTTCTTTTGATAATCTCATGGAAAACAATCGATGGAAAATAATGATTAGAGCTTCAGAAAGTTCACTTAAGCATTGGAATTAATTGTGGTTTTTTGCTTATTTTTTTTCTTTTGCTTAATTTCATCGAAAGATTGTTTATTTTCTGGTAATTATGTTTGTTTTTTTATAATAATTGTGATTCTGTAATCTTCATACGCAGATATATGCTTCGGGTTCGATCAGTTCAAGAAATTGTAATAGATTATAGATGAACTGGACAAGGTTTTCCACCAAGATTTACAAAACTTGTGCAGCAGATTCCAAATGTGGATCCTCATTCTGTCATACTAGAAAACCCCATCACAATGCTACTGACGACATTGAAAGCATTCCGGTCCGCTGTGGTTTTCAGTCTCAAAGAGGAAACTTACCTGCTACTTCATGGCCTCGGGATGGATCCTGTGTTGCTACTGTCTCAAAAGATTTTCAAGATTCTGAGCAGAGGTTATTTGGATCAAGAAATGTAATTTCGAGGTTTAATGGAAATTCTGTGTGGTCAAAACAGAGCCCGGTATCTTTGTCTCGTCAGTTTGGACACAAAGCTGGTAGTGGTGGTGATCCTGAATTGACTAGGGACTTCTTTGTACAGCTCTGGGTTGCAGATAGGAAAATGGAACAGTCTAAAAGAAACGGAAGAGGGAAAGCTGTGAAGTATTATAGTAAACAAATACCGTACCACTATTCATCCTACAGATGGTGTCCAAGTGCACCTTTCAGTCAAGCAGCCTCTTTTGATGAGGATGAACCCGATATGAAGCAACCGCCTACAAGCCAATCTGTCTCGGGATATCTGAAGCCAGAATCTCCAGAAGAGGTCAATTTTTTGCTCCCTATTTCTTTTTCCACTCTTAGAATTACAGCTTGTCAGTTTATCCACATAGATGCAATCACCTAATTTGCCATGCTCCCCTGGTATTGTTTTGTAGTAGGTATCGTTGTTTAAACTTTCAACTATGGTATGCTTTGAAAGGGTAGCAACTGAAATGTGATTTTTGCTGCTGTTAGAGACATTCGCTTATATAACTACGCTATAATTGTTTGCCACAATTTTTTACTTATGATCATCCTTCTATGTCTCTACTTTCTACTATCCAAGTCGTTCCTTCTTGTGCCTAGTTTGAGTAACATAAAATGTCTTACTTGCCATTCGTTTTATTTTTTAGGCCCAGGTGATGCCTCTTCTTGCTAGATCAAGTCTGCTGATTACTAGGGAGATAGAGTGGGTAAATCTTACTCTTGGGTTTGAGCAGGTGATTCTTTGCCCTATTATTGTTCTTCCAGGGACTAGTTTGTATGTACATATTGTCATGGCCAGAAGGCTAAGAATATGTGCTTCGGTGCTTGACATATTTGCTGGTTCTAAAACTGTCGACTTCTATTAAAAACTCTTGGTTTTCTTTATGTTTGCCCCCTTCCCCTCAAATTGTTGGCCTTGAATGTTCAGAAAATATTTTATAAATTTAATAGGTCTGATGCGTCTTCCACATATCTTTTGAGAACCAAGTCAGTTGTAAAAGTTTGTAGAATTCTTCGTCTAAGCAGCTCTCTCTCTCTCTCTCTCTCTCTCCCTCTCTCTCTCTCTCTCTCTCTATATATATATATATATACACATATCATTTTCACTCTATCTAACATTTATTGGGCATTTTATTTTTCAGTTCGTCTTCTTGCTTCTGGTGGTACTCTAGTTACTAATTGTATTTGACATAATTCCAGGAAAATCGGTATGCAATAGTGGATGTGTGCTACCCAGAGTCAGTGAGTAATCATTCTAGTTCACATCACTATTGGTTCCCATACAAGAAGTTTAGGTTTTAAACTAATGGACCATTTCCTGTTAATGTTCTTTTTGTAGCCTGTTGGTTTTATTCGTGAGAAGAGTCAGTTTATTGGTAGACAGGTACTTTCTAACCCAATATTTACATTTTTGGCTGATAATCTTTCATGTACAGTTATGCAGCTTGAACATGACATAGTTATTTAGTTACTTCATTTTGAATATTAATCTTGTTATTGATATGCTGATTCAATTATAAAATTACCTCCTTTTGACTACTGATTGCTTCTTGTGCTTTATGTTATCTTATAGAGGTTTTTCTGTGCTGGTGTTTGCTTTTCATTTTGCAGTTGCTTCGCCTCAGGCGCCCTTTTGTTGCTCATGTAACTGATGCCATGTGTAATGAGCTCTTTAGGGTGAGGATATGGAGCATTTATTTGTGTCCTTTTTTTGTTGGAAAAATGCATTCTGAATATACTGACATATCAGTTTGATCTCTCATTTTGTCTTATTTAGGTTCGCAGGCCTTTTTGGTGGATAACCAGCTCAATTTATGTAGAGATCAACAGTAAGGTTGGAAAGCTTGACATAACTTATCTGTTGGTCGCCACAGCAGTTAAAAGAGATTGTTGAGCATGTGAATTAGCATTCAGATTGTTGATGGTGTTGGATATCTGTTACTTTCTAGGAAATCGGTGTGGTTCACAGACGATGGCATCTTTGGAGGAGGGTGTATGATTTGTATCTAGGGTAATTTCCAAATGCTACTTTATTTTAATGCAGTGTTTATTTGATTCAGAATGAGTTACTTGGTTGTTGTAGGAATAAGCAGTTTGCAGTTGTAGAAAATCCTGGCTTCTGGCATTGGACTTTTAGTTTGAAGGACATTGACGACAAAGTTTTGGCTGAGATACATCGTGAATGGAGGGGTTTCGGCTTTGAGGTTTGTTTTCTTTTTCTTTCTTTTTTTCCATTGTATCAATGTATATAACTGCGGTCAAACATACAACATTAATATCTTATGAAGAAAGTATTTTATGTTTTGAAAGATGCATTTAGGGACCTAGATATCTTGTGATTATTTATGGTAAACTTGATCTTATCAAATTATGAATCTTTTAATTTTGGTTCAGTCTTTATGTCCTTAAACCTCAAAGCATTAGGTACCGTATTTGATCCCGCACGGATGTGTACACCCTTTGGATTGGAGGGTCTACACCTGCCCTTGGGGATATTTAGTTGGATTGAAGACCCAGATACCTCAAGTTATGAAAAAAAACATATTGGGTTTGAGATAATTCTCTGTCCCAACACTCACAAAAGCTTAATGCTGTATATCTTCTTTTACCAAAGATCTTTTATATTTGTATTTTTCAGTTAAGCTATTAGATTTTATGTGGCATTGTTCGCAAATTATGTTGTAGATTTACCAACTGATGTTTTACTATACTTCCATATCATTCAGATTTTCACTGATGCGGGGCAATATGTGATTCGGTTTGGGAGTTCTGATGCCAGCTCCATCACTGGTTCTGCTAGATTGGTAGAGTACCCAATCAGAAAAACAATGTTCTGTTTGATTTGATCTATTCCATTTAATATTCTTGCTACTTTTTCTCATTAATTATTTTATGGCAGATTAACGATTTGGAAGTCATTCGACCACTGACTCTGTTAGAGAGAGCTGTAACTGTTGCTCTTGCTGTATCGTTGGACAACGACTATTTCTCAAGACACGGTGGATGGTAAGCCAAAATCCAAATGACTGTTTCTTAAGAAACCATGGCTAGAATGTTCATTGTTAGCTCAGACCTTTGTGTGTATCTGTACATCCTGACTTGGTACGAATCACTGGCGTGTGCCATACAAATTTAGAAAATTCCGATCTATAGACTCAGGCACTCCAACTTCTGTCATCTTCCATTGTTTCAATAGTCCCATCTTTGAAATCTATGGGAAATTTGGAAAAATAGCCAAAATTTGGCTTTGTCTATAATTTTGGCCTTCCGTTTTGGCTTATGATAATTGTAAACCGAAAGTTGGCATGAAAGTACTCGGATACCTTAATTATTAGAAACTTATTTCCTTTTCCGTCATTTCCCCTTCCCCACCCCCCCCCCCCCCTCCCTATACTCTCTTCAGTGCCGACCAACTTCCATTTTCTTGATCTACTTGCGCAAACTACCGCCATAACTGGTACCATATTTCCCAACATACTCCTCTGAACTTTTCCGATCCTTCCAGCGTGTATGTATACCTCTTCAGCTATAGAAGGAACAGACTTTATGATTTTATTGAAAGAGAAAACGAATTAACAATCAACGTAGCTTTGATGCTTAAAAGCCTGCAACAACGGGAACACATGGCACCCAATTAACTTGCAGTAGCGTTTGTATAAAACTTTAGATATTTCTAAGTCGATCATTGATTGATCGATCAAGATGCAGACTTTGTAAAACAGTAAATATTACGAAAACATGTAAAGAAGAAAGAGTGTGTCATTTGCACACGACAAATAAATTGAAATGTTACTCTGCAGAAACAATCAACATAGCTTAAAACAATCTTGTACTATGAATGAGCTTCTTAAAAATTAACTTTCATGGTGAGTGTAGATCATAATACTTAGGATTACGGCAGTAGGGAAGAAGAGAAGGAAAGATGCAGTTGATGAGATGCGAGGGGGAAAAAACTTGGCGGTATAAGCGTGCTTGAAGAGGGGAAGAGAGATGTGGTTTAGGGTAAGATTGTCACAAATCAAAAGAGTTGGCTAAAATTCTATATGGGACCTGAATTTTGACGATTCTCCAAATTTCCCGAAATCTTATGTTCTTTTAGTCTTTATACCATGTATGTATTGGAGTCTTGGAGGCTGTTTCAGTACTTAGAATGCTATATCTATCCTCGTTGCCTATTGAAAACGAGTTGAAAATGCAGGCTGATGTTTTTTTGTCTGTGTTGTGCGTGCGTGTTTTTCTTGTTTCGGTTCCAGGGGATTGCCATTTTATGAAGTAGGAGAATAGGTCTGGCTGGCTGTATGCAGACGAAATGAAAATCCGTATGGTTATGTGTTCATTCTTACAGGCGAGGGCTCTCAAAGACGAGGCCTTTCTGGCTGCATTTAGACGGGTGACTCTAGCGGGTGATGCGCTGTTTTTCTTGTTTATTTATGAACACATTGTTGTACTTGAAGTCGTGAAGTGCCCGAGTGTGATGATGAATGAGGATGAATTGTAAATTGGCATATCTTGGTGTTCAAAGTGGATCATTCTTCTAATCCTCGATTAGAAACTTCTTATTAACTTCGGGAGGTGTATTCAATTGGGATTTTGAGAGATTTTAATTCTTTTAATGAATCTAAGGAATATTCAATAAGGATTTTAAGTGATTCTCTGAAATTCAAGGTGTATTCAATTAGAATTTTAAGTTAGTTTATTAAAATTATTAGAAATCCGAGTGATGTCTATTAGCAAATTTGTTGCACCTTTCACAATCATTCAATCAGGAGGCGTTTATTGCATTTACTATTCGGCCTCTGGAATCACGCAAGAAAAATGCTAAGGACTCTCAAAGTGAGATTTTCTATTAATTTTCTACAGCTTAATAATTTAATTATTATGCTAACATTATAAAACGTTGTGCAAAAATATGAAGTGGCAAATAATCCAGTCAGTTTCATTTTTAAGAAAATCTCCTTAGCATTTTTTATCCGTGAATCAAACCAAACGGGTGGTTACCATTAAGTGTCAAATTGTCAGCCTTTATGCAAATTACCAAACATTTGCATAGCTAGCGATTAAGGAGAATTTTAACGAAAAATCTATGTTACTATTTATTTTAACGAAAAATCACATTTTCACGCTAAAAAATCAATCATGATAGTATTAACTTTAGTCCGGTCAAGATTTAAGGTTGACTTTTGAGTGAGAAAGACAAAGCAAAAGGTGAGAGAGGAAGGCGGGGAGCCGTCGCGTGTAAATTCACCAACCAACATATGATGATTCATGAAGTTTGAAGAAGAAAAGCAGCATTCTTTGTAGATTCATTCGATCGGTAAGCGCGACGAACATGGCTTCAGCTCTTGGCGGAGGTATTGCTTTGCTTTGGCTGAATTTAAAATTTAAATTTCTTTTGTAAAAGTTGGGAGAATTTTGATATCTGGGTTTGTTTGGAAATTTAATTTAATTTCCAATACGCGTCTTGTGAAATTGATTGGTTGTGAATTGTACAGGGATGGTTGTTGTGATCATGGGAGTCAGTGGTGCTGGCAAATCGTAAGCCTTTGATCTCACCTTTTGTTATTTTTCATTTCTCTGTAAATATATACGTAACATGGTAGCATTCATGTGTTCATCATATCTATCGTTCTCGAGAATCCTATCAAACTAGCATTTACATGAACCCGAGGTCCTGTGTTCGATTACCCCTCCCCCAATTTGCTTGTATATGGAAAAACAACCAACATTCTTCAGAAGCACAACTACATACTGGATCCTAGTGACTTTCTCAAATGCCTTGGTGTGATTGGATTTAGATACAACGGCATCACTTAAGAAAGTTGTGGTTTGTTATATTTGATCTTCGAATGTTGTAGTTTCTGCTTCTTATGCATTCCGTTATGTTGTTCAACAGCACGATAGGTGAGATGCTGGCGAAAGAGATAAATTCTAGCTTTATAGATGCAGATGATTTCCACCCTCAATCAAACAAAGGTAGGTGCTGGTGTGTAGTTTTATATTCGATGTTGGCAACTTTTCTAGTTTCTAATCGATCTTTTATCTTCCTGTAATCAGAAAAGATGCGTAAAGGGATCCCTCTCACAGAAGAAGACCGGATTCCTTGGCTTGAGACACTTCGAAATAGTGTAAGAGACAAGTTGGTCGCTGGAGGAACTGTGATTCTTGGGTGTTCGGCTCTGCAGAAGCGATACAGAGAGATTTTAAGATCTGCCGACCCTAATTATAAACCGGGAAGTTGCGCCAGTTTGGTGAAGTTCGTCTTGTTGGATGCTCAGGCAGAGGTGCTGGCTGCTAGATTAGAGAAAAGAATCGCGGAAGGGAAGCATTTCATGTCACCTGCACTTTTGCAGTCTCAGTTGGGGTTGCTTCAGATTGATGATTCTGAGGGAATACTTAAAGTTGATGCTACTTTAAGCCCTCAAGAAATTGTAAACACCATTCATCAAAGATTGCTTTTCGATTAGTTGATGCTACTTTAAGCCCTTAAGAAATTGTAAACACCATTCAAAGATTGCTTTTCGATTTAAGAGTTCAGAATTGTAATCATTAGGCCTGTTTAGCAGCAGCCTAGTACGACACTGTAGATTTCTTCCGGTTCAAAACGTTCTACATATCTGTAATCTGAGTATTTCGTCGATTAATATGCATTCCTATTCCCGTCTCTTTCTCTGGTTTAACCATGGACAGGAAAAAGTCTCACAAGTGCTGGAAAAAAAACCCTGTACAAATGAAACGTAATGTACGTAGCAGAAGTATCCAACTTAGAGAGAGAGAGAGAGAGAGAGAGAGAGAGAGAGAGAGAGAGAGCACAAACACACAAAAGTTAAGTGGTTCGGCAATGTGCCTACGTCCACAGGAAAGGGAGACTGAAAATCCATTACTAATTAATTACAAGGATTTCCTATTTTCTATCACCCTTTTTATACAGGGGGAGTTGTACAAGGAATGTGGACTGAGATTGCCCTGTGCTGCAGTCTGAGACTATTGATGAAGAACACTAACTTGCGCTGCTCCGAAGCAAGGATATAATTTCTTATGTTCTTGAATCTTGATCAGCGGTACGATTCTCAAAGAAAGAATACTGCAGCTCCATCTGATGTAAATGTGCAAATATGATTCAAAGGAACCCTAAACCCCTTCTCATGTTCTTGATCACCGAATGCGGTTCAAATGAGCAAAGGGCTCAGGGTTAGCTTTGGGAGCTGGTTTAGCCACCTCAGGGACCCCAAAAACGTTCCAAAACCTGAGTGTTTCATCACCAGCTGCTGATGCAACTGTGCAACCATCGGGGCTCTGCAGATAATTCACAACATGAAAGGATTTAGTTTTATGTCTGGACGGGGAACATAGCTTATATACTCAATTCCATTATAAGGTTGTCAGATTAATTACCTGAGCCATATAAAGAACTCTAGAAGTATGGCCAGTGAGCTCGGCAATTTTAGCCATCGACGGGTATTTCCAAAGAGTGAGCTGATTCTGAGTAAACCCATGTGAGCTAAGCAATTCCCTTTCGTTCTTGTTCCACAGCAAAGAACAGACCTGAGAGCCAGTGTCGACCGAGTTCAAGCATGCACCTGTGTGAGTGTTCCAAAATTTTATGCACCGGTCACCCCCGCCTCCACCAGAAGCCAATAAATTGCCCTGGAAAGGACACCAAGCCAGGGCTTTCACTGCAGCTGTATGATCTTCAAGTCTGTGAAGCCACTGAGTTGGTGAATTTGAAGATGCCACTGATCTGTCCCATATATGGAGAAGGTTGTCGTTTCCTCCGCTAGCCAATTGCTGGCCTGAGGCCGACCACTTCAGTCCACAAACCTCTTGCTCATGTCCTCTGTATGTCTCAACAATGTGTGATCTAATTCTTACATCATTGTTCACAATGCAAGCGTCCATCCCTCCAGTTGTAAGAATGTGGTTGTTCCATGCCAAAGAGCCTACTCGTGATCGGTGGCAACCTCTCAATGTTCTCAGCTACAGAAGGAAACAACATCACAAGAAATGTTAGTAAAATTGGCCACAATGTAACATAAAACCGAAGAGGAATATGACAACCAAACCAACCAACCTGCTTATTGGCAGTCGAATCCCATAACTGTACTTCAGAATTGTCCAGTCCAATAGCAATGTGGCGCCCATCAGGAGCCCAGCTGACGCTGGTCACCGATCCAACTTCATCCTCAAATGTGACCAGTTCCGAAGTAGAACCATTGGTAGCATCCCACAAATAAACTGTGTTTGCAAGAGCTATTGCGAGGACATTGCAGCTCCCCCAATCCAACAAGTTGAGGTAGTAATCATCCACAAGGTCCGGAGCATCCAATGTCTTCTCCGAAGTCTGAATATTGCATCAAATCATTAGCAGTCAGTTAAACAACACAACAAATTTTCAGAGTCAAGTTCAAGCAAATATGTTCATCAGATCAAAACAAAAAACATATACGCACTTGAGGAATGTGTCTTCGGGGCTTTGCCGGTTTATCCTGTTGCAGAGAAGAGAACTCGCGCGGGAACATCTCAACAGGGGCAGGTGGCTTGTTCTTGAATGCAAGGATTCTAGTCCGGTTCATGTTCATTGCCTCTGCCAACTGCTTCCGATAGGCCTCTCTGGATGGGGAAGAGACAGCTGGGTTTTCCTTACCTTTCCTACCTTCCGTTAGCATCATGTTCGCGAAATCAAAATCCATTGCTGACCTGTTTGGTATGAACCTGTCCAACTGGTAAGGTAATTGCAAAAGATGCATATCAGAACATCGGTCAATTAAAGAACCCTAATTACAGAAATCAATTAGATATCAGATCCCAAATCCAGATGAACCCCAAACCCAAACCATATATACCAACCAATAACAAATATCCAAATCAAAGTAAAACAGATCCCTAATTTCCGAAATCAAATTGATTGAACCCTAATAAAGAACAGAATCCCAAATTTCCGAAATCAAATCAATTGAACCGTGAAGAAAAATCTATTCGGTATAAAATTAAAAACTCACGTTTTCCCGAGAATTCCTTCGCTGAAGAAACTGTTCTTGAAGAGGGCACCTAGACTGCGACTTCATGTTAGGTGAGGAACCCATTGATCCTGCATCCATTATGTAAAAATACCCACACAATATATATATGTATATATGCGAAAACTAAAAGAGCAAAATTTAAAAATCCTGCAAAAAATGTTAGTTCACAAAACCAATCCTGCAAAAAAGGGTTAGATTCAAGAAATCCCAAATAAAGAAAACTGGAGGGCGCTTGATGTGATTGGTCTCTGAGCGTTGCAAAGAATTGCGATTTCAGAGAGAGAGAGTGAGTGAGTAATGCTGGGTTGAATTAGTGGGTTTATATAGCGATAAGATGAAGGGGATGGCAGATGGGCTAGGGTTGTGGAATGCTTGCAACGGCTATGTATCCATAGAGCCGTTGAAAACTTGTGTGACGGAAAATACCCCTGCGTTTGGTCAGATACAGCACACCGTTTGAGTTCCCTATCTAGTAATTTTAATTTTTTTAATGGAAAATCCCTAATCATAATTATTACGGATATCAATTATTCAATTGTGTCTCATTAACTTTATTAATGCAATATCTAGCATTATTATTTTCTTTTTATGAAAGTCAAGATCTGACATTTTTCAAGAAACTTAAATGGCAGATACACGATAGTTTTTTTAAAGAGCTAATAATTTTTTTTTTTAATTTATAGCTCCACAACACTTATCTTTCCTAGGATCGGGAAGACTCACAGAGCAATTCTTTTCAATTTTATAGTTTTTTTTTTATATATAGGATTTCACAAGTTTTGAATCAACTTATTTTGTTGTATGCTTTCTGCATTAGTATGTTGCAATATTGTATTAATAATTGAATTCATTATTTCTAGTTTTTATATATATTATTTTGTAAAGAAAGAAAGCACATGAATCAAAATAGGTGTGTGTTGTTACTTTATATTTGTCCATCTTCTTCAATTTATCCAATTTAAAGGCCGAAAACTAAAAAGGTGTAGAAGAAGTAAAAAATTGTGTGTGAATATCACACCTCATCAAAATATCTCATTTAGTCCATTTGCGCCAAAACCAATATAAAAACTAGAGATCATGAATCAAGACTTAGTCCATCAGAGTCCATCCATGTTTCTCACTGCCTGTGAGCCTTTCAATCTTGGGTTTTTCCGGTGGCACCAGCCCTAGCTTCAGTTGGGGTCGGCTATTGTGTCTTTTCATTTTTCTTTTCCTTCTTCTCTCCCTACCTCTACAATTTTCTCTTCTCAATTTTATCTCTGGTCTCCCTTGTTCCTCTACTCTTGAGGGTATACCTCTTCCCTGCCCATCTTCGATCCGTTTGTCAGCCATGTTTCTTTATGAGATTGTGTGTTGAGTTTCGGCAGTTGCTCCAACTCGGATGGTACAACCACAACCACTTTCTCCTTGTAATCTGTCGGTTTCGATATAGTCGTTCGTGAGTTTCCACGAACTTCATCGGCTTTGCTCACTTGGCTGCCGATTATCCCTTGTTTATGGCTGTGCTCTTGTAGCAACTTGTGGTTGGCGGTGGCATCTGTGGAGGCTTTACTGGACGGAGGAGGGGAATCGACCGTTGGACCTGTTTCAGAGGGTGGAGATAGCTGTGGAAGCTTTTGGCAGAAGCTATGTAGTTTTTGGGCCTTTCTTATTTTTTCCTTTAATTTTAGGTTTTTGTTTTGTTGTATTTAAAGTGTGTGTTAGGCCTTTGTTGTAAACTGTGGTCTTTGTAATAAAATTTCCTTTGACAAAAAAAAGAAAAGAAAAAAGTAATCAATACAGCTACTATTCAAACACATTCGGTTTCTTGGACAGTACCGTATGCACAAAATTAAAAACAATCCTAAGAAATCTACCGACAAAACGAATACACGGATTATAGAGCTATGCCACCAGCACGCTGCTACGAGAAAGCAACCCATTTCCTAGAATTCCAACCATTACATCTTCAGAGACTGATCATAGGCTCATACCATAAAGTCTAATGATGTGAGCCCCGGATCATGTGAACTGCCGCCTCATGAACGTGTCTTCATGGACGAATACTGGTTCTTGGGTAGTAGTATTCTGTGGTGGCATCTGAGGTTGCCCCATAGCTATTGCCCCTTGATTAGGGGTGGAACCACCCCATGAAGGATCACTGTTCTTTACTGAATTTAAGGTGACATAGTAGACAATTCCGAGTACCACACTTGCCATTGACAAAAGGGCACCTCCGGCAAACACTCCGGGTTTCACAACGTAACAGTAGTAGTTGCCAAAGTACATGCTTTCTAGACTGTGTCGGTCATTGAGTGCGGCACCAGTGAGGAGCAGAAGAAACGCTATAACAAATGCGAACCTGCACCAGTTTGGAGATTGGAGTAAACAGTAAAACACATTCATTGCCAATCCAGTTAAAACAGATGGACACGTTGCAAAAGCGAACTCAAATCATACAGATACAAGTTGCCATTTTCTCTTAGAAAGAAATGCGCATGTGCTTTTTGACAAGAAACAACAGCAGCAACAGGAATAGTAAGAAACTGGCAATATAACAAAACAATGAATTAACCCATCTTGTTTAACCAATCAGGCTTTTCGATTAGCAGCCTAGTCATTTTCCTCATGAATGATACCACAAGTTGTAGTTGAGAATTACCAGGACAAAACAAAGCAGAACAGTGCTACTGTCCAGTTAGAGTTGGAAGGCTGCTGAGGGCTCCTTTTGCAACAAATGCACCCAGAAAATACATTTATAATTATTTGAGCTAACAAAAGAGCCATTGCCGCAGTTACACCAAGTCCAAGAGCCGGACTCCGAGGGTATTCACATTGAGCAGTTGAGACAAACTGAACCTGAGAACCCTGCACATTAGAAAATGAAGTAACAGAACATTTTCAGCATCGACTCCACTATGCAAACTGAATGCCAACAAAACAGGAAAAAGCCGAAGAAGAAAATAAAATAAACTTAGCATGAAGAGGCACTTGCTTAAAGGTTAGAACAATCACTCCATACTGAAAACTGACAACTTGTGAGAATATTCTAAACAGATTGAGTCCATCGACAATAACTGCCGAATGGAGAGGGAAGGCGTAAATCTCTCAGTCTCTCCATTAATCTCCATCTCAGATTCTCACATGAACACAACTCTTTTGACATTAGAGTTCAAAATGAGCTATTACCATTATGTGCAACAAAAGGATGACTGAAATGAAATGATAGAGCCTAAACTCGGATTTGAGAGGATTTTAAAAGATTTTAAAATTCTAGTGTAGTCAGTTAAAAGATTTTAGTTTCAAGTCTTTTGGAAGCCCGAAAGTTGAAGCATTGAAGTCAAATAAATAATTGAAATTTGGAAGTTAAGGTAAAGGCATCGGAAGTCAACACTACATAAGATATTAGTTTCAAGTCTTACCGAAAGGGGGAAATGTAGAAGTCAGCTAAACAAACAGCCAATTTCTTAATAGAAGGGCTGGGTCTGGCCCGTCTGAGGTACCACATAACAAAGTAAAAAATGGCTTGGATTTCGAACAGGAAATTCCAACAGATGCAGTGGAAACAGGAAAAACAATAACAAAAGAGAAAATTAACTGCAATCCTAAAACAACTCGCAGATAAGAAATTAAAGCTTCAAGCTTTGGAATTTGCACCCTTCAAGGATGAACAAAACAGATTAGTTAGTAATAATATGAATCCCCCTTCTACTTTTCTTAATTTCCCAACTTTTCCCAGCAACCGAACAGAGGGTTAGAGTATAATCAAGCAGAAAGGAAGCAGATTTAGACGAACCCATGTGAAGAAAAGAAGATCTAAGAAAAACCCAGATGAGCCCCTTAGCTTTTACCTTGATTCTCGTGCCCTCGGCGCCGAAACCTGTGGCGGCAGATAGCAGCCCCAGTAGTCCCACCGCGCAGCAAACCAGAAGCACTTTTCTCTCCATATCTGGCTTCTAGGATCAGCCAAAAGAAGCTCCCCACTAATACTCTTTTTCTGTTTCTTGCTGTTGGGCGTAGATTTTGGTAACTTGTCAGAAGTGTGAAGAAGAAGAGAAGACGTAGAGTTAGTTGCGTGGATTATGACGTCCTCCAGTTCTAGAGAGTAGATACTAGACAGGAGGCTCACGGTGAGGGTCGAACCGGACAAGTCAAGAGCAAGTCCATCCTAAAAATGGGCTGACTCAAAGTTGCTTTAATAGTAATTGACTCTAATAAACAGTAATTAGAAAAGTGGATCTCTACTTTTAAAAAATAAGTTAACTAAAGTTTACTGAATTCGTATTAAAATATTATTATTTTTTTTTATAAATAATAAAAATAATTTTATTTTTAATTTTGAATAGAAATTTTAACCAATCTTGTCACGCACTTGTCATTATCTGAAAATATTATTTTTGTGGATAGATTTCTGATAAGATTTTGAACCAATCTTGTCACGCTACGTGTCATTATCCGAAAGTACTATTGTTGTGAATAGATTTCCGGTAAGATGATGATTATGTATTTATAGAAAAAATAAATTCGCTTTAATTTTTCTGTAATTTTAAATAATTTTTATTAAATTAATTAATCTGGACCATTGGATTTCAAAAAGATTGAAATTCAATAGCCCAAAATTGGACACGTGGCAAACGGTAACAATTCTTACATTTCCTTTTTTTTTTCAAAATTTTTGCCGAAAAATCTGGATCGTTGATCTAGGAATCGAATGGCCGAGATTTTGCCACATCACTAGTCGTTGGGTTTGAATTTCAAAATTTTTTGACTGTTGTAAATCCAACAGTTTAGAAAACTAGCCATTAGAAATTCAATGGCCAAGACTTAGCCATGTGGCCCACTTCCAGATACCTTTAGTGCGCTTGACACAAAAAAATATATCTGTTGCACTGACGTCATGATGGCATCAGCATAGCGTCAGATAGGCCAGTTCCTACCTCAGTTCATTTTGGGCCGGCCTACAAGTTGACTTGCACTTTGGGCTGACCTATTTTTAGGGGCGGGGGGATTTTTTTCCAAGGCAGCCTATTTTTAGGTGTAGAGTCGATTTTCATAAACCCATCGATTTATTTATTTTTGTCTCTTCTCCTCGTTTGCATTCTTTCCCAAACTTTACAAAAAAAAATAAAAAATAAACAACATATTGAGCTAAATCGAACCAAACCAATTATAAGCATGAATCATTGAATTAAACTGAATTGGACCACCAAGGCCCAACCAAAAACGTCTTTAAAACAAAATATTAGTTGCTTGTTTTTGTATTTACAAGCCAAACCAAACATTAAGTAGTATAAATTGGAGCCTACCCTACTCATAGGTTTGTTTTTTTGGCTCGTGATTAGTTAGTTTTGTGATTTTATATTTACAGGAAGCTATTATTAAGACACATGTTGCATTCAAATTATTAATTTCATTTAAACAGATACCAACTTTACTGTCTAAGTAAGAAAAATGTTACCCTTCTTGAATTGATAATTTAAATCTAAAAAACTCCAAGTTGTTTTTACATTTTCTAGAAAAGGCCTCTTGCAACAACTGATACATGATCGAGGGTATTAGTATAATTTAATTAAATGCAAGTATGTAGCTGTGTGCTCATTGAAGACCATATACAAGCAAAGCTCCGACGCCGGCAAGACCAGCCACTAGGCCAATGATGACGCCGATCGGAGGCAAACCGCCGCCAATGGCTTTCCCGGTGTTGACATCGTATTGTGCAAACCTCTTCTTTGGTGCTAGACATTGAGGGCATGTGTACGAATCCGGCTGCAAATTGCATGCATGCACATCAAAATCACGTACACAAACTTGTCTAATATATTTGGTAATTGGTGAAAACGAAGCTAATTAAATTACCTGCTCATCGAACGGCTTCTGTAATGTGTATATGAATCCACAGTCAAGACATATGTGAGTAGCTCTAGCCTGAAAAGTGTTCATGGTGCACTCGATGAATTAGTATTACTGAGGGTGCAGAAAGTAGAAGCTTAAGAAACAAATGAAACACTATCGTATAAGTTGGCATTTTAAAAGTTGGTGTAATAAGTGGTATACTTTAGTGTTATTCTGCGGGTTACGTTATTACAAAATTGATGCTTGCCTTTTGAGCCTCGGTTAGTTTCCGTCCAAAACGCGGCGGAGCCGGGCGCTTTGTTAGGCGTTTAACGTCTACAGCAGCACCACCTCTGTATTAAAAATAGTCAGAGTTAACCTCATTTTTCCAATCTAAAACAGTTTTATTAATTCAATAAAACCAATTTATATTCTAACATAAAACTAAGAAATAGATAAACAACCTGCTAACAACAAAGTAAACAGAGTCTGGCTTGGCATTGACGGCAGTTTTTGTAAACCCTAGTTTATCTGCTGGCCATAATTCATCACCAAAGAAGCTGCTGGTGTAGAGGACCTGGTCCCCTGCCTTGAGCCCTGCCTTTGCTGCATTCCCACCTGCATCCACAGCCTAAACACAATATCGATTCATATACATATTATAAGATTAAGCTCCCACCTCCATCCACAACATAACCACCCTCGACCTTCGCAAAGCGGGAAGCCCCGTTGGCTTGGGTTGTCCTTTTATTTTAAGCTCCCAATGTAAGTGATCATATTCAAATAGAAATTGTCGTTAACACTCCAAAATAGTCATCCTGCAATATATCATCCCTTTTTATTTGTATCACTAAGGAGGGGTAGAGCATGTGACTATTTTGGAGCACGACTAACAGTTCCATGTTCGTATAGCCGTGTAAATGGAAATTTGTACAAATATATTGTGCAATTGGAGATAGAAAGGGAAGGATAATAAGAGAAACTGACAGTGATGGTAACAGGACCTCCGGGCTTTTGCCCCAAAGTGAGGCCTAAAGGCTTGTCCACCTCAGCCTCGATCGACTTGGCAGCCCCAGCAGTTCTTGCTGTAACCCTAAGCCCTCTTGTTAAGTTGTTGCCTAAACCACTCCTATTATTCAAATCTGCTACCAGAGAATCAAGCACTCCCCGTTTGGCCTCTCCAAGTGACAATCCTTGGAAGCTAGTTTTCTAGATATATAGAATATAGAACAAAAATAAAGGTAGAGTCATAAAGTTTCTTACTCTTAAACAGCATGGTTCCAAATCGTAACATATCCAAATGGTGTGACACTATGGCAATATCACAAATCAATCACGCACTGATAGCCGATATGATCATTACTTTAGGATACTGCCACAATGACATACCCATTGGGTATATATTCTAGTGCTTTGAGCATTAGAATTGGTACCTACCTGGCATTGAATCGGTGGAAATTGTTTTGTAGTGACCTGAGGAGTTCTTGTCGAGTGGTGCCTGTTGAAGGTGGCGGAGCAAGAGGATGAGGGGGAAGCAGCTGCAAGCACCGCCTGTGACATGTTTGGTAGCGCTAAATCGTAACCAGACAGAGAAGCTAGAGTGAGTCAGGCACACACTACTAGTTTGGTGTTTCTGGATGAATGAAGATGTTGTGCTCAGGATTGCAGGACCAGATAAACTTTGGTTGGTCAAGATTGATTTTTAGTGGCCACTGGTCAGCCACAATTACAAGCACCAACTTTCTTAAAAAATAATTCGAAATTACAAAAATTGATTCTTTACATTTGGAGGAGCAGAAGCATTTTTTCAAATGGTTGGCCCAAAGGGGTTAAGGCTGAGCCGGCACCATGTTTTGAGGGTCGATTGCTAACCAAGTCTGGCCTACTACATACTCGGGCCATCCTTGCAAGCACAAGGTAAGCCAAAGGATTTAATTACACTGGAATGTAACTGTAACATTTGTAATTCTCGTAACGCTTTGTGTTTGAACTTTTTCATATACTGTTACGTTATTGATTTGCGATATTGTCACTTAATCATATCCGTTTCATGTAAGTTATTTTTCAATGTAATCTCATGGCATGCTTAAGATAAATTACAACTTACACGTGTCAAGAAATTGACATCTAAGTAATGAACAATCTTATATGATTTAGCGAAACAAGCGTCCACACTATTCTAACAAATTGAAATAGTGTATTTCCCTTTCAAATATGTAATTTCATTCCTTAGTGAAATTAATTTAGTGGACTCATGAGCCGTGCTATAAGTGAGACATATTTTTCAGAGTGCTCGAAATACAAGCACATAAATTATATATCATTATACAAGTAGAGAGACACTTACAAATGGACACTTTGGATGCGGTCCCTAACTACCAATGTTCTTTAACTAAAACCTTGGTGGTTTTAGTTAAAGAATGTAAATTATATGCTCTAAACCTTGGTGGTTTTTAGTTTTTTTTTATCAAAGTCCCTGACATTAATATAATAATGTATTTTTGTCACATCCCCGCCCGGGGCAGACCACTTCCCGGGCCCGCTCCACCACCGTAGCACGATATTGTCTGCTTTGGGCCCCGACCACGCCCTCACGGTTTTGTTTCTGGGAACTCACGAGCAACTTCCCAGGAGGTCACCCATCCTGGGATTGCTCTAGCCCCCTTCTCGCTTAACTTCGGAGTTCCTACGGAACCCGAAGCCAGTGAGCTCCCAAAAGGCCTCGTGCTAGGTAGGGATGGGAATATACATTTAAGGATCACTCCCCTGGGCGATGTGGGATGTCACAATCCACCCCCCCTTAGGGGCCCGACGTCCTCGTCGGCACACACGCGGCCAGGGTTAGGCTCTGATACCAATTGTCACATCCCGGCCCAGGGCAGACCATTTCCCGGGCCCGCTCCACCACCGTAGCACGATATTGTCCGCTTTGGGCCCCGACCACGCCCTCACGGTTTTGTTTCTGTGAACTCACGAGCAACTTCCCAGGAGGTCACCCATTCTGGGATTGCTCTATCCCCCTTCTCGCTTAACTTCGGAGTTCCTACGGAACCCGAAGCTAGTGAGCTCCTAAAAGGCCTCGTGCTAGGTAGGGATGGGAATATACATTTAAGGATCACTCCCCTGGGCGATGTGGGATGTCACAATTTTTATGTAGGTTATTATATTGTTAAATTAAAAATAAAATTTGTAGTTATTTATATTAATGAAATTTTAAATAAAACCCATAATTTATGGGATTAAAAATATCAAAGATGAATTATACTCTCCAATATATTGTGTTTGTGTGTGTGTGTACATGGTGTAAGATCCCACATCGCCTAGGGGTGAGGATACTGTAAACCTTATATGTATATTCCCATCTCTACCTAGTACGAGACTTTTGGGAGCTAACTGGCTTTGGGTTCCATCGGAACTCCGAAGTTAAGCGAGTTTGCGCGAGAGCAATCCTAGGATGGGTGACCCACTGGGAAGTTCTCATCTGAGTTCCCAGAAACAAAACCGTGTCGAGATGTGACACATGGGTACATTTTTCAATAGCACAAAAAAAGAAGATATTAGGGATAATAACATTATTAAATTTCTTCTATTAAACTTGACTTTGGATACATTCTCAAATCAATGAAATAGAATATACCCATATAAGTTTAAAAAATGGATTAGAGAAAAGATTGAATGAAATTTTATATAAAAAATGGGTACAAACTTATTCTAATATTTTTTTTTTTATATTTGGGAAATGTTTTGAATTGAAAATTATTTAGGAGTTTAATAAGGGTGTGAGTATTAAAACTTTAAATCAATTACATAGTTTTTTTATAAAAAATATGTAACTTACATGTAATTCATTAATATATTAAATTATTAATGCTATGAACTTTGATCAAAATCTAAAAATTGATAAGGTTAAGTCAATGAACATTAGAAATTGGAGATTAGAAACTAATTTTTCCTAATTTTTTTTACCACTTGTATAATAACATATGCCGTGCCGCTGTATTCTCGGTAAAAATATGTATATAAGTGGTAAACTCTTTTATGCGATGTTTTGCACACTCTTTAATAGTCTTGTCCCCCACAACATGCAATTATATGGAAGAGAGCTCCCCGAGATTTGTGTTATATATATATATATAAACCAAACACGCGACATGAGAGATCGCTTGCCGAAATTAATTTTCCTAGTAACGACTGAAAGTGGTTGATAACTATTGAATATTGATTTTGTCACGAAAATGAATTGTCACTCATTCATTGTGCAACGTGTACATTCGACACCGCCCTTTAGCATGCTTTGGCTTCCCCATGTTCCCCTCGCGATGTTCTTCCCCACAATGTCATGGACGCGTAAAACAAACCCAACCGTTAAAGTACAACGACGCCGCTTCGTACTGGCAAATAGCAAAGAGTACGTGGGCGGGTCCGGTGGCGTACAAAGAAGCGAGTCTGCTGGGGGCAGGTGGACGTAAAATATTAGACACCACCTTCCAGGCTTCCACTATATAAGACAGTATCCAGATCATTTTACACCAAAAAACCCAACGATCGCTCACTCCCGCTTTCTCTCTCTACACTTGTGCTTTAGTCTTTAACTTGTAAGTTGTATGGCCGCCAGTTCGAGCAGTCGAGGGATCGCGAGCTTGGGGAAGTGACTTATCAACGAGATCCGAACGCACGATTCAGCTCAGCTCTCTGCTCTCACTCTCAGGTATGCATTTTGCGTTTGATTCGAGCTTTTTCGCGTCTGTATTTGGGTTTAATTTCACTATAATTTAGCGAAAAAAGCGTCCACACTATCCTAACCAATTGAAATAGTGTATCGGTAATTTTATTCCATAGTGAAATCAATTCAGTGGACTCATGAGCTGTCCTATAAGTGGGACAGATTTTTCAGTGTGCTCAAAATACAAGCGCATACATTATATGTCATTATACAAGTAGAGAGACACTTAGAAAAAAACTTTACTACTTGTATGATAACATATGTCGTACCGCTGTATTCTCGGCACATTGAAAAATCTGTATATAAGTGGTAAACTCTATTATGCCATGTTTTGCCCAATCTTTAATAGTCTTGTCCCACACAACGTGCAACTCTATGGAAGAGAGCTCCCGGATATGTGTGTTATATAAACCAAACACTCGACACGAGAGATCGTTTGCCAATTGGTAAGCATGTGGTATGCGTGTGGTCGTGTGCTCGACACCCATGATTAATTATGTGGTAAGCCTATGGTATGCAGAGACGAACATATAAAAATCACTCATAAAAAACGGTTGTTCATTCACCATTTCTTTACACCTACAATCATCTACGTCGAGGACTCGAGAGTCATATTTTTTGAGCTATAAAATCCATGCTTTTTCGTTTTGTTTTGCCCACTTGTTCGAGAAATGCAAGATATGCGTATCTTTGAGCTCGAGATTCATGCAAACATAACATTTTAAGAAATTTGGTATAACTTGCAAGAGACTAAAGACTAAAGACTTAATGATGAATGCCTAACATGTGGGTTTTGGTAAAATGCCATGCTTGCCTAATACACCACGAGGGAATCTTCGAGTTCCATCTAAGCATAAAAGGGACTTTCAATTGTTTTTTTTTTTTTTAGGTCAAAGACTTTGAATTGTTAATAGCACCCCTTTTGTTTTTCTAATAATTAAGTGAGTATTAAACTGAGAAATATATGAACAAAAATATTCTATTTCACTCAAGTGGAGAGGCTATCGGGTGGAGTTGTTGGCAAAAATTAATCAACTAACAGTCAATAAACGACCACTGGACTTTGGAGCATAAATAGAAATGGGCAAAATACTTTCTGGTATAGATAACCGTTTATATAAAAGCACGGTTAGGTGTAATTATTGACCAATGAAATATAAAATAGGTGAGCGTGTGTATTATTACTCATGAATACGAACGGCTACCCATTTAACCATTTGTACACGTAAAGCCTTCATGTCTTATGAACCTCAATAATATAGATCACGTTGTTAATTACGTTTCAGTTAAAGGTGATTTCTAAGTATATGAAATGTGGTACAAATATATATGCACTCATACAATTAGCATCAATGTTGTCAATAAATGTGGTGCCAATATCTATTAAAATTACTAGACACACAAAACTTATACAATATATAAAGGGGTAAAACTTATACCATATTATATAAGAGGACGTGTTAATAAAAGTATTGATTTTGTGCGTCTAAATAGTTTTAAGACAAAATTCAATAATCATAAAAATAGCAGCCAATGGTCAAAAGTCATTTAGTACTACGGTCTAATGATATTCCTTTTTATTTGTAAGTGAGAGATATTTGGTTCGATTCTGGTTAAAAGAGAATTTGAATCACATTACTGTTAATCAAACAAGAATGTTCGACAAAGTCCGCGTCTTGTACGCGTAAAACAAACTCAACCGTTAAAGTAAAACGAATGAGAATTTGAATTACATTACTGCTAATCAAACGAGAATGTTCGACGAAGTCCGCGTCTTGGACGCGTAAAACAAACCCAACCGTCAAAGTGAAACGACGCCGCTTTGTACAAGCAATTAGCAAAGAGTACGGCGGGCTGGTAGGTGGCATACAAGGAAGCGAGTCTGCTGGGGCAGGTGGACGTCAAATATTAGACACCACCTTCCAGGCTTCCCCTATATAAGACGGTATCCAAATCATATTACACCAAAAAACCCAACGATCGCTCACTCCCGCTTTCTCTCTCTACACTTGTGCTGTAGTCTTTTACTTGTATGGCCGCCAATTCGAGCAGTCGAGGGATCGCGAGCTTGGGGAAGCGACTTATCAACGAGATCCGAACGCGCGATTCAGCTCAGCCCTCCGCTCTCACTCTCAGGTATGCATTTTGCGTTTGATTCGAGCTTTTTCGCGTCTGTATTTGCGTTTAATTTCTCTAATTTCTAGAAATTTTTTGATCTGTTAGTTAATAATTTCATGTTAAAGAAGCTGCGATCTGATCATCTGAGTTGTTTCGGTAGTTTACCGTTTGGAAAATTTGCTTTAATTTCTGCAAAAAAAGTTGAAATTTACTAAACAGAATATATGATTAATTAAGTGTGACTTTTGAAATATATCCCTTCCATTTTTGTGATTGTGGTGTGAGATTCTCCTCTGAATGAATCGCTTTTTCCGTCTAAATTCTTTTCGCTGCCACCTGATGCGTTTTGACGCAGAGCTTTTCAGAGTTTTGTAATTCCATTTCGGGACTTTGAATTATACTCTGCATGTTCTGGCTTTTTAACCGTTAGATTATTTAATCAAAGATATGATGACTAAGATCTAACCGTTAAATTTTTTTTGGGAATACAAATGCTCTGAAGCACGGTAGAATTTTCGATCTATTTTCAGCTTCGTTTTTATCGATGTTTTGTTGTTTTATGACTAATCTTTTATAGGGAAGAAAAGAAAAAAAGTTTAGAAACAAAATTAAATAATGTTTATGGGCATTTTCGTCCTGTTAGCCGTAGTACTCGCCGGGTGCGGGGTTTCCATAAGGACACGCCACTGACTAGGATTCTCATTGGACAATCTCCACCGTTTATTAATATAATACGAGGAAAAATATGTCACTTTTGGTAATTAAGCAACATAATTACGATTAGGGTTTCTTTTTTGGATTTAACCATGGTGATAATCATATTTGGGGGACTGAGGTCGTTTCCGGATCCCTTCCATCCGGATCCTTCGGATCATGCTGGAGTGAGAGAGGGAGAAGATAGAAAGAGCAGAGAGTTAGAGAGAGAGAGAGAGGTGAAGAAGAGAGTCGGAGAGTGAGAGTGAGAAGAGGAAGAAGAAGATTAATTCCTAACCGTTCAATTTTTGGTTGAACGAAACGACAGAATAAATCTAAATCTGGAGAGAATCCTATTCTATATTAGGAAATCCTTAGATCTTCTGCGGATCTATATCTTAGGGTGGTAATTAAGCAACATAATTACGAGTAGGGTTTCTTTTTTGGATTTAACCATGGTGATAATCATATTTGGGGGACTGAGGTCGTTTCCGGATCCCTTCCATCAGGATCCTTCGGAATTCTTCGGATCAAGCTGGAGTGAGAGATGGAGAAGATAGAGAGAGTAGAGAGTCAGAGAGAGAGAGAGAGGTGAAGAAGAGAGTCGGAGAGTGAGAGTGAGAAGAGGAAGAAGATTAATTCCTAACCGTTCAATTTTTGGTTGAACGAAACGACAGAATAAATCTAAATCTGGAGAGAATCCTATTCTATATTAGGAAATCCTTAGATCTTCTGCGGCTCTACATCTTAGGGTGGTTTTGTTTGGAATTGGATCCCCTCCGAGATAAAGTTTCGGGATCTTACTGAATAAACAACATGGGCCGTTGAAATTTAATGGCTACAAATAATTGTAGCTGTTGGATTAAAATTCAATTATTTGTGTTGCGTGGTCAGCAGGATCTCAAGGTTTTGCTTCAAAGGGAATCCAATTTCGTTTTGTTTTTCAAATTATCTATGTCGCAGTGTAATCTTTCAATAGTGACATATATATGTGCATATGCCTAAAATCTAGCGTCCTTTTCATGGCAAGATATTTTGGTGAAATATCAACTTATAAATTTTTATGTGCCTAGCTTGCATTTGCAATTTCAGATCGTTTTTATTTCCTTCTTCTCGAGATGGATCCAATTGTATGACTGTAATCTGTTTTTGTTTTTGTTTCTGGGTTCCAATATCTTTTGTTTTCTACTCATGTGCATAAATACAGACATGTTTTGGGCTGAGTATCATACTTGTCGCCTACTTCGGCGGCTCTGATATTTCTTGATAAATGAATGATGCGGTCAAACTCGACTTTTGGTAGCTTACTTTGACCATGGAGATTTTTAATTTTTCTTTCGTCAGATATTTGATTTAGAATTCATTTATTCGTATGAATGACCTTATACATGAGACCCGCATGCCTGCTTGAGGACAATAGCCGGCGAAGTGCGCAGTGTGAGAAATGGAATATCATACTAATATTTTTGTATTTTTTTTTTTAAAACAAACGATACTATCTACACAATTGAGTGAAAAAGTGAGATAAGTGTTATAATGGACTGGCATTAATGTGGTTAAAATTTACAAAAATCGAACTTAAAACCTCTCACTTACTAATGAACATAAATATTTTAAATATTACTAAATTGTAATACTAAGTGACAATGTCTATTTGTATTAACATTGGAATATAAAAATGGAGTTTTAATAAAACACTCATGACACTGTTTACTTTTAATGAAAAATCATATTTTTACCTTTCTCTGATACTATTAGCTATATCTTTAAAAAAAACTTTTCATTAATTTTTTTTTTTAAAAACTTTTCGTTAATTTTTCTATGTAAAAATTGTTGGGTCGGCTGGTGGTCATTATATTTTATTAAATAACATGGGTTGGGGTCATGTGATTTGAATATTTTGTTTGGGTCATGGTTGGCACGACATTGACACCTGCCCTTAAACAAATCCTTTTATGCTTTGGCCATTAAGGGATCTAATTAAGATAGTTGTGTGATATTCATACTCTTTTTTATTTCTCTTACATTTTTTTTTTAATTTTCGGTCATCTTATTAGATGAATTGAATAAGATCAAAGAATATAAATTAATAAGAGGTGAGAAGTAAAAAGAAGTGTGTAGATAACACATCACTTTAAGATAAAACCGATGGCCAACATTGTTTTTTTTTTTTGAAAAAATGGCCAACCTGTTTGGTAAGCAGGTAAAGAGTACAAAAGAAAAAGATGGTGGGACATTGTTATCCTTTCAAAACTTGAAAATAACTGGCTAGATGGTGCATTTGTGGTAAAGCAAATCTGTCTGTCCTGTCCTTATCTTTCAAACATGCTAGCTTAAGCTGCAATGTTTTTAAATTCGCTTCCATACCCTTAGTGTATATTCCTAATTGGTTCCTTCATCCTTTCTTAATATTGGGAACAAATCGTGTTTTAGGACGTTATTAGCAAGAGTGGGAAATAAGTGCTTTTACTTTTAGTTTTCTTTTTATCGGCAATTTTAGTCGCCAGGCGCACTAAACTACTGTCTCAATCACTTTTGGCCTAATTTTAAATATCATGTTGCAGAAGTTTTACATGTGTGTGACGCGAATCTTATAACATCACCAAGTCGTTATGCTATTAGACTAATCTTTGTGATTACGTTTCCAATGGTCATATATGTACATAATTGACCATTTGCTTTTATGTATTGATATTCAGGAGGGCTGTTCACACCTCAGTCTATGACAAGAACCCAGAGGAGCAGACTCGACCTAGCTTTGTTCCAGATGATGTGATCCCGCCCCAACCTGACAAGTACTGGGCTCCAAACCCCCGCACCGGGGTATTCGGGCCTGAAGCTGAACGTACTTCTTCCGCAGGCAGGGAGGACGGTTCCTCCCCAGTGAATGGTGGTGAGGGATCCTCGGTGCTGGAGCAGAAGGCTTGGTTCCGTCCCACCAGCATCGAGGACTTGGAGAAGCCTCACCTCCAGTAACTCGGAGACAACATATTCAAGTATTGAATATTATAGATAAATAAATAAAATATATAGGCGGGCAGACTGCCTGTATATATGTATGTATGTTTAGTGCTGAAAGTAGTAGTGTTCTGTGTGTTTACATAAAGAATACCTACTGGGTTGATGTTGATAGAATCATATTATTCTATAGTTGGTAGCAGCAGAGCTGGAGCTTACTGCGTTACATATTGTATGCAACTTAATGGTTATGTACCTATGTCTATGTGCTGTGTATTTGTACGGTATCTTTTCTATGAAATACGCAGATATACTTGTGACCTTATTTTATTTTTGTTCGAGTAATGTTAGCGAGATCACATTTTTGTACTACATTTGCTTACAATCTCACGCATCGAATGGTGCATACAATCAAAGTTTAATAAGATAAATTTATTAGTTAACTTGGCATGTACACATTACTTACCATCTGAGATGCGCCAATCCCACATTTCCCCACAAGGACAGAAAAATCAACATACCACAAACACCGGCACATATGAAAAAAAAAAACCTTTTTGAAAGCATACCCAAGGAGTGGGCATCCATCCAATCTTCACTTATAGACATTAAATGGTCTTATTTCCCTTCGTTAACTACTACTGATAAACAAGTTAGTAGCTTACCCCAGTGGAATGTTGGGACAGAGCGATAACCGTCCTTATCCTTATAATAAAGAAACTAAACCTTACCTAAGAAAGCAGACTATGACAAGAATTGGTCTCCAAACACCCACACTGGGGTACTTGGTCCTGAAGAACATACTTCTTCCGCAGGCAGGGAGGACAGTTCCTCCCCAATGATGGTGGTGAGGGATCCTCGGTGCTAGAGCAAAAGGCTTGGTTTCGTCCTATCAGCATCGAGGACTTGGAGAAGCCTCACCTCCTGTAACTCAGAGACAACATAGTCAAGTATTGAATATATAATATTAAGGAAAACTAATGAAAATGGCTTGAAAACTTTTGAGTTTTAATGATAATGACAAAATAAATTGTAAAGTGAATAGTATCAGCATTGACTTTTTAATATAAAAATGTAATTTTTCGTTAAAGTTAACAGTACCAGGAGCTTTTCGTTAAAGTTTCTATATATTATAGATAAATAAATAAATAAAATATATAGGCGTGCTGCAAACTGCCTATATGTTTGTATGTATGTGTAGTGCTTAAAGTCAAGGTTCTAAAAGTCGCTGGGCTCTAGTCGGGCGGCGGGCTAGGGCTTAGAGCCTAGGCGGATTTAAGTAAATCAATCATATTTTGTGTAAATAAGTGTCTGCTTATACTTGAAATATATATAATTTTGTCATAAACTATAAAATAGAATGCATATATATTATGAAGTATTGAAACATAATGAAAACATGTGAAATAAGGATATAATGTGTGTTCATTTAAGTATGCAACAAGTCTCTTACAATTTATTAGAAAAAAAAATGTAAAATGAAAGTTATCTATTTTCTATCTAAGTGAGTTGCGACATAAGCGAGTGTTTAGGCGGCCTAGGCGGTGCCTCAGTAGGTCTAGGCGCCCTTAGCATTAATCGGGGCGGTGGCTAGCCGCCTAGTGCCTAGACGGAGATTTTTAGAACAGTGCTTAAAGTAGTAGTGTTCTGCATGTTTACATATAGAATACAAGCACTAGTACTGGGTTGATGTTGATAGAATCATATTTGTATGCGGTGAAGGATGAAAAGTAAGTAGGTTTTACTAGAGGGAATTGATACTACGACACTAGGGGAAGGTAGCAGAGCTTCTAATCTTGATAAAAGAAGGCTTTCTATGAAGGAACTATAGCTAAAAAGAACTGGATCTAGATAAAATTCAGCTTTTTGGGTGCAAACTAGCTTAAGAGCAGAGTTTGAATTTCTTTTGATGGGTTTGTTGAGTGTCCTTGTCTCTGGTGCCTCTCTCAGTTTTTATAGACCATTTGGCCCGACTGTCTCATCTCTGTCTTTAGCTGATAACATTTAGAGGGCAGTGAATCATCACTTATTTACTTGTCATGCCCTTAAAAAGTGCTTTTGGCTAATGGTAAGCCCAGTGTCAAATATTGGCAAAAGAGCACACCTAGGAGCCTGCAATAATTAACCCTCTGCAACTGTAGGTGTTTCCCTCCATTCCCTTTATATGTCCTTCCTTTTTCTTAAAACCCAGATTGTTAAAATCTCAAATTTTGCCTAATTTGAATGTCGTTCATGGTTTTTCTGATGTTCTGGGATCTAGGGTTTCTGTTCATTGCTTTAATTTTGCATCTTTTTTTTGGGGATTTTAATTAACAAATGAATAAGTTTGGGGGTTTCTACTCGGCGATCGTGATCAGCTTCGGTCTCAACGAGCCAAGCAATCCCAGCGCCGCCATCGCTGCCAGTGACGTCGTACAATTCAGTGGACCACGGTGGCCTCACTCTGTCAGATTCCGAGTTGGCTCAGCTTGGTTATGCTCCTGATTTTACCCTTCAACGGCTGGAACTCAAAAAGAGAATCGTGAGATTGCAAAATCGGCGAGTCTCCACCTCATTGGGGTGGTGATGGGGGAGTGGGTTATGTTTTGGTGGTGAAGATAAGGGGAATGGACAGAACGGCGAAGCAGGTGAGGATGGTGGGTTGGTGGGGCCCACTGTGTTTTGTTATTATTAATACTTTTTATTTGTTTTTATCCACTTGATGCAAATTTTGCAACCACATTAGCATAAATGTGGACTACATATGTGCCATGTTATCACTTAACGGTAAGTTAGCAGATTTTTTAACGGATGTATGATAATGAAATAAAATGATAGTAAATGTATGAAATTGAAATGTTTTAAAGCTAGTGTATGAAGTTGCAAGTGCACCCAAACTTGAAGATGTAAAGTGTTTTACCCTAAATATTAGGTGACAAAATTTTTGAAGGCCCTTTCAAATTTGGGTCATGTGCGACTGCACCTTTTGCTTCCCCTTAACACCTCCTCTGAATATACATGTAGTTCCAAGTGTTCTAAAGAGTATTCATCCCATTTCAACATGCCATCACGTACGACATACTGATAATAACAACAATAAAAATAAAAGTTTAGTAGATAAAAATATGGACGGGGCTTGAGTTCAAATCACTTTTGTTGCACCGGACTGTCTCGGACTGGACTAGCTTCAGGGACTAAGCTGTACTGGCTTAGACTAGACTAAGCTGGACTAGCTTAGTGAAGCGTTTGGTGCAGTGTCGGACTAACAAGCAGAATAATTAACAAACTCTAATATTATATTATTTAATCCATAATTATTAATATTTTATTTTTATCCTATTTTTTTTATCCCTCTAATCCTTCCTTATCGCCCAATTCTCTCCCTTTTTTTCTCTATCTTTTTCTCCCTTGTCCGTTCCAATCTTTTCTTCAATTTGGTATTTTATATGAAAATTGGTTGTGAAAAGCATCTAGTCCAATGACTTTCGAATGTGAGTGGTCGAGGAGTAAGAGGAGGAGGAGAAAGGAGGAGAAAGGGGACAGTCTTAGCTAGTCCCATGGTTTTTGAGGGTTTTCACTAAGACCAGCTAGTCCCTGATTTAGTCTAGGCTAGTGAGACTTAGTCTCATTAAACCTAGTCCCTGTCAGGAACAAACATGGGACTGTTAGTCCAGTCCAGTCCAGTACCCTTTAGTGAGGGCAAACAAACGCCCCCTTAGTACATAATATACGTTTTGAATAGTATTGTAGTTTAATTACTGTTACACATACTTCTTGTCACTTGTTTATCTACAAGTGAAAGATTAAAAGAAAATACTGACACATGTATATTGTTCTTTCTTCAAGGAGTCACGCTTAAGATGAAAGAAGAGGGATGGGGCTTAAAACAATATATAATTCAATCTTTAATTAATGCAAGTATTATGATCCTCCTTCCCATATTGTGCCTTCCATCCTCTTGCCAATTATTTCATTAAATTGACCTGCAACAACAAAACAAAAGAAATTTTGTTACATAAGGAGATAAATTACAACATAACAAATATATAATAAAAACAATAGTAAATAGTTCATTCGAATTCAATTTCTCTATTTAGCTATAACGTTATGTACGTGCGATGTAGCCAGACACTGGTACAAGAGAAAACTTGTCCCAAATGACTAGGGAAAAATAGCCACGGAGAATATGAAAACTTAAACCCTAAACCCTGAACCCTAATTACACAAACCAGGAAAGGACATTGGATATGAATAAGTTATAAGTAAACATTGTCATAAGTTATATTTCAATCACGATGAAATGTATGCGATCAAATGAAAATTGTCATGTATTATAAACAAATTTTACCTGTAAGATAATACCGTTGATTGATATTGTTGACGGAATAATGCTGTTGTTGCTGGTGTAGTGGAACAACAACAGAATCCACCATTTTTACTTGCCTTACTACCTTCTCATGACTCTGTTGTTCACAATTTAAAGGGTAACCAAACGGGACGGAATCCGGTATAACGTCGTCGTTATCACGAAGATAACCCGGATTGTTAACGTTAGTGACTCCATTAGTGATTCCACCATTCCAACTACCCACCAGATCCGACAAGGATTTGTTGAAACACAATCCCCTTTGCACTTGCAAAGGAACAATATGGTTTTCACGATTCTGCTGTTGCTTATGCCTTTTAAGCTCGTCAGAAACCATCCTATACTCTCCGTACGCACCGAGCACTGGATCTTTTTGCCTACAAAGAGCTTCCCATACCAACGATTCAGCGACCCTTCTCCGATTGGGTTCCTCGACATTCTTCACCATCTTTGTTACGTTGCTGACCCCGAAAACTTGGTGCACGGCGAGGAATTCCCGAGTTCTATCGGCAGGAAAATAAGGTGCCAATATGCAACCAGCATGACACTTTTTCCTTTGATGTTTGCATGCTGCACATGCTGGTTGTGTTGATCCTGCTGTGCCATTGTTATTCGTCCTCTGCATGATCTTAAACCCTATATATATACACTACTTTAATAAATTAAAACAAATTTAATTAGATATAATACCAACAATAACAATTGGTTAACTCGATTCCGAAAGGAAAAAAAAAGTAATCAACGAAAATTCAATCAACTTTTTCTATTTATAAGAAACGATTTTTCGAGTGCGAGCCTTGACACAATAGAAATATTGCTCATTTATGATCGAAAGGTCACAGTTTGAGTCATGAAAACAACATTTTTGCAAAGTAAAGTATGGCTGTGTACGACAAATGTTCCTCCACGACCATCTCAAAAGCGGGGAGCCTTGTTAGCTTGAGGTCACTTTAAAAAAAAAAAGAAAAAAAAGGAGATTTCATTCAAGTAACTTAAACAAAGAGAGGAACAAGAAGCTTACTAACCTTGTTGCTATAAAAAATAGAAATGGTCTGGCGGAGAAGGCTTTACATCTTATATCTGAAAAGTACGTAGCATGTAAAGATGGCACGCCTCTGGGTTATAAAGAAAGACTTGTGCATGGTTGATTAGGGTTTTAGGTAGCTCATGGCAAGAAAGAGACTTACATGGAAAACAATAAAATAATTGGAGATGATTTTTGGTAATCAGTAGGTGTCTTGGACTATTGGGCGCACAGCCCACTTCCTCGGTACTCAAGCCCAAGTCACATTTAGTATTTACAACGAAAAGCCCAATCATATCGTTAGCCCAGTCCAAACAGAAATACGTGCGACTAATGTGTTAGTGTACTCAAACACGGCTACATGATGTTACCATTATACTCAAATTATAGAGCGTGAATTTGTTTTGTTTTTTTATTGATATACAGTAATTTGACTTGTTTGACGATGCTGACTAGTTTCTTTTGTTACATTAGAGAGTTTCGAACTCTGTACACAACCTTCTCCGCAGCCTACCCACCCTCATCACTAGTTTCTTTTGTTACATTGGAGAGTTTCGAAACAACCTTCTCCGTAGCCTACCCTAAACCCTGACGATTCCAACTAGTTTCTTTTGTTACATTAGAGAGTTTCGAACCCTGTACACAACCTTCTCCACAGCCTACCCACCCTCATCACTAGGCTTTGATTATTCCAATTTCGTTTACCGGTGACCAAATCAAAAACCAACCAAAAGAAATAAGCAAAAACAAAATGCAACAGACAGGTTTTCTCAATCAACAACCCAGATTTTTATCATTGCTTTTGGCAGTTTACTTGTTCATACTAATTGCACTTTCACACAACAGACTCTACTATTGGCAGTTGGTTTTTATTGTAAAGAACGAATATTCAAGGGAGAATGCCCAAAAACTGAATCACCGGCTTCCTTGTGTTGCAGCGGCGAGAGGTTGGACAGCAGCTAAAGGATTCACCTGGTATGAAAATGCAAGCTGCCACAAGTCTACCAGAGCTTTCTTCATTGTCAAAGCTTGTCTCCGAATAGTCCTGTAACGAACAAATATATTTTTGCGAAATCGCAAATAATTACTACGGGAATGGAATCAATAGTTTGACATGGGCATTGAAGACATGTATGTTGAGTATAACTCACCTCTTTATGGTAGCTTGTTTTCTCCGCAAAACATAATATATGAGCAAAATCAAGAATCCCGAGACAATCTTTCCATTAGATATTACCACCCGAGCACTACCAAATTTCAGAGTAATCGTACGGAACCACCAGACACATGGTTCCAACTTTTTTGACAGATTCAAAACTGTTTGTTTCTTAACAGTCTCTCCATATCTGGCTTTTGGATATCCGGCAGGCACAGCTATCTGCTCCACATCATAGTTGTTCTCCAGTGAAGATGACAGGGATCCTTGCGGTGAGTTCGTGGCTTTAACTGAATGTAGTGAGTGTAATTTTCTCAGAAGTACCTGGAAAGACATGGATCAATTCTTTTAACCTATGACTTCGATTAACATAACATACCATTCTAAACTAAGTTATATTCACACGAATTAGCATTATGTCAAGAATTCAAGAAAAGAAATAAGTTAAGAGGACAGTGTCACAAATGGAAGAAGCTTCTTCAATAAGAGACTCAGCCATACTTGTACTTAATAAGGAGTGCAGCTTGCCATGCAAGAGGCAGACATAATTTACGATGAATAGGGTAAAGATTAAAAAAGTGAAATTTGTTTATATTTAATAGACACAGAGCACAAACAATAGGACCACCTCAATCAATTGTTGCAGTGCCGAGTCCAACAGAAGATGCATATAGATGTAGTTACCTGTCTCCTATCCTCTGGTAATTCAGCAGTCTCGACCCAAGAGGTTGCAAGCTTGACATCATTCAAAATGGTTCCCAGAAGCTTCAGCACATAGACCTCAACTACTTCTAGATACTTGTCAACTCCCAGAACAAAATGCTTGTCACTTCTTTTTGCATTATCCGCAAACTTTTCTGTACTAGCAAGAACATAGTATTGTTCATCCACAAAACTCCAGCTGCTAAGGAACTCTTCCAGAAAGTCTTGTATACCAAGGGAATGCCCTTCTGATATATAAAAACATACCCTGACAAACAAAATAAGACAGAAAAATGAAACTGCAAAATCCAGTTATGCTTTGCGAAGATTCTTTCTGTGTAAAAGGCTAAAAGCAAGGCGAAAATCATGTAAAAAAAGCGTTGTTATGGGTCAAACTTAGAGATCTTTTTGCAGACAACTATAAATTTGGTTTTCAACTCGGTTGGACAAAAATAAAGAGGATTTTCAGGAATCATTTTAACTTTACGCCGTTATAATCACTTTCTTACAGTTATATCGACCTCCTTTTCAAACAAATATAATTTCAATGTAAGAACTGCAAACAATACACGCTTTTGGATAGGTCCAAGAGAAGCGGTAAGCATCGCCCTGAACAGCGGTTTTTCTAAGTCCATCAATGGTTGAAATCGTAAAATCAAACGATATGAAACGTTAATCAAAACAATAACTCGAGTCACAGATGAGAGTACCCAGTGAGAAGAATTTGAACAGGGATAGTAGCAACAGAGGTAAACAATGGTTTGAGCTCATTCAGAATTTCTGATGTCCTGCATGAACCAATCACATCCACAATATCAAACATTCAACATACCTTGAATATAGCGGGTTTTCGATTCCAATTCCAATCCAATCCTAACGAGGCCAAATTGTGCTTTTGTAAACTTTCAGTGCGTGCAAGCGATCAATCCCACAAAAAAAATGAAGTTTCTACATATACCTTCCAAGTTGTTTTAAGGATTGCACAAGCACCATACCGGCCGATTCCGACACGTCGTAGAGCTCGAAGCGGTCGCCGTCGGCTTCAAGGTGCTGACCGTGTTGTGAAAGAGGCTTCAGAATAGAGGAGGCTAATGAGGCTGCGTCCTCGTACATTGAGCAAACAAGGTAGCTGCAGCGTGCAAAATAATCACATCACAGTTCCAAAAACAATCGGAGGAGACAGAATAATCCAATCCAATCCAATCCAACACTAGAGAACAACTGACTGACCTCTCGGAAAGCTCAATTTGTTCCCAGATGGCAGGGCCGGAGGCGGTGGGCTCCGTCCCTAGCTCGGTTGAAGGAGACGAGCCGTTTGCCTCCTCCTCCATTTTCGATCTCGCAGAAATCAACGCAGTCGCCCGAGAGAGAGATGGAATGGAACTTTACAGATTCTGTCGACAATTTTGGAAGACGAGAATCATTTGGCTAACCCTTTGTTCTGTCGACGGTTCTATCCAGGAATACGTCGTCATCCTTTTTTTTTTCTCACCTACAGCCTTTTGGTCAAATTCTCCAATAAAAAATTAAAATACCCATTTTAACCCAAAAAATAAATAAATATGCCTTTAAGACCATCTCCAATTATTGAGTTAAAAACAAAATATTTAGTTTTTAGTCAAAAAATAGTTTTTCTACCCCAACCGTTCAAGTCTAAAATTTTTGCCCGAGATTATTAAAGAATAAACTTAGGCTATTTTTTTACTTAAACTCATTTTTTTTAAATGTAGACTATCGTAAATTAATTTTATGAATATTTTAATCATTTTTTTTTAAATTCCGATAAATATTTTCACTCGGTTTGGTAAAGCCCACACCGATTTTTGGGCTAAATTCTGGGGGAATCTGGCTTTGGTTTAGCATTTAGCCCAAATTTTTCCCTTGCATTGGAGTGAGTTTGGGGGGAAATTTTGAGGGGTAATTTAGCTTTTAGCCCACCATTGGAAATGGTCTAACGAAAACGGAATCACATGATTTTTTTTAAATAGACAACTGGTGGTAAATCATGGTTATTCACGTTTTTTGAGGACCGAAAAGACTCACAAAGGCATTTCAGCTCCTTTGGCCACGAGTCTAGCTTCCACACCACTAACGGGTTTCGAACTCGAGACCTCCAGTTTTTAGTTTGAAGAAAGTTTTGCAATTCGCCATTTACCACAGGGCCACCAGGTCGTAAGATCTCTGACTTATTTACAAGCAAGAGGTTTAGACTCTATTTTTGACAAACGCGAATTTGAATCACATTATTACTAATTCATTGTGAGGTTAGGCCTACCCTATCCCTTAACACCATTTGTTCAACAAAAAAAAATTAGTGTTATCCACACACTTATTTTTTCTTCTCACAATCTCCTCTCAATTACTAGTCGTCAGATCAAATTAATTGAAGAATATTAATGGCCAAAAATACCCCAACGTGTGTTAAAAGTAAAAATTGATTTGTGAATAATCTTTCCGTTAAAATTTGACAGCTTTCTACCTTAACAAAAAGATGTAAAATCTCATTCCAAGGTATCTTGCATGACGCATCCAATTCTCCATAGCAACTTCTCATATTCCATAGTAATAATAAATAATAAATATATTATATTATAAAATAGCGTAAGCGCATGTCAAGAGGCTAATTAAAACCAGAAATATTTTAAGGTAAAAGAAGTATTATAATTAAAAAAGACGAGTTTAAACAAGTATTCTATAATTACATGGGTATGGTGGAGATAATACGAGCGGACTCTAAAATATATATCATTGCTGAAATGGCAGGAGGACTGAAAAGTGGCACTTTGAAACGCCAATTTTCCCAGTCATTCAATGTATCATGTATGGGAGGAAGGCCTGTTTGAGCTGCAGCACTTTGAAGCCAATTCTTCCAAATCAATGCTCTTCATAGGAACCAAGATGGTATAGCTCATGAAAGTGACTCATCCTCTAAAGTCCGAAGTGAGTGCTTTCGTGTTGCAAGTCCCGGTGTTGTCCATGTTCCAACTGCTAAACCAGAAGCAGGTTTCATTATCTCTGAGTACTCTTGCTTCCCGTACGATCCCTTGAGATTATCAGTTGTGCACTATCAACAACAACAACAACAACAACAAAGCCTATTTCCACTAAGTGGGGTCGGCTATATGAATCTTAGAACGCTATTGCGGTCGGTCCTGTGTCCAGTTGTGCACTATAATGTGGTAAAAATCAAAACCCCGACCGGCATCACATAAGGCCTGAGGAAGCATTTGACAAACCAAAAACAAGTTCAGTCTGGTACAAAGCCATACGACTAGGATTCTAGGAGTCTTTTGGAGTCTCAGACGTAAAGTGAACAAGAAAAAAAAATCGTTAAAGAGAAGATTAAAAAGCTCACCCTAGTTGGACAGCTGAAAGGACCATAGGCTGTGTCCATACCCAACTGCACAAGCACATTGCATCAAAACCCAATCTATTCACTATTGCTCCCGATATCTCTGTTGAAGGACCATTAAAGCAGCTTGTAATCTGTCTGGCCCTTCTATCCGGAGTGCGTCCGGACGTTCCATTTCCTTGTATATCTCCGGGACCTGATCAAGAAACCGCTTGCATATTTAGAGATTTAGAAAAGAAAACAAGCTTCCTACTCTCTCTCTCTCTCTCTCTCTCTCTCTCTCTCTCTCTCTCTCGTTGGAAACTAGAGATTTTAAATTTCCTTTTTAAATGATTAAAAATGCTTTTGAAGAAAAACAGTTCACAATTATTTTTTATTAAAAATGCAAGTGAATCTTATTACAAGAAGTACCAATTACTTTAAGACCTATTTCTAATCTTTAGAGTAAAGCTCAAATTCATGTTCTAAATTTACCTCAATGTACTCCAACCTTTGGGCCAAATATGAGTTTTAAAATCCAAAACTCATTTTTAGAGCAAATTTAGCCTAGAATTCTCCTTAGTTTAGAGCAAATGTAGACTATCATATATGTTTATGTTTTTATAGTTTTATATTTATATATTTATTGAATCAAATGGATAAGATCTAATATGATCAAATCTAACGAAATTTTTTTTTCACTGTCCAAATTTAAATTAAATGGCTAAAATAATTTAAAAAATTATTTCATGTGTTTCATATTCTTTCATAATGTTTCACGAGTTTCATAGTGTCGTTTTAGTTATTTTTTTAATATTTATCTTAATTTAAATATTTATAAGTTAAAATGTTCATAAAATTAAATTAGGATAGTCTACATAACTTTTTTTTAAAGTTACTTTAAGAAGAAAAAAAATTATCTTAAATTCATTCTTTAATAATCTCGACTTAAAATTTTAACCCAAAAAAATTGAAGTATAAAAACTATTTTTGGGTTAAAACCTAATTTTTTTGGGAAATTTTAAGTTTTAACTCAAGAGTTCCCCTTCGTCTAACATTGTTGCCGTCGGCCCTCGCTGTGGCGGTGGTCGGCGGAAAGCTTTTCTTTTCGCTGTTTGCTTTTTAGTTTTTCAATTTTTCTCCCCATTTCTTCCTGTTTCAACCCACATATCTTTACCCAAAGCTTGTCTTCCCCAACTACTTTCAATTCGATATGCAGTCAGATTTCAACACAAATTTTTGTGATCTTTTGAGAGGGTGCGTAGAGTTCCTGTGGGCTCATCGGCTTGGGTGTTTCCAACACCACCTCTTTCTCTTTGTCCACTGTTGTTCGGGGTGTTTCCTCGAACTTCTTCCACTTTCTGATTGAGATCGGGGAGATCAGGACAACTTTCGTGGCTGGGTTCTACGGAGTTGCTCGATGGGATTTGGCGTTGACTAGTGGCTTGGTTTTGGGTTGATTGGGAAAACTTTGAAGGCGGTGGATGCTGGGGTTCTGGATCGCTTGTTGTTTTGTCTCTTGTGTTGGCCATTTTTGTTGAGCTTGGTTGGGCTTGTTGTGAGGTCCATTTGTGTGTCTGGTACTTTTTGTACGTGGGCCTCTCTTTGTAATCTTGTGTTTGGAATAAAATTGTCTCCTTTCTTAGGAAAGGTTTTCTTTCCAAAAAAAATAAAAATTCAAATGAGTGATATTTGCTCGAAGTGTTGTTACCTAGGTGTTTCCGCTCCTTTATTCAATTATCGAGATCTCTATAACAAAAGATCTAGCTCATCTCCTTCTAGAATTCTCTTAACTCCTGAGGTGTTGGGTCCTCCCTTCTTCATTTGAGCCTAGGTCTTCTCTCCTTTCCATGGGCCTTAGTCGGGTCTTTTCTTAGGCCTACATCGTTTCTAGGGGACAGAAAGAAAGGACCCTGCATGGGCCCAGTTGAACTGATAACAAAACAAAGGGTGGGAAAAGACGAGGCCCAAAACTTTCGGCCCAATACGAAAGACACGCGAGTTAAACCCTAGCTGCATATAGTCGTAGTTAAGGCCGCACGAGTGGAGGAAGCAAGAGAGCATTTCATCGCGAACGCCGATTTCAGGTTTTCCTTACTTTCTCTTTTCCTCTCTATTTTTCTGTAGAAATCTTCGTTTAATTCTGTCCCATTTCAATGATTTCTTCGTCTCATTGTTTTTCGTCCTCCAAACGAAGATTTAGGTCTTTGAATTTGTAAATGCTTAGATTCGTAGGGTTTTATAGCTATTGATATGTTGTGGATTTTTATTAATTTTGGTTTTGTATCGGTTAAATCACTGAGTTTTTTTATTGAACTGGAACAATGATCGTATGTTGGAATCTGTCTCTGCTAGCAAATGTTTTGCATTTTCTGCTCTGTATGATTTGTGTTTTTGAGATGTTTTTTTTAATTATCTGTTATTGATTTAGTATTGTTTATGTGGTTTTTTGTTCGATGTTCGGTATTTATGTGTGATTTGCATTTGGAATTCTGAGTGAAGTTAACATTAATGGAATATGCATTTTGTGCCGTTGGATGTTGTTTCTGAATTATGCGATTCGGTTTCCTTGTAGGTAAGCCATGGTGAAGCACAACAACGTTATCCCGAGCTCTCACTTCAGGAAGCATTGGCAGAACTATGTCAAGACCTGGTTTAACCAGCCTGCCAGGAAGACCAGGAGGAGGACTGGTGAGTTACAATGGTCGTGTTTATCACCTCTTTTCTTGTTTCTTAGCTTTACGTGTACTCTTTTGTGTGTGCCGTACTAAACACTCTCGCTTGCATCATCCTGCTTATTTCACAAAAGATAATTTGTAATTTGACTGACTTGACTATTTTGAAATATTATCAGCTCGCCAGAAGAAGGCTGTGAAAATCTTCCCTCGTCCAACCACTGGGCCCCTGCGTCCCATTGTTCATGGACAGACTCTGAAGTATAACATGAAAGTGAGAGCTGGTAGAGGCTTTACTCTTGAAGAATTGAAGGTAAGTCGGGGGTTGTTTTTGGTCGTTGATAAAACATTATGGAATTAGTGTTATTTACTCATGGATTCCAATTATGGTATGCGAGTTTTATGGATATCTTTGACATAGTGCTTCATTTCATTCCTCTGTTTTTGCTTTGGAATTAGTATTGGAATTCATCCAGCTTTTCTTGTACGAGTTTATTGAAGTTTATTACACGGTGGAGTGTTATAAGTATAAATAAAATACAGATTGTTTTTCAGTTTCGAAACATTTGCAGATTGCCAGATTCCATAAAAATATAAACATGATCCTAAATTTGGAATTCTTAGATCAGTTTTTGTGTTTTATTTTGCGTCTGGTTTTAACACACGAGCTTTTATGTGAGGGTTTTAACAAGTTGTTTACTTTGTTTGCTTACCAGTCTGCCGGGATTCCAAAGAAACTTGCACCAACCATTGGAATTTCTGTTGATCATCGTAGGAAGAATCGTTCTCTCGAGGGTCTTCAAGCTAATGTTCAGCGTCTGAAGACATACAAGGCCAAATTAGTGGTCTTTCCAAGACGCACTAAGCATATCAAGGTGATGTTAAGTGGTTGATGCAGAGAAGTTTAAGAATGTTGATTTTCTGTGTGCATGGTTTCTTATCTTCATAAGTACCATTTTTTTGCTACAGGCTGGTGATTCTCCTGCAGAGGAAATTGCCAATGCCACCCAGCTCCAAGGCCCCTACCTTCCAATTGTACGTGAGAAGCCTACAGTTGAGCTTGTGAAGGTTACCGATGAGTTGAAATCATTCAAGGCATATGACAAACTTCGCGTGGAGAGGATGAACGCGCGCCATGTTGGTGTCAGGCTCAAGAAGGCAGCCGAGGCAGAGAAGGAAGAGAAGAAATAGAGAGCTTGATGAGCCCTTGGTGTCGGGTTTCATTTGGTAAGGATTTTTGTTTTAGGGTTTCATCTGTTCACTGATGGATTTGTTTCTTGAACCGATCAATTTTAGAGTTTGTAAACTTGAGTAATCCAAGTAAAAAAGATGCTTCCACTGCTGTTTATTTTTGATACCCTATTAGGATTTTGTTATTTGCAATTGCATTTGATTTCGAATGATACGGATACGGATTAAAACCATACGATTTGTATCCAGGTCCCCTTGAATTGCTCATTCACATCAATATCGATGGTTCAATCCCAGACCATAACATCTACCAAAACAAGGATCACAAATCATAATCTGTCTGCAAACTCCTAATTCCGTAAGATTGAGCAGCAAAACGCACTCGTAAGTTAGTGTATCTCTTTCAAAAGCTACACAAGAAATTTGTTAGTTTCGTTAGTTTTCCTTATTTTTTAAGCATAGCAATCCCAAACTGGTTCTTAAATCTTGGAGTAAAACCCAACTCTGCCACAATGCATAACAGCCTAAAGAAGCTGAAAAGGTGCTTGACAGTTTGGAGCATCGCAAGTTGGGATGTTAATTTTATATGGACTATGTGTCATATAGTGACGAGAATAAAAGTTAAGGACACATTTTGAGCCTTCGCCTCGGGCCCTCAAAAACTCAAGCCCAGCTCACTCAGACCTTAAACGACTTGTCAAATACATGCATAACTGATGATAACATTGCGGACCACAGAGAGAGAGAGAGAGAGAGAGAGAGAGAGAGAGAGAGAGAGAGAGAGAGAGAGAGAGAGAGAGAAGAAGAACTGAAAAGATTGTAAAGACATGGAAACCTGCAAATGCATTTGTTCATTGCACTATCTACCATTACATAATATTTTGAGACACCTCACGAAACCCTACGTCTTTTGAGCACGGGACATTCATCATATCAACACAAAGTACATACTTCACAAAAATAACATCCCTCTTTGATTAGGAGTTGATCCCTTTTCACTTCATCAAGGACGGCCTGAATATCTTTTTCTTTCACTGTTTGTTTGTTCAAAAGTTCCATCAACCCACACAACAAATGTTGTCACAGTATTGGAAATGAATGAGATTCTCATTCGATACAAGACAATAAGAACAGATGATAATAAGGAGTTCTTGATGGAAGTGGTCGATGCAAAGCAAATAAGGCCTTATCCTCCAAACCTAGTTCTGGCTGAAAGTTTAAGTTTAACACAAGAGGTTGATGTTTTCTACAGTGGTTGCTGGTGGGAAGGTGTGACCCGCAACTTCCTTCACGGGCGAAGGTACAAAGTTTACATCAAAGGTACAAATGATGAACTGCTGTTTCAGCTTTCTGACTTGAGGCCACGCCAAGATTGGATAGATGGTTTATTGCTTCTCAGGTATAACCTTTAATTATTCTCTCTTATAGATGCATTTTTTAAGCATGTTCTTGCTCTGCGGATTTTCCTGTTGTGAGCTTACAATCTGTTAGTCACAGTGTGTAGAATGTTTTGACAATGGAATGCAAATTTGATAGAACACATGGACTTTAAGTTAAAAACAGAAAAGTAGAATCTGCCTAGAAGTTTTTGCGTAGCCAAAGCACAATCGACATGCGGAGTTCTGATAAATAGTCAGCCGCATTGTTAAACCATTTCTGCGATTGAAACTAATCATATCTAGATTATTTCGTTACACTTTGTCCTGCGGAGGTGTTAATGCCATGTTTGAACTCGGAGCTAAATCATGCTTAATATTTCATTTATTTCCAAGTTTCACATAGGTTTTTGGCAGGAGTAGTCATTGCAGATGGAGATGGGGGGAAACTAATTTTATCTCTCATTAATTTCTGTGAAGATCCTTATACAGTTATACTGACTTGCCATCAAATTTTTTTTCATGCATGCATAGCTGTATATGTGTATTTGTATGTTGCAGCATGTTAGCTAGGTATTCTCTTTTTAACAGTTGAACTAATTTGCTTCCTATTTCTTCCCATGCATGCATGCACTGAACTCTTTCATTGTTTCTTTGTGGTTCCTTGAATATATAGGATCAAAAGTTATATAGAACCATAGTTATTGTGGTAGTGTTGAATGGGCACATACTACTTGGGTACGACTCCAGGACGTTTATAAATGGTTCCTTGTGTAAGTTTAGTTTTTGTTTATATATACACACACATTTATATTGTTGTTTCCCCTCTATTTAGTATTAATATTTTTTGTTGTAACTAGGCCTAAAGCCTAAAGTTGAATGGGTGGTCCTGAGAAATCATTGTCTCAGTAAATTGTTTCGGTTCTTGGCTTTAAAATTTTTTTGCTTTGCTTTGCGTCTTTGGTCCCACTGCAATTGCATCCTATTGGTTTTCCCTTGTTTTCTTCCTTAGCTTGTTTTCTGTTTTCTTCCTTAGCTTTAAATTTTATTACCCTTGAAGCTTGCTACTTGGGGCAGTGGTCGATTATTTTTTTAACTTTTTTTCACTTAATTGGCCTCCTTTGTTTTCCCCTGCTGTGGAAAGTTGGAATTTTTTTGACCTGGGTTACTGTTTGGATTTCTGAACCTGTGTTATTTCAGTAAGCAGTAAGTGGATAGAAATGCTTGGAGAGATGGGGTGACAATTTGTTGGAAAATATTAGTATTTAAGTTTATTTTAGTAGTTGGGTTTTGAACTCCGCCTGTGTAAGTTTATCTTACATTGCCGGTCCCAAGCCCGGATAAAGGAGGAGGGGGAGGGCGTCAGGTAGTCGACAGCCGGCACTCCTAAGCTACGTCGAATCCCTATGAAAATGAATCCTAAACGAAATTGCGCTAAAGCTAGGGCGTCACCCGTAAGTGGCGCGCTGTGTGGCCCGAACACAGTGATAAATGAGCAAGGGTCGCTGTATCTCCATCGGCGCCCGGATACAGTGTTAAATGAGTAAGGGGGCCATAGAAACTTCTTTTCGAACGACTCCACTCAAAGTTGTTTGGAAGCACCTGCTCCCATCAACTCTATGCCGGACAAGCACAAGAAGTACTTTGATCGTATGAGACGGGGGAGGGTGAAGAAGCTAGGACAGGAGGGGGGAGTCCAAGAGAGTAGAATACGTTTAGGAACGTGGAATATAGGGACCTTAACGGGAAAATCTATGGAAGTAGTGGAAGCTATGGTGAGGAGAAGGATAAATATTATGTGCCTACAAGAAACTAAGTGGGTTGGTCTTAAAGCAAAGGACCTAGAAAACTCAGGTTTTAAACTTTGGTATTCGGGCACAAATAGGATGAGAAATGGTGTTGGCATTATCGTGGACAAGACCTTGACACAAGATGTTGTAGATGTCAAAAGGGTAGGAGATAGAATTATGGCAATCAAGATTGCAATAGGACAAGAACTCATCAATGTGATTAGTGCGTACGCACCCCAAGTAGGGTTGGACACGAGTTTGAAGGAGAAATTTTGGGAAGATCTTGGAGATTTGGTGCAAGGAATCGCTCAGACGGAGAAGGTATTTATAGGAGGTGATCTAAATGGACACGTGGGCAAGGAGACAAGTAACTATGGGGGTTTTCATGGTGGCTATGGCTTTGGGGAGAGAAACGAGGAAGGGGAGGCCATCTTGGACTTTGCGATGGCATATGATCTCTTCTTAGCCAACACCTTCTTTAAGAAGAGAGAAGAACATGTGATCACCTACAAGAGCGGGTCGTCAAAATCACAAATAGATTTTCTTCTAATGAGGAAGGGGGATCGTATAACTTGTAAGGATTGCAAAGTTATACCAGGAGAGAGCTTGGCTACTCAACATCGCTTGTTGGTGATGGATGTACATATCAAAAGAGGGAGAAAAAAGAACAAGACCGTGAAGAGCCCAAGGACTAGATGGTGGAACCTAAAAGGAGAAAAACAAGCTATTTTCAAAGAGAAGGTAGTCACCCAATGTGTGTGGGATAGAGAGGGAGACGCTAGCCAAATGTGGGATTCCATGGCTAGTTGTATCCGAAAGGTAGCAAAAGGGGTACTAGGAGAGTCCAAGGGCTTTGCTCCACATCAAAAAGAATCTTGGTGGTGGAATGAGGAGGTACAATCAAAGGTTAAGGCTAAGAAGGAATGTTGTAAAGCCTTATACAAGGATAGGACCGATGCAAACGGTGAAAGGTATAGAATAGCGAAGCAGGAGGCGAAAAAAGCTGTGAGAGAAGCTAAGGTAACGGCTTTTGACGAGATGTATAAGCGACTAGATACCAAAGAAGGAGAGTTGGATATCTATAAACTAGCTAGAGCAAGGGAAAGGAAGACAATGGACCTAAACCAAGTGAGGTGCATCAAGGATGAGGATGAAAAAGTTCTTGCTACGGAAAAGGCGGTCAAAAATAGATGGAGAGGTTATTTTCATAATCTTTTCAACGAAGGACATGAAAGGAGTACTTCTTTGGGAGAGTTGGGTAACTCAGAAGAGTGTAGAAACTACTCCTTTTACCGTCGAATTAGGAAGGAAGAAGTGGTTGTAGCCTTAAAGAAGATGAAGCAGAGAAAAGCAGTGGGCCCAGATGATATACCAATCGAAGTGTGGAAAGTCTTGGGAGAGACTGGTATTGCATGGCTCACAGACCTTTTTAATAGGATTTTGAAAACGAAGAAGATGCCAAATGAGTGGCGAAAGAGCACTTTGGTGCCTATCTACAAGAATAAGGGCGACATACAAAATTGCATGAACTATAGGGGTATTAAGCTAATGAGTCATACAATGAAGCTCTGGGAGAGAGTCATTGAGCATAGACTAAGGCAAGAAACACGGATCTCAGACAACCAATTCGGGTTCATGCCAGGGCGCTCAACCATGGAGGCAATCTATCTCTTACGAAGATTGATGGAAAAATATAGAGATATGCAAAAGGATTTACACATGGTCTTTATAGATTTGGAAAAAGCATATGATAGGGTTCCAAGAGACATTCTTTGGAGGATTTTAGAGAAGAAAGGAGTACGAGTAGCATATATCCAAGCTATAAAGGATATGTATGATGGAGCAGAGACGGCCGTAAGAACTCATGAAGGACAAACCGAAAGCTTCCCAATAACTGTAGGGTTACATCAAGGCTCATCTTTAAGTCCTTACCTTTTTGCATTGGTAATGGACGAGTTAACGGGACATATTCAAGATGATATTCCTTGGTGTATGCTTTTCGCAGATGATATAGTGTTGATAGATGAAACTCAGGAAGGGGTAAATGCAAAGCTTAACCTTTGGAGAGAAGTGTTGGAATCTAAAGGTCTTCGCCTAAGTCGGTCAAAGACAGAATATATGGAGTGCAAGTTCAATGCAACTGGAGGTCCAATCGAGTCAGGGGTGAGGATCGGAGACCAGGAAATACCAAAGAGCGATCGCTTTCGTTACCTAGGATCTATTCTGCAAAAGAACGGAGATTTAGATGGAGACCTTAACCATAGAATACAAGCTGGATGGATGAAGTGGAAGAGTGCATCTGGCGTGTTGTGTGATCGTCGTATGCCACTAAAGCTCAAGGGAAAATTTTATAGGACGACAATAAGGCCAGCGTTGTTGTATGGTACAGAATGTTGGGCGGTGAAGCACCAACATGTACATAAAATGGGTGTAACAGAGATGAGAATGCTTCGTTGGATGTGTGGGCACACAAGAAGGGATAAGATTAGGAATGAGGAGATTCGAGGTAAAGTAGGAGTAGCCGAAATTGAAGGAAAGATGAGAGAAAATCGGTTACGGTGGTTTGGACATGTGCAACGAAGGCCTACTAACGCCCCAGTAAGAAGATGCGACTACGGGACAGAAGTTCAGGGCCGAAGGGGTAGAGGGAGACCTAGGAAGACTTTGGAAGAGACTCTAAGAAAAGACTTAGAGTATTTGGATTTAACGGACGACATGACACAGGACCGAGCACAATGGCGTTCTAGGATTCATATAGCCGACCACACTTAGTGGGAAAAGGCTTTGTTGTTGTTGTTGTTGTTAGTAGTTGGGTTTTGCTTGTTAATTTAGGACTTAGGCCTAGCCCATCTAAGTTAGGGTTTCTTAGGTTTAGTTTTCTATAAATATTGCTTGTAATTTAGTTTGAACAATGTAGTCTCTTATGGTTTTATAGCTGTTTCGGCATTTTCGTTTGTTCAATAAAATTCTTATTATTTTGTAATCTTGTTCGCCGCGCACTCTAATATTCAACTTGTTATCAGAGCAGGTTTGATCATTTGAGATCAGTCTGCTTTGGTTTGGTATCAACTTGTTGGTTGAAAATTGTTTGGTTTCGTTTCGAATCTTGATTAGGCTTCTGCTATGTTCGATCTGGTGAATGGATGTTTGTTTTCTATCTCTGTTTGGAATCGGTTTGTTTGTCTTCATTGTCTCCGCTTGCACTGCACGTACCACACCACCTGCTTCGTTTGCCCACCAGTCGCGACACCATCTTCATCGAGAAAAATTGAGGTGCAGTCTGAGACAGCTGTTGAGGCGTCTCATCGATTTTTCAATAAGTTAACAACCGTTAACAAGAAGGCCGCCTTTGTAATATACAAGTGGAAGCTAATATCTACAGACAATGTTTTGAAACATTGTCAATTAGTGGGAAAAATAGATGAGCGCAGACATCCATTGACAAAATTGAAGGACGAGTACAGTTTTCAAGAAACAACAATCGTTCATTGCCTTACTGGGAGAAACGAGAAAGGATGATGTACAACAAATTCATCAATTTACAAAGGGGTGTGATATCCACACTATCCACACACACCTTTAAAGTGTGGATATCACACCCCTTTGTAAATTGATGAATTTGTTGTACATCATCCTTTCTTGTTTCTCCCAGTAAGGCAATGAACGATTGTTGTTTCTTGAAAACTGTACTCGTCCTTCAATTTTGTCAATGGATGTCTGCGCTCATCTATTTTTCCCACTAATTGACAATGTTTCAAAACATTGTCTGTAGATATTAGCTTCCACTTGTATATTACAAAGGCGGCCTTCTTGTTAACGGTTGTTAACTTATTGAAAAATCGATGAGACGCCTCAACAGCTGTCTCAGACTGCACCTCAATTTTTCTCGATGAAGATGGTGTCGCGACTGGTGGGCAAACGAAGCAGGTGGTGTGGTACGTGCAGTGCAAGCGGAGACAATGAAGACAAACAAACCGATTCCAAACAGAGATAGAAAACAAACATCCATTCACCAGATCGAACATAGCAGAAGCCTAATCAAGATCCGAAACGAAACCAAACAATTTTCAACCAACAAGTTGATACCAAACCAAAGCAGACTGATCTCAAATGATCAAACCTGCTCTGATACCAAGTTAAATATTAGAGTGCGCGGCGAACAAGATTACAAAATAATAAGAATTTTATTGAACAAACGAAAATGCCGAAACAACTATAAAACCATAAGAGACTACATTGTGAATAACTTGATTCTCAAACTAAATTACAAGCAATATTTATAGAGAACTAAACCTAAGAAACCCTAACTTAGATGGGCTAGACCCAAGTCCTAAATTAACAAGCAAAACCCAACTACTAAAATAAACTTAAATACTAATATTTTCCAACAAATTGTCACCCCATCTCTCCAAGCATTTCTATCCACTTACGGCTTACTGAAATAATACAGGTTCAGAAATCCAAACAGTAACCCAGGTCAAAAAATTTCCAACTTTCCACAGCAGGGGAAAACAAAGGAGGCCAATTAAGGGAAAAAAAGTTAAAAAAATAATCGACCACTGCCCCAAGTAGCAAGCTTCAAGGGTAATAAAATTTAAAGCTAAGGAAGAAAACAGAAAACAAGCTAAGGAAGAAAACAAGGGAAAACCAATAGGATGCAATTGCAGTGGGACCAAAGACGCAAAGCAAAGCAAAAAAATTTTAAAGCCAAGAACCGAAACAATTTACTGAGACAATGATTTCTCAGGACCACCCATTCAACTTTAGGCTTTAGGCCTAGTTACAACAAAAAATATTAATACTAAATAGAGGGGAAACAACAATATAAATGTGTGTGTATATATAAACAAAAAGTAAACTTACACAAGGAACCATTTCTAAACGTCCTGGAGTCGTACCCAAGTAGTATGTGCCCATTCAACACTACCACAATAACTATGGTTCCATATAACTTTTGATCCTATATATTCAAGGAACCACAAAGAAACAATGAAAGAGTTCAGTGCATGCATGCATGGGGAGAAATAGGAAGCAAATTAGTTCAACTGTTAAAAAGAGAATACCTAGCTAACATGCTGCAACATACAAATACACATATACAGCTATGCATGCATGAAAAAAAAATTTGATGGCAAGTCAGTATAACTGTATAAGGATCTTCACAGAAACTAATGAGAGATAAAATTAGTTTCCCCCCATATCCATCTGCAATGACTACTCCTTCCAAAAACCTATATGGAACTTGGAAATAAATGAAATATTAAGCATGATTTAGCTCCGAGTTCAAACATGGCATTAACACCTCCGCAGGACAAAGTGTAACGAAATAATCTAGATATGATTAGTTTCAATCGCAGAAATGGTTTAACAATGCGGCTGACTATTTATCAGAACTCCGCATGTCGATTGTGCTTTTGGCTACGCAAAAACTTCTAGGCAGATTCTACTTTTCTGTTTTTAACTTAAAGTCCATGTGTTCTATCAAATTTGCGTTCCATTGTCAAAACATTCTACACACTGTGACTAACAGATTGTAAGCTCACAACAGGAAAATCCGCAGAGCAAGAACATGCTTAAAAAATGCATCTATAAGAGAGAATAATTAAAGGTTATACCTGAGAAGCAATAAACCATCTATCCAATCTTGGCGTGGCCTCAAGTCAGAATGCTGAAACAACAGTTCATCATTTGTACCTTCGATGTAAACTTTGTACCTTCGCCCGTGAAGGAAGTTGCGGGTCACACCTTCCCACCAGCAACCACTGTAGAAAACATCAACCTCTTGTGTTAAACTTAAACTTTCAGCCAGAACTAGGTTTGGAGGATAAGGCCTTATTTGCTTTGCATCGACCACTTCCATCAAGAACTCCTTATTATCATCTGTTCTTATTGTCTTGTATCGAATGAGAATCTCATTCATTTCCAATACTGTGACAATATTTGCAGTAAACCAACCACCTTAAAATCCTTCTTTATCAATGCAAACCTCAACGGGCGTTCCTTCTATTGGTACCTCTTCCATCGGAGTGTTTGGTTCTTTGGCATCTAAGACATCCTGCAGTCCAAGTTTTGACGAGTTAGCGCTTAAAATCAAGACCCAAGAAACCCACAAAATAGAGAGAAAATTAAACTAAATAATGAGAAGAAGAAAAGAAAAAAAAAAGCAAGTGTTCACCAATAAACATTTGTGTCTCTACAACATGTAATTATTGTCCGACCATTGATATAACTTCCCCGATCACAGAGAAATCCACGACAGTCACATTTTGTAGGATAAACTGGCCGTTTTCAGATCGAGTTCATTCAAGATGGTTTCGAAAGGCAAATATCAAAAAGCATGAAAATTCCTGATAAACAAACAAACATATCTTACATTTAATTGCGTTAAGGACACCAGGTATATATATTATACTATCCCAAAAACACCAGGTATATATATTATACTATCCCAAAAACAAAATTTCAGCTTCAACTAGGGTGTTTGATTTTTAATTCACGCATGCCCTAATATGATAACCACCAATTAGTTACGTTAACAAAATTGAACTATGAACATCATTCAGAATACCATTCAAACTTCAATACATGCATAACTGATGATAACATTGCGGATCACATAGAGAGAGAAGAAGAACTGAAAAGATTGTAAAGACATATCAAAACCTGCGAATGCATTTGTTCATTGTACTATCTACCTTCACATAATATTTTGAGACACCTCACGAAACCCCGAGCCTTGCCGATAACAGTCATCACAAACGAAGTATTTTTACTTGAAATATTTTGGCTCCGCTTGGGACTACTTTTCTAAAAAGCAATCATCACAAACGAAGTATTTTTACTTGAAATTTCAAACAAAAGTGTGATACCGTGCTACATGAGTTAAATTCCACCCCCATAAACCAGATGAAATATTGATATCAAAAGAGAGTATTATGTACACAAAAAATTAGGTATGAAATTAAATTCAGGAACCCAAGAAAATTCCATACGATTTAGTAGCAATTAAATTAAATTGAATTGAATTGAAAATCAAAATCAAAAGCATACCATTAGAATTATGGTTATTGTCGTCCGAATTATGGTCGTCCTCCCGTCGTAGCTTGATAAGATCAGGCATGGTAAAAGGGAAATTGCAAGAAAGTAAATGCAGTAAATGGAAAAGGAAATCAAAGGAAGAGAAGAAAAATAGAGAGATTGATGCGCCCTTGGAGTCTGGTTTCATTTTGGAAGGATTTTGGTCAACCCATCAATTTTAGAGTTTGTTATTTCTGATACCATATTGGAATTTTGTTATTTGTGATTGCATTTGATTTCGAAGAATGCGGATTAAAAGCATATGATTTGGATCCAAGTTCCCTTGAACTGTTCATTCACATCAAAATCAGATTGTTCAATCCCATATCATACTATCCACCAAAACAAGAATCACAAATCATAATCTGTCTGCAAACTTCTACTAATTCCGTACGATTCACCAGCAAAATGCACTAGTAAGTTAGTGTTCTATCTTTCAAAAACTACACAAGAAATTGCAATCAAATCCAACGATGACCCTGGAGTCTACTACCAGGCGTGCCAAGAGCCCCACAGAAAATGTCCACTACCTCCCGATGGAATGCTTTCACGCTAAGAACTCAATGCTTCAATGCCTGAAAAAATTTGTTGATAGCACGCCGATATAAGGATATACATAGAAATGAGTTATAAAATTAGTTCCTCTCCATCTGCAATAATTACTACTGCCTAAAAACCTCGCTGAAACTTGGAAATAAATGAGATATTAAGCATGTCCTAGATCCTGATACATCGATACTCCGCAAGACTAACTGTAATGAAATAACCTGGATTTGATTAGTTTCAACCACAGAAATGGTTTAACAATGCAGCTGAGTATTTATAAAACTCGGCATGTCTAGATTGTGGGTGTGCAGTTGTTCACACACTTTGGCTACGCAAGAACTTCTAGGCAGATTCTACGCTTTCTGTTTCTAACTTACATTTCTATCAAATTTGCATTTCATTGTCAAAACACTCCATACCCTGTTACTAACAGATTGTAAGTTCATATTTGAAATCTGCAGAGGAAGAACATGCTTAAAAATTGCATCAATAAAGAAGAGTGTTTAGAGGTTATACCTGAGAAGCCATAACCCATGTTCTATCCATCCAATCTTGGCGTGGCCTCAAATCGGAGTGCTGAAACATCAGTTCATCGTCTGTACCTTTGAAGTAAACTTTGTACCTTCGCCCGGGAAGGACCTTGCGAATCACACCTTCCCACCAGCCATCGTTATAGAAAGCATCAACCTCTTCCGTCCGACTGAAACTTTCAGCCGCAACCACTTTTGGAGGACGAGGCCTTATGTGCTTTGCATCGACCTCTTCCGTCAGCAACTCCTTGTTATCATCTGTTTTTATTGTCTTGTATCGGATGAAAAACTTGTCCTCTTCCATTACTTTGACAATATTTGCAGCAAACCAAGCGCCTTGAAATCCATCTTCATCAGTGCAAACCTCAACCGCCGCTCCTTCCATCAATTCCTCTTCCATCCGAGTCTTTGGTTCTTTGTCATCTACGACATCCTGCAGTCCAAGTTTTGACGAGGTTGCACTTAAAAACAAGATACAAGAAATTCACAAGTCTTATCCCACTAAGTGGCGTCGGTTGTGTAAACCTTATAAGGCTACTGCGCTCGGTTTAACGAGATAACTTCCTTCAATCTGAATTTTCACTGCGACTATAAATACTACTAGGAACATGTCACCACAAATCATCCTTAATCGTTGGAAAAACAAACATAAGAACAAAGATCCTGTCTTTAAAAACACATCCTTAAAAATTAAAAGATATCCTTTCAATTTACTTACTCCTTGTTGAAGAGGTGGGACCCAGGACCCCTTTGCCCACTCTCGGTGAAGCCGCAGCTCCTCGGGCTCGAACTCAAACTTCTCCTTGGCGAACCGGAAGTAAACCCCAAGCGTGTTGTCCGCCGAAACATCACTGACTACGACGCCCTCCCACCACCCGCCGCAAAAGAAGGCGTCCACCACGTCCCCCAATTTGAACCGGTAGTCGCTCTCCCGCGGCGGAGGAGGCCGGAGGAGAGCCGCGTCGACCTCTTCCCTCAGCGCCGCCTTGCCGCCCTTGTGGCCGCCGCCGATCTTGCGGTCGATCCGGGCCTTCACTCTGTTGTACTCGACTTTGAATTTCGATTTTGTTTTGGACTTGGCGACGATTTTCGCCGGGAATGTGGTGCCGCGCATGTTGTGGATCGGGGAGGTGACCTCCACCTCGTCGCCTACCTCGAAGTGGGCGTCGTCCGCCATGGCCGTCGCCTGCGAAGCTCTCTGTCAAGTAGGTGTCTGTCTGGGACTCTTAGGCTCAGAGCCCATCGGCATTCAAACTCATGCCCTTATATATAACATTTAAGGCCGAAAAGCCCAATCACATCGTTGGCCCAATCCAAGACAGAAATATCTACGACTGAGAGCATCATCTTCCTCTTCCCAGCCAAAAACGCGAGCACCAGAGCTCCGTCACTGCAACCTCTCAAATTCGACGGAAACAAGCAATGGAAGATGAATAACGCTGCAGTCTAAACCAGAGCAGCCATGGCGTTCTCAGGAGTGCTGACCGTCACCACGTCACCCTTACTGCATTCAAGCTCGATGTCCTCCTCACCTTCAATTTCCAAGGTATACATCAAACCGACTTCTCTAATTTCTTGCTCCTTGACTCCAACGCCGCCGTCTGCCACCGATTCTACTTCTAGACTTGCCGCGGAGCCACCGTCTGACTCTATTACTACAACTAACAACAAAACCGCTCACAAATTTAGCTACAGCAGAGCCTCTCCATCAGTCAGATGGCCCCACTTGAAACTCACAGAAACTTACCCCTCACCGCCGACCCAATTCACCGTTGCTTCTCCTCCGCCGAACCATGTCGTCGGCGATTCCCCTGACGGTGGAGAGGAAGACCAGAATGTGGGCTCTGTGGGAGCTTTGGAGGAGACGAATGACGAAACCCAACAAGTGCTGGGGAGGCCGAGCAAAACCAAGGCGAAGAAAATGACGAAACTTGCTCTCAAAAGAGCAAAAGATTGGCGGGAAAGAGTGAAGCTTTTTACTGATAGGATTTTGGGGTTGAAATCCGACGAGTTGTGGCCAATGTATTGGATGATAGGAGATTTCAAATGACTCCGACTGATTTTTGCTTTGTGGTGAAATGGGTCGGCCAGTCGAGCTGGCAGCGCGCATTGGAGGTGTACGAATGGTTGAATTTACGCCATTGGTACTCCCCGAATGCTCGAATGCTTGCCACTATCTTGGCTGTTCTTGGAAAGGCTAACCAAGAAGAATTGGCTTTGGAGATATTTCAAAGGGCTGAACCTGGAATTGGGAATACAGTGCAAGTGTACAATGCCATGATGGGTGTATATGCTCGAAATGGTCGGTTTAGTAAGGTCCAAGGACTGCTTGATGTAATGCGTGAGAGAGGGTGCGAACCAGACTTTGTGAGTCTCAATACTTTGATCAATGCTCGGCTAAGGTCTGGTGCCATGACACCAAATTTGGGAATTGAACTTTTGAATGAGGTGAGAAGGGCGGGTCTTAGGCCGGATATAATCACTTATAACACTCTTATAAGTGGCTGTTCGCGTGAATCTAATTTAGAGGAGGCAGTGAATGTTTACAATGACATGGAAGCACATAATTGCCAACCTGATCTTTGGACTTATAATGCCATGATTTCGGTGTATGGGAGATGTGGAGAATCAAGCAAAGCTGAGCAGCTCTTTAAGGAATTGGAGTCGAAAGGGTTTTTCCCAGATGCAGTGACATATAATTCTTTGTTGTATGCTTTTGCAAGAGAACTTGATATAGAGAAAGTAAGGGATATTGGTGAAGATATGGTGAAAATGGGGTTTGCTAAAGATGAGATGACGTACAATACCATCATCCACATGTACGGAAAGCAGGGCCAGCATGATTTAGCATTTCAAGTTTACAGGGACATGAAAATGCTAGGCCGGATTCCTGATGCTATTACCTACACTGTGTTGATAGATTCACTTGGAAAAGCAAATAAGATAACACACGCCGCTAATGTGATGTCAGAGATGTTGGACAGTGGAGTGAAACCCACTCTTCGGACTTATAGCGCTTTAATGTGTGCGTATGCCAAGGCTGGTAAACAGGTGGAGGCTCAAGAGACATTTGATTGCATGGTTAGGTCGGGTATTAGACCTGACCATCTGGCATACTCCATTATGCTGGATATCTATCTAAAGGTCAATGAGACAAAGAAGGCAATGGCATTGTATCACGAAATGATGCAGAATGGTTTCATGCCAGATAATACTCTCTATGGGGTCATGCTGCGGGTTCTCGGAAAAGAGAATACATTGGAAGGCATTGAAAAAGTGATCAGAGATATGGAAAACGTTGGTGGTATGAACCCACAAGTTATCTCTTCTGTTCTTGTTAAGGGAGAATGCTATGACCATGCCGCCAGAATGTTGAGATTAGCTATTAGTAGTGGCTATGAACTGGATCGGGAAAATCTTTTATCTATTCTCAGCTCGTATAGTTCATGTGGAAGGCACTCAGAAGCATGTGAATTGCTTGAATTTTTTAGAGAACACGCTCCCGGTTCCACTCAACTGATAAATGAAGCACTGTTTGTCATACAATGCAAGGCTCATGAATTTGATGCTGCCTTGGTGGAATATAGTAATACCAGGGGATTCCATTCTTTTAGTAGAAGTCCTACCATGTATGAAATTCTTATTCAAGGCTGCCAAGAGAATGAACTCTTTGGTGAAGCTTCTCAGGTCTATTCTGACATGAGATTATATGGCGTCGACCCCTCTCAACATCTTTACCAAATTATGGTGCTCATATATTGTAAGATGGGTTTCCCTGATACAGCGCATCATTTGATTGATCAGGCAGAGATGAAAGGCATTTTATTTGACAATGTCAACGTATATGTTGATGTTATTGAAGTCTATGGGAAATTGAAGCAGTGGCAGAAAGCTGAAGGTTTGGTGGGAAGTCTCAGACAAAGATGTAAATCAGTGGATAAGAAGGTCTGGAATGCCTTGATACAAGCTTATGCTGCAAGTGGTTGCTATGAGCGAGCTAGAGTGATATTTAACACAAGGATGAGAGATGGTCCTTCCCCAACAGTAGATTTTGTTAATGGTCTTTTGCAAGCTCTGGTTGTCGATGGGAGATTGGACGAACTCTATGTTCTAATCAAGGAGTTGCAAGATATGGGTTTTAAAATAAGTAAGAGTTCAAATCTCTCTTGACACTTGAAGCATTTGCTCGAGATGATAACATATTTGAGGTAAAGAAGATATACCAAGGAATGAAGGCTGCAGGCTATCTTCCCAACATGGATTGTTTCAGGATTATGATCAAGTTATTGTGCAGGGGAAAACGAGTAATGGATGTTGAAGCAATGGTTTCTGAGATGGAAGAGGCAGGATTCAGGCCTGATCTCTCAATATGGAATTCTATGCTTAAGTTATATGCAGGAATTGCGGATTTCAAAAAGACAGTTAAAGTATACCAGCGTATTAAAGAGGCTGCACTTCAACCAGATGAGGATACTTATAATACTTTAATCATAATGTACTGCAGAGATCGTAGACCAGAGGAAGGTTTGTCATTGATGTATGAAATGAGAAGGCAGGGGCTAGAACCTAAGTTGGACACTTACAAAAGCTTAATTTCAGCGTTTGGTAAGCAGAAGTTGTTGGATCAAGCTGAGGAACTATTCGAAGAATTAAGGTCAAATGGATGTAAATTGAATCGCTCATTTTATCATACCATGATGAAAATGTTTAGAAATTCAGGAGACCATGACAAAGCTGAGATGCTGTTGGCGATGATGAAAGAGGCTGGAATAGAACCCAACTCTGCCACAATGCATTTGCTTATGGTTTCTTACGGCAGCTCTGGACAGCCTCAAGAAGCTGAAAAGGTGCTGGACAATTTGAAAGTAACTGACTTAGATCTAGATACATTACCATGTAGTTCAGTTATTGGTGCTTATCTGAAGAACGGAGATTATAACATTGGAATTCAAAAGCTCAACGAGATGAAGGAAGGCGGTCTGGCGCCAGATCATAGAATCTGGACTTGTTTTATAAGGGCTGCAAGTTTGTCTCAGCACAAAAGTGAAGCTTTTATTCTCCTAAACGCACTGCGTGATGTTGGATTTGATCTTCCTATCAGGTAATTATTGGTTCTCATGTTGGAGAGAGACTGAAGCTCTCACAAACAGAATTTCTTCTTCTACCATGCTTACTGTTTTGGCTGATCCATTTCCTAATAAATCTTTGTCTTGTAGGCTTGTGACTGAAAATCCTGAATCCCTAATTTCAGAAGTAGACTGTTGTCTAGAGAAACTAGGACCCCTAGAAGACAATGCGGCTTTCAACTTTGTCAACGCATTGGAGGACCTTTTGTGGGCCTATGAACTCCGAGCCACTGCTTCATGGGTTTTCCAATTGGCCGTAAGGAGAGGCATCTATAACAATAATGTGTTCAGGTAGGTATTGGTTGGTCGGAATTGTGAAGGCTAACTTAACCAACAAACGGATGTGTGTTTTCCTTATTATTTGGTATTATTTCCATCAGTTAGCTTATAACTAGTAATCTTTTAAATGCAGGGTAGCTGACAAAGACTCGGGTGCTGATTTTAGAAAGTTGTCAGCTGGTTCTGCTCTTGTCGGTCTTACATTATGGCTTGATCAGATGCAGGCAACTCTCTTTTTCCCTAGTAGTTTTCTTTGCTATCTACCCTTTTGTATCTCCACTTTCATTTCTGAGTCTTACACAGAGGTCCTTAACATATGGCAGGATGCATCCTTGGAGGGTTATCCAGAGTCTCCGAAGTCAGGTGTCCTGATAACAGGAACATTCGAGTACAACATGGTTTCGCTTAATAGCACATTGAAGGCATGCCTTTGGGAGATGGGTTCACCTTTTCTGCCTTGCAAAACACGAAGTGGCCTTCTAGTAGCAAAGGCACACTCCCTCAGGATGTGGTTAAAGGACTCCCCGTTTTGCTTGGACCTCGAGTTGAAAGATGCCCCATCTCTCCCCAAATCAAACTCAATGCAGCTCATCGATGGATGCTTCCTAGGATGCGGTCTCGTTCCTGCGTTTAAGGAGATAACTGAGAAGCTTGGAATAGTGAGACCAAAGAAAATTGCTAGATTGGCTCTGCTATCAGATGAAAAGAGAGAGAAAGTTATTGAAGCTGACATTGAGGGAAGGAAAGAGAAGTTAGAAAAAATGAAGGAAAAGGGGGAACCGAGGAGGGTGAGCAGGATTAAAAGGCTTGGGAAGAGGCATATGTAAGACCGATGTTGTCAAATACCAAACATATTGTATCAGCAAGAAAAACCTTCAAATAGATACGTATACGGAGACCCCATTGGGAAGAAGCTTTGAGGTAAGCTTATGAGCTCACATTCCGAAATTATGCAAATATTTTGTCTTTCTTGTTGATCATTTTGTGTTCGACTAATTTACATTTTTGTTTCGTGTTTTTTAAGACAATTTTCTTCCTGTGGTTTGCATTATCCGGATGGCTTTTTTGGATGTTGGTTTTCGTTACGTGGGTGCTTCCATTTGCTGCTTGCTCCTCTTCTCATCGGAGCAGTTGCCAACAACCTTGTTATTAAGGTATTACTGGTTGCATATGTTTGTGTTAATGTTAGTGATCTGCTAGTCTGCAACTAAGTCGATTGAGTTGTATGGAAATTTTAACTTTTTAAAGCAATCAATCGGATGGCTATTCGAATGGCTAAGTGTGTTTGTTGTGCGAAATTTGGAATTTGGACAGGGTGCTTGTCCGGCTTGTAAGAGGCAATTTGTTGGTTACAAGAATGGAGTAATCCGTTGTGGAAGCTGTGGAAACACTGTGTGGCAGCCAAAATCAGACTTCTTTTCAAGAGACGATAGAGGAGGCCCTCCTTCGTCACAGTCAGAGCTGGAGATTATTGATGTTGAAGTTGATGAGAAATGAAGAGAAACCCAAGATGTGGGGGAAAATCGCATATGGTAGGCTTTTAGATTACATAAATAGAGCAACGAGCAAGCATAAGAGTTTTTACTTAAGTCTTGTTATTTATTTTCGTGTCCGTGTAAATGGTGCCTCCTGTATTAGTTCTTGTAAGAATTGTGCAATCATGCCAATGTGTACATCTTTTTCTCTACTGGGATGACTGAGAAAACAAAATACATGGCTTTATGGTGATCAATGATCAGCAATTTTTGGTGCTTCTGTTTGCTTTAATCTAGAGAGCGGATAAGTTATCGTGTTATTTTACAAGGCATCTCGCTTTTATTGGAGACTCGAAGCAACTCCATTTGTCGCAGTTTCTTGTTGTTGTTTCCCTTTTCAGCTTGTATCGTTATCTGTATTGGAATTCTCATGTTAGTACGCCATGAACTCTTCTAGCTTAGCTGACAATCTGCTTTGTTTTCTAATTACAAGCGATATTCTTCACTAATCTTTGGTGTTTTGGACCCGAAACGCTGTAGATCAAAGAAAATTTCCATGATCTGCCACTTGCAATTTCTTTTAGTTACATTTATCGCTTGTCGAAAAAATGAAATAGTAGAAGAAACATGCAAGAACCGAGTTTCTAATCCCCTTTAAGTGACCAAATTTATAGAAGGCCAAAACTGGGAAACATAAACTATTAACATGAAATGACTGCACATGTATCGGCAACAAAATACACCAAAAAAGAAAAAAAGCTTTAGACGATCAACTTGACATAGAACGCAATGCAACATCTGCAATCTATCATATAGTACACTGCTTCCATCTGTTGGAATTCGCCGGCTCTTCATTCTAAAACAGTAGTTAGACGCAGGCAACCCCTCTAGTACTGTCGAGTCTTGCACCATACAACCCTACTGCCAAACTAATTGCAGAGAAATACTTGCGCAACTTCTCCCCAGAGCTTTTATCGTCTTTCATCGAGCAATTTATATCCTAGTTCTTCTGTTCCATGCCGATTAGGCCTCTCCCCAAAAACATATAACATTTCTTCCGTTTATAAAATAGCACACGGCAAACAAATCCTTCCGAGAGTACCATGAGACGTTGAGCAAGGGCATCCTACGAGAATAATATCAGATTCAATAGATACTCTTCAGATTACCATGGAACCTAATCAGAAGATTCGCTTTCAAGAGCTGGAATTCTGCGGAAGGGTGCAAAATATCGAGAGTAGGACACATCCATGTTATTTGACGTCACGGATCTCTGCTGCCTTTCCGAAAACCCCTTACCAGAAAGTGAATCGTACAAGTCACCCAGGTCCATCTTTTTCCTGATCCTACCACCTTCCTGTAGAAAACTGGAAATTTACAACCAAAAACATACCAGGGAATCTATATCAGATATCAAATATAAGTAAAAAGCAGGATATCAAAATCACATGATCGAAATATATGCTCATTAAAAGTGAATGCCTACTAATGTAAAACAATGAATTTTGACCATACCGTTTTCGAATGATGTTAAAAGCTTCTTTTGTTGCATAAGGTAGCCCTGTCTTTGGATCACGGTACCTAAAGCATCAAATGAAACGAGATGGTCAGATAGGCACCTTAAACATCACTCCTCACATTCTCTATGGGCATTCATAGCTGCTTGTCTAAACGACTACTCGGAAACCTAAGCACTTACTTGGCAGGTAAACCAGTAACAGCACAGACAGCTTTCTCAGGGTCTGGAAATAAAAAGGAATAAAAGTAGATGCATCAAAACCACGGTTGTGATACCTAACTTTAAAAAAACCCTGAACACGTAGCATTCATAAAACTACTACTTACAGGGAACAGGCGCGGTAGAGATTTCTGACTGAAATGACAATCCTCTACTGAATTCCAGATATGAGCGGCCTGAAGGAAATGTAACTTAGATTTCTTTCTAGAAAACTGATATTGCCACAATAACAAAATCTGCATATGCGGACGGTAATTCTTGTTTCCGAACAAACAAATTTGGTCAAAATAGAGTCATGCTGAAAGCTTACCATCTTTTGAGAAATAACGTACTTGTGGACCGGTATAGACAGCCTTATGTACAGTTGCTCTTTTCTGAACTTCTTCCTCCCTTGCTAGAACACGCTCCAAATTTCTCAAGTTCATAATTTCTCCAGATTTACAGGTAACAATTCAAGCTTAATTACAACCTGAAATTTCAAATAAACATTAACAAGTACCACACAATTCACGTCACATACTAATTAGTAATTACTAATGCTGAGACATAAAGTCCAGACCTGTTTGAGCTGCTTCTAAGAGCATCTCTTCTTGGGTCATCCTCTTCTCCTCGCCTTCCTTTTTTCTCTTAATTGGCCGATGAAAACCAAAATTGATATCCATTACAAACAGTATCATGTGTCCGTCAACACGGCGATCTCATAAACAATAAACCCCACATCTTCAATCAGAATGTGAAGTTCATTCAAGACCTACTGAAAACTGACCTTCGTGGTTGCTTGCAAAGCCGCGTGAGTATTGCGTCCCTCTCAGCTTGACGAACAACCACTGAAGTTCTCGTAGATTTTCTCACAGTTCTCTCTACTTCTGGTTCCTCAGGAGCATCCTGACGTTGTTCGGGATGAGAAGACTTCTCATTTCCATCCTTAGATTCTAGTTTTGATAGAACTTTCTTCTTCGTCTTCTTCTTGCTCGATTGCTTTCCCGGAAATATCAGCCGCTTCTTCGTCCTAACTCTGTTAATTCACCAAACGCAATCAAGTCCGAGTAAAAGAAATCCAAATGTCATTTGTGCAAACAAATGACATTCTATGGAATTCTATGCTCAAGTTACATGCAGGAATTGCGGATTTCAAAGAAGACAGTTAAAGTATACCAGCGGATTAAAGAGGCTGCACTTCAACCAGACGAGGATACGTATAATACTTAATCATAATGTACTGCAAAGATCGTAGACCAGAGGAAGGTTTGTCATTGATGCATGAAATGAAAAGGGAGGGGCTAGAACCTAAGTTGGATACTTACAAAAGCTTAATTTCAGCGTTTGGTAAGCAGAAGTTGTTGGATCAAGCTGAGGAACCATTCGAAGAGTTAAGGTCAAATGGATGTAAATTGGATCGCTCATTTTATCATACCATGATGAAAATGTTTAGAAATTCAGGAGACCATGACAAAGCTGAGATGCTGTTGGCGATGATGAAAGAGGCTGGAATAGAACCCAAACAACTTTGAATTGCCCATGGTAGGACAAAACCCAACTTTGAATTGTTAAATTGCGTCCACAATGCATATCAGCCTCAAGAAGCTGGAAAGGTGCTTGACAATTTGGAGCAGTCTTATCACGAATTGGGACGTCAACTTATATCGACCACGCGTCATGCAGCCACAAGAATAAATAAGTTCGTGTGTTGAAAAGAGGAACATTTTGAGCCTTTGTCACGGACACTCAAAAACTCAAGACCGGCCCTGATTTTGAATTTCAATTTGATTTTAATTCACGCATGCCCTAATATGATAACCACCAATTAGTTACGTGAACAAAATGGACCTATGAATATCATTCAGAATACCATTCAAACTTCAATACATGCATAACTGATGATAACATTGCGGATCACATAGAGAGAGAAGAAGAACCGAAAAGATTGTAAAGACATATGGAAACCTGCAAATGCATTTGTTCATTGCACTATCTACCATTACATAATATTTTGAGACACCTCACGAAAACCTGAGCCTTGCCGATAACAGTCATCTACCTCTTTTTGCGCACGGACATTCATCATACCAATGGCCAGATTTCCCCCCACAAAAAGTACAGATCTTCATAATTGCACGTGCTTGCCAGTCCTCGCCTAAAACACCAGCGTCGTCGTCAGAGTCGTTTTGATGATCTTCGCCACAGCTCACACAGACTATGTCATAGCCACTGCCAATTTTAGCGCCCTTGGGGATCGAAACAAAGTAGGGGCAATCGCCATCGTAGTGGTTGCCTTCCTTAAGGCATACTTCACAAAAATAACGTCCCTCTTCGACTCGGAGTTTATCCATTTTCGCTTCAAGAAGGACAGCTTGAATATCTTCTTCTGTCACTGTTCGTTTGTTCAAAAGTTCCATCAACCCACACAACAAAATTAAGTTAAAAATCGTGAATAAGATCATTGTCATAAGGCCAACATGAAATTTCAAACATTTGGCTCCGCTTGGGACTACTTTTCTAAAAAGCAACCATCACAAACCAAGTATTTTTACTTGAAATTTCAAACAAAAGTGCGATACCGTGCTACATGAGTTAAATCCCACCCCCATAAACCAGATGAAATATTGATATCGAAAGAGAGTATTATGTACACAAAAAATTAGGTATGAAATTAAATTCAGGAACCCAAGAAAATTCCATACGATTTAGTAGCAATTAAATTAAATTAAATTGAATTGAATTGAAAATCAAAATCAAAATCAAAATCAAAATCAAAATCAAAAGCATACCATCAGAATTATCGTCATCGTCGTCCTCCCGTCGTAGCTCCGCCAATTTTCCTGGACTCTGCCCCTCCACGGATTTGCCCCTTCCTAGCTCCGCCAGTGTGCCTCGCCTCTGCCTCTTCCCGGACCCTAATCCCACGGATCTGCGTTTGGATCTGCGTTTGGTTCCGCGTTTGGTTCCGCGTTTGGAGGATTCAGGTTTGGTTCCGGAATACGATTCGGGGCCGGCCATGGTTTCGACGCGTTTGGAGGAGTCAGGTTTGGTTCCGGAATACGATTTGGGGCCGGCCATGGTTTCGTCTGGATTGATGGAGAGAGGGAGAGAGGGAGAGAGAGAGAGAGAGAGAGCAGGAGTTGTGGTGTAGACCAAGGTATTAAATATCGATGATATCGGAAATATCGGTAGTCCAAAAACACGGAAATTTTGATGGAAATATCGGGATATTATCGATATCGATAAAAATTGAATAAAAATCACGGAAATTGTAAGAAAAACTTGGAAATTTTTATTGAAACTTTGCAGGATGTTTATTTAGTCAATTATCTATTAGTTTATCACAAAAAATTGGAAGGAAATGCCTTGCATGATGGATTTAACTTATTTAAGTTGATTATATAGCGAGCTGGCAAATATTGTGAGTGTATAAAATATGTAATTATTTTAGCATATTTTCACAAAAACATAAGTGATATGGTGGTTATGGTGTTGAAGGAGTAAAATGGGAGGGGTTCGAATTCCTTTGGTGTTTTTTTAAATATAGAAATTTAAAAAATACGGAAATTTCGATGGAAATATCGATGACATCGGAAATATCGGTAGTCCAAAAACACGGAAATTTCGATGGAAATATCGGGATATTATGGATATTTAATACCTTGGTGTAGACCGACCCTAATTGTGACTATATATAGAACCGACCCACGAATTCAAGAAAACTAACCCGATTTGAAAGATAAACAGTTTTAGCCCGCATGAGTAAAATTACTTACTATACGAGGCCCAAAACGTCCGGCCCAGTACTAAAGACCCGCGAGTGTTGCTGAGGCTGCGCCAGTGGAGGAAGCAATTACTTTCTCTTTCCCTCTCTATTTTTCTCTAGAAATCTTGGATTAATTGTGTCCAATTTCATTGCTTTCTTCTGGTTTAATCTTGTATTGCTTCTGGTTTTAACACGTGAGCTTTTATTTGATGATTTTAACAAGTTTGCCTTGTTTGCTTACCAGTTTGCCGAGATTCCAAAGAACTTGCGCCAACCATTGAAATTTCTGTTGATCATCGTAGTAAGAATCGTTCTCTCGAGGGTCTTCAAGCTAATGTTCAGTGTCTGAAGACATACAAGGCCAAATTAGTGGTCTTCCCAAGACGCGCCAAGCATATCAAGGTGATGTTAAGTGGCTGATGTAGGAGAAGTTTAAGAATTTTGATTTTATGTGTACATGGTATCTTATCTTAATAAGCTTTTCTTTTTTTTTCTTTTTTTTTTTGCTACAGGTTGGTCATTCTCCTTCAGAGGAAATTGCCAATGCCACCCAGCTCCAAGGTCCCTACCTTCCAATTGCTCGTGAGAAGCCCACAGTTGAGCTTGTGAAGGTTACCGATGAGTTGAAATCATTCGAGGCATATGACAAAACTCCGTGTGGATGAACAAACGCCATGTTGGTGCCAGACTCAAGAAGGCAGCCGAAGCAGAGAAGGAAGAGAAGAAATAGAGAGCTTGATGCGCCCTTGGTGTCGGGTTTCATTTGTTAAGGATTTTTGTTTTAGGTTTTCATCTGTTCACTGCTGGAATTGTTTCTTGAACCCATCAATTTTAGAATTTGTAAACTTAAGTAATCCAGGTTAAAGAGATGCTTCTATTGTTGTTTATTTCTGATATCCTATTGGGATTTTGTTATTTGCGATTGCATTTGATTTCGAATGATGCGGATTAAAAGCATATGATTTGGATCCAAGTCCCCTTGAACTGTTCATTCACATCAAAATTAGATAGTTCAATCCCAGATCATAATATCCACCAAAACCAGAATCACAAATCATAATCAGTCTGCAAACTCCTACTAATTCCGTACGATTCAGCAGCAAAATGCACTGGTAAGTTAGTGTTCTCTCTTTCAAAAACTACACAAGAAATTGCAACCATATCCGACGACGACTCTGGAGTCTACTACCAGGCATGCCAGAGAACCCCACAAAAAATGTCCACCACCTCCCAATGGAATGCTTTCACGATAAGAACTCAATGCTGAAATGGTTTAGTTTCAACCGCAGAAATGGTTTAACAATGCAGCTGAGTAGTTATCAAAACTCGGCATGTCTAGATTGTGGGTGTTCACACACTTTGGCTACGCGAGAACTTAATTCTAGGCAGATTCAACATTTTCTGTTTCTTACTTACATTCCATGCGTTCTATCAAATTTGCGTTTCATTGTCAAAACAATCTATACACTGTTACTAACAGATTGTAAGTTCATAATCGGAAAATCTGCAGAGAAAGAACATGCTTAAAAATTGCATCAATAAAGGAGAGTGTTTAGAGGTTATACCTGAATCAAGTTGTACTGACATTGAAAGCTATAGTTTTACACTCTGAATCAAATTGTCAGCGTTCAGGCTTTCCAAAAATTCTTTGGAAACTCTTGCAACATAAACCCGTTGTATGCTTTCGGTCCCTTGAATGTCAAAGTACTCTAACTCGCGACATTTTGTAAATTGATGGATTGTTTGTGCATCCTCCTTTTCTGCTTCTTTTAGTAAGGCACTCACTGATTGTTTTTTCTTGAAAACAACGCGCTGAACGTAGTACTCATCCTTCAACTTTGTCAGTGGATGTCCGTACTCGTCTACTTTCCCCACAGATCGAAAATGTTGCAAAAGAATGTCGGCAGATACTTGCTTCCACTTGAATATTGCTAGGATGGCTTTCTTGTTAATAGCTGTGAACTTCTTGAAAAATCGCCGATACGCATCAACTGCTGTCTCAGACTGCACTTCAATTTTTCTCGATGAGATGCACGCCACTGTTAAACGAGATAAAATATTTAGATTGAGGAAGCGATTACCATGTTAAACGAGATAATATACGTATATATATATTACTAGCAATAAAATATGTCGATTGAGGAAGCGATTACCATGTAATACTCCTCCCGTACAAGAAACTTCCAGAGCCGATTCTAGTAATGAATATGCCACTAATTCCTTTGCCCTCTCTTCAGTTAAGGCCTCAATCCCGCCATTATAATCATCTACTTCCCGGAAAAATGTCCTCGTAGCAACAATTTTGCCTGAGCCCATTGCAGCAAATTGTTTGATCTCCGTTTTCTTTGCTTTCGGCTTATCCTTTGATTTGTATTTGACGGCATATACTTTGGGTGCCTGCATATTAAGGTATTTCTCAGTAAGTAAATTGTCACCCCATCTCTCCAAGCATTTCTGTCCACTTACTACTTACTGAAATAATACAGGTTCAGAAATCCAAACAGTAACCCAGGTCAAGATTTTTCCAACTTTCCACAGCAGGGGAAAACAAAGGCGGCCAATTAAGGTAAGAGAAATGGGAAAAAAAAGTTAAAAAAATAATCGACCACTGCCCCAAGTAGCAAGCTTCAAAGGTAATAAAATTTAAAGCAAAGGAAGAAAACAGAAAACAAGGGAAAACCAATGGGATGCAATTCAAGTGGGACCAAAGATGCAAAGCAAAACAAAAAATTTTAAAAGCCAAGTACCGAACCAATTTACTAAGACAATGATTTCTCAAGACAACCCGGTCAACTTTAGGCTTTAGGCCTAGTTGGTCTACAAAGATAGAAAGTCCTAATCAGCTAACCTACACTGGGCCAACCAAAATCACTTTCCTCTGGGTCCTAAAATCTAACTGAAAAAACAAAACCAGAGCTCTCTCAAGCTCACACAGTGTATATCCTCATTATTATATCGCCTGTCACGTGACATGAGATACTAACAGGTGAGGAAAAAAGACGTGCGGAAATGATTTTTCGGTGATAAAACACCGGGTTACATATTAAAATCTGCCCTTACCCAACCCAACCGAGAGCAAAATCAAGTGCAAAACATTAAACTATGGAAAGAAAAAACGAAAGGTCCCCCATTTGGTCCGTGCACTTGCAGCATAGCAAAATTTTGAACAGGTATTAGACTACTAAAAAAATTAACAAAACAAAGTAAATACCTGTTCCTCGAACCCTGCGATGTAGCATCCAGCTGAAGTTTTATCTTTGATTTTATAATCAGCGAACTCTTTTCCCCTCTTGGCAAGCGTACTCACAGTTAAGTTTTCGTTATTTTTTATTTCGGCTCTTAAATGTCCCCAGATTTGTTCAGCGACATTAACGTTTCCAGCCATTGTCATGGAAATTGTCGGAGTCAGCTGCTCCATTTTGATTTGGTTATCCGAGTCTAAAATTAAAAAATAAAATAAAAATAAAAATATTAATACTAAATAGAGGGGAAACAACAATATATATGTGTGTGTGTGTAACAAAAAGTAAACTTACATAAGGAACCCTCACTGGTAATCCTGGAGTCGTACCCAAGTAGTATGTACCCATTCAACACTACCACAATAACTATGGTTCCATATAACTTTTGATCCTATATATTCAAGGAACCACAAAGAAACAATGAAAGAGTTCAGTGCATGCATGCATGAGGAGAAATAGGAAACAAATTAGTTCAATTGTTAAAAACAGAATAACTAGCTAACATGCTGCAACATACAAATACACATATACAGCTATGCATGCGTGGAAAAAAAAAAAATGACAGCAAGTCAGTATAACTGTGTAAGGATCTTCATAGAAATGAGATATAAAATTAGTTTCCCCCATCTCCATCTGCAATAATTACTACTGCCAAAAACCTATGTGGAACTTGGAAATAAATGAAATATTAGGCACGATTTAGCTCCGAGTTCAAACATGGCATTAACACCTCCGCAGGACAAAGTGTAATGAAATAATCTGGATTTGATTAGTTTCAATCACAGAAATGGTTTAACAATGCAGCTGATTATTTATCAAAAATGAAATATTAAGCATGATTTAGCTCCGAGTTCAAACGTGGCATTAACACCTCCGCAGGACAAAGTGTAATGAAATAATCTGGATTTGATTAGTTTCAATCACAGAAATGGTTTAACAATGCAGCTGACTATTTATCAAAACTCCACATGTCGATTGTGGTTTGGCTACGCAAAAACTTCTAGGCAGATTCTACTTTTCTGTTTGTAACTTAAAGTCCACGTGACCCACAAAATAGAGAGAAAATTAAACTAAATAATGAGAAGAAAGAAAAAAGAAAGTGTTCACCTATAAACATGTGTGTCTCGACGACATGTAATTATTGTCCGACCATTGATATAACTTCCCCGATCACAGAGAAATCCACGACAATCACATTTTGTAGAATAAACTGGCCATTTTCAGATCGAGTTCGTTCAAGATGGAACACCACGTAAGAACAAAGATTCTGTCTCGAATTCAAATTCTCAATTCCCTAACCGGCGAAATTAAACAGCACAAATCATCCTTAATCATTGGAACAACACATAAGAACAAAGATTCTGTTTTACATTCAAATTCTCAAATACCTAACCGGCAACAATTAAACAGCACAAATAATCAAAACAAAGAAAATATAAATAAAAATAAATAAAAACGATCCTTTTAATTACTTACTCCTTGTTGAATAGGTGGGACCCAGGACCCCTTTACCCACTCCCGGTGACGCCGCAGCTCCTCCGGCTCGAACTCAAACTTCTCCTTGGCGAACCCGAAGTAAACCCCAAACCTGTTGTCTTCCAAAAACTCAGTGACTACGACACCCTCCCACCATCCGCCGCAAAAGAAGGCGTCCACCGCGTCGCCCAATTTGAACCGGCAGTCGCTCTCTCGCGGCGGAGGCGGCCGGAGAAGAGCCGCGTCGATCTCTTCCATCAGCGCCGCCTTGTCGCCCCTGTGGCTGCCGCCAATCATGCGATCGATCCGGGCCTTCACGCTGTTGTACACGACTTTGAATTTTGATTTGGTTCTGCACTTGGCGACGATTTTCGCCGGGAATTTTACGCCGCCCATGTTGTGGATCAGGGAGGTGACCTCGACCTCGTCGCCTACATCGAAGTGGGCATCGTCCGCCATGGCCGTCGGCTGCGAAGCTCTCTGTCAAGCCGGGTTTTTTTTTTTTTTTTTTACCAGCCGAACCCTAATTTTTCTTTCACCTTTGGTTTGGTGTTGTTGTGCTTTAAAAAAAATTGCTTTAGTGCCGTGAGAATAAGCATATTTTTACTGCTTTACGTTTTTAACTTTTTTTTTTATTCAAAATTGTGAAAATAAGATGTTTTTAAATGTATACCAAACATTTTTTTTAATTCAGTTTTTTTTATACCCATTTTTTATAAAAGGACCTTAATACTATTGTATCAAACCAGTACTAAGTAAAAAATGTGTGGTAAAAGTAAAATGTCGGTCTATTTAAAAAGCATGTTTTTAAAGCCATTTTAAATAAATACGGGATTGAGTTTTAATAAATATTTTTAGTTCTTGTAATATGATTATTAATTTAAAAAATTATATTATTTATTTATTTTTCATGATACAGCTTTCTTTTGAAGAACAACGTGATCACTATCACTTACAAGAAGCCCTAACCTTTTACACCACCGTTGCCACTATCATTATTATTGTCGTCACCACCACAACCATATCTACTACCATTACCATTACAATCGCCACCACTACCACCACAACCGTCATTATCGTCATTGTCACTGCCTCTACCACCATTGTTATCTTTGCGCCCTTGTCCACCACACCCCTTTATTGTCACCACCACAACCACGATCACAATCATTTCCCCCGCAATCATCGTAATCGTCATTGTCCACATTATCAATGGTGGATTTAAGATTCTCACGTCGGATGGTCCTAATATAAAACTATATATATATATATATATATATATATATAAATTAAATGATCATTTTACAAAAACTAAATAATAATATTTTTCATTCATAAATCACCGTAAAAACAAAGCTACACAGCCTAGATGCTAAACGTCGTTTTAGCCGGTCATTGGGATTAAAAAGTCCCTTCTTCTTCTAATTTGTAAGTACTTTGATATTTACAGAGAAAGGAAACAAGTTTTTCTTTTGTTAAAAAGAAACACAGATAAGTTTTCGCCAATGCATTTGTGGAGTCGGGCACAATCCAAAAATACTAAGAGTGACCCCCGATGGACTTTAAATGATTATTGTTGAGAATTCAAACTTTGTAACCAAGTAGTTAAAATCTAAAATAAATTAAATTAAATTCATAAAAATAATATAAAATCACACGAATATGAAATACGTAAATTACAATAGTAAAATCCAAAAATGGAATTTCAATAAGACACTTAAGTAATAATCCAATCAAGAACTTCTATGTCACTTAGATAAATTTAGTTTCCTTACCATTATCCTAACAACAATATTTTAGTAAAAATGGTAGGCCCATGTGCAGAATATATATAAGTGAAGAGAAATTATATTCACACACCCAAAATTACTTCTCACATACCTTTTTAATTTTTTAATATTTTCTACACACCACTAACACATGATAGAAAAATAATAAAAAATTAAAAAGGTGTGGGAGAAGTAATTTGGGGTGTGTGAATATAATCTCCCATAAGTGAATTATAGCCGACCTAGGGTTTTGAAAACTAAGCCGCTTTGAAATATAATCAGTTTCAACCCACATAAGAAAAATTACTAAACGAGAAATATAATCATTTTCAGCCCATATAAGAAAAATTACTAAACGAGGCCCAAAACTTCTGGCCTAGCACAAAAGACATTTAAGAATCACTCCCCGGCGATGTGGGATGTCACAACATGGTCATCTCTACACAATCTTTAATTTGAATATGGACCAAACTACAACAAAATTAATGAATTTTACTTTAGAACCAAAGGTTAAACATATGGTAAAAATTACACTAAAGTATATTAGATCTCAAAAAAACCAAAAAAAAATATCATTTACAGTACAGTTGATGTTGTAATCACTCATCACATTATTAAGGTAGTCTTCGTACTGGAGAGGTAATAATCAAATCTTAAGTCAACTAATGTTGAGCAAAATAAGAAATAATATCATAATTATTAAAAACTAAAATGATTGACAAATAATTTATTAAAAGTGAACAGAAGATCATCTTACAATGCTACATATGGGAATTCCTTAGCCCGCCTACCTACTCATGAGTCATGACTGAATATGTGAAAAAATGAGTCATTGTACATAACGTAAAGCAGTTAGGAAACTTATATCTTAGGAAGTTTTTCAGTAAAACACTGGATCCGCAAATATATACAAATGCAGGAAGCCATATCTTGGTTGCCCACTCCATTAGCTTCTGGTTGCCAAAACCGGTATATTGGCTCAAAAGCCATATCTTGTGGTGACATTGAAATTGCCATTTTGTAGTAGAAATTTTAAAAAATAAAATAAAATCATACATTATGTAATACTATCCGAAAAAAGATGAGTAAACATAAAAATATGGGGACTTTATATATCTTATGATGTTTTTCAGTATAAGGCTGAATCCACAAACACATACAAATGCAGGCAAGCCATATCTTGGCTGCCCACTCTATTAGCTTCTGGTTGCCATTACCAGTATATTGGCTCAGAAGACATATCTTGTGGCGGCATTGAAATCGCCACTCTGCAGTAGAAATTTAAAAAAAAAACATCATATATTCCGTAATACTATCTCAAAAGATGAGTAAACATAAAAACGGAACTTTTCAACTTCTACTTTGTAGTAAAAAAAAAAAGAACATACACTACGTATTATGACCTTAATTCCAATTGCCATTTCAAACTCCCTAGCTTTTGACCCATCATGGTCATACTCATAAAGCCCTAACCATAAAGCCAAAATCATTACTTTGACAAAGAAATAAATCCACCAACTAAAATTTTCAGATGAATTATGTCATGATCCGCTCAGTAAAAACTAAAAGCAAATTATTTGTCAAACATGCCCTTAATCGTTAAACATATATATTTGCCCAAATGATGATGATAGGATTGTTTTTAAGCATATATAGCCTTATTGGATACACACAACTGGCACTGAAATGTTGTAAATTGCACCTACAACTAACATCTCTAATCATATCAGATGGTATATAAGAGAATTTTTTTTATTAAAAACGACATACCTTGCACAGCCTATGAGTTGGATGACAGATTCAAAGAGGAGGAAAGTGCAGTTGCAAGCCAATCTAATGTCTTCCTAGAAGGACCCAACAAACCATCCAACACTGAGAAATATGGGTTTTGACATACCGGCGAGGTTTGAGAGCTTGAGAGTGAGAGAAGGCGAGTTTGAGAAGGGCGGAAGTAGAGATTTGAGAAAGAGAGAGATGAGAAAATGGGAAAGGTTTAGGGTTTCAGAGACAAACAAAAGAAGGGCCAAAATGCGTGAAAGCTGCGAGAACAACGGAGAAAAATCTAGAGCCATCGAAACAAAGCGAAGCAGAGCAGAAGAGACGCGTGGAGCGCAAGGACAAAACCGCCATTTCACTGGCAAAACAGAAAAAAAGAGCCGAAGACCATTTGGGGGGGGGCATTTTCGTCCGCGCATTGTAAATGAACAGTGTACTCGAGTTTGGATTTTAGTAGATACTAGAAAATTGACATGCGCGTTGTTGCGGGACAAAACAATTCTATGACATATTATATTTCAAAAATATATAAACGCTGGTGGTAGAAGGAGAAAATTGAAGAGCTTGGACAGAAGCTGAAGCAATGAAAATATGTTAAATCTAAGCAAAAGGGAAAAGGTGCAATCTTTAATTAATCTGAAACACATTATATAGTCTAGTTTGATTTCATGATTTGTTTACTTGGAACAAAACGTTGTCCTTATGAAGACAAAACGATGCAAAAGAAACATCTAATTGCCCAGCATCCTCAAATTAAGAGGTGAACCACATACTTTACACATAAAAGTTTTAATTCATATGGTTCACAAATAGAATATTACAAAATGTTGGACCATTACTACACAAAAATGACGAGGTTGATGGATTCCCCTTGAACTATCTTTCTACTCTTTGATCAAGATCAGTAGTTCCAGACGCAATATATTACAAAATATTGTAATGTTTATGTGCCAAAAAGAATGGGGAACTCACGTTATATAGGGCTATTTACATAGCAAAAAAATATCATCAAAGATTGTTTCATTTGCAGTCATAAAGGATGATAAAGGTGTTTAGCAGCACAGCAGAAGTGTTTCAGTCTTGGCAGTCGATAAGGGAACCCATATAAATGGAAGAGAAAGTAAAATATTTATACACACGGATTAAATTTGCATATCAATAGATTAATATTGTAAAAAAGATGGTGACAAAGGTTTGGCTACCTAGTTTTTCTTTTGTGGAAGAGGATCTGTTTTTTTTGACCGGTTGGGGAAGAGTCCTTTTTCAACAATTTGATGGGAACTTTGTCAAACTCTTGCAGGTTTGCCTCTGAAATCTCTTTTGCCTCGCTATTTTAAATATGTTGAAAAGGTTGAAAAAATAAATTTACATAAGTTTCAAATTAATTTAAGATATATTGAACAGATCTTGTCAGGTAGAGGACAATCCTTTTTTAGCACCGATAAAAAGCGGCTTTTTCTTTTATGCGATTCTCCAATCATTTCAGGTGGAGAAGTGAAAGATGACAATGTGGTTGAAGACAGTAATTTCTCTGACAAAGGACTGTGGAGTTGCTTGCTAGTCCTCTAGCAAAACAAAACATAAAACAAAACTAAGACGCGACTCAACAACGAAGTAGCTAACTTCTCAATTTTGATCTCAGAGATAAATGCTAACCATAAAATAAACTGTCAAGAACTAAGCCACAAGTATTCAAAACATCATCCAATAGTTAACCAAATTTCCTTCAAACAAAACTTGAAACGTCATGTGTGAGCTAGTCTTGTCAATGCAATTCCAAACTCCCTTAAATTATCATATGCAAACATGTAAGCTTCTCACAAGACATACGCTCATTCACTCATATGTTTTGGTTAATGTGTTTCACTCAAGTGATTTCATTGTACATGCCGCCATATGCTTGCTTGTCCACCTAGCTCGCTATCAATATTTAGGTAATACCTTTGATCAATAGGACTTTATTATGGTTGTAATTGGGTCGGTTAATGAAAGAAAGGATATGGAAACCAAAGAATTTTTGAGAAAGTATAATTGTAGAAGTTTTCCAACACCTTGATATCACATCATTCAAATTGAAAGCAAACTAATAAAACCATGAGCACTTGTCACTCCCCAATTTCAACTTCAAATGGAAATTTATACTCTGCAGTCACAAACTGTACTTATGATACCATTGAAACTTAAGAATAAAAGTAAGCTTCTGCAGACATATTTTCAACAAATCAGCACTCCAAATCTTCTCTTTTTTTTTTTTTTTTTTTTTTTTTCAAAGCTACTTCACCCATCAAAATCACATTTCATTGTAATACATATGCTCCATCCAATTTGTTAGATAAACAGAACCCCCAAAGCACAACCCATGTAATACTTTCTCAAAACAATAAGGAATCGATTTTTTTTATGTATGGGCTCAAATCCAATATCGGAGCATGGTAAAGAGATGTGGCTAACAAAGAAATGGCTTAGTTAAAGGCTCAACGGGCTAATACGAATACACATAGCATATAAGGTAGGCATGAAAGGCTCAAACGATCCAAAGATGGCCTATATCACTTCCAAGTTATTACATGAATTGATGAATGAATCGAGAAGTATAAAGCAAGTTCTAGAGATACATGTACAATGAGATCATACGCACAAGAAGGAATGAGATTGATGCATAATGGTTCAATCATGTATAGGCTCAAAAACTCACAAGGTTTACATAGGCTCACATGATTCACATATGAAACGTTAAATCATGCTCAAGTTTCACATTGACAAGACTAGGCATATTTATTTATTTTTCAAGTTGTTTGCTGGAGATTACAGTTAACACAAAGACAACAAAAAGAACTCTTGTTAAGCTTAGACTTCTTGAAAGTAAGAAGGAAATTAAGATCAAATCTCATCATTGAATTGAGAAGTAGCTACAAACAACAAAAATGCAAGAAATTATTTAATTTTTTTTTTTAAAAAAACAACAATACGGAAACAAATGAAACCAGTTCGTAGTCGAAGGTACAAAAAAAAATTTCAATTTGGTCATTTTTTATACTCTTTACCCCCAAACTTAAACTGGACATTGTCCCCAATGTCATAAAACATTAATGAGCAAAGAAAAATAAAAATAAAATGACTAAATGAAAAGAAACAAAATAAAGCATTAGGACTGAAAACTTCCCTAATTTGCAGTAAAATCAAGCGATGACCCCCAAGCTAAAATTCTGCAATCAACTTCAAGGGTGGAAATAACCAAAAATTCCTGCAAAGAAAAGGAAAAAAATCAATTAAGCAAGCAAGAAAATGTAAAAAAATGCAAACGAAAAATTGAAAATGACAATAAAAGACAATGAATAGAACTAATAGGTGATCATTGGTCGCTTGTTGATTTTCCACAGCTTTCGTCTTGAACTGGATGGGCCTTCTTTCTTGCAAGTGCACCTCAGCTTAGTTGAGGATGAATCAGCACGTTGTCTCCACATGCTTCAAGTACTCAGGTCTCCATGCAGATGGCCTCTTCTTGAACTCTTGGATCATCTCAGATTCCGTTTTCATCTGGATGCACCTCAGACTCCTCCTGCTTCGTCTGTGAGGTACTTTTGCTTTTGAAGAAGTACCTCAACACAGGTTTATTTTTGAAGTGGGCTTGGAGGGGTCTGAGATGAGTACTCGAGAACAAGACTAGGTAAGCAATCAGGATCTCACTTTCTCCATGTTCTTCAGATGAAGGTGAGGAGAAAGCGTGATATGAGATACTTTTGCTTTTAACCTTTTTGATATGAAATACTTTTGCTTTGGAAGATTTGTTTTCTGGGGTGATCCAAGGGATGAAGAACACTGAGTAACTCGAAAGCTTTCTTTGGGAATACATTCTCGGAGAAGAAGAGAGGTTGAGAGGTTGAGAGGGGGTGCCTTTGCTGTGGAAGGCGAAGGTCGAAACTTATAGAAACTTTCTTCACAATCGGAACTATTCCCTCACTATTTGTCGGCAGCCGGTGGATGGATGAACAGTACCAGTTACGCGCTTTCTGACAAAGCGGCCCGTAATTTCCGCAAAGCTGCAAGCCGCATGTGACGAGTGACGACACGTCCGGACAAATCGATCGCCTCGTGATTTCTGAGTCAAGCCCAGCTTTTGATAAAGGATTCCGGCTTTTGAGAAAGGAGCGTCGGCTTTTGAGAAAGGAGCGTCGGCTTTTGAGAAAGGTGTCCGGCTCTTCGATTTGCGCGAGGACGCCTCTTCGATCTGCGAGCGGACGCGTCTTCGACCTCTGAGGAGTGCCTCTTCAATTTCTTCTTTTTATAGAGGCACGAATTCTGTTCGCATCACACTTGAACTCCCTCTTGCTAACACTCCCTTCTTACACTTCTGTAACGGAACCATACTCCTTCCGCTCTTTTCTTCCTCAACACCCTCTAAAAATGTCTTGCCCTTCCGACCGTCGCCTTAACTTGAATGTCGGAGAAGATGATGACTCGTCTTCTCCAAACAACATTTGGAATCCGTCCTTCATATCCCCCAATGGTCCTCTTACAGTCGGGGACACAATGATGAGGAACGATATAACCGCAACGGTGGTTGCTAGGAATCTTCTTACTCCTAGAGACAACAGGATGCTATCCAGGCGGTCAGACGAGTTGGCTGTTCAGGACTCCCTTGCTCTCAGCGTCCAGTGTGCAGGCTCATTTTCAAACATGGGCCAGTGCCTTCTTGCAAGATCTCGTCAGGTGGAGGCTCTGATGGCTGAGGTGGCTAGTCTTCGGCAAGAAGTCAGAGGACTCAGGAACGAGAACAAGGAGTTGCACATGCTCGCAACTAGTTACTCGACGAGCATGAAGAGGAAGCTGGACCAACTGCAGGAGTCGGACGTTCGGATCCAGACTGATCATGAAAGGTTCATGACGTTACTCCCGAGGTTTATGTTGCCTTCGTCCTCTGGAGTTGCACCAAGTGTTCCGGCTCCGGAGATTCCAACTCTGGCTCTTCGTCTTCCCGGAGCTCCGTCGACTTCTGAGGCGCCACCTGACCAATGACCAATGATTGCTATGAGTTCACACATCATTGTAAAATATTTCAGCTTTTATTATTATTGTTTATATATATATATATTTTTTTTCGCACGTGTATTCCTTTCCACAAAAATCAATGTAAAAACTCTAATTACTCGCAACGTTTTAAAATATAAACTCACAGAAATAAACCAAATAACACAACTAAATAACCAAAACAAAATGAAAGCAGTAAAGAGAAGGTATAAGAATGCAAAACAAAATGAAATAAAGATACACAAAGAAAAGGAAAGAACACGCCAATTTGTAGGCGGGGAGAGTAACAGTAAAAATGCATTTCAAACATAGTGAGACCCCCAAACTTATTTCAACACGTCTCATTATCGGTGGGATTAAGAAACTGTGCAAGAAGTTGTGGTAGAGACTGCAAAAGCATTACCTGCATAAAGGGAGGAAAAATAGGACTTAAATACACAAACAAAATAAAAACAAAACAAGAAAACTGAAAATCATTCAAACATAAAGGAAAGATAGAAAGCTTGGGTTGCCTCCCAAGAAGCGCTTTAGTTAATGTCTAGAGCTAGACATCCTGCTGGCAATTTGATTCAATCCGGAGATAGATGATGACTAATTTTGGAAAAATACTTGATGAATCTTCTATAGAAACCAGCATGTCTCGAGAAAGATCTCACACTCTTCACAGAAATGGGTGGCGGCAATTTGGCTCTCACATCAATATTGGCTTTGTCGATCACTAGCAAAACCTTCTGACTTGGATGGAACTCTTTACGAAGGATGCAAGTATCATGAAATTTCTTGGTCTTATCCTTGTAAATCTTTGCATGCCTTATCCCATCTAAAACATCAACACGAAAACACTCTTCAGGTTTTAGAGGACGCTTGACAGCTTCAAAGAGTTTGAATACAACTGATTCTCCTTGCACCCTTAAGGTTAAAGTACCGGCCTCCACATCAATAAGTGTCCGGGCGGTGGCCATGAATGGTCGACCTAATATGAGAGGCACTTCCTTGTCTTCCTCCATGTCAAGTACAATGAAGTCAGCTGAAAGATAGAATTTATCCACTTTAATGATCACATCTTCCAGAATACCCAAAGGATAGGTCACAGACCTATCTGCCAATTGAAGACTCACAGATGTGGGCTTGAGTTCTCCTTTACCTAATTTTTGAAACACAGAATAAGGCATAAGGTTAACACTTGCACCTAAATCAATCAGCACTTTAGGAAAATCAAGACTACCAATAGTACAAGAGATAGTAAAACTCCCTGGATCTTTCTTCTTGGGTGGTAACTTGTGTAAGAGAACAACACTGCATTGCTCAGTTAAAATCACCTTCTCGTGTTCCAAGAACTTTTTCTTATTAGAACATAGCCCCTTTAGAAATTTAGCATATGACGGGATCTGTTTAATGGCATCTAATAAAGGCAAATTAATTTGAACCTTAGCCAACGTCTTCATGAATTCAATGGCTTGTTGATCCTTGGAACGTTGTTGTTGTCGTTGTGGAAATGGCAAAGGTGGAATGTATGGTGGCTTGTCAGAAGGTGCAAATAAAATGCCAAAACCCTTTTCCTTGTTTGCATCAAAGTTGGGTCGAGGTTGCTCTTTGTCACTCATGCTAGGATTTGGAATACCTGCTGCAGAACTAGCCCCTGACCGAGACTTTGTAGCCAACTGTGCACTTTCGGTAAGCTCTTCTTCTTCCACTTCGGCCTCATGGTGTACCATTTCTCTGTTGTCAAAACTCTTGCCACTTCTCAATGTCCTTATGACTTTGCAATGCTCCATACCTCTTGGATTCTGCTCAGGTTGGCTCGGGAACCTTCATTTCTCTCTTTCATTGAACATGGTAGCAAGTTGTCCAACTTGAGTCTCCAAATTCCCCATTGATGCTGTGAGATTCTGAATGCTAGTTTGTGTGGATTGGACAAAATTGCTGGTGCTATTAGAGAGAGCGGACATATGTTGAGCTAGCTGCGACATTTGGTCTTCAAGGGATGGTTTCTTTGTCTCACTTGTTGATGGGTAAGACTGCTGGTATTGCCGCGGCTGTTGGTTGCCACCCCAACTAAGATTGGGATGGTTCTTCCACCCAGGATTATATGTATTGGAATAAGGGTCATTCCTGGGTCTCATGTAATTATTTACCATATTCACATGCTCCTGCAAAAGCTCGGGGTAGCTATCCTTGTTGGGGCATTGAGTAATGTCATGAGTTGTGTCACTACAAATGATGCAAGCTTCTTGGGCATTGGGTATGGAAGAGACCTGCATTAAGGCATTAAACTTGGCATTAAAATTCTTTTCCATTTTAGCAATTTGAGCAAAAACATTAGGAGAACTTTTAGAAATTTCGAAAACTCCCCTCTTTTGTGTTTGTTCTTCTGTCCATTGTTGGGATTCAGAAGCCATCATATCAAATAACTCAAATGCTTCCCTTGCTGTTTTTGACATTAGTGACCCTCCAGCAGATGCATTCACTTGACTTTTGGTTGTGGCATTGAGACCATCATAAAAGATGTTCATTTGAAGGTCAGAATCAAACCCAGCATGAGGACATTTTGTGTACATCTCATTATACCGTTCCCAAGCTTCATGGAAAGACTCGTTTGGCTTTTGAGCGAAAGCCAATATCTCTTTCTTGAGTGCAAGAGTCTTGGAAGAAGGAAAGAACTTATTGAGAAATCTTCCTTGCAATTCTGCCCATGTTGTAATGCTATTGGCAGGGAGAGAATGCAGCCACGCCTTGGCTTTGTCCTTCAAAGAGAAAGGGAACAAACGTAACTTGATAGCTTCAGAAGAGAAACCTCTGATTATGGTGTTGTCACATGCCTCAATAAAATCAGCCAAATGCATGTTGGGATAACTGTTTGGCAACCCATGAAAGGACGGCAATATGTTGAGGATGTGAGGTTTGATTTCAAAGGTTGTCCCATCTTCCACATCTGGATATACAATGCACCTTGGCACTACATTGACTCTTGCTGCTAATGAGTTCCTTAAAGGTTGACCTGCTGCAGGTAAGGCTAGGGCCATGTTTGCAACTGGAGCCAAAGGTTGAAAAATAGATGTGCTGCTCTCAGGACCACAAAAGTTGGAATCTTGTGCTAAATATCTCTCTCTCGCTGACTTCCTTATACTTTTCTCTGGTTCAGGGTCGTAAGGAATAAGAACTTGATTCTTGGACCTTGTTCCAATCACCATAAACTACCTATAACCAAAATAGACAAGAAGAATATTAAGCCACAATAAAAATAAAAATAAATAAAAAGAAAAATAAAATTTAACATAAAATTGAGTCAGTCTCCCCAATTTTGTCCCGTGAGCCCAAATTCCCAGAGCTATCCTCCCTTTTTATTTTATTTTTTATTCTTTCCACTGCTCTATGACCGCCCCACTCTCCGTTTTCCTTTGTCTGTCTTCTGCATCAGTGTATCCCTGTTGTCCTCCACCTTCTTTCTTTTCTAGTTTTTATTCTTTCTCATTATTCCTTTCTGCCCATCACTCTTTTGCCTTTCAATCCCCCGTCACTTTTCTTCTTTTTCTTCTATTCTTTCCCTTTCTTTTTCTCCACTATTTCCCTCCTCTATATTTTTCTATTCTCCCATGCTTCTCACTCCCTTTCTCTGTTTATTTTTCTTTTTCTTTTATTTCAGTCCACTCCTTTCTGCTTTGTTACCTTCTGCCCGTGTCTATCCTTTTTCGCTGCCCCTTCCTTTGCTCCAAAGGCCATCACATCGGCAAATTAAAATCCTTAGATTTTGATCTTGCTGCTCCTAGAAACACAAATTGGCAAAAACCATCTCACAAACTACAAATTTCTAATTAAACTAGACAAGAAACGCAATATAAAAAGGAGAAATAAATAGTGTAAAAATTGGTTCATCATTGCTGGTTGTATTTCTGCATCTTCAGAAACATTGTAGATCAAGATATCGTTTGAATTCACAGCATTTTTCCTACTTCCAAAGCACAAGTGAAATATTTTTTTTCTGTCCTATAAGTCTGAGAAACTCATCTGGCAATTGTTGTTGATCGATTGATTGTTGATTGAAAACCAAGTCCTTATACGCTGCACCGAACACTTTTTCATCTGATTTCGCGATTATAAGAGCATTGCGGATCACAAATACATGCATAACTGATGATAACATTGCGGATCACACAGAGGGAGAAAAAAAAAACTGAAAGGATTGTAAAGACATATGGAAACCTGCAAATGCATTTGTTCTTGCACTATATCTACCATTACATAATATTTTGAGAGAGTGTTGCTGATAACAATCATCTACATCTTTTTGCGCATGGGACATCCATAATACTAATAGCACGTCCTTGCCGGTCCTCGTCTAAAACACCAGAGTCGTCGTGAGAGTCGTTCTGATGGTCTTCGCCACAGTCGGCACAAACAATGTCATAGCCAGTGCCAATTTTAGCGCCCTTGGGGATCAAACAAAGTAGGGGCAATCGCAATCGAAGTGGTTGCCTTCCTTAAGACAGACTTCACAAAGAAAACAATTTTAGAGTTTGTTATTTCTGATACCATATTGGGATTTTGTTATTTGTGATTGCATTTGATTTCGAATGATGCGGATTAAAAGCATATGATTTGGATCCAAGTTCCCTTGAACTGTTCATTCACATCAAAATCAGATAGTTCAATCCCAGATCATAATATCCACCAAAACAAGAATCACAAATCATAATCTGTCTGCAAACTCCTACTAATTCCGTACGATTCAGCAGCAAAATGCACTGGTAAGTTAGTGCTCTCTCTTTCAAAAACTACACAAGAAATTGCAACCAATCCGACGAGGACTCTGGAGTCTACTACCAGGCATGCCAAGAACCCCACAAAAAATGTCCACCACCTCCCGGTGGAATGCTTTCACGATAAGAACTCAATGCTTCAATGCCTGAAAAAATTTGTTGATAGCAAGCCGATATAAGGATCTTCATAGAAATACAACAACAACAAAGCCTTTTCCCATTAAGTGGGGTCGGCTATATGAATCATAGGGATTCGACGTAACTTAGGAGTGCCGGCTGTCGACTACCTGACGTCCTCCCCCTCCTCCTTTATCCGGACTTGGGACAGGCAATGTAAGATAAACTTACACGGGCGGAGTTACAAAATTAGTTTCCCCCATCTCCATCTGCAATAATCACTACTGCCTAAAAACCTCGCTGAAACTTGGAAAGAAATGAGATATCAAGCATGATTTAGCTTCAAGTTCAAACATCGCATAAAACCCTAGTTCCTGATACATCGATACTCCGCAAGACTAACAGTAATGAAATAATCTGGATTTGATTAGTTTCAACCACAGAAATGGTTTAACAATGCAACTGAGTATTTATCAAAACTCGGCATGTCTAGATTGTGGTTTAACACACTTTGGCTACGCAACAACTTAATTCTAGGCAGATTCTACGTTTTCTGTTTCTAACTTACATTCCAAGTGTTCTATCAAATTTGCATTTCATTGTCAAAACAATCTATCCCATGTTACTAACAGATTGTAAGTCCATAATCGAAATCTGCAGAGAAAGAACAGGCTTAAAAATTGCATCAATAAAGGAGAGTGTTTAGAGGTTATACCTGAGAAGCCATAACCCATGTTCTATCCATCCAATCTTGGCGTGGCCTCAAATCGGAGTGCTGAAACATCAGTTCATCGTCCGTACCCTTGAAGTAAACTTTGTCCGGGAAGGACCTTGCGAATCACACCTTCCCACCAGCCATCATTATAGAAAGCATCAACCTCTTCCGCCAGACTGAAACTTTCAGCCGCGACCACTTTTGGAGGACGAGGCCTTATGTGCTTTGCATCGACCTCTTCCGTCAACAACTCCTTGTTATCATCTCTTTTTATTGTCTTGTATCGGATGAAAAACTTGTCCTCTTCCATTACTTTGACAATATTTGCAGCAAACCAAGCGCCTTGAAATCCATCTTCATCAGTGCAAACCTCAACCGCCGCTCCTTCCATCAATTCCTCTTCCATCCGAGTCTTTGGTTCTTTGGCATCTAAGACATCCTGCAGTCCAAGTTTTGACGAGGTTGCACTTAAAAACAAGATACAAGAAATTCACAAGTCTTATCCCACTAAGTGGCGTCGGTTGTGTAAACCTTATACGGCTACTGCGCTCGGTTTAACGAGATAACTTCCTTCAATCTGAATTTTCACTGCGACTATAAATACTACTAGGAACATGTCACCACAAATCATCCTTAATCGTTGGAAAAACACACATAAGAACAAAGCTCCTGTCTTTAAAAACACATCCTTAAAAATTAAAAGATATCCTTTCAATTTACTTACTCCTTCTTGAAGAGGTGGGACCCAGGACCCCTTTGCCCACTCTCGGTGAAGCCGCAGCTCCTCGGGCTCGAACTCAAACTTCTCCTTGGCGAACCGGAAGTAAACCCCAAGCGTGTTGTCCACCGAAACATCACTGACTACGACGCCCTCCCACCACCCGCCGCAAAAGAAGGCGTCCACCACGTCGCCCAATTTGAACCGGCAGTCGCTCTCCCGCGGCGGAGGAGGCCGGAGGAGAGCCGCGTCGACCTCTTCCCTCAGCGCCGCCTTGCCGCCCTTGTGGCCGCCGCCGATCTTGCGGTCGATCCGGGCCTTCACTCTGTTGTACTCGACTTTGAATTTCGATTTTGTTCTGGACTTGGCGACGATTTTCGCCGGGAATGTGGTGCCGCGCATGTTGTGGATGGGGGAGGTGACCTCCACCTCGTCGCCTACCTCGAAGCGGGCGTCGTCCGCCATGGCCGTCGCCTGCGAAGCTCTCTGTCAAGCAGGTGTCTAATTCTTGGACTCTTAGGCTCAGAGCCCATCGGCATTCAAACTCATGCCCTTATATAGAACATTTAAAGCCGAAAAGCCCAATCACATCGTTGGCCCAATCCAAGACAGAAATATCTACGACTGATAGCATCATTTTCCTCTTCCCAGCCAAAAACTCGAGCACCAGAGCTCCGTCTCGGCAACCTCTCAAGTTCGACGGAAACAAACAATGGAAGAAGAATAACGCTGCAGTCTAAACCACAGCAGCCATGGCGTTCTCAGGAGTGCTGACCGTCACCACGTCACCCTTACTGCATTCAAGCTCGATGTCCTCCTCACCTTCAATTTCCAAGGTATGCAGCAAACCGACTTCTCTAATTTCTTGCTCTTTGACTCCAACGCCGCCGTCTGCCACCGATTCTACTTCTAGGTTTGACGCGGAGCCACCGTCTGACTTTATTACTACAACTAACGTCAAAACCGCTCAGAAATTTAGCTACAGCAGAGCCTCCCCATCAGTCAGGTGGCCCCACTTGAAACTCACAGAAACTTACCCCTCACCGCCGACCCAATTCACCGTTGCTTCTCCTCCGCCGAACCATGTCGTCGGCGATTCCTCTGACGGTGGAGAGGAAGACCAGAGTGTGGGCGGAGCTTTGGAGGAGACGAATGACGAAACCCAACAAGTCCTGGGGAGGCCGAGCAAAACCAAGGCGAAGAAAATGACGAAACTTGCTCTCAAAAGAGCAAAAGATTGGCGGGAAAGAGTGAAGCTTTTTACTGATAGGATTTTGGGGTTGAAATCCGACGAGTTTGTGGCCAATGTATTGGATGATAGGAGAGTTCAAATGACTCCGACTGATTTTTGCTTTGTGGTGAAATGGGTAGGCCAGTCGAGCTGGCAGCGCGCATTGGAGGTGTACGAATGGTTGAATTTACGCCATTGGTACTCCCCGAATGCTCGAATGCTTGCCACTATCTTGGCTGTTCTTGGAAAGGCTAACGAAGAAGAATTGGCTGTGGAGATATTTCAAAGGGCTGAACCTGGAATTGGGAATACAGTGCAAGTGTACAATGCCATGATGGGTGTATATGCTCGAAATGGTCGGTTTAGTAAGGTCCAAGGACTGCTTGATGTAATGCGTGAGAGGGGGTGTGAACCGGACCTTGTGAGTCTCAATACTTTGATCAATGCTCGGCTAAGGTCTGGTGCCATGACACCAAATTTGGGAATTGAACTTTTGAATGAGGTGAGAAGGGCGGGTCTTAGGCCGGATATAATCACTTATAACACTCTTATAAGTGGCTGTTCGCGTGAATCTAATTTAGAGGAGGCAGTGAATGTTTACAATGACATGGAAGCACATAATTGCCAACCTGATCTTTGGACTTATAATGCCATGATTTCGGTGTATGGGAGATGTGGAGAATCAAGCAAAGCTGAGCAGCTCTTTAAGGAATTGGAGTCGAAAGGGTTTTTCCCAGATGCAGTGACATATAATTCTTTGTTGTATGCTTTTGCAAGAGAACTTGATATAGAGAAAGTAAGGGATATTGGTGACGATATGGTGAAAATGGGGTTTGCTAAAGATGAGATGACGTACAATACCATCATCCACATGTACGGAAAGCAGGGCCAGCATGATTTAGCATTTCAAGTTTACAGGGACATGAAAATGCTAGGCCGGATTCCTGATGCTATTACCTACACTGTGTTGATAGATTCACTTGGAAAAGCAAATAAGATAACACAGGCCGCTAATGTGATGTCAGAGATGTTGGACAGTGGAGTGAAACCCACTCTTCGGACTTATAGCGCTTTAATGTGTGCGTATGCCAAGGCTGGTAAACAGGTGGAGGCTCAAGAGACATTTGATTGCATGGTTAGGTCGGGTATTAGACCTGACCATCTGGCATACTCCATTATGTTGGATATCTATCTAAAGGTCAATGAGACAAAGAAGGCAATGGCATTGTATCACGAAATGATGCAGAATGGTTTCATGCCAGATAATACTCTCTATGGGGTCATGCTGCGGGTTCTCGGAAAAGAGAATAAATTGGAAGGCATTGAAAAAGTGATCAGAGATATGGAAAACGTTGGTGGTATGAACCCACAAGTTATCTCTTCTGTTCTTGTTAAGGGAGAATGCTATGACCATGCTGCCAGAATGTTGAGATTAGCTATTAGTAGTGGCTATGAACTGGATCGGGAAAATCTTTTATCTATTCTCAGCTCGTATAGTTCATGTGGAAGGCACTCAGAAGCATGTGAATTGCTTGAATTTTTGAGAGAACACGCTCCCGGTTCCACTCAACTGATAAATGAAGCACTGGTTGTCATACAATGCAAGGCTCATGAATTTGATGCTGCCTTGGTGGAATATAGTAATACCAGGGGATTCCATTCTTTTAGTAGAAGTCCTACCATGTATGAAATTCTTATTCAAGGCTGCCAAGAGAATGAACTCTTTGGTGAAGCTTCTCAGGTCTATTCTGACATGAGATTATATGGCGTCGACCCCTCTCAACATCTTTACCAAATTATGGTGCTCATATATTGTAAGATGGGTTTCCCTGAGACAGCGCATCATTTGATTGATCAGGCAGAGATGAAAGGCATTTTATTTGACAATGTCAACATATATGTTGATGTTATTGAAGTCTATGGGAAATTGAAGCAGTGGCAGAAAGCTGAAGGTTTGGTGGGAAGTCTCAGACAAAGATGTAAATCAGTGGATAGGAAGGTCTGGAATGCCTTGATACAAGCTTATGCTGCAAGTGGTTGCTATGAGCGAGCTAGAGTGATATTTAACACAATGATGAGAGATGGTCCTTCCCCAACAATAGATTCTGTTAATGGTCTTTTGCAAGCTCTGGTTGTCGATGGGAGATTGGACGAACTCTATGTTCTAATCGAGGAGTTGCAAGATATGGGTTTTAAAATAAGCAAGAGTTCAATTCTCTTGACACTTGAAGCATTTGCTCGAGACGGTAACATATTTGAGGTAAAGAAGATATACCAAGGAATGAAGGCTGCAGGCTATTTTCCCAACATGGATTGTTTCAGGATTATGATCAAGTTATTGTGCAGGGGAAAACGAGTAATGGATGTTGAAGCAATGGTTTCTGAGATGGAAGAGGCAGGATTCAGGCCTGATCTCTCAATATGGAATTCTATGCTTAAGTTATATGCAGGAATTGCAGATTTCAAAAAGACAGTTAAAGTATACCAGCGTATTAAAGAGGCTGCACTTCAACCAGATGAGGATACTTATAATACTTTAATCATAATGTACTGCAGAGATCGTAGACCAGAGGAAGGTTTGTCATTGATGTACGAAATGAGAAGGCAGGGGCTAGAACCTAAGTTGGACACTTACAAAAGCTTAATTTCAGCGTTTGGTAAGCAGAAGTTGTTGGATCAAGCTGAGGAACTATTCGAAGAGTTAAGGTCAAATGGATGTAAATTGGATCGCTCATTGTATCATACCATGATGAAAATGTTTAGAAATTCAGGAGACCATGACAAAGCTGAGATGCTGTTGGCGATGATGAAAGAGGCTGGAATAGAACCCAACTCTGCCACAATGCATTTGCTTATGGTTTCTTACGGCAGCTCTGGACAGCCTCAAGAAGCTGAAAAGGTGCTGGACAATTTGAAAGTAACTGACTTAGATCTTGATACATTACCATATAGTTCAGTTATTGGTGCTTATCTGAAGAACGGAGATTATAACATTGGAATTCAAAAGCTCAACGAGATGAAGGAAGGCGGTCTGGCGCCAGATCATAGAATCTGGACTTGTTTTATAAGGGCTGCAAGTTTGTCTCAGCACAAAAGTGAAGCTTTTATTCTCCTAAACGCACTGCGTGATGTTGGATTTGATCTTCCTATCAGGTAATTATTGGTTCTCATGTTGGAGAGAGACTGAAGCTCACAAACAGAATTTCTTCTTCTTCCATGCTTTACTGTTTTGGCTGATCCATTTCCAAATAAATCTTTGTCTTGTAGGCTTGTGACCGAAAATCCTGAATCCCTAATTTCAGAAGTAGACTGTTGTCTAGAGAAACTAGGACCCCTAGAAGACAATGCGGCTTTCAACTTTGTCAACGCATTGGAGGATCTTTTGTGGGCCTATGAACTCCGAGCCACTGCTTCATGGGTTTTCCAATTGGCCGTGAGGAGAGGCATCTATAACAATAATGTGTTCAGGTAGGTATTGGTAGGTCGGAATTGTGAAGGCTAACTTAACCAACAAACGGATGTGTGTTTTCCTTATTATTCGGTATTATTTCCATCAGTTAGCTTATACCTAGTAATCTTTTAAATGCAGGGTAGCTGACAAAGACTGGGGTGCTGATTTTAGAAAGTTGTCAGCTGGTTCTGCTCTTGTTGGTCTTACATTATGGCTTGATCAGATGCAGGCAACTCTCCTTTTCCCTAGTAGTTTTCTTTGCTATCTACCCTTTTGTATCTCCACTTTCATTTCTGAGTCTTACACAGAGGTCCTTAACATATGGCAGGATGCATCCTTGGAGGGTTATCCAGAGTCTCCGAAGTCAGTTGTCCTGATAACGGGAACATCCGAGTACAACATGGTTTCGCTTAATAGCACATTGAAGGCATGCCTTTGGGAGATGGGTTCGCCTTTTCTGCCTTGCAAAACACGAAGCGGCCTTCTAGTAGCAAAGGCACACTCCCTCAGGATGTGGTTAAAGGACTCCCCATTTTGCCTGGACCTCGAGTTGAAAGATGCCCCATCTCTCCCCGAATCAAACTCAATGCAGCTCATCGACGGATGCTTCCTAAGACGCGGTCTCGTTCCTGCGTTTAAGGAGATAACTGAGAAGCTTGGACTAGTCAGACCAAAGAAATTTGCTAGATTGGCTCTGCTATCAGATGAAAAGAGAGAGAAAGTTATCGAAGCTGACATTGAGGGGAGGAAAGAGAAGTTAGAAAAAATGAAGGAAAAGGGGGAACCGAGGAGGGTGAGCAGGACTAAAAGGCTTGGGAAGAGGAAATATGTAAGACCGATGTTGTCAAATACCAACCATATTGTATCAGTTAAAAAAGCCTTCAAATAGATATTTATACGGAGACTCCATTGGGAAGAAGCTTTGTGGTAAGTGTATGAGCTCACATTCCGAAATCATGCAAATATTTTGTCTTTCTTGTTGATCATTTCGTGTTCGACTAATTTGCATTTTTGTTTCATTCTTGTTTAGAGAATTTTCTTCCTGCGGTTTGAATTATCCGGATGGCTTTTTCAGATATTGGTTTTTGTTACTTGGGTGCTTCCATTTGCTGCTTGCTCCTCTTCTCATCGGAGCAGTTGCCAACAACCTTGTTATTAAGGTATTACTGGTTGCATATGTTTGTGTTAATGTTAGTCATCTGCTAGTCTGCAACTAAATCGATTGAGTTGTGTGGAAATTTTAACTTTTTAACGCAATCAATCAGATGGCTTTTCGAATGGCTAAGTGCGTTTGTTGTGCGAAATTTGGAATTTGGACAGGGTGCTTGTCCGGCTTGTAAGAGGCAATTTGTTGGTTACAAGAATCGAGTAATCCGTTGTGGAAGCTGTGGAAACACTCTGTGGCAGCCAAAATCAGACTTCTTTTCAAGAGACAGTAGAGGAGGCCCTTCTTCGTCAAAGTCAGAGCCGGAGATTACTGATGTTGAAGTTGAGGAGAAATGAAGAGAAACCCAAGATGTGCGGGAAAATCGTGTGTGGTAGACTTTTAGATTACATACATAGAGCAATGAGAAAGCATAAGAGTTTTTACTTTAATTTTGATATGAAGTCTTGTTCTTTGCTTTCGTGTCCGTGTAAATGGTGCCTCTTGTATTAGTTCTTGTAAGAATTGAGCAATCATGCCAATGCGTACATCTTTTTCTCTGCTAGGAAGGTTGAGAAGACAAAATACATTGCTTTAATCTAGAGAGCGGATAAGTTGTCGTGGTATCTTACAAGGCATCTCGCTTTCGTTGGAGACTCAAAACAACTCCATTTGTTGCAGTTTCTTGTTATTGTGTTCCCTTGTCGGCGTATATCGTCATCTGTATTGAAATTCTCAGGTCAGTTTTCGGATTACGCCGTTAACTCTTCCAGCTTAGCTAGCTTCTGGTTGCATTGTTTTAGTTACAGTTTGATTTTTAATTCGATCGAGTCTGCTCTCTATATTTTACCTATGTTCCTAACCCTTGATTCATGTCACGTGTCACTACAAATCCGCGTTTTTTCTATCTACAAGCAATATTCTTCACTAATCCTAGTGTTTGAACCCGAAATGCTGTAGATTAGCGAAAATTGCCATAATCCACCACTTGCAAAAAAAATGTAGTTACACTTACCGCTACTCGGAAAAATGAAATAGTAGAAACATGTAAGACACCCGCAACAAAATACACCCAAAAACTATTAACATGAAACGACTGCATCCGCAACAAAATACACCCAAAAAATAGAGCTTTAGATGATCAACGTGACACAGAATGCAATGCAACATCTGCAATATATCATATAGTACACTGCGTCCGTCTGTTGCAACTCGCCGGACATAGGCACCCGGCTAGTACGATCAAATCTTGCACCATACAACCCTTCTGCCAACCTAATTGCAGAGAAATACTTGTGCAACTTCTCCCTAGAGCTTTTATCGTCTTTCATTGAGCAATTTATATACTAGTTCTTTTGTACCACGCCGATTAGGCCTCTGCCCAAAAACGTATAACATGTCTTCCCTTTATAAAATCGCACACGGCAAACAAATCCTTCTGAGAGTACCATGAGACATCGAGCAAGGACATCCTATGAGAATAATATCAGATTCAAAAGATACTCTTCAGATTACCATGCAACCTAATCAGAAGATTCGCTTTCAAGAGCTGGAATTCTGCGGAAGCGTGCAAAATATCGAGAGTACGACACATCCATGTTATTTGATGCCACTGATCTCTTCTGCCTTGCCGAAAACCCCTTACCAGAAAGTGAATCGTACAAGTCACCCAGGTCCATATCTTTTCTAACCCTACCGCTTTCCTGTAGAAAACTGGAAATTTACAACAAAAAACATATCAGGGAATTTATATTAGATATAAAATATAACTAAAAACCAGGATATTAAAATCAGAAGATCGAAATACATGCTCATTAAAAGTGAATGCCTACTGCCTACTGCCTACTGAGAGTAAAACAATGAATTTTGACCATACCGTTGGCGAATGATGTTAAAAGCTTCTTTTGTTGCGTAAGGTAGTCCTGTCTTTGGATCACGGTACCTAAAGCATCAAATGAAACGAGATGGTAAGATAGGCACCCTAAACATCACTCCTCACATTCTCTATGGGCATTCATAGCTGCTTGTCTAAACAACTACTCGGAAACCTAAGCACTTACTTGGCAGGTAAACCAGTAACAGCACAGACAGCTTTCTCAGGGTCTGGAAATAAAAGGGGATAAAAATAAATGCATCAAAACCACGGTTATGATACCTAACTCTAAGAAACCCTGAACGTAATATTCATAAACCTACTACGTACAGGGAACAGGCGCGGTAGAGATTTCTGACTGAAATGACAATCCTCTACTGAATTCCAGATATGAGTTGCCTGAAGGAAATGTAATTTAGATTTCTTTCTAGGAAACTGATATTGCCACAATAACAAAATCTGCAAACGCAGTCGGTAATTCCTGTTTCCGGACAAACAAATTTGGTCAAAATAGAGTAATGCTGAAAGCTTACCATCTTTTGAGAAATAACGTACTTGTGGACCAGTATAGACAGCCTTATGTACAACTGCTCTTTTCTTTACTTCTTCCTCCCTTGCTAGAACACGCTCCAAATTTCTCAAGTTCATAATTTCTGTAGATTTAGAGGTAACAAATCAAGCTTAGTTACTGCCTCAATTCCAAATAACCATTAACAAGTACCACGCAATTCACGTCACATGCTAATTAGTAATTACTAATGCTGAGACATAAAGTCCAAACCTGTTTGAGCTGCTTCTAAGAGCATCTCTTCTTGGGTCATCCTCTTCTCCTCGCCTTCCTTTTTTCTCTTAATCGGCTGATGAAAACCAAAAATTGATATCCATTACAAACAGTATGATGTGTTTGCCAACACAACGGTCTCATAAACAATAAACACCACATCTTCAATCAAAATTGGAAGTTCATTCAAGACCTACTGAAAACTGACCTTCATGGTTGCTTGCAAAGCCGCGCGTATTGCATCCCTCTCAGCTTGACGGACAACCACTGAAGTTCTCGTAGATTTTCTCACAGTTCTCTCTACTTCTGCTTCCTCAGGAGCATCCTGATGTCGTACGGGATGAGAAGACTTCTCACTTCCATCCTTAGATTCTAGTTCCGATAGAACTTTCTTCTTCTTCTTCTTCTTGCTCGATTGCTTTCCCGGAAATATCAGCCGCTTCTTCGTCCTAACTCTGTTAATTCACCAAACACAATCAATTCTGAGTAAAAGAAATCTAAATGTCATTTGTCCAAACAAAACTCAACCCACCTCTCATCTGCCTCGTCGTTTTCCGCCCCTTCGTCGGGGTCTGGCTCCTACCAACAAATTAAGCAACTCTAAGAAAGATCCAACAAGTAAAATACTAACATTTAAAGTGAACAATCCAAAAAAAAAAAAAAAACCTCACATCTTCATCGAAATCGCTATCAAACTCGTCAGCAACCTCAGGCTCTGCTTCATAGTTTCCATCATCTTCATCCTACCACAATTTTCATTCATAACATAAACTAAAATACAAAAAAAAATATAAAAAAAAATCACTGAAAAACAAATAAAAAAACTAACAAAAATCCAAAAAAAAACTTCCATTTTAATAAAAAGTCATTTTTAAAAATATAGTAAATAGTACCAAACGATAAAAATGTAATTTTTCGTTAAAAAGTAAACAGTGCTGACAGTATTTCGTTAAAAGTTCCATAAAACTATACTATACATAAATTTTATTATTTATTTTTTCACCTCTTTGAGAGCCTCCTGATTCCAGAACATCTCATCCTCTTCGATTTCCTCATCGAGTAACTTGGTCATCCTGAAAAATCATAAAAGGTTAAATTCTAAAAAGTGGAATCCAAAATCTCGATACTTCTCGAATGTTACCTCTTCCCTCTGGTTGCGCGTGAGGTCCGATCGAGAAAATCAGCGGACGGCTCATCCTTGAGGACCTCCATGGAAAATAAAGAGAGATTTCGAGGACCAAACTGCAAAAATCGGTTCGATTTTTGATCAGCTGGAGGGACTGTGCTGTGCCCCAGCTCTCCCCCGCCAAAGTTTCAGTCTCACAGTTCAGTTAGGTACGCGAAGAGAAAGACGAAGATATAAAATGACACGTCGTGTGGTTTCTAGCTTGTTACGACCAACGACATGTCGTTAACTCCGTAGTTGAAGTGCTCGTTCTATCAGTATCAGTCCAGCTGCAGTTCTCCCTCTCTCTCTCTCTCTCTCTCTCTCTCATCTCTGATGGCGACAACGCTCCGGTGCCCGCAAGCAGCGGTACCGCTTCCGTGGAGGGCGAGAAGGCCCAACGGTGGAAGAGGCCCCCGCCACTGCCAGGTGCCGAACATCCAGGCGTTCCAGCGTAGCGACATCGGAGGCTTCGCGAAGGACGCTTGGCGGAGCGCCAACGACGGATTCGAGCGGTTCCTTTTCGAGGCGAAGAAGACCGCCGAACGCCTCGACCGTCAGTACGCCCTCTCCCGCCGCTTCGATACAATCGCTCGCTCAGCCGCCGCTCGCGCCAGAGAAATCGATAGGGAACTCGAGATTGGCACGCGCTGGCGCGCTTTCAGCATGGATTTCAGCAGAAATTGGCCTAGGGTTTTTTCTTCTCCCGCTCTTACTCTTTTGCTTTCGGTATACATGTATGCGCGTGTCGTTGCGTTTGCTGAATTTTCTGGTTTGGTTGGTGTTTGGCAACCTTGCAGTACAGGAAGCAGCTTTCTGATTCCTTGGAGACCCCATTGGGAAGAAGCTTTGCGGTAAGCGTATGAGCTTTACATTCCGAAATTATGTAAAGATTCTGTCTTTCTTGTTGATCATTTCGTTTTCAACTAATTCGCATTTTCGTTTCATGTTTTTGAATGATTTTGAAGACCATTTTCTTTCTGTGGTTTGCACTATCCGGATGGCTTTTTCGGATATTGTTTTTCGCTACGTGGGTGCTTCCATTTGCTGCTCCTCTTCTCATAGGAGCCGCGAACAACCTTGTTATTAAGGTATTAATGGTGGCATGTTTTTGTTAATGTTAGTGATCTGCTAGTCTGCAACTAAATCGAGTGAGTTGTATGGTAATTTTAACTTTGTAACGCAATCAATCGGATGGCTATCCGAATGGCTAAATGTGTTTGTTGTGCAAAATTTGGACAGGGCGCTTGTCCGGCTTGTAAGAGGCAATTTGTTGGTTACAAGAACCAAGTAATCCGTTGTGGAAGCTGTGGAAACACTGTGTGGCAGCCAAAATCAAACTTCTCTTCAAGAGACGGTAGAGGAGGCCCTTCTTCGTCAAAGTCAGAGCCGGAGATTATTGATGTTGAATTTGAGGAGAAATGAAGAGAAACTCGAGATGTGGGGGATGATCGCGTATGGTAGACTTTTAGATTACATACATAGAGTAATGAGAAAAGCGTAAGAGTTTTTACTTTCCATTTATTTCGATATAAAGTCTTGTTCTTTGCTTTCGTGTGTGTGTAAATTGTGCCTCGTGTGTTTTTGGAAGTCTTGTAAGAACTGTGCATTCATGCCAATGTGTACATCTTTTTATCTACTAGTAAGGTTGATAAAACAAAATACATGGCCTTTTTGGTGCGTCTGGTAGCTTTAATCTAGAGAACGGACAAATTGTCCTGTTATTTTGCAAGATATCTCGCTTTCTATCGGAAACTCAAGGCAACTGCATTTGTTGCAGTTTCTTGTTATTGTGGAGAATGTCTCGTTCGATGGAACGGTCTTCAGAACAATACAAATGACAGTGTGCAAGAAACACCGTCGTTAAGGGATGAGTTTGAATATTAGAAACTGTAGCCTTTACTGGTTTGCTAAACATTAACCATGCATCTGTAAGAGATTAGAAATGCTTGATGTCCAGACCAAAGTTTGGTTTTCATCTTTAAACAAGAGCTGGATATCTCCATTGTTGCTCCTTAGGCAGATCGAAAAGTTGCCTTGACCCTGAGCCTGGTATCCCTCCATCACGCGCAAAATCTTATCTGGAAATATCGCAAGGAAACTGTAAATTCACCGAAAACAAAACGAAAACGAAACGAAAATCAGAAGCCTCTGATCTTACACTCCTTTCTTGTTGCTATGAATCCCAGATGCTTCTTTTGGATGCTCAGAATGAGCTGACTGTGCTTCGAGTATACGGACGCCCACCCGTATCTTCTGGTTCCTGCTTCCGCAAAGAAGAAGTTATCTTCATTCTGTTCTTATAACAGCAACGGGGGTGAAAAATGAGTCTCTATTTTCTTACCAGAAGGAGTGACGACTGATAGCTCGCCTTTTACTTCCACCAGATTTCGGGTTTTTGGAAAGTAGGCATCCGCGGTAGCTCTTGCCTTGAGTGCTGCAGCTCCTCTTAAACCTGGCAAGGGGTCATTTCGTCAAGTTAAACCTATGTTTTAATGCAGATTCTGGCGAAGCAAACGTTCGATGGATTGGGAATTACATGTTGCAGCTGCAGCTGTGAGTGTGATCATGTCGCCGGTTGTCTGGATAGCCAAGCCTGAGTTGATGGCAGAAGAAACATGAGTGGTGTGCGCCCCCAACGACTCTGCAGCTTCGGCACATACTGCAGTAACCAGAGCTGCCGCAGAAGCAACAATGTCGCCTATGATGATGGGGTTGCCATCTTCACCGACTGCTACTGATTCTATGCCGCTCTTGGAAGCTGCAACGCTGGCAATCGCAGCAGCCAAGCGTGTGACAGATAGCGCCGCGTGAACGCTAGCCGTGTGAAGCCGGATATCTTCCTTCTTCTTCAGTCTCTGCCGTCTGAGCAAGCTAGTTAAGGATTTGCTTCCCCACCATGATCCCCTGCTGAACGTACTGCTGCTTCTCTGAAGTGGAAACTCATTTATAACTTCTTCTGTCACCAGTTTCAGATCTTCGGGTTCCCCTGAGCCAAACTTATCGTCCGGCTTTTCGTCTTGTTTCGCTGAATTCCAGTCGTCGTGTGAAGGAGACACGTCCTGCAAATTAAGCAATCATCTTGGTAAGGTAGACAAGAGTAGCCAACTTGGCGTTACGCGTCGAAGTGATGTTTCCACTCTAATTTTCTTTCCTGTACTCCTCTCTCTTTTGCTCAGATTAAATAGAAGCGATGGTTCTGAGATCGGCATAACTCATTATTTTGGTCATTGAGATTTGAAATAGATAGTATTGGTACATCATCAATCATTTCATTTCTTTTGAGAAGAATCTCTATTAAATAATGATAAAATGACAAAATATCTTCAATTTTTGTGAATTATTTTGGCCCATTACTTATTAAATTGAGGGTCGTTTTGTTATTTTATTCCTTATTTAACATAATTTTCACGGAAATACCAAAATAATTAATGGTAGACAAATTCGAAACTTTTTTTATCGATTTCAAATCTCACGAACTCAAATAAGAGGTTATACAGATCTCAGAAACCATTTTAACTAAAAAGCCTTATATAAAATAAATGAGAATCAAAAGAAGAAAACGAAAATGTGAAAATCATATTAGCGGACGATTTTCTGTTGATTCGACAGATTTATTAAAGCGGTAAGGCTTCTCACAGTTGATGTAAACATCTGTTGAAAGTTATACGCAGACGAACTCCACGAGCGACAGAGAAACTCCATGGCATGAATGGGGCTCTGTGGAATCTCCACGTACATTGCACACCAAATAATTAGCAACAAAAAAAAGGATTAATTAACTTGAAATAAACTCAATTTTTCACTCCTAACCCTCGCAAAGCAGAGAGCCTTATTAACTTAGGTTTGCTTTTTTTAAATTCTCTTTTCTAGCCAATAAACTCACTGTGTTAGTTGATTGACATTGCTGGGTTCTAAAGGAGACCGATCTGCCCGCTCCAACTGTCCTATGCAGCTCCTCCATGAATGCTACCTGTGCCTGTGCATTAGAAGACCGTATCACGTCAGAATCCTATCACAAGAAAACAACGTACTATTTTTTGTAAAATTCCATACCTTAAAGACAGATAATCATTGGGATTAGTAGCATGTCGTTGAGATTAGTAGCGTGTCGTTGGGATCAAAAACGTGTCGTAAGTCTCTCTCTGAAACCTTAATATAAGAATTCAAAGCTAGGTTGTGTGACAAAAGTAGTAATCCAAGTAAACAAGAGTTGCTTAAATAGAAAACCTCATCATCCTCATGGAGTGCTAAATTGTACGTTTTTAGTAGTTTCCGAGGAAGGTAGGGAACTAGGGTGGGTGAAAACTGTGACACTCTTCCCAAATAGACCCCATAGTTTAATTACCAGTATGTTTTGAGTTGTTCTATTTGGGGGATATGGTCACATGGGAAGCATGAAAGATGACCAATCGTTTCATCTTCTTCATACTAAAACGGGACTCTGTCACGTGCCATTTTTCGTTTCGCCCAATCGTTGTAAGGGCTGCAAGTGCACCTGTATGGGGATGTGTCACAATTTTGATGTACTTGTGGTCCTTGAGGATGTTAGTTTGACAATGAGATCATCTAATATCATTGATAAACGGGCCACAATTGACTACTAATTTCATTGAAATTGTCGTTCAAACTGGAGTCTTATTATCCGCGTAGTGCAGAAACGAGAGTTTTTCACAAAAGAGTACAATGTTATTAAAAGTTGTGGATTTTTAGATTTCTTGTACTCTTCAACACCGAAGTCATAGAAAACCAGTTTGTGGATTTCAACTAATTATGGATCATGAGTTTTTCTTATTTGTTTTATTCATCTGGTGCAATAAAATTTCGACTCAGGGGTATTGTTTATGGTTCAAATGAAATGAGAGAAGGATTATTTGGAAAATTTTATATAAGGCCTCGAATGCAAGAACGAATGTCTTAAAGCGACAAATATCTTGCTTTTGATATCCTTTTTAAATACGAGTTTCTCTCTTGCTTTCGACACCCCTTTAAAATACGACTTTCTTTGTTGTAGTCTAATTATTGTTTGATGGCATCTTGCTTGGGGCTTAAAGTTAATATCTTCTTACAGAGATTTCTTTATTGCAACCAAGACATAGTTGTAATGACGTCATCAGTCTAAAAGATGTTTGCTACAGTCATAATTAAACATGAATGTATCAGAACCTAAAAAATGTGTGTTAATAATCAATTCTCATTCCACTAGAAGACTATTATGTATTTGGAATTAAGGAGACTGTAAAGTTATATTTACCAACTTAAGAAGCCGTTTTCGTGTACCCGTAGAAACGGTGAGGCTGCATTAACTATTTTGTGGAAATGCAACCTCACCACAAGTCTAGACGACACCTTTGTTACTATACGGGTACATAAAAAGAGCTTCAAACGACACGGGATTTTGTTAACCATGAAACGGGGGCCGGGTTGCGCGACATGACATGCCATGAACACAGTAAAACATATTTTGTTCCGGAGGTAGGTACCATACATTATATAATCACTTGAATCAAACATAAATTTGAGATTTTCAACTTTCAGTAACAATTTAGAGATTCCACACCAATACATGTGTTTTCTGTAGTAAACTTGCTTCCAGCCACATACCGGAAACACAAAATTCGGCGATTTTGATCCTAACCAAGGGAATCCAAGAGTTTGGGAGAGGGCGGTACTGATCCTGAGATCGCGCAACAAAAATACGGTTGCACAAGGCAACAGCCACGCAATTACTTTAAAACTATACAAGAACCATAACTGGCATTTCTACAACAAGAGAACATATTCATACAGCCTCCATCTATTTCTTGTATTCTGCCGCAGAAAAGCTTCTTAAGCCCGCACATGTCCAATAACGAGAGTGATATAATCTCTCTTCTTTCAATCGTTGTAGATAACAGCAAGTTACGCGAGTCATTCATTTCGGATAGAAACATACTTGTCACCGAGTGCTTGAGATTTTAAAATTTCATTCATAAGGTTCTTGAACTTAAGGCTGCAATCTCCACCGCTGCAGGATAAGAAGGTTCATTCAATGTCAAAACGAACGCCATGCACAGAGAGTAAGGAAAGCAAAATACTGTACGGAAAGGAGAAGAAACATGAATTTTGTGCAGAATGTACAGCAGGACTAGGATATAAAGCAAGGGCAAAACCTTATACGATGCAAGGATGCAATAGCTCTCAGAGCGCTGCGAATCATGTCTTCATTGCGGTCTACTTCTTGCTTGACAGCATCTTGCTTTGGCTTAAAGTTGATAGTTTTTTGGAGAGGATCCACCAACGAGTCCAGCACTGAACGATAGGAAATTTTAGATTGCAAATAAACTGCGTAACTTCCGAATCTTAGGAAAGAAAAATCAGAAAACTAACTGACCTGCCAGAACAGCAGATGGACACTTGTCCGCAAGCTTTGAGAGGATAAGATGGCAAGGCATCTTAACATCATAATGATCTGGAAAAGTGAATCCAATTCAGTTTACAAGGTAATAAATTTAATAAGAACCACATGCTAACTATCCATCTTCAAATATGCATGAACAAAAACGAAACTCACCATCCAGACCCGATCTAAGATAAGGAACAATAAAAGACGAAGGGTTCACTTGATCAAGACAACTATCCAGCAATGTGTCCACGCATTCAAATGCAGCCTTCCTTAGCTCAAGTCCATCATCAACAATGTGCTTAAAAGGGCCAAGATCAACTGTCCTGATCAATTCTTTCTGCATCCAGGATTTTCAAGCTAAATAAGAGATCAACCCATGGCTAACACAAGGTAAAACAAATGAATGCACAATGGATGGCGGTGTTACATATAACACGGAGCATTCAAGATCAACTGATACAAATCAAGTGACAGCTGATAAAATGTAACTCGGACTTCTACGCAAGACAGATAATAATGCTATAAATGTAGTAATACCATGAATGTCCTATGTTCTGCCAAGGCAGTCTATCAACCACATAACATAGGGATAAGGTTCAGAACACTCAACCAACCTTGATGATAGTTTGATCATAAAGAAGCGGCAACAACTCTGGCAGGAGCCCCTTGATCAGATTTGGCTTATTGTGGGCAAATGTACTTAAAACCAACACAGCTGCACGCCTCACATGCTGCATTAGACCATACCAAATCAGTCACCAAAAAATCTAAAAGTCCAAACCAACCAAGAACATAACAGCTAACACAATACTGAAAAACAGAAACAATTAAGGGAAACTAAAAAACTGAAAGATGGTTTAAAACCCAAAGCACTTTATTTAGTTTATGAAGCATCAGAAATCTAAGACTAACCCGGTCATGATCTTTAATAAGCATTAGGAATGATGCAATTTCAGGATACAAGATCTCATCTATCCTCTCGGGCCTCTCAACTATTGAATATTTAACTGCAATGACAACAGTAGCTCTTGTGAAAGCAGCTGGACTGGTTGTTCGTACCTATAGAAACTTAGGATTAGAAAACATAGATATGAAAGTGCAACCCATCAAATATTTTAATAATAAAGCTTATGCAGAAGGCACAGGGTCATTTGATAAAATACCTTCAGTGCAGGAACAAGTTTTGCGGGTTCGATAAGTGCTATTTTACCAAGACACTCAGCTACTACATTGCGAACACCCTCTTCCTCGCTTTCACAGTAATTAAAAAGTAAATTAAGTATCTTCTCAACACTGGAATCCGGAAACTCTGCTTTATCTACAGATTGCCTTACTATGACCTGCAAAATGGATGAATACAAACATAAATACGACAAAACAGACAATACAGGTAACAAAATCAGCCTCTTAAAGTTCAGAAGAATGCACCTCCTTCAGAGAATGAAGCAAGAGATACTGTTTTTTCTGCTGATTGTCAATCTGGTCCAATATAAAAGGCAAATACTTGAGTAGGTTACCAACAGCAATATTGCCAAGAGCATAGGAGGCTGCAGATTTAATCTCTTCGAAAGGAGATTGAAAGGACTCAATGACAATATTCTCTATATGGTTGTGGGAGCCTAGATCTTTCCGCCTCCCAATCTCCCCGAGACACAGCAAAGCAAGGTGCTGCTTAGCCTATATCATAATAAAAAAAAGAAAGCAATTATAATGGGCTTAATAATAGTTTATAGTAATAAATAATGATAATAATAATAATAAATCCACTAAATCCCATCATTCTACCCCAAACCACCGCAATATTTATAAGAATCTCTCCAATCAATCATCCCACCGTTAATAATGACCAAATAATAATAAATTGTCTAAAATCTATTAGACTACCCCAACTGTACAATGACAGTTTGCTTACACCACCAAATCACTGTCATCTGTGAAAATAACCATAACTGAGTTGATTTCATCTTTTTTTCCAAACAGGAGGACTTACTGAATTTGTAGTGCTGTCATCTTTGAGAATTGCAGTGAGCATTTTCACAGTAGATGAACATTGCTGGTCACCAGCAGCAAGGCAAAGGACGGCCACACATTGAGCTATTGAATACAAAGCTTGCTTTGCGACCCCACCCAACTGAGGAGATGGTTTAGCACTCAAAAGAAGACAGTCTAGTAAGGCATCAAAACTTGTATTTGCAGAATACACCAAGGAAGCAAAAAAGTTTTGCAAAGCCTGCATTATTCAACAAAGTATGTTCTCAAACATGTGCAAAGTTTCAATATCATAACAAAACACCCGTTAGATAGAAATTTTTTACCAAAAGGGCTTGCCCCTGCAGCAATGAGCTTCTAATTAACGTTAGTGCTTGCGGAAGAACTTTGCTTCTAACAGCCAAACCAACAACTGGGCTTGACCTGTCCGCCATCAAGGTGCAGCAGAGTTCCAGGGCAAGGGCCGTCATATGCAAGTCCGAATCACTGTAAAGGGGTATTGAAAGGAAATTAGGGTTCAGAAACTAAACCACCCAGCTATTGATCAGATGATACTATGAAAACAACAAACAACAATAACAACAATAAAGCCTTTTCCCACTAAGGTGAAGCAGCAAACAACAACCTTACTGATCAGACAATACTATGAAAAGAACCAAAAAAAAAAAAAAAGAAAGGTGAAGCAGCAACAGAACCTTATCAGTGTAGCAAGCTCTACAATAATAACTTCATAAGCTGCTGAACCAATTTTGTCGCCGTAAGCAACAATTAGGGAATTCAAGGTCCCTAAGGTTGCCTGTCTTAAAGGCCGATTAGCCTGATTCCCACAAGGCAAAGAATGTTAGAAAAATTCCATACATGTTTGAGGGGTTCTAAAACAATTGTAAAAAAAAATATTTGACAAAGTATCAATTCAACATCAAATTAAGCAAATTACCGCACCTTCCTTAGGAATGCAGTTAACTCTGCAATCACTTGCTCCAACACACAAGACAGATCTATTTTCAGTCGAGAAGCAGCAATGACGGCAAATGCCTGGAAGCAAAAGCACTTAAGACCTTAAAAACTAAACACATAAACATTGAACTTGAGAGTCCAGTGTGTATGCCTCAAGAAAAGAAAGCCCAAAAAAAATGAACATGCGCATAATCACAAAAGTGAGCAAAAGAATTACCTTCACAGCTGTAAGTCGAGTAATCTCATTTCCCATTCGATCAACAAGCACAGGAAGGCATACAGGTAATTCAACATCAAGGTTATCCCCAAATGTTGACACAACTAGACCCATGCAAGATATAGCACATTCCTTGACCTCCTGAATAAGAATAGACATGAGCAACAACCAACAACACAGACAAATTATTCATAAAGTACAATCTAAGAGGAATTTTACTGACCTGATCTTGATCTTGGTTTGTCAAGCGTGACATTATGGCATTATATATTGGATGAACATAAGGTTTGAAGTCAAAACCAATTCCCTACATGAAAATAGCCAATAATATAAGCGAAGTGGTTTCACAATGCATCAAGCCTAAAGTGCCTAAGGGTGCCAACTAATTCACCTCAATATTTGGGCGAACCACACGGACAAGTTCCCCACACACTCTTAATGCCTCAGCTGTGACTTTGTAATAACGCTCCCCCACAGCAGATAAAACAGGACTAGAAAGAGCCTGCAATAATACCAGTTTATAAATTATACTGTCACCATACCTAGACAAAATGCACCTTGTGGTCTATTTCTCACTATCATAATGTAATTAGCTGCAATATATTTCAAACAAACAAAAAAATTTGTATCATATCAGCATATTCATAGCATAGCATAAACGTAAGTATTACTGTACTTACCTTGATGTAAGGATGGAAAACAGAAGGATAATGTGATGCCAACACCAATCTTGTAAATATAAGAGCTTCAATCTTCAAATTGGAGGTAGAGGACTTATCCTAGACAGAAAATTAAAGAGAACAAATATCAGCAATAGAGAAACTTATATTCAACTATAGGGAATAAACTTCCAGTTTGAGGGAATAGTACTTACATTTAATGCCTTTTCAATTCCAGGAATGAGTGAGCCAATGTGATCCGCCAGGCAATCTGGCAAGACCACCACAAGTTCTTTCAAAACGGAAAACGCGCCAACCTACAAATAGATAAATGTTATATAGTTCATAATATGTCCATAATGAACTCATCCATAAGGGGCATCAGATATTCCTACCTTTGTCTTGATAGATTTCTCACGTAGCTGCCTATTTATAGATCTGATGATCTTTGGCACTTCTTGCTTCAGTAGCCATCTTGGACTGCAAAATATGCCAATAATTTAGCCAATATCACATTAGATATTCTTGATAACGAGAAAAACCATGCAACTCAAGCAATGGGAAAAAAGAAATAGAAATCCCAAGGAGTTGCTGACAGAGCAATCTCACTAAAGTTGTGGAAGATGATCATAGAGTAAAAGAAAGCAGTAATGAGAACAATACACTAAACATTTATAATAATCAATTCCCTAGTTAAGAATCTAAAATTTCTAAAACCATACTCGTCCAAGAAAATGCTACATCAGAGGTAAGAACAAAAACAAACTGCGTATGATTTGACAATAGGATAACGCACAAGTATACAACCAAGTTACCTCTGTTCATCTATGTCATTTTGACCTTTTGTAACATTTCCAGTTTGCTGTAACAATTCAATGAATGTATTGAAAATGTCCATCTGCAGAGAAATATCATCAGATAATCAACCCCATGAAGCTCAATGGAAACCTAACAGATGTTCATTTTGACTTACCTTGACATTTTCCTCCCTCTCTTTAAATCTGTCAATTAATTTCGGACAAGCCTGCAGAAAAGCAGAAACCCACATAAAGCAACTAATTTCATGTGAAAAAAAAAAAGAAAAAAAAATTTAACATAATTGAAAAGGTATTTCAAAGATACCTCCCCATACAGCTTTGATAGCATCTCAGGACGTGATACAATTAATGCGGATAAGCATTTAGCTGCTGCTCTTCGAACTTTCCAGCTGACATCTTCATCATCTGTATATTCTGTCGCACTCCCACTACAACATAATAAAGAAAGACAGAATAAGTAGAAATTTTATTGAATACCTCTGGGTCTGTTACTATGAATCAAATATAACCTCAAACAATATGAACACGTACTCATCTTCCTCCTCCTCATGAGTTTCATCATCAGTATCTTCTTCCATGTTATCAGTGAAGTTCGGGTCATAACTTAGATATTCCAAGTTAAGATGATGAATTTCATCACAATAGGGGGAAATGTCCCTGGGGCACCTAAGCAGAAAACTCTCTAATGCCTGCAGTCAAAAGCATATATGAGCATAAACCAATTTTATAACTATAGGTATGAATAAAATCGGTTTATACATAACACACCTTTTATATAATCCTGGAAATAAAAAGAAAAATACCAAAACAATAAAGAACAAATATACAGTACCTGCAAGCTGTATTCCCGAAGCTCCTCATCATTCTCTGATGCACTTGTGCAGTAATTAATTAACACTGGGACAGTGTCAGCAAGATGGGGCCCAAAACGATATCCAACAGCACGACTGCACACAATGATATAAAATAGTTACCAAAAGTAAGTTAACTCTATGACTAAAATCAGATACTTGTATATCCATGGTTATAGTCATCTACCCCACTTCTTTTGGCAATACATTGGTCCCCACTTGAAAGTGAACGACATCAGCCTTTATTACCTCAGCTATAAATGGGGAAATGGAACCAAAGGAATTTCATTAAAACCCCACAAAGCTCACCTTAAAGCACCAATCATCTGAATATTTGTACGAGTCATTTCTGATTTTGTGCCTTTATTTCTCAATTTCTGGACAACTTCAGTGGTTGCCTTTGCTAACAGATCATCTGACAAGCTCGATGCAAGGGATGCTGAAGGCAAAACAATTTGTACAGTTTAATCTACTATTTCATTATGGAACATAAAAAGACAAAGCTGCATCAAACTTGCCAACACCATCTTCCACAAGAATGAAACAGGTTTTTCAATACATGGTATTTTGTACATGCTTCATACAAAATACCTACTATCTTGGACAACTTTTAGATTTTGGAAATAAATAATAATAACCCAAAAAAGTATAAACAGACTAGTCATGTTCAGATCTTCAAAACAACTTGTACTTGTTTCAGGCAAAGCAAAATAAAGTTGACGTAATCAACCACATGACCCTCTTGAACTAGCATTATGGGCTAAGTGAGGTACAAAAGAACCAGTGAATCTTACCGATGCATGACACAGTTTTCTTCCTCACGCTGGCCTGATTGTAGCTCAATTGAGACAAGAGAGCACTTAATAACAGCTCATGATCAGTTGCCATTAAATTGCCAAACTTATGAAGAATGTCACATAAGTTATCAAGACATTCACATTTAATCTCATGGTTCATTCCCTGGGATTACAGCACAATAAATCAGAAATAAACACCAAAAGTTGGCATCTAGGAATAGTAAAGCAAAAATGGAATAACAGAAGACAACAGAGGAAATGAAAGATAGTATAACATTGAATAAACCCTTTTTTTTTATTGAGTTAATCACTAGTTTATGAGCCTTTATTCAAACGAGATCACAATCAATTAACTAAGGGATATAAATCACTCATTTCCTTTTCCTTTCAGGTATTACCCCAATTTTTATTCTGTTATTCCAGTTCATATACATAGCCAGCAGAACCAATTGCCCTTCTACTAACAAAGTTGCTAAAAACAAAATAAAAATACCAAGATAAACACACATCAATTCTTTGTGATTGTAAAATTGCAGAGTTATAAAACCATTTCATTCTTTAGACAGCCTTCACACTTTCCAAAGTGTGGCTATTTACAAATTTCAAGCATCACTAAGGTCACCATGGATGTGAACTTGTTGAATGCATGTGCAAATCATCAATCTCGTTAGTTACTTCATCTCCAAGTTAGTAGTACAGAACTTAACTTATTAAATAATAGAAAGAGTATGTACCCAAAAGAGAAAACATATCTATGATGGAGTGAAAATGATAAGATCTATTAACTCACTGGATCAGTAATTCCTTTAACCAACTGCGGCAAAATAGATAGAAGAATAGATTGGGCAAGAGACTGAGTAGAAATTTCAGCAATAATAGTCTTCAAAGCTATGCTTGCAATATCACGATGATCCTTGTCCTTTAGCAATTTCTCACAAAGCTTATTTGTCATCTCCACAACTCGTGGCTCACTGACCTTCTTAACTAATGGAACGAGACTGCAGTATTACATAAAAATAAAAAAACAAAGAATCATATTAAATTTTGCATAAATCTTCAGCTGAGGCCTTTCCGCGTCATAAAATTTTATTCCAAATATTCTACTCATCCAAACAGTATACACCAAAACAAAATAAGGCGTCAATGAAAGGTCATGACTAGTATTTTTTATGATTAGTAGAACACTTCAATTTGGAGATGTGAGTTAGAAAATTGAGGACATGATACTTGGAAGCATCCATGGCTGAAACTTTTTCAGAGACTTCCAACAGTCTGTTAATCAACCTACAAAACTGTGACAATATATCCAAAACTTATGCAAAGGTTACTTTACTAGCAAAGAACCAAGAAAGCTTTGTAAGTTTGTATGATTCTTTATTACAATCCACCAACAACAGTTATATAATCATCAGAAACACGTCAGAACAATACTTTCACAGCAATGACAACAATGAATGGTGAATCGTATTAAAGTAAGCATGGTATAACCAACAGATAAGAGCAAAACTAACTCTGTTTGTGTAATAGGTAAAACCATAAACAAATTCCATACCATTTCACGGCCAATCCAGATACATCACCAGCAACATCATCAAGTTGCTGTATAATAATACTTGTCAACTTTATCTCCAGATCAGAATCAGCTTTAAAACTATCTTTGTTTAATTCGTTCAGCAAATCAGAAGTAGCCATGTATCTGAAATCCTTATCCTTGCCAGTCATCTGCAAAACAAACCCAAACAAATCAAAACATATCACACGTATTGCTAGCTGAAACAACGGGTGAGAATTCATCTTCCTTTCACCAACAAACATGCACCCAGAAACAAATTAGTGTGTATCATGGAAACACAAGCTTCAAAGGAACATACCTTCTCCAATATACCGGTCATTGCTAAGTTCGCCATCTCGGCGATGCTATATGAAGCGTTGCTGTGCGCAGCGAACTCGAAAAAGTATCACTGCTCACTTATATCCAAATCTAACAAGAAACAAAAATGAAATTTCAAAGATTATACAATCAAAAAATTACAAAACACAGTACACATTATATATATACCACAAAAAGAAGTCAAACAAATACGTCGTGCAACCCAAAAGAAAAAGAAACCCTAGCTGCCAAACTAAACAACTCAATCCACGATAAACACTAACCCTAGCGACATTGCCAAACTAAACGCTACTCCGTTTAACAAAACTATGAACAATCCATAACATATCGGTTCATCAAACGATCGAACGCTTCTCAAATATTCTATCACGAACAAATAGCGAAACAAAGAAGAAGGAAACAAAAACGAGAACAATAAATTGAACATAGAACGGGGAAATTGAAACGGGTTGAATCGCATGGGAAGAAAACAGAAGACGAAAGAGAAGGCTACCGGCGGTTTGCGGCGGCCGGAGACGACGAGCTCAGTGAGTCAGTGAGGTGGGAAGGGAAGGGATTTTTATATACGCGGACAAAGCACACGACATGAAGCCCCAGATCCGCAATATCATCCCTCCACCTGGAATAATTTGGTATCCCTAACCACGCCTTATTTTTTAAACCAATTATTTAGGCATATTTCTTGGATTCAATTTTTTGTTTTAAAAAATGATTAATTTAGGTAATTATTTAATTTTTATTAGTTTCAAAAAGAAAAAATTTATTCAAGAAAGATACCAAACAACTCATTAAACTAACTCTAATGACAAGGTTAAAACTTAAAATTGAAGTTTTAAACTCACTCAAACTTCTCTAATCATTTGGCTGAAAAAATGTTTTGGTTTAAGACATTTTTTTACCAAATATCCCAAAAATGAGCCAAGGTTAATGACCAGAACCAGTTGCTAACGTTGTTGCGGAAATACCAACAACTATTGTTTTATCGAACGGCCCACGTGGTTGTATCGTTAGTTAAACCAATGTTCTATATTCAATTTTTAAAAAATCAAATTTATACATACATTAAATCTAACTGTTGAGATGATCAAATCTAATAGTAAAAAAATATATTTAACAACCCAAAATTAAATTCAATAGCTAAAACAATTAAAAAAATTATTTAAATCAAAATTCACTCAAAAACTCTATAAATTCCTATGCATTTATTCAAACATCCCTACAAAATCTACTATCGTCAAATAATTACTCTTTTTTTTTCTTTCTACCCAACTATGTATTTATGTTTAAGAATCGGGTAGGTTGTGTGGGTTTCCATGTTTTTTTATGTGGTACATATATGTAAGGATAAGGTAGGTTTAATAAATTTTCATTATTTATCAAAATTTATATATTTTATGTTAAAATATTCATAAAAATAATTTATAATTTCGGATTAAAACTTTTAGCGAAAACTATTGGAGGAAAAAACTGTTATTGATCTAAAAAACTAGGTTTTAACTACTTCAACCACTAGAGTTAAGATTAATGCTTATAATGCTCAGCCCACTCTCCCACTTTATCGAAGCAAACAATTACGGTTCATTTTGGTTTTAGACCGTTTGACTTCTTTTATTTTGTCAAAACCAAACTAAACCGGCCACTATAAAGTTTGGTCTCATTGTTTTGTTAATTTGTGCTACATTGATAATCACCGCTATGAACCACATTTAGTCATTTCTTAATTGCATGACTATTGTTACAATATAGTGAGAGGTATTGATTTCGACTTCTATGTAGGGTGGGCACTTAGAACCGAAAATCGAAACCAAAACACGAACCAAACCGAACCGCACCGAACGGTTTGGTTTTGCGGTTTTGAAACGGTTTCGATTTTGAAACTGAACCGCAACATAGAAAACGGTTTGGTTTCGGTTTTGGCTTTTGAAAACGACATCGAAACCGAACTGCACCGTAAATATTAATAAACATTTAATTAAATGTCCATATTAGATTTCATGTTTTAATTGGTCGTTTGTTAGAATTCATACACTTAGTATGGACTAAACCACACTAGGAATAGGATGACAGAGAATTGTACTCCGTTGAAAACACTCATAGACGAGTAATGATACATTTACCATATATTTGTACTATATCTCTAATAGAGGTAGGGCTCGCCAATGCATGTGGGTCTCATCTTTATTAGTGGTACAAATTATAGTACAAATAGGTAGTAAGAGTTGCATTTTGCTCATAGACCTCTCCATAAAGTCCTTTTTTTGTCAAAATGTTGTCATTTTTTATTTTATTATATTAAAACAATTTTAATCATTTTAAAGACACGTTCAAATATACCAACAAAAAAAATCATAAAATTTAATAAAACCCCTAAAAGGTTGTAACAAAGAATTTGAAACCCTCCATCCATGTTAAAAAGGGGCCAAAACGGATTTTGAGATTAACATAACTCCTTACTTTTTTTTCTTCGTCAAACAATAGATTTTTTTAATTAGATGTTAGATTAGGGAGCCGACATGGTTCGAACCCATGTCACAGTGTAAGGGCAATACTCATCTCCACCACTGTGGTAGAGGGCCACTTTCTGGCATAACTCCTTACTTTAGCCCTTCAAATTTGAAATCGATAGAAGTAGTCTCTGAATTTATGCACCATCAATCATTTTGGTCATGCTGGGAAAAAATTTCATTGTTACTATGAGTTAGAAAAATAGTATAAACTAATAGTGAAGCCACCAAAGAAATTTGTAGGTGTTGAAAAATATTTGGGATATCATAAATTAATTTTAGAAAACATGTGGTGCGACTAAAACGACTCAAATTTTGGCTTATAATGAACCTTGTAAAAGTTCTTAAAATCGATTAGAAAACGTGAGTTACTTACAGTTTTTGTAAAAAAAAATAAAAAATTTAGTTTTAGGAAATATCTTATGTGGGAATTAATGAAAATGTTGCAAGACATTTGGATGTGATTTTTCCTTTATTAGGTCCTGAAGCTATTTTTCATTAATTTTTAAAGTTGAAAATAGAAAAAAATAATGAATGCTAATAATGGAGCCCCCAAAGAGATGTGTATGTATACGAAATCTTGGAAATATCTTAAATTAAGTTTAGAAAACATGTGATGCGAGTAGAATGACTTCAACTTTAGCTTATAACGAATGTTGTAAAAGTTCTCAAAATCGATTAGAAAATTGTGGGTAACTCACAGTTTTTGTGTGTTTTTAGCTTTAGGAAATATTTTGCGTCAGAGTTAAGATCTTGCAAAACCTTTGGATGTGATCCTATCATTTATTAGGTCTCAAAATAAATTTTTATTGATTTTTAAACTTGAAAAATAAAAAAAAAATCTTTAAATTTAGATTTTAAATCGTTGATTTCAAGTGTTTAAATATGAATTAAAATATATTTTCTATAGAAAAAACATATTTTGAAGAACATGAATATGATAGTTTGTTGTTATGGTAATAGAAATAAAAGAAAAATTAACAAATATTAAAATATAACAAAAATAAATGAAAAATTAACATGAATATGAATTATAATATAGTCGCTAGAAATGTAGCGACTAGCTAACATATTAGTCGCTAGATTAGTAGCAACTCTAAACAAAATAAATCGCTATCTAAGTACCGATCATATATTTTTCTATTTTTTTAAATTCTTTTCTCTATTTTTCTTTAAAAAAATTAATGAAAATGGTTTGAAAACTTAAATACGCTACTTTATTTAAATTTAAATACTTTTAGATTTAAATTTAGATTTGTATCTTGTTTTCAAATATTTTTTGCATGGATTATAAGAAACCATTCTGCATTTCGGCATCTACAAATATTTTTGGGGCCTCGCCATTGTTTATTAAATTTAGAATATTTTGTCATTTTAATTCTTATTTAAGTAATTTTTTTTATGAAAAGGATTGATGGTGGACAAATTCAAAGAACATTTTTAACTATTTCGAATCTCAAAAATGAGAGTAAAGAGTTATGTCAATCTCGACAATTTTTGGCTAAAAGAGAAGGAAGGTCGTTGTTGGCGAGAGATTTTGTAAGATCACACATCGCCCAGGGTGAGGATCATGTAAGCCTTATATGTACATGCCCACCTCAAATTAGCACGAGACCTTTTGGGAGCTCACTATCTTCGGAGTTCGTCTACGAAGTTAAGCGAGTTCGAGCAAGAGCAATCCTAGGATGGGTGACCCACTGGGAAGTTCTCGTGTGAGTTCCCAAAAACAAAACCGTGAGGGTGTGGTAAGGGCCCAAAGTGGACAATATCATGCTAAGTCGAGTTTGGGCGGGGATGTGACAGATTTTTCAATGTAATCGCAACACGAGATAATATACCACGTGTTACTGTATAAATGGTGACAGGTGGTAGACTTGTCACCCGTCACTCTCTCTCTCCCTCCACGCGTCTTTTTCCCAATATTCCCTCATCTCTCTCTGTGTGCCCCTAATTTTGGCTCGCACGCTTTGTTGTTATCTCCCTCTCTGCCATCCCCTTCCAAATTCTGTTACCTCCCTCCCCTACAAAGCTTCACCTATAAAGCTTCACCATACAAAACTTCACTTTCAAAGCTTCACCTTCAAAGCTTCAAAGCTTCACCCAAAAAAGCTTCACTTTCAAAGCTTCACCTACAAAGCTTCACCTTCAAAGCTTCAAAGCTTCACTTTCAAAGTTTCACCTTCAAAGCTTCAAAGCTTTACCCTACAAAGCTTCACTTTCAAAGCTTCACCTTCAAAGCTTCAAAGCTTCAAAGCTTCACCTACAAAGCTTCACCTTCAAAGCTTCACTTACAAAGCTTCACCTACACAGCTTCACCTTCAAAGCTACAAAGCTTCACTTTCAAAGCTTCACCTACAAATCTTCACTTTCAAAGCTTTACCTATAAAGTTTCACCTTCAAAGCTTCAGCTTCAAAGCTTCACCTACAAAGTTTCACTTACAAAGCTTCACCTACAAAGCTTCACCTTCAAAGCTTCACTTTCAAAGCTTCACCTTCAAAGCTTCACTTTCAAAGCTTCACCTTCAAAGCTTCAAAGCTTTACCGTACAAAGCTTCACTTTCAAAACTTCACCTTCAAAGCTTCAAAGCTTCAAAGCTTCAAAGCTTCACCTACAAAGCTTCACTTTCAAAGCTTCACCTACAAAGCTTCACTTTCAAAGCTTCACCTACAAAGCTTCACTTACAAAGCTTCACCTACAAAGCTTCACATTCAAAGCTTCAAAGGTTCACCTTCAAAGCTACAAAGCTTCACCTACAAAGCTTCACTTTCAAAGCTTCACCTACAAAGCTTCACCTTCAAAGCTTCAAAGCTTCACCCTACAAAGCTTCACTTTCAAAACTTCACCTACAAAGATTCACCTACAAAGCTTCACCTTCAAAGCTTCAAAGCTTCAAAGCTTCACCTACAAAGCTTAAAGCTTCACTTTCAAAACTTCACCTACAAAACTTCAAAGTTTCACACTACAAAGCTTCACTTACAAAGCCTTACCCGACAAAGCTTCACCTTCAAAGCTTCAAAGCTTCACCTACAAAGCTTCACCCTACAAAGCTTCATTTACAAAGCTGCACCTACAAAGCTTCACCTCACAAAGCTTCACATTCAAAACTTCACATTCAAAGCTTCATTACAAAATTTCAACACTAAAATATGCAAGAGCTTCACACACTCTTGATCAAGATAGTATGAAGCTAAACCAAGTTTTATGTCCTAAAAATATCTTCAACCATTCAAGCTATACACCCAAATAAAAACACACAACAAAAACCTACATTCAACAAACCTTACCTATTGGACTACACACACTCCGATCTTCAACAAATTTATGTAACTCCTCATCTTCTTCAATGAAGCTGAATTTTGGAAATCTTATATTCATTGAGCAGATGAACAACTTTCAAGAATGAACTTTTTTGGTTTAAGCAACGGAAATTAGAGTGTTGAAACTCCAAACAAGATGGTCGGATTTCTGCAGATTTTAACGGTGCTACAGTGCTTCAACGATTTGGAAATATTTAATAGTTAGTTTGTTCTGAATTTTTTATATGTTATAGAATAGAGGATAAGGAACAACTTTGATGAAGAAAGTATATTGATCTGAGCAAGAGAAGATGGAATTTCGAAGCTCATAACAGGTCTGATGAGTTGACAGGCAAATAATGAACAATCACTTATCATACTTGAATTTCTAGAGTTGTACTACTCCAATGGGTCTCAAATTTGGATATGTTGTAGTTAACGAGTCAAGGAACAACTTTCATGAAGATGGCTTTGCAATTTGAGCTATAGAGGATGGTGTTATATTGCAGTGACTCAGGCTGATTAGTGGAAACGAAAAAGAATTCCACCAAAAAATGAACAGTAGCAAAAAGTGGCAGAAACTTGGTTACTAGCAAGACACCTCATTCGTCAACTCCTCGCCCGAAGACTTGGGGGACTCCTACCATATGCTACTACGCTTCGGTAATCAAAAGTTTCATGACTACTCAATACCTTGGAGCTTTCAAGTCCCCAAGCGAGAAGCTTTCCTCACTCGGGAAACTAGGTGAGCACTATTGCAACCTACATGATCCACCCACGAAGTTTCGACATGCAAACTTCAACAAAAGAAAAGATTCAAAGAACTTAGCAAAAGATGCCTTAGGGTATTTAACACAATATGCTAAACAAAGTAAAACTTGTTTATTGGAATTTCCGATAAATTACATACATGGACATACACAAAAATCAAAACAAACAAAAATGAGGGAGCTTTCACAAGGTTACTCGTGAGAAGCCTCAGTACTCGGCAGAGCACCAGAAAGAGGAGGCACTATAGGTTGGTCATTTGGAGCTTCGGTACGCGGTAAAGTTCCAGAAGATGAAGGCAGTAGATGCATTTGGAACAAATCCACAAACATCTGATGATCACTCAGAATCCGACTCTTAGATTCCTGCAGCTGCTTAAGCTTTCTCTTCATGCCCGTGGAGTAGTTATGTGCAAGCATGTACAACTGTCTATTTTCATGCTTGAGCCCCCTAATCTCTTGTTTGAGACTTGCCACTTCCGCTATCTATGACTCAACTTGACGGGTTCGAGCAAGCAGGCGTTGTCCCATATTAGATACAGAAGTCGCACATTGAACACTGAAAGCTAGAGAATCCTGAATAGCCAACTCATCGGACCGTTTGGAGAGTATCCTATTATCTTTGGGGGTGAGAAGATTCCTGGCCACCACAGTAGCGGTCATATCATTCTTCATCACAGAGTCCCTAATGGTAAAAGGACCAGTAGGGCATAAGAAGGATGAATGCCATATGTTGTCTTGAGAAGACACGGATGCCTCTTCCACAGCATTCAAATCAAAACGACGATCGGATGGGCAATCCATTTGCAGAAATGATGAAGGAAAATTGAGGAACAATAAATCTCAGAAGTACGAAAATAAGAGGGAACTTCTACAAGCAGTAGCTCTCTGAATGTACTCCTTGAACACAATTGAGACTCCTATAAAAGGAAGGGCAACAAGGCCACGTGTTCAAAAATCGAAGAAGCACCATACTCCGAATTCCAAGAGCCAAGTCCCCCTAGATAAAAAAATTTGGCAATCCCCACACGCAAAATCAGCTCATCGGATACCACGGATAACTTGGGCAAAGATTTCTGACAAAGCCAAGGGTAAAGGAAGGACACCACTACTTGCTAAGTAGGAAACCCTTGTATATGTCGATTTCCGTCCTCCATGGCAAAGCAAGCTTGGGAAAAGGCCTACTTTTCATCCTCCCTGAGAATGTATCTTCAATAAAGATTTAAATGTTAAAAAATCGAAGAGACACCACTCTCACTGATTTCGAAGAGCCAGACCTTCAACAGATCTGCTTGTTCAAAATTCAAAGAGACACCACTCTCTGGATTTCGAGAGCTAGGTTTTCCTGGATAAAATGTCTCGACACTCTTCACACGCAACATCAGCTTTCCGGATACCACGAATCACTTTGCCAAAGATATTCGACAACACGTGAACTTTGCAACTCCCACTACATTGTTATGACCGAGAAGGGTAAAAGAACAGTATTACTACTTATTGTTAGGGAAATTCCTATATAAGTCGACCTTCATCTTCCACAGCCAAGCAGATCTGCAAGAAATGCTCAACCCTTCCTCACATCCGAGAGGGCACTCCCAACGAAGCCTCTCGAAATACTCAGTTTTCTTTCCCCCGATAATATCTCTGCAAACAAGCCACACTAGAGCAAGAGTACCTCATATCATCAGGGTCGAAAGCAAGAGTATCCCATATCATGTTTTCTCCATGTCCTTGTCTTTGTCCTTGTTCTCACCTACAAGACAAGGAGAAAGAGAGCAATCAGTCAGAACCTGAAGTCAGAATTTCGATCTGGAACCGATTGCCTGGAACCCTTGCCTGATTGCTTCTCTAGCATTGCTCTCGAGTACTCATCCTTAATTGTTTTCAAGGTCACGAATTCCTCTGACAAATACCCTATGACAGTTGATCATATATTGGCTTTTTACACTGAAGCTGCCAAACATGGATGAGTCACTAAGAAGTAGTGTTATGAAGAACCATTCAAATGCAAATGGTACACACCACTTCGGATATGCAAAAGATTGAAGCAGAAAGGTCAACGATGGGCTGGAACAGGTCACTACGGCACGACACCCTTCCTACAAAACCGCATAATCCAGACGGAGGAGTCTAAGCCAAAACCATGTTCAGCATCACTGCCCCATCCGAAGAACTAGAAAAGCCTTAACAACCTTTCGCTGGCACCATCGCCGAAGAGCAACAATATCCTATATCATTAGGATCAAATGTACTCTAGATTTGATGAAGTTGTTTTGACCCTCAAATTCTTGAGTCGGCTAGCTCATTTGGAGGAAACCAAAAAACCCTCCAGCCTAGTTCAAGAATAAGCATGTGGAAAGTCAACAAGTACAACAAAACACGTACCGATTCATCCGATGCCTCTTTAAAAGCAAAAGTATCTCATATCATCTCTTCTCACTTTGCTTCTCCTTATCCTTCATGCAACCTGTAAGACAATGAGAAAGAGAACGAGCAGCCGGAGTTCGAAATCAAACCTCCGATCTGCGACTGCTTGCTTGAGACTCTGATTGCTTATCTTGTCTGTCACCTCATTCGATAGATCTTCTCAGTCAGAGACTTGGGGGACTCCCATTATATAGTTTGTATCACACTTGACCAAGCTTGAAACTACAAGTAAGCTTCAAGTGAAAATGATACATTACCTTGTGCGTCAACATATGTTCAAGATACCACTCCTACCTATGAGACATAGGCAACTGAAGATGATACCACATTTCGGCACTTAGAAGTTTCGTGATTACTCAGTAGCTTGGATCTTGCAAGTCCCCAACAGGCTCGGCCCAGGCCCAGTGCCACCAGGGCAACTGTCCAGGGCCCAAGATTGAGAAGAGCACCAAAAGTTAAAAATCCACATAACTAGGTATTTAATTTTTTTTTTATCTAGAACCCAAATTAAACGGCCCAGTATTTCTACACATAAGCTGTTTCTTAAGTTGAACGGCCCAGGTTTTGGGTCATTAAAAAAAAAACACAAGAGGGACCACTTGTCCCTAATTAACCCTAAGTTCCTAACAAATCTTCCTTTTTCTCGATTCCCCACCCCCTTTTGTTCCCACTTCCCCACTGCCTTGCCTGTCATCTATGTCCTTTTCACCCATCCATTGGCTACAAGTGCAGCAATTTCTCTCAAAACTCACTCACTGCAAGCTGTGTAATGCAGATTCCAAGCTGACAGGTCTTTCTCATTCAGTGCATTCACTAACCCTTTTAAATTTTGAGGTAAACTAATTTTTTAAATTTGAATTATTAATTCATAATTTAATATAAAATTTTGCAAGTGACATAGAATTATATGATAATTGACGTATAGAATTATTGTTAACTTCTTGTTGATTAATTGAATTATTTGATTTCATTTCAAACCCAAATTTTAGGTTCAATTTTGTCAAATTTTCTATGTGTTAGTGCATTTATAATATATAATAGATGTTAGAGTTTTTATAATATATAATATGTGTTGGAATGATAATTTTGATAGGAAATTTTTGTTATATCATGTGTAGGTAATTTTTGCAAACAAATTTTCGAAGCCATATTTTTTAAAAAACAACTCTCTAGTAATATGAAAAGGAAAAAAAAAGTAAAGGATAATGAAATTAAGGAAAGTTTAAGATGATCTCTTAATAAAAAAATTTCTACAAAGAATGAGTCGGTTGGAAATTTGAGAGAAACTGATGTTGGTGAAGAGTGACAATATGTTGTTGGGGAGTCTCGTGATCTTGGAATTGGTGGTTATGTGGAGCAAGATGTTAATAACGAGTCTCATGACCATGAAAATGGCGGTGATTTGGAGGAAAATGTTGGTGATGAGTCTCAAGACCATGAAAATGGTGGTGATGTGGATTTAAATGTTGATAATGATCATATTGGTGTAGAGGAAAATATTGAATCTCAAGAACCTATGTTCCATTTAAACATTTATGATCCAAGAGTTTGGGATAGTCTTAATGCAGAAATGAGAGCCTTACTTGTAGAAAATGGACCAATTCGAGAAACTAATATCACCTATCCTAAGGACAAACTCTCTAGAAAATTTTCTTTACACTACTATGATCGAAAATTACGAACGGGGCGTGAGGGCCTAGCCCTCCAGTTTTGACTGGGTTCCAGCCCTTGTTAAATATTTTTTTAAACATATGTTTCCGTATTAAAAAAGGGCACATTTTGAGCTTTTGCACTGGGCACCCAAAAACTTAGGACTGGCCATGGTCCCCAACCGAGAAGCTTCATTCACTCAAGAACTTAGGGGAGCACTATTTGTACAATACTTGACCAACCCCAAAACTACTAAGCACCGGTCAACATTATACCGTTAAGGACCTACAAGAGTTTCCCTTAAATCAGGAGGCCAATCACAACGTGACACATGTCAACATCATAGGCCAATCATAACATGACACGTGTCAATGTCAGAACAAAGCTAGAAACTGTCTTCTATAAATAAGGATCATTCTCCCATAATGAATTCATAATGTCATTTGTACTAAATCATTCACTAGAACTCACAAAACGAGAGCTTGAACCTATATACTTGTGTGAACCCTTCACAATTAATGAGAATTCCTCTACTCCGTGGACGTAGCCAATCTGGGTGAACCACGTACATCTGGTATTTGCTTCCTTGCCTCTATATCTTTACATACTTATCTGCACTAGTAATCGAAGCAATCTAGTGAAGGTCACACGCCTGACACTTTCTGTTGTACCAAAGTCCTCACTGATTTTGTGCATCAACACGTTTATTAACTCGAAGGACTTTTGTTATTTTATACCATCACACACACATATATATACAAGGGTGGACTAATCTTGTTATCAAGAGTCGAACAATGATCTAACGAAGTCCACTCATTTGAAGCATGATATCACATATTCTAGTATGAAAGTTTTACTCACGTTTAATGAATTCAAATTTATTCAACTTGTTTTATGAAAAACATTGTAAGGGACACCTAATTGTTTACATAACAAATGTCTTTTTTCTATTATTATTGGGAAATGCTTATTAATATGTTAAATTGTAAATTGTACATTTTTTCTTAAAAACCAAACCGAAACCGTTTGAAACCGCATCGAACCGAACCAAATGGTTTGGTTTCATTTTGGTTTTGGCTTTAAAACCGCAAAAACTTGTGGTTTTGGTTTTGGTTTCACTCAAAACCGCACCAAACTGAACCGCGCTCACCCCTACTTCTATGCTCTTTTTAAATAAGAAAAAAATGGTATGCTATCTATCTTCGAACCAAAGAACTACCACATTTTCTTCACCACAATATTAAATCTCACTCCATTCAACCGGCGACCCTTGCAACTCGCCAATAAACTACATTCCCTTCAGTATTTTATCGAAATTGGCTGTTAAAAGGAGACCAAAGAAGATGAATGAGCAATGAAATGAGAAAGAAAGGGAGAGAGGAATGTCTGAAGGTGAGCTTGCCATAAATGGTTGGGGTAATTGAGGAAGAATGTTAGAATATATGACTAAACCAAGAAGAGTGTCGATTTTACATAGTGATTTGGATTTAAAACTCATGTTTGTGCAACATGTTGCGTGTTCAATACTTAGCGATTTCTCTTTGCTTAAATACTTATTATTTAACTCACGAATGTTATTTGCTATATTAAGATAACTCATGCCCAATGTTGTATTTTTTTAACAAACGATAAAAACTACACTAAAGGGGTTGGGAGTGTGTTAAGCTTCACAATAAGTTAGTAATAATGTGGTTCAAAATCACTTTTGTCGAGAGTCGAATATAAGACTTCTCACTTACAAATAAAGTGAAATATCACTAGACTGTAATATTAAGTGGTGCCTAAGGTTTGGTTTTTACAAAGTCCACATTGGAAGCCTAATCGGCCATGAGTCCATAAACTATGTGCAAAAATCAAATAGAGATAAGCCACTATTTGTGGTTATTTTGTTTTAAAATAGTGGTTTTAGTGAATTAAATTATTTGTTGTTAAATAGAAAAAGAATCGGTGAATATCTAAGAGCTTGTTTGGACTAAAAAGAAAGTTTGCTTGTAAGTGTTTTTAAGATGACTGAAAGCGTTTTTGTTGAAAAAGTTTTTAAATTAATCCTTAGTAAATATTCAAGTGAACTCTAAAAAAAAACTTTAATATCATATCGGGTGTTTTTTCCAAAAAAACCTTAAAGTGCTTTTGAAAACTAAACAATTCACCAAATGCGTTTTTAATCATTTTAAAAACATTTACAGACAAGTCATAACACACTAGACTTGTATTTACATAAGATAAATTTTATTTGAACTCATTTAACCTCTCTCTACACCCAACTTAAACTTAAAAAATGAAATGTCTTTATTATCCTATTGTATAATTACTATCATCTACAAGATGAAATTAATTATAAAAGTAAAATTTATCAATAAACTCCCCCCCCACACTCCAAACCACCCCCAAAATAATCAAACACTAGCCATCACTAATCTTTCTTCGACATTATATTGTGGCAAAAATCCTAAGACGCATTCATAGAAAAAAACCGTTTATTTTTTATTTTTATTAACGTGTGAATGATGATTTTGAAGTTTTTGATCCTCTAACTTTTTTATCATCATCATGACTACTACCACCACCACCACCCACTAACCCCACCACCTCCATATCTCCAACACAACTCGTCACCATAGGGAACTCACTTCTACTGCTGCTGCCAAAACAACAAGCAACAGCTTATCAAGGTCAACGACAAGAAAAGGTGGATGTGGAGGTGGAGGAGAAGAGAATTGATATATGCTTTCACTAGTACTGCTACCTCTTATATATGAGATCAAAACCCTATTTACTGTAAGAGTAGGGTTTCTTTGACAAAAGGGTGGCTCAAGGGGAATCAAGCGTGTCGGTCCGATAATTCGGTATTATTCCCAGTACTACAAGTCGGCCTGCAAAATATGTGTGCATTTGTTAAACTAGCTAGGGTTTAGTTAACTTAGTTTGACTCTCATAGTCTCATGGCATTAGATTTAAAAGAAAACTAACGAAAAAGGCTTGAAAACTTTGAGTTTTAACGATAATGACAAAATAAAGGGTAAAGTGAATAGTATCAGGATTGACTTTTTAGTGTAAAAATGTGGTTTTTCGTTAAAATGAACAGTACCGGGAGCTTTTCGTTAAAGTTCCCTAGATTTAATTAACGTGAATCTTCATAAGACTTATCTGGGTAGCTTCTAATGTAAAAATAATGGGCGTAAAGATAAATTTACATATTGAATTAAGTTGGGAAGGAAGTTTAGGTATAAAAATTTCACTCTACAAATAATTGCTTTCCGCTCGGTAAAACGCCAAACGGTGCCCACGGTTTTGATGCGGGGGAATTATGAACGCTCTTGTGTCGTTAAGAGGCTTGAAAAAGCGAAAACGACATCAGACGCACCGGACTACGATCCACTGCGACGCGCTCACAACTCCATCGCGTGGGTCTCCCGCAGGGCCGGCCTTAATTTGAAATACAAGGTCGAAATCGCGGGCAACTTCAATCGGACGGCTTAAACGCCATCATTCGTCAACAGAGAGAAATTTTGAAAAGGAAAAATATAAGAGAGAAAATAATTTCTGCCGTCTAAATAAAGCCAAACCAGCAGCAGTGCGGAGTTTTCTCTCTCTCCTCGATTGGGCTCTCTCTCTCTCTTGCCCAACACTCTATGGTTACAATCCCTTTCTGTCAACAAAATTAGGTTTTGTATTTCGAATTGCTTTTTTCAAAAATTCTGGATCCCGATCTGCCCCCGAACGCTCTGCATTTGCATTTGTGCAGATCAGATTCTTAGGGCACGGCGATTTTTCCATTTTTTTATTTGAGAAATGTCGGAGGAGGAGAAATTGCTCAAGGAGGCGAAGAAACTGCCGTGGGACGATCGGCTCTTCCACAAGAACTGGAAGGTGAGGAACGAGGCCAACATTGACTTGGCCGCTCTCTGCGACTCCATCGCCGATCCCAAAGACTCTCGCCTTCGTGAATTTGGTAAGAAATTACACTTGGGGATAGTGAGTTTTGTGTGTTTTTAATTTTGTTTAATTTTTGGTTACTGGTTGTGACCAATCTTCCTGTGCATTTGCATTTTGGCGTGGTTATAATTTAGTTCTTGTGTGTGTTGTTGTTTTTGGTTAGGTCCGCTTTTTAGGAAGACTCTGGCGGATTCCAATTCGCCCGTGCAAGAGAAGGCGCTCGATGCCTTGATTGCTTTTTTACGAGCTGCGGATGCTGATGCCGGAAGGTTTAGTTTATCCTAATTGTTTTTTGAACTTGTTTTGTTACGTGCCTTTGATCGAATTGCTAATTTTAAAGTTTGTGTGCTGCAGATATGCCAAGGAAGTTTGTGATGCCATTGTGGCCAAATGCCTCACGGGTAGGCCGAAGACGGTGGAAAAGGCTCAAGCTGCATTTATGCTTTGGGTTGAATTGGAGGCCGTGGACGCTTTCTTGGTAAGTTATGTCTTTTTGGTTTGTTTGTTTACATGGTAATTTGCTCCAGTGTAGACTAGAGTGCTTTTTTTTTATAATTGTGATAGTTTCCAAGTGAACTCTCATATAATGTAGTATTAGTAGCAGTTGCAGTAAGTTGTGAAGTGTTGGTGGCTGTTTCCGTTTGAATAGTCCCAGTAGTTATTTCTTAGTTTTGGTCTTGGCATGAAGGACTTGTCAAATATAGACATATGAGCTAAATGTAAAGATTTAAATTTGGCAGCAGAGGGCATTCTACATGTAATAGAATGAGGCCATTGCTATATCACTTTACTCCTGGTTCGTATGTAGGCATACATGGACTTTTGGTGAGAGAAAGGAAGGGAGAGAGGGAGGGTGTCCTGTTGGGTTGGAGCCACGTTATGTAAATTAAGTCAGGCGTCTATATTCCAGAGTTAGCTGTTTCTTTGGTGTTTACAACAAATGAAAACAAGTGGGAAAAGATTGATGGAAGGCAATTACATGGAATGGAAGTAGGTTAGGATTAGTGCCGTTGGTTTATAACTATTTTGTTAATTTCTGTCTGCTGTGTTTGATGAAGAATGTTGTTGACCTTTACAATGGTTTGGTTTATTGTAGGATGCTATGGAGAAGGCAATAAAAAACAAAGTTTCCAAAGCTGTTGTACCTGCAATTGATGTCATGTTTCAGGCCTTAAGGTTTTCCACATAGATTTCTTCTCTGAAAACTAGTTATGTATTCTTCTACTTGTTTTTCTAATTGGTTAATAATATTACTCGCTGTAATAGTGAATTTGGCGCAAAAGTTGTTCCTCCAAAAAGGATTTTGAAGATGCTCCCTGAACTATTTGACCATCAAGATCAAAATGTTCGTGCATGTTCCAAGGGGCTTACACTTGAGCTTTGCCGTTGGATAGGAAAAGACCCTGTTAAATCAATATTGTTTGAGAAGATGAGGGATACAATGGTATGATAAATATTTGTATATGTTGCATGTAACTTTCTGTTCATTTTTTCTTGGCAAAACGAATAACTCTATTGCCCCCTTTTTTCATTGAAGAAAAAAGAGTTGGAGGCTGAGCTTGTAAATGTTACAGGGATAGCCAGGCCATCTCGCAAAATCAGGTGAAAAGTCTGCTGTTAAATGTGCTTTAACTGTAGGCAGGACACACGTTTGTGGCTATAACTTATGCTGGATTATCTTAATTATATTTATTAGATCGGAGCAAGACAAGGAGCCAGAAAAGGAAGCTGTTTCTGAAGTAGTTGGTCCTAGTGCTTCGGAGGATTCTGCAGCAGATGGTATGTGATTGACTCTTGGGACTTCTAGATGCTTTTCCGTTTCGCAAATGATATTTGAGTAGATTATGTAGATCTTGTTGCATTGAGAGAAAGTAATTTCATCTGTTAGGCTTTAGACGTTTCAGTGCCACTATTTTATCATTTATGCTTACATATTTTTTATCAATCTTATCTGAATGTATCTTAAAAACACATTTAACAGCAGTGCCACTATTTATCTCTTATGCTTACATATGTTAGGCTTTAGACATTGCAGTGCAAGTATTTATCTCTTATGCTTACATATTTTATCAATCTTATCTGAATTTTATATTTGATTATCAGCTCCTCAGGAAATAGATGAATATGAGCTTGTTGATCCTGTTGATATATTGACTCCTCTGGAGAAGTCTGGATTTTGGGACGGGGTGGTCAGTGTTATCTCTCTATCTTAAAATGCAGTTTTTTTGTTTCTTAATGAATGTGAATTACCTGTTTCCATAGTGGATGTGAATTTGATATTACATTCATCAGAAAAGGTGATCTTATACACAGTTTATCCTTTTAAGTTATGCATGCTTTGTTCTCGCTGCTTATTGCTGTCAATATTTTCACTGTGTTCTAGAAAGCTACAAAGTGGTCAGAAAGAAAGGAGGCTGTTGCAGAGTTAACCAAGCTTGCTTCAACTAAAAGAATTGCCCCCGGCGATTTTACAGAAATCTGTCGGACATTAAAGAAGGTATTTTTATGTATTTTAGTTGAAACAAGTATTTTTCTGCTCACTTCAACATTGTTCTCTGTCCAATTCATTTCTCTTAATGAACTATATTTCGCCTGCAGCTTATAACAGATGTGAACATAGCTGTTGCAGTTGAAGCTATTCAAGCTATTGGTAATCTTGCTAAGGGTCTAAGAACTCATTTTTCTGGGAGTTCACGATTTCTATTGCCAGGTTTACTTGTAAGTTTATTGCTATACCCTTTTGAAGGTTCATTGTTATTTTAATGTTGAACTGTGTTCTAAAAAAATCTGACTGTGTATGAGGTATCCCAGAGCAAGTTACTTCTGCTGCCATGACTACTGTCTATATTTGATTATTTTTCAGTTTGAAGTTAAAGCTTTGCATTTGAAGTAGTTGTTTATATTTTTCACTCTTGATTTGCCATGCCTGCTTTGATGTTTCGAAGTGGAAAGTTTTATTCTGCATGTAGGCATGCTCCATTACCTTTTCCTTCTGATGATTTTGGGCAAACAATCTTTCGTCTTGATTAATTTATTTCACTGAGGCTATGTTTGGACAAAGGATTTGCAAGTACAAAGGGGTTTTGGATAAATTTGTTACAAATGAACTAATAAACATTAGATAGAGGGATTTAGACTGCACTGCATGAGGGTTTAGCCATGTTGGGATGAGGGATTCACAAGTACCAAGGGGTTTTGGATAAATACATTACAAATGACTTAATCAAGGGATTTACAAATGACTTCTTTCAAGTACTCTTTTGGAAATCCCTTTTAATGCATTGTATCTACAAACACTGCAAATCCCTTGGTACTTGCAAATCTCTCCTCCAAACACAACCTGAGAATTTAGCTTATGAAGTTTATTTTTACACTACATCATCTATAATGATTCGAAGAGATTTATGATTCAATACTTATCTTTCCTTTCTGTTTTGCATAGGAAAAATTGAAAGAAAAAAAGCCAACTATGACTGAGGCACTCTCACAAGCTCTTCAAGCAATGCATACTGCTGGCTGCTTAAATCTCATTGACATTGTTGAAGGCAGGTTTTATGTTTTAGTCAGTAATTTATGCATCATTTTCACTTTGTGAATTTTGTTTGTATGCACTGACGTCATGTATCGTTTCTTGGTATTGATTATTGTCTTATTTTACTGTTTATGTGAGGGCAAGATGTAATTCTCTGGTTAGGCAGTTTTTGACGTTAGTGTTTGATGAATGCTTTTTATTGTAGAAATTAAGACAGCAGTAAAAAATAAAGTACCACTTGTGCGTTCATTGACGTTGAACTGGGTGACATTTTGTATTGAAACAAGCAACAAGGCTGTTGTTTTAAAGTTACACAAGGATTACGTTCCTATATTAATGGAGGTCAGTGTATACTTGCCCTGATGTCTACTGTTTTTTTTTCTTATTTTTCGTTCAAATATTTTTGTAATGTTTTATAATATGAATATTATGTGCTAAATGCTTCCATATATTTACAAAAAAAAAAGGTAAGAAAAAACTCTGTATTTATTGCATGGGGGTTGAAAGTTCACATCTTTTTTATTTGTTCGGTCAGTTTTAATATAAGAATGAGTATAGTTGCAAACCTATTAGAACAACAATTTAGTTTAGAAGGGTTTAAACTATGTTTTGCTATTTTTACTTTCAATTTTGTAATTGCATGCAATGGCTGAAACAAAACAATCTGGACCTTGTAGTGCCTCAACGATGGAACCCCAGACGTGAGGGATGCATCCTTTTCAGCTTTGGCAGCAATAGCTAAGGTAGTACGTTCAATGCAGTAAACTGGTTTAAGGTTTGTGTCTTAGGCTTGGATAGTAAATATTGACGTATTAATTTCATGTCTCCCATGTCCATTTTCTTTAGATGGTTGGTATGAGGCCCTTGGAAAGGTCACTTGAGAAACTTGATGATGTCAGAAGAAAGAAGCTCTCTGAAATGATTATCGGTTCTGAAGGTGGTGCATCCACTACTGCGAGCTCAGGTTCATTTTCCTTTTTGGCGCTTCTAATGACTGCTTCTCTTCGAGTATTCAAAATTTTTTAATTTCTCACTTTGCTCTACACCTCATGATATGCCAACTGCAGCCCAAAGTTCTGGTGTGACTGCACCCTCTTTGGAGGTAGGTTCCTTCTTGTCTTTCAGTTTAGGGTTTACATTACACACTACGGATTGGTTGTTAGAATCCCTTCTATTGTCCTACTTGTCTTTTTGCTCATATAAATAGATATTATCCTGTTACATATTTTGCATTGTTAGATTACCATTCTGGATACCAGACTATCTTTGATCGTAAAGGTTTTTATGTTGACTAAATTGTATGCAGACCACAGACAGTTCATTTGTTCGAAGGTCAGCTGCAAGCATGCTTAGTGGGAAGAGGCCTGTTCAGGCAGCTGTGAGTTCATTTTAGCTCTAAAGTTTTAATCTGTGGTTACCTATTTTGAAATTATTTTGGATTTATTATCATCATCATGTTTCGTGGTTGACACATTGATATTGTCATTAGCCTGCAAAACAAAAAGGGGGATCTGTTAAATCAGGTGGCAGTAAGAAAGGAGATGCAACTGTGCAGCCAAAAGCTTCTAAGTTAATTGAAATACCTGAAGATGTTGAGGTACTTAATTTTTGGCTATTATGCTCTTTGGTTATTTTCCTAGTAACATTATTAAAGATGTGCACCTTTGGTTGTGAAATGTTACAGCCAGGTGATATGAGTCTTGAAGAGATTGAAAGCAGATTAGGTTCTCTTATACAAGAAGATACTGTCTCTCAATTAAAGAGTAGTGCATGGAAAGAACGGCTTGAAGGTTGGTGATGATGCTTATTCATCAATGTTAATGATTATGACATTAAAAGCTTATGCCTCATGTTTCTGAAAAATTTCATCCATAGATATGGTTATATTTACCCAAATATTTATTTTAAGCCATCGTTAATTGTTTAAGATCTGCTCATGGGTGCATTGTGAATATTTACATGTCAAAATGTATAGTATGTATTCCTATTATTAGATTAAGTACTATTTTGACCTTCTAACAATTTCTTCTGCTGGTATGAATTGACATCATGATCAAGGTACCAAAGCTATGCGGTTTTCCCATTTTAGCTTTTGTAATATTGTTATGCTGATGAGTTGTTTTGCTAGTAGGAAAACTACCATGACCAGTACCAATGGCTCAAATATTTTTTGTTTAGATTTTTCTTCATTGATGCTAGGACGATTTCTTTTTTAGCAGCATAAATTGATACGATACTTTGTAAATTTATATTCAGACGTCTCATGAATTTTTTTTCCATTGTGTTGTATGTATATTTAGTAGTTTCTTCAATGGCAAACTACTTTTTTTTTCTCTGTTCTGTTGTTGATTAATGTGTTTGCCTTTTGTCTTTGGTGGTCAATTGACACGGTTGATATTCCCATGTTTTCCATGCAATATTCCCATGTTTTTCATGCAATATTCCCATGTTTTCCATGCAATATTCTGGTTGAATGTATTATATTCGATTTTGTTGCAGCCATATCCTCATTTAAACAGCAAGTCGAAGGTTTACAGGACATTGACCATTCAATTGAGATGTTGGTTCGTTTACTTTGTGCTGTCCCTGGTTGGGGTGAAAAAAATGTTCAGGTATTTATGCTTTGAATATTTTGTTAGGCAGGTTTAATAAGATCTTGCTTGCTTTTCTCTCTTATTAGTGTTTCGGTGTAAAATTTATGAATATGCGTATTTTGAGTAATGCAGGTTCAGCAACAGGTTATTGAAGTTATTACCTATATGGCGTCCACTGCAAAGAAGTTTCCTAAGAAATGTGTAGTACTTTGTCTTCTGGGTGAGTTTTTATTTTAATTTAGATCAGACATCAGGATTGGAGCTTGGTTTGTTCAGTCTCTCTTCAGGTTGTTGCTGTGGATGAGCATATATGGTTGTCAAATCTAGCTTCTAATGGTGTTATGCACTTTGACAGGTATTAGTGAACGGGTTGCAGATATCAAGACCCGGACTCATGCCATGAAGTGCCTCACTGCTTTTTCTGAAGCCATAGGTCCAGGATTAATTTTTGAAAGAGTAAGTTTTGATGCGATTCTTCTACTAGCCATCATTTTTCTGGATGCCTTCTGTTTTTCCTGAAAGCAAGGATGCTTAATCTTATACCCATGAGCATGCACTATAAATTGGTATTTCTGCTTATTGTAGCTTTACAAAATTATGAAAGAGCACAAGAACCCTAAGGTTCTCAGCGAGGGAGTATTGTGGATGGTTTCAGCAGTTGAAGACTTTGGTGTCGCACATGTGAAACTTAAGGTTTTTGGATTCTGTTCCGATTTAGCCGATTTTGTTTTCTTTCATCTCTTCCAGTCATCAATTAGTACTTAGTAATTTACATAAAGAGGATAATATGTTTTACAGGATTTGATTGATTTTTGTAAAGAAACTGGACTGCAGTCCAGTGCTGCTGGCGCTAGGAACTCTACTATTAAGCTTTTGGGTGCTATACATAAATTTGTTGGTCCAGGTGGTGACTAGTCTTTTTAGTTTGGATGCTCCATACCTCATCTTCATTTCGGGACTTCTAAGATTATCTCTATGTTTCAGATATTAAAGGGTTTCTTACTGATGTTAAACCTGCACTACTCAGTGCACTGGACGCAGAGTATGAAAAGAATCCATTTGAGGTATTCCTTATGATAGCCAAAGTTTGCATACATCAGTCTTTCTTGTTTATTGGCAACTCATATCTTGTATTATTTTCCAGGGTGCTTCTGTGGTTCTGAAGAGAAGTGTTAGGGCAACGGAATCTACTTCATCTGTCTCTGTTGGCGGGTTAGATGGCCTTCCACGTGAAGATATTAGTGGAAAGGTCACCCCTATGCTGCTGAAGAGTTTGGAGAGTCCTGATTGGAAGGTCTTGTTTTCGAATTATGTTATGTCTATATACTGTTTTTAATGGTTGTTTTAAGAAAGTTGTCATTTGTTAGAAGCTATATTGAGTGGGTTATTTTTCCATCTTCCAGGTTCGCTTGGAGTCAATAGAAGCTGTCAATAAAATTTTAGAAGAAGCTAATAAGCGCATCCAGCCAACTGGAACTGGTACAAACAATATATTTTTTGTCACCTACAGAATAGTCGCCATTCAGTTTCTTGATAACTTGTTTATTGTTTGACTGCCAGCGGAGTTGTTTGGTGCCTTAAGGGGGCGCTTATATGATAGCAACAAGAACTTGGTCGCTGCAACCTTAACGGTTGTTGGTAATGTTGCATCTGCAATGGGCGCACCAGTTGAAAAGTTCAGCAAGGTTTGCTTATATCCAAATTGACAACTACTTATATGAAGTATCTGTTTTGTTGTTTTTAATACAGTTGAACTTTTGCATGAATTGCAGGGCATTCTGTTGGATGTTTTGAAATGTCTAGGAGACAATAAGAAGCATATGAGAGAATGCACTTTAACTGCTTTAGACTCATGGCTCTCCGCTGTTCATCTTGACAAAATGGTGACTGTCTTTTATCTCTATTTGTGATTTGAAATTTGAGTCTCATATCAAGTAGTGTAACAGTATGTTGTTGTAGGTTCCTTATATCGCAGCAGCTATATCAGACACCAAGCTTGGTGCAGAAGGGCGGAAAGATCTTTTCGAGTGGTTGACAAGACAGCTTTCTGGGTTAAGTGATTTCTCTGATGCTGCTCATCTTCTGAAACCAGCTTCCTCTGCTTTGACGGTAAATTGTAATTGATTATCATAAGAAATTCTTGTCTTATTTATTTTAACCCTGTCCATCCATCAAAGTACACATTGAAAAAAATCTTACAATGATGTAAAAAGTTTAAGTAACAGACAAACTCTGTGACACGGACACACAAATGTGTATGTATATATGCTAGTACATATATATACGCTTAAGTTTATTCATATATTACTCGCTTCTGAAATGACTTGGATGTCTGGAATCTTTTATAGGATAAATCCTCAGATGTTCGTAAAGCAGCAGAGACATGCATTTCTGAAATTTTGAGAGTTAGTGGGCATGAAACGGTAAGCGTGCTAGACAACTAAGATTAACTTTATTTTATTCCTTTTAACATTTCGATTGATTGATATCTTCTCATTTATTTGTTTATATTACTGGTTTAGGTTGAGAAGATTTTGAGAGATATTCATGGGCCAACTTTAGCTCTTGTTGAACGATTGAAGCCTCATGTACCCTTTCAAGGTGTGTTTGTCAAATTCTTAGCTCTGGTGTTTTTGCTTGTAATGCAAAATGCATTAAACTAATTAACTAATTTGAATGGTTTCCTCTTAGAATCTTTTGAGTCGGCCAAAGCAATACCGACTGCCCCAACTTCCAAAAGCATTTCAAAGGCTGGAAAGTCTGCTTCCAATGGAGTTTTGAAGCATGGAGCCAAAGCTACTTCAGTACGTCCCTCTGGTGTAGTTGATAACATTTTTTTTTTATAGATGTTATGATAATATTAATTGATTGTCCTTTGAATTGCAAAGAGGACCATTCCCACGAAGGGATCAAATTCAATGCTGTCCATCCAAGATATAGCTGTCCAGTCACAGGCCTTGATAAATGTTAAAGATTCAATTAAGGTACATATGACAATAACATGGAATTTGAACTTGTGTACTAATCTTGAGTCTACTGATGAATGGGTATTTGAACTGCAGGAGGATAGAGAGCGATTGGTAGCTAAAAAGTTTAAGTTTGAAGAGCCACGGATAGAACAGATTCAAGATCTTGAGGTTTGTACTTGTACAGATTTCACAGAACAATTCCTTCTGTTTTCCTTGTCATTGCATTTATGAAAAGTATTTTACTCGTGCATTACATGCAGAATGATATGACGAAGTACTTTAGAGAGGATGTGCATAGGCGGCTTCTTTCTACAGATTTTAAGAAGCAAGTTGATGGGCTTGAGATACTACAGAAGGTATATTTCTGCTATTCCTAATATCTCTATTTGTATCGAATATGCCTGCTTAGTTTGACCAATGTTCTTGTGTATGCATTCCAGGCGCTTCCAACCATTAAAAAGGAAATTATTGAAGTATTGGATATAATGCTGAGGTGGTTTGTTTTACAATTTTGTAAATCGAACACAACATGCCTGTTAAAGGTGCGGTCTCTTTGTTTTCGTTCACTCTTATTTCCTTTCTTTTTAAGTGTTACGGTTTCCTGGGTGTTTTGTTCTAACCACGTATGTTCGGATTTACAGGTGCTGGAATTTCTGCCAGACCTTTTTGATACATTTAGGGATGAGGCGTACATGTTGACTGAATCAGAAGCGGCCATATTTTTTCCATGCTTGATAGAGAAGGTTTCTATTTTTATTGCCACACCTTGGAAGATCTGAATATTTTTGTATTTAGTAGAAGGCTTGAATGGAGTTTCACTAACGGAAATGCTGAATCTTGTGCTGCAGCTTGGGCATAACATTGAGAAAGTACGAGAAAAAATGCGGGAGTTGACCAAACAAATTGTGCAGGCATATACTGCTGCAAAAAGCTTCCCTTATATTTTGGAGGGATTGCGTTCTAAGAACAACCGTACTCGAATTGAGTGTGCTGATCTTGTTGGATATTTGATTGACCACCACGTAGCTGAGGTAAGCCTGTGCATACTTGTATGTTTTAGATACAATCGTGTATACAGTACATTATACTTAATTGTGTTACAGGATACTTACGTCTAGTTCTTTCTGACAGATTAGTGGACAACTAAAGTCTTTGCAAATTGTTGCGAGCTTGACAGGAGAAAGAGATGGGGAAATTAGGAAAGCTGCTTTAAATACGCTAGCTACTGGTTATAAGATTCTTGGTATGCCATGATGCCACATAATGAGCTAAAGTTGTTGGCCGTAATTCTAAACTAATGTTTAATATGTGCCCAAGGTTATTTACCAACGTGTTATGTTCTCTCATCAAGCAAATTTTTTATCCTTTCCGTAGGTGAGGACATATGGAGATATGTAGGAAAGTTAACAGATGCTCAGAAAAGCATGCTAGATGATCGATTTAAGTGGAAGGTCAGTATATCTTTATGTCTCATTAAGTTCATGTATTGTGTGATTTATTTCATTTTCCATTAATTAGAATAATTCTTTTTAGGTTCGAGAAATGGAGAAAAGGAAGGAAGGAAAGCCTGGCGAAGCTAGGGCTTCTCTGAGGCGTTCTGTCAGGGAAATTGGGTATGTGCTTTTGCTTTGGTTTTTGCACACTAAGAGAAGATAGAGTAGTTGTTGAGAATATCGCGTTTAAGAATGGGAAAACAAGAACAAACTTCGGAAATCGAGAAACAAATAACCAAGATAAATAACACCAACAATTTACGTGGTTCGGCAATATGTGCCTACGTCCACGGGACAGCAACAACAATCTTTCACTATATCAATAATGAGTACAACCAATAATCTTGCCAAATCTCTAGAACTAGGACTTGACGAAAAACCTGAAAGAACAAGAACAAGAAATACACTATCTCTTTTCTTTTCTCTCGCACACACTTTACAATATTCTCTCACTCTAATCCCTTGAGTGGTATACAATTTATTGTTTTGCTCCTCCCTCAAAACTAGTACAATAGCCCCTTTATATAGACATAATAAAGGTCTTCTTCAATAAGGATTACTAATCCTAATTGGAATCTAGTTAAGAATCCTTCTCCAATTGGGTAAACAACTCCAACTGGGAAAACAACTCCAATTGGGAAAAACAATTTAATCCTCTAAGACTATTAATTCCCAATAGACTTAGGACAACTTAACATGGGCTGGAAAAACAAACCCAACAGTAGTTACATAGTTCCTTAAAGAGAACGTATAAATCACTTATCTGTTCAGTTAAACTTAAAAATATGGACACAGCAGATTAGGAAGCTTTCGTTTTGGATAGGAAACTTTGACTAAATTGCATGAACTGCTACTGCCATAATTATATCATTAGGTTTTAGGGTTACAAGTAATGGATTAGTTCAGGGTCTTGTCAAAGGGACACATTTGAACTCACTTTTTACCTCATTGGACTTGAAGACTTTGGATGGTTGAGATTGCATCATCTGAACAGTACATCTATTTTATTTTTTCAAGAAAGTTTAACATCTCCTGAAATTTTAAGCACCTCTCTCTCTCTCTCTCTCTCTCTCTCTCTCTCTCTCTCTCATCCAAATTCCAAAGGAAGTGAAGATTGGCAAATTCATGTGAGATGAGAACCTGAACCTGAGATTTGATGTCATATGTTCTAAATTTTCAGTTTGCTCTTTCCAATCCAATGGCAAATATTACCAAAAAGCAAAAATGCATTTTAATACTTAAAACTTTGAATTTTCAAGGGTAAAGTACCCAAAAATAGAAGAAGAAACTAAGGGCCTGTTTGGTATCTTATTTGAAATTTTTTATCATTTCTCAAAACATTTTTTAAGAACATTTTTTGAAAATAATTTTCTTTAAGACTCAAAAACTTGATTGGTTTGTGATATAAAAATTTTAAATCTTACGACTTAAACTTGATTGGATTGGAGTAGAGACGAAAAAAGTAAAAAAAAAAAAGGAGAAAGAAAGAAGAAGAGAGAGAGATATATTTGGAGTGAGAGGGAAGGAGGGAGAAAAGAAATGAGTAAGTTTAAGTTTAAAAACTCTAAAAACTCACTTTTTATGTTTTTAAGGAATATACTATATTTTTGAGTTAGTCTTGAGTTCAGTTTTTAAAAATAGTCATACCAAACAAGTTTTTAAGACCTAAAACTTGAAAACTGTTTTTGAGTTTAAAAAATTAGATTCAAGTACACTACCAAACAGGCCCTAAAGCATTCTTTACTAGACACGAAAAATCAGTATTCAAATCAACATTCCTAAGATTGCAGGTCTGAAGCTGAATTTGGATATCAGATTGTTTTAATGAAAATTCACTATAAATAATGTTTTTCCAACTTTCCTGAAGTTTTAATGGTTTCTTGTACTCTCTGAGATCGTACCCCAAAATAACTTAAGGTATAAAACTGTGATGAAACGGTTTCAGTTTTGTATTTCCAAGAGACATCAATATTTTTTTGAAATTAAATTAGTAAATGAACGTGCAAGTCAGATGCAGTCTTAACCATTTATAAGTGTTTAAAATGTGAAAAAAAATTGTCCCATGACCTGACCCCAGTTGATTAATTAATAGTTGTGTAAACTTAAATCTTTCTATATTTGTCATTAGGCCTGATGTAGCAGAGCAAAGTGGGGAGGTTGCTCGATCTGTTTCTGGTCCAATGCTTTCTAGGTATACATAAAATTTTCAATTTTTTTATATACCTACTTTGTACAAATACAACTAGTTTTCCAGTGTAATTATTTCTCTCATTTTGGTCGGATATGTTGATATTTTTCTTCTAGGAGAAACTATGGCCATCCTGAGCCTCATTTGGAGAGGCAACTGACGCCAACCCATGTACTTACTGGTGCCAATGGCCCAACAGACTGGAATGAAGCTTTGGATATCATTTCTTTTGGTTCTCCTGAAGAGGTATGCAACTAATCTCGTTTGTTTTCTTTTGGATGTGATAACAATCTCTTTCTTATAATCAAAAGGACGTAGACTCTGGTCAAGGTTGTTTATCTTAATTTAGTTGCTTCTTTCTTATGCATATTTCCTTGTAACCACATTTCACTTTTGCCTTTTCTTTTTATTTATTTTTATTTTTTATTTTTATTTTTTTGTGGTGCTGCAGTCAGTTGAAGGAATGAAAGTAGTGTGTCATGAGTTGGCACAGGCAACTAATGATCCAGAAGGCAGTGCTATGGATGAACTAGTGCGCGATGCAGATAGACTGGTTTCTTGCTTGGCAAATAAGGCAAGTAGAGTAACAGTTCGTTGTAGATGCTTCTCCGTCTGGACTTGTCATCTTTTAATCAAACCCTAGTGTTTACTGAAATTTCTCCTTCCTTTTATTCTTCAAAAAGGTAGCAAAGACTTTTGACTTCAGTTTGACGGGGGCTTCATCTAGGTCTTGTAAATATGTCCTGAACACTCTTATGCAGGTAAACATACCATCAAATTCTTTCCTTAGTTTTCATTCATGCTCATATGATCTAAATGTACTACGTAAAAAATTATTACCTTTTACGAACTCTTATCCTAACATTCTGATATTTTGGACTTCTTTGCAGACGTTTCAAAATAAAAGACTTGCTTATGCTGTCAAGGAAAATACTCTTGACAGTCTAATCACTGAGCTCCTACTGTGGCTTTTGGATGAAAGGGTTCCCCATATGGATGATGGCAGCCAACTCCTGAAAGCCTTGAATGTTTTGATGCTAAAGATTCTGGTTAAGATCTACTTGTTATTGCATTGGCTTCCCCATATTAATTGTTGGTGTTACATCAGATAACTATGATTTTTATTCTTGCAGGATAATGCAGATCGGACTTCGTCTTTTGTTGTTCTCATCAACCTCTTACGTCCTTTAGATCCCTCAAGGTGGCCATCACCTGCATCCAATGAATCATTTGCTTCCAGAAATCAGAAGTTCTCTGATCTGGTTGTCAAATGTTTAATAAAACTTACAAAGGTATTGCCAAATTCGTGGCCTTCTTTTCAGCTTCTTTTTTCATGAGCCATGTTAGCTGTGACAAAAATATCCCACATGCACAGCAGCACAATGTATACATCAAGTATATTTTTTGTTTGTTGCCATTTCATAATCTTTGTGTTCGATAATCTTTGGGTCCTCTTAAATCAGCAATTCCCTTCTACAGGTTCTTCAAAGCACAATATATGATGTCGAACTGGACCGTATCCTTCAAAGCATCCATTTATACCTACAAGACTTAGGGATGGAAGAGATTAGGAGAAGGTATTTTTAAAGAGATTCCTGAAATCCCCCGCCTCATCCCGTCCTGGTCATTTTCATGCACTGATATTCTCTCCTGACTTGTGAAAATAAAATCATTGTAGAGCTGGTGCTGATGACAAACCACTGCGTATGGTGAAGACCGTTCTGCATGAGCTTGTGAAGCTTCGTGGAGCTGCAATTAAAGGTCACCTTTCCATGGTTCCTATAGACGTAAAACCACAACCCATCATTCTTGCCTACATTGATCTTAATCTTGAGGTGATAATTGAATTCTTCAGTCCCGCTTTTATTTATACAGGGACAATGATTTATCCTTATTTGTCTTTTTTCATTACGACCTGGCAGACTTTAGCTGCGGCAAGGATGCTGACATCAACTGGGTCTGGGGGCCAAACTCATTGGGGTGATTCAGCAGCCAACAATCCTTCATCTGCCACACATTCTGCTGATGCACAGTTAAAGGTATTATTGCAACCTTGTTTATCTTTATCAATCTTATCGGTAAATTCTTTTGCAATTCCTCACAATTTCAGTGTTCTGTTTACGAGTCTCTCTGTAAAATGGTCATGTTTTTTTATGCTCATTCTTTGGTTCTGTTTCACTTTCAGCAAGAACTCGCTGCCATATTCAAGAAGATTGGCGACAAGCAAACTTGCAGCATTGGTCTATATGAACTATATCGCATAACCCAACTGTACCCAAGAGTAAGTAATGTGTGTAAATAGTCTTTAGGAGTTATTGACGTGATTTAGGATTTCGCCTCCTGCATGGCAAGCCATTGATTTCTCAGCATGAATCTTCTGTTTCTGAAGTTTGTAAAACTTATTTTAGGTTGATATATTCTCTCAACTCCAAAATGCTAGCGAGGCTTTCCGGACATATATTAGAGATGGTTTGGCGCAGGTCAGTATCATCATTACCACTGGCAAAATGTTCTTGCTGGCACACATTTAATGATTCCTGAGAAAGTAAATTACCATGTTCTTTGTCACAGATGGAGAAGAATGCGGCAGCTGGAAGGACGCCTTCAAGTTTGCCAATGCCAACTCCTCCCCCAGCTACTCTAAATGCTTCTTCACCTGAATTTGCACCCCTGTCCCCTGTACACACGAACTCCTTGGTTGATTCGAAATTATTAAATGTGAAATCCGAACCAACTAGCTTTAATCTACCGCCATCATATGCTGAAGAATACAGGCTGAATAATGCCAGAGGTCTCACCGAAAACTCGTTGGTAGACCAAAGGAATGAGAGATATATTGGTGGAGGTAATTGTATTATTGTTTTTACCTTTTTTCTTCTCCTGCACCTTTGATTCTTTTCTTTTTTTTTGTTTTTGTTATTGACCGTAATGACCTTACACTAGAACTCATCTTGGAAACTACAGTGACCAACGGAACCTTAGATGCGATTAGAGAGAGGATGAAGAGCATGCAGTTGGCCGCAGCTGCTGGGAACCCGGATCAAGAAACCAGGCCGTTAATGTATGTGAATGACAACGTAAACCAGAGCCTCTCTGGTCAGATTCCTCATGCATCAGAGAACCCACTCCAGAGTGGGGTTCACCCCATGGATGAGAGGGCATTATCCGGACTTCAAGCCCGTATGGAGAGACTAAAAAGTGGGACAATCGAACCCCTTTAAATGGAAGAGTTGACGCATATAGGAAGCGGATTACTTGTCATGCTCTATTTTCTAGATGGCTGGGAGGTGGTGCTGTGCAAGTTCAGTTGCGGCTTCAGTGCCGGCATCCCGTTGCAACCTACGATGTTGTGGCAGAGTTTTGGGTAAGTATGGGTGTTTTGGCGTTCGTATACTGTAGAACAAGCTTTTAACCGGGGAAATCGTCGTCGCCGCTTTCTTAGATCCTGAAATTTTTGGCCGAGGTTTTATTTTAGGGGTTGTAGCACTGTCTCTGCATTTGGGCTTAATTTTTTCACTACAAATTGTTTGGCAATTTGGCGTTGTATATAATTGTTTCAGAAGCATTTAAGTCCTCGACAGCTACGACACCTTCCTTTATATTTAATACTACAAAGTACATAAAACTTTGCTTATTCCATTTCGATTTTGATGTTTGTTTCAAGTACAACATATATTTTATTATAGTATCTTGCCAAGTCTTTTTAGGTCTTTCTTCTTTTGTCCTCCTGAGTCATTTGTAAGTATTTGTTAAAAATGAAATTTTTTATTTTAGCGATATATTTTTCATGAGCAATAATGAAATTTTTATAAGGCATTTGAAAGTGAATTTATGATTTATTGGGGAACAAATATTTAATTAGTAGAATATTTAAGCTGAAAATTACGAAAATAAGTGAAAAATATAGTAGTGAAAACAAGAAAATTGAGCGATAATATATGTACAAATTTGCAAAATTGACTAACAACAATGTAAATTTGCAAAATTAAGCTGAAAATCCACGCTTTTTGTCAAAAATGCAAAATTTTTATTATTCCGAAATATTTTCTACAAGCATTAAGGAAAACTTTGTAAAGCATTTGGAAGTGGATTTACAATTTATTGACCAACAAATGTATGTTTAGTAGAATATTTAATTTGAAACTAAAAAAATAAGTGAAAAATGTATCAGTGAGGCCCAGAACATTGTTAAATGGGGTTCCACATCAAGAATATAAACGGAAAGTCTTACCTTAATTTTCAAAACTTCACAATGAGGTGAAGATGAAAATAAATAGATTGAACTTTGATTTATATACGAATTAGACAAAACCTACTGATAACCTAAGTTTTAATCCACGTTTTGTGTAAAAAAAAAACAAAATTTTAATTTTCTCGAAATATTTTCCGTAAGCATTAAGGAAATCTTTACAATGTATTCGGAAACAGATTTATGATTTATCAAGCAAAAACTGTATATTTAGTAAAAAATTTAAGCAGAGAAATAAAAAAATAAGTGAAAATATAGAGATGTTAAAATGCATATTAGTGTGTATTTTTTAATTTTTTTAAAATTAAAGATGTTAAAATTACCTATAGGCAGTGTTCTAAAAAAAGGGCCTAGGCGGCACCTAGGCGCTGGGCGTGTTGATGCCGATGTGATTAGGTCCAAATCGATAAGAAAAATCGGGGAGTTGTTAGGTGCTCTTAGGCGGCCTAGGCGGTTTAGGCAGTTGTCTAGGCGGCGGTCTAGGCGGAGTGGAGGTTTCCCGGAAAGAAATTCGACCGCTTTGACTCTCTTTTTCCGTGCACCACAACTTTCTTTGCTGTTGTGACTCCTTCTCTTTGAAATCCATTGAAGAAGAGGACTTACAACGCAAAATAGGAGAGTAAACAAAAAAAAGGGTGAATGTACAGAAGGAAAACGGAAAGAAAAAGAAGAAGTAGAAGAAGTGGAAAGTAAAAAATAGAAGACGAGAGAAAAAGAAAAAAATAAAAATGAATAAAAGTTTTCAGTTTTCAAGATCTCTTGACTGATGGGAGGGATATGGACTAGGGGTGGAGGGTAAAGGTCACACCACACAAGTGGTGTTTTTTGAAATTGGGGAGGATGCATGCACCTCTTCACACCACACACGTGGCATTTGTATTTTTATGAAAATTGGATATAATCATTCAAAATATCTTAACTAATATGGTATATATGTGTTTTTAAATTTTGAATACTACTTTTGCATTAATGATTTATTTGTTATTGTATTCATGAATTTCATATAAGTATAATTTTTTGTAAGTGTCAATATGCACTTACTTATAAGATATACAAGAAATTTACTTAAATCCGCCCAGGCCGCCTAGGCGCTAGGTGACTAGTGTTTTTTAGAACCTTGCCTGTAGGTGAGCCTTAAACAATAAACAATAAAATTTTGTCTCATTAAATAGTTTTTCACCCTCTTTTGGCTGACAAAGAGGGTTCTATTAATATGTAATTTAGATTTAGATAAAAGAAAAATTAACAAAAAGAAAAAAGTTTCAAATATCCTTAAATTTAGGTTTTAAATTGTTGATTACAAGTGCTTAAATACGAATTATAATTGATTTTGCATGTAAAAATATGTTTTGAAGAACATGAATATGATAGTTTGTTATAGAGATAAGCGAAATAAAAGAAAACTTAATAAAAATGTACAAAATGGTTCAAATTGTTGGGGTGCCAGAAAGTCAAAATTTTGTACATTTTTGTTGATATTTCATTATTTCTCTTATCATAACAACAAACCATCATATTCATGTTCGCCTTATTCTACATGCGAGGTGTCAACATCGTTTTACGTGGTAGAAGCCTACCTCCTTTTTGCATCTATAGAACTCGCGTTGTTTTGGCGTGCACGAAGCCAGCCTCGGTTCGTACGACGTATCTAGCTTCGTTTTTCGTGCGTGAGCTCGCCTTGTTTTGCATGCCAGAAGCCCTCCTTTTTTTGCGTGCCATCCTTTCCCTTGTCATGCGTGAGCTGAGTCTGCTTCGTTTTGCGTGCGTCAAGCCAACATAGCATTCATGTTTTTTTTTTTGACAAAAATGAATTTTTTTTTTGTTTTCACAAAATATTTTTCCTAAGCATTAGATTAAACATTTAAAGGAATTATGAACTAGTTTTATAGTTTATTGAGCAACAAATGTATATTTAGTAGAATATTTGAGCCGAAAACTAAAAAAATAAGAAAAAAACATAGTAGTGAGGCCCAGAACATTGTCAAATGGGGTTTTGCACTCAAGAGTCTCAACGGAAAGTATCACCATAACTATCAAAATTTCACAGTGATGTAAATGTGAAAATAAGTAGATTGAACGGTGATTTATGTGCGAATTTGTAAAATTGACTGAAAACCGTAAGTGTTAATCCACGTTTTTTTAGTAAAACATGCACATTTTTTTTTATTTTCTCGAAATTTTTTTCATGAGTATTAAGGAAATCTTTATAATGTATTTAGAAGCAAATTTATGATTTATTGAGCAACAAGTATATATTTAATATAGTATTTAAGCCGTAAAGTAAAAAAATAAGGGAACAAAATAGAGATGTTAAAACATATATTTAGTGTATTTTTTTTAATTAGAGATGTTAAAATCACCTGTAGGTGAGCCTTAAACAAAAAATAGCAAAATTTTGTTTTGTAAAATAGTCTTTCACCCTCTTGTTGTTGATAAAGAGGGTTATATTCATATGTAGTTTAAATTTAGATAAAAGAAAAAATTAACAATAAAAAAAGTTTAAAATATCCTTACATTTAGGTTTAAAATCGTTGATTACAAGTGCTTAAATACGAATTATAATTGATTTTGCACGGAAAAATATGTTTTAAAGAACATGAATGTGATAGTTTGTTGCAGAGGTAAGAGAAATAAAAGAAAAATGTACAAAAATGAACAAATTATATTAACTTTCTGGCACCTCCACCAATTTGAATAATTTTTGTACATTTTTGTTGATATTTCTTTTATTTCTCTTACGATTACAAAAAACCATCATATTCATGTTCTTCAAAACATATTTTTCCGTGTGTGGAGCCCGACTCATTTTCTAAGCCCTTGGGAGTTCGCCTTGTTTTGCGTGCCAAGGTTCGCCTTGTTCTGCATGGGAAGTGTCCGCATCATTTTGCATGCCAGAAGCCCGCCCCTTTTTGCGTCTATAGAGCCTGCATCATTTTGGCGTGCACGGAGCCAACCTCATTTGTGACATCCCGTCCTGAATTTTCTATACGCTCGATGTGAAATGACGAAATTGCCCTTGACTTCGCGCGAACGGGTACATTTTGGACACGATAGTGGGCTTTGGATGTCCTAAATACTAAGCCCAAAAGTTTGGGCTGATAAGTATACACGTGTGCCTGCACATGCACACGCCCACGTACACAACTTCCTTTTTCTTTCTTTCCTCTCTCTCTCTCTTTCTCAAACTCTATCACCTTCTCTCTCGACTCTCATGTACGGACGAACACACACAAAGCCATCACGACACAACCAAGGCCTAAGGTAAGCCTATTCTTACTCCCCGAGACTTGCTGAGTTTGTTTATATAGGTTTTAGGCTTGGAAACCCTCGAAAACATCTCGAACCCGTGACCTAAACTCAAAGTACTGTTCATGTACTTTTGTTTCAGGGTGTTTTAGGTGAAACAAAAATCACAGGGATGTTCTAGAGGTTCCCACGAGCATCGGAGTACCTCGGTTGCAAGTTTTGGACGTCGGGATCACTAGTTTCGAGGTTGGCCGAATTTGGAAGGATTCCCCGAGGAATTTCCAGTCGTTTTTCAAGGTATTTGAGATTATAGGAATGTTCTACATTGAATTTAGAGCATGTAGGAAGAAAAACGAGTGAAAAAGGTTGAAAAATGAAGAAGATATGGAGGTTTGAAGTTTTGGCCGGAATCTGGTCGCCGGAAAAACCAGTCCGGCGCCGGCGAAGGTCGCCGGAGCTGAGGTAGGGGGTGACGGAATATTCCGTCAAAGTTGACGGAATATTCCTCACGCCGTCAGTTAAGTCTAACGGAATCTGTTAGAAGTTAACAGAATATTCCTGACGCCGTTAGGGTTCAGGCGCGCGTGCACAGCACGTGACGGCGCGTGGGGGCGCGTCTGTCCGTGCAGTTCCCGGCGCGTGGGGGCGCGTGCCACTTCCAAAAATTATTTTAAAAATATCACGACGATCGTGACGTCGTGTAGGTCGCGTTGGTATATTCAAATACCAAAATTGACCTTCGTATGAAAAGTTATTTACGTAGTTCGTTTATGTGCTGTTAATGACGGTTTTGCGATTAATTCACGTATAGGTGAGACGTATCCAGCGGACGAGCGCAGTCACTTTAGGCTCGGGGGATACGACCCGTCGACATATCAGTGAGTGGGCTTTGTTTTCAGTATATATATATAAATGACGTTTTTCCCAGAAACATAGATGGATTGATTTACGAATTGAATGGATTTATAATTGAATTGCCATGTCGTATGCCAATTATGTTTTATGACTGTGATTATGATTGCATTCATTATGCACTGACGCCGAGGACGGCCAGGTAAGTCAGGTAAGTACTGTGGTAGTGCTTGAAATGAGGATAGATTGTGATTTAGTTAATCACCTGCACCTCGGTGTTCGTGCTCCGCCAGAGTAGGGCCTAGCCTTCACGTGATCGTTCACCTCACGCACCGTACGCTCAACTTGGATCCAAGGCAGGTGCCTAGCCTGTCGTACAGACCACAATAGGTGGTTCCGACTCGTTGGTGACCCGCGATTCATCGCACAGCCTTCACGTGATCGTAGCACAGGGCGTAATATTATACACCTAGCCTGTCGTACAGACCACTATAGGTGGTTCCGACTCGTGTGCAGGATGATAATGATTGATAGGGATTGAGTATGTTTGATGAGCTATAGATTCAGCCGTACAGGTCATTAGAGGTGACTCCGGCTGATAGGACACTATGGACATCCTAGTTTTATATTACTTGCCTGATGATAATGATTTTCGGAGTTGGTATATTGACATGGCCTAATCTTGAGCTTGATGATGAGTTTTGATATGTAGACGATGTTTTCGTATATAAGTTTATATACGTATTATTTTCTGGGAAAATTATACTGATTTACAGCGAGGGGTTATTTATGGATCTTATGAAATGGTTTTGGAAAACTTTGTTTTTGCCCACTCACCTTTGATGTTTTGCGCCCCTCCAGGTACTAGGTAGCAACGTCGTGGACGGTTAGCGAGGCACCAAGGCAGTTCTGACAGACCACCACTTATGTAGGATTTCTTTCGTAGTTGTAATGTTTGTTTAAACTTGACTGCACCTAGGATCGGCTCTGTATCATATGTATATTATCAACTTAATTTTCACTACTGCACTTCATGCCAAATTTGCTTCCGCTGACGTCTTTGGCTACGTCACTCACACGTGACGGCCGGCACGCCTCGGTTTTAGGATCGGGGTGTGTCATCATTTTTCATATGCAAGGCTGACCTCGGTTTGTGTGACGTATCCTGCCTCATTTTTCGTGTGCGAGCTCGCCTCGTTTTGTGTGCCAAAAGCCCTCCTAACACCCATATTTTTTTGACAAAAATGCAAAATTCTAATTTTTGTGAAATATTTTATGTGAGCATTCAGGGAAAACTTATAAGGCATTTGGAAGTAGTTTTTCGGTTTATTGAGCAATACATGTATATTTAATAGAATAATTAATTTGTAAATTAAAAAAATAAATGAAAAATAGAGTAGTGAGACCCAAAACATTTTTGAAATAGGGTTACACCCTCAAGAATATAAACGGTAAGTCTTTACTTTATTTTCAAATCTTCACTGTGAGCTGAAGGTGAAAATACATTGATTGAATGATAATTTATCTACGAGTTTGCAAAACCGACTAAGAACTGTTAGTGTTAACCCACATTTTTTGTCAAAAATATAAATTTTTTATTTTCTCGAAATATGTCCTATGTGCATTAAGGAAAATTGTATAAAGCATTTGGAAGCGGATTTACGATTGATTGAGCAACAAATATATGTTTTGTAGAATACTTAAGCCAAAAACTAAAAAAAATTAAGTGAAAAGTATAGTAGATAGGCCCAAAACATTGTTAAATGGGGTTCTACACTCAAGAATCTCAACGCAAAGTCTTACCTTAATTTTCAAAACTTCATGGTAATGCGAATTTGAAAACAAACAAGTTGAACGATGATTAATGTACGAATTTGAAAAACTAACTAAAAACCGTGAGTAAGTCGAAAGCTAAAAAAAAAGTTTAAAATACAATAGTGAGGACAAAAACATTGTCAAATTGTCACATCTCGGCCTGGGGCGGATCACTTCCCGGGCTCGCTCCACTACCGTAGCACGATATTGTCCGCTTTGGGCCCCGACCACGCCCTCACGGTTATGTTTCTAGGAACTCACGAGCAACTTTCCAGTGGGTCACCTATCATGGGAGTGCTCTAGCCCCCTACTCGTTTAACTTCGGAGTTCCTACGGAACCCGAAGCCAGTGAGCTCCCAAAAGGTCTCGTGCTAGGTAGGGATGAGAATATACATTTAAGGATCACTCCCCTGGGCGATGTGGGATGTCACACAAATGGGGTTCCACCCTCTAGAGTCTCAATGGAAAGTCTCCCCTTAATTTTTAAAACTTCACATTGAGGCGAAGGTGAAAATAAAAAATTGAACAATGATTTATGTACGAATTTGCAAAATCGACTAAAATCCGTGACCCACATTTGTTGGTCAAAAATGAAATTTTTTTATTTTTTCGAAATATTTTTTGCGAGCATTAAGGAAAACTTTATAAGGTGTTTGGAAGCGGTTTTATGATTTATTGAGCAACAAATGTATACTTAGAAGAATATTTAAGCCAAAAACTAAAAAAATAAGTAAAAAATACATTAGTGAGGACCAAAACATTGTCAAATGAGGTTCCTCCCAATAGAATCTCAACGGAAAGTCTTACCTTAATTTTCAAAATTTAACGACGAGGCAAAAGTGAAAACAAATAGTTTGAATAATGATTTATGTATGAATTTGTAAAACTGACTAAAAATCGTGCCCATGTTTTTTTGGTCAAAAATGCAAATTTTATTTTTGGGAAATTTTTTCCACGAGCATTACAGAAAACTTTATAAGGTGTTTGGAAGCGGTTTTATGATTTATTGAGCAACAAATGTATACTTAGTAGAATATTTAAGCCGAAAACTGAAGAAAAAAAAGTGAAAAATACAATAGTGAGGACCAAAACAATGTCAAATGGGGTTCCACCCAAAAGAATCTCAACAGAAAGTCTCACCTTAATTTTCAAAATTTCACGATGAGTTGAAGGTGAAAACAAATAGATTGAATGATGATTTATGTATGAATTTGTAAAACCAAATAAAATTTGTGAGTATTAACGCACGTTTTTTTGGTCAAAAATGAAAAATTTTATTTTTGCAAAATATTTTTTGCGAGCATTAAGGAAAACTTTATAAGGTGTTTGGAAGCGGTTTTATGATTTATTGAGCAACAAATGTACATTGTTCAAAAAATCCCCGCCTAGCGCCGCTTAGGTCCCGCCTAGGCGCTAGGCGGTTGGCCACTACCCTGATTAATGCCTAGGCGTTTGAAAATAAAGAAAGGGCGTCTAGACCTGCTGAGGCGCCCGCCTAGACCGCCTAACTCTCCCAGACACGCCTAGACACCTACCTAAGTTGCATCTCACTTAGATAGAAAATAGATAACTTTCCTTTTGCATTTTATTGTTTCTAATAAATTGTAAGAGACTTATTGAACACTTAAATAAACACACATTATATGTTTGCTCCTCATGTTCTAATACTTTTTAATATATATATATATATATATATATATATATATATATATATATATATATATATGAGAGATTATATTCACACACCCCAAATTACTTCTCTCACACCTTTTTAATTTTTTAATATTTTCTACACACCACTAACACTTGATAGAAAAATATTAAAAAATTAAAAAGGTGTGGGAGAAGTAATTTGGGGTGTGTGAATATAATCTCCCTATATATATATCATTCTATTTTATAGTTTATGATGAAGTTATATAAATTTTAAGTATAAACAAACACTTATTTACACGAAATACAATAGATTTACTTAAATTCGCCTAGTCCACCTGGGCGCCCTCCTAGAATCTGCCTAGATGCCTAGGTGCTAGGCCTCAGCCCGCCGCCCGACTAGTGCCTAGTGTCTTTTAGAACCTTGATGTATACTTAGTAGAATATTTAAGCTGAAAACTGAAAAAATAAGTGAAAAATACAATAGTGAGGACCAAAACAATGTCAAATGGGGTTCCACCCAAAAGAATATCAGTGGAAAGTCTTACCTTAATTTTCAAAATTTCCCAATGAGGTGAAGGTGAAAACAAATAGATTGAACGATGATTTATGTACGAATTTGTAAAACCAAATAAAATCATGAGTGTTAACCCACGTTCTTTTTGTCAAAAATGAAATTTTTTATTTTTGCGAAATATTTTCTGCGAGCATTAAGGAAAACTTTATAAGGTGTTTGGAAGCAGTTTTATGATTTATTGGGCAACAAATGTATACTTAGTAGAATATTTAAGCCGAAAACTGAAAAAATAAGTGAAAAATACAATAGTGAGGACCAAAATATTGTCAAATGGAGTTCCACCCTAAAGAATCTCAACAGAAAGTCTTACCATAATTTTCAAAATTTCATGATGAGGTGAAGGTGAAAACAAATAGTTTGAATGATGATTTATGTACGAATTTGTAAAACCGACTAAAAATTGTGAGTGATAACAAACGTTTTTTTTTGGTAAAAAATGTAAATTTTATTTTTGTGAAATATTTTTTGTGAGCATTAAGGAAAACTTTATAAGGTGTTTGGCTGTGGTTTTATGATTTATTGAGCAACAAATGTATACTTAGTTGAATATTTAAGCCGAAAACTAAAAAAATAAGTGAAAAATACAATAGTGAGGAACAAAACATTGTCGAACCCTAAAGAATCTCAATGAAAAGTCTCACTTTAATTATCAAAACTTCACATTGAGGTGAAGGTGAAAATAAATAGATTGAACAGTGATTTATGTACAAATTTGCAAAACCGACTAAAAACCGTGAGTGTTAACCCACGCTTTTTTGGTCAAAAATGAACATTTTTGTTTTTGCGAAATATTTTCTGTGAGTATTAAGGAAAACTTTATAAGTTGTTTGGAAGCGGTTTTATGATTTTATTAAGCAACAAATGTATACTTAGTAGAATATTTAAGCCGAAAACTGAAAAAATAAGTGAAAAGTACAATAGTGAGGACCAAAACAATGTCAAATGGGGTTCCACCTAAAAGAATCTCAATGGAAAGTCTTACCTTAATTTTTAAAATTTCACGGTGAGGCGAAGGTGAAAATAAATAGATTGAACGATAATTTTTATACGAATTTGTAAAACCAAATAAAACTCACGTTTTTTTTGGTGTGAAAAATGCAATTTTTTTTTATTTATGTGAAATATCTTGTGTGAGCATTAAGTAAAACTTTATAAGGCATTTGGAAGCGTTTTATGATTTATTGAGCAACAAATGTAGATTTGGTAGAATATTTAAGTCGAAAACTTAAAAAATAAGTGAAAAATATAATAGTGAGACCCAAAACATTGTTGGAATGAGGTTCCAACTCAAGAATATTAACGGAAAGTCTTAACTTAATTTTTAAAACTTTATGGTGAGGCGAAGGTTAAAACTTTATAAGACACTTGGAATTGGTTTTATGATTTATTGAGCGAAAAATATATATTTAGTAGAATATTTAAGCCGAAAGCTAAAAAAATAAGTGAAAATTATAGTAGTGATGCCCATAACATTGTTGAAATGGGCTTCTACCCTCAAGAATATCTACAGAAAGTCCTAACATAAGTTTCAAAACTTCATGGTGAGGCGAAGGGTAAAATAAATAGATTGAACGATGATTTATGTATGAATTTGCAAAACCAACTAAAAACATTGAGTGTTAGTTATGTAAGATCCCACATCGCTCATGGGTGAGGATCTTGTAAGTCTTATATGTACATTCCCACCTCCAATTAACACGAGGCCTTTTGAAAGATCATTGGCTTCGGAGTTCATCGGAATTCCAAAGTTAAGCGAGTTCGCGCGAGAGCAATCTCATGATGGGTGACCCACTAGGAAATTCTCGTGTGAGTTCCCAGAAACAAAACCGTGAGGATGTGGTCGGGGCCCAAAGCGGACAATATCGTGCTATGGTGGAGTCGAACCCAGGAAATGATCGAGCCTGGGCCGATATATGACAATTGGGTATTAGAGCCACTCCCTGACCGGAAGTGTGCCGATGAGAATGTCAGGCCCCTAAGGGGGGTGGATTGTAAGATCCCACATCACCCAGGGGTGAGAATCCTGTAAGCCTTATATGTACATTCTCACCTCCAATTAGCACGAGGCCTTTTGGAAGCTCATTGGCTTCGAAGTTCATCGCGCGAGAGCAGTCCCATGATGGGTGACCCACTAGGAAGTTCTCGTGTGAGTTCCCAGAAACAAAACCGTGAGGGTGTGGTTGGGGCCCAAAGCAGACAATATCGTGCTATAGCGGAGTCGAGCCCGGGCCGGAATATGACAAGTTAACCCACGTTTTTTGTGAAAAATGCAAATTTTTTATTTTTGTGAAATATTTTCCATGAGCATTAAGGAAAACTTTATAAGGCATTTGAAAGCGGTTTTATAATTTATTGAGCAATAAATGTATATTTAGTAGAATATTTAAGTCGAAAACTTAAAAATAAGTAAAAAATATAATAGGGATTTTGATATGAAGAACAAAGTGCCACCAGTTGACTACCTGATGCATTCTCCCTCTCTTGTATCACTGTCATTTCCGAAAACGTAAGTAGACGCTCTAATTCTTCGTAGATTTATTTTAATTGTAATGCTAAAAAACAGTAGAAGATGAAAAAGGAAAAATAGTGCCAAAATCACTTCCAAGACAAACCACTTTTGCATCATGTTACATGTTGCTTTCAAAAGTCGACATCGAAAACCAGGATCCTGTTATTCTTGTCTGCAATACAATGTGGCAAGCTTTCAACTTATTAGGAGACAAACATTGTACACAACATTCCTCATATCCATTTCTTCTACCCACTCCAACTCTGATTCTTTTTAACGTTATTTTCCATATGCAATCAAACCAAGTACAGTGAAATCCTCCAACAAACCAACTCTGCCAGCCAAAAATGGAACGTCGTATTACAGTTCCGGCGATTCAAAAAACCAACTTTGATCCGTTCATCACCCTCCGATTCCGGTTGTTTTCGATGCCTTCGATTAACAATCTTCAAATCGACAATGTTTATGTGAAAACAAAATTGTTGTGAATGAATTAACGTTAAAAAACCGTTAAATAATGAGTTGAGTAGTAGGCAGGGTTTAACTTTTATACAAATCACTACCTTCCTGCCATGCAGCATCTTTTTCCCTTTGTGCATGTTTTTGTGACGTCGTAGGAGGCCAGCAGTCCATATTTGAACACTAAGATGCAGCCAAGAAGAAGAAAACGCCGCAGGAATTTTTTTTTCTTCTCGTTCTTGCCACGGAACATACGGAGATGTACCTGTCGAGCATCTGTATATACGTATTGTGTTAACAAATTTTGTATAATTAAAGCAGTTCAGTGACGGAAATTCAGCCAAGCAGAAGCAAACCTTTTAATTTTACTGCACGATTTTCAACATATATAACAAAACACGCACGTATGAAAATGGTGAAAATTCAACTAACTCAAGTGCCCGAAAAGGCGAAAAGGTGATGCAGATGGGGAAAAGGAAAGAAGTAACCGTGGATGGAGGACGAGAAGGCGGAGCTTGTCAAAGTCGAGACTGAGGGATTCAGTAAGCTGCTGAGCTATGCAGACGCGTTGGATTGGACTATGATGGTATTGGGGACGTTGGGTTCCGTTGTCCATGGTATGGCATTTTCAGTTGGATATCTGTTGCTCGGAAAAGCTCTCAATGCGCTTGGGAGCAATATCTACGACACTGATGGAATGGTTAAAGCCCTGAAAAAGGTATAAACATGTAATTAAGAACTAATTAATTAACTAAAAGTGTGCTTCCAGAATCCCAACTAAAACAGCACCGAGACGAAGAACTTCTCATGGGTTTGTTCATGTTATTTGTTCTTCAGGTTGTTCCGTATGTGTGGTACATGGCTTTCGCCACCTTTCCAGCCGGAATACTTGGTAAACTTCCTAATATTGTATCTATCTGCAACTTATATTCTATGCACGTATTAGTGACTACTCTAATGGCGATCGACCAATGAAACCATCCATATGTAACAAACTTATTTCAGTAAATGTAAGCTTTCTTCTTGAATTATGTATCAGAAATGAAAATTCCAACCTGTTCCATTGAAATCATGCAGTTGTACTACGCAATGAAATTGGATGGTATGAGAAACCAGAGAATGGCATAGGTTCGGTTACTTCACGGATCATCAATGACACCTCAATGGTGAAGACCATAATTGCTGATCGTATATCTGTTATTGTTCAGTGCATCTCCTCCATACTGTTAGCAACAGTTGTCAGCATGGTCGTCAATTGGAGAGTGGCATTGGTAGCCTGGGCAGTGATGCCTTGCCACTTCATTGGTGGTTTGATTCAAGCCCAAGTCTGGAAAAGGATTCGGAGGTGATGCAGCTGCTGCACATTCCGAACTTGTTAGTCTTGCTTCTGAGTCTGCAACCAACATAAGAACCGTGGCATCCTTCTGTCACGAAGATCATATACTCAGAAAAGCCAGAATATCTCTGGAAAACCCCAAGAAAAAGTGCAGGAGCGAAAGTATCAAGTACGGCATAATCCAGGGTATTTCCCTTTGCTTATGGAACATCGCGCATGCTGTTGCATTGTGGTATATGTCAGTTTTGGTAGATAAAAGGCAGGCAAGCTTTGAAAATGGCATAAGAGCATACCAGATTTTTTCTCTCACAGTACCTTAAATTACAGAGTTATGGACATTGATTCCCACTGTCATCTTGCCATCGGCATGCTAACTCCTGCGTTCCAGACCCTCGATTGCAAAACTGAAATAGATCCAGCCACACCAGAAAGTTCAAATCCTGAACAACTTCAGTTTACAAATCGATGCTGGAAGAAAGGTTGCTTTTGTTGGCTCGAGTGGAGCTGGGAAGTCTTCCGTATTGGCCCTTCTGCTCCGATTTTATGATCTGATGGAAGGAAGAGTACTCATTGACAAAAAGGATATCAGGGAATATAATTTGAGGTGGCTGAGAAGACAAATAGGTTTAGTGCAGAAAGAATCTTTTCTTTTTAGCTCCTCGATTAAAGCCAATATCTGCTACGGGACCGAGGAGGCTCCTGAAGCTGAAATAGTTGAGGTCTCTAAGGAAGCAAACATAGATGAGTTTATATGTAATTTGCTTGCCTGATGGATATGAAACAGTTGTTGGGAAGAAGGGCTGCCAACTTTCAGGAGGACAAAAGCAGAGGATAGCCATAACTAGAACACTGCTAAAGAGGCCTTCGATTCTGCTCCTCGACGAAGCAACCAGTGCCCTTGATGCTGAATCTGAGAAGTCCGTGGTGGCAACTTTGGCAGCAATAAATTTGAAAAGTCTGTCAAAAACCACACAAATTACAGTTGCACATAGGCTTTCAACGATAGTAAACTCAGACACCATCGTCGTCATGGATAAAGGTGAGATTGTGGAGACAGGTTCCCACTCAGCCCTGATAACAGCATCAGAGGGAGTTTACTCAAGATATTGTCAGCTGCAGAACTTGGGAGAAGAGTAACTCAGTAACAAATACATATATCGAGGGTAGTTCAGAAATCTTTACGGCTAATATGTCTATAGGAGCTTAAAGAGTGTAGTAGTAAGAGAGGGGTCGGACAAGGTTAATGACAATAAATGTTGAATAAAGAAGCAAAAATGTTGCAGTACATCTTATATTATTGATAACGGATAAATTTGTTCTCAAGGGGTACAATGTAAATATACAGGAGAAGACACTCGCAAACCAAGTGGAGGCCGGTAGTCCTTCCAAAAACATTAACAAAGAGTATAAGTCTGTGCTCTTGAGCATCAGCAAGCTTTATTCCTCACCCTCGAAGGTATATATTACTTTTACATACAACGGAAAGCAAGCATAAGTTGCTTTCCATGCTACGTGATTGCGTCTGCCGCCAAATATTCCAGGCATCTCCAACCTCTCTAGCACTCTTTCCCCTGCTGCCTGATTGTGTCAGCCACCAAATAACCCATATTTCCCAGATTCAGAGCTGGCCAAACATCACAGCTCCCTAGCAGCTGAAGAGTCAGAAGATCTGAATCCCTGACCTCTCCAACTCTCTTGCACATACAAAATCCATTAAGAGTAACACATTTCCTCAAAATCAACCTATTAGTCAAGGTCATTTGTACAGAAGAAGTCACCAAAAAACTGCACGCGCAATATCTTCAGAAATCAAATTGCCTTTCAAAGAGTGGGGGAAAACCATAAAACAGTGAATATCAAAATTCTCTTTAGCTGCATTGATCCCAAATGTATCTTATCTGTCTCTTTCCTGTCTCATTGCATCTAGAATTCAAGAAACACGCTTTCCATTGTCTTAAGCAACTCCTTTTCCTCCTCGCTTGCAATTCCAGGATCGATATAGCACAACTGAAACAAAACCGTTACATCAACTCAGTCCCAGAGAGTAAACAGAACCAAAGGCAAATGTAAGATTGAAATGGTCATTACCTGATACTGTGGCTTTTTCAGTGTATGAACCCCTCTTTTTACAAACTTCTGCCATCCTACCTTTTCTCTAAGCGATCTTTCCAGATCTTCCGTTCTCTGCAATTATGTGTCACAAGATTGAAAATTAAATTGTATTCGATAGTGAATTGCAAAATGAAGGATGATAAGCCTAAGATGCACCACAGATTCATAAAAACAGGCGGGAACTTACATGACCAGGGTCTAATATTAGGAGATTGTGCTGATGCATCCCATTATGTTGATGCTTCACTTGAATCCCAACAATCGTTCTCGAATGTCCATCATGTTGGAAGTACAAGGGTCTGCTCAAAAAACCTCTCTACAAATTAGAACAAATTATAAAACATAGTGCTTGTATGCATTTGCATTCTTGGTACTATAGCTACTGACCAAAACAGAAAACTTACGTTTTGTCACTGACAATGACCTGATGATTTCCAGATTTGGTAAAATTAGTATCAGAAAAGTAGTTCCAGATCCAATCAATGAGAACCTGATGACCATTGTTTTTCCTTGTAAACTTATTTCCCAAAATATCATCACTTGTGCTACCCATAGAGTCACCAAGCTGGATACTAGAACATCCCGAATTTTCAAGTCCACTGGAACTTGCTTGAGTAGTATCATGATTCCTTACCAACAAATACCTATCCATAGGGCCACGAACCTGGATTGCTTTCCTCTTTCCGCTATTCTGTATTCTCTTTACCTCTTTCCCAAGACTTGAACCAGGAAGAGAAGGATAAAATGTTTCAAGTTCCTTGGGACCAAAATCCACTACCCTTGCTCGAAGTCCAAAAGAACGGAAAAGGGCAGCAGATTCAGTAGCTCCAATCCATTTTCTTGAGCCATAAACGCTGTTAGCAAAATGATCAGCACCAAGTGTATCAAAACCCTTTTCCCAAGCAATCTCAAGCCACCTTTGAAGTGATGGGATATCAGGAACAAAACCCGAACCACCAAACAAAACCTCCCGAGCTTCTTGCCTTTGCACAAGCAAGTGGGAGCTAAGCATTTGTATGTTACGCCACCCACAACCCCACCCTTTGTCCTCAGATTGAATGCTCTGAAAATGATCAATATAACCGGACACAATGGTGGTTGTATTTCCATGTTCTAACTCCAAACAGCCTCTAAGCAATGCCATTAAGCCACCTTCAATCTCGTGGAAAGTAGTCCTAGTCTGTAAAGCAATCAAGCAAGAAACTTTTTCCTCCATACTAATGTCTCCATCACATTGCCAACATGGTAATTCACCGATTGCTTGATTATTCTGCGGCGCGTATCAATACGAAACCAGTAAATCAGTAGACTGAGCTTCGAATTACAGATTAAGCAACAAATAACAAGAACAAAATAAATAAAAAATAATATTTTTCCAAAGAAAAACGAATAAAAATCTGTTCTGTTTTTTCTTATATGCTTTCAATGAGCATGGAATAAGGACTCGTTTGGGACTGCTTCTTCTTCTTTAGGAATCACTTGTGCTCAAAGTGTTTCTGGTATACTATTAAGTCCTTTTATGAGTCTATGGTTTTAAATTTTTCCATCATAAGCGCTTTTGATTGTCAGAAAACGCTTTAGCACTTCAAAAGCGATTCCGAAAAAACTAATAGGCAGAAAGTAGAAGAGTAGCTACCATGGCTGATGGAGGTGAAGAAGGACCAAGAGAAAGCTGTTGGGCAAGCTCCAAATCCCTCGCCAGTTGCTTATCGACCTCATCATCCTCAACCTCCTCAAAGTGACCGTTGGCGTGCCTGCAATTCGAATTCATACCATTACAATTTCAACCACACGAAAAATTCACAAAAAAAGGGATTAAATTTATTTGCATCATATTGTAATACCTTTCAAGTTCGGCGGACAGAACTGTCAAATCACAGAACGGGCAACTCGAATAATCCATTGCTCGGATACGAGAGTATCGACCAAATACACAATTTTTACGGCGGCGGAGCTGCTGAAGAATGCCGTGCGCGCGCTTGCTTTGCTCTTGCTCGAACAGCGCCGTTGCTCTTTCTTTTTCAACCACGCACGTGTGTGAGTAAACCTCACGTGAGAATGAATAATCAGCGGCGCAAGCCGAACGAGTCAAGGAAAACTAATGAAAATAACTTGAAAACTTTGAGTTTTAATGATAAAGACAAAATAAAGAGTAAAGTGAATAGTAGCATATTGACTTTTTAGTGCAAAAATGTGATTTTTCGTTAAAGTGAACAGTACCGAGAGCTTTTCTTTAAAATTCCAAAGAGTCAATTATACCCTTACTATTTTGTACTTTACGAGGGTGATATGGACATTTCATATTTTACCTTATTCTCATATTGGCCTCAGGGTCATTGTATATTTTGTGAAATATATTTGCCAATTGGGGTCCAACAACTTGAGTATTTCTTTTTGGTCCACCTTCTTTGTCAATTTATGAAGTTATGAATAGCTCAGTTGATTAAGGAGCATTCAACCCACCCTTGTACCTAAGGTTTCGTTTTGAGTTCAATTCTCTCTCGATATTGCTTGTATAAAGAAAAACATTCAGATATATAATGTTGATTTCCGATGCGTTATGGCATGAAATGTCGGGCGGTTAAAAAGCAACACATGCAAAAAATGAGTTTAACAAAAGAGGGGGAGGGATCAACACCAGACATAGCGGAAAAGGTAAAAGATTGAGATAAACAAAGTTTCTCCAAAAATAAAGAGCTTGCGAAGATGCAAATGCTTAGTTAGGATATACAAGAAAGGGTACAGGTTAAGACCCAGGTAGGGCATACGAGAAAGGATATGGATTAAGACCAAGGATATCCGAGGTAAAGTAGGATCGGCCGCAATGTCAGCGGTAAGGTATACACACTTTCTAAACATTAATGGTCATTAAAGTTCCAGTAAACTGATTTAAAGATAATAACTAAGTTTTCGGTCATGATATATACAGGCTGTTAGTCCTCCAGTCAGTCTATTCACATGAAAATGTATGTATTGTTTTCAGATTTTGAAACCACAGCGCGGCAATGGCGCTCAACTTGGGCAACACTTGCAGCAACTCCTACTCTTTATGATTCGTCTTTGGCAAGAACCCTCATTCCGCTCTTAGAGAGTAGAAGGTCTTTCATGTCTCGGTAACTTCTGAGCTCCTCCAGCGCATCAGATGTCTTCCGCGGCATAAAGAAACCAGAAGCCGTAGCAACTCCTCCCTCATGCTCATTCTTCCCGGACTGGGATGAGTAACAACTTGAATCTTGGCGCAGAGGCGGAGCTGTCCTCAGCATCTGAACCAGAACACCGACAGCAGCATCTTGTGATTTTCCACCCATTGGCAGTGACTGAGATATGAACTCTGAAGGCCTTTTGCCGTCACTATTAACCCAAAATGTGAAGAGAGAAATATAAGATGATACGGAGCAAGCTATGCATCTTTGCAGCAAGCAATATCCTTAATGTAAATTCAGATCATGTATATACGATAAGGCTAGAAAAGACGTCAATTCAAGTCATTTAAAGTAAATAAACCGTCAAACATAGTAATCATACGTTTCCATTTATTACGTTTTCAACATACCATAGCACATTACCAAAAAGAATCTAGCTAAGAAAACAAAAGTTACAATATCTAACGGAAAGTCAATTCCGATACAAGAGCTGAACCAGGCAAATGATAGATCATGACCATGTAAGCAAATACAATGGTTTTTATTTTCATCACAGGGATTCAGGTACAAAAAAAGACCCCACTATGTTCTGTTATTTACTGCTTCTTTTATCCAGATTCCATCATAAAATCCAACAGTTCAAGAAGGCGGAAGCAAATAACCATTATGGTGAGAAGCATAAACAATGCATGCATTAAAGTAGTCACAACAATTATGGTGGAAATAAAATTATACCACTGCAGAAATCAAAATTAATCTTAGGCCAAAAATGGGCAATGACTGCATATATATGTACATATACCATAAAGATTCGACCAAAAAGAAAAATTGTATACCATAAAGATTATTAAATACCTGGCTTGAGAATCTGATGTATCAACATCATCCACGTCAAAAGGACATGAGAACTCAAAATCATCCAAATCATCCTGGAAAGACAACCTACTCGAGCTTCTAGAAAATCCAACACGTGGTGAGCCGCTAGACGACAACAATCCTGAGAAACGCCCTGAATCATCTTTGCTGTCTTTCATCACCTATGAAGCAAACAAAAGCTGGTGTTATAGAAACCGTGAGAAACAATTTACTTCAAGACCACAGGTTGCATAATCGGAAAACAGGGACTACCTTCTGACCAATGTAATGATTTGAACTTCCAGGGTGAGTCTCTCCGGCCCTTGAAACATCCAATTTTCTGATTGCCCTGATTCCAGATGGAGACTCTTGAGAGGAATGATCATTTCTTGTGCTTCTGGGTGATAAAGGAGGAAGAGAATTTCTACTTGGATCAGAAAAATTGGGGGATAAGTATCTAGGGCCCCCCATTGGAAGGGGGATGCTTACAGGGGCAGTTCCTGAACGAATTTGATTACCACTGGACAAGTATGTTGGGGGTGATGGCGATGGGGATGGCGAAAATGGAGGTGAAAGCTGATACTCATCAGCACTCATATTTCGTTTATGACTTAGAGGTCTATAGTTTTGACCTCTATTGCCGAATGTATCAATAGGAGGAGATCCAACATCACGTGACATAGGAGATGCACGATATGCAGGTGGTGATCCAACAAAGGGTCTATTGTGCATAAAAGGAGGTGGCCTGTGGAAGCCACTTGTCCAGCTGTGTGGGTGTTGGTGTGGCACACCAGATGGTGGTCGTGCTCCTCTCGACGGAAAGGAAGTTGCACTAAAACCCTTCCCTGATGAGGGGAAAAACCTCAAGGGGTCAGTGGCAGGACTACCAACATAATCAGTAATTATCCTGGGTGGCATTGGTCCTGAAGGCTCAAGATTGAAATCAGCTAGTTTTGGACGGTAATTCACAGATAAAGAAAGGCGGCCAGGATGAGCCTCTACGGGAGCAAAACTGAACACCTCCATCAGTTGCTCCTCCGCCCTTGAGAATGGATCTCTAAGTGAAGACACCTTGTAGATAATATCAAAATTGTAAGTCTGACTAGATGTACTTAGCTGTCTAAAGATCCTATAAGCTGGAAGAAGTCTCATATACGAATAAAGAGTGCGTAAAAGAATGATTGACTTCTTGTATGTCTTTTTGTAAGAGGCCGAAGTGTCACCAGTTTGGGGAGCCACAGCCCTTGGAGTTTCGTACTGGACAACCCACCTCTCTATGATCGTCTCAACAGATGTCCCCTCCACTGAATTCGCATACAAATTGTCAACAGAAGACGAACTAGGTCCTCTGTGAACAAGTATAATGTCAATTATCATAGGATCCATTACACTTCTGTGCCAAAAATTTAATTTCTCAAGAGCTGCAGGGCGGTCTCCTAGTATTAAGTTAAACCACTTGTCACTCTTTCTCACTTGAGTTGCAGATGACAGGTCACCGCTGCGACCATGCGGGTGAAGAGGAGGAATCCTAGAGTCCAAAACAATATGCAAGCTTTTCAATAGAAATTGGGAAACTATCTGTTCCATTTTCCCCGATTCGAGCGGAGAATTATTCTGAAAGTCCATAATTCCTGAAAACTAAATCTTTAACTAGACTCCCATTTCCTCTCATACAGCATTTCAATCGGAAGCAACCGGTACCCACAAAAACCTCACCTTGCGCAAATCACTCAAAAACAACAACCCGAATTTGGATAAAGTCTTGATCCTGCATTAAACTATACAACAATTTGATGTGCACCAATGTAATTCTAGGATTAAACGAACAGAAAAAACCTGTGAAAATTAAATACCCACTTCAGGAAATCTTATTCAACCATAGATTAGTAGTTCAGAAGCGCCAGAACAAAATTAAATTCAACCATTGGCAATGATGATGGTGCCGTGCTGTTGCTACTCTGCATACAAAAATGGAGAAAAATCAAATGACTCAAATAAAACCCACATCCAAAATTCAACATGCAAAGCATTCAACGACCCATTAAGCATCTGAAGGTAACGGATCAAGCAAAATAGATCCTCGGATGATCCAACAAGAAGATCATTAAATTAGTAATAAATTAACAATCTTAATCAAACATAAATAATCAGATTACGTTAAAAACGAGAGATATAATCTTCTCAGATGATCTTGAAAGCGTTATTAGACTAATAAATGATGTGGAAACAGGAAACTTACTGAAAGAAAAGAGCGATGATAATTTGAAGTTGTTCTTCTGCAATGCAAGAGAGAGGAGGAGAGGGGAGAGAGAGAGAGAGAGAGAGAGAGAGAGAGAGGAGCGCCGAGGGATTGCGTAGAGCAGAAAGAGCCCCCGTATCTCCCTTCTTCGCCTTCTTGCTCAGTTTGTTTGATTGTTTGAAGTAAGCATTTTCAAATTTTGATGAATAAAAAATTGCTCAATCATTTGCGTCAAAGTCATGTCATTGCAAATGGTCTGACTTGAGGAGGAGGGCGACGTGATAAAATGATATTATCTAAGTTAGACGCAACGGAGAGGAGAGGAAATGGATTTAGCTAATAAATGTGATTTAAAAGATGTCAGGTGCTAGTCAGATAGCGGACTGGGGCTTAGCGCCTAGACGGATTTAAGTAAATTGACTGAGGCCTAGTGCCTAGGCGGATTTAAATAAATTTATTATATTTTGTGTAAATAGGTGTTTGTTTATACTTAAAATATATATAATTTCATCATAAATTACATAATAGAATGACATATATATTATAAAGTATTGGAACATAATGAAAACATGGAGATACAAGCAAAAAATATGTATTCATTTTAGTATTCAACAAATCTCTTACAATTTATTAAAATTAAAAATGCAAAATGAGAGATATGTATTTTCTGTCTAAGTGAGTTGCAACCTAAGAGGGTGTTTAGGTAGATTTGGGCGGGCTAAGCGGTGTCTAGGTGGTCTAGGTGGGAGCCTCAACAGGTCTGGGCGGGAGCCTCAATAGGTCTTGGCGCCCTTTCTTAATTTTCAAATGCCTAAACATTAATCGAGACGGTGGCTAGCCGCCTAGCAGCTAAGCGGGAATTTTTAGAGTAGTGCTTACAAGTGAAGGAGAATATCGCTATATTATAGTGTTAAGTTATGGGCAAGGGGATAAACTTGAAACATGATGGTTGATTTTGTTTATTTATTGTATTTAAAAAAATTTAAATTTTTTATTCAATAAACTTAAAAAATTAGATTGCAATAAAATTAATAATTTATTTAAATATTATTTATTAATAATTATATCACCTTTTATAATTCAGAACCTTTTTTTTTGAAACGTTAATTTAATTAATCTGATAAAAAGTTACAGGCCAACATAAAGGAAGGCAAAACAACCTAAATACATTGGGAGGAATAGATACATAAAAGCTCAACTCAATTAAATAAACTAAAATGGAAACCCAAATCCCTAATTTTTTACGCAGAAAGCAGCATCTGTCGCCGTTACTGCTGCGAAAGTCTTGCTAGTAGCTATCGAAGCAGAAACACTAGAGAAAACGACCAAGTGGTGAAAACAAACAAGACATTGCAGCACAAAAGTATCAAACCCGCAACAAGAAGCACACCACATCTATATTTCTTCACCAAAGATGCAGAATCAAAAAATAGTCACCAGAAGCCGCAATACACTTGGCCTCGATGGAAATCCGACAAGCCGTTTTGAGGGGGGGCAGTGAGGGAGGGAAACAAATCTGGCAACCATAATCGACCCTGAGTTTGCAAATCAGAGCAAAGGATGGGGTGGGGATGGTTTATGAGGAAGGGGGCAGAGGGAAAAAGAGAGGGGATATGGAGTTTTGGGTTTGGAAAAGAACAACCAGAGGATAGGGAGGGGTGAAGAGGAGGGACATGAAGCCCAAAAGTGAGACAAACTCACAAGAAAACTTGAGACAAAGCTCAAGGAAATTGAGAAAAATCTCAGGGGAAAATTGAAAAAGAGAGAAGAGGATTAGGAGAAAGAGGGAAAGAGGAGAACAAAGAACTTGGATAAGGATAGCCACTCGCATCCAAGCCAAAGGCTAGGGTTGACGGCAAAGGAGTTTGCAAGGTTGGGAAACCAGAGAGAGTCTCACATGTTTTAATTCATAACTTTTTTAATAGTAATTCATAACATTTTTAATAGAGCAGTAGCGTTAGTGAATTATAATTATATAGTTAATTGTTAAGAAGAAGAAATTGGTGGGGATCATCAACCCGCATCCGAAAACACAAACATCATTCATACTTATGGGAAGAGTTTGTGTGTGTTCTTCTCTGACAGGATTTGTAAAAAGAAGTTTAGAAGAATATGAGAAATTAATATTGTTATAGATTTATAATCTAAATATATAAAAGGAGAAGGCATAAAGGTGAAATTCATAATTATAAATTGTCCTTCTCTCATTAAGATCTCAATAGAAAAAACAAATCCACACAAAAAATTAAAAAAAAAAAAAAAAACCTTCAACGTTGAGGACTATGAGTGGTTAATGAGTTTATTATTTTTTAAATTTATTTTTGTAAAAGAATAATAACTAAAACAATAAAACTTAAAAAAGCAAGATAATAAAGAATATTCATAAAGTAAATAAAATAATAAAGAATATATTATCAGACAAGAATAAATAATAAAATAAAAAAGAGCCAATTTAAATTATACATAAAGCGCCAAACACCAAAATCGTATTAAAATAGTACTATTCAGTTTGTAATATAACATGCCGAACAAGGCCTAATATTCTAAAATTTCTACACCATTTTTAACTTTTAAGAATCCTGTTGCAGCAGAAATTTTTTTTTTCAAAAATAAGTTTTATGATGCTTTTGGTAGAAATTTGATCAATCAATAAACATTCGTACGTGTTAGCTAGCTCATAATTTGCTGCGTGTACTCAACACCTATCAAATTACTATGTTCAGCAACCCTTAAGGAATTGACACTTACCTCCACGGAAAGAATAGCATCATGACCATAAGTTAGAGCACAAGAAGAAGTCTCGGCCGCCGAACATTTTGATGTTCGGTAAGCCCAAAGTGCTTCATTACAAGTTATTTTGAGCTAGGACCGATCGATCCAACAATTACAAGTTATTTTTTCATGAGATGGATCTTTGCTGCCTCTGCAATGGTAACGAATGGCTCGATAGAGACGAGTGAGGAGGCGTTGGGGGCATCAGTCGTCTCTTCCTTGACATCATACTCGACTGTGGTTTTGATGATGCAGCAGCAAGAGGGTTCCGAATCCCCGGCTACTCCTAATTTCTCCGTGACTTTAAAAAGAACACGGTATAAGCTAAGTCCAAAATCCAGAAGTCCACCTTCAATCATCTCAGCTTCTTTCACTCGCGTCTCATTGTCTACCTTTGTGAACTTTTTCGTACACACACACACACACGCATCAATTAGCTCAATCAATTAACATTAATTAATTATATGTTTAACCAAATCACTTAGCAAGGCAGTCGGCAGGGCCTAAGACTAAATAAACCATGTCTCGGTTCAGAATCCTGATGATCAGCAAGAAGATTAGAGCGGATGCAGCAGCAGGTGTTGGATTAATTATGTAATTATATACCTGATGCAAACTTGATATGGATAATAGTCCCAGCCCCTCCATCACCATGTATGACTTGAACTTTTTCAATCATATCAGGAAGTTGTTGTTCCACGAATCTTTGCCAGCGCAAGCGTGCCGAAGAGCTCCCATGCTTCACTTGCAGGCACCTCCGCTTCTAACTCATGCCAAACTTTCCCAATCGCCATCCCTAAAACCCTAACTAATTAATTTGATGAAATATATATTTAGCTAGCTCACCTGCTTGCTTCCTCAACTGTGTTGAATTATAAGCCTTTAGCTGTGTTGACTAAAAAAATCACCTTGCCTACACGGCGCGCAAGCCGAGCAATTAGTGAGCTAACTATGTCCTTCAAATATGTGCGGGGCGTGCCAACTCATCGGCCGAGCTCGGCCGGGGAGTAAAATGTGTTGATGTTGCGTTGATGCGAGTGGCTGACTTCTACGTCTTGCGATTGCGGCCGAGAAAGGAACACGTCTCGGACTCTGGGTCCTCAAGCCTGAAGACAAGGCTACCAATTACAAAGTTCAATATCAAATTCAGCTTTCGGTGTGCCGAATGTAGTAACCTGGTAACACCTCACTTCGCCGAGAAGGCTAATGAGATGACCTTTGCAAAAAAAGATTCGAAAATCCTTCTTGATCGAGACTTGGATAGATAATCAGTCGGCCTCGACACAGTGCTGTTTATACAAACTGAAGGTGCTCCGAGGTCAGCTGATTCTACGGCGGTAGTGTTGTTTATCCAAACTGAAGATACCACCGATTGCCTTCACAGTGCTGTTTATCCAAACTGAAGATGTTTCTACGGCGGTTGTTGAGAGGTTTCGCGTAGAGCGAGAATTTGCGCAAAGCAGATTTGTGTGTTGAGTTGGTGGTCCTTTTCCCGTTGCCATTACCTCTATATTTATAGTAGCCGAACCTCCCTTGATCGAACCATAACTCTACTTGGACTAGGACTCCTTACCTCGATCAAACTCTATCTCGGCCATTCCTTCCGATACTAGGACTTTGCACCTAACCCCTTTCCTGGCCATGTTCTTTGCCTCAGTATCCTAATTTGGCCGAGACTCCCTATTGTACTGGGACTCTTCGTCCGTCTCACGAATGGACTTTGTTTCCTTTATCTCCATCCGGATGAGTCCTTTTCCTAACGGGACTTGGCCGACCCGATTCAATTGGCCCACAAATTGAGTCTCCCTCAGTACCTTCCCAACTAAACCTTCTGGGCCGAGAAACAATTCTCGCTCGGCCCAAAACCATTATTTTGGGCCCAAACAAGCTGATTAGCATTATGAAAATAAGATGAGATTACTTGTATATTCACTTGTGCAAAGAAGGCCAAGTGTGAAGTGCTTATTTGTAAAAGCCATGAGTGCCATGTGGATATTAGTTTTGTTTTCTTTTTCATTACTTGTTAGATGAGTGGTTGTGGTCAAAACATTGTGAGAGAAAGGATCCAACTGTTCCTAACGGTAATATTCCCCCACTCACTACTTGTGTGAGTGTGAGAGAGCAAATCTAATAGAATGAGAATTCCAAACGCTCTTCTGTGACTTGCAGAGTGAAGCACCATTTCCCATCTTCTTCTCTCTGTGTAATTCTACCTTTCTTACTTCTTCGAATTCATTAGAGGAAAAGATTTGAGTTCAATTTATGCTAACATGGTATCAGAGCCAGTTTGCAATTAGAACTGGGCGTGCTCTGTGAATTTTGAACATCACAGACGTTAGGTTTCTTCTGGGTTTCTCAGAGTCTAGTGAAGTTCGCCGGAGGTTGTTAGTGATATAAGAACTACGCATTTCTAGGTACACTCAAACTCAAGATGGCTGGAGCTGGGAGTGCTGAAGTTTGAGCTCCGATCTTCTTAGATGAAAGCTATGAATGATGAGATATCCATGATTGAGAAAAATGCAACCTAGGAGTTAGTAGACAGACCAACCAACAAGCCTGTAATTGGTATTAAATGGGTGTTTAAAACCAAACTCAACCTGGATGGAACTGTGCAAAAGAACAAGGCAAGGCTTGTTGCAAAGGGATATGCCTAGAAACCAGGAATATACTATAATGAAACCTTTGCCCCAGTTGCCAGATTGGGCACAATTAGAACTCTCATTGTTTTGGCTGCACAAAAGAGTTGGAAACTCTACCAACTTGATGTCAAATCTGCCTTTTTGAATGATGTTCTAGAAGAGGAGGTTTATGTGGAGCAACCGGATGGTTTTGTGATCAAATGAGAGGAATACAGAGTATATAAACTTCACAAAGCCTTGTATGGTCTAAAACAGGCACTAAGGGCCTGGTATGGAGAAATAGACTCATATTTCTCACAGTGTGGTTTTAAAAGAAGCTTGAGTGAACCAACATTGTATATCAAGGCAAAAGAGAAGGACATCTTGATTGTGTCTATCTATGTGGATGACATAGTCTAAACTGGAAGTAACAAACTGATGCTTGAAGAGTTCAAGGAATATATGAAGAGAAAGTATGAGATGACAGATTTGGGCCTTCTCCATCATTTTCTTGGAATGGGGATAATTCAGACCAACTTTAGCATTTTCATCCACCAAAAGAAATATGCAAGCTCTTTATTAAACAAATTGGGTCTGAAAGAATGCAAACCTATACTTACTCCACTTGTAGCAACTGAGAAGTTAACCAAGGATGATGGGAGTGGTGCAGCAAGTGAGGAGTTATACAAAAGTATTGTAGGGAGTCTCTTATATCTCACTGCAACCAGGCCCGACATTATGTATACATCCAGTTTGGTGGCCAGATTTATGCACTGCCCTACCAGTAAACATATTAGGACTGTTAAAAAGGTGCTAAGGTACATTAAAGGCACTCTAGATTATGGTTTGGAGTATGTGAAGGGTAAGAATTCAATGCTAATCAGGTTCTGTGATAGTGATTGGAGTGGATCAGTTGATGACAGCAAAAATACCTCTGGTTTTGCTTTCTCTTTTGGCAGTGGAGTATTCTTTTGGGCATTTGTGAAGCAAAATTGTGTAGCTCTTTCCACTGCAGAAACAGAGTATATCAGTGCTTCTGAAGCAACTGCTCAAGCCATTTGGCTTAGATTTGTACTCGAAGACTTTGGTGAGTTCCAAACTGAAGCAACTCCAATGCACTGTGATAACATCTCAGCAATTGCAATCACCAAGAACTCTGTGTTCCATCGAAAGACCAAACACATTAACAAAATATACCATTTCATCAAGGATGCACTGTAGGAAGGCAAAATTGATCTAGTGTACTGTCCCACTAAAGAGCAACTAGCAGATATTTTCACAAAACCTTTGCCTAAGGATTGGTTTAACTACCTCATGAATATGCTTGGAGTGAAATCAGCTCAAGACTTAAAAGGGAGTGTTGAATTATAAGCCTTTAGCTAATTAGCATTATGAAAATAAGATGAGATTACTTATGTATTCACTTGTGCAAAGAAGGCCCAAGTGTGAAGTGCTTATTTGAAAAGGTCATGAGTGCCATGTGGATATTAGTTTTGTTTTCTTTTTCATTACTTGTTAGATGAGTGGTTGTGATCAAAACATTGTGAGAGAAAGGATCCAACTGTTCCTAACGGTAATATTCCCTCACTCACTACTTGTGTGAATGTGAGAAAGCAAATCTAATAGAATGAGAATTCCAAACGCTCCTTTGTGACTTGCAGAGTGAAGCACCATTTCCCATCTTCTTCTCTCTATGTAATTCTACCTTTCTTGCTTCTTTGAATTCATTAGAGGAAAAGATTTGAGTTCAATTTATGCTAACAAACTGATGATGATATTGATGCGTTCCCTTTGAGCTAGCTAGGGTTATTTATGCGTAATATAACTTGGTAAAGGACAAGCTAGCTAGGGTTATTCAGACATACTTACATAGTGGTAGTGCACATCTTTTTTCACGTCTGAATTATGTATCCTCATTTTCACATCTTTTTTCTTAATCACACGGGTGGTTAAGAAGTGAATTCGAAGGGTAAACCACTGGGCTTTAAAAAGCAAGAGTTGACAACAACACCCGACTCAAAAGATTTGTAATAGGGTAGTGTCATAATCCATAAACTATACATACACAAACAGTAGTTACAATAACACGACTTTAGGTTTGGGGGGCCTCATATCATAATCCATAAACTTTATATAATTTAAAATATTGATATCGATATTGGTTGCCTTCAACAAAAATTATGAAAATTTGTAATAGGGTGGTTATATCAACTCAATCAGATTTAGTCAAAATAAAAATAAAAAAATTAAGTTCGACATCTACAATGAACCTAATAAAATTTAATAAGTAATCAATAAATAGCGTTGATATGCATTAATCCTATATCTTGCCGATTTAGAGTGAAATTTGCATTTCACATTCTATCCATATCGATCTTTAATTTTTGTATATTTCAACAAAAATATCGATAATTTCGCGAATATTTTAAGTATTGCATATAAATCATTCGTCTAAAAAATTATCTTCTGTTGTAGGTATAATTTACTAAACTGTATAAAGGCCATAGAGAGTGAAGGGGTGCGGCACATAGAAAGGAGAAGAGAGAGATGTGTAATTGTGAGGTGTATTTGATTCACCCCATTGTGCCTCTATTTATAGTAGTAGGATAGGTAAATACCTTTCCCTTTAGGATTACAACATTTAATAGGTAATCTACTCCTAATAGGAATATAAGATACATTCCTAATCTACTAGGATTTACACAATCACATTCCTATTCTAAATAGGACTGCAACACTCCCCCTTGAGTGTGTAAATACTCAAGAAAATGGCGCATCAGGTCTTCAGTGATGAAGCAGGTACAGTTGATGAAGTCGTCGGCACAATGAGCGAATGCGAGTCTCAAATCAACGGAAGAATGCATAAAAAGTAAAACTCACAAAACCTCGCTATGGTAAAACCCAAGGTGGGAAAAACCCATAGTCTAAGAAGAAAAGTGAGAAGTTGCATTAAGTAAAAACTACACGTCTTTTGGACGCAAGTAGAAGAGCTCACAAGGGTATGATCAGCCCATGATGGGTGCCTCGTTAAAACCTAGTTAGGTAGCAAAAACCCAGTGGGAAAAATACTCTTAATCGTAGGGAAAAAGAGTACATTAAGATCAAGTGAGTATACTTTTGGATACCCCCATTGAGTTTGACATAACTTCCAAATGAGAACTACAAGCATTGCATATCATAGTTAGGCATACCAATTCCTCGGACAAGCGTTTGGAAGGTTGACTTCAGCAGTGACGTCATGTAGAGGTCGGCAAGGTTGTCTGGGATCGGCTTGCATGACTTCAATCTCCTGATGCTTTGCTGATGTAGATGTAGACGCAATATGTCTTGGCTTTGACTTTGTTGATGTATCATGGCTTGGTTGGGTTGATACATGCGACATAATCTTCATGGATCGTTATCGGGACTCAATGATGAATGAAAACAGATCAAGTACTTCAAATATGCTCAACAAGAACTTCTAACCATGTCTCACTTGTGGCGTAGTGAAGTGAGGTGAGTCTTGGAACGATTCGAAGATTTCGCAACTAAGGTCATATCATGGACCTCCAAGATATTGCGATGTCCCTAACGGTAAAGACATAACTATTTGGGGATTTTGCCTTGTGCGCGTTTGATAAGTAACTAGCGTCAACATAATAACAAGGCAAACATCATTTCGAGGATCAGGGGGGTCAGATCCGCTAAGATGCGTTGGGATTTGCCCTCATAATACCTTCAGGGTACGTCTTTAATACCAATTCAATGGTTGCGTGTAGGCGTGGTGCTATATCTTTACAAAGATCAACAGCGAATGAGATGTCCTGTCTAAATACAATGAGCTAAGTACAACGAAGCGCAAAGTTGAACTTGGATATGGAATTTCGGATTCCATAACCTCTTCAAGGGTCTCATTTGCATATAACATATGGACGATCAAAGGTATACTCAAAGGTAATACATTCGAAGTGTAGTTCGACTGGTAGACCAAGGTACCGTCAGAACAACGCTTTGAACTTCAGGTCAAGACATAAACGAGTTTTCCTAAGATCCTTCATCTCAAATTCCATCTTCAGGTAAGAAGCGGTTTTCTCAAGCTCTTCCAGAGTCTTAGTGAGATTTGTGTTAACGACATAAACTGTAACTCTAGCAATTTGGAATAAGACTTCATAGTTTAACACGCAAGGGCATAATTCATATCCCTGACTGATCAAACAATCACTTAAACGGGTATACCACATCCGTCGAATTTAAGTGAACGCCTCAAAACAAGTTAAGAGGGTGTTCCGTGGTTTTGGAACTTTTTGAACCAGTCCATGTAATTCTTCGAGAACTTACATGTCAATCTTCGTATTTATATCCCCATGGAGAAACACTAACCACATTTTATAATGCTGCTATCAATCACAGGACGTTTGAGAGAAACCTTGCGCCGTAAGGCGTGCATCATATCGCACTATTTCATTCATCTTATAACACTTCCTTTCCCACTTGTAACACAATAGGGTTACCTTGGGCAGTGTTGGAACGACAGGTCCAATACACACTTTGGTAAGGAATTTGACCTAGATTGTAATCTCAGTTGTCCAATCAGTTCTACGTTGTCACTTAATCAACGGAACACGGTTCGATATCGTCGCTTTTCATTTATGTCGGTAGCTACCATATAAGTGAAAACATCATCAATGATAATCTCATTTCAATTCTATTTTTCTCATCCAAACTAGTATACTGGACCAAGAACTTCATGCCTCGGGAGTAATCCAGATTAATCTCATGATATGGAAATGATTTGAGACAGCGATCGAGTTTAGATTCATAGTTGTGCCGTGTCTTCCTCTTCTAGGGAAGTGAATCTTACGAACCGAATAATCTTTCGTGCTCCAGGCCAATTGGTTATCCGCCGTTGTACCAGACCGTCCAACAGGGGCATCCAAACCGTCCAACAGGGGCGGCACACCCTCCAAGGATGTTGACTCGACGTTCGTTAAGTACGTCTATCCTTACAGACATGTTTGCTGCTGGTATATGATCTCGTCACTTTAGCTAGATCAGAGGAATGCGTCTGGAGCAACATTCTGAAATCTAGAATTCATCGCACTTGCTTACCACACTTGTGCGGTATGGGGATTGAGATGAGACATAGTGGGCAACGTCCACGCAACTTCGCGCCGTTCTACAGGAACGTTGACGTTCTTATCACCCCATAACGGCGGGAAAATTGTCTCATTAAAGTGACAACTCGCAAATGAGCGGTAAAAAGATCGCATGCAAGGGCTCGAAGAGAGCTAATGTTAAGGAGAATCATGATCGACAAAAGATACATATCCTTATTTAAGGACCCATGGTGGTACGTTGCGGTGGCACAACTTGGCACATGGAATGCACACCCAAATGCGTAAATACAAAAATCGTCAGGTTTGTACCCAGTAACCAACAGTAACGTCATATAGGTTTGGTGGCAATGGGCCTCAAGGCGGACCAACATAACTGCGTACAAGGATTGCATAGCCATAGGCAGAAAACCGAAAACTTGGTACTTTTATCAAAATTCGGGCGATCATTTAAATTTGCGCTTTATGATCACTAGGCGAGGCTATTTGGGGTGAACATGGGAACTCAATGTTCAATTAGAACCCCAAAACAACATGCAATACTTTATCGAAAACCGTCGATATAAACTCTCCGGCATTATCTAGTCTCCAGGACCTTAAGGGATAAGTAGGGTGGTGAACCCATAATCGACCAAGAGGTTTAGCAGTAATGTGTGTGGACGAACATGTGACCAGTTTGTCGATTCATCAATCAAAACCATAAGTCTTTATATAGTCCGCATTTTGATTGGATTAGTCCACATATATTCCCTTGAATACACTGTGGAAATGAGGTGATTTTGTATCTTTGCGAGGAATGATATAGAAAATCAATTTCACTAATGAGCAGGCTTGGCAAAGTGTGCTTGTAGGCACAAGATCCTTACTTCGGGTAAGGAGATGCAGCGTAGCATCATTGTTCAACCTAAGTGTCCCAAATGGTCGTGCCAAAGTAAGTAAACTACTCAATCACCCAGCTCTAGGCTGGCCACATGTGGCATGTTCCCAATTGGGAGACAACCCATTGGCCCCAAATCAAAGCTTCAGGCTCATTTTTGGAGGTGGTGCAAAGATATTTCACTCTATTTTCTTTAGTGGTTTCATTTATGATCATTGTCATCTCGAATATCCCTAAAAACTCAACATCAGGGAAAATTTAAGGTCCCTTAAATGGTGATGCAGTACCATTCATACAACGAGGAGCGTGCCCGTGTTCTTAATCAGGTTGGATAGACCTGAAGTCGTTGTTAAAGATGTGATTTAGGTGTAAAGTTAGTGTGCGTAGTACGTATTCGTCCAGACAACTAACTTCCCCACATTCCTACTTAATCACGTGTTTAATTGAATCGGTCACATGTACTAAGAAACATGATTCAATTAACTCATATTCGAGGACAATATCAATAAGATTATCCATAAGTAAAACATACACCAAACTTGAATCCAAGAACATGGAAAAATGTTCACAAAGTAAATGGTTTACTAAGGGGATTCGGCCAATAAGGCCATCCATGTCCAAATTATGCTCTTCCAATAGTATTCGGTGGAGCAAAATTAATCTCACATATTGACTACGAGAATGGTACTCCTTAACAACATTGGTAGTGGCACGAACAGGTGCATAACCAATTATCTATTCCATCGAGACGGAAGTAGATTCTGCAGGGTTAAGGTTCGGGAATACTATCCCTTATTCTTGAAGTTTTAGGTCTTAGGTTCCAAGGATCATGCTTCGGGCATGATGCCACACCTTGGCATGCCCTAATTCTACCATATGATTGTGGTAGTAATCAGATCTGAGAATTTGGTAGACTTCTGCTTTCTACACTTATTGCTTCAAGAGCAAGTTAGAAATAAGGAAGGACGAGAAAAGTATTCTCTAGTCAAAATTTAATCAGATTTATAAACTTTAGAATTGTACTCATTCATGGACGTAATCATGGTATGCTTTGGGAAATATCTTTCATGATTAAACAGTTCGTAGAAGCGAGCCAAAGAGCCATGAAATCCTCGTTCGGAGGTATTTCCATTTGTAATACTTTGGGCATAAGTCTTCGAATGAAGATCATGGCCGAGGCTTATTTAGCTCTTCCATGCCATTGTTGGCTTCAATGGTTTCTCAGCTACTATAATAGTCAAGTGGAGATTCACGTCTTATACCCCACATAAAGTGGTTTCTATTAGAAACGTCCAAATCAGGAAAATCAAACTTGTGACAGTTCGACAATCCACTGAATTAGAGGGAACAAGATTGTGATTGGTGCTATGGGAAGGAATCATCCATAAGCATCAAAGTTAGAACATTCGAGTTCTAAGACATGGTTTCATGAAAAACGTCGGATTTTCATGGGTGTATTGTTTTATGAAAACATTGGGTTTCAAAGGCACTAAATTCGAAACTACATGTTCAATTTAGTTTATGAACATTTAGTTCATAAAAGAGAGGTTCCTGCAAGAACACATAATGCAATATACAACTAAGTGTAGTGGATTTTGAGGTTCTTCGGGAACTCAAGTGTGAGTGCTTCGGGACTACGAAAGTGAGTTAATGGTTCAAAGAAGAGAAATAAATTATTGAATCGTTAATGTCCAAAAGTGATCTTCAAGTCAATAATTTTGGATTCATTATCAGATTAATGGACTGTAGGTCACTTTTAATTAATTCAATAGATCGGGACCATTCAGGGTCGATTGTAGAAGCAAAATAATATTAATATACGGGTTAAAATTATTTATAATGCTAAAATAATAGCGTTGGATTCGAAAAATCATAGCCCAAACATGGTGGGCATGAGAGCCGTGAGTATGGCATAAAAAATATAGGTGAGGGGGCAGCCCAGCATTGAAAATTGATGGCTGCTGTTTTAGACTATACCTTACGGGCTTGGCTTGTGTAAGGTTGCGGCAAGCAGCCCAACATCCTACAAAAAACAACCATGCAGGCTTGCCGTAGTCAAGGGCCGTGAAGAACAACCCATGGGGAGGGAGAGAACTCACAACCGAAACTAGGTTAGGCGTTTTGGGCCAATAGGGGTCACGGAGCAAGGTCCAGCGAAGGTTGGCCTTTGATGGTTGGCTTGGGAAGCCCAGCCGCATGCTAGAGCTGGCTGTGGGTTTGGGCGCGCGGGAGCAAGACCCAGCCACATGGGCTGGTTGCAGAGGAAGGTGCGGGCTGAGGCTGCAAAGCCCAGCAACCATAAAGGTTGCGACATGCAGGCCGTGACACAGGGGGGCCCCAGCAAGCTAGGCTTGCGGGTTGTGGAGCAGCAAGCCCTACAGGGGCTGCACAGGTAGTCCAAAGGCATCTGTGTGATGCCATCCCACGGTGAGACCAAGAAAATACCCAATTTTCAAACCTAGGGTTTCAGAAAAACCGAAATTTGCTTCTAATTTATTTCAATTCTTTGACTCACAAATTCCACATAGCATAATTGCGTAATGCATGAAACAAATATATATATTGACAAATATATGAACATATACAATATATATATCGGAAGGAAAATATAAACATAGGGGGTTCATGCATCATGGGGAATGTTTTCATGCTTCATGGTCGATTCAAATATCTTACTTTATTTTAAGCGTACCTGATTGGCAAAGAACAATGAAAGCCTTTGAATTTGTAGAAGATCATTCTTCGAAAGCCAAAATTGCGTCTCCAATGCATTGTATCACGTTCAACAAAGAAAAATTAAATTGAATCAATAGCATGTAAATCAATTCAATAAAATAATAAATTAATCATAAAAAGACTGATTAAAACGTAATACTCCCCTGATTGAAGATCAAACTCTCTTGTTAGCGTAGCGTCAAGAGCTTGCTGATAACGTGTTGTAGGTATAATTTACTAAACTGTATAAAGGTCATAGAGAGTGAAAGGGTGAGGCACATAGAGAGGAGAAGAGAGAGATGTGTAATTGTGAGGTGTATTTGATTCACCCTCATTGTGCCTCTATTTATAGTAGTAAGATAGGTAAATACCTTTCCCTTTAGGATTACAACATTTAATAGGTAATCTACTCCTAATAGGAATATAAGATACATTCCTAATCTACTAGGATTTACACAATCACATTCCTATTTTAAATAGGACTGCAGCATCTTCAATTTTATCTCCCACCGACAATAACTAAACCCATGAACGAATAATCTCTCACTCACAAATGATCGGGATTCACCATTATTTATTTACGTTGTCTAATGCATGCTAACCAATTCAGTGTTAGCTCTATGAGTGCGGTTCTAGTTTAATTGCTCATGATAAGCGTAATTAAATGAGTTGACCAGAACAGTATACTTAACATCCAAGCACTAACTCGAGGTCAGCCCTTAATTTTGTAATTTTCAAAGTAATGTAAAAAATCGAATTCGCAAAAAGAAAATGACACTGGATATCGGTCCAATTCGAAATGCCACTTATGTCGCAACTAAAAGGACGACAATGATAGAAATGGCCACAAATTTCGACCAAAAAAAAAAAGGAAAAGGAAAAAGAAATGGCCACAAACCTTCCACGGGCCACGCAGTTGAGATAATACAGTGGAAAATGGTCATCATATTATGTCCACATAAATTTAGGATAATAGAAGCAAAATAAACTAAACATGGAACAAACCGTCCGTAAATATTGCAGGTAATGTTTTAGATTACACTGTTTCAAATTTGCAAAGTAATCTGATCTCAAACTTTCTATTTTGTCTAAATTATCGGAATATGAATTCGAATGTAAATATGTAAAATACAAAATTTAATATTCAGGCATCTAAATTTCGAATTCTCTTTAAACTTGAATTCAAAAGATAAAAAATTTAATATTCATGCATCTAATCGTATCGCGCAATCTCTAACTCTCTATCTCTCTATCAAGATTCATAACACTAAGTAAAGCATATCCAGCAAATTAAAAAACTCTCCGCATAAATGTAAAGCATTAAATATCTAGTATTTATCGTAAAATTAGTAACATTAATACCGTTTTGCCGCATACTTATTGCTGACCCAACTTTATGAAGATTAGGACGTCCCACCCACTAGTTTGTCAATCAAGCGACTCATGCGACCTCGATAGGCCACGATGCTCCGTCAAAAATCCCTTTTCACATGCATGCCAAATAAGTTGTATAATTACTAACAGGATTCGTTTTTTTAAATGACAGAAAATGTTTTTAAATAAAATATTTTTTGAGTTCCAAAAATATTTGAGTGTTTTTTAAAGAAAGCATTAGTCGTGAAAATACTTTAAGTGTTTATTTAAGATTCGCTTGTGTTTTAACTTTTTACTAAGAATTAGATTAAAAAATATTTTCACTAGAAGCATTTTTAATTATTTTAAAAACACTTCATAATGAGCCGTTATTTGTAACCACCAAAACCTTCTCGGGCAATGTTTATTTTAACATTCTTTAGCCCTACAAGGGTAATCAAACAATAGGAAGTGTGGTTGGATTTGGTCAGATACAATCAAACGGCCCGAAACATCTGACAAGTTTTCTTGAATTAGTCATTGGTCATGGTCAATATTAAATTAATAACGTGTGGAAACAATGAGAAATTCTTTTTTTTTTAAGCCGAAAAAAAAAAACAAATGAGAAATTTGTTCAGCTATATAGACGTCCACCAACTCAATCTTCTTCATTATTTGTTTGTGTTTACATATGACTATTCCAAACATTGACAAATATAAAATAAAAATGAAAAATTATTTGAAGATGAAAAGGAGGGTTGGTCCAGTTAGTAAGAGAGTTGTTGTGATTAATCTCCGATTTAAGTTTGATTTTCGCTATCAGGTGTTCTCGTTGGTGCACAACCTAAACTTTTGAACAACAAAAATGAGTAACAAATGATTTCAATAGAATGGAGTTGGTGATAAGTTGATTTTCTTTCTTTCTTTTGAGAAACGCGATAAGTGATATGTTATAGTGGTCTCGTTAAAACTTTGCTCATAAAATCTTATTTAGAAATTAAGAAAAGAAAAAAAGAGCAAAAAGAGAGAGAGAAAGAGTGATAGACGGGCATGCCTATGTTACATAACAATGTAGAATACAATATTGACCAAATATAGCGTTCTTTAAATTAAGAAAGAAATAAGTCAAACGATGAGTCGAGTCATTAGCTTGCCACCTAAAATTTCATGAAAGATTGCCAATGATAATAAACGTAATTATTTTTGTAAATTCGTAATTCCCAATTTAATCTGTTAACAAAAATGTTATTCAAAATATGATAGGGATGAGTGGTGGAATGAAGGTAACAAACAATTAAATTAAAGGAAAACTAATAAAAAGTCTAATTTTTTTTTAGTTTTAATGAAAAATAACAAATAAAGATGTAGTGAATAGTATCAGATAAATGTAAAAATATATTTTTTTTTATTAAAAATGAATAGTATTGAAAGTATTTCGTTAATTTTTTAAAATTAAACGAAAGAGTCATCAAGATATATCATACAAAAAATTTCTACTATATTTTAAAGTTTTAAGCCGTAAAATGTTTAGTTAAAATTTTGGTGATCAAGATCGAACGGCAAAAAATTGAGAGTACAATCGTCCAAATAAGCAAGACATGATTAATGACAGGCGCAAAGGCGTAAGCAAAATCACAAATTCGTAACCAAAGCAGATACAGTGAACCTGGACACGTCATTTTTGGCCTTTAAAAACGTACTCTGCGCACCGCACCCCTCAAACACACTGTTTTCTGTTAGCTGTGACCTGTGAGCTTTTTCGAGTCCAACAAAAATGGCGGCAACGAAGCAACTGCCGGCGGCGGAAGAAGAGAAGCTGCTGAGGCAGAGGAACGAGGAGTTGGAGAGGGAGTTGAGGAAGAGCCAGGAGAGGGAGGAGCGGATGAAGGCGGAGCTCCAGAGAGCCCGCGAGAGGCTCCGAGTCGCCGAGGAGGCAGAAGAGCGTCTCTGCTCTCAGCTCGGCGAGCTCGAAGCCGAGGCCGTCGATCAGGCGCGTATGGATCACGCCCGAATTCTGGCCCTCGCGGACCAGCTCTCGCACGCCCGGCGCCTCCTCCAGGCTTCCGCCATTCCCCTGCCGTCGGGGCTCGCTTCCAAATGACAGCCTGGCTGAAACATTAGTTAGTAACCGTTTCCTCTTTTGTGAAAAAAAAAAAAAAAACTGTAATTTTGTTCTAGTTTGTATTGAGTTGTTGGTTGTAATTAGAGTGTTACGTAGAAATACCGGTCATCGTGTCAGTATTTCAAATTAATAGCGCATTTTTTTTTGTAAGTAAGCTCGGTTTGTACGTTTTTTTGTTGTTGTAATTTGGACGTGTTCGTGTTGTGTATTATGTTGTTTGATAATTTGAATCATTTATTTCCCTTTGAAGAAAACGAATATGTAGAGAAGAAGAAGAGAGATTTTGTTTTGCAATTCTTGTTCTTGGTGTTTGCAATTTCCGGCCGATAGTGTTCAAGGGTTAGCTTGGTGTCGATTATATTCGGTTTGATAACTCTATAAATTCAATGTATATCGACAGAAAGAATTGATGCTTTGTTTATGCGTCGAAAATTGATTAGTCTTCCACCTTAAATTTGGATATTCCTTTCCTACTACCATCTTTCTTCTCTTATAAAATTTCTAGTGTGATTAAGGTTCTTCCTAATATGAGATAGGTTGTTGTTGCGTTGATCGCGTAATTAGATGACATTTATTTTTATTAACCTACATTAAATCTAGTGAATTTTTTACTGCATAGGCCAAAACTTTATGATCTTGAAGTCTCTAGATCTCCAAATCTAACCACAAAGTTAAGATCTTGAAGTTTAGATGTCACGTCCCAGACTCGGCTTCGGGAACTCACACGAGAACTTTCTAGTGGGTCACCCATTCTAAGAATGCTCTCTCCCAAACTCACTTAATTTCAGAGTTCCGATGAACTTCAAAGTCAATGAGCTCCCAAAAAGCCTCGTGCTATATGTAGGTGGACATGTACATATAAATCATATCACCCCATTTTCATTAGTCGAGGTGGGATATTACATTAGATCTCCAAATCAAACCACAAGAGTTGTAAAAGAAAAGAATAGTTATTGGTGCATGGAAATGTGCCACCAGATTTGGGTTGGTTAATTACTTAATGGTTGATCTCATATTAAAGTAGATGAGATGGACTGTGTGAAAGTTGACAAGTATAGTTGTGGAAACTTGCGACTGCGACTTTCTTGTTCCCTACTGCAAGGAACACGTAGAAGAAAAAGGAAATGTGTAGGGTGGGATCACAACCAAACTGCAAGTGCTCTTTCGGCAAGTTACATCAACATACACCTTTTCTTTTTGTTTGAAAAACAAAGACTTTAAAGTGCTAACTAACAACGTATACGCAACATGTTTGAAATTTTTTATACGTACTTGATTTTGACGCGCATTAATGCAGAATAAAAGGAAGAAAGCCCAAAGAAAGCCCAATAATCGTTTGTTTCGTTTGCCCTAAATTTATCTTTTTATATGATTTTTCAAGAAGTTACAGTAAACGAAAATGTCAAGACGACTGTGTCACAAGTAAATCATGCAACATGTAGTGGAGTTAGGTGATCTTAGATCACCCAAAGTTTGGAAAATATACATGTGAAGTGTCTGAGGACCCTTTGACCAAAAAACTCATCAAGTATTTAATAAAATGTCTCCGAGAATAAACTGAAACCTTTTTACCTTTTTCATTTAATAACTTATATTTTTAACATTGAAATCCTCCAACGTTCAAATCTAGAATCCGCCACTACTAACATGAATGGACTCGAAGCCATTGCCACAATAATGTTTCGTATACTGTAAATCTCTTTGGTGCTTCCGGAAGAATGCAATGCATAAAATATGGTGGCTTTTATCTCGCATATGAAAGCTTAGAATAGATCCTGCGAGAATTGGGTTGACAACTCAGGGTATTTCGGTCTTATAAGTCAATGAAAAAGGGTCCACCAGGATAATAACTGCTGAAAATAAACGGTGGAAACGTAGCCGGGGGAATGCATCGATGGTGCCACATGGGTCCACACCTACGTGCTCTTGCATAAACTATTCCCTCTTTTCACATTCAGACAATGACATATATAAAATAAGTTTTTTTTTTCGTCCGACGTACATAAAATAAGTTCACCGTGATGTAGCGTCTCAGTTCAATAATATAGAGGTGGAGCCATGAAGAGAGTAAGATGGTCTCAGGTTCATCCTCACATTTTTTTTCACGTAAAAAAGTTTAGTGTTAGATTTATGATTTTTAAGATTTTTCGGTAGGCTCAAGACTAATTCGACTTTTTTACTATGATTTCTTTCATAAAGTTTGATTTGAGTTTGGTAGTTCTTATATAGTTCTGGCAATCCGTTGCTTGTGAACTTTGAGGAGGACTCTGGTCTAGGATCGTGGACGGCGAGAGGAAGAAATCCAAAGAAGCTTGGGGCTTAGGTTTAAGAAAGAGAATGACGAGGATGACACCATACCGGACTCAAACGACGACGGTTGCTCACCATACCAAAAAGTAATTCTGTAACATCGAAAGAACATTTAGGATTGAGACTTTTGGGTGCCTTTTTGGATAATATATTGGCTCCGGAACTGCAATAATACATTGTTATATGCAAGTTTTTCTTTACACAATATATTATTAGATCGAAACACTAAGTATCAGTGAACCAGTTTTATATAAATTGCTCGCCATATTTTGACTTTCATGTAACTGAGACGTTATTGTGATGATATTTCAATTTAATTGGGTTTCTGTCATGCCATACAAACCATTGCACGAATGACGTGTTTGGTACAGTAAATGAACGTTAAGTTCGTGTGCCATATGTGGAAGTGTGACATCTAGCAATTCAGATTGTGTTCACAAGTCATACGTGTTTGTCTAACATAACTGCTACGCATTTCTTCGCATTCCACTTCATACTTCATATGCGTTCGGTTTCCACCTTTGTCCGATTCAACAATGGACAGAGGATGCCAAGCTACACGCACAGTGCAAGCAATTGCCTATAATATCCATGTGAAATTAGTTCTGTCATCTCCAATGTCCATGTGTAATGTTGTACCTGTGCACATTACTACACATGCTCCTGTAACCAATAAGATCCGCTTACATCACATCACATCACACATCTAGTGAGATCAAAGAGTACGGTTTTATGAACGACTATTCAAATGCTTAAATTAAAATACACAAATTCAGTCATTCACTGAATAAGAGTATGAGACGCATTGTCAAATTTTGAATTGATCAAATTGCGTTTTAGAACTGGGAATTTTCTAGAAAACCCAGAGTATGATTTATTAGGCCTTCTTTGTCCGCACATTACCCTACTTCCGTAACCCAAATATCCATAAGAGAAGCTTAGCTAGCTAACCTAGCTAAAGTTCTCCAATAGAGTTCCCCTTACTCGTATTGTAAGCAAATTCCGTTACTAATAGCTCTGGTTAGCCCTCTTTCCCGAGCGCACTCTCAACTCGTAGATGCATTTGGAGAATGACCCTTATGACACGGCTTACTCAGTTATTCTCGTAGTTCAAATAAGATTCAAACCGCCACTTCTCAGTATGGTTATTTGCCTCCCGCTCTCCTCCCTTCGCAGAGCTCATCCATTCGTTGACATACTCCGAATGTTTTAACCATTCTTGTATTTTTAAACCAAGATTTAACAATTAAAACATCCGAACTTCCCACACTCCGGAAAATCCAAGATTTTGCATTGGAACTCGGAACAAACAAATTTAAGAAATTTCGATTCTTGCTCTCTCTTGATAATATTTGGTCCCTGTTTATGTTAATTAAAAACAAAATTGTGCAAATAGTGTTCATAGCGGTAGCATCGTAAATAGAAAGATTATGCAATCGTCTAATTTAATCTAAGCAACTTATAGCGGTTGAATAGAGCCACATGGGTCCAGGATAATAACTGCTGAAAATAAACGGTGGAAAACGTAACCGGGGGAATGCATCGATGGTGCCACACGGGTCCACACCTACGTGCTCTTGCATAAACTAATCCCTCTTTTCACATTCAGATAAAGACATATATAAAATAAGTTCACCGTGATAGAGCGTCTTAGTTCAATAATATAGAGGTGGAGCCATGAAGAGAGTAGGATGGTCTCAGGTCCATCCTCACATTTTTTTTCACGTAAAAAGGTTTAGTGTTAGGTTTATGATTTTTAAGATTTTTCAATAGGCTCAAGACTCTATTTCGACTTTTTTACTATGATTTCTTTCATAAGGTTTGATTTGAGTTTGGTGGTTCTTATATAGTCCAGGCAATCCGTTGCTTGTGAACTTTGAGGAGGACTCTGGTCTAGGATCGTGGACGGCGAGAGGAAGAAAATCAAAGAAGCTTGGGGCTTAGGTTTAAGAAAGAGAAAGACAAGGATGACACCATACCGGATTCAAACGACGACGGTTGCTCACCACACCAAAAAGTAATTCCGTAACATCGAAAGAGCATTTAGGATTGAGACTTTTGGGTGCCTTTTTGGATAATATTTTGGCTCTGCAACTGCAATAATACATTGTTATATGCAAGTTTTTATTTACACAATATATTATTAGATCGGAACGCCAAGTACCAGTGAACCAGTTTTATATAAATTGCTCGCCATATTTTGACTTCCACGTAATTGAGACGTTATTGTGATGATATTTCTATTTAATTAAGTGAGTTTCTGTCATGCCATACAAACCATTGCACGAATGACGCGTTTGATACAGTAAATGAACGTTAAGTTCGTGTGTCATATGTGGATACTTCATATGCGTTCGGTTTCCACCTTCGTCTGATTCAAAAATGGACAGAGGATGCGAAGCTAAACGTACAGTGCAAGCAATTGTCTCTACTATCCATGTGAAACTAGATCTGTCATCTCTAATGTCCATGTGTAATGTTGTGCATGTGCACATTACTACACATGTTCCTGTAACCAATAAGATTCGCTCACATCACATCACATCATACGTCTAATGAGATCAGAGAGTACGGTTTTATGAACGACTGGATTCACATGCTTAAATTAAAATACACAAATTCAGTCATTCACTAAACCAGTGTATGAGACGCATTGTCAAATTTCAGATTGATCAAATTGCATTTTAGAACTGAGAATTTTCTAGAATGCCCAAAGTATGATTTACTAGGCCTTCTTTGTCCACGCATTACCCTACTTCCTTAACCCAAATATTCATAGGAGAAGCTTAGCTAGCTAACCTAGCTAAAGTTCTCCAATAGAGTTCCCCTTACTCGTATTGTAAGCAAATTCCGTTACTAATAGTTCTAGTTAGCCCCTTTGCCCGTGCACTCTCAACTCGCAAATGCGTTTGGAGAATGACCCTGGCACGGCTTACTCAGTTATTCTCGTAGTTCAAATGACATTCAAACCGCCACTTCTCAGTATGGTTATTTGCCTCCCTCTCTCCTCCCTCCTCAAAGCTCGTCCATATACTCCGAATGTTTTAACCATTCATGTATTTTTAAACCAAGATTTAACAATTAAAACATCCGAACTTCCCATACTCCGGAAAATCAAATCCAAGATTTTTCATTGGAACTCGAAACAAACAAATTTAAGAACTTTCGATTCTTGCTCTCTCTTGATAATATTTGGTCCTTGTTTATGTTAATTAAAAACAAAATTGTGCAAATGGTGTTCATAGCGGTAGCATCGTAAATAGAAAGATTATGCAATCGTCTAATTTAATCTAAAGCAACTTGTAGCGGATGAATAGTTAAGGACACAGTCCGACAACAAAATCACACTATCCCATCTCAGAACACATCTCCCTCCTCAGTCTAAAGGTTTTGATCTGGAGATGGAAGGGCTCTTCTTTAGGATGGCAAAGCAGACTAAATCGACAATACGCAGTTCAACTACTCTATCCTCGCCTCTCTTTTATCTCCGGGTCCCTGAAACCAAAGATTCATCATAACCCAAATTGACTCACAAGTTTGAGGGCGCGATATAAATACTTACGGAGCATGAATCATACCTCTTAATGTGATCGAGAATGAGAAGCCTGGGTCCGGGAGGGATTTTCACGTCTCTAAGAGCACTGTAATGAAATCGCACGGCAAATGGAAGGGCGTTCATTATAACGAATACAAGCTACATGGTTTATAAATATGGACAAACAACGTGACTTTATGATAGAATGTGAGTGATGAAAAACACGAAAATCCTGCTACTTGCCTATCGTTGAGCAGAGGCAAAGTGTTGTCGGATAATAGGCCTTTCTTGAAATTCTTCTCGTAGCTCTGGAGGCCGAGGTTGCTCAACATGCTTCTTGTTTTAGAATAGTAGATATCTTCGGTAGGTGGTTGAGAAAATTTTTGCCCCAACTGCATAACCATGTGAAAAGTGCTTTCAGCGCGTGATACAAACAAACATGCATGTAAGCAGAACTAACTCATACAGGTCGCAGAGTATTAGATATGAAATTGGAATAGTATGAAACCACATAGACGTTCATCCACATTTGGTATTTTCGAAAGAAAAAAAAAAAACGTGAGTTCCAGATTTTCAGCTGTTCATTGCCTTGCAAATGACATGTCTGTTTTACTAATGTCTCCAAAAACCGCAATGCAATCATGTAGCTAAGGACTAGAAAATGAAAACACTTCACCTACTATCGAACTGGGAAATCATATCTTGTCCGAGTCTCACCTTGAAAAGTCCACCTTGAACAAGTGCAAAGAAGAGTCCGGAAGTAACTGCATTTGCTGCTTGATTGGGACCACCCATGCCGCTCACAAGTGAAAACAGGGCTCCGGAACCAAAAGCAGCCACCATGCTGCAGTACATAGAAACAAAAATAGGGTTGTCACAAAATCAAAGAAACAAAGGCCACCTGTATCAGAAATAAATGAAATCTATAATACCGGCACATTGAAGTAATAATATAAATGAAGAACAATTGGATAGATGACCCATTTCTAGATAAATAAATACACTTATTCACGGGAAAGAAAAAAGAGTGGTGGGGTGGAAGAAACAAATCGACAGGAGATCTCCTTGGGACCTGCTGAAAATCTAGGCAGTGGTGGCGCACCTAAGCTTATGATCGGCCACGTAAGTTCCAGTTTTACCAAATGAACCAAAGGAACCAATCCATTAAAAGTCTGTTCCTTACTCTTTATATGACCTAAAACAGCTTAAAAGGCAGCAGGGCAACATCCACATACGACAGGATCTACGATAAATATTCATATAATTTTGGCTAAATCACAACACAGAATAAATATGGCCATATGAGACCAGGCATCCACAACAACTTCAATGTTGCCCATAATTCTTCATTAAAGCAATCATAAGCTCAATTGATTGAGACTGCAATTTTATAAACACCAAACGGTGTGGACAAACGAATAGGCTCACCTAGACTGGACATCCTCCTTGCCTCGCACTCTTTTCATGACACATGATATGCCAGCATTGACACCAGTCATAACAGCAAAGTTGCGAGCTTGGACCAACGGACCACCAGCAAGGGCCTAAAAGCAAAGCAAACAGTTTGTGTACATCAACAGAACTGCTCCACCAAGTAAGAGTGACTGTTGTAATTCAAACAGTAGCCGTGTTTCAAAATTTATCTGCTATCATTGAGAAGTAACATGCTAAATTTTCAACTTTTACAAATCCTTAACAGAACTACCAAATAATAGTAAATGAGAAGAAAAAAAACACCCTGACAACTATAAGTTTCATAGAACAAACACATCATTTGATTCTTAGTTGCAAAACTCCTTTGGTGCCCTCCCATTGCAGCATAAGCAAGGTAGGGTTGAAGTGTTTTCCCCTAAAGTTCAGTATTTTCAAAGGGTTATACGTGAAATGCTCAGTAAAGCCCATGAAAGTGGAAAGGAATCAAATATTATATACGTCGTCTCCTAGAGGACGGAAAAGTTTTAACATTTGAGCTCAGCTGACTAACTGTATTGTACTTTTACTCTGCCTAGCTTACTAATTGCATAATATAATCACATTTGAATACCACACATTTGAACAATACTAAGTTCCATGCTTACTCTTTACTGCCCCAAAGGAATCCAAACAGCTAAGCCAACATTTTCTGGCACCGACAGCAATCACAGTAAGCAAACTCAAAGAACAAAACAATAATTTGTCCCCAAGAAATTAACTTTTCCAGTATTTAATTACTGAAAATTGCTACAAACAAGAAATAAAATATCGGGGTTTATCGTATAATCAAAATGCCAAATGGGGTGTGCTAAAGTTTCAGTCTTTCTCCAAATTCTCCGCGCAGCTCCCAATAGAAATCCAATCCAAACAAAGGGTATTTCGTAATTTAAACGAAAATATAGCGCAATTTGAGAGAGAGAGACCTGAGCTTGCTTGAAAGAGGCCATGGCTTGGGGGTTAAGGCCGGCCTGAGGAGGAGGAGTGGGAAGAGAGGAAGAAACGTCGTTGGTGAGAGTACCCATGAAGGCACCGATGGCGGCGCCCTGAGCACCGCTAGTGAGTGTGACGACGGCGGCCTCAACGGGCAGAGACTGCTTGACCAGCCACCCCCTGAAGCCAGCCTGCAGCTCCTTGAAGCGAGCCTGCAATTCCTCAACAGGGTTCTGAGGAGGCACCATTTTCTCCACCATAGCTCCCTGTTTTCCTTGTTCCATGCGGGATTTCGACTTCCCCCAATTCGATTTCTGCTTCTTCTTCTTCCTCTTCTGGTTCCGTAACTGCTATTGGAGCATACAGTCTCTCTCTCTATGGATAACGAGGTTTCTTTGTTTTTGTCTCTCTTATATACTTCCCTACTATATTCAACCTTCCCTAAACCCTGCCCTGCCGTATGGCTATGGCTTTAGACCTCCCCAAATTAAACCCCCCGAATGATAACTACCACCGCTAAAAACACTTACGCGAACCCTCGTCAGTTGCAGTCGATTTTGCCCCATCAGCCGGTCAAACTCATTTCTTATTAAATTTTTTAGGTTAGCTTGAGTTTCCCTATCATCAAATTGATCCTTCTTTATTCATTTTGTTATTTGTACTTTATAACTTTGGAGTGTGCTATTCACGCATTTATTTTTATTTTTTATATTTTTTTTATTAATTTTTGTCCGTTGATTTTTTTTTTCATTTCATCTAATCTGACGTTTGAAAATTAAAATAAGTGTATAAAAAGTAAAAAATAGTCCCACAACTTTTTAAGTATTTAAAGGCATATAAAATTTTTAATTATTTAAAGATGCCTAAATTTCAGTTCCACTTAATTATATTTAGTTGACGGGCACTATGCGTGATGAAATTAACAAAAACAGAATTGACTGTTGAAGAGATATAATGACACGAATTGAAGTTTCAGTATGTTTGGAACACGAGTAGTACGTCACATATTATCATGTAATTGGTGAGATTTTTTTATTTAAATGTCTATTTAATTATATAATTATGTGTGATGTATCATTTTGTGTTATAAATATACTGAAAACACTTCCAAATAAACTTGAATTTTGTGAGATATTTTTCAGTGTGAATATATCACGAGACATTAACCGTTCACAAAATATTACGCTGCATGTTATTATATAATTACAAGAAGTCTTTTTAAAAAAAATTCACCAATTATACAATGACATGTGTAATGCTAATGTTGAGCTCGCACCGAAAAATCTGTCGCCCCTTGCAACGCAAGCCCAAGTCCATTGCCATGGAACGGCGGCGGTGATTAAATTACTTAATTTTGGCGCCAATCACACTCCGGTGGCTAGCAGGCTAGCAGCCGTCCTACCCGCTCTTGCGCCTCCTGCATCTCATCGTGGTACCTTCTCCCTTTCAATTCCAGATACTTGTATTATTTGGTTTACAGTTACTGCAGTTCGTTATCAGATCAGCAATTCCTGTTACTCTTTGATTTGTGGTTTAGGCATTTCCGCAAACACCTTGTGAGCGTGGCTGCTGCTGATTCTTTAGCTTCACACATATGCATGCAGATTATCTCCCTGCAATATTTCTACTGAATTAGCTCATCTTATATGTTAATTTTATGTTACATTGTCTTTTTCCATGTATGATAATTAATTTGATGAAACGCGTTGAAAAATTTCATGCCAGAAGGTCTAGGAGGACGGGAGGAATCAAAGTTTATTACTTTTGAGCAGCCGGGATGAGCACGTCAAGGGAGGAGTCGCCAGATTGGCTGCGCTCTTTCCAGGTACTCGAAAAGAATTTCACCAATCTTTTGCAAAATTAGAAACTGTCATGCTCTAATGGGTACATTTTGTTCATGTTGCTGGTTAAAGTTGCTTAGCAGTTTAGGTATTTGATTGATTTTACATTTCTTTTTCTGTTTTGGGTGCTAAGTGCAAGGTTTTCTTTGTTTTCAGGTACCCGAAATTCATTCACCGGTGGAATTATCCTCAGATTCCGAGGCTTCACTGAATGGTGTTGCTTCGGGGGAGGATAAACCAGATACTCATTCACCTCTGGAATTATCCTCAGATTCCGAGGCTTCTCTTAATGGTGTTCCTTCGAGGGAGGATAAAACCGATTCCCCTGAATTGTCTCCACGTAAATCTTCTAAACTTACTGATGAAGATGAGAATAAAGTTATTGGGGAAAGTGTTGCAGAGTCTCCATCTGGTAAGAAATTAAAACGAAACTCTCCAAAGCAAAGGAAAAAAGCAGATCAGAAATCCCCTAAAAAGAAGAAACTAGAGATATCCAAGGAAGGAGAAGGTAAATGCGAAGGGTTTGGTTGAAGCCTTCTGATCATGACGTTTGTAGACTTATAAAAGAGAATTTTTGGTTCAGGAAACAGTGATGATGCAGAAGTTGCAGAGGCGGAAGTTGCAGAGGAAGAACCATCTGGGAAGCACATTGAGCCTCATGTAAGAGTTTACTATAGAAGTAACAATGATTATCTGTGTAATTTTTTTTATAATTAATGAGTTGCTTTGGTTATATGTAATTTGCAGGTCTCCACCTCAAGGTTGCCTTTGGTGCTCTCGGAAAAAGTCCAACGCTTGAAGGTACAACAAGATATTGTTGTTATCACTTGGTTATAGGTTGTATATAGAGTCAACAAGATTAGTGTTCTTATCAAAAGTAGAAACTAATGTTGACAAGATAGTGTTCCATAGCTTGGTGTTTTACATCCCCCATTAGTTTCCATTGAAAAGAAATGGTTTGTATTTTGTATAGGCACTTGTTGAGTGTGAAGGAGAATCCATAGATTTGAGTGGTGATATGGGTGCTGTAGGACGGGTAATTATTTCGGATTCCAAATCTGCGGATACTGAAATGTACCTTGATTTGAAAGGTATGTCTTGTTTATATAGGTAAACAAATTGGTGGTTATTTAGCCTTGTCAGTGCAACTTATTGTGCAGCCTGTTTCTTAATTAGATGCCTACATCTGATTAGTTTATCTTTGGTTTAACGCTACAGGAACCATATACAAAACAACAATAGTTCCTTCCAGGACATTTTGTGTTGTAAGTAATTGTCTCTACTTAGCCCCTTACAGAAATCAATAATCTTTCCTGTTAACGAAATCAGATGCACAATAATAATGATGTGATATGAAACATTTCTTTTCTTTTTTTGTTCAGGTTAGCTTTGGTCAGTCGGAGGCAAAGGTTAGTTAGCCATTTAGATAGGTAAGCAGGAAATGGATAACTTAATGAAAAAGGTATGGTTTAACTCTGAATTGTATATTCCTTGAGCAGATTGAAGCTATCATGAATGACTTCATTCAGTTGAAACCACAATCAAATGTTGATGAAGCTGAAACAATGGTTGAAGGTTGGTTTTTGTTGCGGTGGCTGTTTCTTTATTTTCATTTTCTCTTTAAAACAACTGAAACAGTAATCTCCTTAACATCTCATCGTTTTGAGTGAGCAGGAACCCTAGATGGTTTCTCGTTCGATTCAGAAGATGAGGGTGACAAACTTCCTAAAGCCACACCTCAACAAGCTGATCAAAACGAGGATGCTGAAGAACAAAATAAGGGGGCAACCAAGGTGAAGGCTAAGAAAGCATTGGTATGTTTAAGAACCTAAATTTTTCTAATTCTTTTGGGTAAATGCAATGAATATTTTGATGATGTGAAGTTTTCTTTGTCTACAGACTGTTGTAAGGAAGAGAGCCAAACCTGCCGGAGGGAAGCCACAACCAGCGAAGAAACCAAGAAAGAAACCTCAAATTTCCAAGAAAGCTAAGGGCAAGAAATGAGGCACACAATTGTGTTTATAATTTATTCTGCCGCAAATCGGGATATTAGTTCTCATAGTTGACAGGAGTGGATTGGTGATGTAGAATAGCTAGCGGATCAGGTTATCTAGCAGCTCGACGGGCATAATCACAAGAATAACAAGGTTTGAGTTGTATGAAGTGGCGGCCCCTTGTGTCTGATTTAGGCCGAGAATACGCCATTTCGAAGGCAATGATATGTATCTTATTACTGTCGTTGTTTTAAGTTGGTTGATGGAGTATTTAGTGACCATTACTGTGTAATGATGCCAATTGGTGGCCTATATTCATTTGAAATTTTTACATGTAGGATCCGTTGTTCATGATTCGATACAAGTTTGTATTGTATTTGTATTTTTTCTCTCTCTGTTTGTCGAAGCCCTCCGATCCCATGTACTTGATTCATCACACCAGGCTTCACAGTTGCTTTCAAACGATCGAGATAATACGTAGACGATGAGAAGAAGGATTAGCGGCGGAACTGGTAAGAGCGTGCTAGAAGAAGAATAAACCATCTGCACAACCTTCTCACTGCCAGCCACTTGATATCTCGGAGGAGCTAACGCATAATTTGAATTTCTCGTCCTGCATCACGGATGTTTTACCGTATGAAATCCGAGAGTTTGAAAAGAAAATAAGCAGTTGTTGAAAATATTCGAATGGTGATGATGGGGAGAAAAAAAATGTACCCGTTGCCGTAGGGGCAGAAGAAAATGGCGTAATCAAAAGCCTTGCATGTAAAAGTGCTTGTGCCATCATCAAAAGCGAAACTGTAAGCTTTTGGACAAGCTCTTTTGAAAATGGTGGAATAATTGGAAGGCTGGCATGTCGTCGGGTTAGCAAACTGCCCGCTGCAGCAGTACTGGTCCAAACCAAATGCCTCGCAGGCACTCTTGCATCCGATCACGGTCCCTTCGCTTCCTCCTCCCACCACCTGAAGCTCTTTCGGGCAACCTGCACGCGTTTCATTCCCGCTCGGCCTTCAAAATTCGAACCATTTGGCGCCCGAAAAATTACAAAAACTTGATCAAGACCATAATTTACCTGTGTTGATATCTGAAGCGCAGCCGGTGGCATTACATGCACCAAACACGCCGCGTGGTGCTGCGATGAGGGGCAGATTGTAGCCGTCTACAATGCTGACATCGTAGAAATCTAAACCATTGCCATTGCCTAGAGTTATTTCAAAGAGCGAGGCAGGTGGAGTGGCACCGCTGCCACGACATTCCAGCCTGCCTCCGCAGTCACCGGTTTGACATGTCCCAGCTCCCAGCTCGTCGAATGTGCAGCCTGTCCTAGCCCATATGCGCCCTGACCATCCTGGAGTAGAAGGAAGTCTCACACTCTGGCCGGGGTCTAACCGAAACCCCGTTGTTGGGAGCTCAGGGGTGCCGGAACCTGCCAATGTACCGGGCCAGATGGTTTCCGGGCAGTTGTTTGTTATAGTGAATGTGGTTGAGTAGGATGAGGGGACGAACAAAGGAAAGAGGATGTAAAAGAAGCGAAGAAAAGTTCGAGGTCTCGTCGATAATGGCATGTTCTAGGCTTGTAGGTTTTGGTATGGTGTTTCGCTTTTCTGGTGGAATGGGATATATGGAAGGATTGGAAGAATCTGTGAGGGAAGGAAATGTGCAATCTCAGCCGCAAGATGACCTTTCTGGGTTAAGGATTTCTTTTATCTTGGATGGCCTCTTGAAGAAGCGATTCCTTTTCCACCAAAAAGAAACTTGGACTAGTGAATGAATCTCCAAATCATATAACCTTCCTCCAAGAAAAATAAACGATATTCTTTCGCAGATGTCTTCGAGAACAAGCAACATCTGTTTCAACACTTGGATTGAATTCGATCGCTCTACATGTACACAGGCAGTGTCTGATCTATATGCTCGAGCGAAAGTGAATGGGGAAGGAGAGGAAAGAACGCGGAAAAGCCTACTTCCAGTCATCCACATAACATAATCGGAGGAATAAACGCTGCTGTTATTACATACAGTCTACAGAAACATCAATTGACAGCCTTTAGTACATATCATAACGTGGAATTCACAGAATCAAAGTAAAGAACAAGAAGCTGGAAACACTGACCACAAAAATGAACATGAAAATGAAATTACTTGCTCATAAATGTGTCGTTACAAATTTACAAGGTTTTTACACACTGACGATGCCAAATTAATCAAAATATCTTGGCATCACTAGAAAATTTACAAGCAACGAGAGGACTTTCCTCCGTTAGAAGACATACAAAAACCCTCAAGAATAAAAGGACTTTGAAGTTAAAAGTAGCCTAAAACATAACAAGTAGCCTATAAATTGTTCAGCGAAAGGCCAACGGAAAGGTTGGAGGCAGCTAGCTGAAAGGCCAACAGAAAGGTTGGAGGCAACTCTTCAATGCACTTTCAACCTTATCAACACAGTTACTTTCAGACATGCCAGCTTAAAGGGATTGGCCTTACATGGAAAATATTGATGAACCAAATAGGCCATGGGCAGGACAACTCAAATACAATTTATGTCGAACCACCAGCACAAGATAATATGGAAATAATGTGACTCAAACGTGCTTTGATGGCTGAGCAGAAAGTGCTGTGTTGTACTTCGCCAATAAGGCAAATAGAAGAGGTTGATCAATTACCATATTGTGGAAGTTTTATCATACTTCTGCACGTAGCTTACACGTGCAAGTTACAACTTGATTCAAAAGACAAGCGTTTAGATCGGCCATGTCAACTCTCCAGCATCACCAGGTGTAGCTTTGTTCTCCAAGAAATTATCCAATTACCTACACGAGAAAACAAAACAAAAATTCATAAGATGCCATATCTGAAAATTTCTAAATAAGAAAGACATTAGTCATTATTAACAAGCATATCTAATATCTCCTCGGTAGCACATGCTTCAAAGTCCTGCAAAATTGACATCAATTTCAGATACATTCAGTCAAAAAACAATGTAGAAGATGCAAACATATAAAACAAGTGAAATCTGGATCATTCCTTCGTAACCTGTACAAAACAAGGCAAAAGTAACACAACAACAATCCATACTGCCAGCAATCGTAGTGAACAAGAACCAATAATATTACAGATCCAAATAAAGAAGCAACTAAGCGAACCATTTTAATAAATAAATACAAATAATTGCCTTTCGGCAACATAAACATCATAAATGACAACAAATAAGAAGATACTAGTAAGATAAAAGAAGTCACAGCTGAATCACAAACAACCTAAAAGCACCCTGTAGCAAATATAGCCAAAATTCCTGACCAGTAGGGCTAGCAAAAATAAGAATTGAATCCAAGATTCTTAAGCAGTTAAACAAGCCCCGATCACCCCTAAATAACATTCTTTTAAAGTCAAGCTAATGGAGGAGTTAAATTGCAATAAACAGGACTACAAATAATAGATTGTTCCTGCAGACGGGTAGGACACATTAGGTCCACCACTTTAAGTACTCATCAAGTTCATCGTCCATATCCATTCCACGAAATGAAAACAGGTAAAAGTTTAAAGGAACAAGATTAAGATAAGCAATAAAAGGTCGTTCATTTATCTTATAAGTCTAGCTCGTATCCATGCCATCTCCAACTTTGCTGCAGATCAGATTGGCAGTAGTGAAGGATCTCTCGAAGGGAGAAGGATGGAACTGAGCATCCCGTCTGCGCTTAGAAGAGCAACTGTCTGCAGAAGAGTTATCCGACTCAAGCTTCCTCCGGACCCCTCTCACAGCCTGTTCCTCTACCTGTGTAAGGGGGAAAATCTTTCTGCTTGCCCGGCAAAGGGAGCTGTGGTTATCATACAGGATCCTCTGATCACAGTTTTTGTCACAGATGTGAGTGGCTCCAGTTAGCTTGCAGAGGTACATATTCGCGCAGACGTGCTCGTTCTGACATTTCCAGTCACATTTGTGAACAGGATTTGACCCATCACGGCCCAAAATAGTCGACAGATAAACAACATTCGTAGGTCCTGCTACCACAGAATTGCCATCCACCTCCATTGCAACTGCCAATTAATGAGTTTCGAAACGTCAATTGAACAGATTCCACCAGCAAAGGAGGCCTTTTTACAACAACAAAAACAACAACCAAGCCTTATCCCACTATGCGGCGGGGTCGGCTGTATGAATCCTGCAACGTCACTGCGCTCGGCTCGGTTTTACGCGAAAGTCTAAATTTTTTTTACAGATCCGAACACAATGTAGAAATTCGTTCCCCACACTTCATATGGAATTGTTTAATTACTAATCATGTTCCATATGAAGCCAACAATTCACTTTCGTCATCAGATCTGATGCTGTATCAACGTGGGATATAAAACTACACAATTTTAATTACTGCCCTGTAAATATATTTGCTTTTTGTTTTACCTGACTAATTAATCATAATACATAATTACATAGAAACAATTATCTCAAACAAAAACTAAAAAAAAATTCCAGAAAAAAAAATAGAAAAGAAGAAGAAGAAAATGACTCACCTGTGCTTCCTGAAGTTAAAAACGAAGAACACGCGCGCTGTGCTTCAACGCAAACCCAGCAACACCACCACCACCACCACCCACTCCTCACCTTCTCTCTCCCACCTCTCTCTCTCTCTCAAAGACCCAGACTATCTCTCTCGCTATCCAAATTGCCTAGCAAGCTAACAAATAAAACGCGAGTGTCGGGGTCGGTATTTATAGAAAGAGTGGAGAGGGGGAGGGGGAGAGGGAGAGGGAGGAGAGAGAAAGTGGGGGTGGAGGAGTTGACGTGGGAGTTACTGTGAGAGAAAGGAGAGGGCAAAACTGCAAGAAGCCCAACCCAACCTGCCCAAACTGACAAAGCGCCAAATTTCCAAATGAAATACGAGTGAAATTCCGAGTAAATTCACTTTGTGCCCCTTTTTTTATATTTAAAATACGACCCAATTCCCTAGTGGACTTGACTTTTCAAAGGGTTCACCTACAAAAGTGGATAATCCAAGCATATTATCGGAAAGGAATCCTTTCACTAAATTTATTTGGCCATAAATTCATATTCTTGAAATTTGATTTAACGGTTAAAGTTATTATAATGTTTACAATGAGCCTTTATTTATAGCCGTTGAATCAAATTTTAAAGGCCTGAATTTATAACCTTTATAGATTTGGTGGAAGAAATCCGAAGAAGATTCTTTTCTCATATTATCTATTTTCTTTCTAACAATACTAGATCCACCTTGTATTGTTGCATAATCAACGATACTGCAACACATGTCTTCATAAAGTATTTATTGATTATAATAAATAAAAAAATTTTGCACTAAGGTCTCGGTAAAAGTGTCTAAAATTAATAATGTATTATTATGTCACTAATTCTTTTTATTTAAGAGTATCGTCACAATAACACCTGCGGTAAGTCTCTTTAAATGTTTTGTTTACATAAAAAGGTGTTACGAGTGGAGTTTCATGTTAAGCAACAAAACGGGTAGCAAAAGTAGTTATAACGATCATTTTATGACAATCGAATTTGAAAATTCAACTATTATTAGATTGTAGTGCTAATGACAATATTAAAAAAAAACATTAAAACGGACACGTACTATATTATTACTGGTGTATATAATGAGATAAGAATACCAGATCATGATCACTCTCGACCTAAGTATTTGATATTATTACGTGTGCTCCCGGCCCCCACCTCCAACGGTCTCTCTCTTCTTCTCAACCAACCGCTCTCCCTCTCTCTCTCCCCATGACTTTTTACACGAACCAACACTCGCCACGTCGCTTTCTCACCGTCGTCCTCGCTGGGCTGTTCCCAACTCCCACAGGCCCAAATTCACAATTCGGGATCGCGAGCCCATGGCCCTTTTCGGTTTAGGCTGTGGATCTTGACCCGAGAACCATTTTTCAACCCGACTAGCTCCGTCGCTCTTGCTCTTCGTTCCGAGGGATACGGTCTCGGAATCGCCACCCTTGCTCCTCCCTGCGCTCAGATAAAGCTCCTTTCTTTCTCAATAAATTATCCACCCAATCCAAAAACCCACCACAAATTCAACCCCCACAACCCTAATCCCCATTCCCAATTCTCCTTACGTGACAAGATCCAATCACTCCAAGTTTTGATCTGGATTGCGATCCCTGTTCCGAGGGGCTGCAACTTTCTCGGGAAACAAACGGGTTTTCTGGATTAGATTGGGGGCTTCGGGTTTTCTGGTATGTGTATATAACTTCTCTTCCTTTTGTCGTTTGTTTTTTTTGTTTAGTTGGGTGTTTTAACTCTGTTTGGTTGCCTAGAAAATGTGGGAGACTGCGGGAAAATGGAGGGGATTGGAGTATGGGATGTTGGGGTTTTGAGTAACTTGGGAGCTGAGATGAAAAAACTGCTGAATTCTTGGGTTGTGAGATTTTCAGTGTTGAGATTGGGAGCTTAAAACAACAGAAAGATGTAAGCTTTAGGATTCAATAGATTTGATTCTGTGTGCTTGGGCTCGGTTCGTTTACTTGGAGCTGTTTCAAAGTTTTCGGGTTATACTGTATTAGAAGTGTATCTATATTAAATTGTAGAGTCGATTAAAATCCTTTGAAATCCGTCACTTAAAAAAAGTCCGTAAAATCCTATGAAATCCAAATTGACTACACCCCTTACTTGTTTGTTGAATTTGAGATTTCAAAATACAGTTTTAAGTTAGCTTCTGAGCTTTTCGCATGATATTTTTGTCTAACATTCTTATTATATTTGATATGTCCGATGTTTTTTTGTAAGCGGGTAAAGGATCATGGTGGGATTTAAGAATAGGTATATGGTAGTGGAGGTTATCTTGGATCCTAATAGAGAACTGGCCAGAAAAGATCCTGTTATCATTACCTCGTACAATGTTACGAAAGCTATCCGAGACAGCATTCTAGTAAATTTTGGGGAGTGCGGTCTGGCTTCCTCACTTGGATCATTCCAGGGTAAGTAATGGCTCCCCATAATTCTTGTTACCTTCTTTGTTTATGCGCATTCGCAATTAATTTTCCGTAAAATGGCCTCTCTCAATTTCTCCGAACGTGTAATTTTGTGCAGTCAAGTATGTGAATGACATTACGAGGCTGGGTATTATTAGAGCTTCAAGGAATGAGTATCAGAAAGTATGGGCTGCAACAACCATGGTCAGGAGTATTGCAGATTGTCCGGTTCTATTTAATTTGTTGGACCTAAGTGGTGAGTTAAAGAATTACAACAGATTAAGTCTTCTGACTTGCTGATATTTTTCGAAAACAAACAATACCTTACGATTAAGTTATTCATTTTGACTCTTGAATTCAGTTATTGTGCTTGTTTAAGAAATTAGAGTGCTTACACGTTAGTGATGATTGGCTAATCACAATTTCCTTAAAGTAAGCAGAGTTCTTATAGTAAACACTGTTTGGAACTTCTTAAGAGGTCACATTTAGTCTCGTAGTGTTCATTTTTTTAAGGTAATCTGAAGTTGCCGTCATCACAAAGGCTCTACATAATTGTCTTCTTTCCCATCTGTTAAAGAAAGTTAATTACCGACAATTAATTTCATTTTCTTTGTATCAGGAAGTATCAAAGCTTGTAAAGAAACCGCATTGAAGTGTGATGAATCAAAATTTGAACAGCACAAGCTTGTTGTTGGATCTAATCTTTCGGCTCAAGATACTCAAAAGATGCAGTACTATCTTGACAAGATCAAAGGCCTCGAGCACTAAAATTCTACCGCACCTATGGTAATATACTCTATTCAGATGGCAAGTCCTGTTCTGATATCAATCTACACATTGTTTTTCCTTATCTATGAGCTATTACAGCTGTTATGTATTGGTTGTTAATGGAGTGTTGTTTTCGTTAGATAACAACGTACTTCTAGTGCTATAGAACACAATCAACAGTCAACGAAAATCTTTAAAATGATGGAGTTGATCTGCAGCTCTTTCAGTTTGGCATAAAGTAGGCATAAAGTAGATAATTATGCCTAATTTATTCTCTAACGAGCAAACTCATTCTTGTCCAACATCTTGTAGGAATTCGGTGAGCCACCCAAGCTTCAATTCCTGGTCCCATCGGTACTTGATGTCCATTACTGCGCCAAATCCACAGCTCGTGTGGGACTTCAAATTTTCTAACTGTAAGTAGTTACGAAAAGGGTATGTAGATGTAAAATCAAGTGGTGGATTAGGCAGATGAAGTATTTGATCTGGCTATCTCTTTATTTCGGAAATATGTTTTGTCGGATTAGTTTGTATTGTTTACTAGTGAAGGGGGGAAGTTTGTGTATCGCACATACACGGTTTTTGTTTTGGTCAAACGCCCGTACTCCCGGCGGCGTATAAGATACATCGGAGGCTGGGAGCATACCACAATTTTCACAGTTTTGATGACTAGCAAGTAACAAATTCCATTGTGTCCAAAAATTCTCTCTTTCTTATACAGCAAGTAATTACTGTTTCATGTTTAAGGTACCTCTGCAAATTCCATTTTGATACCTTAGAGCTTTCTTTCCCAAGCATCAACGATGTCATCGGGACCCGCCGCACATCAGCCATGTGATTTCCCACATTTAACTGCGTGCTTTGGTGGTAAATGACACAAAGTTAGGTCCTAATTGGGCGCGGATTCTAGCATACAACCGAAGATATATTGTTAGGTGACAAGAGACAAAGAGAAGAAAAAGGGTGGGGGGTGTTTATCTCCGAATCTTGAGATTTTCGAGTGCTTTTGCTCCGAGTATGCTATACACTGAGATTTTTGGGCGTGGTAATGATCCAATGATCAAGATCTTAACGCTTATAAATTGTTGTGTATAAGATAACAGGAGTGTAGTGGAATTTTGGTATGTGTGTGTATGCGCGCGCGCATGACATGAACTTAATTTGTTCAAACCAATAGGCTGGAACTCAAAGTGGGTTAGTCCTGATTGACTGCCCTTTGCAAAGACGACTAAAAATTGGAGCATTAAATTCTCATTATTTTCACTGGGTCTGGTTTTTGGAGCTGGAAAATGATCTGTTTCTAGCTTATAGACACCACATGTTCAAGGAATTCATCATTCGTGAATGTTCGTGTGAAGGGAGGAACGGAATCTTGGGTATTAATAAGCATATTGACGTGCTGTAGATTATTGACATTTTATTTATATTATCAACTATGTCGACGTTGTAATAAGGGTTCGTTTAAAAAGTGCTTTTAAAATGACTGAAAGTGTTTTTATTAAAAATGTTTTTAAAATCATTCCTTAGTAAAAATTCAAGTGGTCTATGAAAAAACATTTGAAATGCTTCTTGCAAGAAGCATATTTCTGGTACTTTTTAAAAAAAGCATTTGAAGCACTTAAATTTCAAGTGCTTCTAGAACTCAAAATCAATTTTATCAAAATCGTTTTCAATCATTTTAAAAACTTCAAGTGTTTTTAGAACTCAAAATTAATTTTACCAAAATTGCTTTCAATAATTGTAAAAGTATTTTCAAACTAGCACTTATATAGTTGTACATCTATCGACATGTTTGGCAATAGAAATCCAGGTGAAAAGTAAATAAAATGTCTCAGTGGGAGAAAACACGCAATCAGACTTCCGACATGAGATCTTCTCAGAAGAGTAGATAATATACAAGGAGGAGGATTCTCTCCCCCTTTTTCCCATCCACTTTAATCCTCATTTGTTTGTGAGATCACGGTTAAGTCACGTTTTTTTATCTTATTATCTCTATAAAAAATATAAAATGTTAACGTGTCTTAACCGTGACAACACAAACAAGAGAAAAATGAAAATGAATGGATAAAAATGAGGAGAGAATCCTCATCCAATAGACAATGCTATTAGATAGTGCCTTTTTAATAATGACGAGACGATGGTGCTGCTTCCCATTAAGCCATTAACGTTGTTGCGTAAGTGGATCAATGCGGGCGGCAAAAGCCCGGAAGGCAATTTGTTTTGACTTGCTTAAGCAAGCGTGATAAAAAAAAAAAATTAAAATCAAAGACTAATTGGAAAATATCACTAATTTTTACTCATATTTGGTGAGCTTAGTAGTGGGGCTGTTAGAAATCCTCGAACTTGATAAATTTGTACTTGATTGTGCTTCATAGTGAATTTCTTCCCGTATAATATTAGAAATTAAGAATAACATGATTGATATGTCTCATTACTTTTAAAGAATATTAATAATAAAAATATGTGTTAATTTGGATGGAATTGCAGTATCGTGTGACATTGTTCCTATTTTCACGTCTAAATCACATTTTACGCCTCATTTTATGTCGTGTGTAACACCTCCTATATGATATAAGGATATTCTATGTTGGGATTAAGTACTAAATGTATAAGTAAAAAGAAATGATGGAGTTGTCCACACTCATTTTTACCTTTCACATACCACTCTCAATTTTCGACCGTCAAATCGAACAAATTGAAGATTGAAGAATAAAAGTTAACAAGAGTAGATATGAAGTAAAAAAAAATAAGTGAATAGCACTACTAAAAAGAAATAGCGCTAAATTATAATATTAATGATAAAGTGCAGAAGCTTTGAGGAGATATCTTGGGTAGAGAAACCGATATCACGTCACGCGTACGCCAAAGGTACATGCAAAGGGCTTGTTGGCATGGACTTTCTCCTACGCAAGAACTTTCGCCCGTTCGAGATCCACATGTTTGCTATAAAAACCCGCCTCGTTTTTCTGTCTTTTCATACCAAAAAACCAGAGAGTCCACTCCACACACAAACACAGCTCAACACAACAGAAACCCACACCCGTGTTACACTTGGACTCTCTCTCTCCTCCCTTGAACAATTTCACAAGCAAAAGATCTCAGAAGAAGAAGAAGAAATGCAGCAAAGCGTTTTGGATTACGTTTTGGTGCCGGCAGGGCTGCTGGTAATGGTGGCATACCACCTATGGCTTCTCTATCGAATCCTGACGCAGCCCAACAGCACCGTCATCGGAATCAATTCCATCAACCGCCGCTTCTGGGTTCACGCAATGATGGAGGTAAAACCAAAACCAAACAAAACCCATCAATCAACATCATATCTTTCAATTTTTTTTTTATCTTCTCAATTGGTTCCTATTCATATTATCTTGGCATGAGTGAATTTTTATGTTGGTAAATGTTGTCTTCTTGTGCTCCAGGAAGATCCTCTCCATTAGCTTAGGAGAGGATTCAAATCCGTTTTTAACCAGTTGGTCAGCCATCTTGTATTCAAGTTCGATTTTTTTTTCATGTGAATTAGAATGGCTTAGAGTATCGCCTTAATTGGTTCCTATTCGTATAATCGCGTGTAGCATGACAGCATACATTTTTGACAATAAAAGTGATTTTCGTACAAGCTTTTTCTCGCCATGCATACCCCGTATGTGGTTTTTGACTTTTGAATTGAATCTGTTAAAAGAAAATTAATGGATAAAAATAGTGCATATAAGATTGAAAAATGATGTTCTCTAATAACCAATTTGCATTTGGGCATGCACGAAATGCAGGAAGCTCCAAAACATGGTGTTCTTGCGGTGCAAACATTGAGAAACAACATAATGGCGTCGACCCTTTTGGCCTCGACCGCCATTACGCTCTGCTCTCTCATTGCCCTCTTGATGACCAGCGGCACCAAATACAGAGCAGCTTTATTTGTCTTTGGGGACCGAAGCGAGCTTGCATTTTCGATCAAGTTCTTTGCCATTTTGGTGTGTTTCCTGGTGGCTTTCCTCTTCAATGTGCAGTCCATAAGGTACTACAGCCACGCCAGCATTCTCATCAACGCACCGTGCAAGAAGATGTCGCAGCACCATCAGCACCACTACCTCACTACAGACTACGTTGCCACCACCGTGAACCGAGGCAGCTATTTCTGGTCCTTGGGACTCCGGGCGTTCTACTTCTCGTTCCCTTTGTTTCTATGGATTTTTGGGCCAATTCCGATGTTCGTGTCCTGCTTTGTTTTGGTCATCATGCTCTACTTCCTAGATGTCACCTTTCAGTTTGGTTGGGAAGTTGGGGTTGCTGACAACGATGATCACATCCTAATCAAGGCCGATGAGGAACAAAGGTTGCCAAACTAGCTGGCACAATATTTCAAGTCAATCAGACACTATCACGTTAAAAAGTTGACGGAATATGATTAGCGAAGAATAGAAACTAGCTAGCTAGCGAGGTACAAGTATTGAACCAAAAAGCGGTTCAGATTCAATACAAGTTGAACTGAACTGCAGCACAATAAGTTGATGGATGTAACACCACAATGAATAAAAGTAGAGTATTATGGAATGCTCAGCTGGTCTGTATTTTCATGCCACTTGTAAATTATAATGTTCATTTTACTGGATTTGTACGTAATGTATGCGCATGAAGGGAATGAATTTGTGTTGCTTGCTACCTCATTGTCTTAGGTCGCTTTTGATGAAAATGTTTTCAGAACCAATCCTTAGTAAAATACAAGTGAATCCTGAAAAAGCATTTCAAGTGCTTTTGAAACCCCAAAACATTAACTCCAAATGTTCTTTCAGTCAATTTAAAAGCACTTCTAAAAGAGTTCTTACTATGAAATTGACTCAATGTTGTGCAAAGATTCTTTATGCAGTAAGATGCGATGGTTTCGTCTAAAACCATTTAAGCATTGTTATTAAGCTAAAGACACTACTAGAAATTTGGCTATAAGCCACCCTTTCATTTGGTGGCTATTGTGAAGTGTTGCCACTCACATTGGTGGCAAACCTCTATTGCCACCAAGCACCCACTAAACTAGTAGTGTGGCCTATGTAGAGGACTCTATTGTAACAATGGCTACCAATATTGCATTGGTGGGTATGTGCAATGCCACCCTAATTCACATTGGTGGCAAAGTTGCAAAATAATATTTTTTTTAAAAAAAGATGCCACCCTAATTCACATTGGTGGCACAGTTGCAAAATAATATTAAAAAAAAAAGAATGCCCTGTGTGGGCACCCAAATTGGAGTATCATATTTCTGTTTCTATGTTTGGTGAGAAAACAAATTGTAATATCATTACAATATAAGAATATAACTATAAATTTGCATAACTGAGATTTTATAGAATTTTGTACAAATGTTGGAACCAAACTTTAAAATGTCTTCGAATGAAATTGGCAGCAATCAAAGCAACCTTGCAAAATCACATTCAGTTTAATTTCTATAGGTCAAAAAACAAAGAAAACATGTATATCAACTTGTCATATTTTATAAAACTAAAAGTATGGACAATTCAGTGCACCTTGGTTGCACATTTGTCATATCCAGCAGCTCACATCAGCCACCCCCCACTGGAATTCAAGGCTGAGGGAAGCCATCTGCGGGAGTTGTCATCTGAAGCACCACTCTTATCTTTGCCTTTCTCTGATTTGATATCTTGCTTATTATTGCATGGATGCCAAGTTGCTTCAACAGCCTTCGATGCGCACATATCTGAAACTAAATTGGATACGCTCATTAGCATAGAAATATGTATACCATATGACAATATTGAATTAAGTTATTTGCAAAGATTTAAAATGCAATGTAAAAAGGAAAATTTTTATTTTATATGTATTAAAATGATTAACAAATTTTTTATTGAGCAGTATAAAAAAGGTATTAAAAACTAACCTAATTTATTAAGTTTGGAAAAATTGGACAGATAAAAGAAAGCTTTTAATCCTTACTATAACTAAAATAACTATGTTATTTCATTATCAAATAGGATTCATACTTGTGATCGGGGTTAAGAAAATCCCTGATTAAAGAATCTGCAAGAAATCATCAAATTGGACTTGAACTTACCAATTTCTGATTGAAATAAACTAAGAAAAGGAGTTGGAATCAAACTAACCTCTGTTTTCTATATGCAGCAAACTGCATCTTGTTTTTGCCCTTGTTAACAACATATCGTTCGCTCTGTACACACCAAAAAACAGTAAACACCTCATTCATTACTAACAGCCATTTCAATCAATTAATTATTTAGACAATTTTTTCAACGATTCCGAAGCTCAGACAAAAATTGCATGAGAAAATTAAGATTATATGCAATTGGATGTCAAAGAAGCTGAAAATACCATATATCCAATATTTAGTGCATACACCTAAAAACTAATCTTTATATATACTTTAAAATAATACAGATCAATGTAATCTAAAACATTGGAAATGCATATCAGTCCAAGCCAAGGTCTCAAGTTCACAGAATGGGGAATTACTGATTAGAACAGTTAATTCTCTGCTCCTTTTTGGGTATGAACTAATTAGCATAGTAGCCATAAAAATACCAAACAAAAGCTCAATCATTTATGCAATTTGGTCAAATTTTATACAATTTCTAGCAAAACCCAAAACTCAATAATACATAAGGAACCCAATAGATGATTGAAGCAGTTTTATACACAACTTATGCAAGTCCAAAGAAACGCATTTGATCAAACTTACTGAATACTGAAATAAAAATTACAATCAAAGTACGGATTAATAACTACCTCAACAGCTAACAGAGCCAAAGCCAAACCCTAGAGCTTCGAAGGGCAGAGACGATCACAGAGACAGGAATAGTCTATATTCCTTCCCACTGCTGCTGCTGCCACTTTCTCTCTCTAAAAACCAATTGGAAATTGTTTATAAAGAGACAGAGAAGCATATGGAAATTGTGTAAATTGTTGAAAAATTATGTAAATTGTTTAGGTATCAAGAAATGAGAAGCATATGGAAAGTGAGTAGTTACTTGAGCTGGGAGTATGGGTAATGTTTTGAAGAGCGGCAAAAGTTTTGTTGGATTGAGTTGGTTGCAATGAGATGTCTTCTTTCTGCATACAAAGAAGTTTCAGATGTATATCAAGATTATTAGGCTAATTCAGATTTACAATACTTGAGGCAGAAAATAAGAAATTGAGATGGATATATTTTTTAATATTTTTATGATAGTGGCTCCATTGTAGTACAAAAAGATTAATATTATGTGATTTCAGTATACTACGCTAGAAAATGTTTAATTGCAAATATTTTCACGTTTAACCAAAAAAAGATGATCAAGAATTGAACTTGTTATAAAACTACCCTTCTCTCCTAATTCACATGACTCGGGTAGACTATACTTGCGTAGGTTCAGCAAATCAAACACACATCTATCCCACATTACATCAAATTCAAACATGTCAAAAAATTCCATGTCTTTAAGGTAGCCAACATACATTGTACATCCAAATTCAGTTAAAGAACCGAAGAGTTTCCTGAACCCCAAAAAAAGGTTAACAAAAATGGATATCACAACCAATCAACACAACAGAGTAAGAAAATACCAACAACATCGAGCAGTATTGTGAAAGAAAGACAACATCGAGCAGTATTGTGAAAGAATGACAACATAGTACAGATTGATTATTCAACTTAAACCAAACGAAACCACATTCATTAAAGAGTAAAACCTCACTTACCAATTCAATATATAGTGAGATGCAAATAGGGCCAGTAATTGCATAATTGGAAGGAAGGAAGATCATCAAGATAAGAACTGAAATGATCACCAAAAGACTGCATTTACTGAGATGCAAAATTGGAAGGAGTGTGGATGTACAAATCACAGGAAAATTGACTTATTTAATAAGTGCATAGTAACCTCAAAACCCTAAAAAATTAAACTATACAAACAGAAAAATCCAAACGAAAAAACCAGGGAGTTGGGAAAAGGAAGATGAAACTGACCTGGAGAAATTTGCTTTCAACACTTTCTTAAACACCAACTGGTTTTGGGATGAAGCTTTTGGGCTTGTGGAATGACGACTTGTGAATATATCGGCCAGGGAGAACAGAATCCAGCAATTATGCTCAAATCTTGAAAACCCAAATCACCATTCACAATAAAAGTAATGAAATTTGATAAAACTGAACCAAACAAATTTACAAATCCACCAAATACTGAAAGTTTTTATTTTTGAGAAAGCGATTACACTAGAGAACAGCCACGAGGAGAGGATCATTTTTGCCTCTTGGGTTGAGGTCCAATTCTGGCATACTTCGCCGGAAATTGGCCGGAAATCCAGCGGTCACCGTTTCGTAGATCTGAAATTGAGAAAATTCGGCTACGAATTTGTAGAAACAAACTTGGGCCTTGGAAAGAGGAAGGGAAGAGGATTCTGGAGGTATAATTTGACGGTCGTTGGTGAGCCGAGGACGGAGGCGCTGCTGCATGAAAGAGAAGAGGGAAAGAGAAGATACGGGAGGGAGGAGAGAGAGAGAATGAGGGGGAAGGGAGCGGAAAGAACGAAGGGGAGTGAGGTTTAGGTGTTGCAGACGACGAATATGGTTGGGGTCGGAGAGAATGGCGAAGTGGAGAGGACGACGGCGGGGGTGCTGTAGGCGTGGAGAATTGGGTAGGATTTAGGTTTTACTTTTTCTTCTTTCTATTTTTCAAGTTTTGAATTATAATAACGAAAGGGGAGAGGACGAATGGCCTGGGGATGGGAAGGCTATGGTTTTTCCTTTCTTTTTTTTTTTTTAATTTTTTTAATATAAAAATTTAACAAAAAATGTGATATTTTATTAAATAAATCTTTTTTATTAGTTGTTTTGCCATGTGGCACAAGCTGGCAAAAGCCGGTGCACAGTGAAAGGCCTCGCATGTGTCTCCTGAGTAGAACAGAGTGAGTGATAGTTGTTATGTGAGATGGAGCGAGTGGTGGTGGTTCTGTAGTCATGTTTTGCCAAAAAATGGAGGCGTTGGTGCGCCTCGGTGTTTACAGAGAAAAGAAAGGGGAGTCCAGGGAGCTAGTGGTCGTTTGATGGAGTTGAGGCTCGCCGGAGTGGCGAGTTGTGATGTGGACTCAGGCCTCTCGGCCTCTGGGTTTTATGGAGAAGGGGAAGATGGTTTAGGGTTGAGAGAGAGAGAGAGAGAGAGAGAGAGAGAGAGAGAGAGAGAGAGAGAGAGAGAGAGAGAACGACTGGGTTGAAAATTAGGGTTGTCTAACTTTGTATTTATTTGGGGGTGAAAATACTGTAGAATAGGATTATTAAATGAAAAAAAAAGGAGAAGAAGATTGAAAAAGAAATTTAAAAAAAAAACAGGTCCCAAAGTTGAAAAAACATGTAAAAGGTCTTTGGTGTAATTTTATGAAATAAAGTTAGTTAACAGACACCAACATTGGTGGCTGATTTTTTCAGGCCACTGATATCAGTGGCAATCCACTGTAAAGCCACCAAAAAATAGTAAGAGATATCTATAGCCACCAATTGCGAAGGGTGGGAAAAAAATGGTGGCCTATGAGCCAAATTCTAGTAGTGAGAGAATCTCCGGGAACACCTAAAACCCGTACAGTCAAATACAAATGATTGGCGTGCCTCCACCAGGAAGCACCCTATTCCAAATACAAATATTGTCGATATTGTGATCAATAAATGTAATAGCATATGCAAGAAAGTTGACTTCTTTATAATATGTTGTCATTAAATAGATTCAAAAGAGATTGCCACCCATTTAATGTCCTCAAAAATAGTTCTGAAACTCTAATAGATCTTGCATCGGTCGAGAATCCCGTGTTCATATTGGTGTATTACTATTAAATGGGAACAAACAAACTAAAAAAATTTAAATGAATGAAATGGAAGGAAGGAAAAAGGGGACAAAGCTAGTGCATCGTGAGGCATGTGAATGTGATGAGGTAGTTGTGAAAGGTTTATGATGGAGAGAGTGAGAGGTACACCACATGAATTGCCCAAAGAACCGGAGGATGGTCTCACAGTTTGTTATAGACAAGAGATGCCTCGCCAAACACATCTTTCAGTTTCATGTCCCATTCATGATCAATTCGATCACGTGTCAATATGTTTTTTTGGCACGTGCGACTCTCTTGGCCGATGCCGGATAGAGCCACACGTATCGTGGTCGGACCAATCAAAATATAGAAAAACTAATGAAAATGACTTGAAAACTATGAGTTTTCATCAAAAGAATAAAAATGCGTTGTAAGTAAATGGTATCATGAGTGACTTTTTAAGGTAAAAATGTATTTTTCGTTAAAAATGAAAAGTACCGGAAATGTTTCATTAAAATTCTCTAAAAATATAACTCCCACATTTTACATATGATCATGATTTATTATGCAGAGAGTATGATTCTCTTCCTTCTAAATTTTTGTACTTTCAAATTCTTTTCTATTTGAACGATCATGATTATACAATGTCAACATTTTGTTTTGACATTTGTGAGAGAGAGAGAGAGAGAGAGAGAGAGAGAGAGGAAAGTGAGTGAGGATAAGAAGGGAGGAGATTTGGAAGAGAGATAATCCTACTCCATCTGCAAATAGCTGAGTGCCACATTCTTGAGAGAATTTTTATTATGCCAAAAACATGATTTGGTAAACCAGGTAAACCAAAGGTAATAATACAATTGTGTAGATTTTTTTTTTAATTTCTAACCAATTGTATTATTACATTTAGTATTCAGAGCTGTATTCACGACATTAAATTTCGTTCCACATTTTGATGCCATCAAGCATCCATCAAGTTCATGGTTCACCGATGGCAGGCATCATAATAAGTTAAAATTTAAAATAAAACAAATATAATTAAACTTAGTAGGCACTTAAGAGATCGGATCTCTATTTTTTTTTTCAAATGAGGATTAGTTATAAGACCCACTCTATATCAAACTTTAACTATATGAACTATTTATTTTTTAAGTTAGACTTCATAGAGATCATCTTTGCAAAGTAATAGCCAAATTGAAAATATTTGAGACATCTAATTGAGTCTAAAAAAAATTGATGAACACTTTGTTCTATATGAAATAATGAAATTTCATCATAATAATTAAATAGGCAAATGATTTCAAATTAAATTAAATTTTTGCAGGAATGACTTATAAATTGAGACTTACAAAATAGATAGTTTAGATCGTTACAAGTAGTCCATATTTTTACCCAAAATTGAAAATCTTTTCTAATAAGGGGCCCGATTAAACGGGTAAGCATACAAGACATGAACAATGATGAACTCGTTTGAATGTACTTTCAAAATGACTGAAAGTGATTTTGGTAAAAATATTTTTGAAACCAATCCTTAGTAAAAATGTAAGCAAATCCTGAAAAAGCACTTAAAGTACTTCCTGAAAAAAGCACATAACTGGTGTTTTTTTTCAGAAAGTACTTTAAGAAACACTTTTAGTCATTTTAAAAACACATTCAAATGACCCCAATATTGTTACATTTTTCTTTGGAGATGCTCTTCAAAGATGCTCCGAAATCAACCACTTGGTTAAAATAAAAAACACAAAAACACACTCGGAATCGTATTCGACTTGCACTCTCCTCTCGCTCTCCCTTCAACCACGTATTCCAGTTGAAGGGAAGATGATGCAGCTAAAAGTTCTGGATTACATTTTGGTACCAGCAGGCCTCCTACTGATGGTGACTTACCATCTATGGCTTCTATGCCGAATCGTTAAGCAACCTAACAAGACCGTCATCGGCATCAACTCCATCAATCGCCGCTTCTGGGTCCAAGCCATGATGGAGGTAACTCAAACCCTGTAAACCCAAATGTTTATTTTCTTTATCATCGTTTAAAAGACCATTTTTACAAAAAAAAAAATTATTAATTTGTAGACTGATTAAGAATCTATCGTGTTTTAAAAGTTCTCGCATAGCGCCGCTTAGGAGTTAGGCGACTGGTCATCGCTACGATTAATCCTTAGGCATTTACAAAATAAGAAGGGCCGCTAGACCTGTCTAGGCGTCTGCCTAGTCTGTCGAGATCTGTTTTAGACACCCGTTTAGTTCGCGACTTTTTTTTTTTTTTCGTAAGTGTAAATAGACATTTATGTATATAATATATAATAAATTTAACTAAAATATGAAGAAGAAAAAAAAACCGCCTAGGCCCACCGAGACACCTAGGCACTTGGCCCCTCTAAGTTGGCTGACTAGTAACACCTTTTAGAACCTTAGTTATCTATATGAATCAAACAAACAAGTTGACGTTCAATTATGAAGATTCGAGTTACCATAACCCTTGTTACTGATAAATAAACGGATGGCTAAAGGGTAATGGTGATAAGAGAATAAATGGTTCAATTACGACGTTTTTATAATGAAATGATTTCATGTAGTAATATAAAGACTTTCCATGTAAGGATTATCGTTTGCATGTAACATGAATCCTAGAAATCTCTACAAAACCAACATGAATGATAAGGATTGAATCTTTACTGACCAATTTTGAATTTGTATATGCAGGATGCTCCAAAGAATGGTGTTCTTCCGGTGCAGACGCTTCGAAACAACATAATGGCATCGACCCTTTTGGCCTCGACCGCCATTACGCTCTGCTCTCTCATTGCTCTCTTGATGACCAGCGGCACCAAATACAGAACGACTTTATTCGTCTTTGGGGACCGAACCGAACTTGCATTTTCAATCAAGTTCTTCGCCATTTTGGTGTGTTTCTTGGTGGCATTCCTCTTCAACGTGCAGTCCATAAGGTACTACAGCCATGCCAGCATGCTCATCAACGCGCCATTCAAGAGGATGATGTTGCCGCCGCACCACAAGCAGCAGTACCTCACGACAGAGTACGTTGCCACAACCGTGAACCGAGGCAGCTATTTCTGGTCCTTGGGCCTCCGAGCATTCTACTTCTCGTTCCCTCTGTTTCTGTGGATTTTCGGGCCAATTCCTATGTTCTTGTCGTGCATTGTTTTGGTGATCATGCTGTATTTTCTGGATGTCACGTTTAATTGGGTTGTTGCGGTTGCTGGGGATGAAGACCCGATCCTCATTAAGGGTGATGAGGAGCAAGGCTTGTTCAATGCACCGGGGATGACACGTTGTGACGGTACCTCAAGCGAAGTGTGTGGGAAACCGTGTAACAGTGCGTGACTGATTTAGGATACTATCGCTCTCGGTGGATGGATTGGCAATTTAATTTGCAGAGAATAGAATAGTTGCAAAAACTAGGGAGCGGTTCAGATTCAATAAAGTTTAATTCAACTGCCTTTAAATAAGTTGATGTATCATAGCATTACATATTTGGAATACTTGGGGTCTGTTTTCATACCCTTATAAAGTTATAAACTATAATGTTCAGTTTGATGGATTTTGGCATTCTTCGTACAAATCGATAGAGACAGATAAAGTTCACGCATGTACCACACAAATCGATCGAAAATTCCTTTATGCTTCCGTGTATGGCCAGAGATTCAACGGCTAAGGTTTCTCGTTGCGTACTAGAAAAACCCCGAATTTTATTATCCTTGAAATATCGTAGTCACTCTCAAAAAGGCACCAAACGTTTACATGGAAGTTACGCAGAAAACAAACAGAAAGGCTTTATGTTTACTCACCCAACAAGCTAGCCGGGGGATGCAACACAGTTTGTTACACAGATGCCTCACAAAAGAGATCTTTTAGATAGGATGTGATATCCACACACCTTATTTTACTTCTCACACACCGTTTTAATTTTTGGCCGTCGGATCGGATGAATTGAAGAAGATCAACGGACAAAAATTATCAAGGAGTGTGTGAGAAGTAAAATGGGGTGTGTTATTCAGATTCATGTCGAATTCATGATCCATTCAATCATGACAATCAAAACTTGGGCCATGTCATGCACTTAAGAAGATGAGCAGCCGAAGCAGTTACATCTCATATTAATGAGGATGTTTATTTACATTACCTGTCGCTGGCTGAAAGTTGAAACCCTAATCAAGTATATTATGCATCTCCCACCGTCAATGTTTCTTGGGTATCTTCAAAATGTCACGGTTTTTATTGGCATGCTCGTTTGAAGTTTGAGCTATCCAAATGTCCTCATCAAGCTTTGGATTTCAATACTCAAAAGTGTTTGAGCCCTCTACCTACCAGCTCACTATTATTGCTGGTCGGATCTGCAGATGGTATTCAATATAACGCTACCTGACATCAGAGAGAGATGGCAGAAATAAGACAAAGGAAACTTAAAAACTGAGTTATAAACAATGCGGAGCATGCTTTACTGTGGAATTTTAAGGGTGTTTGAATGTATTTTTCATAGATTGTATGAATGTACAAGGTGAGATCAAATCTTCTGCACCCAAAATGGATGTGGCCTCTCTATGGCCCCAATAAGTGTTTGACATGTATTCAATATCTTTAACTTTTTTTAATTTTGTTGTTATGAATTTAATATGTGTCAAATACTTATTAGGACCACAGAAAGGCCACACCCATTTTGGGTGCAAAAGATTTGATCTCGTACAAGGCAGTGTAAGAAGAGAAAAGAGGGGAATGGTTACAAGCAACCCTCCCTGAGAAAACTTAAATAACCTGGTAAAACCCAAAGCTGTCAATCTTCCTTAAATTAAGGGATTACATCAAACTGCAAAAATACATATCAACAAGTCAACTAGTCCATAATTTGAGGGATTATGCTAAATGATGAAACCTAGGGAAAAACTGGCGTTGACTTTAGAAGATGAGCAGCTCGTAGACATATCGAATCCAGGACTTTAGAATGTTCTCACTCACTCGTGTCTTGTGTTGTTCTAATTTGTACCACCTTTCTTAAATTTGAATGGTCTAACTAGTAACTGCCATTGTGCAGGACATATCGCCGATATCAGTCTTACAGATATTCTTAACCATAAGGCCATCTCCAATAAAGAGACATCTCCAATAAAGAGAGTTAAATGTCTAAAAGTAAAAAGATAGTCTGATTTGTCCAAAAACTCATCTCTAACTGATGACTGAGTTATATTTCGCCAAAGGGCCATTAGGCTGACCAATTCTAGCCCCCTTTTTTTGGGCCCAGTTTCTCTTCTGGGGCTCAGTTTCTCAGTTGCAATAATTGATTCAAATTCAACTATTATATTTTAAAACATCAAATCGTAGTTTAATTAAATTAATTAGAATATTTAAGGTATAAACTTAAAACTAATAATTTATTGAGGGGGCTATATTTACCCATTCAGTTGGAAATAGTATATGAGGATGGCATGAATATTCATTTAAAAATTAATCAGCCTCATCACTAATAAGTCCAATCATATTAATTTCTTAAAAGAAGAAATTAATCACAAACGAGTTGAAGAACAACTCAAGCAAGAGTCTTTGGCTCGACGCATTTCTGAATTCCAGAATCAACTTATCAGAGAAGTTTGCTCTGATATTCCAAACGCCTTTTGGCACCGCAAACAGCACATTGTTAAACTTCCTTACATCAAGGAGTTTGATGAATCCAAAATACCTACTAAGGCTAGACCCATCCAAATGAGTCAAGAAGTAATGGATGTATGCAAAGCAGAAATCCAGGATCTTCTTTCCAAAGGAATCATCCGCAAATCCAAGTCCCCTTGGTCATGTCCTGCATTTTATGTTCAGAAAAGTGCAGAGTTAGAAAGAGGGTCTCCCCGATTAGTTATTAACTACAAACCTTTGAATGCTGTTTTGGAATGGATTCGTTATCCAATCCCCAACAAAAGAGATTTGATTAAACGGCTTAGTAAAGCAACTATATTTTCAAAGTTTGATATGAAATCAGGTTTTTGGCAAATTCAAGTTCATGAATCTGATAAGTATAAAACTGCTTTTGTAACGCCTTTCGGCCATTATGAGTGGAATGTAATGCCTTTCGGTTTGAAAAATGCTCCAAGTGAATTTCAAAATATTATGAATGAGATTTTCAATCAATATAGTCATTTTACAATTGTTTATATTGATGATGTTCTTGTTTATTCACAGTCAATAGATGAACATTGGAAGCATTTGCATTTGTTTGCTAGGATCATTAGATCAAATGGATTGGTTGTGTCAGCCGCTAAGATTAAGTTGTTCCAAACCAAAGTTAGGTTTTTAGGATATAACATTTATCAGTCTACCATTCAACCCATAGACCGTGTCATCCAGTTTGCAGACAAATTCCCAGACCAGATTACTGAAAAAACCCAACTCCAGCGTTTTTTAGGGTCTTTGAATTATGTCTCTGAATTTTATCCTCATCTCCGTCAACAATGTAAACCCTTGTTTGATAGACTTAAGGATAATCCCCCAGCATGGTCCCCCATTCATACTTCCATTGTCAAACAGATTAAGAATCATGTCAAGACATTGCCTTGCCTTGGCATTCCAACTCCCCACTCTTTCAAGATTGTGGAAACCGATGCTTCGGATATCGGTTATGGAGGTATCCTCAAACAAAAAGTTTCTCCAGATTCTCCTGAACAGATTGTTCGTTTCCATTCAGGAGTATGGAATTCTGCACAAACTAATTATAGTACTATCAAAAAAGAGATTTTATCTATTGTATTATGCATTAGCAAATTTCAAGATGATCTTTTAAATCAAAAATTTCTCATTAGAGTTGACTGTAAATCTGCAAAACATGTTTTACAAAATGATGTTCAAAACATTGCATCAAAACAGATTTTTGCACGATGGCAAGCCATATTATCAATCTTTGATTTTGACATTGAATACATTAAAGGCAGCCATAACTGCATTCCAGATTTTTTAACCAGAGAATTTTTGCAGGGGAAGAATGTCTAATAAGCAGAAAAATTCCCAGGATTCTCAGAAGGGCAATGCCCAGCAAAGGAGGCTTCCTGCCTCTCTACCACCACCAAAACAGGAATCTATTCCCGATTCCTCGGCCCTAGCCATAACCAACAGATTCACTCCCTTAGGATCAACCGTAGGGAATTTCCGTCCCAATTACCAACAGCCTCGACCAAATTACCAGTCAGCTTTGGTCAAGGACTATGATCCTTACTCTTCCACTCACCGGCAATCGCCATCTCCGTCCCCCAGCTTCACAAAAACATCTCCTTACATTCTTAAGGAACCAAAAGAGTACCTCTTCTCCATCCCTAAAGACTCTCGTCAAAACCAACCACCAGAACAAATTGCCAGAAGGGTCTTCCCTCCAAATTTCCATTATCAGCCAACAGAGATTCATAAATCACTCCAGTTTTACACTGCCATTCTCTCTGAGACATCATCCGTTTCCATCAAACCCATCTACTCCACAACCCATCAAAACAAACTTCTTTATCATTCATTAACCATTGGAAAATTCCTTACAGAATCAGAATGGGGAATCCCCCTTTACCAAACCAAACCTCTTCGCAGCAATCAGCTACCCATCCATTTCAGCAACTATAGTTATTTTGATTATATTCAAGCATGGAGTAATATTTTCTTGCATCAGACAGAAGATTTTAGCCATTCATGGTTCATTACCATCAACAAGAATTTCAGACTCAACTTTCCAGCATGGTTCAACCGTTGGTGGACAGTTCATGGCCCTTACGCCGCCATCATTCCAGACGAACTCATGGAGGTTCTAGAGCAGACCTTCAAGAAGAAGTTCGACAGAAGCCGTTTCGACGAAGATGTTCCACTGCTTGCATTATTCATGGCCAAGTACCGGGTTCCATGGATTCTCAGGTGGAATTTCCAAGCTGAAGGCAAAGAAGTCTATAGACAGCGCATGGTCAAATGGTGGGATAAGTTCGACATTCAGAAGGTCATCACGGTGGTCTTCAAGGATTTTCCCATCTCTGCCAGTTCGGATCCTGCTATCGCAGCCCGGCCAGCTCAGCCCACTAAGGCCCTGGATCAAGATCCATACAACATCCAGTCTTTATCGGACATTAGTCCATCTCCCTCTCTCAAAGGTGTTGCCAGTTCTTCCAAGTCCAAGTCCAGCTCAAAAAAGAAGCAGAGCAGTAGGGACCTGGCCCAAAAGCTCCTTGCTGAGGCAGCCCGGTTACAGCAAGAAGACGAAGACTCCGACTCCGGAAACTCATCAGACGCCTCGTCTCAGCAGCCTATTACTAATTGGGCCGACTCAGTCTACAGAGACTCCCAAGACCCATTTAGTTTGTAATTAGGTTTATTTTGTATTCAAAACAATTACAAGTATGTAGTCATTTCGGTATGTGAGTACGTAGAGTCCAATAGGATCATGTCGTACCTTCAGCACCGAAAGCAGCTTCGTCAGCAATCATCTGCAGTAGCGGACAAGTCACAATTACAAGTCATTATTCATCCATCATGATTCACCCGCGTGAATCCACAGGAACCGACAGCATCTTCTGCTTTTGGCTCTTTCCAGCAAAGGCACATGCCTTCCTGTTCTCCCAGCTCAGCTTCAATCATTCCTCTTGGCCTATATCAGAGGAGCTTCGAGGACTGTTCAAGCATCCTTTCTCATCCTTTTCTCAGAGAAAATAGGAGCACCATTTCTCATCAGAAGATATCAAACACTGAAAACACTATCTAGAATAATTAGAGAGATGCCTGCGAGCACCATAATCTCTGCTTTCATTTCTAATCGGCAATAGCCGTCACCTGTTGTAAGTTACAATTTCAAAGTTTTAATAAAACTTATTTTCATCATCTATCTGCATCATTAATTTTAATTCATTAATTTCATTATGCAAATTATGTTTCATTTCTGCTTGATCTTCACCATGGTTTTTAACCTCAGAATTTTATCATTAATTATCTGTTCTGCTTCCGCACCAGCAATAGCTAAGCCTTTCGGTAAGGAAAGCTGCCATGTGGTATCAGAGCCACTCGGTAGTCATTGAGTTATTCTCTTCAGTTTACAAATCTAGTACTTGTTCTTATATTCATTTTCCAGAAAGCTTGTAGGCTAACTCCTTGTGTGAATTTTCTGTGTCCCCGATCCAAACAGTAAGGCGCGTTGTCCAAACAGTAAGTCCCGAGGTAGAGGCATGAGCGGAGTGCATGAGCGGGAAGGGATATAGCTAATAAGCATTAGAGGTTTGCTTTATAAGTTTTCTGTATTGTGTTTGTTTGAATTTGTGCTTTATGAGTAAATTGTTTAGAAGTAATTCCATGGCTAGCAGTAGCTCTCATATGCATCTAGACAGCATACCTGACATAGTTAATGAAGAACAGAAATTTGATTTTCAAACAGACAGTAGTCTAGGTTTTGGTGATTGGAACATTCCAAAAATTTCTTCAAAAAATATTTATAAAAAGAAATGGGCAGTAGCCTCTTTTAGGTCAGAACATCATGTTAAGACTGTAGAACAAACATATGCTCTTAGCAAAGATCGTGAAGAGTGTCAACTCTTCTCACCGCATCAAATTAGGAAACATAGAAAAGATGGTCATAACTTCATGCATATAGGGTTAGTCCAGGTAGCAGTCAAACCCTTAACCCGAAGAGGTTTAAATACCTCCATGCTCTTGTGTCTTCGTGATGCAAGATTTCTGAATTTCAAGGATAGCATTCTTGGGATGGTTGAATCCAGCCTTTCCAATGGACCTATCCATTTCGACTGTTATACAGACCTTACGTTAAGTCTTTCAGATCCTCACATCTTGAAAGCACTCACACTCAATACTCAGACTTCAGGATATCATGTCCTTGAAGGAACACAGCCTTTGGCACTCATCTACCGTATCAATTACAAAGTAACTGGTACAAATATGAACTTTCAGGCTCTTTCCAAGAGTCCAAAGGATCATACCATTCTTATTCAATCTTCATTAGAAAACGCAAACATTAGTGTTCCCAGAACCATTAGGTGGTCAGATATCAGTCTCCCAGCAGAATGGTATTTGATTAACGATAGCAAACCAGTTAGTATCCAAAACGATCTGGTTAACCTTGACAACATCGAACAATACTTCGATGGCACAGTTAAAATAAATGTCAGTAGACCAATTAAGAAACCCATAGTTTCCACTCCTTCAATCTCAGGAAGACATTCTTTTTCTGGATCCATGTCATCCGATAGACAGGGTCAGGACAAAGAATTCATTGCTTCCTTAGCCAATAGGAAACTAAAGTCCGTAGACACTAGTTCTTCTGTCACCCAGCAAGAGTTAGTAGACGACCTTATCCAGCTTAAGCTCCAGTCCCTAGAGACCAAAGCTCAGGTTACCAACCCAGTCTACCAACCCGACTCCTCTAAGGCAGAAGATCCAACATCCCCAACAGAGTCTGACTTTGACGCTGGTCAAGTCAATGCTCAGTTGTTAGTATTGAACAAACCATTCAAACCTAATAACAAAAGACTCAATAGAGACATCGAAGCTGAAGAAAATGTTCCTCGCAGGAACAGATTCAGAAGCAAATATACTCAAGAGGAAAAGCTTAAAATTTACCATAAATGGAAAGCTTTCATGCAAACTCACAGACTTGAAGTATTTTTCTTCGACTATGTTGAAAAATACTACGAGCCTGAACAACAACAATTAGAGGTAGTAACCAAACAAAACTGGCTTAAAGAAGACAAGACAATTGTCTCCTCAAGCCATCCTCCCCAAGAAAAGATCCTAATCACCACAGCCAATACGCAAATACCAGCCACTCCCTTTAAGATCCCAAAAGACGATGCTAGTGTCAAACCTGTCATAGAACAGAACAACTACACTAACCAGAGTCTCCACACCATAGGCAAACAGTTGGACAAAATCGAAACCAAAATCGATCGGATGTCCTCACCCAAGCCTACCCCAAATGAAAAACCTTTGGTTACCTTCCAGGAGTCTCCCTCACTTCAAGTGGCTTCCACATCCCAAAAAATAGATCAAATGCTCGCTGAGCTAAAATCAGAAAAATGAGTTCACGTGATTAATCACGATAAAGAACTCGACTCATCTCAATCCTCTTCAGAACAAGATTCAGAAGATGAGAGTGCTAATTCTATCCACAAGATGGAAGAAGCCTTTCAGAGTCTTAAACTTAAGAGAATTAACAAGGGAATAAATCCCACTTCTCTCACGAAAAACTGGTATCCCAGACCAACTCCTCCTGACCTCCAGTTTGAGGAAAGGAATTTCCAAAACCAATTCTCGGTATCCTCTGATAAACTCTATGAATGGAATATAGATGGTTTATCAGAACAAGAGTTATTAAACAAACTCCAACACATCTCTATGGTTGCTAATAGCTACATTACCAACCATAATCTTACGCAAACCCAAGTTGTTGACCTTTTGGTCACTGGCTTTACGGGAATGCTTCATTCCTGATGGGAAAAGCATCTCACCGAACTTTTTCGAAATGAAATCCGCAATGCGGTCAAGAAAGATGAGGAAGGAATTCCTCTCTTTAACGAACAAATAGGACAGGGAATCCCTGATGCAGTCAACACTCTTCTCTTCACAATCATAGAACACTTCATAGGTACTCCATCCAACGTTACCACTAGGATTCACGACCAACTAAGTAATTTAAGGTGTCCAACCTTAAGTGACTTTAGATGGTACAAGGATGTTTTCCTTTCACGAGTCATGCTCAGAGAAGATAGTAACCAGCCATTTTGGAAAGAAAAATTCATAAATGGCTTACCCAATCTTTTTGCCCATAAGATTAGAACGACGTTAGTAAACGACGATGGTATTATACCATATCATACTCTTACTTATGGTAATATTATTAATATTATCCAAAAGGAAGGGTTGAAGATGTGCATTGATATGAAAATATCAAGGCAGGTCAACAAAGACAAGGCCATAGCTAAATACGAACTAGGAACGTTCTGTGAACAATACGGTCTTCCTCCAGTAGCACCTTCCAATAGGAAAAAGCCCCATAGGTCGGATAAGTTTGCTAAGTATCCAACCAGGTACTCCAGTAGGAAACCCCACAAACATAGGAAACCTCAGTTTCAACCCGATTCGTTTTACGAAAAACCAAAATCCAAATGGAAAAAGGGAAAGAGGAAATCCTCTGGAAAATTCCATTCGAAAGACAATAGTCAAAAAGGAAAATGCTACAAGTGTGGCAAATTCGGACACTATGCTAATAAGTGCAGAGTCAAAAAGACTATCAATCAATTGAAGATTTCTGACGAAGAGAAACTTCATCTCATCCAAGTTCTGGAACTTAGAGACACAGACCATAGTCAATTAGAAGATGATCTGCAGTCTTCTTCTTCTGACTCCAACTCTTCTTCCAATCTTTCTTCACCTGACATCAAGCTAGGTTGTACTGATGCTTGTTGTAAAAAAATTTCAGTACTTACTAAGCAAGAAGAGCAAGAAAATCTTCTTCTCGAGTTAATCTCCAAGGTCGATGACCCTGAACTCAAAACCGTCTATCTCAAGAAACTTAAGCAATTAGTTTCTTCAGATAATACCGGCCCTAGCCAACCTCACTCAACTCAAAAAATCTCTCTTAGCACAACCGTAGAACGGTTTAACAAGTCTAAGAAAGAAATTACCATTCAGGATCTTCATAGAGAAGTCAACAAAGTCAAAGACGAAATTAGGTTTCTAAAATCAGAAAACCTAGAAATTCGTACACAACTTAGTAAAGTCCAAAAACAGGCTTTAGCCAATCACGATGAAGATCAGGGTAGTTCTTCTTCATCAGATCATCACTCAGGATCCCCATCCTCATCTAGGACTCCTTCCCAACAAAATCTAGTTCTAAGTCTTCTAGACAAAATCAGAATTAGAAAATGGTATTCCGTCATGACGATAATAATCGATGATTTTCAACTTAAAGCAATTGCTTGATAGATTCAGGAGCAGACTTGAATTGTATTCAAGAAGGGTTAATTCCTACTAAGTATTATCATAAATCCAATGAAGTGCTTAGTGCTGCAAATCAATCTCCAATGCAATTAAAATTTGAAATTCCCAAAGCACATGTCTGTCAAGATAATGTGTGTTTCAAAACACCATTCGTTCTCATCAAAAACATCTCAGATCCAGTCATATTAGGATTACCTTTCCTAGCACTCATCTATCCTTTTAAGGTATATATATATATATATATATATATATATATATATATATATATATATATATATATATATATATATATTACAGTAATGTTAAAGAGACTAAATTTACAAAATAAATAATGTGTCACTAATAAGAATACACACTTTGATTAACGCTTAAGTTATAATCTAATTATCAACTTTCGTGTAATTTAATTTTCAAAATTTTATCCACCAATTTAATCTCCCTTGCATAACCTATATTTTATTTCATCGAATAGAAAGGTGGACACCCGATGGCCGATCAAACAAAAACAAATTATATTCTGCATACACCAACGTTTTTTTTTTTTAATCTTTGTTAACCGTGATTTCCTATTTAAATAATAACCACACAAATGTTAAATTAGTATATAAGTTATATATAGTCCAGAAAATATATATATATATATATATATATATATATAGAAGAAATAAGTCATCAAATCGAATTCAAATTTGAGGTTCTGTGTGTTTGACATTTTTGTTTGGAGATGCCTTCCAAGACACTCCGAGACAAACCACTTGGTTATAAAGCAATCTCCTCTCGCTCTCCCTTCAACCACATAAATAAAGAAAGAAAGGGAGGAGGATTATAACTGAAGTGGAGAAGATGCAGCTAAAAGTTCTGGATTACATTTTGGTACCAGCAGGCCTCCTACTGATGGTGACTTACCATCTATGGCTTCTATGTCGAATCGTTAAGCAACCCAATAAGACCGTCATCGGCATCAACTCCATCAATCGCCGCTTCTGGGTCCAAGCCATGATGGAGGTAAGTCAAACCCAACAACCGAAATGTTTATTTTCTTTATCATCATCGAAAAGACTACTTTTAAAAAGTTTCATTCAATTTGTAGACTGATTAGTCATCTATGTGAATCAAACAAGTTGACCTTTTTGAATTCATGAAGATACTAGTTACCATAACCCTCGTTACTGATAAGTATACATGTATATGGATGGCTAAACGATACGATGATAAAGAGAATAAGTAATTCAGATTATGACGGTTTGATGGTGAAATGATGTCATGTATTCATATAGAGAAAAGTGACTCTCTACATGTAAGGATTATCCTTTTGCATGTATCATTAATCCTAGAAACGTCTACAAAACCAACATACATGATAAAGATTGTAAAATTCACTGACCAATTTTGGATCTGTACGTGCATGAAATTCAGGATGCTCCAAAGAATGGTGTTCTTTCGGTTCAGACGCTTCGAAACAACATAATGGCATCGACCGTTTTGGCCTCGACAGCGATCACGCTCTGCTCTCTCATTGCCCTTTTGATGACCAGCCGCACAAGGGGCGCATTTTTCGTCTTCGGAAACCGAACCGAGTTTGCGTTTTCGATCAAGTTCTTCGCCATTTTAGTGTGTTTCTTGGTGGCATTCCTCTTCAACGTGCAGTCCATAAGGTACTACAGCCATGCCAGCATGCTCATCAACGCGCCGTTCAAGAAGATGATGTCGCCGCCGCACCACAAGCAGCAGTACCTCACGCAAGAGTACGTTGCCACCACCGTGAACCGAGGCGGCTATTTTTGGTCCTTGGGGCTTCGAGCATTCTACTTCTCGTTCCCTCTGTTTCTGTGGCTTTTCGGGCCGATTCCGATGTTCTTGTCGTGCATTGTTTTGGTGATCATGCTGTATTTTCTGGATTTCACCTTTCAGTTTAATTGGGTTGCTGGGGTTGCTGCTGGGGATGATGACCCCTTTCTCATTAAGGATGATGAGGAGCAAGGCTTGTCCAATGCACCGGGGATGATACACTGTGACGGTATCTCAAGTGCAGCGTGTGAGAAACCGCGTCACAGTGCGTAATTGATTTGAAATACTGTCACTCGATGGATCAGCAATTTAGTTTGTCGAGAATATAGTAGTATACAAAACTAAGGAGCGGTTCAGATTCAATACAAGTTGAATCCAACTGCAGTTAAATAAGTTGATGTAACATAGCATTATATATTTGGAATTTTCTATGCAATACACACGTATGATATGACATAGAGACAGTTAAGGAAGTCCACGCAGGTATCATAAAAACCAATTGAAAATTCCATTGGCCAGAGACTCAACGGTTAAGGTTTCCCGTTGCATAATATTAAAAAATCCCAGATATTATTGACCTTGAAATATCGTAGTCACTCTAAAAAAAGAATCAGAAATCTTTTGAGGAAATGTAAGAATTTGTGGATGTTTAAAATACACTATAAAATTCCTCTAATTTCCTCTAATTCCTCAACTTTTCCAAATTCTTTATATTCTAACTCTAATTTAATATACCTGAAATGTTATAAACTTTTTTAAAATTCTAATTGAATAAACCCGAATTTCTAAAGATTTTAATAAACTATCTTAAAATTCTGATTGAATACAAATTGAATTTAAGAGAATCACTTAAAATCCTGATTGAATATAAATTCATTAAAAGAATTAAAATTCTTCAAAATTCCAACTGAATACACCCCCTACATGGAAGTTCCTCAGAAAACAAATCGAAAGGTTCAATCTTCTCTTTGTTTAAAAATGGAAGAGCAAAAACGAAGCTAAAGCTAATACTTGGGCAACTGCTTTCTTGCAAATCGCGGGGCACGTGATAAGAAGCAAACTAAGTCAACAATATTTAAACGTACAGTGCACTACTCTCTCTCCACGGATTATTTGACACCTCACAGTCTAACATCATGTACTTACGAAGATAAGCAACCGAGGCAGTTGCATCTCATATTACTGAGGATGTTTATTTACATTATCCGTCATTGGTTGAAGGTTGAAACCCTAATAAAGTGTATTATGCATCTCCCACCTTCAATGTGTCTGGTATCTTCAAGATGTCAGCATTTTAATTGGCATGCTTGGTTCAAGCTTGAGCTGTACCTACCAGCTTACTATTAAGTTTGATCATCGGATCTGCAGATGGTATTCAACGTAACGGTATCTGACATTAGAGATGGCAGAAATAAGAGTTGCTATGGAAACAAAGGCATACTTAAAATGCGTTCTAAACAATGCGGAGTATGCTTACTCATTAGTGTGCAACTGTGCGACCAAAAGTCCTTTCTGTTCACGTCGTAGACGGCATTCACATGCATGTATTCTTGTCAGTCACGCCTTAATGTCGCCTAGTTTCAGTTTCAGCTTCATGTTTCCGGCTTGAACCACTATTTCCTCTTTAGACGGATCCACTCTCAAAACTGCAGCTTTCTTTCCAAGGGAAGAAACAAACACCATATTGCCAACCTTGGGAAGCTCGAATTTAACTGAAATATAAGTGAAAAACTACTACTTAGAAAATGGTAAAACACATTCTTGGTTGGAAAAACTCGACCCGTGAAGAGATATGACAGTCAATACTAAATAGGTCTTGGAAGTTCTAATTGGTTTATGAATACCTGATGGCGATAAAGAGGACGCAATCCCACTTTCCGTTGAATGTCCATCATCTATTCTTGTGCGTTGACTGTTAGTTTCCAATTTATGCTGGCTCGTATGCGTTAAAGTAGGTTGCAGAGATTGAATTGCAGATGCACGGTGTGTTCGAACTTTTTTCTGAAGGATAGAACGGGCCATTGCAGCAGCCTCAGATATTTCTCGTACCTTCCTAAATCTTTGATCACTACTATGTTCCATAATCTTCCTTTTGGCAACCAACAGTTTCTCATACGACTCTCTTGAGAGCCTACAAGTACAAAAATGAACAGATTATTCACCGTCTGTAACCTTAGATTCATCTACGCATCATGACTTAGCTTTTATGTTATTTTCTCTTTCTAACATTTGTTCCCTGTCCAAGACTGTAACATTAAGTTTATATCAGTATTATCTAAACTGGGCAGAAAAATCTCACATCAGATGATGTTGTCCTTCATATAAAAGCTCTTGAAAATCCTGCTTTAACCGTTCCATATCAACTATCACCTGCATTGGAATTTGGAATGAACAGATTCATTTAATGCATGACATGAAGAAAACGAGAGATTTCGAACAAAACTTGAAAAAAGCTATGCATGTTACCTCATCTATTCCTGCACTAGCTGCACCATATAGTTCACGGGCATTATCTACAACTTTACCAGGTAGTCCTAACCTTTCAGCTATATTGATTGCATTTGAACGCCCTGCGGAATAGATCGTAATCCTTCAGTCATTATGCAGATGGGAACACCACACGACTACTAGTAAATTACATAGTATGGCTCTTCCTTTCTTCTGTCACCAGGATAACGGATTTAAAAAGAAAAATCAGAACAAAAGCTAAATTTGTTTGTCATAATGGAGACCTGGTACTCCCCAGAGAATCCTGTACGTTGGCTTTAACTTCACTTCATCAAACTCCATACATGCATTTTCAAAGGCCTCATTGCTGTCAAAGAAACAATCTCGTCAACCCTCAACAAAGACTTTATAGCAGCGCACATATTATATAGGCTCATATAGATTTCAAGTTGCAAGATGGGGCAAATTTTGCTTCAATCAACCACATGCAGAACAAACTTAGACCATAAGTCTGACAAACATTTTTTTTTCCACTAAAAACTGGATGTGTTAAATAGTTGAACTGTCATTAGCAATGCAATATTTGCATCTTTAACTTGTATATCATATACCTGTATTTCAGGGTTTTGAGTTCACCATGATGTGTTGTAGCAATTGTCAACAAAGCACCAGTTTCAGCAAAAGATTCCAGAAGAGACATCCCCAGTGCTGCTCCTTCAAGAGGATTTGTTCCTGCACCAACCTAACAAACGCAAAAGGAGTTGTGAATACCTGTATTCATTTTTATTTCCTTTTTTTTTTCACATTTTTTTTTCATTTAAAAAACAGTCAATTTAACCAGACCTCATCTAGTAGCACAAGTGAACGACTTGTTGACTGTGATTGGATGTCCTGCAAGAATCATAAACATATAGTCAAGAATTTTCACCGAAACTCCTGTAGTAAATGTCTCAATCAAGTTTTTATCTATTCTACCTTCGTTGTTGATCATGTTTACCATATGGAAGCTTTACTAAAGACAAGGTAGAAAAACTTACGGAAAGAACTTTTTTCTTACGCTTATATGTTTTAAGTGGCTGGAAAAGGTGGAAAGCGATTGGGTCAGGGATTGTTCATCACCAATGTCAGCAAAAACTGAATCAAACCAGGGGATTTGTACTGATTCGGAACATAAAACATAAAGACCTGCAATGTGTAAAAAAGGGGGTTACAAGTGTTGAAAGTTGCATTTGTGACAATTTTATGTTTCTAAATACTTTCTACCCGCTTGGAGAGCAATCTGTTTTCATTTCATAAACCTATTCATCCGAAGTGTCTGTGGACTGGATATTAACAATCTCAGATTGATAAGAGAAAGTATAACAATTAACAATTACAGTATCTGTATAATAGTGAGACTACTAGTAAAACTTAAAGGAATGACAAAGAATTAAGATATGTTAGATAAACCTGATTTTGCCATCATAGCTGCCAATCCTACAGTCTTTAGGCAAATGGTTTTACCCCCAGTATTAGGGCCAGTGATAACCAAAACTCGAGTTTTTTTAGCTATGAAAAAATCAACTGGAATTGGTCGAGCTTGTTCCAGTTCTTTAGCCTGGCAAACAGAGGTAAAACATTCTTAACAACAAAATATCTATTTAATAAATATAGAGTGTCTGCACACTAAGAGATAAGAATTTCCTGCCAGCTGTATTATGAATAATCACCCTATTAAATTAGAGATTACCTTCAATTCTAAGGATGAAATATCGGTATCTTTTCCTGCTTTCTGTGTTACATTCTCTCCTTGTACTTTTCTTTTGATTTCCTAGTAACAGAACAAAATGTTTATAACATACTTGTCAAGAAGTAAACTACTGAATGTTGAAAAGTGGCAATCACCCCAATGCAAGTCCTATTGATCGCCACTCTATTAAAAGAATACAGTAAAAATAAAGTTGAGTTTAATTCATATAACAAATGGGCACCAGATTACAGCTATGAGTCATCACATAAGTACCATAGTGGCATTCTTTAACTCCTTCCTAGCCTTCTGTAAATTTTCTCTATGTTGGTGAAGTAATAGAGGATGATAAGCTTTCGGCAGATACAACACCCACTCACTCTTTGAGGGATCAGATGCTTGTTGATGTTTGTTCCCTGATAAGTTGGTCAAAGTGGAAGGGCCATGCCCTCCTGGTAGAAATATTTTCGGATATGTTCCCCCAAATGATAGACCATAAGTTGCTCGGGCATGGACCTAAAAATTAACAGCCCAAACAACTAATGAATTTCCAACCAAAATAAGAGAAAAAGTAACAGCCGTAATGGCATTTAGAAAAAAATTCCCTCAAAATATGATCATGCAGTTGGAATGTGCTTCAAACTTGAATAATGATTCTGAATTTTGTGAAGACTGCTTTTGAGGCATTCAAATTTTAAGGTATGAAAGTTTTTTCTTTTATCATTCCCTTTGTTTCTTTAGAAGTTAGTTGATCCCATTCAAGAATAAAATGAAAGAGAGAACGAGCCAAAAGAAGATATCATTAAATGGTGGCAGCAACCGACCACATCCAATTGGATTATACTGTTGGATAGTTGTTCAATGTTATCAAGATCCATTTGCATCTGTACAGAAAACAACAAGAAGATAAACGTAAAAAAGGGGAAAATATTATATAGCCAGAAAAAGAATAGTTATAACACGTAAAGCCAGAAACCTTTTCTGTTAACATTGAGAGAACTTCTGCCTCAGCTTCTGAAACCAGTACCCTTGTTCGTTGCAACTCATCATTTAGAGGGATAGCAGATAATGGCTCGACAATGCTTCCTATGCCTGAACGACTATAACATTATATCACTTTCAGGACTGAATCAATCAACATCTGAGAGAGTACTACAAAATATGATCAAGACTGTAAAACAATAAATAAAGTGTTGTTTGAATGCTCAGAGTTGATAAAAGTTATACAACAAACTTTACAGACCTGGGCAACAGCAGACCCTTGAAATTTTTCAATTCGTTAGCACTCGATTTTATGCACCATCTGCCATCAACGTTACTCACTTCCTGAGCCAATTACAGTATAGTAATTAGAAAAATAATCTTGTAGATGTTACCATATACATCCCTGAACTTGAGCTTCTTACCAGGGAGGGCGTTTCACTCTTGTCATTCCTAATTAGGCTGTCCATTAACTGATTAATCTGAACAGAAACAATAACCTCAAGACCAAGAAATTCATCGTCTTCTCAAATGTCCATGGGCGATGATAAAGAAAACATAAGAACTTACCTTTCCCTCAAGCATCCGAACTTGACTGCGTAATCGTTTCAGATTAGGACTCTAAAACAAGGAACAAAAGTTTCGAATGAGGCAAGAATGGGGAAAAAACACCATAAATACAAAGTAACACAGGTAGTAACGAACCGCAGAGTCTTTAACACTGCCATCTTCATCTATAACTTGCTGTATCAGCTTAACTAGTGACCGATTAACTTCGAATTCCATTATCTGTGCAAGCAGTTAAAAGTAGATACATATAAATTCATCGAAATGTATGTTAACAATCGGTGCTACTTTATTCGAAATCTCAATGTTGTAAAATTTACCACTTCCGAAAGCGGCATAAAACGTGTGTACCAATCTGCATCTTCCTTGATAGCAGCTTTAAGATTACTCCGCAAATTCTCCGCGTACTGCAGCATCGCCACCACAGCTAGCGCTTCGTCTCCGTCCAGTGGCGAACTCCTCCGAACATGTTGTATGGCAGATTGCACCTAAAATTCAGTGAGAAGCGGGCAAAGTCATCAAATTTTCAGGAAATGGATGGCAGGAGGCATGGAAATTTGGAAGATTGCGTACCAAAACGACATTGACGCCGGTGAAATCCAAAGAGCAACCGCCGTGCTTGCGCATTTCGACGGCGGCGTTGGTTTCGTCCAAAAGCCTGAGGCTTTCTTCGTACGTCTGACTCAAAGACCAAAGCTGTGCCTTGGTGGCTTCGCGGCCTAACGAAGTACGCGCGAAGGAGGCGACGGAGTCGCAGAGCTTGTCCCATTCCAAAACCCTAAGACTGTCGTAGTGCGCCTGCGATGTTGTGGCGGACTGGTAATTTAGGGAGGAGATTGAGGCGGCGCGTTTGGCTTTGAGGAAATTACTGGAGCGGTGGCCGAGATTGGTGAAGGTGAGGAAGACGATGGGGTTGGAGATTCCAAACGGAGCGCAAGAAAATAACATTTCTGGGAGCTCTGTGTGGCGGTGGCGGAGCGTTTGGCTGCCAACGGCTACAAGTGGCGGGACTGGTTTCTCAGAGCTCACTGGATGACCAGACAAGGCAGCGTGTGGCGTTGGGCGACTACCCGTCTTATGGGTTGTGGGCCGGGTGGCCCGCATCCGGAAGTCCAAAAACAATTTTGGCATGTAATGGGCTCAAATTAATTAGAGATTTGTTGACCATTTGGCCCAATTCAATGTCAAACGTTATAATTTCATACAAATAATCAAGAAAAAAAGCAAGACTATTAAAAAAATGGAAAAAAAAAACTAGCCATTAATTCGATGTTATAGGAGCCGTTAGATTTAATCAAACGGTACATGTTCATTTTAACTTTAAAAAGCCAGGTCTTATCTATTTTCCAACAATCCCTTTCTGATGAATCAAACCGTAAGCACAAAAGCCTATCGGTATGATTGTATCCTCCACTACTACTCAATAGGTACATTTTTGTTCACCACCCTCTAGTGGTGATAATGTTCATCGTCTTACTTATCACCGTTAGATGAATTTAAATTTTGAGATTTGTAACTATTCACTACACAGATCTCGAAATTTAAACCTATCTAACCGTAACAAATAGAGTGGTGAGTATCACCATCACTGAAGGGTGGTGAACGAAAATAATCTCATTACTCAATGATGTGAGAGAGGCCTTTACCGTATCAAATATAAACCTAATCAAGAAAAAAAAAATTAAAGATACAAAAGATCACGACTTTCTTGCACAACACGCATGTTCTTTGTTTGTCTGTGCGTCTGGGTCATATCAATTGATCAGGTTAAATGGTCTCTGCATTGCAAGAAGATTAAAAAGATTGAAGCTTGCTTGACCTCCAAGAAACCAGCAAAATCATCATCAACTAATGGTCGTTGTTGTCGATTCAGAACAGCCCGAAAAGAACCGCGAAGCCGAGGACGATCAGCCAAACAATGTGAACCAGAAGCAGCGCCTGAGCAGAGAGAGGGGCAGACCCCCCGTTGCCCACTTCACAAAACCCTAATTTTCCCACTTCGACACCCGCACATTGCGCCTCTTGGCACCCACACCAGTAGGTCACCCCGTCCACCCCACACACCGGGTCCGGTCTAAAGCAGCTTACCGGACACATGGGGCGGGACAAGGGCGACTCCATTTGTGCACTGCATCGATCCGCGGACGTGGCATCTGATGGCAACCGGAGACTAATCATCGTAGATGATTCGTGGTCGGATCGAACTGTAGTGAAGGAACAGAAGACAATGATCGGAAAGAGGCTCAGGAGGATGAGAGGCACTGGCACCGATTTTGCGAAATGGGCTTCCATCGGATTTATGAAATTATTTCACTCAATTTACCATGCAAAGGCGAGCTTTTTCATTTTCCTTCGAAATCAGGAATAAAAGCGGATGGATTTCGAAAGAAAAGCTCGCCTTTGTATTTTGCAAAACCTTAAGAAATTTGAGCAGGAGAAATCATTTAAAATCAAATTAAATTAATCTCAGCTCCCCAAAAATCCTTGTTGATCTTCTTCTTGTTCCCTGAACCTTCCCCAAATTTGAGAGATTTGATTCTCCAAACCAGGTCAGGTTAGGTTTAAGGACTTAGAAATTATGAAGTTGGCGAATCTGAGTTTACCATGGGAATGTTTGATCCCTTTTGACTACTTACTCAATATATCCCCTTGAATTTCTGTATAATTAGGGAGAGGATTAGCTTAATTAACGTCCAGTTCATCCCTAATTTTTCGGTGTTTAACGAAGGGAACAGAGATCGGACGCGTATGTGCCTATTTTTAGTTTGATTTGCGCATCTACGGTGTCGTTCTTGCGGCTGATAGATTTGGACAGTGAACGCTGATGTCGGCCGGATTTTTGAGACGGCCATTGTTCCCGCTTCTTTTTTCGTCCCCAGCGGCGTTGAATTCATTACAACTATTACGCGTATTGATTGTGGATTTTGGCGCGTACGCCATTTCTTATACCAAATATACCTTTTCATTTTCCAAAATCCCCAAGGAAATGCCACATAAATATATCGTTGTATTAAACAACAGAAAATGCTATTCATATAGCCATTTTACCTCTCAATTACTCTTGTTAATTTTTTTATTGCTGGTCTTCTTCAATTCATTTGACCGGACGACCGAAAATTGAGAGAGAAGTGTGAGAAGGAAAAATGAGTGTGCGGATATCACTACCCTAAAAAAACTTCCACCGTGTATTATTAATACTAGCAAAGTTTTTTTGGTCAAACTTTTAGTGCTGACATTGAATTTGTTTATTTATGAGCTAGGTCAGTTAATTTTTTAGTAGTGAGTTAAATAGTTAGTTGTTAGGGGAGGGGAGTTAGTGGGATCGTACACGCACCAAAATATACAAAGGCATTATTTTCCACCACTATGGTAAAGCATCGTCTACTGAGCTAGGTCAATTAATTATATAGGTGTAATCCCTCTAATTGCACTCAAGCTCAAATTACTTATGTCGTTTCTCTGTAAAAACAAAGGAGACCAAACCTTCCGCACCCAAAATAGGTGTGGTCTCTCTATGGCCCTAATAACTGACTGACACGTATTTATGATCTTTAACTATTCTTAATTTTTTGTCATAAATTTATTTATATCGAACAATCATTGAGGTCGTAGAGAAGCCACACTTATTTTAGGTGCAAAAGATTTAATACAAAACGAAGGCTTTTAAAACAAAAGACTTAGCATCTCCCATTATTGATGTAAAACATTTTACCTCCCAATCGTTAAGTAACTGTTACACGAGCAATAATATTTGGAGGTGTTGCTCTAAATTTTGGGAACAAGAGGCACGTGGCGAAGGGGACAGCCGCACAAAATTTGAAAACGACCAACTGTAATAACGAACTGGAAGACCACCTCCTCTAATTTCCCAGCAAGAAAATCGGAGGAGAAACAGAAGTAGAGTTGTCGGGTTTGAAAATGTAGGTAATTGCCAGGCTGACGACCAACAATTTGTCCTAAACATAAGACTCTTGTTCCACTATATGAACCGATTCTGTCCTAAATCATTTTCCCTCAGCCTCAAACACCGCCCCTCCTCTCCTTTGATAAATACCTAACATCCCGGACCCCGACGTCCAACTCCAAAACTCGCTCACTAGTCCCATCAACCGAATCAAATCATGGGAGGCTGTGCGAGCAAGCCAAAGGAGTTCGACACCCCTCGCCCAGAGACCCTCCCTAGCGAGACCACCAGCCCCAAGAAGGCTGATGGCCCTCAGGAGGGCGAGGCCACTACTACAACCACTACCACCACTACCACCGAGGCTGCGAAGCAAGAGGAGACCACCACTGAAGCACCCTTGGTAGACCTCTCAAAGCCAAAGGAGGAGGAGGCTGAGGCTGCGGCCGCACCTGCTGTTGTCCCTGCCGTTGCGGCCGAGGCTGAGGCGGTAGCAACGGAAAAGCCAAAAGAGGAAGTGGTTGATCAAGCCGAAGTTGTTGCCAAGCAACTGGCGGAGATTAATCTCGTTGAGGCTGTGAAGGTGACCAAGGGGAAAGAGCTAGTGGAGGAGCCTGCACCGAAGGCGAAGGAAGAGGAGCCAGCGGTGGAGATCAAAACAAAGGCCACGGAGGAGGATGTAGCAAAGGCAACAGCTCCGGCCGCGGCAGAGGACAAGGCTAAGGATGCACCTCTTGTTACTGTTTGATCGCATTGCATGCGCTTCCAATTCAGCTTTATATTAATTAATGTATCCCAAAAAACAAGAACCCTTAAGCCATGAAGTTTATATGTATATGCCAGAATTATATATTAAGTAGTGAAAATTCTATATTTTAATTGATTTATATGTATATGCCAGAATTATATATTAATCGTGTATGTTTTAAAAATAAAATTCGTCACAAAAAATGTTAATTAGGTCCGTCATTTCCTTCCGGCAGATCAATCAAAATTTGTGTTACATATCCTGTTGTGTTACAAACTTTACATGGAAAAAGAAAAGAAAGGAAGACGTCAATATTCATCCTCTGTTGATATTAAAAACTATTTTAGTAAAAAAAAAAGACGTTAATTTTCATTCTCTGGTGATATTTCAAACTATTTTTGTCGGATTCAAACTTGAGTGCAAGGGGGCAACTGACCTACTCCAAATCCAATATTCATTCTCTTAGGGGCCGTTTGAAAGCCGGAGATCATTGAATTTTTAAGCATGAAAGAATCAGGCATGAAACTAATAGACAAATCATGATCAAGAACTAATCATTCCAAAATTAAAGGAAATTTTATCAAAACATGAACTTCGATAAATCTGAAAAACACTTGACAATTTGAACATGATACATCAATTACACTAGCATTTTCACTACACTGAAGCGTGAAGATTTGATCGTGTGAACGTAATTAAGACAAATATTCGGATGGATTATGGCAAATTCGATATGCTAATTAAGCTGACGACCATCATGATCACTTTTCTGACGCTGCAGGCTCAGCAACCTTCTCTTTTGTAAATTCCTCCACATCAGTCTTGCTTTCATCCTTCACAGCCAGCAATATCAGAACCACCAGCAACGGATAGCTCACGGTGTTGAGCGCGAAATTTGTAACCAATTGGGCGAGGAAAGATGCCTTGCGCGTGTCGACTTGCCAAGCAACTGCTGCCCCTGCACTCTGTATTCCCTTGTAGAATCCAACGTACCTGTAAAATACATGCACAAAACACGTATTTAGCACCACAGTTCAAGGCCAAGTCTCGTGCGCGGATTGGAGTATCTAGTCCAATCCAATCACGCGCGCGGAAAATGGCCTAAATGCACAAAGATCACTGAGATTGAAACTTGAGAACCGAGGCACGTTACCTGCTCAGAATTTCAGAGTCATTAGCCAAGGTTCCAATGACCCAGTAAATCATGCTCTGGAACATGGCATCAAGCAACCCGAAACTGAAATACAGCACGAATGGCCCTGCGAAAGCAGAGCCCGAGTCCTTAAAATCCAACTTCTCTGGCGGATCGCTGCGAGAGTAGTTGAGCTGGTTGACAAGTCCGCCGATCCAAATGGCAGTCCCGAGGACACCAACCACAGAAATGCCAGCGAAACCCCTCGTCCTCCTACTCTTGAAGCTGAAATCCATGATGTGTCCAATCGCGACGGACCCCAACATCTGCGCTCCCCAGTAGAACACATTGTTGAATCCTCTAGTCCTCAGATTAAACATAATCTGATTGACATTGTTGAATTGGTAGGTGTAGAAAAAATTGCTCGACCAAGCGGCCGGGATTATAAGAAGCATTTTCCAATTTGTAAACAGCTTGGCAATCTCAAAGGCCTCAGTTCTGACATTTGAGTACTGAATGTCCGTACATTTAGTCCCGTCGTCCCGGACAACTTTGCTGGGGGGCAGGATAGCGAGGGTCAAAAGAGTCCCGATGGACATGAAAATCATGAACCCGATGTAAGTTGCATCGTTGACGGAAGCCGCTTCGCTCCGGTTGTAGTTAAGAACGAAGGGGATTAGTCCTCCGATGACACCGCCCATGTTGAAAATGCTCCAGAAAAGCGAGATGTACGTCCCCCTTCGATTCGGGGTAGGGTATGAAGTCATGATGGCACCTTGACCGGCCCAGAGGAGGCCAGCGCCGATTCCGAGGATTGCTCCGGCAACAATGGCGAAAGCCTGGTGCTTGTGGTGGTTGTAGTAGAGGAATGAGCCGGCGTAGAGAACGTAGGTGGAGCAGGCGGAGAGGAGGGTGAGGCGGGGGCCGAGGATGTTATAGATGCCGCCGCCGAGGATGCCGAAGACGGCGAAGGTGGTGTAGAGGGCGGTGGAGGCGTTGTTGGAGGCGGTCGGATCGACCTGGCCCCCGCCGCCCATGCCGGAGAGGGCGTTGAACATGCCAGGGCAGCAGAAACAGACGAATCCAATCAGACTCACTTGGACAAAAGGCGAGTTGTACCTGAACTTCGACTGGGGCACCTCCGTCCCTCCAGATTCTTTCACTTCTTCAAAATCTAAACCCATCGAATCCCAGATGATAAATTTAACGACTTTCTGAAAATTTGATTATAAAGTTCCTCTCTTTCGGGAGCCAAACTGTTTTTTTTTGTTCGAGCGATATTCTAAACTAATCTAATTTATGAAAAGCGGGATTTGAGTGGAGAGTGGAAGGGTCTGAAATTACGGGCAAAGAGTGTGATGAACTGACAATACGTGGTTGTGATTTGTGAATAGCAGTTGGATTTATCTCGGGGATGAAATAGCCCAGGACTAATTTCAAGGCTCAAAACGGACAAATACTCTCGGATTGGACAAAGTGCATAGCAAATGACAATTTCTAGAGTCCAGGCTTTTTCTGGGTTTTCAGAATCCAGCGGGGTGTGAGAATGACGCTGGAGAAAGGTCGGATTATAAACCCATAATCCCAACGGGACGGGATATGAAACTGCATAAAGAAATAAAAATATTACTAAAATAATAAATTTTTTATAGGGTCAAGGAATCAGTCAGATTCAAATTTTCAACCACTTGTTAGATTATAGGTGGAAAGGAATCTTGTATTTTACTTCCCATGTTGGAATGACTATATTGTCCATGGAATCCTGCTTAGCTGCTAAAAAAGAGAGTAACAAGTGCTGTTAAAAAAGTCAATCACAAATAAATACGTATTTAAATAAATGAAATTAGAAATTATGATTGGATACTTGTTCATTTGTGATTGGGTTTCAACAGCATTTGCTGCTTTTCTTTCAGCAACAAAGCATACGGCTAATTCATGATACAAGAAAAAAGAGACAAAGTATGAAGAGCGAAAACAACTTAAATAGTGTGAGTGCTAAAGAAATAAAGACATTTGGGTAAAATATTACACATAATTCTATTTCATTAGTACATAACGCTACAGTAACAAATATATTGTTTCGTTGATACAAAACGTTGTTGTAACCAACTTAATTATTCTCATGTCTATAAATTATAACCCTTCTCTTTTTTTTTCCGTAACATCAAATGATCCAATAATTAATTAAACTTGGTTTTATGTCTAATTTGCAGGCCTAGATACTCGAGTAATTGTTAATTAAGAGCCCCTTCTCTCTTTTTTTTCGGTAACATCAAATGATCCAATAATTAATTAAACTTGGTTTTATGTCTAATTTGCAGGCCTAAATACTCGAGTAATTGTTAATTAAGATTGATGTTGTTGTTTTCAACTTGTTTGGCATACGTCACAAAAAAAGTCTTAGGTTTGGAGTGACTAAACCTTCAAAATCATGTGGCATCATTAGCTCATTAGACGGCCGACCGGCCGGCTGCAAATAAGTTCATTTCTCAAGCAACTTTCATATTCTTGTTCAGTGTTAAAGACCCATTTGCCCCTGCATTGTTGTATGTGAGCTCGTCTGAAGAGAAACTTACATACACCGATGAAGTTTATAAAAACTTCGTACTGTGTGATAGTTTGACTGACTTAGAACACTGGCACAATACCATTATTTGCATAAACTATATATATGCTGAGAATGCTCAGGTCATTGCAACAGTCTTCCAAGTTTGTCATGAAAGTTTTAACAAGACGTGATTGACTTGAATAATAACACAAGGCCGTAATTTCGTAAGCTTTTCGTCAAAACTTGTGGTGTACCATCCCTCGTTTCGGGCACGCTAAAATATCTCTCCTCCGCAATGATAGCGTTAGGGAAAGGATAAAGGGATGCCGTAATATTCAAGATGATAGGTTTTGGCTCGACACCATTTTCTATTGTAATTTTTGGAAGTAGATGAGATCGTAATAAGATGAAAACAAAACACTACGACCCTAATCTACAACAAGAGAAGACAAACACATCAAGTTTCAAGTTCAAATCTGGGGACCATGTATCCAAAAGTCAACATTTGGATTCCATAAATCAAACTGGAAACACAAAGGATTATGCTCCACGATTACGATGCTTCCTTACTAAACACGCTAAACAATATAACAAAAACCTAATAAGATGATCCGGGAGCAATGCTCGAGCCCTCTTGAGGCCCCTGGAGCGACACTTATACCTCCACCGAGGCCTCTCAAAAACTGCTCGAGCATTGCTCGAGTGGCTACTCTATTAAACTCTTTTAACATTCACCATGTAGGGGGCCTCAGGAAAACCTGAACCTTAAACATTCACCACTGGACTAGAAAAATTCCTTTATATGATTTGGCATCAGTCATTCTCATTGCAAACATTTGACACCCTCTTTGTTAATCACAGCTCATATTAAGTGGACACGTCCTACCTTTCGGCTAAAACAACAAAAAAGGCATCCTACGGTGAAAAATGTCTGGTGTGGAAGAGGCCAGTAACTGGTTGAATTGGCAAACGATTGAGAGAAGTCAAACTCTATGCTCCTTTCTTGCGGTTCTGAAGCGAAAATCCTGATTCCTTTGCATTATCTTGATTAGTTGTTTCCTCAATCATTCGAACACCATGATCAGATCCTTCTGAGGAAGCATCACTACTGTGCGTGCCTCCAGTTGATCCAAGGGTGGAAGGATTGTTAACCAAGCTTTTGTAGATACTTAAGGCTTGAGAGATCATGCCAGCAGGATTGTTTGACGCACTAGGAAGCAACACTGTTGTGCCCTGCAAAACCGTTCGCGAAAAAGAAGGCAAAATACTCTATCAATCAACTGAGCATTCATTAGACGCAGCATATGTGTTATCCAAAGTTGGACGGTTTGGTTTTCACCTGTTTAGCGATATTACCAAAGGCACCAACGTACTGCTCAGCAATTTTCAAAGCAGCTGCCTGCAAATCAGACCATAATATTAGTTTCTTTCCTCCACACATACAAAGCACACAAAAGGGAGTTTTATAAAAGCCGTGCACCACATGATCCTTGCTTATAAGGAATAACTCTTGGCTCTAGAAGATGCAACGCACATAGTATATATGGGGGACGGGCAAAATAACAGTATCTCAGAGTGAAAAAGAAGAAACAGTAACCAGTTAAAAGTCCATACAAGGAATAAACAAACAAACAAAGATAAAGATCCCAAAATCCCAATAACTAAGATAAAGAGCCCGCAGTGTAGAAATATTTTTTTCAAAATAATATTAAACCTATTTGACAAGATGCGGGAGGGGAAACCACATGATATTACATACTTATATGAAAATAACAGTGTAATCATTGTAGTGGCTGACAAGTGTGATGTGTCGGACTTGAAAACTATCTAGTAAACCTGAAGGGTTAGAAAGAACTGCAGAGATGGGAATGTGAATGTGTAATACATGGGAAAGTTAGTTGTTCTGTGATTGCTGCATGAAGATGTTGCAAATCTCTGAGGAAGAAAAATTATTTTTCCAATTATACACCTTTTATTAAACATTAACACTACTTGTAGCTGAAGGTGTAATTTGGAATCCCCGGCTTGAATATTCTATGCATTAATTGCTTCTTTTTTTTCATAAGAAAACAAGTCTGCCTAGTTCAAAAAAAGCACGATGAAGGGAATTGAAGAACTCACCTCTGCACCCCCACTTTCATTGAGAGACTTTGACACAAGGGAAATACCTCGAGATGTTGCATTTGCTTTAGCAAGAATGGATTGCGCTTCTCCTGTAAAAAGAGAATGGAGAATTCAATGGAAGTACGACTAAAGGACCACGAACATCAAATGTCCACAATATATTATTGCGCACTACTGGGACTAGATTATATCAGAACTTTATCTACCTTCTGCCGCCAAAATTATAGCACTCTTCTTTCCATCTGCGATGTTTATGTTGGCCTGCCTTTCTCCTGTGAAAGATTAAGCACATTAGTTTCTGCCAGTGCATATTCCTACTTTACAGAGTAACTGAAAATACTTCAGGTAAAGGAAGTCCACAAATTCAAAAAGAAATCCATCATCTGTTTACGATCCTAGGGACTAAGTCTAACTACAGCGTTTCACTTGCACCATGTATAACTGAAATATCAAACAGACGCGAAGGTCCGTACCCTCAGACTCAAGAATTTGAGCTCTCTTTTTTCGTTCTGCTTCTGCTTGCATCTCCATAGCTTCCCTCACCGCACGAGGAGGATTAATGTCCTCTACACAAGTATGAACAGTCAAACATTTAGAACATATTTTTGTAGAAAATAACAAATAGTATCAGACAAAACACTTGCAGAAGGGATGTATTACTTATTTCATAGCGGAGGCACTCCAACCCCCATGCTGATGCAGCCTTGTTGAGAATTGTCTGCAGAATGATGCCACTCATATTATTTCTTAACCTAAAATGTTAGCTTACAAGGAAAATGAAGTCATTAAGCTGCTGAAACAATCTTTAATAACAAGTCTAGACAATCTTAAAGCATGCCCCCCATCAGACATTTTCTTGTTACCAGAAAATTATCACATGAATATCATAAAAATACGGGACAAAACACTATTGTCAGAGACTCAAACCAAAATTATTAATTCAAACAAGAAGAACAATTCCTTCCAGAGTTTAATCGTTACAGTTATTTGGAGCAAAAAAGGAGATAAACATACCACTATCTCATCATTGAGGGATTCCCTTTCCTCAAATGTCTTGTCAAGAGTGATTTTCCCGATCGCAATGCGCATGGTAGTCTGTGCAAGCTGAATAGCTGCATTAATAGGATTGTCAACACCATAGGAGGCCAGCATAGGATCCACAATCTGCACCCACACAAGAAATAATCGAAACTAAGCTCTCAGTGACCCAGTAATGAAACACGGCACACAATCCCGATTCAAGAATGTGATATTACCCTAACATAAAGCACACCATCAATCATAAGGGCGACATTGTCTTTGGTAATGGCGGACTGGTCAAGAACATTGATGACCTCTTCTTTCAAGGAATGCACATAAGCGATTCTATCCACAAACGGAATCAAGAAATGGATTCCAGAGGGCAGAGTCTTGATGTACTTTCCGAACCGCTCAATCACAAAGGCCTTCTTCTCAGGCACAATCCGAATGCCCCAATTCCTGGGAGGCGTAATCCCATAGCTTCTACACATAAAACCCCGAGTAACTCACTGAGACGCACAAACTCACCGAACCCGTAATTTCAAAAACCACAAACACGCAAAACCCAAATCAAATCTGCAAGTCGTTTCTGATTTTACCGATAACCCACCAAGCCAATGCATACAAAAGAGTAAAATACCTGAGATCGCGGCTGCTCCGGTAGTTTCGAACGGCAAGCAGATTGTGCGACGGTGCGAACGCAGACGCAGACGGAGAGGGAGAGAGAAGTGGGGTCGACTGTTTGAGGATTAACGACGAACGGGTGGTGAGCGCTCTGACGCCGGCGGATTGGGAGGAGTGGAGGTGCCTCAGAGCTCGCAGCGAATTGAGGGAATTGAGCTTGAACATACTCATCTTCTTCGCAGTTGGGGGGATTCCCGTGGTCGTAGTAAGAATTTCAATGGGCGGTTTTACAGAGGCGAAGACCAAGGAGACCAAGGAGACGAAGGGTTTTATAAAGCCCTTGTTGTCATGTTGGAGAATCAAATCTAACTACTCACTCGCGGCATTTACCTGAAAATTTGCTTGCCCTAAACCCGACAGTGTTACCCGAAAATTACCAATACATTTTTGGGTATTTTGAGTGCGACAGTGTTACCCGAAAATTACCGATACATTTTACGGAATTTTAACGAAAAATTTCCAATACTGTTTATTTTAACAAAAAATCATATTTTTACACTAAAAAATCAATCCTGATATTATTCATTTTACCTTTTATTTTATTCTTATTATTAAAATTCAAAATTTTCAAACTCTTTTTATTAGTTCTCTTTAAAATTTAACGATTGTATTATGACACTGGTTGGCACGCAATACAATTTGAAATGACCAATTGTACTAGTTAGAAACTTAAAATTCAACTAATTGTATTATGACACTTGTTAGACCGTGTTTTCGATAGACTAAAAAATTTCTCTTGATCAATGTCCCAAAGATTCAGCTAGTTTCAAATTGAATACAATATTATTTGTTTTTAGATAGTATTATCTACACATTCATTTTTACTTCTCACATCCCCTCACAATTTTTGAGTTGGATCAAATGATTTAAAGAATGGTGGACTAAGAATAAAAAGAGTGTAGGAGTATAAACAAAAATGTATCGAGACAACACTTAAATACAATGGTAAAAACTAAAAAGGTGTAGAACCCGCGCATAACAACATAAGTTCAATTCCGTCAATAACTAATCTAACAAAATCTATCATTTGATTTACGAATTTAGTTTAAAATTATCATCTTAATAACTAAAGATAATTAAGCAGCAGGCACAAAATTAAACTTATACCAGAACATCCAGATATCTAAGATAATTAAGTAGCAGGCACAAAATTTGACACCCGACATATTTTGGTCTAACAGAAAACCAAAACCTAATGAAATATTGCTTTTGAACACAAAATTTATCGATCCAAAGTCGACCAAACTTATAAAATTTGCCCACATGAACTCTCGAACAAAAGGAATGACTAGCAAATTCCATGAGGAAATTAAACTACATTCAGAAAGTACGCAAAAACAAACACTCTTCATTCGTCTGTAACGATGGTTCCCCTCTCGCTCACATAGATACCATCAAGAAACTTCCTGATATCCTTGTTCTTGACATGGCATTTCTGTTGAAACAAATATGATAAATAAGGTATCAGCAAGCGAGAGCAGCATTGTCCATGATACATATTGTCAGCATAAAGAGATAAAAACTAGATCAATAGTGGGAGAGGGAGAGGGGGAGGGAGAGGGGGAGAGGGGGGGGGGGGGGGGAGAGAGAGAGAGAGAGAGGGACCTGGTTGATCAGGGCACAAGACCGAGAAACAAGCTCAATATCATTTCCATCCAAGATAAGCTCATCCTTGACCTTCTCAGATCGGGTTATATTAACACCGTCAAGCATATCCACCTTCCTCACCTGATTGGGCAAGCAGACAAATCATCACGACAAATAGACTAGAAATCACAACATTACCAAATACAAAAAGTTGTTTCATGGTTCAAAGGTAAAAACAGTTCAACCTAACCTACAACATATTCGTTAATAATACATAATTAACCGCAATCTGCAATCAAACTTTTCACTTCTCATAAATTACAAACCATGTCATTCGGCTCTTTATAATCCCATGACATAATTTCCAACATCTTATTGCGTTCAAAGGTGGTGAAAATCACCAAATTCTAGCTGAAAAATGAATGCAAATGGTATAACGCTCACTGGACCTAAATCAAGAATAGGGGCTACCATCCCGTGGACATAACATAAAACACGAATCAAGCAATCAGAACCAGAAACTGACACATTTCTACAACAACGATAGGAGGGATTCATTCTTCTGGTGTCCATTACAATGGAAAACGTTGATATGCTATCTTTAACAACTAAATTACATACGTCATCTTCAAGGACTACAATACACCAATGACAGCGAGGACTACTATATCTAATGTCACCTTATGCATAACACGCAACCACGTATACGGTCCAACAAAAATAAGTAATTGTAATCACTCCAATCATGCCCACTCTGAATTCAAAACCAGATCAAAAAAAAACGCACAACATCACGTACTATGTGCAATTCTGCAACATCAACAAGAAAATAATGATACATCTCAGACTAAAATGGCAATGAAATCTCACATACAAAATCAACTTTCACAAATCAAACAGTAGATAAAAATCATTGAGCTAACAAAACCCAAAAATGAACAACAAACATCAAAATCAAACTCAAATAACAACAAAAACAAATCAAACCCAGTTAAAATCTGGCAAAAGGGTGCAAAAGGGTACCTTCTTTTCACCCAAAAAGTTACGGATCTCGATCGCCTTGGCCTCATTAGTGATGGAGGCATTGATGGGAAAATGAGCATATACGAAACGCATCTTGTAGCGGTACCCCTTGGTGACACCAGTGATGAGATTTCCAACGTGGGAGAGGGCGGTGCGGATGGCGGCGCTGGTTTTGCGGGTGCCGAACCACGCCTCCACCTTCAGCTTCCGCTTTCCGGTCTCCTCGTCGGTGACGAGCTGAAAGTCCAAGTTCAAGTGCTTGAAGTTGCGGACAAGCTTCCCGCGAGGGCCTTCGACCTCGATGATCTTGGCGTGGACCTTGATCTTGACACCGTCGGGGATGTCCATGGTCTCGGAGGAGAGGATGGTCTTCATCTCCGCTGCTGCTTTGGTTGTTTCTCTCTCTCTCGCACAGCGGCTCCGGTTGGTGCTTGTGTGATTTGGGCGAGACAGAAAACCCTAACGTCTTGTGAAACGTTTATAAAGGATGTTAAACCCTATGACTTACCTTGTATGGGCCGGGCCGTGCCGATCTTAGCCCAGAGAATGAAAGTGTTATGGACCTGGGCTTGATAATTATGGTACAAGCTGGGCCTGTCGAGTTAAGAGAATTGGGCTCTATTAAAAATAGTAATAGTTAGCCACGACCAGGGATCGCCCCATAACCTAGTAGTAACATTTTAAAGTATAGTTTTGTCTTCTTATTTTTTTTAACAAACGATTATCTATACTAAGAGGAGGGGGTGGACTGAGCCTCACAATATGCTAGCAATAATATGATTCAAACTCTCATTTGGCAAAAATTGAACCTAAAACCTCTCACTTACAAGTGAAGAGAAATACCACTGAACCGTAGTACTAAGTGGCTAAAGTATAGTTTTATAATAAAATAATTATTATTATAATATAACCAATTAAAAATTTTATTGAGACCTCATAAGAAATTAATAAGTAAGAAAGATGTTAGAAACCTTTATATTTGAGATTTTTTGAAACTTTTTTACATGACACGTATCATATTTTTTTCACGAAAAACAAGACTTTTCTTTGAAATTATAGTTTCTAGTTTTCATCTTTAATTTCTAGCCAAAAGCTTTAAAAGTATTTTTTGTGTAAAAATATGACATTTGGAGAAGTAAAAAGGTCCAAATACAAAAGTTGCTAGCACTCCTCCTTAATTAAACCACAACACAGTTTTCTTTCTCTGCATATGGTTCAATATCTTAGTTGCTAAAGTGTAGGTTTTCACTCATCATGCGTCTCGAAAAGCCCAATTAAAAGCCCTAACTAACCTTGTGTTGGATTTCGAAAAGTCCAATTAAAAAAAAAAGTTTTAACGAAAGACTTCCGGTATTGTTCACTTTTAACGAAAAAGACATTTTAACTCTAAAAAGTCACTCCTTGTACTATTCACTTACAACCCGTTTTTGTCATTTTGATTAAAACTCAAAGTTTTTAAGTCTTTTTCATTAGTTTTTCTTAAAAAATAACCTTATTTACTACAAGTAAGCGATACATACCTGTTGACCCTAAAAACTACCAAGCCTACGTGGCGCGCAGGCCGAATAACTAATGAGTTAACTACATCCTTCAGTTGTGTGCGGAGCGTGCCAACTCGTTGGCTGGGGAGTAAAATATGTTGCGTTGAGTGCGTTGCTGACTTCTTGATCTTGCAATTACGACCAAGGAAGGAATACACCTCGGCCCCTTGACTTCTAGAGCCTGAAGATAAGGCAGCTAGTTTTGTGAAGTTCAATATCAAATTCGGCTTTCAATGTACCGAATGTAGTAACCTAGTAACACCCCACTTTGTCGAGAAGGCTGATGAGATGACTTTTGCCAACAAAGACTCGAAAATCCTTGATGACCAAGACTTGGATAAATAACCAGTCGGTCTTGAAGCAGTACTGTTTATACAAACTGAAGGTGTTCCTTGGTCGGCTGATTCTACGACGATAGTGTTGTTTATCCAAACTGAAGATATCGCCAGTTGCCTTCACAGTGATGTTTATCCAAACTGAAGATGTGTTGACAAAAAAAGAAAGTAAAAAATCTCAAGGTTGTTGAGAGGTTTTGCGTAGAGCAAGAGTTTGCACAGGGTAGTTTGTGTTGAATTGGAGAGAGTTGAAATGCTGCACAGTGTCTTGTATTTATAGTGGCTTGACTTAACGCGACCTGATAGCGTTGTAGAGTCCAATCGCCTCTCTAACTTTGTAAAATATCACCAACTACGTTGACTCATAACCATGAGATTATGTCAAATCACATTAACCATCCAATATCCCCCAATTTTCCATGAAAAGATAAAGATATCTTTTCCACATGCATGGCCTGACCAAATGAATGCATCATATTGACATATTCCAACTAAAACTCCTCTTTTTCTACCATGTTGGTCTAGGTACAATGGTGCATGAGTCAAATTACCTTTAATCGCAATATAATCTGATACTTTAAAGACCATCTTCCATCAAATACCACTACACATCTCCCAAATATCATTTGACAGACTTCATGATAAGATAGGAGTATATGATATTGTGATCCAACTTTCACACAGCATGCATGCCAAATCCATCAACTATTCATCTGACAACATCTTAACCTACTTAGGTTTTCTATTCATCTGACAACATCCTAACCTACTTAGGTTTCCTATTTCACCATCATCCAAGACTTGCAAATCCCATTTTATACAACGTAAAGAGTCCAAGCCGAGCTGATTTAACCCACACGGTACACTGCTACCAAATCCAAATTAAATCGAACTGTTCTGCTTACCTCTATGTTGGGGTTATGATTTGCATCTCATTTATTTTGTACAATAAAATCGAGATAATTTATTAAAAGATAATTATTATGGTTAAAAACCATAATATTATCTCTTAACAATAACAAAATATCTTAACTTTCTTATTCGGCGGTCAAGAACCATACCCGCTCAACGGCCTCAATCTGTAAGATACCATGTCGCCCAGGGGAGTGATCCTTATATGTATATTCCTATCTCTACCTAGCACGAGGCCTTTTGGGAGCTCACTGCCTTCGGGTTATGTAGGAACTCTGAAGTTAAGCGAGTTTGGGTTAGAGCAATCCCAGTATGGGTGACCTCCTGGGAAGTTGCTTGTGAGTTCCCAGAAACAAAACCGTGAGGGCGTGGTCGGGGCCCAAAGTGGACAATAACGTGCTACGGCAGAGGTCGAGCCCGGGTTGTGGTAGGGGCTCGGGCCGGGATGTAACAATTTGGTATTAGAGCCAAACCCTGGCTGTGGTGTGACGACGAGGACGTCGAGCCCTAAGGGGGGTTGGATTGTAAGATCCCACATCGCCCAGGAGAGTGATCCTTATATGTATATTCTCATCTCTACCTAGCACGAGACCTTTTGCGAACTCACTGGCTTCGGAGTTTGGGCTAGAGCAATTTCAGGATGGGTGACCTCCTGAGAAGTTGCTCATGAGTTCTCAAAAACAAAACCGTAAGGGCGTGGTCGGGGCCCAAAGCGAACAATATCGTGTTGTGGTGGAGTCGAGTTTGGGTTGTGGTAGGGGCCCGGGCCGAGATATGACACGATCACTGGACCGATAGTGTAAAATCAGGTCTAAACAGTACCCGCACAAATTTAGATCATGTTTGATGCCTAGAATAATTATCACTAAGTTGCATATCGTGACATCTCACATCTTTTAACTTTCAAACTCCACCCTTTATTTTGTTTTGATCTTTCCGCCGCCCATATGATGTTATTTTGTTGCAACAAGTCTAGAAGGCTTAACCATAGGACTGACTAGCTACAAAGAATGTCATGTCATGGCCGAAAGCATAAGGATGCCATGCCATGTCCGAAACCATCGTGATTGAAGGCAACGTTGCACGCCTTGTTCAACGGTCATTAGGTCATGTCAGGGCACGGGTGTTTCTGTTTTTCCATTTCTGCTCATCCTTCTCCTCAGTAAGTTCCGTGGCTCCTCCAACAAAATTCTTGGCAGGCAGCTAGCAATTAAATGACTAGCCAAAGTTGGACAATTCGTAGTAGCAAGACGTACGTATCTAGTATTCAAACATATATAGTGATGAACTTAAATTCTTACATCTAATAATTAACAAACGAGGCAGAAGTTATCTCCTAGTAAATAAATAAGGATACAAGCAACAACCATCTTCATCTGTACATAAACTCTACTATTATTATGTATTTACATAAAGCTGAGTTTTGACTTTTTGAGCTTCAAGCATGGCCGAACTCCGACAGACAAACGACTATTTCACAATCTTTTGATCGTTTGGGAAGCTTCAAAAAGTATTCTTCCCAAACCTCCTTCGTTTGAAACTTATGAAGTGATTTTTTTGTTTTGTTTTTGGAAACAGTGTGATTAATAACTTCTTCAAGACCAATGCATTAGTGCATACGGTGTCTCATGATCTCCGTCAAAACCAATAACTTCAAGTACCTCTAGATGCGACAAGAAACAAGGGGGCACTATATCTGCATTACGTATAACGTTTCAATTCTTATTTTTTATGGTTTTTTCTTTTTAAATAAAACTAATGAAAATAACTTGAAAATTTTGAGTTTTAACGATAAGGACAAAATAAAAAATAAAATGAATAGTATCAAGATTGACTTTTTAGCGTAAAAATGTGATTTTTCGTTAAAGTGAACAGTACCGCGGACTTTTCGTTAAAACTTCCTAATTTTTATGTACCATTTCTTCGGGCAAAATTTTATTTTTCTTTTCTCTCTTATTAAATATATAAAAAATAATCGAAAGGCATAAATAAGCAGATGCGTTCAAAAAGAGAATGAGATGTGCAAAAATAAATCTTTTCAATTTTGTGCCGCCACCCGAGCCATATGGTAATTTGATTGTTGCAATAAGTCTTGGGAGACTTAACCTCCATATGACGCTACAAACAATGTCACACCGCACGCCATGGATGGCCGAGAGCAACCTGATAGCAAAGCTCTTCGCATGCAGTCGATCCCATTGTTTATTCTTTAAATTTGAAATTGTTTATATGTCTGACTTGCCAAATATATATAAATAAAATGGATAATGATTTTTCGTTCCAATGTCAAACATGTCTGTTTATCCGACCCATCACTATATATATATATATATATATGCCTCCTCCCTGGGCCACCACCTCAAATTTATAATTTTAATTTTAATTTGAGTAGAATGTTGGTGATTGAATGCCAATTGAGGCACATTCAATGGAGCATGCATAAATACAAGGTTCTAAAAAAACGTAAGACGGTAATCGGACGGCGGATTGAAATTCAATTAGAACGTTAGAACCATAATTTTTTCTATGAACAACTTCTATGATGGTAGGCGTAAGGGCATGATTAGTTTAGCGCTTAGGCGACTAGGCTAGGTATAGGTGGATTAGACGAATTTAAGTAAATTTATTTTATTTCGTGTAAATAAATGTCTGTTTATACTTAAAATTTATATATAATTTTATGACAAAATATAAAATAGAATGACATATATATTATGAAGTATTGAAACATAATGAAAACATAGGGAACAAGAAGCTTATAATTTATGTTCATTTAATTAAGTATTCAACAAGTCTCTTACAATTTATTGAAAAAAATAAATTTAAAATAAAAGTTATCTATTTTCTGTCTAAGTGAGTCGCTACTTAGGCAAGTTTGGGCGGGCTAGGCGAGTTTGGGCTGGCTAGGCGGTCTAGGCGGACACCTCAGCAGGTTTAGACACCCTTTCTTAGTTTTCAAAGTATTAATTGGGGCAGTGGTCAGCCGTCTAGCGCCTAAGTGGGACTTAGGCGACGTTAGGCGGAAATTTTTAGAACAGTGCGTAAATATATGCCAATTATATCATTCAGAAACCAACACATAGATCTTATTTGATAAAAAAAGAATACTAATATTCCTTTCAATTAAAGAAAGGCAACAAGGCGCTGTCTTATTTTTTCATAAAGTATATAGGAATGTATTCGATTGAGATTTTGAATAAATTCACTCAAAATTTAACGAAAGAAGTTAGATTTGTCAAATCTTAACATACAATATAGAATCTCTCTAAATCCGTCAAATCGTTCATTGAAAATCTTTGATCGTTTCACACGGATTTATATCTTTTTCTAAACCCTTTTGAATTATTTTCCAATACTGACATTTTTGGAAAATAAAAAATAAAAAATTAGAGTTGCAAAACTTGTAAAATCCAAAAGCGACAGGAACTTGAGGAAGAGGGCAAGCAAAGGAGGCAAGAGGGGGTCGCGTTGGTTACAAGCAAAAAGAAGGAACCTTTTGGGATCCATTGGGGGTCAAATTGCGAACCGCGAATAATGCGCGCAAAGGTATTTATTTTTGGAGGGTGGAAATCAAATCCTCCCAAAAGATTGCATGCTTTTTTTTTCTTGCACTACATAACTGGCGCTTTCATGAAGACAACATATATGAGGTTGTCCCTTAAGCACAACCCACGATAAGTAATCCGAGGTGGTTGCGGTGGTGGTCGTTGAGCCCGAGGATCACTCCCCCACTGCCTGTTATTCCGTTAACTTTTCCCTCCTCCTCCTCCTCATCGTCCCCGAACGCTAGCGCATCTTTTCGAGAGCCCGGTGATCATTCATTCTATCCTTTTGTTCGCCATTGTTTTTGGCTTTGGTTTCCGGCAAAAGGCAGGCAGGCAGGCAGTTGTTTGCCTCCTCTTGCTGCTGCGGTGGCGGCGGTGAAATCGTTGTGTGTTTATTTATTGGTGAGAAAGTTGAGAGAATAATAATACGATGACGAAGACGAAGGGAAGGATTTCGAGAATTGGAAGCTATGCAATTGCGTCTTCCAAACTAGACGGCCACCACCAACAGCCATGCATTACCTGTACCACTTTCAACATCCTCGCTCCAATTTACAAGCGCCTCAACCATGACGTACGCATATATTCTTTTGAATCCTGTAAAACTTGTCTTGCTATTGCTTTTTAATCAATGTTTGTAAAAGGGTTCTCAAGTTTTTAACTTTTGATGTACAGGATCCTGATAGTCGAGAAAGTGATCACAGAGCGTATTGGCTGGCCAGGAATCAAAGTATAATGGATTGTTTGTTGGCTGAGAGATCCTCCATCATTTGTCTACAGGTTGGCATTTCTCAAAACTTTTTGAAAGCTTAAGAGATGGGAGATGCTACACATTGTTTGATGGCATAACACAAATATGGTGTTTATATATCTCTCTGATTGGCACAGGAGTTCTGGGTCGGAAACGAAGAGCTTGTAAACATTTACGAGAAGAGACTTGGAGATGCTGGTTATATCAATCTCAAACTAGGACGAACCAACAACCGTGGCGATGGTATGTCTTCTTCATTGTTTTGTTTAGATTGCATAACATCATCAATTCCCTTAAGCTTGATCCGAAATAAGTTAATCTGCCATTTTGAATCGAAAGAAAAATCTGTTTTGTTGGGGTATATGATGGAAACTGCTCATCCTATTTTTATAGACACATTAAGCATTGCCATAAGGTGTTTCTGCTGGTGTACAGGTTTGCTGACCGCGGTGCACAAGGACTACTTTAGAGTTGTAAACTATGAAGAGTTGCACTTCAATGATTATGGTGATCGTGTTGCTCAGTTGATACACGTGGAATTAGCTACCCCAATTTTGCAGTTCCGAAACAATGACATTCGGCAAGAAATTCTCATTGTGAACACCCACTTGCTATTTCCTCATGACTCGAGTTTGTGTATAGTTCGATTGCATCAGGTAGCTTCACTCTTGATTCCATACCCTTCCTTTGTATGTACAAAGGTGTAACATTTTGTTGGTTTCTCACCATAGGTCTACAAAATCTTACAACATTTGGAATCTTATCAGAAAGAGAACAAGCTTAATCCCATGCCGATTATACTCTGCGGGTATTTCTAATGCCTTACATATTTAGATCTTTTGCTCCCTAATTTTCAAATCGTAGCCATTTGTAATATTTTGTTCCAATCTCTTCTTTCTTCAGTGACTGGAACGGAAGCAAACGTGGACATGTTTACGAGTTTCTTCGGTCCCAGGGGTTTGTATCTTCTTATGATACTGCTCATCACTATACCGATGCAGATGCACACAAGGTCAGTATCTTCAATTTTTCACCTATAATTTCGTTTTTGTATGCCTGTAACTCGTGTATTTCATATTTTCCATGCAGTGGGTCAGCCACAGAAACCATAGGGGAAACATATGCGGCGTTGATTTTATATGGCTTCTCAATCCTAATAGATATCGTAAGCTACTGAAAACTAGTTGGACTGAAGCAGTATTTGGAATGTTCAAGGTCAGCAATTCATATGCATTGCCTGTATACTTCTTTCTGTCACATTGCTGCTCGTTCTGTTTCTGATGGGATAAATTTTCACAATTTCAGTATCTACTACGAAGAGCTTCGCTGACAGCGGATGATGCCTTTGCTTTTCTAAAGGCTGATAATCCTGTTGATTACATTACCTATTCAGGTTTCTGTGAAGCACTTCGACAGGTACGATATCAATTAAAACTGATATTTTCTCCTAATCTGTATGAACAGAACCTTTGCCTGCTAGTAAATATTCCAATTGGTTTCTTTCTATGTTTTGCAGCTTAAAATGACGGGTCATTGCCATGGACTTAGCCTCGACGAGACAAAGGATTTGTGGGTTCAAGCAGACATAGATGGAAATGGTTTTCTTGATTACATAGAATTTCAGGTAAGTTATTTTCACCAACTATTGCTCATTGTTTTTAGTTTTGTATACACCGCGGAGATTGAATAGTAGTACCAGGGAGTTTAAGCTTTTATGTAGGAAAATGATTTTGCTTTCCGGTTGTCAGTGGGCTTAGATTGTTCGCCTATGTGGATTTTCACCAGCAAATTTGGTTTAGAAAACTTGGCAGTTGAAACTGTTCTATATTTCAGCACCATTCGACAGTTTTATGACGTTTATGCTACTACTGATGGCATTGCAGCAGCGAATTTGGAATCCTAGGGGATCAGAGCAGAAAGATGAAGGCGGTAGTGACTGTGATGGTGATTCCAAGGGTATTCAGGAACAAACAATTGGTTTCAGTGTCAAAAACGCCGTTCTCTTCCCTCCTGAAGTGGAGAAGGGAACGTGGCCCGAAGACTACTCTCTTTCCGATCATGCACGACTCACTGTGGTTTTTTCACCAATAAGAATGCCTTGCTCTCAGATGATTCTCTGACAACCTCAAGCTCAGCAGTACTTGAGTGAAAAGAACTTTTATCGGTCTGTTCGAAGCTCAATCTTTCGCATACAAACGGGCAAACATCAGCGAACTGGCCTTTGATCTGCAACTGAATAACAGAACTAGCATCCGGATTACACATTTGGCCTTTCCATTGTGCCCATTGACGTGGGAAAAAAAGAAGGAACCTAAGAATAACAAAGAAGAGAACAACTTTGCCCACCCCCTAAAGTAATCTAACGGCAATCAATGGAGCGTTTGAGCATAACTCCCACTTAACAAAGAGTTGTACAGCTACTGTGCATTTGTAAAGATCCTATAGAGTTGTATAGCTGTCTGTGCATATATGTAGGTTTGCAGCTATGCCTTATTTGTAATTTTGTAGCAATATTGGTGAGATGTACCAAATTAGAGCCCTTTTTGTACTTGCAAATGCATTCAGCATCACTGTTAATAACACACTAATTGCAACTGATTTTGCTCTTCTGCAACATATTGCCATCTTACAATCTAACTTTTTCTAATTTTCTGACAAAGGGATATTCTAATCTACTCTACTCTATACAAAGGGAGATTCAAATCGGATGCAATATGGTGGACACACCGTCCTAACTAGCTGGCCTAACTCACGTCAACATCATTGACAATCATAAAATAAAGGTAGATTAATTGCGGCTAAAGTAATGTGTTCTCTCTAATCCTTCATATAGTTTAGTTGAACTTCGTATGGTTAACAGTTTGAAATTTTTATTTAGTTGAAAATAACAGGTTGAAATAAGAAATTCAGTAATGAGTCTAATGGCAGAAATTCAACCAAATATTGAAAATAATAGCCTTGTTTTGGACTATGATTCAGAAACCCTTTACTTCTGATTAACAAAGCATACCGAAAACTTTAAATGCAGTGTAATTAGAGAAACAATTAACACTCCCTGCCGAGCCTAATCTCAACAATTTTCTCTTTTTGATCTTTTTGTATGAGGTATCAAGCCATAAAAAGCACAAAGTTTACAGAAAAAGTTGGAAGTGGAAGATGACCGCTCTATTTTTTGGTCAAATGATAAGGATTATATGTAGCAATCGTATTTAAATATTAATTTCAATATCTTTTTTGGCTTTTTAGCACACACATGAAGGTAAAAATAGTAAATATTGTAGATAGACAATAAATCACTTGAGATTAGGGAGTAAATCACTTTTCCATGTACACAAGCGCATATAAGTGAGATTAGCGAGTGAGATTAGGGAGTAAATCACTTTTCCATGCAGATATATATATATATATATATATATATATATATATATATATATGTATGTATATACACTGCAGATATCACTTTTCCATGCAGATATATTAAAAGTAGTAAGGATTGCAGATATAATATATGTATACACCCTTGAGATTAGGGAGTAAATTGCTTTTGGACAGCCACGCATGCAATTTGCTAACCGTACTGCACAAAGCAGTGGAGCACTATGAAAAAGATTCGCAAGCTTCTTTCAACTCACTTTTCTTTGTGTTCCCATTTAGGATAATAAAATACAAATGAAATTTTAATCAAAAGTTGTCGAATACATTGGAATCCTAAGGTGGGAAAAAGACAACAAAAAGAAAGATGTACGAAATCCTAATTAAAAATGTGGAATGTGGGATGAATAAATATAAGATTATGAGTTCGTTTGTAAATATTTTTAAAATGATTTAAAATATTTTTTGTGAGAATATTTTAGAATTAATTGTTAGTAAAATGAGATGAATTTTGAAAAAACATTTAAAGTGTTTCTTAAAAGAAGCAAATAACTAAAGTTTCTTGCATAAAACACTTCAAGTGCTTTAGAAATTTAAAACATTTTCTCAAAAAGTATTTTTAGTCACTTTAAAAGCATTAATAAACGATTTGTTTCTTAAAAAAAAACATATATAAGATTACTTTAACTTGTAATAAAAGTCATGAGACAAGAGAGGTGTAGATTGTAATGAAAAGTTTAAAGTTCAATACGCCCGCACTATATATTGACATATAAGCATAAGTAAATCTCGAACCTTTTGATTTCTATTATTATTTTTGGTTGAAAAAGCTCCTCTCTTTAAGATCTTAAAATTCCCAATACTATGTGAATATACCATGAACTTTAGGGTTTTTCCAAAAACCTTCCCAAATCTTCTTCAATTTTTTTTGTTGAAAAATGGGGCTAAAGGCAAAGCCCAAACAAAACTAATCAACAATAAATTTAGACTTGGACATTTTAAGGCGATCATTACGAACAAAATTAACTGCAAGAAGGAGAACTATCAAAATAAAAATTGCCTAAATCTAAATCAAAACCATAGTTCGCTAAACTATCTGCCACAAAATTCTTTTCTTTATGGACAAGCCAAAGATTGCGTTGACCAAATGTTGTTAATTGTTCATCGTAAATATCGTGGAATTTGATAGGTCTAAATTTGTTTATGACATTAACATCTAGTATTAGACATAAATAAACGCAATGGCTTCTCTACCACTTCTATTTCATCAATATAATTAATACATCAAACTTAAAACTCATATTTTTCAATATACAACATAAAATCCCTATTTTTCCCAATATCCAACATAAAAAAAATTTAAAAAAAAAACTTCAATTTTTTCGTAAGTAATCTAACGACAATCAACTGAAGAGTTTGAGCTCAACTCCCACTTTAGGGGATGAGCAAAGTTGCACTCAACAAAGAAAGAGTTGTATTGCTGCCTGTGCATACATGTAGGTTTGCAGCTATCCCCTATTTGTAATTTTGTAGCAATGGTGAGATGTACCAAATTAGAGGCCTTTTTGTATTTGCAATGCATCCAGCATCACTGTCGGTAACACACACTAATTGCAACTGATTTTGCTCTTCTGCAACATATTGCCATCTTACAATCTAACTTTTTCTAATTTTTTGACAAAGAGATATCTAAGACACTCTACTTTATACAAAGGGAGATTTAAACTTGGACACACCGTCCTAACTAGTTGGCCTAACCCACGTTAACTTCATTGACAATCATAAAATAAAGGTAAATTTATTATTACCTTTTAGTTTAAGCTTAGTTGAGTTGGCTAAAGTAATGTACTCTCTCTAATCCTTCATATAGTTTTAGAAATTAGATGAACTTCGTATAGTTTATCCTATTAATATAGTTTATAAAACAATAAAAATTATATTTTTGTTAATAAACAGTTTGAAATTTTTATTTAGTTGAAATTAACAGGTTGAAATTAGAAATTTAGTAATGAGTCTAATGAAAAAAATTCAACGAAATATTGAAAATAATAGCCTTGTTTTGGACTGATTCAGAAACCCTTTACTTCTGATTAACAAAGCATACCAAAAGCTATAATTGCAGTATAAGTCGGGAAACAATTAACAGTTCCTGCCGAGCCTGATCTCAACGAGTTTCTCTCTTTGTTCTTTTTGTATGGGGTATCAAGCTATAAAAAGCACAAAGTTTATAGAAAAAAGTTGGAAGTGGAAGATGACCTCTCTAATTTTCGGTCGAATGATAAGGATGATGCGTAGCAATCGTATTTAAATATTAATTTCAATACCTTTTATGGCTTTTTAGCATGGCGTGTATATATATAAAATATAAAATTAGTAAATATTGGATAGAGAGTAAATCACTTGAGATTAGGGAGTAAATCACTTTCCCACGCAGATATATTACACACGCGCGCATATATACACACATATGCGCACGCGCGCACACACACACAGTTGTATACTAATGACCTTGCTAAAGGTAATTCGGGTCCTGCGGCCTGTGGCTGGGTTTTCCGAGATTCTGCGGGTTATTTTCTTGGTGGTTTCTCCCTTAGCTTGGGCCATCGTACTTCTTTCTATGCAGAGCTCCATGTTGTCATCTTTGCTATCGAATTGCCTCACGTACGGGGTTGGCAAAATTTATGGCTTGAAAGCGACTTTTCTAGTGTAATATCCTGTTTTGCTTCTGGATCTTTCTCACACCCTTGGTCACTCCAGACACGCTGGAACAATTGTATTCTCCATTTGCAGAACATGGTTTTCCATTGCTCTCATACATTTCGAGAAGGGAATGCTGTTGCTGACAAATTAGCCAATTTAGGGCTTCTCTCATCTTCACTTGTTTGGCATTCCGCTCCCCCTATAGAGATTCTTCCTCTTCTGCACTCAAATTTTTTGGGCATGCCAACCTACAGGTTTGTCTCCCCTTCTTGATATGTGTTTTCTTTTTTACCTAATCTTTTTGGATTTTCTTTTTTGTTTTGCAGCTTGTCTTGCAGGTTCTTACCTTTTAAGGTTTATAGAGGGGTTTGGGCATATGTCCACCCAATCTTTTCCTTGTATTTCTTTTCCAAGAGGGGTACGGTCTATGTCCCCCCCCTCTTTGTCCTGCGGTTCCTTTCTCAAAAGGGGTAAGGTGTATATCCCCCCTCTTTTGTATTTCGTTTCTCTTGTTCTATGAGCGGTAAGGTTTACGTCCCCCCTGACTAGGTGTAACTTCTTTTTTTTATCAATATATTTTCCTCGTGCCGCCGAAGTTTTCCAAATTTATATACATATACACTCAGTTGAGATTAGGGAGTAATCACTTTTCCACAGCCACGTATGCAATTGCAAACCGTACTGCGCAAACCACTAATGGAAAAGAATCGCAAGCTTCTTTCAACTCACTTTTCCTTGTATTTCTTTTCCAAGAGAGGTACGGTCTATGTTCCCCTTCTTTTTTCTATAGTTCCTTTCTTAAAAGGGATAAGGTGTATGTCCCCCCTCTTTTGTATTTCGTTTCTCTTGTTCTATGAGCGGTAAAGTTTACGTCTCCCCTGACTAGGTGTAACTTTTTTTTTTTTATTGATATATTTTCCTCGTGCCGCCGAAGTTTTCAAATTTATATATATATACACACAGTTGAGATTAGGGAGTAATCACTTTTCCACAGTCACGTATGCAATTGCAAACCGTACCGCGCAAACCACTAATGGAAAAGAATCGCAAGCTTTTTTCAACTCACTTTTCTTTGTGTTCACATTATTAGGATATAATATAATATAAATGAAATTTTAATCAAAAGTTGTGGAATAAATTGGAATCACGAGGGGTGAAAAGACAACAAAAGAAAAGATGTTCGAAATCCTAGTTAAAGATGCGGAATGTGGGGTGAATAGACGTAAGATGATGATGTTGTTTGAAATACTTTTAAAATAATTGGAAGTTTTTTTTTGTGTAAATATATTTAGAATTAATTTTTAGTAAAATATATGTAAATTAAAAAAATGTTAAAAAATGTTTTCTAAAAAAAATACATAATTTGTGTTTTTTTGCAGAAAACACTCTAAGTACTTTTGGAATCTAAAAATATTATTTCTAAAAGTATTTTCAGTTATTTTAAAAACACTTTCAAACGATTCATTCTTAATATATATATATATATATATGTAACATTACTTTAGCTTGTGAAAATATTCATGAGACAGGATATATGTAGATTGTAATCGTTTGAAAAGTTTAAAAGTTCAATATACATATTTAAATCTCGAACCTTTTAATTTCTGTCTTTTTTTTATTTTTTCTTTTTGTTGAAAAAGGTCTTCTCTTAAGAATCCTATAATTCTAAATTCCCTATCTGAATATGCCATGAGCTTTAGGGGTTTTCCAACAATCTTCCCAGATGTTCAATTTTTGTTTTATTTTTTATTATAGAAAAATGAGGCTAATAGCAAAAGCCCAAACAAAATTAATCAATGATCAATCACATTCTAAGTTGATTTTCACGAATAAAACTAATTAAACAAGAAGAAGGATTATCAAAGCAAATATTGCTAAATCTAAATCAATACTATAGTTCGTTAAACTATCCGCCACAATTTTTTTATTTTTTTTGTAGACATGCCAAAAATCCACATTGCCCAAAATGTTCTTCATTGTTCATAGTAAATACGGTGGAATTTGATAGTTCTAAATTTTTTTATGAGATTAACATCTAGTATTCGACATAAATAAATGCCAATGGCGTCTCTATCACTTCTATTTCATCAATATAATTAATACATTAAACTCAAACTTCATCTTTTCCATTATACAACATTAAAAATTATCCATATTTTCCCAATATCCCAATACAAATAATAAATACAATAACTACAATTTTACATAAGTACACTTTTAGCACAAAAAATTTCATAGGAAACCCGAACTTGACTACTCGAGGGTGGTATATCCATTTTTTCTTGTTTTGATACAACGATATATTTACATTAAATTGTTTCGAATTTATCATTCGCAAGATTTCAATCTAATACCTCCCACTTACAACTAAATATGAATACCGTTGTATAAGTGGATACATCTATTTTCTCGTTAAGCGACAAGAACATCATTGACTATCGATAAATTACGGCATAGAAAATAATAAAAAATATTCCTCACATAATGGTCAGACATGTTATGTTAAAAACGGCGGATACCAATTTAAGTAAATTCATACATAAATAGCCAAATAAATCGTCCAAAACGATAATCAAATACTATACTATATTAGAAAACGCGTTACACCGAAAAACGATTCACTTTCTCAAATTGTAATTCCCACACATAGTAGAAGAAATGTACTCCTTTCCTTAACGATAAAATTTCACCTATCACTTCACAAATCTTTTGACAATGCCTATGTTCTAGTCCCCGTCAGCCTCTTTCTCTTTTCTCAGGCCACCACATTCATTTTTTTTTTAACTTTATTAGTTTTTTTCATACGTAAAAACAATTAAATTGTTAAATACAAAAATAAATATATGAAAAATTAGGGTAAACTTCCTAGCAATTTGCCAATTTCGTACGATATTGAAAGAAGCGGGACCGGCCTTCCAGGCGAGCGCACTCGCTTACGTGTCCGTACCTCATTGGCGTGCATGCACAATCAAGCCGCAATATGCCAATACCTTCGTCCCAACGCTTTATAAATTCTCCCTTATACCCCTACAATTACTCAAAATCACTCTTCTACCTGAACCCGCTCTCTTCGAGCGCAACTCGTTCCATACGGACAGTGGCAGTGTTGAAAATTTGAGGCATTAAAATACCCCTGTTAATTTTCTCGGACGCGGTCGGTACGTGGAATTTAAACGCGGGCTGGAAGACTTGGCAGATATATAAAAACTGTGTGCGTCTCTCACTCCTCCCTCAGTAGAGCCTCTCACATCCTTCTTCGTTGTTTTCTCTCTGCTGATAAAAAAAAGCTAGAGAGAGAAAGAAGGTCCACACCTGATCTCAGAACACCAAAATCTCCATTTCGAATCCGAGAATCTATCCGATTCCTAGTGTTTTCTTTTGGGTTTCTTGGAAAAGTTTTGGGTTCTTGAGAAAAGCCAGGTTTTTTTAGTTTTTCCTCACTCTTTCTCTGTCTCTCTGTTCCTCTGTTTCTCCGTTTCTCTCTCTACAGTTGTGGTTGAGGGGTGGTAGCGGACATGGAGGTGCTGTCTATGAGTAGTCTGCCGCTGGGGTTCAGATTTCGGCCGAAGGATACGGAGTTGATCGATTATTATTTGAGGTCGAAAATCAATGGCAATCACAGACAAGTCACTGTTATCCGTGAGATTGATGTTTGCAAATGGGAGCCCTGGGATTTGCCGGGTATTAAACTTTGCTTTCTCCGTCTCTTAGCTTTCACATTTTTCTGATATTTTTTTTGTGGGGATTGATTGCATGTAGTAGAAAATGGTTAAACTTTGCTTGTGATTAATTGCTTATATCATCAAGTGGCGGAGCCAGAAATTTATTCAAAAAATAGCTTTTTAGAATAGATCAAACTTTCATTTATACTTGTCCGCGACGTGTTCTTAAATCCTTTAGTGTGTTATTTAGTTGTTAAATTCACTATTTAGTTTCCATTGGGTTGTAATTAAGCTGGGATTTTGCTGGATTATTGAAACATTGGGAAAGTTATGAACTTTTGGTAGCAGCAAGTACTTGATTTTCTCGCCAATTATCTAAATTGAAGGCCTTCAATTTTTGGGGTTTTCTCTGCTCAATGTTAAGCTTCTTTATGCTGCAGATTTATCAGTGACTTTTTAACAATATGTCCTTTTATCTGTTGGGGGTTTGGACTGAATGTAGTAAAAATGCTGACACTTTGCTTATGATCATCGGCTTTTCGTAAAAGCAATCGATTTAATTTCTCATTGAGTTGTAATTAGGCCGGGAATTCGATGAATTGTTGTAACTTGGGGGAAATTATGAACTTTTGGTAGCTACAACTTGATTTTCTCACCAATTATGTATTTTTCGGGTTTTCAGTTTTGTATATTTTTGCTCAATGTTATGTTTATGCTGTGCTGCAGGTTTATCAGTGATCCAGACAACTGATCCGGAGTGGTTCTTCTTCTGTCCACAGGACAGAAAGTACCCGAATGGGCACAGGTTGAACAGGGCTACAATTAAAGGGTACTGGAAGGCCACTGGAAAAGATCGTCAAATCAAGTCGGACAAAATCTTGATTGGAATGAAAAAGACTTTGGTCTTCCATACCGGGCGTGCTCCTAAGGGTAAGAGGACTAATTGGGTTATGCACGAGTATCGTACGACACTGAAGGAGCTTGATGGCACAAATCCTGGCCAGGTTGGTTTTCTCTTCAACCTTAATGATGTTTAATTGATTCTATGATCACATTTGGACACTAAAGTCTTGAAAGTTGATAGTTTGTGCAATCAATTCAAGTGTAATTTGTATAGTTTAGCCAAAATCTGTTACTTAGTTTGGTTTTAGTTTTAGTGAAACATCTTCTGCTGTCTAAATATGATTCAAAGCGTCCAATTCGTGATTTAGACAATAGACGGGAGGATCTGATTAACCGGTTTGAGCAAAACGGATGGTTTGGATGTCATATCATAACTGATATATTGCATTTCTGCGTGTGCGTTTGTATACTGCATTTCTGTAGTTCTCCGAAACACGTATGCTCAGATCACTGACCGGGAATTTAAAATGACTGAACTTTCAATTACTAATCAGATGTTATGTCCCTGTTGTATTATGCAGAGTTCCTTTGTCCTTTGTCGCCTGTTTAAGAAACAAGATGAGACTATCGAAGATTCAAATTTTGATGAAGCTGAACCTACTGTTTCATCCTCCATCGCTGTTGCATCGTCTTCTCAAGACGTGCAGTCTGATCTTGCACCGGTTCCAACATCACCATCATTTGAAAGGCAAGATGAAAAGCCTCTTACCAAAGTCGAATGCACCTTCGCTGATAGTGGTAATGCGATGGGATCAGACACTTTACCACCTCTACCAACTATTGAGTTCCCTAGCAACTGCTGTGGTGGTTATGATGCAGAAGGTCAACTGGATATGCCACTGGGGGAGTTGGACGTGTTTTATGATCCCCCGCAAGAGCCACTTTTTTCCCCATTGCACTCGCAGATGCACGCGGAGGTTGGTTACTATGGCAGGAATGATTTCAGCAATGATCATCAGGGGGTGACGTTTCCATATGGAACCAATGAGCAAGATGCATATGTATCCGATTTCTTGAGCTCAATTCTAAACAGTTCAGGGGAGCAGATTGATGTGGATGTAAGAGCAGCTGAAGTACCCGTGAGTGGAAGAATTCATGTTACATTTTAAGTTTTGCCTTCCAACTTGCAGTTGTACATATCTGCAGCATTTTGTGTCATGTACGTGCTTTTAAAAGACTCTCTCTAGAAAAATAATTTTTTGCTGATCTCATTTCATACAGTTTGAGACAGAATTTCGAAATGCTGTTCAGCCTGAGGAGATTATTGACAGAAATGATCCGTCACTGTTGATGTCAATTCGAGAAGATTATGGTAAGTCTTTTATGGTATTAACACTGATGAGTGTAAGAGATTTGCGGAAGGTGTGATAGATGAATGTTAGTAACGGAATGCTTCTCCATTTGGTTTTGCTACAGGCCAATCCTCAAGGTCTGAGGTAACGAGCAATCATTTGAATGCAATTATCAATAGCGATGCTGGAACTGGAATCAGGCTCAGGACTCGCCAAACACAAAATCCGACTAGTGCAGAGAGCTTTGTGACACAAGGAGATGCGAAAAGAAGAATAAGGCTTGTGACTAAAGTTAAGCGACTCCAATGCGGCAGTATACCAGAAGACAATGAACTAAGACCAATAGCTATGGAGGTGAGAAGTTTGTGAAGCACAAATAATGTCAAAGTCTGATGAGATTTGAGGGTAGGTAATGAGTTTAACGCTGTTTGCAGGAGATAAGCAATAACGAAAAGAAACCTATTGGTGCTGTTGATACTGATGTTATTAGTGCTGACATTGATCCGCCAGAAAAAGGAACCGTGCCCACAAGACCCAACTTCACTACTGATGGCAGCATTGTTACCGGCAAAAGGCTGCTTTCTGTGTTGTTGAAGGCCGTCTCACCTGCCGGTCATTCTATGTGGTCCTTAGCCTTTCTGTTTGTAGGAATTGTGGTTGCGTTCGTGTTCATAATCTTGCTATCTCATGGGGATTTCATTAGTTTTGAAGCCGCCAGAAGACCTTTCGCGGCCTAGCGTACTGCCTAAGCCCTACATTTTAGGGGTTTGTTTAATTTTATGAGGCTAAACACAGGATAGTTTTGCTAGGTTCAGAGTCCTCATGTGATTACGTACAGCAGCTAACAATTTTTGAGGATTTCCATAACTATGAACTTTTAGTTGAGCTGCACTTATTTATCCGAAATTGTTCTGTATTTCTGTATAAACTTATACCCTTCATGCAATTATCCCGAGAAACTAACCTACAACAGAATGTTACTGCGACGTATACTACCATGCACAATCATAATTCACGAGAAAATTAACCTACAATGGAATGTTACCATGCAGAGTCATACTCTTTTAACTTCACACCAATCACAAGGGGTGGTACATTTTAACTTTCTCGTGTGACCGTTTATATTCGTTTGGATATTGCCACGATTGTTTTGCTACAGTCGCCAAACTTCACGAGTGAATATCTAATCGCCAATTCTACCCCTCTGGCTGCTGCTACTGTTGTTTTTCTTTTCCCCATCAAACAAGCAGAGACGGAGATGGGTTCTTGGTCGATTGCCAATTTTCTCCTCGTTTTACTACTCTTACCCACTTCTCTTTCTCTTTGTACCTCCATGGAGCTCCTGATCAAACCCACTACCCAAAAGAGCTTCTGAGCGCAGCCCAGCAAGATAAAAGCTGGTTAATCTCCGTAAGAAGGCAAATCCATGAAAACCCAGAACTCAAATTCCACGAGCACAACACCAGCGCTCTTCTGCGCAGAGAGCTCGACCGGCTCGGCATCCCTTACGAATACCCGATTGCCCAAACCGGAATTGTAGCGGAAATCGGCTCCGGTTCGAGCCCTGGTGTTGCTCTTCGAGCCGACATGGACGCTCTCCCGTTGCAATTTTGGCTTGCAGTTTATTGAAGGACAGGCAGCTGTGCATAGATTTAACGCATATATTGACACAAAAGATGAAGAATACCCACCATTGCCTGCTGTTGTCAACGATGAAAGCTTGCATGTGCAGGCACAGAGGGTCGGAAAACTTTTGCATGGTCATGAGAATGTGAAGTTGTGCCAGAAAGTGATGGCAGGTGAAGACTCTTGCCTTCTATCAGCAGTTGATTCCTGGAATCATGCTTAGCATTGGAATTAGAAATGAGGAAGTGGGTTCGGTTCACTCTCCGCACTCCCCTTACTTGTTTCTTGATGAGGCTGTCCTTCCGGTTGCGCCAGCATTACACGCTGCCTTGGCGGAGAACTATTTGGACGAGCACCAGCATTCTGTACACGTTGAAATTTGAGAGCGACTGGAGAAACCTTGATGGTTGTATACTGCTACTAGCTTTGTTATGGTGAAATTTCAGAAGTAGCTTTTGTGTGATGAATCTAATGATACATTTGTTTATAAATAACATAAAAGAAGTAGCTTTTGTGAAATATGAATGTGCAAAATCTTAAACCCAATCTTTGAGCCCATGTAAACTACTAAACTCCCCAAGCATATACCCGAAAACAGTCACCATGGAAGGATATCCATGATTATAAGTTTTTGTGGTCAGAGGATCCATGATTATTTGTTTGTATTTTGAATGATGATGGTGTTTGGTTTAATCAAGTTTGCTGACTTTTAGGTCTTGTGGGAGAGATTTTTCAGTGTATTCAGAACACATAACAGGACATTAGATTTTATTATACAATTGGAGGAAATTTTTTCTTCAAGTGTCCCTCTAATTGTATAATGACATATGATGTTCCATTCCGTGTTCCAAAAACATTGAAAAATCTCTCCTTTTGTGGATGGTTGTAGAGGGAAGACATTACATTTTGCACACTAATCTACACTAGGGTCTGAGCCAGGATGCAATGGGTTGGATGGAAGGCTCTTAACCACCGGGACAATTCACCAATTGCAAACTGAATGTTTAGAGCTTAACAAAAATATGAAATCCCCCCAAATCCACCAAAATTCATATCTTTTTAATATCATTTAAAATCAAATCCTGATTTATTATACCTACACTTTAATAAACTTATTTAAAATTCTAAATGAATTATCCTAATTTTTATTCACTCCTTTAAAATTATAATCCAATAGGATCACCTAAAATTTTAAACTTTGCAAAATCCTTCAAAATCTCAACTAAATACACAACTATGTTTATGGGATCATTAGATCAGGTGAACTCAGTACTAGAAACAACTTAATCCACAAATAATTGGGTGGTTGATTGTGAGTACTTTACTAAGCCAATCAATCATCTAGATTCTTCTAACCTATCGATCACAACCATTGCATGCATTGGACCGCACCTTGGCCCTTTGATTAATTGGAATCTCTTAATTGATGCATAAACCTTTAGAAGGAAGAAATCATTCTACGTACACCACGTAACCTACATCTTGAGAGGTCATATACTTGAATTATATTTTATAAATTATATAATATGACGGTTAATGGTTGAATTTTTTTAAATTATTAAAAAAGAATTTAATAATCAATCGCTACATCATGAGATTTACAAAATATGATATAAAAATATGATCTCCCTAACATTTTCCTATAAAAATGGACAAAAGATAATCAAGGAGGTGAACCTAAATTCTATTTGGTCTGTCTTTTGTTGGCTGATCAAACTTTAATTAAGGAGCTGCATGAGGACGTAGACTAAAAAGACTATGTTGGTGGTTGGTGAAATTTGTTTGTCTTGGAAAATTTTGAGTGGTTGTGAAATCATTCACCAAACTTTTTAAATTGGAAGGGGACTTCTGTTGCTGTTGCTGACTCACTCCCACGTGTGACTACCATGCATGCATAGTAAGTTGGGTCTCCTCTTTCTGGATATTGGTACGAAAGAAAAGATATCTCTTCTTTTTCTTCAAAGTTTCTGTATTTAACTTTGGCTCCCTTGGAAAAACAAGCCAAACAAAGGAATGGAGAATCGGCAGTTTTCAGCTTTCCTTTCAATAGCTTGGTTGGCATTTGATTTGATAGAAGTAGATATATGAACCAAATGGATAAATATATGCACCAAACTCGTATATACTTAATCTACCATAAGGCTATAATTATATCCATTTAGTTGCAGTTTGGTAAAGTTGCATAGTGAAGTAGGAGTAATTTTTAGAGCGTTGTAATCTTGCCACGAGATATTATAAACTCACTCATGTCAACTCTTTTATTATCACCGTCATTTGGCAAGTTGTATGGTGAATGTGACAGAGTCAGGATTTTAGTTTAGGAGGGGCCTAAAAGTCTCAATTCTAAATGATCTCTTGATCTTACAAAGATTACTCTGTCATGTATGAGAAACAAGACTACTGTACTTTTGGTCTGGTATAGAGTGTCGTCCTCGTCATCCTCTTCCTTAAACCTAAACCCAAAGTCTATCTGACTTTTTTTCTCTTTCCCACCATTGATCCCTAGATCAAAGTCCTCCTCAAAACTCACAAGCAATGAATTGCCAGCAACCTCATATCAAACCCGATGAAAAAAATTAAAGTAAAACGTTGATTTGGGACCCTAAGCCTACAAAAAAACCCTACAAATCATAGGCATAACACTAAACTTTTGTGCGTGAATAATAATCAATGGGCCTGGAATCATCCTGGTCCCTCGTAGCTCCCCCTTGGTGAAATAAGAGTAATTGCTTCCACGTTATATTACATGTTCACTTGTGTCAAACATTCTATATTCAATACTATACTCTCCACCTATAATATGTCAATTAATAACACCATATGACGGTATGAGTGTCACGCTCAAAAGTTTATCGTGAAATAATTAACCATATACCCATCACTCTCTAAGTGCAGGGAAGTGAGAACTAATTGAATATTTCAGCAAAGAGAGAAAGAAAGAAGATTTTTGAATGACCTGAAGAAACATCAAAAGAAAGAAAAATTGACCATGATGAAAGGGAGGACTAAGCTTTGTAATATGGAGGAAGCAACCCATGTGAGGCAGCCTCCCTCCCTTTACCATCCTCTTCTCATCCCCTTCTATTTGTGCGATTGCGGTTAAGCCACGTCAACATTTTATATTAATTTTTTTAATAGAGATAATAAGATAAAAAAAACAATAAGAATATAAAATGTTGACATAGCTTAACCGTGACGGCACAAATAAGAGGAAATTGAAAGGGTACAGTAATTAGAAGGCAGACAATCTGACTCCCCATGTGAGATATCAACTATACTATAGCTGGTCATCGTTTCCTTTATCACGTAACTTCTTTTTTTCTTCTTCCCTACAGTTATAATTAGGACCACCAATCATGGTCTAAAAACAGTAATAAAACATGCAGAACAGCATATACCCAGAATAGTGTACATATATTTACTTGTTTAATTTGATCACCCCAACTAAGGCATAATCATCGAGTATTATTTGAGGTTGGGAGAGTTGTCTCAAATCAGAAAGTTAAGCAATTTTGTATGTCCAAAGTACATGCTTAAGTGTTGTCATATGTGAGGGGGTTTGTGAATACGTAGAGTGATGTCTCATCGAAGAAATCTTGCATATTCTTTTTAGGAATTGAGCCATTCACTTTTGCTAATTGGTTATTTGATTTTATAGTAGGAATCACAACTTGCTTTAGATTATCAATAAAATAGTCCGTAGATAGACGATCAAGCGGTGACGATGGAAGATTTATCATGCTACACTTGATTACCTACAACTAAAATACTCCAAGAAATTTATGTTATGCCATGCGTTTTAATTTTTTCAGCATAGCACTGCGTAATTAGTTTGTGACAAAAAAAAATTCTCCTTAGGCCATCTCCAACCCTTGGGCTAAAAGCTAAATTTTTTAGCCCGGAAAATTTGGTTTTTAGCCCAGAAACAACTTTTCTGCTCCAACACTACTGGCCTAAAATTTTAGCCCGAGATTATTAAAGAATAAACTTAGGCTAAATTTTCTCAGTTCTTTGAATACGTTGCTTAAGGACCAAGGTATCCAGGTTGTCCACACAAGAATAAGATGGCTACACATAGGTGTCACTTCACCACCTCGTCATGAAAAATCCACCAGTCGGTGGTGATAGAATTATTAATTATCATTTTTAATTTTCAGTTGGTTAATTATCTTTTTGTCATCTTTTTCTTTCCCTCTCCTCTATCTATTTGTGAAGTTTTTCGATGTGACCGGTATATGAGATGGTACACCATGTATTATTATATAAATTATAGAATATGTGTGTTAAAAAGTTAATAAATTAAAACATAAATTTCTCACTACTTATATAAAAACACGCCCCTTGCTACTCTATAAATCTTCCAAATCTGTTCCACCGCCTCTCTTTTTTCGGAAAAAAATTTCTCCGGATCCCTTCCACATAATCTTCTTCATTAAACAATTATAGATCTTGAAATTTGATCTAACGATGAAAGTTATTATAATTTTTAAAGTGAGCCCGTATTTTTAATTATTAGATCAAATTTTAAAAACCCAAATTATTTAACGAGGAGAATTAAATAGAAGAAATTCAGAAAAGATTTCTTTCCCTCTTTTTATACCTCATCCGCCTTGGGGATTGCAAAAAGAAACATTATTAAAGAGCTTCTTTTTGTATAATTTAGAGAACCAAATTGTCTGCTCTCCTTTTACCGTGTTCTTTTCATCTCTTTTTATTTATGCTGTCACGGTTAAGTCACATCAACATTTTATATTTTTATTACTATTTGTCTTATTATCTCTATAAAAAAATTAATATAAAATGTAAACGTGATTTAACCGTGATCGCACAAATAAAAAGAGATAAAAATGACACGGTAAAAAGAGAGCAGACAATCTGCCTCTATAATTTAGTGGCCCTGCTTGTGCTCTAGGATAACACACCGACTTTTTATCTAATAAACCAACTGCAACCGTCCATCCATTATACTCTCTCATCACTCGTCTCTCACTCCTCTGACCTGCATATATAAGTTAACACCACCACCTCTTCTAGCCCTCTCCCCTTCTTTCTTTCTATCTTCTGCTCTTAGTTTTTCTGTCTAATTTTGGAGAACTCAAAGTTCATACTCATAATTGACTGAGATAACAAATGGGTGAAGAGGCTAAGCAGGTTAGTGTACTGCATTAATGTTTTCTAATTAGCTTGTTTGAGTCTGCATGCATTTGTTGTATTAATACTGTTTGGCTTCTTTCGTGAAAGGATTCATTCCTCATTTCTACAAATAAAATTGATATAAGTTGAAATAAGTCCCAAACACACAAAGCAAAACATTTTTGCAACGCATGTTAAACTGTGAAATGTAATTTTTGTTGGATAGGAGCAAGCTAAGGCAGAGGCTAAGGCAGAGGAGAAAGTAGAGGAAAAGAAAGACGAGAAGGCAGATGAGGAAAAGAAGGAAGAGCCAAAGCCTCCTTCTCCTTTTGTGTTGTTTGTAGACTTGCATTGCGTGGGATGTGCAAAGAAGATTGAGAGGTCCATCATGAGAATTAGAGGTATTTCCTCTCTCTCTCTCTCTCTCTCTCTCTCTCTCTCTCTCTCTCTCTCTCTCTCTCATGAAAGTAACTTACGACAAAGATAGCACTCTAACAGTATTCCACACCTATTCCGCACTATTACATCAATGTTGCATGGAAGTTCTTTATGTTTCTAATTGGTGTGCATTTTTGTTTTTGAAATGCAGGAGTGGAGGGTGTTGTGATAGACATGGCAAAAAATGAAGTGACCATAAAGGGAATAGTGGAGCCTCAGGCAGTTTGCAACAAAATCAAGAAGAAAACCAAGAGAATAGCAAAAGTCTTGTCCCCATTACCAGCTGCTGAGGGTGAAGCTATTCCAGAAGTTGTTGCTTCACAGGTCCAACCAAAACCCTTAATCTAAATTGATCAATTAAATCACATTAAAGCGTAAATTTGTTTAAACACTTGACTAATAAGTCGTGATTCTTATTGCAGGTTAGTGGACTAGTAACTGTGGAACTCGAAGTTAACATGCACTGTGAGGCCTGCGCAGAGCAACTCAAGAGAAAGATACTCAAACTCAGAGGTATATATATATATATATCCATTTTTTTCTTTATGATTTCTTGAGATAAAAGAAACTAATCTCAAGAAATTCTTGTTATCTCAAGAAATTCTTTGTGCACAACTTCTTGTCTGTTAAACTAATTGATAAATTAATTGCAGGAGTTCAAAGTGCTGTAACTGATCATAGTAGCGGGAAGGTGATGGTGACAGGGACCATGGACGGGGACAAGCTAGTAGAATATGTGTATAGACGAACCAAGAAGCAAGCCCGAATAGTCCCACAACCCGAGCCCGAACCAGAGAAGAAGGAGGAACCAGCTGCAGAAGAAGCAAAACCCGAAGAGAAGAAAGAAGAAAATGAAGAGAAAAAAGAAGAGGAAAAACCGGCAGAAGGGGAGGCAAAGAAAGAAGAGGGCGGAGCTGAAGGCGGAGAAGGTAATAATGAGGGGGAGAAAGGTGGTGAGGAGAACAAAGAAGAGGAGAAGAAGGTGGAAGAGATGATGAGTCGCAGTTACGTAAATAGTGGGATGGATGAGGAACATCTGAAAAGAATGATGCAGCACTATTACCAACCTATTTACATGATTGAGAGAATCCCACCTCCTCAGCTGTTCAGTGATGAGAATCCCAATGCATGTTGCATTTCATGACCAACTTGATCATGGTCAATAATCCTTCAATATTCCATACACTAATAAAATGTTGTTATGTTACTTAATTAATTAAGTAATATAATAGTTGTTTTACATTCGTGACCAGAATTTTAGACAAGTTTTGAGTTTGGTGGATGGTGGTTGGTGTCAAAAGTAATATTAATATATATGTTTCATCCAAACTGATCCATAAAATATATATAAGCTAATCCTTCTGTATCATATACAAGATTAATACATTGTTCCATATTATATTGTATAAGACATTGTCCCTTGTTAATATATATGGATTCTAAAGGATATTGGAACAACTAAAGCAATGAACGAGAATTATGTAAGGGTATGTTTCGATGAGGGTTTTACAAGACTCAAGAGATTAGTTTCGAGCTATGAAGAAATGAACTGCAAAATATAACATGGATGGGATTAGAGAAACTTTTTATGACAAAGACGTGTCGACTTGCAAAAATCCTACTTGGGAGGGGTAATCTCCAAAACCCTATCACATGTTTTTGTAACGCTGATGAAGAGTTTTTTTAATTCCCTTCTTATTATATTTTAGAGGTGTGCTATCCACACACTCTTTTTTACTATTCACACATCCCTGTTAATTTTTGTCTATTAGATCTTCTTCAATTCATCCGATCCGACGGCCGAAATTCAAAAAAGTGTAAGAGAAGTAAAAAGGAATGTGTGAATATCACACCTCTATATTTTATGGTCTATCAAAATCTTATTACTCTCATTAAAACTAGAGACATGTACATTTCAAGGAATACACTTATTATTCACATGAATAATTAGTTTTTTATTTATTTAAAATAACTAGTAATAAGTCATGAAAAATATAATTAAAAAGTTGTGGCCATATGGATAATTAGTTAAAAGGATACAAATTTGACAGGGGCCGGCGAGATTCCCTAAGATAAAATAGACGTGTAGGTTTCACAGACTCGAACTGTTGTATTTGAAATCTGAGTCATCTGAAGAGGAGGAGGATTCGTCTGAATAGAAGGATTCTATACACTTATCATGTCTTTGTTTGTGTGATCACGATTAAATTATGTTTTTTTGTCTTATTATTTTTATAAAAAATTAATATAAAATATTAACGTAACTTAATCGTAACCATATAAATAAAAAAAATCTAAGTGTAAGGAAAAAAAAAAAAGAATCCTTTTCCATCTGAATAAGCAATGTCACCAGGGCATCACATCAAAAGAGGAGTCATGAGTGAGACCCACAATCAAAGACTAACGTGGCAGAGACGGTGATGCCATCGCGCCTGTCTATTTGTCGTTTTATCGCGTTCACAAAACAAGGCACGCACCGGCCATGGCCAATGCATGTCATTTGCTTCTCAAAAGTGAAAGACAATGTGAGGTGAGGTCCATCGGGTAACCAAAAGGCCAAAAAGGAGAAGAAATGTTTGGATCTCAAAGCAGTCATTCTCCTCTCGGTGAGAAATATTATACTCGACTAATAATATATAGGACTTATTTAATATCTAGTTCTGTAAGAACATAGAGAACTTTAATGACATCCGTGTTCAATTTATGTAGCAGGGAATTCAATTGCAATGCAAAATATAACAATCCCAAACAAATTAGGATTTGCAATTTTCTTCCTATAAGATTTTTCTATGCATATTTTGGATCAATATAGCCCATCTAGATTACATAGACTCGGAGAAGCCAAACTTGTTATATAATAATGGCATTACTCGTTAAGAGTAATGTTATTCATGCCATATTTTGTTCCACATTTTTATACCATCTTAGATAGCATTTAATATGAACAACCACATCATTTGAATTAATCAAATTTTTAAATTTAGTTCATTATTTAATAAACTAAATTTAGTTCATTATTTAATAAACTAAATTTAGTTCATTATTTAATAAACTAAATTTAGTTCATTTGAATTAATCGGATGTCACCTAAAGTGATATAAAAATGTGATATAAAAACATAGTATGAATAACATTACTCGTTAAGAAAACAATAGTTAAAAAACAAAGTGTTAGGGGTCAGAAGCTAAAGCCTGAAAGGAGATTAAAGCATCAACGAAGATCAAAGCTTTAAAACTTTAAAAGCTACTTTTTTTTACTCGAAATAAAGCATACATTATCTTAACTTCTTCATTATTCTCAACGCAATTAAACAAAGTAGAAAATCACTTTTCTTGTGGGACTAACCAATCTACTCTATTATATGCATGGTCTATCCATTGTTTTTTAATATTGGTACCTTCTAGACTTCTAGAAATTTGAGGGATATTTCTAGAGGATTTACATTAGAGAATCGTTTATAGTCCAGTGAGAGTGGTAATTAAGATAATGGGTAGAAGTAGGGGGATTCAGCGTTCGAAACTTTTAATTTGTAATAAAAAAGAATTAGAAGATCATTTATTATTTTAAATAATTTTAATTAGCATGAACATCAGTTTTCAAGTTAGGATTCATCTGTTTTGGTACGATCAAGAAAAAAAAATAAAAAATAAATACTTGCATGCATGTGCATGGCGGCATGACCAATGAGAGCGCAAAAGGATGAGATGATGCCGAGAGTACGTAATGCGCGCGCACAATATTTATGTATACAAAATAAATCGAGAGGAATTACATGATCGAGAGATGTATTATTAAAGTTAATTAGGATTAAGTTAGTTAAAGTAGTAATGTTGCAAGTTCCAAAGTCTGAAAGCCAAACTTGGTTGATAAGGAAAACAAGCCACATGAGAGGCATAATCTGAAACTATATATATATACAACTGATCGACCAGCAGATATGCATGCATGAAGGAGAGAATACATATATACACTGCACTTTTGTATGTCCAAAGATGTAAAGCCATGTAAAGCCAGCGCTACTGACACATCCTTCCACTCATCTCACACTCATAATCCACATCCTTCCAATATCCAAACCAAGATTTCTCGAATCAAAGTATCTTTAATCAACTTTAATCAGGAATAATTATTTCTTAATAATCTTTATATTATCAAATGAATTGGTCAATGATGAAATTGAAGGTTCACCATAAAACTAATTGGCAATATGGGGAGTAGGAGTAGCCCAAGATCATATAAGCACATAGCAAATCTTGTCCCTCACCAATGTGGGACAACTCTCAACACGCTCCCGCCGGATTTTCAAGCCTAAATGTGGACAACAACTGGGTGACGTGGAGCGCGTGTGGCTGTTGGGCTTCACACATATGGACAACTAGACTCTGATACCATGATGAAATTGACGTTCCACCATAAAACCAATTGGCAATATGGAGAGTAGTCCAAGATCATATAAGCACATAGCAAACTTTGTTCCTCACCGATGTGAGACAACTCTCAACAGTCAATCGGCAGCCGTGCATGGTAAAGCTTAAACAGAAACATGATTAAGAAAACACACTCTATCAGCCTAGCTATACCTTTTATTTTTATACATATCTTGGAATACTTAGCTGAGTCGACCTCCTACAATGTCTAGTAACTTAACCCTATATAAAGCCTTGCAAATGTGATACAGAGATTAATGGAGATAAGGGAAACATCTCAAATGACCAAGTAAGAACAACAGCAATCTCTGATTCTCTTGCATGCATATATATATCTTGAATCTTATATAGTTAAATTAGGGTTTGGATTTGAATATGGCCGATATGCAAATCGTTCCCGCCTGCAAAAACGTAGAGGCGCAGTATGTGGAGATGATGGTTCCTCTCTATTCTCATGGATGTGAGAAGAAAATAGAGAAGTCACTCTCCCATCTCAAAGGTAACTACATATCTCTATACGTATATATTAGGATATATTGCTAAGCGACATCCTTATCCATATTTTTCTTATGTTATATTAATATTTTCTAACATTTTCTTCAACCGAACAATGCAACATTGCAAGGTGGCCAGTCCCCTACAAATTTCAAGTTCTAACTTGTTGTGTTGTGTGTGCCCGCGCTCTAGGTCATGAGTGAGACATTATATATAGTAGCGCCAAACAATGCAACATTGCAAGGTGGTCAGTCCCCTCAAATTTCAAGTTCTAATTTGTTGTGTTGTGTGTACCCGCCCTCTAGGTCACAAGTGAGACATTATATATAGTAGCAGTCGTTTCCTTCGTTTCTAGGTCATGATGTTTGTTTAGTTTGACTAGGCCTGATATCCTTGGCCCTTCAGAAAATTGCAGCCTGCAATTAGACAACTCTTGTGGGCCTGTGGCTATACAATAAGGTTTTCGTTAATTTTACTGGCTGGGTTAGTCCAGTAGGGGAATTAAGCGGCAATAAAATGTGAACGAAACCCTAATTAATGTTGTCTTGTGACAATTTTTATATGTACTTGCAGGGATATACTCAGTGAAGGTGGATTATAACGAACAAAAGGTGACGGTATGGGGAATATGCAACAAATACGATGTGCTTGCAACCGTAAGGAGCAAGAGAAAACACGCATGTTTTTGGAACCCTAAAGACAACATTGCCTTAGAAGATCAATCGCCAGAACCACCGTCAGTGACAACACCACCACCTTCCTCTCCTCGTCCTCCTCCTCCCATTACTACTCTTTCAAGTTTTAAATACACAAAGCCTTCTTTGGCTCTGATTAGGGTTCGATCTTTGAGTTGGAAAGCATGGACTCCATGGAAAAAAGTCTTCAATCGGGCCTATTCATTACCCACAAGGCTGAAGCTTAACGTGAATTGATTATATGTAACGATCGATAAGAAAATGTAAAAGAAGAGATTGCTTGCTGCCTTCCTCTTGTTGCAATTTGGATTAGATAACTAACGAGTACTTTAATTGAGTGCAAATTTAATCATCGGTCAATAAAAGCTAGTGTTTAGTTGTGGTTAAAATTTAGTGCCTACTTGAGAAATAGTGTTTAAAATATATATACTTGTGAGATGCAATTTTTTTAAATATAATTATGACTCATGTAATATCTCACAATAAAAAGACTGAATGAAACATATATGTAAAAATTTCACCGTAATAGTTTGTAAACATGACTTTTTCCATGATCGACATCCTTTCACTTTCGTAATCAAAAGAAAATGGGTACTGGTCTTATCTATCCCCTCTTTACTCTTAATATATATTCAAAATTATTTGGCAGGATTTGACAAATTTCTTCCTTGTTAACTGTTTTGGTAGGGGTCAGCATGATGATCATGTATGTGCCCATATACTGTTACTAACTAACTAAATAACAAGACATGTGTATATACAAATGCACAAAAATCACAAATGTCAAGTCAGATGCATGTCGGAAAGCAACATAAAGCACAGACCACATGGCATTTTTCCCTGCTGATTTGTTGCGAATTGTCACATGGCTAGTACACAAAGACCTTTCTAACTTTTAAGCCACTTCACGCCCATGCTTCCAAAACCCTCCACTGGGTTCTTGCCACATCAGCCAACAAAAAGCGTGGAGGTGAAAACAGTAGCAGCAAAAGTCTTATAACCAGGCGAACAAAACGTGATGAATGCCACTTTAATCATTACATTTTACGCGCAAGCTGACCAGATATTTGATTACGGTGTACGTAATTTGGGTGAAAAGCCTGTCCATATGGTAATTTTCATTCATAGTCCACGTAATGACTAAGGTCTAAAATATTCATAATATCTCGATATTTTCATCGAAATTTCCTTGTTTTTGAACTACCTATATTTCCGATGTCATCGATATTTCCATCGAAATTTCGGTGTTTTTTAAATTTCTATATTTAAAAAAACACTAAGGGGATTCGAACCTCTCCCATTTTACTCCTTCAACACCTTGACCACCATATCACTTATGTTTTTGTAAAAATATGCTAAAATATTTACATATTTTCTACACTCACAATGTTTGTCAGCTCGCTATATAATCAACTTAAATCAGTTAAATCCATCATGTATTTCCTTCCAATTTTTTGAGATAAACTGATAGATAATTGACTAAATAAACATCATACAAAGTTTCAATAAAAAATTTCAATGTTTTTCTTACAATTTCTGTGGTTTTTATTCAATTTTTATCCATATCGATAATATTACGATATTTTCATCGAAATTTTCGTATTTTTGGACTACTGATATTTTCGATATTATCGATATTTTAGACCTTGGTTATGATGAGTAACTCGATACAAATAATAAATAGAAGATACCAGAAAATTCAAAAAAATCCAACCAGAAATAGAACGTAATCTGTATGCATAATCTACATGGATTTATTGCATTTTTTGCCGTCACCTCACCTGATATCCATTATCTTTAAGATCAAATCTGGCCAAAAAATGGCCGCCCGTTACAACGACTAAAAGGTCTATATAAAGCCACCAACAATCTACGACTTTGAAACAAAGAATTGAAGACCGTAATTTCTAACCACATAGCTACCAACCAATCAACGTCTCTCTCTCTCTCTCTCTCTCTCTCTCTCTCTCAGTCGTCGCTCTCGCTCTCTTAAACGGAGGCTCTACAACTTGTGTGGGGTGAGAAAATTAATTATAAAAGAAGGGATGATAAGGGTAGGCATTGTTGCAGAGCTGCTAGGGTTATACGCGGCAGTGCTTGCGAGGTTGACGGAGCAGCTCGTACCGGCAAGGCAGCTCAGTTTTCATGGTCTCGTGAATAATCTTCGTCTAGCTTCGCGGCCGGCCTCCACTCACGACGCTGCTTCTTCCTTCTATCTATATTTTTAAGCTAGTGTACGTCACTGATGGATACACACTCAAGACTCATGAGATGGATTGGGCGGCTTTCTTTCTCTAATTGGTTGCTTAATTTGCAAGTCTTTCATTGATATCTTCTTCTTTGGTTACTTTATCTCTGTATTCATTTCTTGGTGCTGCAGTATACTTTCATGACAAGGGTGTTTATGAAATCTTTGTTTTCTGCAGTAATCTTTATTAGTTTAATTTATCTCATTATTACTCATACATGCATATGTAATCTTGGATCATATATTATACAAACTTATATTGCAGGCAGCAGGTTTTTGTTAATTAAATTAGCCTCCTTTTCTTTTCTTTTTTAAGTACAAAATAATGCTGCGATTTCGAGAGATTTCAAAAATAATGTTTAACCAATTACCTAATTTAAGAAAAGGGGTTATTAATATTCTATTGATTGCCGATCAAGCCTCAAGCTAAGTCAATGGAGTATAGCCCGTTATCAGTAAATTTCCCTAAACCCTAAATTTCAAAAACCTGAAAAATGCTTTGAGACAAATATTGGTTAAATTATAATAAAATTGGTAAACAAATAAACTAATGCAATAAAACAATTTGATAAAATTATTCTTTAGCAATTATTAGGTATATAGTTGCTTCAATATCTTAAATGACATATAACTTATAATATAAAGAAAATAAATAAATAAAACCAGAATGATGGGATGGAACCAAAAGTGACAAATTTTATGGCTGCTTGCTTGGCCAATCACCATTTTCAAGTCTGAATCATGAAAAATAATAGAGAAAGCTGTTGGTGTGGACATTTTATCTTTGAAGAATTTTCAACGACTTTACTAAAAAAGTAGTTAATTAAATAATTATAAAGAGAGTTGAAATTTTGAGAAGACAAAATTAAATTTCGTAACATGTTCAAATTTGGTTTAGTAGCTAATTAATTTGAGTAATCTGTTAATTTTGTCTCACTCGACAATTAGTTGCAAACGATAGATAGAAACATGTCTTGGAGATTTGTCCCACCCATCAGTTCACTCTCAGACCCTCTTTAATGTGGTCCATTCACAACTCCTTTGCTATTAAGTATGGGCCAAACCTTGTCGAGTTTTGCGATGAAGCTGGTGATCATAAATTACACGATGATCATTAAGCACACGATAATTGTCTGACTATAATAACTCTCGTATCAGACTAGATAAGTATAAAATAGGTGCAAAACTCAAATATAAAGAGTCATGTTTTTGAAAGAATATTTTAACCAATTTCGCGGTAAGCTTTTCCCTTATTTACAAGCGTTTAAACTAGGGTCTCATGCATTAATATTTGTAATAATGAAAATTGCTATAAGATGTTACTTATTTAGGTGTTATAATACGAGGGAATCATAAATTTAAAGTCTATAAAAAAATAAAAAAAAATACATTTTTATAATATAATACGAATTGATTTGTCGACAAACAATATTACGATCTCCATTAAGGACTGACTTCAATTTTAAGACCTAGAGTCATATATACAAGTCCATATTCTTCCTTTTCTTACTCACAATTTGCAAACATAAAAGTCGAACATTGTACTTTGTTTATACAACAATACTAAGAGTAGAAGAATTGAACTTAAGACGTTAAACGCGAATGATGTATGTTGAATATTTATCATACTTGAGAAAAATGATGGAACAGAATACTTTTGTTCATACTCACTCCTCATGACACACCTCGACCCAGGGGTCGAAGCGTGCTGGCCGTCACGTGTGAGTGACGTAGCCAAAAACGTCAGCGGAAGATAATTATGCATGAAATGTAGCAGTGAAAGTCAAGTCGATGATATACATATGATACAGAGCCAATCCTAGGTGCAGTCACATTAAAACAAAACGATATAACTACAGAAGAAACCCTACATAAGTGGTGGTCTGTCAGAACTGCCTCGGTGCCTCGATAGCCGTCCACGTCGCTGCTACCTAGAACCTGGAGGGGCGCAAAACAGAAAACGTGAGTGGGCAAAAACAAATACTTTCCAAAACCATTTTATAAAATCCATAAATAACCCCTCGCTGTAAATCAGTATAATTTTCCCAGAAAATAGTACGTATATAAACTTATATACGAAAACCCCGTCTAGGAATCAAAACTCATTATCAATCTCTAAAATAGGCCATGTTGATATACCAACTCAGAAAATCATCATCATCAGGCAAGTAATGTAAATCAGGGGTGTCCCTAGTGTCGTGTCAGTCGGAGTCACCTCTAGTGACCTGTACGACTGAATCTATAGCTCATCCATCATACTCAATCACTATCAATCATTATCCTGCACACGAGTCGGAACCACCTATAGTGGTCTATACGACAGGCTAGGCACCTGCCTTGGATCCAAGGTGAGCGTACGGTGCATGAGGTGAACGATCACGTGAAGGCTAGGCCCTACTCTGGCGGAGCACAAACACCCGAGGTGCAGGTGATGAGCTAAATCACAATCCATCATCATCTCAACTACTAACTATCATACTCACTTGACTTACATGGCCGTCCACAGCGTTGGAGCATAAAGAATGCAATCATACTCATAATTATAAAATATAATTGGCATACGACATGGCAATTTAAGTATAAAATCCATTCAATTCGTAAATCAATCAAATTACGTTTCTGGGAAAAACGTCAATTATATATATATATACTGAAAATAAAAGCCCACTCACTGGTATGTCGACGGGTCGTATCCCCCGAGCCTAGAATGAATGTGCTCGTCCTCCGGATACGTCTCACCTTCAAATTCCTCGAAAAACAACTAGAAATTCCACGGGGAATTTCCTCCAAACTCGGTCCAACTGAGAACCAGTGATCCCGACGTCCAAAATGTCTCAACGGGGGTCTCCGAGCTTCGTGAGGACTCCTAGAACGTCCCTGTGATTTTAGTTTCACCAAGTCTCAAGGAACACAGCTACACTATCCTTGAAGTCGATCCGTGCCGTGATCGAGTGTGGTGTGGGTGTCTGTACCAAATACAGTGAGGAAGGGTGAGAGGGTTCGAGAGAGTTGTAGGAGAGAGAGAAACATAAATGGATGCACGTGTGTGCATGGTGAGTGTGCGTGTGTTATATAATTTGAACCACCACCGGCCCAACCTTTTGGGCCTAATTGCTTAAGACACCCAAACCTCGTTACACCCTCGCTCAAACGTGAGTCGAGGGTAATTTTGTCATTTCACGTTGAAAATATATAAAACTCGGAACGGGATGTTACACCTCATTATTGTCGCTAGCATAATTTAAATTTTAATATTTGTATCGTAGATCAATTAAACTAAACTAATCTAACTATAACAAATGAAGAGGTTGAGCATCACCATTTCACCCTACTTTAAGGATGTGATAGACGATGCACTCAAAGAAAACAAGTTCAAAGGGGTCTTCCATCTTCGTTGGTGGGCATTTTGAACAAAGACGGTCTTCCATGTCCTCCTTTGTAAGAAAGGGATTTCTTGTGCACTGATAGATAGGGCGACGCTAGTACCCGGTGTGGTGACGTCTCTCGTGTTGGAAATGTGCCCTAAAACCAATCATATGATGATACTTTACGGACATTTCACATGTTAAACTAATCTAGTTTAATAGAAGGGCAAACATTATTGTTTTAAGCCGTCTCATATAAATGTTATATGCTTGAACAATAAGTCCAAGGAATATGTGATTGGGAGAATGCGATCTAAAGAAGTTAGATTCAAGAGACCATTTTTTCGTAGACACATCCTAAACGTTCCTGATCATAGGATTGCCAATTGGGCATTGGCAGTCCGTTAAGATCAGTATGTGCTATGTCTTCTCTCAGGGAGAGTGACTGGTCTCGAGTCATTGGTGTGAGTGACACCAAGACAAGCATATAGGTGCTCAATAGAGAATGAGTTCACTGAACACGATCAACGAGGAGTTCTCATACTCATGTCACATGAGAACTCATGGTTAGGATAATGCAAATTAGTCCTTTGACCTGAGGCATCATAGTTGTCTTGTGGTTAGGTACTTAATCTTTGATTATGTCAAACGTCACTCCACATAGTGGGTGTCCACGGCGTCGTCGGGGTTAAGCTACTTAACTATGGAGGCAAGTGAATGCGCAACAAGGGATCTCTAACCTTCAAACCGTTTGAGGGAGAATACTCTATGATATGATTAAAATCTCTGATCAGAGTATGAATGAGATTTAGGAATGCGTTCCAAATCACATTCAAGGGAATCATATAAGCACGAGATTCACATTGGATAGTAGACATGAATAAACTATCAAGCCAAACAATGTGGTCAAGAGTATTGTATTAGAGAATGACCGTATTGCATTTGTAATCCTAAACTGAATAGGTTCTCCACCTCTTCTGATTAGCTTGGGTAACCATGATATGCTGCTAGGTGTCACTCATGGTTTGTGGAAACCCTAAATGTGTGTAATCACTAAAGGGAGAATTGAAAGTAAGTTTCAAATTCACAATCGATTGAAAAGAGTTTTAATCGCCCACTGCCTCGCTAAAAGGAACCTAATGGATCGTACACCGTGTAAGGTAAAGATTGAAGATTCAATGGAGATGAGTAAGAATAATTAAATGGTTTAATTATTTATGGCAAGGATTAATTAATATGTTAATTAATCAAACGAATAAGTTCGTTAAAGACCTCGTGATAGTTTTGGACCTTAAGGCCCAATGGGCTTCGAACGTCAAGTCCATTAACTTAAGTTGTATGACAACTTAATGAATAATGATTCACAAAGGCCCAAATTGCCCAATAACACCCTAAGGCCGGCCATGTTAGAGAGGGTAGCAAACTTGGACTTATTTACAAGTTTGCCACTCAAATGAATTAAGGTATAAATATGACTTTATAGCCAAAATTCATTAAGGGCTTTCTTTTGGGGAAATTGGAGAAAAACACAAACTCCTTTCTCTCTAAAAATGGCCGGCCACCCTTGAGGAAAATAGCTAGCAATCTTACTTCCTCAAGGTCACTCATTTCTTCTCCAATCTAACCTTGGTGTAGAAACTTAGAGGTTCTCAATTTTGGGAACTTAGAGAACCCATTCTTCCATCTAAATCCCTAGATCTAAGATGCAAGGAATGAAGGCCCTCTCTTTGGGTGATTAACCTTTGCTTATGCAAAGAGGAATCTACAAAGGTATAAATTTCAACTCACTTTGTTTTGAGTTGTTTATTGGTTCACCAAACTACTAGGCTTTGAACATTCATGGGTAATGTTTTGTTTTAAGTGCATGAAAGCATGATTCCGCCTTTAATTTGTTAATTGCATGCTAATGATGTTACTTAAATGAACATGATTTCTCAAAATAATCCTTCATCTCGCAATCCTATTTATCCTTGTTTCTGTTTCTTTGGTGTTGCGGAAATGCTCTCTGCTTGTTGTTTGGCCTTGTGCCTTTCTTTTCTATGAAGTAATCCTTTTGCTCCAAAAAAAAAAAAAAAAAAAAGTTCAAAGGGGACGAAAAATGAATTGTCAAAAAGTAGGAGGTAAACCAATTATGCGAAATGAGAGGGGCTTCTTTGTAGATAAGCGAAAACCCAAGGCCAAAATCAAAGAGAGCGACTTTTACCCGAAATTTTCTTTTTCCTGGTTTCTCTTTAGACGGTGAAGACCCGGAGACACACTGCTACCACTCTCTCTCTCTCTCTCTCTCTCTCTCTCGTCAGTCCTCTGGTATGAATTTCTCTACGATTAATACAAAATCTCTGATATCTTGAATTATTTCCAGATTGGTTTATGATTTTTCTGTTTTTGCCATATTCTGTAATCTGGGTTTTCTTATTGATGTAGCTGTAGGATATAGTTCAGCAAGACAACTATATATATATATATATATATATATATATATATATATCTATCTATCTATCTTATAGGGAATGCTACTTGTTTATAAATTTTACAGCTTTCGTGCTTTTGTTTCCTCCTTGTTTTACCCAGTTAATTGGGCGATTGCTGAAAAGGGATGCTCTGATCGTCGTAAAAGATTGTAAGCAGCATCACCAATTCTTTCATTTTTCGGCACGATTCTCAAAGATGATACTAATTCAATTGTTAATTGATAATCTTTATGCTGTTTGATGCATGGGTTCTTCATAAAGTTTTGATTTTTGTCGTGGATGTTCATGTTTTTGGAAATTTTAGCTCTGATTGTTATTTCAAATGGCTTTTAGATGATGTAAATTTTAGTGGGTCTTGATCAATTTACTTAATTTGTGTGTTAGAACCAGGGTCTAAGAATGGCTGGATTTGTGCCTTATGGAAACGGAGGATTTTATCCATATTCTTCATCATCGCCTTCAAGTTTATCGGCTTTAGCTCCACCTTTTACTGTCGATCGGTCTGTGCCGAAACCCATGTCCAGCCCACTTGATGTGACTGAGACACCTTATGTTGCCCCCATGAATTCTTCTTTGCACAATTGGCTTCCTTCTCACCCGACCACTACGGGGTCTAATTTCTTTGCCAATCCCCCCCAAGATTTCAATTCAATTCCTTCATCAAATGCGTATGGATATGCAGGCCTGCAGACTGTTGAACCATCCAATACAAACTTGCCTCCTTTGATGACTACTACCACTGCTTCATCCAGTGCGTTTAAGTATGATCAATCCTTTGATGCTGCTGCAACTAGTTTTGTTGAGGCCAAACCCTATTATCCCTCTTATCTATCCTCAACAATTCCGAGTGTTCCCCCCACGGTGGTTCCTAATCAACCTAGTTATGATTGGTTGTCAACTTCTCATTTCGCTCCCTTGGATAGCTCCTCTCACAAGGATTACGCTCAAAACCCTTCTGATCCAAAATATACTACTCAGTGGAGTGGCTTGTGGGAGTGGGAGCAGGGTAAACAGGGAGACTTTAGTGGAAATTTCTGCTCAAAGAAGACTGATGTTTCCGGCTCATCACTGTACAAGAATTACATGAACCAAGGTATGTCTCCCCTAAGTTATGTGCCTATGGAATTTTTCCAGTGCAACTACTTTTTTTTTTTTTCCTCTCTTTGTTATGCAACCCTACTCTATTTTTTTCCTAACTATCTGTGTAATGTGCAGACCCCTCTCATGATGAAGCATCACATAGCATCAATATTCTGGGTTGGGAAAAGCTTGGTGGATCTGTAAGTGCAGAGCACTCCGGTGATAAATCCTTTGTGGCGAAAAATTCCAAATTCATCCCTGCTGACTTTTCAAAATCTGTCACGGGGTCATTTTCAGCAGTTCCAGAAGCCCATCCTAAGGCATCATCCTCACAAATTGTCACGAACACCACAAAGTGTAAAACACCGTACAGTGTGTTCTCTGAGCAACGACAGAATGATGCTAGTATGGATGATATTTCGTCCACTTCAAAGTCTTCCTCAGCCTTTGCCATTAGAATACCAGTTATTGGCACTAAATCTTCAGAACCAGAGATAGGTCTTTTCAAAGGGTTGAATTTCAGAAGTGATGCAGCTGAGACAGATCGTGGTCATTATTGTCCCTCTAGTGTACAAGGGTCTCGTCTGCCACAAGTATCTGAGGCCAACGGTCGCTTCAGTTCAAGCCAACATGACAGTCTCCTTGGAATAAATGATAGAAGTCTCAACCAGAATCCCTGGGATCATCTGTTTAAAGCGAAAACTGGACTTGAAAATCCTCATGTTAGTCCTTGTGGTTTTAATGTGGAACTTAATACAAATGAAAACATCAATTCTTTTCCGAGTTCATCTGACAATGTAGATCCTAATAATCCAGCTGTGGACTCGCCATGCTGGAAAGGAGTTCCTGGTAGTCGTTTTTCTCCATTTGAATCCTCTAGAGGAGGAGTTCCAGAACAGATAAAGAAACTAGAGGACTGCAGTGGTTTGCATTTTCCAATGCCACTGATGTTTCCACTAAATGCTGCGGAAAATGTTTCCTCCCAAAAGCCTATCAAGAACACAGTTGAATACCATGATATTGGGTGGCTGGAAAATGGTCCGACCCTTCCTTTGAAGAGAGATTCAGTTGAAAACTCGGCTTTTGAAGAACGTAAATCAGATGATGCTGTGAAGACCCCTTATGACTCAGAAACAAGCCATGATAGAGGACCTCAAAGTTACAAAGATGTTCTCCATAAATCAGGGAATGGGGACAATTCCTTTGGTCTCTTTGGCCATTCTTACACCATGGAACAAGGTCATGGTGGAGAAGTTGGATTAGCAACGGAAATAAAGAAAACAACATTGAGTTGTGGTCCAGATGTTAAACTGGATGTCAGTGACACTATGGAATATGGTTCATCGCATGCGCCTTCTCATGCTGTAGAAAATATATGGTTTTCATCTTTTGAGGATGCACCTACTAAACTTTCCAAATCTGATGAGGAAGATTCTATGCCGAAAGTGGATGCACAGATGCTGGTTGATACAATGAACAGCTTGTCAGAATTGCTGCTTAGTAATTGTTCATATGGCTTGGTTCAGTTGAAGAAAAATGATATTGAGGCCATAAAAGATGTGATCAATAACCTGCACATCTGCATATCAATGAACGGTGAGAAATGGTCGCAGACACAGGAAATGCCATCTTTCCTGCAAAACACTGCTAAGTGTAATGGAGAGTTCACAGAGCATAATAAGGTCTGCTGCTTAAATTTTTGGAATCTTATTTCGGACTTAATTTTTTTCAAATGAATAGCAGGCGCTTCACCATGCAGTTACTGCCTCATACTCTATAATAATGTTTTGCTTGGCTGAATAATTTCTTCAGGTTGTGAGTGCAGACAGGGCCCCGTTGGCATCCGCCTCTAACATTCAGGATGAAGTTATCGGTTCTGTTTTTGGGAAGAGTGACAAAAACATGGTGAAAGAAGATAAAATGACTCAGGTACCCCTATCCCTAGCAATATAATGTTAAAGGTCAAGTTTTATTTCTTCCCGTTGGGGGATGAGGAAGTACAAAAGGTTAGTTATTTATTTTGCCATGGACCTTGGTTTTGTAGGCTATAAAGAAGATTCTTAGCGAAAATTTTCATGCCGAGGAAACAGACCCTCAAGCCCTCTTGTACAAGAATCTATGGCTTGAGGCTGAAGCTGTATTATGTTCCATTAATTATAAAGCTCGTTTTAATCGTGTAAAGATAGAAATGGATAAGTGCGAGGCAGAGAAATCCAAAGGTTAATACTCTTACATTACTGATGTTGTTTTATAACCTATAAACGATAAACTTTGACCTTATCTTTATTTTATGATTGTGTTTAAGACATCTTTATATATAATGCAGCTATGATGCAGCAATCAGTGTCTGAGGTTTCCCCTGATATAAACCCAGTTAGCCCATTGACGCCTGATACTCTGGAATTTCCTACTTCAAATCTCCAGGATTTGCCTGTATTAAGCCAGGAAGATGATGTATTGGCCAGATTTCGTATCTTAAGGGACCTTGTTGAGAACACAAATTCGATTGGTGCTGCCAACGGGAGTGAATCCAGCTCCAAGGTTTCTGAACCGAACAAGGTTGATAATATTCCACCTGAAGTAAATGGTAGCTCATCGTCACATTGTATTTCCATTCAGGATTCTCCTACATCAGATACAGTTGGGATGACAGATGATTACGATGAAGCTTCTGTTATGGCCAGATTTCGTATCATAAGAGACAGGGTTGAGAAATCGCAATTCATTAGTTTTTCCAATATGGAGGAATCATCCAGCTCCAATGTGTGCCTTGAACCCAAGACTGACATAATTGCACCCAACGCAAGTGATGTCTCGGCACCTGAGTTCAGTTTCCAGGATTCTTCCATTTCAATCAACACCAGCCAATCAAACGCTTGCGAGGCTTCTGTTCTGTCCAGACTTAATATCCTAAAATCCCGGATTGAAAACTACGCCGACTTGCATACTGAAGGGCAACTTCTACCAAAACCCAAGATATCTGCAGTTGCACAGAACGCGAGTGACAGCTTACTGCCCGAGTTCAGAATCCAGGATTCTCCTCGTTCTAGCACAATCGGCCAGTCAAACGACTGTGAGGCTTCTGTCATGTCGAGGCTTCAGATCCTTAAATCCCGGATTGACAACTCTTACATGCATTCGGAAGAGCAGCAACTGCCGGAAACTGATGGTCTTGGATATGCTGGTAAGAGAAACCCCTGGCCGTTTATAAGCAAGAGATCAGAGGGTGGAAGTTCAGAACTGAAAGAGCAGCCTATTTTTCAGAGTCATGAAGCTGACAGTAGTGTGGTTGATGCTGAGGAGTTCGATCTGTTCGTGGATAATCCGCCGACAGATTATCGGAAGATCAACAGTCCTGGAAATCTGCTTCCGGCGGGTTGGCACGATAGCTCTTCCTCAGATTGGGAACACGTCTTGAAGGAGGAGATTTGGGGGCAGAACTGATGAACCTGATGCTGGAAAGAAAACATCCCTTCCTGGATGGTGGACGATTCCTCATTCTTCTTTGCGTGTGTCCAAATTAAAAACTTAAAAAAAAAAAAATAATAATAATAATAAAATAGGGTTGGAAAAAGAGGTAAATGACTCTGGATATAATATTTTTGTACAAAGTTCTTCAACCTAATTTGAATTGTTCGGAATGAGTGTGTTCTAGAGTTATGTAATGTAATTACGATCGAGTCTTCAAGTTTATTTATATTGTGTGGGAAGATGCGTGCATGCTTGCATTTCATAAAGAAAATTGAAATATTAATTTTACATTTCATTCTGCGTGCCAGAAACAGTATGTCATTATATAAGCGGAGGGACACTTCAAAAAGAATTATTCATACTCGTACTTATAATTGCAAATTTATAAAAAAAAAATCTGCAAAATTTCATTCCAAATCAATCAATACAAAAATTCTAAAAAAAATATCAGGATGAGAAAAAACAGATATGATTGGGATTTGTTGTACAACCAAGTGAGATGGGGTGCCTGACCAAGCTGAACCCTGGAGAAGCTTTGAATTAAGAGATGTGAAGTCTAGGTGTAGAAGACGTTTGTGTGTTTGGTAAGTCTTCAGCTTATTTGAGAATTAGCATGCTAAATTTGTTAAGTGAAATAGAACACAAACAATGCAAATTTGGTTTGTGTCAACTTAAATAATATTGATTAAAGGTCTTCTTATTTCATTTGTCTTAGCTAGTATAAAGGTCAAACGAAATTTCGAAGGGGGATTTTATATGTTATTCAGCAACCAGTGCCTCTACATTGGCTCTGCAACTGATAACATATAATGTACCATCTTATGTTATGGGCACACTGAAAAATCTCACTCCAAAAAATAAGCACTCCTCGACTTATAGTTTAGATGGTTAGTGTTAACAACAGTTTTCTTATGATTTTGTCCTGAAAAGTAATTTCTACACCGTTTTTAACCTTCGACATTCTCCACCTTGTTTTCATCTAGTTATTAAATCAAATAAATTCAAAAATAATTAAGAGACGCGATTAGGAGAATAAGTGCAGAAGTTGTTTGTCATTACATGTTTAAAAATAATTAAGAGACGCGATTAGGAGAATAAATTAAAAAAATAATAATAATAAAATAGGATTGGAAAAAGAGGTAAATGACTCCGGATATAATATTTTTGTGCAAAGTTCTTGAACTTAATTTGAATTGTTCGGAACGAGTTATGTAATTACGATCGAGTCTCCTAGTCTAGAGTTGTGTAATTACGATCGAGTCTTCTAGTCTATTTATATTGCGTGGGAAGATGCGTGCATGCTTGCATTTCATAAAGAAAATTGAAATATTAATTTTACATTTTATTCTGTGTGCCAGAAACAATATGTCATTATACAAGTAGAAGACACTTAAAAAAGAATTCCTTTAACTTGTATAATAACATATAGCGGCGAAACCAGAAATGTACAACAATAAGGTCATAAAATAGAAAGCTTCCAAAAAATTTCTGCAAAATTTCATTCCAAATCAATCAATACAAAATATCTAAAAAAAAATCTCAGGATGAGAAAAAACAGATATGATTGGGATTCGTGATACAACTAGGAAATTCAAACTCTTAGTTTGTGTGAGGTAGGTCAGTCGAATGAGTTAACAAAAATCGTCAAATTCAATTTGAGTGATTCAGATTGTCCGGTTATTGAACTCCGTAATGAATCTCTATCCTATAGAATGTCTATCCAATCTAAATTTCGGTGCATGGATAGACAAATTGTCCACTCACGGCCAACCCGTCGACCGAGTCTACAGTGTCTGTATCCACCTTGGATCCTGGTCTTAATTTACATTTTCTTATCCATTTACACAGCTATTTGACAACTGTAAATCTAAATAATTCTCTTCGCACGCGGAAAGTCTAAAAAATACAAACCTGCATTTCGACTCGTTCCATTTGGCATTTTCTTTGCCTTTTTAATCAACATTTTCTTCATTTTAATTTTTTTTTGCAGAATGTATGCAATCCCAGTTAAAACCTAAATCTTTCTGGAGGCATTTAGTGTGGTGCTATAACAGTAGAAGCTTTGTCATATGAACCCCCACGCGTGTCCTCTTTCTTCTACTTGCTCATCAAATATTTTAAAGCTTTGACGACTTCGCTGGGGGGCAGCAGGCCTGCTTAGTTTCCAGGGTTTTCAATAATTAAATAGCGATTAAACACGCATTTCTGGCTATAAATACAGATCGTTATTCGATAATCCTTCATTAAGTTAAGCGGGGTAATTAACCAGTCAAGAAAATGAATACTTCTCTAAATCTAAGTCGTGTTTTCAAACTTTTAGTTGTGGTCTTGTTTTTTCAGATTGTTCATTCGCAGCTCCAAGTAGGGTTTTATACAACTTCGTGCACCTTAGCAGAGACAATCGTTAAGGACGAGGTTCAAAAAGCGTTCTTTCGGGATCCAGGCGTCACGGCCGGTCTTGTGAGAATGCACTTTCACGACTGCTTTGTTAGGGTAAGATTTAACGTGCTTGTTATAACTTGACCCACACGGTAGAAATAATGTTAAAATTTTAATCTTTGGATGTTGCTCCTTTAGGGTTGTGATGCATCAGTGCTCATCGATTCTACTTCCTCGAACACGGCGGAAAAGGACTCGCCGGCAAACAACCCGAGTCTTCGAGGATTCGAAGTCATTGACAAAGCAAAGGCCAGACTTGAAGCTGCATGCCGAGGTGTTGTATCCTGCGCTGATGTAGTTGCTTTTGCAGCAAGGGACAGCATAGTTCTTGTAAGATCTGTGTTTTTTTTTCCTTTCAAAATTTACTATTATTAAGGGAAATGAGAGAGTTCGAAACTGTTACAATGTTTAAAGGGAGGGAGGAGTTTTGAACTCGGAAGTGATCCATTGGTTGAATCCCAAGACCCTATCCACTAATAATTAAACAATATACTAAGGAAATTGCGACAATATCACATTATAAACTACGGTAATCAACGAGAAGGGAGATCTTGGTTCCAAGGGAGCAGGCATATTGCTTGCCAACTGGCCTAAACCACGTGTACACGTGATTTTCCTTATCTATGCGATTCCTTCTTATCAATTTCTTTTGATATATATATACATGATTTTCCATGCAGACTAGAGGGCTTAGCTATAACGTTCCTGCCGGAAGAAGAGACGGCAGAATTTCCAAAGCTTCGGACATACCCGGAAACCTACCTCCCCCGACATTCAATGTCGACAACCTTACTCAACTCTTCGCAACCAAGGGTTTAACACAAGCAGAAATGGTTACTCTCTCTGGTAAGTTGAATATTTTTTTGTGTGAAAATTATACCATTAAGCAACAAATAAAGCTGCTTATATATCAGACAATTTGTTTCTACAGGAGCGCATACCATTGGCCGCTCTCATTGCACTTCTTTCAGCAACAGATTGTACAATTTTAACGCAACAACAAATCAAGACCCCAGTTTAGATCCGGCGTACGCTGCTCAGTTGAAGCAGCAGTGTCCGCAAGGCAACACAAATGCAAACTTGGTGGTTCCTATGGACCCAGCCAGCCCTGCCGTCACGGATGCAAGTTACTACGCTAACATCCTTAAAAACCGAGGCTTGTTCACATCAGACCAAACTCTCCTCACAAACTCAGCAACCGCAAACCAAGTGAAACAGAATGCAAGGGTTCCTCTCCTTTGGAAGAAAAAAATTTCTGCTGCAATGGTGAAGATGGGACAGATCGAAGTCTTAACGGGCAATGCCGGTGAGATTCGAGCAAATTGTAGGGCAATTAACAGCTAGAGCCTGGAGAGGATGCCTCAGCCTGGTTCAGTAATCTAGTTCTTCAATTGCCTAAGTTATCTTGTTCTTTAATTGTGCAGCTTATGGTTTAATAAAATAACAAATACCATGTTGTTATGTCAGCTTACAAAGGGTTTTAGCCAAATTAAGGGTGTTTGAGATCGGTATAACTCTTCACTTTAGTTCTTGATAAAGAAAATTCATTGGTCCACTCTAAATTGATATTTTTGTGAAAAATCTGTTAATATCCTCTTTAAATTGTAATGTGAACGACCATGTGACCACCATTTTAAGGTATTTTGTCAAACCAACCCTCTATTTAAAGAGGACATTGACAGAATTTTCATTGAATGACAAAAATGATTTACAGACAAACTCAAGGACCATTGTTATCGATTTTTATTGTTAGGGACCAAAGGAGAGAATTATGCCAATCTCAGATACTATTTTGGTGCAAAAGCCCCTACAAATTAAAGCGAAGTATACATTGCATTTTAAGTTGCTCATATTCATCAGTTAATTACCTTGAATTTTCCAGCACACATTCCACGGTTAAGATTCATTGATGTGCTCTGGAATTTTAGTAAAATAGTGCATCCAAATTAATGAAGGAGACAACTCTAATGTAGCAGAATTAAAAGATGAACTAGAAACCTCAATAACTTATGACAAAGGAGTGAAGTACATCAGCAAACCAGAAGACCTCACTGCCAATGTTTTGAGTCCACAAAAGAAAAGAAAAGCACAACACATCCACACATAGACCCGCGGCGGATTGGATGACAATAGCAAACGAATGACATTGATTCAAAAAAACTCATCATCAACTGACAATTCGCGCGAGGAAAACAATTAAGTGGTGAGTTCCATGATAGCGCTGACAATGTCCCCGCTGTGTGTCTTGAGAGCCTTGACGGCCTTGCTCCTTGACACCCCGGCCTGTGTCATGACCAAATCAATGTCCTTAGGTTCCACCCGGTTTCATCAACCTCTTCCTCTTCTTCATCTGCCTGAGGTCCAGCAGCTGCTCCAGAAATCTCTGGTTTCCCCATCACAGAACTCATGTCCGGCATCCTGAACTGCTGGGCAGCCTATGTCTGCAGCTGAGAGCTCAAATCCTCGATCTTGGCCTCGCCAAATATGACATAGGTATCAGAGTTTGGGCTCTTGAAGGCATCGGGTTTCGATATGACAAATAGTATCTGAAATACATAAAAAAGAACAACCAATGAACATCGACCATCACATAACCATATCTCTGTTTCACGAACCGGAAACCAAACATCAACTTACGTTTTTGGTCTTCTTGATTGTCACCCTGCTAACACCAGTAACAGGCTTCATACCCAGCTTCAGCATTGCCTTCCGACTCTTCTTCTCGCTTCTACTCTGTTTCGATGACTCATTTCCACCTGTTACATCGAATTAACGTAACTCGAAGGACAACACAGGATATAATACATATTCATTGTGATTGAGCAGCAAAAGTATTGTATAAATGAATGAAAAAGTTTGAATCTTTATAGTTTAGAACAAACAGAACTACGATTCGACTTTTGGGTTCCATCCAAAACATTTCAAAATTAACATCAAAATCAACCAAGCTACGTGATTTGCCCTCATTCTTTCCATAAGGCAACCCAAGCCAACAAGACTCTGCTTTAAAAATGAGGTTGTTTTTACGACCCATGACATTTCAGTCACAAAAGAGCAACATTTCCGTTGTGCCAACCGCTCTCATTCTATGATGCACAGATACTTTTGTTTGGTCCTGTATCTCGTATCTCATATCCGATACTTGATCAGATACGATACTTATCTAATACTCTCGGATACTCGTCTGACACGTATCCTGATTGATGGACAAGAAATTTGACATGATGGATATGCGCATCTTACATTTAGAATACACGTATTCGGCTTTTAGGAAAAATTTACACTTTAAAAAAAAGGTAATGAGAAGGAGAAAATTAATAGGAGACATCTATAATTGAAGATTATTATTAAAAAAACTAATGAAAAGAGTTTGAAAACTTCGAGTCTTAACGATAAGAACAAAATAAAATATAAAGTAAATAGTACCAGGATTATTTTTTAGTATAAAAATATGATTTTTCGTTAAAATGAATAGTATCTAGAACTTTTCGTTAAAATTCTATTATTATTAAACCGTAACATTAAATGACAACATAAACCACGCTAAGCGAGAAATAACCCCATAGACACTACAATTGGATCAACTCGTTATCAAACCTAAGACATCCCGCTTACATGTAGAGAAAAATATCATTAGTACTAGTGGCAATCCTATATCCTTATTCATGAAGACAACTCTTATGTGGAAGAATTAAAAGATGAAAATAGAAACCTTTAATAACTCATGACTCGGGAGTGAAGTACATCAGAAAACCTGAAGGCGATCACTGCTAATGTTTTGAGTCCCCAAAAGAAAAGAGAAGCATAATCCAGATCCACATAGACGGGCTTCCGATTGAGCTACAAAAACTAATGACCGACACGACAGTGATTCAAAACACTCATTGAGGAAACAATGAGCTTGAGGAAAACTACGATTTTGGCCAGTTAAGTGGTGAGCTCCATGATGGCACTGACAATGTCCCCGCTGTGAGTCTTGAGTGCCTTGACGGCCTTGCTCCTCGATACCCCAGCCTGTGTCATGACCAAATCAATGTCCCTAGGTTCCACCCCGGTTTCATCAACCTCTTCCTCTTCTTCGTCCTGAGCCCCAGCAGCTGCTGCCGAAATCTCTGGTTTCCCCATCACAGAACTCATGTCTGGCATCCTGAACTGCTGAGCAGCCTGTGTCTGCAGCTGAGAGCTCAAATCCTCGATCTTGGCCTCGCCAAATATGACATAGGTGTCGGAGTTCGGACTCTTGAACACATCAGGTTTCGAGATGAAAAATAGTATCTGAAACACCAAGAAATAGAAAATAAACAATGAAACGTCAAGCATCATAGAACCACATCCTAATTGCACCAACTGGAAATCAAACATCAACTTACGTTTTTGGTCCTCTTGATGGTAACCCTACTAACGCCTGTTACAGGCTTCATACCAAGCTTCAACATCGCCTTTCGACTCTTCTTCTCACTTCTACTCTGCTTCGAAGCCTCACTTCCACCTGTTGATCATCGTCTAATCAATGTCACTCAAAGGACAACGTAGACAATACATACTCGTTATAATCCAACATAACTACGCTTCGGGTAAAAAACAATCCAAAATTTAAAATCCAAATGGCCAACTACGAAGCATTAGCACAAATGAACAAAAAATTATGCATCTTTACATTCCTAACAAGGTTTCGGGTAGAAAACATCTCAAAACCTACATCAAAATCAGCCAATAAAACTTTTATGCTCTCATTATTTCCATAGAATTTTATAAAAAACTAATGAAAAAGGACTTGAAAACTTTGAGTTTTAACAATAAGGTCAAAATAAAGAGTAAAGTGAATAGTTCAAAAATTAATTTTTTAGTGTAAAAATGTAATTTTTTATTAAAATAAAAAGTACGGGAACTTTTCGTTAAAGTTTCTTAAATTTTAATATAAAATCTTGAAATTTCACCCTCTCAATGCTCATAACAAAATCCAAAACTCCAAGCAATTCAGATCATTCAGGAAGCAGCACAGATACCAAATGAACCGCAAAAACAAAATGACGAATATGCTCTACAACCAAAAGGACAGGAAGGAAAAAAAAAGGCAACCTTGACCGCCGTCTTCCTTATCATCGTCGTCCTCGTCATCATCCTCATCGTCGTCGTCCTCGTCCTTGTCATTGTCGTCCTTCACGTCCTCAACCACCACTTCGTCTTCATCCTTGTTCTGCCAAGTGCCAATGATACCAGTCCAACATTCAAATTTAGTAAACAAACAAAAATGGAAAATGAAAACAAATTATTTCATCCCCACAAAAAAGGGAAAAGGGAAGGGCTTTACCGGATTAGAGCTCTTGAGGAGCTGCTCGACGGAGGTGACGTCGTCGGCGGCAGACTCCGGTGGAACAAGTGGAGCCGGTGACATCTTTTGGGTTCGTCGACGGAGCTCTGGAAACTTTGAAAAGGATAAAGGGGAAGAGCAGCGTGTACAGAAAGAGAGATGGAGACGGATGATGATATATGATTTACGATGATTCGCGAGGGCAAGGGTTTCTTGTTATAATTGGGCCGTCAATTTTGGGCTTTTTCATTTATATTTTTGTAAGCCCAATCATTAAATCACATATTCTGTATGTTTTACTAAGAGAATCTAAACTCGGGTGCAAGATATTTGGCATTGGTACGCTAACATTGTCGACCGGCCTAAGTTACATGTTTATATGTTGCAATCATTTTATGGTATAGATAATTCTAAAGACAATAGCTTATTGTGAGACTTAGCACATTCCCTCATTCCTTTAGTATAAATAATATCGTTTGTTAAAGACATTAACTTAATATGCCAAATTTTAGTGACCAATCGAGGTGACAAATTATTATTTTTATAAAGGCTATTTAGCCATCATGAGATTTAGAATCAAAAGAAGTGGTTTCTAAAATTATCCGTCGTCTATTATTTTGGTGCTTTTGTGAAAAATCTTCGTTAAATTGAAAAAACCAATACTTCAAGTGGTGGGATTGATTTGACAAAAACATCCTCAAATTAACAAATTTTTTTTTACAAAATGACCATAATGATTTATGGTTGAGAAAGTAATAACTTAATTTTAGTAACCATAAGTTCATTAAAAGACAACAAATTATCATAAAAATAGCCAGAAATTTTACATACAACATCCTTGTCAAACTCTAATTCTCAACCTACCTACCTATCTGGGAATCTACAGGCTCGTTTGGATGTGCTTTTAAAATGACTGAAAACGCTTTTAGAGAAAACGTTTTTGGATTCCAAAGGTACTTTAAGCTTCTACAAGAAGCACCAGTTATATGCTTTTTTCAAGAAGCACTTTAAGTGCTTTTCTAGGATTTACAAACATTTTTACTAAGGATTGTTTCCAAAAACATTTTCACCAAAAACTCTTTCATTCATTATAAAAGCACTTCCAAAAGAGCCCTACATTCACTGATTCGTAATATTAAGAGTTTTATGAGTAAATTGTAATGCATGTAATATGACATAACTATTTTTTAAAGAGATTACGACTTATTTATTGAGAAGCAAATATAATTGACCGATGAACTTGCTACAACTGGACAAGTTCCCCTTGTCTTTAGTTTGCTAATCATCATGCAAATTCTAACAAGAAAGCAAATCGAATTGAACTAATCAAATTTGATTCCATTTCTAACAACATCGTAAGTTCATTAGTAACTACATCTCTTCGAATCAGAACAAAAGCCATTTCAAGTACCCTCCCTATGAACAAAATTACATGAACTTGACCGCCTACTAGCAAAACAACAGTTCACTTTTCTGGTACTCATCGTATCCCATTACCTGCAAATCGGCCTGATAGCAAACAACAGTGCACTTTTTCTGGTATTTCTCATATCCCGTTAACTGCAATACGGCTAAACAACGGAAGCTTTGTTCATTTCTTCACCGCGGCTAACACATCCTTATGAACTTCCAGTCACCAATGTGCGCAGCGGCATGGCAATGTGATAGTTTCCACAACCCACACGGAGCGGCAGAATCACAAACATAGCAGTAGCACTACATACAATCAGTGAGTTCACTTTTGAGAAGCCAAGTTAAACAATATAAATGGGGAAACAGGGATAAATTCACAAGATGCAAAGCAAATATTTGTTGTTGTAAAACTCTGTTACCAGCTCACAGTAGCTCTCATGGGATGTCGTCTCGAAAGGAAATTTCAGGCAGAGGTGTCTTGAATGTGGATAGTCTCTACAAGCAACCTACACAGCATCAATTCAAATGCACACAAGGCATCAGATATTCACCAAATTAGCTCATAAATTCACAAAAATTGGAATATGAACAGATAAGCAGAAAAGTTGGAAACTTCTTATAAATTTTAAATCTTTTGAGGTCAAACACCTGAAGGTTCATAGGCAAAAAATCATAATGGGGTTATAATTTCTAATTCATTTGTTCACCTGCATTTTCCCAGCAACCAAACAAAAGAAAGAAAGAAAATTGATAAAAAAAAAAAATCCTTTCTTTTGCAAAACCCTAGAAGGGTCATATGTAAAATAGGGTTATGATTTCAAATTCAATTCTTCACCTGCATTTTCCCAGCAACCAAACAGAAGAAAGAAAATTAACACAAAAATCAAAAAGGTCAATGGTAAAATCAAAACCTGTCCTTTCTCAGCAACAACAGCGATATCGGGAGAACCATCGTGACCACCACCACCATTGTCCGACACGGACAACGTGGACAACTGCACCGACTCAAAGGGGTCGAAATCCAAGATGAAGCAGTCCTCGACGTCCTCAAAGTGTTTGACATCGACCTTGTTTTTGACACAGGCAATGTGCCTTGATAGGCAATTATCACGCACCACAAAAGTAGCACGCAATAATCCTATTGATTTTCCTTATTAACACTAAAATTTGTCGATTGTAGTATATGAAAATAAGGGTCTTTCCCGCAGAAGATTGTTTGATCCGATTGCTTAAAGAAAATGTCACAAAAATTGGGTGGCTGTCTCCACTGACCAGCCACCAAAAACTAATTATTAGACCGACTTACACTTATCCAAATGCAACGAAATTTTATACACAGAAACTAGACACACCAAGCTATGCTCACACAAATTTTTGAGATTTTTGGAGTTGATTTGCTATTTTAATTAAATCGGACGAAACAGAATAGAAACAAATTTAAAATAATGCTAATAGATTTTAATTCACAAGTTAAGAAAAACGAGTTAGGGGAAATGTTATCCACCACCAAATAATCATGCAAATGTGTTATGTTTCATTCAAATTCCTTTTATTTCCGGATGAAGATGCTCAAGTTGGCTCAATGTTAGAACTCAACCTATTACTCTTTCTTACATAGTATATTAAGAGAATGGCGTTTTCAACTTAACTTAGTCTCTAGCATGCAATCTAGAATGGCGTGTTCATAGATTTAACAAGTAGAAATCATTAAGAATGAAAAGAGTTTGAGACATCACAAGGCATCGTAAGTACTGGCGTTGTCTTACTTATTCTAGAAATCGATTCACATGTTAACCACAATTAACAAGTGCTACTCTAGAACATATGTAGGTCCTCATTCAACAAGGGCAGGCACACATATATTCATAGCATTAAAATCCTTAATATGCTCACTAAGTATGCATCCATAGGAACACAAAAAGAATTCATCAATGACATAAGTAGTGAATCAATTTTCATCCTTACATAAAATTCATTCAAACGAAATATCACAACACATTCACAATCATATTCGGGGCTTCAAAACAGTCCCTAACTACTTAAAAATTAATTACACATTATTATCAAATTAACATAAAAATAAAACATAAGTTTGGAGGATTAAACCAAATTGAGAGTGTGCAAGGATCTGTGCACTTAAGCTTGTTTCTGTGCTCCGTCCAAGTTGATGCTTTGTCTCTGCTCAGTCCTGCACCTCCCGAGCTCTCTGTCTGGCGTTGCCCTCACTGGCAGCCTGTGCAAGCTTGGCGCCTTACTCCCCTCGTGAACTGCCTTCCCCGAGGCCCCCTTCTCCCAGGCTCCGCAAGACTTCTTCCTGTGCTATTTTTTTTTCTTTTTCTGGCGCTGCTAAGGCAGCGTGTTTTCTGAATGGCCTTCTGCCTTATTGTTCTCCCCCAATCCGAGAGCCCTCCTGGTTTGTTGACTGCTTTCCACCGAAAGTTTATGCATTTCTGAATGGCTCCCCACTGCATTATGCTTTCCACTCCACTTGCAGCTAATAATCATACACAATCATCACATATATATATAAAAATATAAATATATATATATATATATATATATATATATTATTTTCTAAATAATAAGTATAATTCAACAAGCAAGATAATTTAGACGAAATTAATACTTAACACTTCACTTATTTTATTTTTATTTTCTTAACTAGATAAATTACATAAAACACGAAAATAAAGTAAAAAGCTCAAAAAATGAGGAACTAACTAAGAAAAGACGAGTGAATTTGATATAAAAATATGTATAAATATGATCCGATCAAATACCCCCACACTTAGCTTTTGCTAGTCCTCGAGCAAAACAAAGAAAACAAGAACAAGTAATAACATGAAAAACATTTGTTTCCCCCTTATTTGACCCTCATAGAATTTCATTCGAAAACATAATTCAGCAAGAACCATAGTTAGCACAAAACAAACTAATCCCAGTTCATCTTCCTTATTCAAATATTAGCAATAATCTTTAAATCATCTTTGAGTGTAGTGTGTGAGATAGCCATGCTAAAGCAATTTCAAGTTTTTATTTTTAAAATCATCATATGCAAACTAGCAACCTTCTCACGGGATATGCACTCAATCACACATGTGTTTAGTTTTAATGTGTTTCGCTCAAAGAAACAAATGTGAAAGATCTACCATAAGCTTGCATAAAAATCACTTCTCCACAATCATAATTGCAAAACTTAAATCAAGAGGACTTTTATTGGATGTAATGAGGCTTAGGGATAGGGCTATTGAAACGAAAGAATAGGAAAACACAAGTTCCAAGCTACATTGCAAGCAATTCTTTTGATGAGATTTATAAGAACTCAAATTTTCCAGCTATTCTTCTAACACTTCCAACCACACCCCTAACTGAAACTTTAAACTTTTTATTTTGTTTTCTTCGTATACACTCTTTCTTTTCTTTTCTTTTCTCTTTTTTTTTTTTTTTAAAATAAACATGAAATACCCCCACACTTATTCTTTTGCCAAACTCCTTCCAAGTACTTCACAAACATTTCTCATAAGACAGTCTCAAATTGCTCGCTTGGAAAGGGTAAGGAAACATGTTTGAGGTATAAGGGTAGACATATCTGGTGATAAGAAATAAAAGGCTCCACATATACGGCTCAAATTGGCGATCTAATGATATCATTTTTTTCTTTGGGAAATATGGATATTTGGGCCATGGTGGTGAACCTAATGCCTATATCATTTTCAAGTTCATGCAATCAATGACAAATATTTCGAAAGATCATTACGCAAGTTCTAGAGATGCATCTCACATAAGTTCATCACACATGAAAGAATAGGAGTGTATGAAAAATGCACACACTTTCAATAGGCTCAAAAACTCACATAGGATGTATACGGTCACTAAATTCACATATGAAGCTTTAAGTCATGCTTTAGTTTCACATCAACAAGGCTATGTGCATTTGGTTTTTCAAAGATGATCAAACATGTACAATACTAACAAGAGAATAAGGAATTTCACACAACACATGTTAACTAAGTTCTTGATAATCATGGTTCAAATTTCATTCAGTTATATCATTGGGTCGGGAAACTAATAAAAATCTAATTCAAAACAATAAGGAAAACAAGACAATATTTTTGGATTTTTTTTAAAATTTTTCCGAAAAAAATTAAATAAAACAAAACTAATTAAGAAAACAAAAAGCAATAACATGGAAACAAATGAAACCAGTTCAAAGTTGAAGGTACCAAATTTTCAATTTGGTCATTTTTTATACTCTTTACCCCCACACTTAAACTAGACATTGTCCCCAATGTCAGAAAACATTAATAATGCAAAATAAATATAAAAATAAAATGACTAAATAAAAAGAAAAAAAAAATAAAATAAAGCAATGGAACTGAAAACTTCCCTAATTTGCAGAAAACCAAGCGATGACCCCCAAGCGTAAATTTTGCAATCAACTTCAAGGGAGAAAATAACCAAACGTTCCTGCAAAGAAAAGAAATAAATCAGTTAAGCACGCAAGAAAATATAGAAAATTCAAACGAAAAATTGAAAATGACAATAAACAACAACGAAAAGAACTAATAGGCGATCATTGGTCGTCCTTGTTGATTTTCCACAGCTTTCTTCTTGAACTGGATGGGCCTTCTTCTTTGCAAGTGCTCCTCAGCTTAGTTGAGGATGAATCAGCACGTTGTCTCCACATGCTTCAAGTAGTCCGGTCTCCACGCAGGTGTGGCATCTTCTTGAACTCTTGGATCATCTCACCCTCCGCCTTCATCAGGATGCACCTCAGACTCCTCCTGCTTCGTCTGTGAGGTACTTTTGCTTTTGAAGAAGCACCTCAACACAGGTTTATTTTTGAAGTGGGTTGGGAGGGGTCTGAGATGAGTACTCGAGAGCAAGACTAGGTAAGCAATCAGGATCTCACTTTCTCCATGTTCTTCAGATGAAAGTGAGGAGAAAGCGTAATATGAGATACTTTTGCTTTTAACCTTTTTAATATGAAATACTTTTGCTCTGGAAGGTTTGTTTTCTGGGGTGATCCAAGGGATGAAGAACACTGAATAACTCGAAAGCTTTCTTTGGGAAGACATTATCGGAGATGAAGAGAGGAAGAGAGGTTGAGAGGTTGAGAGGGTGTGAAGGTGTGCCTTTGATGTGGAAGGCGAAGGTCGACTTTATAGAAATTTTCCTTCACAACCGGAACTGTTCCCTCACTATTTGTCGGCAGCCGGTGGATGGATGAACAGTGCCCGTTACGCGCTTTCTGACAGCGCGTCCGTAATTTCAGCGAAGCTGACTGCGCATACGACGAGTGAAGACAAATTGGAATGATGATCTTTTGAAAACCGGGGTTCAAAACCGGGTGCGGCTCGTGGTTTTCGCAACGCTCCACGCTGCACGTGATGAGTCACGACAAAATTGGAAAAACTGAACCACGTGATTGCTGAGTCAAGCCCAGCTTTTGAGAAAGGAAACGGCCTTAGAGAAATGAGTGTCCAGTTTTTCCGATTTGCGTGAGGACGCGTCTTCACCTCTGAGGAACGGGCGCTCTTCATTTTCTTCTTTTTATAGAGGCACTAATTCTGCTCCACCTCACACTTGAACTCCAAAAATTCCTCAAACACTTCTGCATTCATACTCCTTCCGCTCTCTTCTTGCACTTCTGCACTTTTAATCTTTCCGAACTCTTCCTGCACTCTTAAACTTAGCGAACTCTTTTCTTCCTCAACACCCTCTAAAATGTCTTGCCCTTCCGACCGTCGCCTAAACTTGAATGTCGGGGAAGACGATGACTCGTCTTCTCCGAACAACATTTGGAATCCGTCCTTTATATCCCCCAATGGTCCTCTTACAGTCGGGGACACAATGATGAGGAATGAAATCACCGCTACGGTGATTGCCAGAAATCTGCTCACTCCAAGGGACAATAGGATGCTATCTAGGCGGTCGGACGAGCTGGCCGTTCAGGAATCTCTGGCCCTCAGCGTCCAAAGTGCAGGCTCAGTTTCAAACATGGGCCAGCGCCTGCTTGCAAGATCTCGCCAGGTGGAGTCGCTGATGGCGGAGGTGGCCAGTCTTCGGCAAGAAGTCAGAGGACTCAGGCACGAGAACAAGGAGTTGCACATGCTTGCAACTAGTTACTCGACCAGCATGAAGAGAAAGCTGGACCAGCTGCAGGAATCGGACGGTCGGATCCAGAGTGATCATGAAAGGTTCATGGCGCTACTCCCGAGGTTTATGTTGCCTTCGTCCTCTGGAGTAGCACCAAGCGTTCCGGCTCCAGAGATTCCAACTCTGGCTCTTCGTCTTCCCGGAGCTCCGTCGACCTCTGGGGCGCCACCTAACCAAAACCAATGATTGCTATTAGTTTTTCGTATTATTGTAATTTAATTTTTTTTTTAAGACTATTTTAATCAAATTAAAATATGTAATGCAAAATATGTAAATTAAAGTAAAAAGGCTTTATTTTCCCGCACTAAAAATAAACATTGCCTTTAATGATTTAAACACAAACTCAAAGAAATCAATCAAATAAAACAACTAACAAAACAAAACAAAAAAAATGCAAAGTAAAGGAAAAGAAGAGGATTAAAAATGCAAATCTGATTGCTTGGGTTGCCTCCCAAGAAGCGTTTGCTTTAACGTCTTTAGCCGGACGATTCTTTCCATTAACCTCCCCTCGGCTCCAAAGCATGGAATTTATCTTTCAATGGGAGGTGATACTTGAAATGATTCGGCAATGGTCTGAATTCTAAGGTGGGTGCCTGAATCATTAAAATTAACGTGTTAGTATACAATAAAATTAAAATTAGAGAAAATGGCATACTTGTTCTCTCTGACACAAACTCGATGACAAACACTACATCTTTGAATATTTCCGGGACTTTGAACTTGGCCAGATTGCATGTGATGATTGTGACTTGTCCCTTGTCATCAGATTCAACTTCTTTGGCCTCTGTTTCCTCAAATACATCCTCTTTGATGCATTCAACATATTCTCCAGCCACTTCATCTTCTTGAATAATTTGTCTTGGCGTACAAGGTTCTTTGAACAATTCAACACCATCTGGGACTTGTTTTGTAGCACCGAGAATTGGAGTCTCACTTTGTACCTTCGGCTGCTCAAAAACTTCTTGTCCATTCAAAGTCACAGCATTCATCTGCTCAGCATTTGGATTCACCACCGTTTGGCTAGGCAACCTTCCTTGTTGGTGTTGTTGCCCCATCAAACTTGCTAATTTACTCATTTGGTGCTCAAGGCTTTCAATTGCTTTGTCTGTTTTCTGTTGATGAGATATAGTCGAGTTAGCTAACGAAGCAATTAAATCATCAAGAGACTTACTTGGAGCTTGTTGTTGTTGAGGCTGAACTGGTGCCTGTGGTGGTGCAAATGGACATTGATAGAACTCCTCAGATGGATTCGATTGGAATTGTTGTGGTGGAGGTTGTGGTGGCTGCATAGATCTTGAATAGAACTCCTCGTCTTGCTGCCAATATCCACCTGGTTGAAATTGTTGAGGTTCCTCCCACATATAATCCGAATAATCTCTCCAATCCGAATTGTAAGCGTTGGAAAACATGTTGTTGCTTGGTTGATCATAGCCTTGATAACCCCAAGCATCTCCATTCGCAGTGAATTGAGAACGTTGATGAAGTTGAAATCCTTGCCCATAAGGCACATCGAATCTAGGGACACTTGGCACTGTGGTACTTTCGGCATAATGAGTCAATTGAGAAGTGAGATGCGCCAATTGATCTTGAATGGTCGCACGTGCCATGTCTTGCTCCATTTGTACCTTCGAGTATAAAAATACTACAAAGAGTACCTAAAATAAAACAAATAAAACAAAAACACTAAATAGACAAGAAATAGAAAATAATAAAAATAAATAACAAAATAAAAATGAAATAATAATAATAAAAAATAAAAAATAAAAAAAATAAAAATAAAAATAAAAATAAACTACAATAATAATAATAAAATATAAGCAATTAGAAATAACAATCCCCGGCGACACGGCGCCAAAAATTTGATAGGAAATATAGCGCACCACAAAAGTAGCACACTATAATCCTATTGATTTTCCTTATTAACACTAAAATTTGTCGATTGTAGTATATGAAAATAAGGGTCTTTCCCGCAGAAGATTGTTTGATCCGATTGCTTAAAGAAAATGTCACAAAAATTGGGTGGCTGTCTCCACTGACCAGCCACCAAAAACTAATTATTAGACCGACTTACGCTTATCCAAATGCAACGAAATTTTATACACAGAAACTAGACACACCAAGCTATGCTCACACAAATTTTTGGGATTTTTGGAGTTGATTTGCTATTTTAATTAAATCGGACGAAACAGAATAGAAACAAATTTAAAATAATGCTAATAGATTTTAATTCACAAGTTAAGAAAAACGAGTTAGGGGAAATGTTATCCACCACCAAATAATCATGCAAATGTGTTATGTTTCATTCAAATTCCTTTTATTTCCGGATGAAGATGCTCAAGTTGGCTCAATGTTAGAACTCAACCTATTACTCTTTCTTACATAGTATATTAAGAGAATGGCGTTTTCAACTTAACTTAGTCCCTAGCATGCAATCTAGAATGGCGTGTTCATAGATTTAACAATTAGAAATCATTAAGAATGAAAAGAGTTTGAGACATCACAAGGCATCGTAAGTACTGGCGTTGTCTTACTTATTCTAGAAATCGATTCACATGTTAACCACAATTAACAAGTGCTACTCTAGAACATATGTAGGTCCTCATTCAACAAGGGCAGGCACACATATATTCATAGCATTAAAATCCTTAATATGCTCACTAAGTATGCATCCATAGGAACACAAAAAGAATTCATCAATGACATAAGTAGTGAATCAATTTTCATCCTTACATAAAATTCATTCAAACGAAATATCACAACACATTCACAATCATATTCGGGGCTTCAAAACAGTCCCTAACTACTTAAAAATTAATTACACATTATTATCAAATTAACATAAAAATAAAACATAAGTTTGGAGGATTAAACCAAATTGAGAGTGTGCAAGGATCTGTGCACTTAAGCTTGTTTCTGTGCTCCGTCCAAGTTGATGCTTTGTCTCTGCTCAGTCCTGCACCTCCCGAGCTCTCTGTCTGGCGTTGCCCTCACTGGCAGCCTGTGCAAGCTTGGCGCCTTACTCCCCTCGTGAACTGCCTTCCCCGAGGCCCCCTTCTCCCAGGCTCCGCAAGACTTCTTCCTGTGCTATTTTTTTTTCTTTTTCTGGCGCTGCTAAGGCAGCGTGTTTTCTGAATGGCCTTCTGCCTTATTGTTCTCCCCCAATCCGAGAGCCCTCCTGGTTTGTTGACTGCTTTCCACCGAAAGTTTATGCATTTCTGAATGGCTCCCCACTGCATTATGCTTTCCACTCCACTTGCAGCTAATAATCATACACAATCATCACATATATATATAAAAATATAAATATATATATATATATATATATATATATATATATATTATTTTCTAAATAATAAGTATAATTCAACAAGCAAGATAATTTAGACGAAATTAATACTTAACACTTCACTTATTTTATTTTTATTTTCTTAACTAGATAAATTACATAAAACACGAAAATAAAGTAAAAAGCTCAAAAAATGAGGAACTAACTAAGAAAAGACGAGTGAATTTGATATAAAAATATGTATAAATATGATCCGATTGATTGGACTCCCGTCCTCGTCCTCCGCGGAAGGAGACGACGGGGCCTTCTGGGGAGTTTTCTCGGTTGTCACCCCCTTCTTCTCGCGCGACGGCGTCATCGACGACGGATTAATCGCTTTGACATCGATTCCGATTTCGCTCATTTTCTCTCACCTAGGATTTTGAATTTTTTGAATCTCTTTTCGTCTACTGATTCGGATAAACAGTGACGTTTAGGCTGTCGACACAATCACCACTTCGTTTAAAATGGAAAGGCGGACCGGCATTTATCGAACAGCGGCAGTGTCGTACGAGATTTCAGACGACAACTTAGGCCGGCCCAAAATTGCGAATTATCAATGTCCAAACGTGGTCCAGAGACCAGAATTAAAAATTATTTTGTGGTATGGATAATCCATACAATGGAATGACGTCATTTGCTTGCTATTAATTGGGCACGTACACATCTCCTTGGAAAGGTTAAGAAAACTAGATATGATTGATTTTACAAAAGAGGCAGATTGTTTGTCCTTCTTTTACCGTGCTATTTTTTTTTTTTCGTCACGGTTAAGTCATGTTAACATTTTATATTTATATTATTTTTTATTTTATTATATTTATAAAAAAAAATCAATATAAAATGTTGATATGACTTAATCGTAACTGCACATAAAAAAAATAAAAAAGGCACCCTAGACAATCTGCCACCTTTTACAAATTGTATGATTGATTGATTGAAAATCACTTGTTACACACGTTTAAGTGCGTATACAAGATAGGGATTAGTGAGTGGATTTGTTTGTCTTATTGCGTATTCCAAATAATAGAAGTCGTGATTGGTAATCATATCTAATTGTTTTGATATGAAATTTTATTCTTGATTCTTTATGTGCAATATACTTTGTTTCAACATGAGATCTATTTGTTTTTTTCGTTTTTTGCGTGTAAGTAAACACACCTGACCCACGTTCCTTTTATTATGTATTTCCTAAATAGGATTTTTTGGGCCCCAATTATTATATATTTTTGCATATTTTTGTATTTATTGACAATTTTTATAACTATGTGGAGACGTCTTTTTTTAAGATGGGACCAAGAAAAATTATAACTTATTAATTATAACTTATTACAATATAGAGAACTGGTTATACATGAGACATGAATTTTTTTATGACTTTAAAGAGATTATTCACAGTTATAAAGTATTGCTTTCAAAAAAACTACTGTATATATCACGAAAGAGAACGATACTATAACCTTACATATCCATTCCCCATAAACCTGTTAAGGGTATGGACATCTTTGTATTTTGTTTTGTTAGAAGCTTCGGCCACCAAATTACAAACGATAATGGTGGATGAAGCAGGTTACTTGAATAATTAAATTTAAAATCCTTTGCTGCAATCTCCATTGTTCATGTCAAGAGAACAAATATATCTTATAGTAGTGAAAATAATGTATTTAGTGGAACATTCAACATCGTATCTTAATACATCCTACTTTAGTCAATTGTTATGCGGAAAGCGCAAACAAACAATGAAAATCTAAATTGGTGAACAAATATTTTAATTAAACACGTTGCACAACTAATCTCTCTTAAATTTTTAATACTTTTGCATGGTTGGTGAAGAAGTTTTATTAATGGTTGGTGAAGAAGTTTTGTTAAAGAGGGGAGACCTTTGGACCTCTTTTGGTTATGGAAAGATTTCTTTTCTTTATTAATGGCAGGACTGAGTTTTTTCGTCTTCTTCTTCTGGATTAGGGGCGGGACTGAGTTTTTTTTTCCTTCTTCTTCTTTTTTTTCTTCTGGGTTCTTCTTCTCCTTTTGAGTTGGGGGTGGAGGGGGGGGGGGAGGATGTGTTTTTTTTTTTTGTTAACTTTTATTTAATTAATTATTTAACGGGAGAATTAACAGTTTGACTAACGGATATATGAGACTGTCCCAAAATTAACACTTTAAGTATGACTCTGGGATGAAAAAAAAATTGATGTAGTAAATGTTGAAAACCACAAAACTTGAGGGTAGTAAACTGATGTTGACTTATATATATTGACAAAATATATGAACACATGCAATATATATAATTGAAAGGAAAATATAAATATAGGGGATTCATGCATCATGGGGAATGTTTTCATGCTTCACGGTCGTTTCAAATATCTTAATTTATTTTAAAGGAACTTGATTGGCAGAAAACAACTGAGCCTTTGAATTTATAGAAGACCATTCTCTAAAAGTCGGAATTGCATCTCCAATGCATTGTATCACGTACAACAAAGAAAAATTAAATTGAATCAATAGCATGTAGATCAATTCAATAATATAATAAACTAATCATAAAAATAACGATTAAAACGTATAATACTTCATTGATTGAAGAACAAACTCTTTGTAGCGCAGCGTCAAAAGCGTGCTGTAGGCATAATTTATTGAAAAATTATGGAGGCCAGAGAGAGAGAGAGAGAGACAGTGCGGCATAGAGAGAGAAGAGAAATGTGTAATTGTGAGGTGTGTTCTATTACACCCCATTGTGCCTTTATTTATAGTATTGGGGAAGGTAAATTCCTTACCCCAATAGGATTACAACTCTAATAGGATAATATCTAACCTTAGAGAATATTCTAAGATATCTCTAGATACACTAGGATTTACACAATCACATTCATAATCTGATAAGACTACAACAATTGTCACATTTTTTCTTTTCTTTTTTGTTTCTTATTTGTAAATTTCCAAGAGAACCAATCCGTTTCGTGGATTAGTCAGGATAACACAAACGATGGCAATGGCATCATCTCAATTTAGTATATCTATCTTTTGAGCTCGACGAAAATATGATGCTTGATCAAGAATACTGTAAGGATTTATATCGAACGTGTTTATCATCACGTGACGTTTCATTTTTATTATATAATGTTAGTGTAAATTATTTTAGATATTTGATTACATTATTGAACTGAAGCAGCACAATAACGATAAATTCGTTTCATGTAAATTGCTCTTTCATAGTTTTGTCAGATCAACTAGGGAGAAAAACTATGGACTTAAAAACTTTTCAAACACCATAACATATAATAAATAAATAACAACGACCTTATTGTAAACTCTGCTCTATCGCCAGCTACAAGGACTTCAAAAATGAGCAATTCACTATTTTCTTTTCCAGTTCTCCCAACTCTAACTCCAAGACAACAATATATCAGTAGATGTATTGGTGTGAAATGCGTTCGCGTTAATTTAAACCATCGAGTATAACATTGTATTGAAGAAAACTGCACTTTTTGATAGGAAATGTTTTGATTTGTAAGGGGCCGCAAGCCAACAAGACTTTCCACTTTGAGGTGATAAATGTTTATCGTACGTACTATTATTCTTACTTAGTTACTTTGTAAAGGAGTTGTTTCCACGACTCGAACCCATGACTTTCCGGTTACAAATGACCAACATTTCTATTGCACCCTGACTCGCCCTAGTTTGGATATGTAAATTATCATTAAGTTTGTTCATATATTTTTCAAAAACAAAACTAAGAGAGAAAAATATTAAACTCAATACCTTAAAGGAATTTATTAACACTCCAAAAATTTTATTTTACACTCCTCTTAAGTATAATTTTCTTTTTAATTATAAAAAATTTAGAATGCCAAATGAAAATTTTAAAGTGCTAAAAGGAAATAAAAGTATAAACACTCTTAAGGATCCCCAAAAGGAAATAAAACAAAACAAAACCAAACCAGATAAAGAGTACAGTATAAAGCTAGTCTTAAAAGGTAAGACCTGTGGGAGGCATGTTTACCAAAGGGGAATGGGATGGTGGGAACCGGAATTACACATATCCTCAACCATTTCAGCGTTTACCAAACCATCAGGAATTAAAATAATTGTGAGACCCGCATAAAATCAAGGATTCAACTCCTAAAATGGTTGGAGTCCGATTCTTGAGTGGGAAGAGGTATTTGAATTCTTAGAAATGGTGTCCATCAGGAATTCAAATTTTATACCATCAATATCCTCAAACTCCAAAGATGAGAACGGTGTCAGTGTTTGCAGCCCTTGCGATCGTGATAGCTGGCCATAGGTGCTGCCTTCAAGCCCTTGCTTGACAAGGCTAGCGTTCCCGACGAAGACCAAAGAAAATTAGAAGATGGTGGTCTCGCGATCAGCGGTGGGTCGGCAGTTGATAAATATGGGGACGAGAGAGAAATGCCTGGGGAAATTTAGAACGGGGTGGGTTAGCATAGAAAGATGGGGAAGACAGGGGAAGAGAGAGGTGCCTAGGAAATTTAGAAATGCATGGGTAGGCACGGCAGCAGAGAGATGGGGGAGAGAGAGAGTGATAGGAAGTGATATTTTTGTTTCTTGGAGTTTATTTTATGTTGGTAACGGGTAAGGAAGAATAAAAGTTACTAGAAAATAAAAAAATAGGTATTCTCTCGACTGAAAAATAAATGAATATTAGTTTTACTAAAAATAATTAGATATACAATAAATTAATTACAATAAGAGTATTTTAGTAATTACATTAATTTATATTTCTATTCATGTGAATTAGTAGACACTTTATATATATTAATATCATTCATACTCTGATTCCAGTTAATTTGAGTAAACGTTTTTTTAACATGAATTTAATTCTAATTTCACCTCATTTCAATTTCTTCTCAATTCAATTCATTCTCAATTCAGCTCATCTCAATTTGATTATAGATTAGTAAATGATGCAAGGTGGTGGGTGAGTAAACAAATCCCTATATATTGCCAGTTAGCACACCCATCTCTTCTACCCTCATTCCTCCTTCTCCTCTCTCTCTCTCTCTCTCTCTCTCTCTCCATCGCCTCCAACACCGAATAAAAAAAAAAGGGTTCGACCGCAGAGACTCAGATGACTCCAGCCCAAGTCTCCGACGAAGAAACAAACCTCTTCGCCATTCAGCTAGCCGGCGCCTCCGTTCTCCCCGTTGTGCTCAAGGCAGCCCTCGAGCTCGACCTCCTCGAGATCATGGCGAAGGCCGGGCCTGGCGCTTTCGTTTCTCCGGCGGACTTAGCTTCGCAGCTGACGACCAAGAACCCTGACGCCCCCATCATGCTGGACCGCATGCTGCGCCTCCTGGCCAGCTACTCCATTCTCACTTACTCCCTCCGCACGCTTCCCGACGGCAATGCCGAGAGGCTGTACGGCCTCGGCCCTGTCTGCAAGTTCTTGACAAAGAACGAGGATGGTGTTTCCATTGCTCCTCTCTGCCTCATGGGTCAGGACAAGGTTTTTATGGAGTGCTGGTAATTACCATTCTTCTTAATTTATCATCCTAATTTGATAAGTAAACAAACATTAATAATGGGTTTTAAATAGGTTCCTTAGAATAAAATCACAAAAATGTTACTAACTGTGAGTTGGGCCTTGAGTATGTGATTGTTATCTATATTTTTAGGGGTTTATTAAGAAGACTAATTTGTTAAACTAAATTTGCAAATTAAATTATGTGTTATCAATAACAAATAACGTTAATCAATATTTAAGTAATAATCAAATGATCACAACTATATCATTTAATTTACAACATTTAGTTTAAAAATTTAGTCTCCCCAGCCTTACCCTTATTAGTGGAGTAGAGTAATGTTATGGAGATTATCTATTTAATACATATTTTATAAGAGAAATGCTAAGAGGACTTCCTCAAAGCGACACTTTTTATGGACTCTCTGACACTTTACAGTTTAACGTTAATTTCTTGTCAGCATTATAAAACATTTTGCCAAAAGCATGAGGTGGCAAAGAGTCTATTGAGAGTCACCTTAACATTTCTCATTTTATAAACTATATAGTGTGTTTATTGATATTTTGATTAATATGTTGATTTTTATTGGTGACACGTCAAATCAGTTACAAATTTTGTCTAAAAAGTTGATCTACCCAACAATATCCTTTGTACTAAGAGATATGATATGGAGATTCTATTAAAATGAGACTTTCTATAAACTCTCTACCACCTCAATTTCCATTCATTTTTTGTACCAATAATATAAAATTTAGAAGACATTAGGTTTCCATCCTTATTTTTTCTACCCCATTGATTAAAACCTTATTCCTTTTCAAATTTTGATCAAGGTCCTTCCGTTTTAATAAACGTCATTTATTATTCAAAAACAAAATATTTACATGTCAAGATAATTAAATTTTATTTTTAAATAGGGAAGTGTTATTAGCACCCCTAAAATCTCATTATACACTTCTCACAAGTGTATTTTTCTTTCTAATTATAAAAAAATTTGGAGTGCAAAATGAGATTTTTAGAGTGCCAATAACAATTTCCTTTATGTCACATCCCGGCCCGGGTGCAACCACCTCCCGGGCCCGCTCCACCACCGTAGCACGATATTGTCCCCTTTGGGCCCCGACCACGCCCTCACGATTTTGTTTCTGGGAACTCACGAGCAACTTTCCAGGATGTCACCCATCCTGAGATTGCTTCAGCCCCCTTCTCGCTTAACTTCGGAGTTCCTACGGAACTCAAAGCCAGTGAGCTCCCAAAAGGCCTCGTGCTAGGTAAGGATGAGAATATACATTTAAGGATCACTCCCCTGGGCGATGTGGGATATCACAATCCACCCCCCTTAGGGGTCCGACGTCCTCGTCGGCACACACGCGGCTAGGGTTAGGCTCTGATACCAATTTTGTCACATCCCGGCCCGGGTGCAAGCACCTCCCGGGCCCGCTCCACCACCGTAGCATGATATTGTCCGCTTTGGGCCCCGACCACGCCCTCACGATTTTGTTTCTGGGAACTCACGAGCAACTTCCCAGAAGGTCACCCATCCTGGGATTGCTCCAGCCCCCTTCTCGCTTAACTTCGGAGTTCCTACGGAACCCGAAGCCAGTGAGCTCCCAAAAGGCCTCGTGCTAGGTAGGGATGGGAATATACATTTAAGGATCACTCCTCTGGGCGATGTGGGATGTCACACTTTAAATATATTGATTTATTGTTAGAAACGTTACATTTGATATATTATATTTATGGCTAAACTTTTTATCATATATTTCTATTTCTAGCTTGTACCCATTTTTAATTTGCAACCATTTTTTAAATTGTACCAATTTTCTTTTAAATTTTAATTTGTACCCATATATTAATTTCTTTTTGTCCCTTATTTTTTAAAACTTTTATTTGTACTCATAATTTTTTTAACCTTTTATTTGTACCCATAATTTTTTTTATTGTAATACCCTGAATATTTTAGAAATGATGTGGATATTCATTTTATTTTTTATGTGGAGGAAAATAAAAAATAGATCGATTTATGGTTATGAAATTCGAATGGGAAAAATGTGAAATCCTGCTTCCAAATTCTATTATTATTTATGTCATATAATTTTTCGTTAAGTGAAAAATGACGAAAAAGCCCCAAGTGGGCTAAACGAGATTTTTTGTGTGGACGTACTTGATATTTCTATAATTTTTCAGATTTCTTTGCATATCTGGATAGTACATGTCTATATGAGCGCATAGGTGCAAACAGATCTTAATTTCGAGTTAGAAAGGAGAAGTTACGAGTCTCGAAAGTAGTGAGACCTTTTAGACACGTGGACTTACTATTAGTACTGAGTCTATAATTAGTCAAAATTTTTTTAGGTGGTTTCCACTTCGGGAAACCTGGTCCATAAGCCCAAAAACCTAGAAAAATCAACCCAAACAGACCCTCACGACCCATGAACTTCCGACGACTATTTCGGCCAACTCCGGTAGAAATTTTCGACGCCACCACCATCATCTTGAAGCTCTCACTCCCCTCTAAAAAAACCCACCCAAGATCTATCTTGATTGACCACCGTACATATGGCAGTGTGAGGCCACAAAAACCGGCGAAAATTAACAGTTCTCTGACCACCCTTTTCATTTTTCCGATGAATAGGTAACGCGATGGCCGACGCCACCACTTGGGTTTTGTAGCCCATCATTTCAGGAATAAATCCTAACCAACTTTGGTTGGACCACCGTAGGCGACGAATTGATGCTGGGAAGCTTTAAGCACCCGCCGGCTTTATCGATAAAATTGACCTTCCGTCCACTTTTGGACTTCGTGGAAGGTATAAAACTTGTTCCTCTTATTGAGCTCTATCTTCCTATAAAATTTGGTAATTTTTGGAGTTCGTTGGAAAACTGGGTTTCTGTTCACCGGAAACCGCCGCCTACAGTGGCGTGTAGCCAGAGGGCCAATGATGTATTTTTAGGCTAATTTCGATGTTCTAAATACATGTATGATATGAATTTGGTATCATTCATTTGTTTGAACCTGGTTTCGTGATTGGGAGTTACTTGAATGATTTAGAAAATGGATTAACATTGTGTTGACGAACTACGAATGGATTGATCCGTTCGTCTGGTACATAGGTAGTCTAACGAGAAGGTTACATGCAGCCATAAAATAACCCAAATTTAATATTGTGCTTGATTTTTTTTAAGGAAAGAAATTTATTATGGTTAATAGCGTAGAGATTAACCATGACTTTATTTTGGCCTATCACCAGATTTAGCTTCCAAGTAAGAATTTTGGGTCGTTACATTTATAATGAATCCATATATTTTTTTTACAAATGTACCACTTTGTTATATGTAAAATGTATATCTATTTTTTTTTTGTAAGTACCATTTTTATGTAAAATGTACCAATTTTTTAATGTAAAATCTATTTATTTTTTAATCTAAAATGTACCATTAATTTTTTAATATAAAATGTACCCGTTGTTTTCTATATAAAATGTACCCACGTTTTTATATAAGTGTACCAATATTTTATATATTAAATGTAGCCAAATTTTATTATATAAATGTACTCATTTTATAAAAAATAAAAATAAAATCCCATTATTTTATAATCTAGAATGCACCATAAGAAATTATTATTATTTTTTTTTTATCAAAACCCATAAGCAATTTTGAATAATTAAATTGGTAGTGTAAATGAAAGCAAAAAAAAAAAAAAAAAAATTGAGTCTTTATTGGTACTATTGCATCTTTTATATTATTATGTCATTTATGTAGTAAGAGATGGACTTCAATAAAAAATCTAAAATGCATAAGGTTTGAGTCTATAACAGTTAGGGACCAAGGACCGCAACTAAACTATCCCTAAAATTTATGCCAAAAACATAAGTTATCAGAGAGCCTATGGAGAGTCTGCTTAACATTTCTCTTTGGGAAATGCTAAAGAGACTCTTCATAGACTCTCTGCCCTCTCATATTTTTGGCACATTTTTTATACCAATATTATACCAACATGTAGGATATTCTAATTACATCTTAACATTTTTCCTTTGTATGACTCCATTGTTTTACACTTTAATTATTCTATTCTTTCATAAAGCTCGAATGTGAGTTAAGTCAATTTGCTAGAGGTGATTTAAATCCCCTCCTCCATCATTTTCATAAGAATAACGTCGGAATAAGACTGTATACTCGAACATAAGAGGATACTGCCTTGCTAAATAACATAATCCACATCAATACAAGAATTATGTCAACAATTCCTTATTATTTGATGCTTGTGAGTTATGCGGGCATTGAAACACGTGGTAGGTGGCTTGGCCTAGGTCACTTATGAGCCATGCCTATATGACTGATCAAACGATGTGTTGTTTCGTTATTTTACACATACGATATGCTTTTGGTTGTGAGAGTGACACGTATGCTTGTTTTGGGTTTGTGCAGGTACCACTTGAAAGATGCAGTTCTTGAAGGAGGAATTCCATTCAACAGGGCCTATGGAATGACTGCTTTTGAGTACCCTGGCACTGACCCTAGATTCAACAAGGTCTTCAACAAGGGAATGGCTGACCACTCTACCATTACCATGAAAAAACTTCTAGAGACCTACAAGGGCTTTGAGGGCCTCACATCCGTCGTAGATGTTGGCGGTGGCACTGGCGCTGTTGTTAACATGATCATTTCTAAGTACCCCTCGATTAAGGGTATCAACTTCGACTTGCCTCATGTCATAGAATATGCTCCTCAATATCCTGGTATGTTCTTCATTTCTGATAATGCTTGTAGTTCAATTACTTAAAAGCATTCACCTTTACCTCGATCTTCTCAAGTTCGATTTCTCCTCCTCTAATATTGCTTATGTTTGTACTATTTATCATTTTTCCTAGTGAATATGAGATCTATGGATGTTGGATGTAGGTGTGGAGCATGTTGGAGGAGACATGTTTGCAAGTGTTCCAAGGGGAGATGCAATTTTCATGAAGGTTAGTTATTATTTATCAAAAAGAGAGTTGATGACTATTTTGTAGTGCTAATATCAATTTCTTATAAGAGCTTAGTTGCATAATAATTTGGAACTACTCTGAAATCATGTATGCAATCTTGCAGTCAATATGTCACGACTGGAGTGACGATCATTGCTTGAAATTTTTGAAGAACTGTTATACCGCGCTCCCTGACAATGGGAAGGTGATTCTTGGTGAGTACATTCTTCCAGTAGCTCCAGACAGCAGCCTTGCCACCAAGGGAGTTGTCCATCTCGACGTGTTCATGTTAGCTTACAACCCTGGAGGAAAAGAGCGGACGGAGAAGGAGTTTGAGGCCTTGGCCAAGGAATCTGGATTCAAAGGCTTCCGCGTCATCTGCTCCGCTTTCAACACTTTTGTCATTGAGTTTCTTAAGAGGATTTGAGTATAAATTTGGCATGTATTCATATTGCTTTATTTTGATATGGTGGTCGCATATTTTTCACCATAACTAGGTTTATATGTTACAAATAAATAAATAAAGTAATAAGAAAGTGATTTTATGTTCGTTGTATGTTATAAATTTGGATTCATACGCTTGCAATGGAGTGTAAAACATTAAATACCTGGTGTACGATGGATTTGCTTAAAGAATCGACTCCATGACAAAATCTCATTTCTTCAATTTTCTTTACCTTTGATTGAACTTATCATTATGGTTGATTGTTTTAGGGTGTCTATCAACCATTGGATAGAATTCGAGTTTGTATACACAATTTGATACTTATAACAAAAAATCAACGCTCTAGCTTAATTTTTTTACCTAAGTAATCAACTCTCTCAACAGATAGAATTAAAGTTAATTAATAGAATTCATCGCGAGTGAGATTTCTTCACAACAATCAGATTCAATTCAAATCGAATTGAACTAATCAAATTTGATTCCATTTCTATCAACATCGTAAGTTCATTTTTTTTTTTTGGTCGGAGTTACATAGAAATCAAAGGGGATTTTTTTCCACGAACTTGACCGCCTACTAGTAAAACAACGGTTCACTTTTCTGGTATTTCTCATACACCGTTATCCGCAATACGGCTAAACAACGGGAGCTTTGTTCATTTCTTCTCCGCGGTTTGCTGCTTCATCAACATCCTTTTGCACTTCCAGTCACCAATGTGAGCAGCGGCGTGGCAATTTGAAAGTTTCCACAACCCGGATGGAGCGGCAGAATCGCAAACATAGCAGTAGCACTACATACAATCGGTGAATTCACTTTTGAGATGCCAAGTTAAACAACATAGATAGGGAATCGGGGATACATTCACAATATTCAAATATTTGAAGTTGTAAAACTCTGTTACCAGCTCACAGTAGCTCTCATGGGGTGTCGTCTCGAAAGGAAATTTCAGGCAGAGGTGTCTTGAATGTGGATAGTCTCTACAAGCAACCTACACAGCATCAATTCAAATCCACACGAGGATCCACCAAATTAGCTCATAAATTGACAAAAATTTGGATTGGAATATGAACAGATAAGCAGAAAGTTGGAAACTTTCTAATAAATTTTAAATCTTTTGAGGTCAAACACCTGAAGGTTCATAGGCAAAATGTCACAATTACAATTTCTAATTCATTTGTTCACCTGCATTTTCCCAGCAACCAAACACAACAACAAAGAAAGAAAATTGATTAAAAACTTCCTTTCTTTCGCAAAACCATAGAAGGGGGTCATATGTAACATGGGTTATGATTTCAAATTCAATTCTTCCCCTGCATTTTCCCAGCAACCAAACAGAAGAAAGAAAATTAACACGAAAAAACAAAAGGGTCAATGGTAAAAATCGAAACCTGTCCTTTCTCAGCAACAACAGCGATATCTGGAGAACCGCCACCACCACCATTATCCGACACGGACAACTTGGAAAACTGCACCGGCTCAAAGGGGTCGAAATCCAAGATGAAGCAGTCATCGACATCCTCAAAGTGTTTGACATCGACCTTGTTTTTGGCACAGACAATGTGCCTAATTGGACTCCCGTCCCCGTCCTCCGTGGAAGAAGACGACGGAGCTTTATGGGGAGTTTTCTCGGTTGTCACTCCCTTCTTCTCGCGCGGCGGCGTCGTCGATGACAGATTAATCGCTTTGACATCGATTCCGATTTCGCTCATCTCTCTCCCAGGATTTTGAATTTTTTTTAATCTCTTTTTGTTGGAACCAAGTCACATGAAGAAGCATGTTGGAACCAAGTCACATGAAGAAGCATGTTGAAACCAAATCACATGAAGAAGCAACTTGTTTTCTTTTCCTTGTTTTAAGGCATGTTTTTCACCTTAAATCAAGGGAAAGTTGGTGTCCTAGGCTTACCTAGTCCCTAGGGTTCCATGTAAAGATAGTTGCTATTAACCATTCTCTTTTCTTGCCTATATATATTGCCATGTACACTGAGAACATCATGAATGAGAAATACTTTGAAAATAATTTCTTTATGATATCAGAGCAGTGTCATCCTTGGCCTGTCTCTGCCCGTGTTTTGGTCTAGGGCAGTTTCACTTGCCTTAGGGGGAAATGGAAAGCTAGGGTTCATTAATGGTAGTGTTGAAAATCCAGATTCTTCTTCTCCGACCTATGAAGCATGGTTGTGCAAGGATCAGTTCGTCATGTCCTTGTTGCTCAACACCATGGAGAAACATGTTGCTCAAATATTTAGTTATTCTGAATCCTCACAAGATTTGTGGAAATCTGTGAAGGATATGTATGGAAATCAGAATAACTATGCTCGAGTATTCCAGTTGAAAAGAGATATCGCTTGTCTCCAGCAAGAAAAGAAGTCATTTGTTCAACACCTTGGCAGCATGAAGACTATGTGGAATAAGTTGGATGTATATCTCCCTCACACTACAGATCCTACTATTCTTCTCAAAAAAGCTGAGGAGGATAAGATCTATCAACTGCTTGCATGTCTCTGCTCAGAATATGAGGATCTCAGGAGTCACATACTAATGAGTATGGAGCTACCACCATTCAAGACTGTTTGTGCTACTGTACAACGTGAAGAAGCAAGAATGAGGGTGATGAATATGGAGCCTAATCTCAAGCTATCAAAGACTAGAGGATATGTTGCAAACCACATGAGCTATAAGTCCAAGGCATATAAGGGAAGGAATCCACACCTAAAGTGCAAGTATTGCAATGCTACTGGACACACAGAAGATAGGTGTTGGGAGCTACATCCTGAGCTTAAGCCCAAGTACAACAAAACAATGGCTTCAAAACCCTCATCAATTGTTCCATTTAAGGCTCAACATGATGCTCACAATGCTATCAGCTCTCTCAATCGTGGCTTGGTGGACTTCACAGCCAACCCTGTGACTCTTATCAATGAGTTTGCAGCTTACTTACAAGCTAAAAATCATGGAGAGGCTGCACAAGCCTCAATGGGTGAAAGGAACAACCACACTGCACTCATTGGACAATTTGTAGGATTTCTAGCTGATCATGATCATGTTTCACAAGACGTAGCTCCAGGTATCTTCAAAGCATTCTCAACTGCACTACAATTTAGTATTAATCATGATTGTTGGATAATTGACTTGGGTGCCTCTGATCACATGACAAACAAGGCCTCAAATCTACATGATTTCCAAGTTTTGTCAAAACCATCTCATGTGTCAGTTGCAAATGGAAAAAATGTCTCAGTCATGGGAAAGGGAAAACTAGGTTTAGTCTCAAACACCATAGAGTCTACTGCCTTATATGTACCATCCTTCCCATTTCAATTGATGTCAGTAGGACAACTCACTAACACTCTAAATTGCCTAGCCATATTCTCACCCACAAATGTCATTTTTCAAGATGCTCTCACTAAGAGGAGGATTGGTGAAGGATTCTATCAAAAAGGTCTTTATTATTTATGTACCAAGCCTTTTTTTGTCAAAAGCCCTCCAAGCTCAATCAAGCTCTTCCAAGGATTAACAGCTTTGGCACCAAAGGCTACCTCATCCATCCGAAGTTGTTTTGTCAAAACTATTTCCCAAGTTTTGTCACCCACTGACCAAGTGTGATACCTGTCATTACTCAAAGTTTGCTAGGTTACCTTTTGGAACCTCAGTGTCAAGGTCTATCACACCTTTTGAACTTGTTCACACTGATGTATGGGGTCCTACTGTTGAATCAATGAAAGGCTATAAATATTTTGTCATATTTGTGGATGATTGCACTCGTGTCACATTCCTTTATCTCATGAAAGCTAAGAGTAAAGTTTCAACTATTTTTCAAGATTTTCATACACTTGTGTCAAACCAATTCCATTCAACTATTAAAACACTAAGATCAGATAATGGTACTGAGTTTTTTTATCCAACATAATGGTTCAATACTTAAGTTCACAAGGAATTGTACATCAAACCAGTTGTGTGGGAACCCCACAACAGAATGGGATTGCTGAGCGAAAGAACCGAGATCTCCTTGAAAAAACTCGTGCACTGATGTTACATATGAATGTTCCAAAAAGGTTTTGGTCTTATACAATTTTGACAGCTACATGTCTCATCAACCGACTTCTAAGTTGGGTTCTAGGGTTCAAATCTCTTTATGAAACTCTAGAGCAGAGACCTATCACGCTGTCTCACTTGAAGGTGTTTGGTTGCTCATGTTTTGTTCATGTACAACATCAACATCGTGACAAATTGGACGCCAGGGCTGAAAAATGTGTGTTTGTGGGGTATTCATCTACACAAAAGGGATATAAGTGTTTCAATCCTCTTTCTAAAAAATGTATTGTCTCCAGAGATGTTGTCTTTGATGAAGACACCCCTTTCTTTCAACAAAAAAGGCATGCTTCTTGTGAGGGGGAGTCACCACACGACCTGTTTCCTTTACCTATATGCATTAATCAAGATGATGGTGTACCAACAGTGCATGACATTCAAGGTAATGAGGAAGTACACCAAGTCACAAATTCTTTAGATTCACAGGTTGTCCAACAAGAGAACATTGAGCAAGGATCTGAAAACCAAGTTGACAATGCACAACCGTTACAGTTAACACAAGATGTACGAAGAAATCCTTTCCGTGCAAGAAAACCTCCAGCAAAGCTATTGGATTATGTAACTTATGCTTCAAGGTACCCTGTCACTAATGTGCTACATTATTCGAAGTATTCAACTTCGCATCGTGCCTTCCTCACTGAAATTTCCAAGATTGCTGAACCAAGAACATTTCAAGAAGCATCTTCCGTGCCACATTGGTGCTATGGTTGAAGAATTGAATGCATTGGAAGAAAATAACACCTGGAGCATTGTCAAGTTGCCTCTAGGAAAGAAGGCTGTTGGAAGTAGATGGGTTTACAAAACAAAGCTCAAGGCAGATGGTTCAATAGAGAGACACAAAGCCAGACTTGTGGCTCGTGGCTTCACTCAGACATTCGGGGTTGATTACAAGGAAACTTTTTCCCCAGTTGCTAAAATGAACACTGTTAGGGTATTACTTTCTATGGCAGTAAACTGTGGTTGGTCCCTGTACAAAATGGATGTAAAATGCTTTTCTTCATGGAGAACTTCAAGAAGAAATCTACATGCAACATCCTCCAGGTTATAATCAAGTGGAACAAAGAATGGTTTGTAAGTTACACAAGGCTATCTATGGATTAAAACAATCTCCTAGGGCATGGTATGCCAAGCTAAGTTTTGTCTTAGACAAGGCAGGATTCATAAGAAGTAATGCTGATTCCTTCTTATTCATTCAAAATGGCTCTAGTGGTAAACTTGTGGTTCTCATCTATGTCGATGATCTGATTATCACTGGTGACAATGAGAGTGAAATTGAAGCCTTGAAACGTTCCTTACATTGCACATTTTCCATCAAAGATCTTGGGAGATTGAAGTATTTTCTTGGCATTGAGATGGCCACCTCTCACAAAGGGTTATTTCTCAGTCAAAGAAAGTACGTTGTTGATTTACTCTCTGAGGCGAATCTCAATGATTGCAAGCCTGCCATCACACCTATCGACAGCAAATTGAAGATCGACTTGACTGGAGAACTTCTCACCAATATAACCTATTATCAAAGGTTGGTGGGTAAACTTATCTATCTTACTATCACACACCCCGACATCAGCTATGCTGTTAGCTTAGTCAATCAATTTATGCATGCTCCCACAATGCAACATCTTCAACTTGTCAAACGCATCATGTGTTACCTCAAAGGTTCCCTGGACAGAGGCATTCTTATGTTCAACCATTAGTCAACAGAAATCAGTGCTTACACTGATGCAGACTAGGCAGGTAGTCAAATTGACAGAAAATCAACCACTGGATATTGCACTTTCGTTGGAGAAACCTTGTGACATGGAAGAGTAAGAAGCAAGAGCAAAAGTATTTCATATCATCAGGGTTGAGAGCAAGAGTATCTCATATCATACAATCTCCCTGTTCTTTCCCTTGCCATCGCTCCTGCCTGCAAGACGAGGAGAAAGAAAGCAATCAGTCGGAACCTGAAATCAGACTTCCGAGCTAGAACGGACTGCCTACAAACCCTTCCCTGATTTCTTACCTAGCCTTGCTCTCGAGTACGCATCTTCAACATCTTGTGCTTCCAAAGAAGGTGCCGCATTTGCAAGGAGAACAGATGAAGCAAATGAAATTGATACATCGAAGCACGTGGAGACAAGCGCAACCAATACATATGTGCTGGTTCATCCACTACTTCTTCAAAAGCAAAAGTATCTCATATCATCGGGGTGGAAAGCAAAAGTATCTCATATCATGCTTTTCCCCTACCCTTTCCTCCGTCCTCACTCTTGCCTGCAAGACAAGGATGAAGAAAAGCAATATGTCGAAACTTCCACTCAAACTTCCGCATGATGCATCAAGCTCATAGAGAATCGACAACTATGACAACCGCAGGTGCTGATCCGTCCCCAACCAAACTGCTCGCGGTCTAGTTTCTTCAAGATCAAGCCCAATGGCCTGTGAAGAAATCACAAGCCCTATTCAAGAACAAGTGTCCAACACCCTTGAATCAAATCTAGTTCAAGAATAAGTCTGTGGAAAATTAAAAGATTGGAAGAAACCAAAAAAAATCTTCCAGCCGAATCTAAGATCAAGCCTTGACGGCCCTTGGATCAACGTCTACATCAAGGGACTTCAAAACGCATCTTCTATAAGTGACAAGCACATGTATACGACGCGCCTTGAAGTGGGGGCATTTGTAGACATTAAAATTTCGGCGAAATGAATATTAACAAATGCATTAAAATTACATTTGTAGATGTTAAAATTTGGTGAAATAAATGTTGACCATTGCATTAAAATTACAACATCCACCCATTTCACCTACATCATACACGTACTTCACCAACAAACAAAAATGGACGGTGATGATTCATTCTCACCAACAAAATGGATGGTAGTGATTCGTTCTCACCAACAAAAATGAACGATGATGATTCACTCTCACCAACAAAATGGATGGTAGTGATTCATTCTCAAAGCCTATAAATAGGCTGCTCCATCAAAAGATTAAGGACTTTGGACATACATTTTCTCTACTCTAAAATTGGAAGAGAATTTACGTCAAACCAAGGCCTCGAAAACTCAAAGCTCTAAAGTTCTCAAGCAAATCTCGAAGGATCAAGAAAGCTCTCTTCGTTCTTCATCAAAAAACCACTCCAAGATCAAGCCCCGACGACCATTGGATCAACCAAATCCGCAAACCAACATCTTACGGAGATTGAATCAGAGGACTAAATCACATAGAGATTGTAACCCAAACAAATTCATTAATACAAATATTATTTTGTACACGTGTTCTTGTCTCGTTTGTTTCAGGAAAAAATCGTGTTTACACACCTCTCCATGGAAAGGAAAAGAAAACTAGATATGATCGTTGAAAACAAAAAAAAAACTAGATATGATTTTACAAATTGTATGATTGATGATTGAAAATCACTTGTTACACGTTTACGTGTGTACAAGATAGGGATTAGTGTGTGTATTTGTTTGTTTATTTCATCGTTACTTATGTATTCGGAATAGTAGAAGTCGTGATTGAGAATCATATATAATTGTTCTTGTACGGAATTTTTTTTTCTGATCCTTTATGTACAAAATACCTTGTTTCAACATGACACCTACTTATTTTTTCCATTCTTTGCATGTAAGTAAACACAAACACAATACAATAAAACCTCTTTAAAGTTATACGGTTTGAATCAAACCGATTTTATAATTTTAGAGAGGTTATTACTTAATAGAGGGTGTACTTTAAAAAAAAAGGAAAACTAACCAAAAGGACCTGGAAACTTTGAGTTTTAACCAAAAACCATGTTGTAAGTTTATTTAATGGTTAGGACAAAGCCCAACACTAAATCAATCCAAATAAAATGGCCTAAACAGTGAGTGTCCGATTTTGCCCCTGACGGCAAAGCATTTCTCCATTTAATCTCTCTTCCTTTATGGGTCTCTCTGCCCTGGTCTGTCTCCCCCATTTCTTCCTGACACATACAGAGTATACTAATCAGCAATTACTTCCTCATTTTAATAAATATATCTAATCTTGAGGAGCAGGAAACCCAGCGTACTGATTTAGAGAGCCAAAGCAACCCAGATTGACAACCCGCTCAAACCCACCCGAGCCGCATTCAAACCCGAAGCCGACGAATCATCGCTTGATGGACCCTGCCCAGCGCTATCCTGTGACAGACTCGCCGGCGGCGAAATCGGTGGGCTACCGCTTGATGGGAACATCCCTGGGGACCCTACCGGTGTTGCCGAACTCAAAGGAATGCCTACTGGTAACGAGGGGGTCGCTGCTATCTCAGGACCCTCTGCAATTGGCGTAGCCCCCACTGGACCTTCCTTCAGAGCGCTCACCGAAGTTTTGGCCGGAGAGGCAATGGTGGGCAAATGGGACGCCGGAGATTGAACTGGAGAAGACATGCTCTTAGACGGGCTCTTCAATGGAGAAACCGATGTGGGAGGAGACACCAAAGAGACTGTGGGTGGGGTCGACGCCGAAGAGATGATGGGTAGGGTCAATGCCGGAGAAACGGTGGGTGGGGTCGAAGCCGGAGATCTTGGCGGAGAGGTTTTGGGAGAAGGCGAATGAGGCGACTGAGCCGTCTCACCCACTCTTAAGGATCATCAGGTATTACTCTTCACTCATCTCCTCACTGTCTTCTGTCTCCATCCATCGATCATAAGCACGCATATGTATGTATATGTATATGTATAGATTACGCGAATGATAATTTAGATTAATCAGCTCATATTTTGAGAATTATTTTGAATTGCGATCCGAAAGGCCCTGAATTTTTGGTTAATTTATTTTAGGAGGTGACTCTAGGGTTTTGTTTGTTGTTGGATCTCATTGAACACCTTGATTTTCTGGCGATTATGTAGACGATTGTTAAGAAAAAATAGCTATTTATATGTAAATTTCATTTGTAAGACAGGGCTTTACATAGCATTACTGAATACATTTTTCTTTATGTATATTTTCTTAAACAGAGCATTTATAGCAGTGTCTGATCTCAGGAGTCGTGTAAAGTAACTCCGCATTGGAAAAATATGGTGTTGGTTCATGTGGTCCTCGTCGGTTTTATTGAACAATTGGTATTCTTCGACTAATATTCTATTTCGTACATTTAATTGATTTTTTTTTATTTCATTTCATTTTATTTTATTTTGCATCAAATGTCTACCCTGACTGTCTTCAGAGAGACCTGTCTCTTAAACGGTACCTCGTGATTATGGCTTCTTGAGATGTATGTGACCGTACCGACGCATCTTTCTTAACAGATGCATATAACATATATACAGAATCTATAGTGCATGATGGGTATTTGAAAATTTGCATTAGCTTTCTATTGTTTAAAAGGACAAAACGGAATTGGATAACCACTCATGTCACACTGGTACTGGCCTCTAATTTAATAGATTATACAAGGTTTGTATTGGCCTCTAATTTCATAAACTGAACACCAGTATTATCACTGCTTCGTAAACTAAACACTGACTATTTATCAAACGAATAATAGTACTATCCCTGTTTCGTAAACTAAACACTGACTATTTCTTAAACGGAACACTAGTACTATCACTGTTTCGTAAATTAAACACTGATTATTTCTTAAATGGAACACTAATACTATCACTATTTCGTAAACTAAACACTGACTATTTATCAAACGAACAATAGTACTATCACTGTTTCGTAAACTAAACATTGACTATTTCTTAAACGGAACACTAGTACTATCACTGTTTCGTAAACTAAACATTGACTATGTATCAAACGGACACTAGTACTATCAATGTTTCGTAAACTAAACACTGACTATTTATTAAACGGAACATTAGTACTATCACTGTTTCGTAAACTAAATACTGATTATTTATTAAATGGAACACTAGTACATCACTGTTTCGTAAACTAAACACTGGTTATTTCTCAAACAGAACACTAGTACTATCACTGTTTCGTAAACTAAATATTGACTATTTCTTAAATGGAACACTAATATTATCACTATTTCGTAAACATTGACTATTTATCAAACAACCAATAGTACTATCACTGTTTCGTAAACTACACTCTGACTATTTATCAAACAAACAATAGTACTATCACTATTTCGTAAACTAAACACTGACTATTTATCAAACGAACAATAGTACTATCACTGTTTCGTAAACTAAACATTGACTATTTCTTAAACGGAACACTAGTACTATCACTGTTTCGTAAACTAAACATTGACTATGTATCAAACGGACACTAGTACTATCAATGTTTCGTAAACTAAACACTGACTATTTATTAAACGGAACATTAGTACTATCACTGTTTCGTAAACTAAATACTGATTATTTATTAAATGGAACACTAGTACATCACTGTTTCGTAAACTAAACACTGGTTATTTCTCAAACAGAACACTAGTACTATCACTGTTTCGTAAACTAAATATTGACTATTTCTTAAATGGAACACTAATATTATCACTATTTCGTAAACATTGACTATTTATCAAACAACCAATAGTACTATCACTGTTTCGTAAACTACACTCTGACTATTTATCAAACAAACAATAGTACTATCACTGTTTCATAAACTAAACACTGACTATTTATCGAAACACTAGTACTATCACTGTTTCGTAAACTAAACACTGATTATTTCTTAAACGGAACACTAATACTATCACTGTTTCGTAAACTAAACATTGACTATTTATCAAACGGACACTAGTACTATCAATATTTCGTAAACTAAACACTGACTATTTATTAAACGGAACATTAGTACTATCACTGTTTCGTAAACTAAACACTGATTATTTATTAAATGGAACACTAGTACATTACTGTTTCGTAAACTAAACACTGGTTATTTCTCAAACGGAACACTAGTACTATCACTGTTTCGTAAACTAAATATTGACTATTTCTTAAATGGAACACTAATATTATCACTATTTCGTAAACATTGACTATTTATCAAACAACCAATAGTACTATCACTGTTTCGTAAACTACACTCTGACTATTTATCAAACAAACAATAGTACTATCACTGTTTCATAAACTAAACACTGACTATTTATCGAAACACTAGTACTATCACTGTTTCGTAAACTAAACACTGACTATTTCTTAAACGGAACACTAATACTATCACTGTTTCGTAAACTAAACATTGACTATTTATCAAACGGACACTAGTACTATCAATATTTCGTAAACTAAACACTGACTATTTATTAAACAGAACATTAGTACTATCACTGTTTCGTAAACTAAACACTGATTATTTCTCAAACGGAACACTAGTACTATCACTGTTTCGTAAACTAAACACGGACTATTTCTTAAATGGAACACTAATACTATCACTATTTCATAAACTAAACATTGACTATTTATCAAACGAACACTAGTACTATCATTGTTTCATAAACTAAACACTGACTATTTATCGAAACACTAGTACTATCACTGTTTCGTAAACTAAACACTGACTATTTCTTAAACGGAACACTAGTACTATCAATGTTTCGTAAATGAAACATTAGTACTATCACTGTTTCGTAAACTAAATACTAATTATTTCTCAAACGGAACACTAGTACTATCACTGTTTCGTAAACTAAACACTGATTATTTTTCAAACGGAACACTATACACACACACACACACACATGAGTTCAATTTTATAATGAGATAGATCCAAGGCAATTGCATGAGACTTCCAAACATAATTTAGACCAAACATAATCATAAACTAGTTTCCAAAAAAACAAAACATAATCATAAACGTTGATGTGAGTCTCGCACAACTATGAACAAATACTTGAAGAATATATGACGGTGAGTTTCTTCTAAATTAAACCATTTTATGTTTAAATCACGTTGTTGATGACTTTGTTATTGATTATTTTTGTGGATTGTTTTAATTTTTCAATTTTGGCTGGGTGTATTCTCACGGTAACAAAAGAATTCATCCCTATGAGAATGCAGGCTAGTATTTATACCATATCTAGAAGTGGCATACTGAGCAGATTTTTAGAGAACTTTATGGGTTTTGAAGGTCACATATATTGGAAGAAGAAAATGGGTTAAGGTTTTGGTCAAAACGAGAAAGAGCAAGAACAGAAAGAGAGACTCTGTTTTCATTTGGGAGTTTTGGGTGTTGGATGTCGGCATTGGTGTACCATGTGGAGTTTATTTATCAAATAATGGTTAATACCATCTAAAAAGGTTAAAAACTTAAGTCATGTAGATGATTTATATATTATGTTAGTGATCCAAGATTCATAAATAGTGTCTCTTTTCTTGGTTCAGTTTTTTTGTTCCATTTTAGAAATAGTGCCTTCTCCGGCTTCGCTGCATCCTCTGAGCAACAACCACATTCATGATAGTGGTGGTGGTGGTGGTGATGCCCATGCCTATGCACATGGCATTCTTCATAAGATACCCAGTCGTTCCTTCCTTCTTTTCCACTTTATGTTCATGAGATACCCAAATCAAACCTAACCCTTGCTACAAAGCTGCAGAGCTTTGTAATTGTAGAGCAGAAGAAGCAGAAATTCTCTGAGATTAAAATTGGACTGGATGATGTCGAAGCTTTGGTAATATACTATACAACATACAAATTTCACTTGTTTTTGCTTTTTCTAGAAAGCTTCATGGTTTATACTTTCCTTGTTTATTTATGTGAATGAGTGATGAGATTTCTTTTGGGGGCTTACTAAAGTGTTTGAAACAGAAACTGTTGACTACTTGAACTACCTCTGCTACTATGGCTATGACACATCGAAAATTAAAACCATCTCAAGAACTGATCACAAGGAACTTTATGAACCAAAGTAAGCCACGAACATGATACGAGCAGAAAATGACACACTCAATAGACTCAATGGAACTGAGTAAAAACAATCACATAAAAGACAGGAAGATCATACAAAAACCAAGTTATCCCATTAATGTTTAAGAAAAGATGCCACGAAGAACACTGATACTCTATGCAGAGCGATTCTCACAAAAGTTATGTACACTGTTATTATTCATGATTACTTCCAAAGGAAAAGTTTTTCAAGACTGCCAAAGTGCCATCACCATTTTAGCTTTTAATGTGTCCCATCAGTCTTCTGCAAAAGAGAAACGACCGTTTTATGTGGAATTGAAATGATGAATGAAATCCAGTCATACTATAGGAAGAATGTCTTAGAAGTAATAACTGATTAAAATTAGAATAAAAACCAGTCAAAACTCATCACTAGCACAAGTATCTGGTTGAAGTAATATATATGAATTAGAAGATATCCTTCAGTTGGAATGGGGAAGTAGAAACTTCAATTACATTACACAGACTTTTAACATTAGGTGATACACAATCAATCCAATAGATACGGTATCATCTTCACAAATTGTAAAGGGAGTCAAGGATAAGAAAACATAACAGACTCGTTCCAAGACTTCATCACTGCAGATTCAATGTAAGAATTGAAACAAAAGCTTCTCTGAAAACAAGAACTGGAGAACAAGACATCGTCAAGGCAGATTTTAAATGCTCCATATTCATGAAAAATTTAAAGAAGATGCATGAGTAAAAAAAGTTTTATATGATCTCAATCAGCTCATACATAACAGTTTTATCTCATATACAGACATATACTAGAGAAACCTCATTATAGCGTGGCTCATACATAAAAGTAATAGTAAATGATATTACATGCATACATTTACTCAATACCGTGTCCTTTCCTCCAATAATTTCTGAGTACATTATATTATAACGCTAACTCGAGTGATCAAACATCGCGAAGCTATGCCTCACTTTCTGCAATTGAACACTTTCCAAATGTCATTTTTATATGTGTGTGTGTGTTCTTGCTTACTAAAATGCACAGTTCACTACGACATACAGCAACAACAGTTTTCAACTATCTCGTAATTACACAGACACCGCAAGAAATCACAGATCTCTATAAATTTTTGCCAGTCTCATTCGGGACAGTGCAAAATCCACACACAGACACAGAAACACACATATTAATCTGTACCTTATCAGCGTTTTCTTTCGCTTTCTCAGCCTTTTCCTTCTCAACCTTCTGCTTCTCCAATATCTACCTCTCATTTCTCTTCACAAATTAAAAAAAAAAAAAAAACAGAACAAGTTGATTCGATTACAGAAATTCAATAAATTCAAAATATAATTTTTGATCGAACAAAACATAATAATAACATAAACACAGATTCAAATCTGATTGAAAAATTAGTATTATAAAACAAAGTTAAAAAAAATTAAAAATTAAAAGAGAGGAGAGAGAGCTTGGGGTTGCGTACCTGGATGTAGACATTCTCGGCGGCGCGCTCCTCCTCGCTGAGGATTTTGCCTTTGCCTGAGCTCAAGTAGCGAATGGCTCCCCGAGACGACTCCATGGAGTGAGTGATCAACGCTCGAGTTGGCATTTGAAAGGACCCTTGTGTTTTGTGAAACAGAACATCGAAATGGAAGTTATGGTTTGAATTAGTGGTTTTGCATTTATGGCAGCTGGTCAGAACGTAGGGTAGGATTGTAGATATGTTGGAAGTTTTTAACGGGCTAAGTTTTGTTCCGTTAGGGGCAATTATGGAAAGTTAAATTTGAGCGTGTTGGGCTTTGTAATCCAGCCCGTGTATAATTTATGGTCTTTGTCCTTATGATTAAAGTTGAGGAGCTTTTGATTAAACAATATCTTAGGTTGGTTTTTGGTTAAAATAATCTTGGTCCAAGCCCTTTTCATTAAAGCTCTCTAAAAAAAATTATTCATTGACTTATTCAAAACAAAAAAACTAGATATGATTTTACAAATTGTATGATTGAAAATCACTTGTTACACGTTTACGTGTGTACAACAAGATAGTGATTAGCGTGTGGATTTGCTTGTTTATTTCATCATTACTTAGGTATTCGGAGTAGTAGAAGTCGTGATTGAGAATCATATATAATTGTATGGAAATTTTTTTCCTGATTCTTTATGTACGAAATACCTTGTTTCAACTTTCAACATGAGACCTACTTTTTTTTCTTTCCATTTTTTGCATGTAAGTAAACACAAACACAATACAATAAAACCTCTTTAAAGTTATACAGTTCGAACCAAACTAGTTTTATAATTTTAGAGAGGTTATTACTTAATAGAGGGTGTACTTAAAAAAAATTATTCGTTGAATTATTTATCCTTGATGAATGTTTATTTCCTAAATAGAATTATTTGAACGGCAAGTATTTTATTTTTTAAATATTTTTGTAATAATTAACAATTATAAGTTATAACCATGTGGATACGTGCTTTCTCAAGATGAGACAAATAAAAATTATAACTTGTTACAATATGAAGTTTATTCTATTACATACCTGAAATATTATTTATTAACTTATTTATCCTCAATGAATGCCGCTAGTCGGAGGTTCGAACCTTTCAGTTCAAGAACATACCTGACCCACGATCCTTTTACCTAAATAGGATTTTTTGGGCCCCAATTATTTTATATTTTTGCATATTTTTGTATTCATTGACAATTTTTATAACTATGTGGAGACGTCTTTCCTTAAGATGAGACCAAGAAAAATTATAACTTATTACAATATAGAGAACTGGTAATACACGAGACATGAATTTTTTATGACTTTAAAGAGATTATTCACCATTATAAAATATTGCTTTCAAAAAATTACTGTATATATCACGAAAGAGAACGATACTCTAACCTTACATATCCATTCCCCATAAACCTGTTAAGGGTATGGACATCTTGGTATTTTGTTTTGTTAGAAGCTTCCGCCACCAAATTACAAACGATAATGGTGGATGAAGCACGTTACTCAAATAATTAAATTTAAAATCCTTTGCTGCAATCTCCACTGTTCATGTCGAGAGAACAAATATATGTTATAGTAGTGAAAATAATGTATTTAGTGGAACATTCAACATCATATCTTAATACATCCTACTTTAGTCAATTGTTATGTGGAAAGCGCAAACTAATCAATGAAAATCTAAATTGGTGAACAAATATTTTAATTAAAAACGTTGCACAACTAATCTCTCTTAAATTTTTAATACTTTTGCATGGTTGGTGAATAAGTTTTGTTATTTGTTAAAGAGGGGAGACCTTTGGAACTCTTTTGGTTCTGGAAAGATTACTTTTCTTCGGAAAGAGATCATCTCTAGATCATTTTCATCTAATCTACTAAGTTTGAGAATTATAGCCACTGAAATTTAATCCCACGGCTAAAGTTATTATAACTTTTAATGTGGAAAAAATATTAAACTCAATACCTTTCATCAAATCTACTAAATTATCATTAAGTTTGTTCATATATTTTTCAAAAACAAAACTAAGAGGGAAAAATATTAAACTCAATACCTTAAAGGAATTTATTAGCACTCCAAAATTTTTATTCTACACTCTTCTTAAGTGTATTTTTCTTTTTAATTATAAAAAATTTAGAATGCGAAATAAAAATTTTAAAGTGTTAATAACAATTTTTTACCTGAAATATAAGTATAAATACGGGGTATGATATCCACACACCCTTCTAATTTTCGACCGTCAGATCTGATGAATTGAAGAAGATCAACGAACAGAAATTAACAAATGGTGTGTGAGAAGTAATTTGGGGTGTGTGGATATCACACCCCTATAAATACTCTTAAGGATACCTAAAAGGAAATAAAAACAAGAGATATTATATTCACACACCCCAAATTACTTCTCTCACACCTTTTTAATTTTTTAATATTTTCTACACACCACTAACACTTGATAGAAAATTATTAAAAAATTAAAAAGGTGTGAGAGAAGTAATTTGAGGTGTGTGAATATAATCTCTCTAAAACAAAACAAAACCCGATAAAGAGTACAGTACAAAGCTAGACTTAAAAGGTAAGACCTGTGGGAGGCATGTGGGGTCCTTCATGGTGGTCGACACCTAGGTACCACATCAAGGGCATGTTTACCAAAGAGGAATGCGATGGTGGGAGCCGGAATCCCAAACCATTACAGTGTTTACCAAATCATCAGGAATTAAAATAAAATTTAATAGAAAAAGTTTGAAATTTTTGAGTTTTAACGATAAAGACAAAATAAAAAATAAAGTAAATAGTACAATGATTGACTTTTTAGTGTAAAAATGTGATTTTTCGTTAAAATAAACAGTACCGAGAATTTTTCGTTAAAGTTTCTAAATTAAAAAAAAACTAATAAAAATAATTTGAGACCCGCATAAAATCAAGAATTCAACTCCTAAAATGGTTGGAGTCCGATTCTTGAGTGGGAAGAGGAATTTGAATTCTTGGAAATAGTGTCCATCAGGAATCCAAGTTTTATACCGGTAATATCCTCAAACTCCAAAGATGAGAACGGTGTCGGTGTTTGCAGCCCCTGCGATTGTGATAGCTGGCCATAGGTGTTGCCTTCAAGCCCTTGCTTGACAAGGCTCGCGTTCCCGACGAAGACCAAAGAAAATGGAAGATGCTGGTCTCGCGATCAGGGGTGGGTCGGCAGTAGATAAATATGGGGACGAGAGAGAAATGCCTGGGGAAATTTAGAAAGGGGTGGGTCAGCAAAGAAAGATGGGGAAGATAGGGGAAGAGAGAGGTGCCTAGGAAATTTAGAAATGGATATGTCGGCACGGCAGCAGAGAGATGGGGGAGAGTGATAGGAAGTGATTTTTTTTTTCATGGAGTTTATTTTATGTTGGTAACTAGTCAGGACCAATGAAAGAATAAAAGTTATTAGAAAATAAAAAAAATAATTATGCTCTCGATTGAAAAATAAATGAATATTAGTTTATTAAAAATAATAATATATAAAATAAATTAATTATAATAAGCGTATTTTAGTAATTACTAGCAAGAATGCCTGCGCTTTGCTGCGGGTTTTCAAACCATGAATAATATTCATAGAAAAGAAAAAATAGAAGCTTCACAGCACAATAATTAACCACAATCCTCTGTTTTTCTAAGTGCAAATAGAAAAAAGGAATCAAAGTATTCAACCCAAAATCTTCACATTACAATAATTAACCACAATCCTCTGTTTTTCTAAGTGCAAATAGAAAAAAGGAATCAAAGTATTCAACCCAAAATCTTCACATTAGCTCAAGAACTATATTGTTTCCAAGCTTTCCAATTTTCCAGCACTGAACGACAAACATAAAAGCACTAAAATATATAATTGAAAAAAAAAATAACAATTCCAAGAAACTAAATGCGAAGTTCGGCAGATCTGCACAGTAACACAAACCCATTACTTGAAATTAAGAGCATTGCGGCTCACCCTGAAAGCACCCATTTTCGATAAGGGAGAGAAAGGCCGCAGTTCTGGCTACTGAGTGCTTCTAGCTCCAAAGCAGCTTGTCTTCCAGAACTTTATAAGAGCAAGTCACCCTTTCAAAGCCGCCGTAAATCGCCAGTTTACATCATTTTGCTTGCCTAAAAAATGCAAACAAAAAAAAATAGAAAGTATAAGATTCAAACATGTTTACAATTACAAACACTTTACAATCCATGTAAAAATTAAACGTTCTCAAGCACCCACGTCTCCGATTCGAGGCTAAAACCCAATTCCACAAAAGATATCAACAATTTTGATCAAAACAGAAAAGCCAACAGATTCAAAAGCCCAGAATACAATTATACATATCCTAGTTTCTATGGAAATCAACAATTCCATAAAAATATACAAAAGATTTTCTTCCACCTAATTTCGCAGCTTAGAGAGCAATAGTTATACTAAAACAACAGTTAATTGAAACCATTGAAGGGGAAAAAAGCTTAAGTGGATAAAAACTTAGAATTCAACAAAGATTGTGTTCCCAATCTAAATACATTATAAACTCCAGCACAGAATAAAACCCAGGTCTCCTTTAAGAACTAAAGCTCAATTCATGTGGATTTTGGGAAAAAAAACGTCCAAAACTTAACAATCCAGATTAGGGGAAACAATTAAATTGTAAAATTAACAACTAAACAAATTAACGAACTGAAAACCCACAATAAAAACCCAAAAAAAAAAAAGCAACTGACCTTAAAACAAAGAACAAACAGACAGAACAGAGAGTGAATCCCCAAAATGAGAGAAAATGAAACAAATAAGGGAATAAAGAGAGATGAATCCCCAAAACCGGACCTAACGTACTAAAAAATTTCAAAATATAATCTAACATTAAAGAATCCACTTATGTATTGTATTAAACCTTAAAGACACCTCCACCTTCTAACTAAAATGCTTAGTCAACAGACCACCTCCTAATATAAACACTTGCTTATAAATATGACTCATAAATAGTTTTGATCTTAAACAAAAGAATGGATGTACCCTTCCCTTTTTTTTTGGTCTGAACGTATCCTTTCCCTTTAAAGGTTGCACTGCTCTAGAAGTAAACTCATTATGATGAAAGTAAATGATTTCACATAAAACAATTGTAGCCTCTAACAGTTCAGCACAAACATAAAATTATCATGATTCATACCTCTGCGCCGATATGGAATTTTATAAACTCGAGAAAAGGAACCCGATTTCATCGACTTCACGGTGCAAGTGCTATAAAAAATAAACAAACACTGGCAATATGATCAAGCACATTCCAAGTATTAATACATCCAACTGCAATACAGATGGCAATATGATCAACCACATTCCAAGTATTAATACATCTAACAATGAAGGTAGAGATTACTTGCAGAAGAGATGATTGCAATTGAGTGAATCCGCAGAACTCAGTAGACTCAAACTGCAAAACAGATGGAGAAAAATCAAACCCATTAAGTGAAGAGAAATTTTAAATCTTTAAACGAATTCTAGACAAAATTATGTAAAGGAATTAAATGTCGGATTATAAATTAAGAAATTAAAAAAATAACCATTTAAATTTGTTTACTTATAATGCTGTCTTCCTCTTCAGTGAAGCTTCCATGTTTGATGTCTGGCCTTAAATAGTTTTAGCCACCGCAGACGGCAGCTCTTCCCGCACCACCTTAGACCTACAAAGTGTAGAAAAATTAATAAAGTTGAGAACTTTTGCAGAGATTGGCAAAGAAAATAAAACCCTTTTCTCATTTCTCCTAGAACAGCATGGAGTGCGTCCCATGATTGCTTACTGTGTGCCCTCACTCACTCCCTAAGGAGCAACCAGAAAGGACAGAGACGACAAAGAAAAAATTCAGACGCGCAATATCGAATGCTAACGAAGTATACCTTTTTACGGTTTGAAATCGCCTCCAGCCCTTTTCCTAGTGCAATCCCTAAAAACCAAAACCACAAACAGAAAACTCGTCAGAAACCCTTGACTATCCAAATTCGAAGAGACCCATAGTCCCCAGCTAGTCCAATCCACAAAAAAATTCATAAACCAAGCAAAAAATTAAAGAAATCTCATACCTTCCAAAAAAAATCAAAGCGAAAACCAGAGAAGAGTGAGGATAGGAAAAGATTGATACCTTACCTTCCACAAATTTCCCTGTTAAAAGCCCATTTGCTTCCATTCGATGTTCTCAAACGGCGTGGTTGGCGGTGGTGGCCGTAGATCCATCTCTGGCACTGGTATTGGCAGGTGATGAGGAACAAAGTCATCAGGAACTACCAAATTTATCCACTTCTTAATTGAAATCAAGAAAAAAAAATGCAAAACTTAAGCAATGCAGAGAAAACCCAGATCCCACCCCAAACAATCGCAAAAATGAAAGAGGAAAAAAAAGGGATATTCAAGGAATTCAACATACCGTAACCGCAGCGGGGACGCTTTCTGACGGCTATATTCATCGCCGACGGTGGCGGTTGCTAGCCGTCATTATACCTCCAGTACGCATCCACCATGTTTGAGGCTTGTGACCGTCACTACATGCGTGGTTTGTGGGCTCCATGGCGAGACATGGGAGAGCGTCGAGGAGAGGAAGATTATGGTTTCAGTAGAGGAGAGAAAGAGGAACTGAGAGAGAGAGGAGAACGAAAACAGGAGTCAAGAGGAACTGAGAGAGAGGAGAACGAAAACAGGAGTCAGTAGGGTTACCATCTGCTTTCCTTTCCACGCACTTTTCATCTTCCCTCGACTTTCCACACAGCCGTCGATCCCATCGAATGCAACCCATCTCAGGGTCGGCCAACACGTGTATAGGAGGGCAACCAAACTTACGTACAAAATTACCCTCCTAACTTTTAAGAATTACCTTTCCAACTGAGCCCAAATCTGATGGTTTTTGTTGTAAATAGCGTGAAATCAAGTGACAAAAGTTTGACTGTAGCTAAGCTACAGTCAAATCCCTCCTCAATTTTAGAATAGATAATATTAATTTTTATTTTTATTCATGTGAATTAGTAAACACTTTATATATATCAATATTATTCGTATTCTGATTCCAATTAATTTGAGTAAACGTTTTTTTAACATGAATTTAATTCTGATTTCACCTCATTTTAATTTCTCTTCAATTCAATTCATTCTCAATTCAGTTCCTCTAAATTTGAGATTAGTAAATGAGGCAAGGTGGTTGGTGAGTAAACAAATCCCTATATATTGCCAGTTAGCACACCCATCTCTTCTACCCTCATTCCTCTCTCTCTCTCTCTCTCTCTCTCTCTCTCTCTCCCCCATCGCCTCCAACACCAAATCCAAAAAATGGGTTCGACCGCAAAGGCTCAGATGACTCCAACCCAAGTCTCCGACGAAGAAACAAACCTCTTCGCCATTCAGCTAGCCGGCGGCTCCGTTCTCCCCACTGTGCTCAAGGCAGCCCTCGAGCTCGACCTCCTCGAGATCATGGCGAAGGCCGGGCCTGGCGCTTTCGTTTCTCCGGCGGACTTAGCTTCGCAGCTGCCGACCAAGAACCCTGACGCCCCCGTCATGCTGGACCGCATGCTGCGCCTCCTGGCCAGCTACTCCATCCTCACTTACTCCCTCCGCACGCTTGGCGACGGCAATGTCGAGCGGCTGTACGGCCTCGGCCCCGTCTGCAAGTTCTTTACAAAGAACGAGGATGGTGTTTCCATTGCTTCTCTCTGCCTCATGGGTCAGGACAAGGTTTTTATGGAGTGCTGGTAATTACCATTCTTGTTAATTTATCATCCTAATTTGATCGTAAACCAACATTAATAATGGGTTTTAAATAGGTTCATTAGAATAAAATCACAAAAATGTTACTAACTGTGAGTTGGGCCTTGAGTATGTGATTGTTATCTATATTTTTAGGGGTTGATTAAGGAGACTAATTTGTTAAACTAAATTCGCAAATTAAATTATGTGTTATCAATAACAAATAACGTTAATCAAATTTAAATAATAATCAAATCATCACAACTATATCATTTAATTTACAACATTTAGTTTAAAAATTTAGTCTTTCTAGCATTACCCTTATTAGTAGAGTATGGTAATGTTATGGAGACTATGTATTTAATACATATTTTATAAGAGAAATGCTAAGACGACTTTCTCAAAGTGACACTTTTCATGGACTTTCTGCTACTTTACAGTTTAACGTTAATTTTTTGTCAGCATTATAAAATATTTTGCTAAAAACATGAGGTGGCAGAGAGTCCATTGAGAGTCGCCTTAACATTTCTCATTTTACAAACTATATAATGTGTTTATTGATATTTTGATTAATATGTTTATTTTTATTGGTGACACATCAAATCAGTTACAAATTTTGTCTAAAAAGTTGATCTACCCAACAATATCCTTTGTACTAAGAGATATGATATAGAGATTCTATTAAAATGAGACTTTCTATAAATTCTCTGTCACCTCAATTTCCATTCATTTTTTGTACCAATAATATAAAATTTAGGAGAAATTAGGTTTCCATCCTTATTTTTTCTGCGTCATTGATTAAAACCTTATTCCTTTTCAAATTTTGATCAAGGTCCTTCGGTTTAATAAACGCCATTAATTATTCAAAAATAAAATATTTACATGTCAAGATAATTAAGTTTTATTTTTAAATAGAGAAGTGTTATTAGCACCCCTAAAATTTCATTATACACTTCTCATAAGTGTATTTTTCTTTCTAATTAAAAAAAAATTGGAGTGCAAAATAAGATTTTTAGAGTGCCAATAAAAAATTCCTTTAAATATATTGATTTATTATTAGAAACGTTACATTTGATATATTATATTTATGGCTAAACTTTTTATCATATATTTCTATTTCTAGTTTCTGCCCATTTTTAATTTGCAACCATTTTTTAAATTGTACCAATTTTGTTTTAAATTTTAATTTGTACCTATATATTAATTTCTTTTTGTCCCTTATTTTTTAAAACTTTTATTTGTACTCATAATTTTTTCAACCTTTTATTTGTACCCATAATTTTTTTTATTGTAATACCCTGAATATTTTAGAAATGATGTAGATATTCATTTTATTGTTTATGTGGAGGAAAATATAAAATAGATCGATTTAAATGGTTATGAAATTCAAATGGAAAAAATGTGAAATCCCATTTCCAAATTCTATTATTATTTATGTCATATAATTTTTCGTTCAGTGAAAAATGACGAAAAAGCCCCTAATGAACTAATAAAAAAAAAAATTTAGTTGGTTTCCACTTGGGGAAACCTGGTCCATAAGCCCAAAAACCCAGAAAAATCAACCCAAATAGACCCCGTGACCCATAAACTTCCGATGACTATTTCAGCCAACTCCGGTAGAAATTTTCAACGCCGCCACCACCATCTTGAAGCTCTCACTCCCCTTTAAAAAACCCACCCAAGATCTATCTTGATTGACCACCGTGCATATAGCGGTGCGAGGCCACAAAAACCGACGAAAATCAACAGTTCTCTGACCACTTTTTTCATTTTTTCGATGAATCGGCAACGCGACGGCCGACGCCACCACTTGGGTTTTTAGCCCATCATTTCAAGAATAAATCCCGACCAACTTTGGTTGGACCACCGTAGGCGACGAATTGACGCCGGGAAGCTTTAAGCACCCGCCGGCTTTATTGATAAAATTGACCTTCTTCCGTCCACTTTTGGACTTCGTGGTAGGTATAAAACTTGTTCCTCTTATTGAGCTCTATCTTCCTGTAAAATTTGGTAATTTTTGGAGTTCGTCGGAAAACTAGGTTTCTGTTCACGGGAAATCGCCGCATGCGGCAGCGCGTAGCCAAAGGGTCGATGATGTCTTTTTAAGCTAATTTCGATGTTATAAATACATGTATGATATGCATTTGGTGTGATTCCTTTGTTTGGACCTAGTTTCGTGATTGGGAGTCACTTGAATTATTTAGAAAATGGATTAACATTGTGTTGGAAAACTACACATGGCTTGATCCCTTCATAGGGTACATAGGCAGCCTAACAAGAAGGTTAGATGCAGCCATAAAATAACCCAAATTTAATGTTGTGCTTTATTTTTTTTTAAGGAAATAAATTTATTATGGTTAATAGCTTAGAGATTAACCATGACTTTATTTTGGCCTATCACCAGATTTAGCTTCCAAATAAGAATTTTGGGTCGTTACATTTGTAATGTATCCATTTTTTTTCTTCCAAATGTACCACTTTGTTATATGTAAAATGTATCTCTATTTTTTTTTGTAAGTACCATTTTTAATGTAAAATCTATTTATTTTTAATCTAAAATGTACCATTATTTTTTTAATATAAAATGTACCCATTGTTTTCTATATAAAATGTACCCACGTTTTTATATAAGTGTACCAATATTTTATATATATAATGTAGCCAAATTTTATTATATAAATGTACTCATTTTATAAAAAATAAAAATAAAATCCCATTATTTTTTAATCTAGAATGTACCATAAGCAATTATTATTATTATTATTTTTATCAAAACCCATAAGCAATTTTGAATAATTAAATTGGTAGTGTAAATGAAACCAAAAAAAAAAAAAAACAAAACAGTTGAGTTTTTATTGGTACTATTGCATCTCTTTTATTATTATGTCATTTATGTAGCAAGAGATGGACTTCAATCAAAAATCTAAAATGTATAAGTTTTGAGTCTATAACAGTTAGGGACCAAAGACTGCAACTAAACTTACCCTAAAATTTATGCCAAAAGCATAAGTTATCATAGAGCCCGTGGAGAGTTTGCTTAACATTTCTTTTTGGGAAATGCTAAAGAGACTCTTCATAGAATCTCTGCCCTCTCATATTTTTGGCACATTTTTTATACCAATATTATACCAACATGTAGGATATTCTAATTACATCTTAACATTTTTCCTTTGTATGACTCCATTGTTTTACACTTTAATTATTCTATTCTTTTATAAAGCTCGAATGTGAGTTAAGTCAATTTGCTAGAGGTGATTTAAATCCCCTCCTCCATCATTTTCATAAGAACGTCGGAGTAAAACTGTATACTCGAACATAAGAGGATACTGCCTTACTAAATAACGTAATCGACATCAATACAAGAATTATGTCAACAATTCCTTATTATTTGATGCTTGTGAGTTATGCGGGCGTTGAAACACGTGGTAGGTGGCTTGGCCCAAGTCAGTTATGAGCCATGCCCATATGACTGATCAAACGACGTGTTGTTTCGTTATTTTACACATACGATATGCTTTTGGTTGTGAGAGTGACATGTATGCTTGTTTTGGGTTTGTGCAGGTACCACTTGAAAGATGCAATTCTTGAAGGAGGAATTCCATTCAACAGGGCCTATGGAATGACTGCTTTTGAGTACCCAGGCACTGACCCTAGATTCAACAAGGTCTTCAACAAGGGAATGGCTGACCACTCTACCATTACCATGAAAAAACTTCTAGAGACCTACAAGGGCTTTGAGGGCCTCACATCCGTCGTCGATGTTGGCGGTGGCATTGGCGCTGTTGTTAACATGATCATTTCTAAGTACCCCTCGATTAAGGGTATCAACTTTGATTTGCCTCATGTCATAGAATATGCTCCTCAATATCCTGGTATGTTCTTCATTTTTTATAATGCTTGCAGTTCAATTACTTAAAAGCATTCACCTTTACCTTGATTTTCTCTAGTTCGATTTCTCCTCCTCTAATATTGCTTATGTTTGTACTATTTATCATTTTTCCTAATGAATATGAGATCTATTGATGTTGGATGTAGGTGTCGAGCATGTTGGAGGAGACATGTTTGCAAGTGTTCCAAAGGGAGATGCAATTTTCATGAAGGTTAGTTATTTATCAAAAAGAGAGTCGATGACTATTTTGTAGTGCTAATATCAATTTCTTATAAGAGCTTAGTTGCATAATAATTTGGAACTACTCTCAAATCATGTATGCAATCTTACAGTGGATATGTCACGACTGGAGTGATGATCATTGCTTGAAATTTTTGAAGAATTGTTATACCGCGCTCCCTGACAATGGGAAAGTGATTCTTGCCGAGTGCATTCTTCCAGTAGCTCCAGACAGCAGCCTTGCCACCATGGGAGTTGTCCAGCTCGACATGATCATGTTAGCTCACAGCCCTGGAGGAAAAGAGCGGACGGAGAAGGAGTTTGAGGCCTTGGCTAAGGAATCTGGATTCAAAGGCTTCCGCGTCATCTGCTCCGCTCTCAACACCTTTGTCATTGAGTTTCTTAAGAGGATTTGAGTATAAATTTGGCATGTATTCATATTGCTTTTATTTTGATATGGTGGTCGCATATTTTTCACCACAACTAGGTTTATATGTTACAAATAAATAAATAAAGTAATAAGAAAGTGATTTTATGTTCGTTGTATGTTATAAATTTGGATTCATACGCTTGCAATGGAGTGTAAAACATTAAATACCTGGTGTACGATGGATTTGCTTAAAGAATTGACTCCATGACAAAATCTCATTTCTTCAATTTTCTTTACCTTTGATTGAACTTATCATTATGGTTGATTGTTTTAGGGTGTCTATCAACCATTGGATAGAATTCGAGTTTGTATACACAATTTGATACTTATAACAAAAAATCAACGCTCTAGCTTAATTTTTTTACCTAAGTAATCAACTCTCTCAACAGATAGAATTAAAGTTAATTAATAGAATTCATCGCGAGTGAGATTTCTTCACAACAATCAGATTCAATTCAAATCGAATTGAACTAATCAAATTTGATTCCATTTCTATCAACATCGTAAGTTCATTTTTTTTTTTTTGGTCGGAGTTACATAGAAATCAAAGGGGATTTTTTTCCACGAACTTGACCGCCTACTAGTAAAACAACGGTTCACTTTTCTGGTATTTCTCATACACCGTTATCCGCAATACGGCTAAACAACGGGAGCTTTGTTCATTTCTTCTCCGCGGCTTGCTGCTTCATCAACATCCTTTTGCACTTCCAGTCACCAATGTGAGCAGCGGCGTGGCAATGTGAAAGTTTCCACAACCCGCATGGAGCGGCAGAATCGCAAACATAGCAGTAGCACTACATACAATCGGTGAATTCACTTTTGAGATGCCAAGTTAAACAACATAGATAGGGAATCGGGGATACATTCACAAGATTCAAATATTTGAAGTTGTAAAACTCTGTTACCAGCTCACAGTAGCTCTCATGGGGTGTCGTCTCGAAAGGAAATTTCAGGCAGAGGTGTCTTGAATGTGGATAGTCTCTACAAGCAACCTACACAGCATCAATTCAAATCCACACGAGGATCCACCAAATTAGCTCATAAATTGACAAAAATTTGGATTGGAATATGAACAGATAAGCAGAAAAGTTGGAAACTTTCTAATAAATTTTAAATCTTTTGAGGTCAAACACCTGAAGGTTCATAGGCAAAATGTCACAATTACAATTTCTAATTCATTTGTTCACCTGCATTTTCCCAGCAACCAAACACAACAACAAAGAAAGAAAATTGATTAAAAACTTCCTTTCTTTCGCAAAACCGTAGAAGGGGGTCATATGTAACATGGGGTTATGATTTCAAATTCAATTCTTCACCTGCATTTTCCCAGCAACCAAACAGAAGAAAGAAAATTAACAAGACAAAACAAAAGGGTCAATGGTAAAAATCAAAACCTGTCCTTTCTCAGCAACAACAGCGATATCTGGAGAACCGCCACCACCACCATTATCTGACACGGACAACTTGGAAAACTGCACCGGCTCAAAGGGGTCGAAATCCAAGATGAAGCAGTCATCGACATCCTCAAAGTGTTTGACATCGACCTTGTTTTTGGCACAGACAATGTGCCTGATTCGGTTCAACAGTCATATTTAGGCTCTCGACACAATCACCACTTCGTTTAAAATGGAAAGGCGGACCGGCACCTATCCAACAGTGGCAGTGTCGTACGAGATTTCATACGACAACTTGGGCTGGCCTAAAATTGTGAATTATCAATGTCCAAACGTGGTCCAGACCAAAATTAAAAATTATTTGGGCCTGACATTTGTGGTATGGATAATCCATAAAATGGAATGACGTCATTTGCTTGCTATTAATTGGGCATGCACACATCTCCTTGGAAGGGAAAAGAAAATTAGATCATGATTACAAATTGGGAAATTTTATTTAAACCCATGCAATCTATTTATACACACAAATTACTCTTTGCACTCATTTAATTTTTAACTAAATTATTAATATCTCTTTAAACCCAAATTTAATACCTAATATAACCCCATAAACCCAATTTATTATGTAGATTTTTTTTACACCCATTAAGAAGAATATCTTGGAAATTATCCAACTCCAACTAGTTTGGGTGGAGAGAAGCATTAAGAGGATACGAACTTGGCTTAGATTGAGTGTAAATCTGTAAAAGGAGGCTTGGAAACAAAAAAAAGGGAATTCGCTGATAATATCTTCAGATTGTTTTGAGGACATAAAAGGTGCGGTCCACCTGTAACTGAGATTATCGGCTGCCGAAGAATTTTTAGCATTCCATTCTGCTGTCTTACCTGTAAAGTGAATTTTGATAGCAAGAAACTTCTGTATTCATCTTTTGTATTTGTTATAACAGAAGCAAACATGTCATTTCTTTTAGCCGGCTCGGGTACTGATGACGCTTCTCATAGTTTGCACGCTTGCAAGTCGAATATTTTGTGTGTTCGCTGGAAAAATACGCAGTTTAATTCGATAATGTTAGTGCAAAATATTCACTTTCTGATACATGCTGTATGCATATTTTGTAATTTTTCACATGCTGAATTGACTGCCTGGATGCATTTCGGCACATCAAAGAGCTTGATGATTGAACAGTGTCGCACTTGATCGGTGGTGCGATTGAACGGCGCTCAATGGCGGAGTGGCTGAGGTTTGATGGTCATAGTTTGATGTTGTTTGATCAGATAGTATGTGCAGATGAGTACAATTTGGTGCGATGAGTTTGATGTGGTGACTACTCTTTGAAACATGCCTGCCTCTTGAAATCAGCTGCAGGCCGCCTGCCGACAGCCGTGGACAATCCTTCGCTTTCCTGCCTGTTGCAGATGGACAGGGAAACAGAAGCACCAAACGGAATCCAACTGTTGCAGATTGATTGAAAAAAAATTACAACCAAAATACTCATCTTCTAACTCTAAAAAATTAAAATCGAACGAACAAAAATTCATAAATTGAGTCATACCTTGGTTGGAGGATTCAAAACTTCAAAATCATCATCCATCAATAGAAAAACTTAATTTTCTCTATCAAAGCTATTAGGGTTTTAGCCAGAAGGAATGTAGGATAAACAAAGAATAATTATAGGGTTTAATTATATGAGTTTTATTATTAATTTCATTTTGTACTTAATAGTAATTATGTAATAGGATAAAATAGACAATTAACATTCAAAATTTTAAGTTGAGTGTAAAAAGAGGTTGCATGGGTTTAAATAAAATTACCCTTACAAATTGTATGATTGATTGATTGAAAATCACATGTTTAACACATGTTTAAGTGTGTACAAGATAGGGATTAGTGAGTGGATTTGTTTGTTTATTTCAACATCACTCACGTATTCAAAATAGTAAAAGTTGTGATTGAGAATCATACTTGATTGCTTCGGTATGAAATTTTATTTCAAATTTTTTATGTGCGACATACCTTGTTTCAACATGAGATCCACTTGTTTTTATTTTCATTCTTTGCGTGTAAGTAAACACAATACGATAAAACCTCTTTAAAGTTATACAGTTTGAACCAAACAAGTCTTATAATTTTAGAGAGGTTATTACTAAATAGAGGGTGTACTTAAAAACATTATTTATTGAATTATTTATCCTTGATAAATGTTTATTTCCTAAATAGGATTCTTTGGATGGCAAGTATTTTATTTTTTTGTGCATTTTCGTAATCGTTGACAGTTATAACTATGTAGATGCGTGCTTCCTCATGATGAAACAAACAAAAATTATAACTTGTTACAATATGGAGTTTATTCCATTACATACCTGAAATATTATTTATTAAATTATTTATCCTTAATTAATGCCGCTATTCGGAGGTTCGAATCTTTCAGTTCAAGGACATACTTGACATATGATCCCATTATTATGTATTTCCTAAATAGGATTTGTTGGGCCTCAATTATTTTATATTTTTACATATTTTTGTATTCATTGACAATTATTTATAACTATGTGGAGACGTCTTTCCTTAAGATGGGACCAAGAAAGATTATAACTTATTACAATATAGAGAACTGGTCATACATGGCACATGAATTTTTTATGACTTTGTTGACCCTAAAAACTACCAAGCCTACTTGGCGGGCAAACCGAGTAACTAATGAGCTAATTACGTTATTCAATTATGTGCAGAGCGTGCAACTTGACGGCCAAGCTTGATCGGGGAGTAAAATGTGTTGTTGCGTTGAGCGCACTGCTAACTTCTTGATCCTGCGATTGCAGTCGAGGAAGTAACAAGTCTCGGCCTTCAGGTTCTAGAGCCTAAAGACAAAGCTGCTAGTTCTGCGAAGTTCACAAATCGTCGGCACCGGGTTCAGTCATAGTGATTATATTCGTGATAGTATAAATATGTTGAACTGATACCAACCTTTATGGACACAGTACTCAAAAGAGATGTACGTCTTGATTGTAAATATGGTTTGGCTGTCGGAATGCCGAACTCTAAAAGATACTTGTGAATATCCAATCATAGAACAACTCGGTGTTCAACGTGCCGAGCCTAGTAACCTGTAACACTTTAATTCGCCTAAAAGGCTAATGAGATGACCTTTACCAACAAGGACTCGAAACTTCCTGTCGACCGAGACTTGGATAAATAACTAGTCGGTCTCAAAGCAGTGCTTATCCAAGCTGAAGGTGCTCATCGGTAGGCTGATTCTACTGCTCCAGTGCTATTTATCCAAACTAAAGATGTCACCAGTTGTCTTCATAGTGCTATTTATCCGAACTGAAGATGTGTTGGCGAAAAGAAAATAAAAATCTCAAGGTGTTTGAGAAGTTTTGCGCAGGGCAATTTGTGTGTTGAATTGGAAGGGGCCTTGAATGCTGCATTCCCTTCTTTATTTATAGCAGCACACCCCCTCGTGGCTGAGTTAAAGCCGTACTCGGATCAGAACTCCTCAACCTAATTTGATTAGGTCTCAGCCAATCCTAATTCGAATAGGACTTTGAACAAACCTTTTTTAACAAATTAGATTCACCTCACGAGTCTCAGCATCTTTAATCTATTAAGACTCCTCATTGCACTAGGTCTCGACTGCTCAATCTTTATCTAAATTAGTTCGTCTTGCAATAGAAGTCGCCCGATTTTGATTGGACTGCCCACGATTACTAAACCCACCTATAACAGTTCTAGAAAAATATTACTAGGCTGAGAACTAAGCCAAGCTTGGCCCAAAAATGACAATTTTGGCCCCATACAAACTTTAAAAGAGATTATTCACCATTATAGAGTATTGCTTTAAAAAAAATTATTGTATTATCACGAAAGAGAACGATACTATGACCTTACATATCCATTCACCGTAAACCTGTTAAGGGTATGGACATCTTTGTATTTTGTTTTGTTAGAAGCTTTGGCCACCAAATTACAAACGATAATGGTAGATGAAGGATTCCAGCACATAGTATTATCTGAGGGAATAAATGTTGCAGGTTACTCAAATAGTTAAATTTAAAACTCTTTGACGCAATCTCCACTGTTCATGTCAAGAGAACAAATATATCTTTTAGTAGTGATAATAATGTATTTAGTGGAACATTCAACATCATATCTTAATACATCCTACTTTAGTCAATTGGACAACCGAAAGCGCAAACTAATCAATGAAATTCTAAATTGGTGAACAAATACTTAATTAAACACGTTGAACATTTAATCTCTCTTAAATTTTTAATCCCTTTGCATGGTTGGTGAAGAAGTTTCGTTAAAGAGGGGGAGACCTTTGGACCTCTTTTGGTTCTCAATTTTCTAGAACTTTTTGTTTTTTAATCTCTGGAAAGATTACTTTTCTTCCAGACAAAAAGAGAAGGGTCCAACAAAGAGGTGGAATTGCAACTTGTTTTGGTCACCAACAGCTGCATCCGATCCGTCGTCAACATGTTGAAAATATTAGGTAAGATGTGACGGTGATTCCCTGTCGTTTGTCAAACCCTAGTCAATTAAATAATATCATTTATCGACTTACCTAATGGAGTTTGCACCAGTGATTAGTTTTAGCACATTAATATAGTAAGTAATATTCGATGTCCAGAAATTATTAACTTTTTTGTTTGGATCATTGAAATGTGATCAATTTCCACAGCATTATTTAAGTTAATTTTAAAATCGATTGTAATCGTTTGTGTGTGTGAGACTTACAGAACAAGAATGTCAATAAGAGCAAGTCCACTCTTCTCAATTGCTCAAGTAGTTGGGTGACTAAATCCCTCAAAATCCTTTCCACCCTAGCCCATCAGTCTAGCAACTCAACGCCTAAGTCGAACTGGCGTTAGCCATGTTTTATGTTTTTTTTTTTTTGGTTTTTTGTGTCAGGCGCATGTAATTTACGCACGGGTGAGTCGAGTCAAACGACCAAACCTACAACGCTGGGGCCTGCACTGCAAGCACACTCAACCCTCAGCAATTCAATTTGCACAAAATTTCTATCCTACGTCCAGTTTTTCAGGAAAAAAAAAGGCAAAATCTAAAAACATCACTTATTAATTTTGGGTCCACACGGCATAGTATGGGTTGTTCTGTAATCGGAGGATTGTCTGCCCTCCTCCTTTTCGTGCCCTTCCGCGTCCTTCTATTTGTGTGGTCACAGTTAAGCCACGTCAACATTTTATATTACTATTTATTTTTGTCTTATTATCTGTATAAAAAAAATATAAAATGTTGATATGGTTTAACCGTGACCACACAAAACAGGAGGGCACAGAAAAGCACGGAAAGTAGGAGGGCAGACAATCCTCCTCCTTTGTAATCCAACAGTTTTATTAATTAGGCAACAAATAAATATAAAAAAATAGAAATTACAGGATCATGACACATGGCGCTATGAAATCCGTTAAAAACCTAATCGAAAATCTTTCCATAAAATTTGTAATTTTGAATAATCAGGCGTGCATAACTGATTAATATCTTATTTGAAACTAAACGAACTTATCTTTTTAATAATTTTTTTAAAAAACTCATTTTTTAATGTCAATTGCCTGAGCAATTTATTTTACAAATTACAAAAGCACTCGGCTAATTACTATTCACTTAGAAAATAATTGCATTTGTCAAATTACCCAGACAATTATTGCATTCGTAGAGTAAAAATTGCTCTAATCAACTCACCCACACAATTTATGTGTGCAAATGATGGTGCAGGCACTCTAGAATATTGTCCCAACGAAGCAAGAGAACCAAACCATTTCAGCTGAAGTGGAGTCGAAGTAATCGAACAATAGTACAATAACTGAATAATTATGGAGAAGGCACAGTTGTTGTCTAAGGTTAGTAACATCACCATACTTATATAAATTAGGTCAACATTTGGATATGGGTAGGTTCCGCTCACCAACCGAGTTGATCGTTATGCGAATCTAGGATTTTTTTTTTATAAAAGGCATGCTGTAAATACCTGCTCATTAAATTGTCACGTTTTTTTTTTCATTTTTGTAAATTGCCAAGAGAACCGATCCCTTTCATGGATTAGTCAGGATAACACAAACGATGACAATAACATCATCTCAATTTAGTATATCTATCTTTTGAGCTTGACAAAAATATGATGCTTGATCAAGAATACTGTAAGAATTTATATGGAACGTGTTTATCATCATGTGACATTTCATTTCTATTATATAATGTTAGTGTAAATTATTTTAGATTTTATTATATTATTAAACTAAAGCAGCACAATAACGAGAAATTTGTTCCATGCAAATTGCTCTTTAATAAATTGCACATGTGTTTGTCCAATGCCATTCCAGCCTCTTTGTTTCATTTCACAATTACTTGGATTAAGTAACTTGTTTTGCCGGATAAACTAGGGAGAAAAACTTTGGACTTAAAAAACTTTTCAAACAGCATAACACATAGGGGGTATGATATTCACACACCCTTTTAATTTTCGACCATTGGATCGGATGAAATGAAGAAGATCAACAGACATAAATTAATAAAGGGTGTGTGAAAAGTAAAAAAAATGTGTAGATAGCACACCCCTAACATATAATAAATAAATAACAACGACCTTATTGTAAACTATGCTCTATCACCAGCTACTACAAGGATTTCAAAAAGGAGCAATTCACTATTTTTTTTCCAGTTCTCCCAACTCCAACTCCAAGAGAACAATATATCAATAGACCTACTAGTGTGAAATGCATTTGCTTTGACTTAAACCATCGAGTATAACATTGTATGGAAGACAACTACACTTTTTGATAGGAAAGTTTTGGATTTGTAAGGGGTCCACAAGCCAACAATCCGTTTTGCAGTGATAAATGTTTCTCATACCCACTATTATTCTTACTTTCTAAAGAGACCGTTTTCACGACTCAAACCCATAACTTTCCAATTACAAAGGACGAACATTTCTATTGCTGTCACATTCCGAACCTAGTCTGCAAAGTAAAATATTGTCTGCTTTAGGCCACACACTCACCGATTTGTTCTTGGGTTTTCACCCAAAACACGTTTTACTAAGGGAGGTGAGCATGTACACATAAAACACATCACCTCCTCTCTGTCGGACGATGTGGGATCTTACAATTGTGCCCTAATTCGCTCTCAAAGTTTGGATACGTAAATTATCATTAAGTTTGTTCATATATTTTTCAAAAACAAAACTAAGAGGGGAAAATATTAAACACAATGCCTTAAGAGAATTTTTATTAGTACTTCAAAATTTTCATTCTACACTCCTCATAAGTACATTTTTCTTTTTAATTATAGAAAGTTGGTTTTTGAACTTTAATCCTTCAATAAGATTAAAATTTTAAAAAAAAACCTGGTGTTAGATTGAATATTGATTTTTAGTCCCTAATGTGTCTTTAATTCAAAATAATTAATGTGCATTTTATTTAATATCTTAAATATATTTATTAATACACAAATTTTAATTTATTTTTTGACCAAAATTTTTTTTTTAATTTATTAATTTTATTTAACATTCTTCAAACTTGAAAGACTCAATTAACGTACCTAAATGTTAGTACCGAAATATATAATATTAAACTAATATATTTAAATGTTAGTACCGAAATGTATGTACCTAAATATATGCACCGAAATGTATTAATATTAAATTAATGTACCTAAATGTGTATACTGAAATGTATGCACCGAAATGTGTGTACCTAAATATATGCACCGAAATGTGTGTACATAAATATATGCACCGAAATGTATGTATCTAAATATATGCACTGAAATGTATGTATCTAAATATATGCACTGAAATGTATTAATATTAAATTAATGTATCTAAATGTGACCGAAATGTATGTACCGAAATGTATGTACTTAAATGTATGCACCGAAATGTGTGTACCGAAATGTGTGTACTTAAATGTATGCACCGAAATTTATTATAATGAATTTAATATACTTAAATGAAGAAGTTACAGTACATCGAAATATATTGTATAAAAAAAATTAGTTTATCTAAATGTTCACAACAAAAATATATTACAATGAATGAAAAATAAAAATTATAATGAAATACAATTAATACATTAAAAATTAGAAAGAAAAAGATGAATAATTAAAAAAAATCAAAATATAATTAATAAATGAGGCTATTAATGTATCAATGGATTAAAATTAGATTTTGATCTTACTCATGGTTTTAATCAAAAAGTAATCTTTGCCAAGGATTAAAATGAAGTTTTCTAAAGTTTAAAGTATCAAATGAGATTTTTAAAATACTAATAACAATTTTCTACCTTAAATATAAGAATAAATACTCTTAAGGATCCCTAAAAAGAAATAAAACAAAACAAAACCAGATAAAGAGTGGTTGGGAGGGATGTGGGGTCCTGCATGGTGGTCGACACCTTCGTACCACATCAAAGGTGGTGGGTGAGCAAACAAATCCCTATATATTGCCAGTTAGCACACCCATCTCTTCAACCCTCATTCTACCATCATTCCTCCTTCTCCTCCTCCTCCTCCTCCTACTCTCTCTCTCTCTCTCTCTCCCCTCCAACACCAAATCCAAAAAATGGGTTCGACCGCAGAGACTCAGATGACTCCAACCCAAGTCTCCGACGAAGAAGCAAACCTCTTTGCCATGCAGCTAGCCAGCGCCTCCGTTCTCCCCATGGTGCTCAAGGCAGCCCTCGAGCTCGACCTCCTCGAGATCATGGCGAGAGCAGGGCCTGGCGCTTTCGTTTCTCCGGCGGACTTAGCTTCGCAGCTGCCGACCAAGAACCCTGACGCCCCAGTCATGCTGGACCGCATGCTGCGCCTCCTGGCCAGCTACTCCATCCTCACTTACTCCCTCCGCACGCTTCGCGACGGCAATGTTGAGCGTCTGTACGGCCTCGGCCCCGTCTGCAAGTTCTTGACAAAGAACGAGGATGGTGTTTCCATTGCTCCTCTCTGCCTCATGAATCAGGACAAGGTCCTTATGGAGAGCTGGTAATTACAATTCTTCTTAATTTATCAGCCTAATTTGATCGTAAACAAACATTAATAATGGGTTTTAAATAGGTTGATCAGAATAAAATCAGAAAATTGTTACTAACTGTGAGTTGGGCCTTCAGTATGTGATTGTTATCTATATTTTAAGGGGGTTATTAAGGAGACTAATTTGTTAAACTAAATTTGCAAATTAAGTATATATTATCAATAACAAATAACGGTAATTACCATTTAAGTAATAATCCAATCATCACAACTATATCATTTAATTTACAACATTTAGTTTAAAATTTTAATTTTTCTAGCATTACCCTTATTAGTAGAGTAGAGTAATATTAGGGAGACTATCTATTTAATACATATTTTATCATAGAAATGCTACTATATTCCACTTTACAGTTTTATGTTAATTTTTCTTTCAGCATTATAAAAATATTTTGTCAAAAACATTAAATGACAGAGAGCCTAATGAGAGTCGCCTTAACATTTCTCATTTTACAAACTATATAATGGGTTAATTAATATTTTGATTAATATGTTTATTTTTATTGGTACACATCAAATTAATTACAAATTTTGTCTAAAAAGTTAATCTATCCAATATTATCCTTTGTACTAAGAGATATGACACAAAAATTCTATTAAAGCGAGACTTTCTATAAACTGTCTACCACCTTAATTTTCATTTATTTTTCGTATTAATATTATGAAATTTATGTCAAAAACATAAGTTGTCAGAGAGTTTGTGGATAGTTTGCTTAACATTTCTTTTTGAAAAATACTAAGAAAACTCTTTATAAACTTTTCGTCTTCTCATATTTTTGACATATTATTTTATATTAATATTATTAAATATTGTGTCAAAAAAATAATATGATAAAGACTCTGTAGTAATTCCACGGTTAAAACAGTCTACTTAACCTTTCTCTTTCTCTTTCCCTACTATTTTCTTCTCTGTTCATATTACTTTTGCCCGATTTGGTCGTCGGGGACAGACCTGAATGGAAATTGATCATTCTTGTCACAGTTTTCGAAAGATTATTCTGTGAAGCCGTTTAATTTGACTTGCCGTTGCTGATTATTTTATTATTAGTTTAAATTCGTCTAATAAAATGGTGAGTATCATTATCATATAAAGGTTTATCAAAAAAAAAAAAAATTCATATAAAGGTGCTATTCAACCTTGACATTTTAGAATATTAATTGGTCCAATCTTAATGAAAGGCAGAAGACTCCAGAGGACGATGCCAAACCTGTTGACTTGTTTAGAGTGATTGGGATATAAAACAGACGACATATTTGTCTTTCCTTCTTTGATCTTCAGGTAACATTAATAAATGGACGACATATGCGAACAAAGGTTTGATAATGACCGGGTCACCTGTTTTAGGATTGTCACTTACCAAATTAGGAGTGGAAACCATCACTTCAATCATAGTTTTTCAAGGGGTGTGATATCCACACACCATTTTTTACTTCTCTCACACCTTTTTAGATTTCGGCCGTCGGATCGAATGAATTGAAGAAGATCTAATGGACATAAATTAATAGAGGTGTGTGAGAAGTAAAAAGGGGTGTGTGGATAGCACACCCCTTTTTCAATGTCAAACGTTTCTTTTTTATTAATCTTTGAGGCGTTTGATAAAAAAAGTCTCGTTTTTCAATTTCGGTGATTAAATATTTATTTATTTTAAAATTTTAATTAAATATTTTTTTCCAAGTTTATTAGAACTACATTTTATTACGAATAATATAAGTATATTTGTTTTTATGGTACATTTAGATTTTTAGTATATTTTGTTCTTTAATTAGTATGTTTAGAATCCAAACATAAAAAATCGGTATGTTTATTTTCAAAATGTGCTATAAGTTTTAAATATATTATTTTATAACTTACTAAAACTTTAACAAATTAATGAAGTTATTTTTTTCTAAAATTATTAATGACTTTTTAAATAGAAGAAGAGGCTAATTAAATATAATAACAAAAATAAAAGGTTACTCTTTTTTTAGTGACATTGAGAAATTAGTTAAATTAATAATTCTAATAAAGTCTTGAATTTAAAATTCTTAAACTGTAGGACATTAGTTGTTAGCTAGTTTAAGTAGATATATATTTAAAAATATAAAAAAAATGCTTAGTTGGCAATTTATCAAAACATTTTAATCGAAATTTGTAAAGGAACATATGTTTAATTTAAACAAGTAAGAAAAAAAATGTAGGATATTCTAATTACATCTTAACATTTTTCCTTTATATGACTCCATTGTTTAACACTTTAATTATTCTATTCTTTCATAAAGCTCGAATGTGAATTAGGTCAATTTGCTAGAGGTGATTTAAATCCCCTCCTCCATCATTTTCATAAGAACGTCGGAATAAAACTGTATACTCGAATATAAGAGGATACTGTTTTGCTAAATAACTTAATCCACATCAATACAATAATTATGTCAACAATTCCTTGTTATTTGATGCTTGTGAGTTATACGGGCATTGAAACACGTGGTAGGTGGCGTGGCCTAGGTCACATATGAGCCATGCAGATATGACTGATCAAACTACGTGTGGTTTCGTTATTTTACGCATACTATATGCTTTTGGTTGTGAGAGTGACATGTATGCTTGTTTTGGGTTTGTGTAGGTACCACTTGAAAGATGCAGTTCTTGAAGGAGGAATTCCATTCAACAAGGCCTATGGAATGACTGCTTTTGAGTACCATGGCACTGACCCTAAATTCAACAAGGTCTTCAACAGAGGAATGTCTCACCACTCTACCATTACCATGAAAAAACTTCTAGAGACCTACAAGGGCTTTGAGGGCCTCACATCCGTCGTAGATGTTGGCGGTGGCACTGGCGCTATTATTAACATGATCGTTTCTAAGTACCCCTCGATTAAGGGTATTAACTTCGACTTGCCTCATGTCATAGAAGATGCTCCCCAATATAATGGTATATTCTTCATTTTTGATAATGCTTGTAGTTCAATTATTTAAAAGCATTCAACTTTACCTCGATCTTTCTCAAGTTCGATGTCTTCTCCTCTAATATTGCTTATGTTTGTAATATTTACACCGAAAAAAAGCGTTCTCAGATTTGAACAACTGAGTCAATTTTCCTAATGAATATGAGATCAATGGATGTTGGATGTAGGTGTGGAGCATGTTGGAGGAGACATGTTTGTAAGTGTTCCAAAGGGAGATGCAATTTTCATGAAGGTTAGTTATTATTTATGAAAAAGAGAGTTGATGACTATTTTGTAGTGCTAATATCAATTTCTTACAAGAGCTTAGTTGCATAATAATTTAGAACTACTCTCAAATCATGTATTCAATCTTACAGTGGATATGTCACGACTGGAGTGACGATCATTGCTTGAAATTTTTGAAGAACTGTTATACCGTGCTCCCTGACAATGGGAAGGTGATTCTTGCTGAGTGCATTCTTCCAGTAGCTCCAGCCAGCAACCTTGCCACCAAGGGAGTTGTCCATATCGACGTGATCATGTTAGCTCACAACCCCGGAGGAAAAGAGCGGACGGAGAAGGAGTTTGAGGCCTTGGCTAAGGGATCTGGATTCAAAGGTTTCCGCGTCATCTGCTGTGCTTTCAACACCTATGTCATTGAGTTTCTTAAGAAGATTTGAGTATAACTTTGGCAGTGGTATGCTGCCGTCTGCATTCATATTGCTTCGTGAAAAAACCTGCGTTTTGAGAAAATCTTAGTCACAATCAATATTATTTAACTTTGATCTCATTTACGGGAATGGTTGATATTCATGTAAAGAATCACTTTTTTTTACAGTTCCAATTTTGAGGTATAATATGATCATTATTATGTGGATTTGCTTAAAGAATCGACTCGATGACAAAATCTCATTTCTTCAATTTTCTTCACCTTTGAACTTATCATTATGGTTGATTGTTTTAGGGTGTCTTTCAACCATTGGATAGAATTCGAGTTTGTATACACACTTTGATACTTATAACCAAAAATTAACGCTCTAGCGTAATTTTTTACCTAAGTAATCAACTCCTTCAACAGAGAGAATTAAAGTTAATTAATAGAATTGATGGCGAGTGAGATTTCTTCACAACAATCAGATTCAATTCAATTCGAATTGAACTAATCAAATTTGATTCCATTTCTACCCAACATCGGAAGTTCATTTTTTTAAATGATTTTTTTTTTTTGGTCGGAGTTACATAGAAATCAAAGGGGATTTTTTTTCCACGAACTTGACCGCCTACTAGTAAAACAACGGTTCACTTTTCTGGTATTTCTCATACACCGCTATCCGCAATACGGCTAAACAACGGGAGCTTTGTTCATTTCTTCTCCGCGGCTTGCTGCTTCATCAACATCCTTTTGCACTTCCAGTCACCAATGTGAGCAACGGCGCGGCAATGTGATAGTTTCCACAACACGCATGGAGCGGCAGAATCGCAAACATAGCAGTAGGACTACATACAGTCAGTGAATTCACTTTTGAGATGCCAAGTTAAACAACATAGATAGGGAATCGGGGATACATTCACAAGATTCAAATATTTGAAGTTGTAAAACTCTGTTACCAGCTCACAGTAGCTCTCATGGGGTGTCGTCTCGAAAGGAAATTCAATTCTTCACCTGCATTTTCCCAGCAACCGAACAGAAGAAAGAAAATTAACCCAAAAAATAAAAAGGGTCACGGGTAAAAATCAAAACCTGTCCTTTCTCAGCAACAACAATGATATCGGGAGAACTAGCATGACCACCACCACCATTATCCGACACGGACAACTTGGAAAACTGCACCGGCTCAAAGGGGTCGAAATCCAAGATGAAGCAGTCCTCGACGTCCTCAAAGTGTTTGACATCGACCTTGTTTTTGGCACAGACAGTGTGCCTGATTCGACTCCCGTCCTCGTCCTCCGCGGAAGAAGATGACGGAGCTTTCTGGGGAGTTTTCTCGGTTGTCACTCCCTTCTTCTCGCTCGACGGCGTCGTCGACGACAGATTAATCGCTTTGACATCGATTCCGATTTCGCTCATTTTCTCTCACCCGGGATTTTGAATTTTTTGAATCTCTTCGTTTAAAATGGAAAGGTGGACCGGCATCTATCCAAGAGTGGCAGTGTCGTACGAGATTTCAGACGACAACTTAGGCTGGCCCAAAATTGTGAATTATCATGTCCAAAAGTGGTCCGGGCCGAAATTAAAAACTATTTGGGGCTGACATTTGTGATATGGATAATCCATACAATGGAATGACGTCATTTGCAGGCTATTAATTGTGAATAGCAAGTATTTTATTTTTCTTATATTTTTGTAATCATTGACAGTTATAACTATGTGGAGTTTATTCCATTCCATACCTGAAATATTATTTATTAACTTATTTATACTTAATGAATGCCGATATTCGGAGGTTCGAATCTTTTAGTTCAAGAACATACCTGACCCATGATCCTTTTATTATGTATTTCTTAAATTGGATTTTTTTTGGGCCCCAATTATTTTATATTTTTTTCATATTTTTGTATTCATTGACAATTATTTATAACTATGTGGTGACGTCTTTCCTTAAGATGGGACCAAGAAAAATTATAATTTATTACAATATAGAGAACTGGTTATACATGGGATTTTTAAACTCCTAGGTATTAATCGAGACGGTGACCAGTTGCCTAGCGCCTAGACGGTACTAGGCGGAGATTTTTAGAATAGTGACTATTATAGAGTATTGCTTTAAAATAAAATTAATGTATATATCACGAAAGAGAACGATACAATAACCTTACATATCCATTCCCCATAAACCTGTTAAAGGTATGTCCATCTTTGGATTTTGTTTTGTTAGAAGTCTCGGCCACCAAATTACAAATGATAATGGTGGATGAAGGATTCCAGCACATAGTATTGACTGGGAGAATAAATGTTGCACGTTACTCAAATAGTTAAATTTTGCACGTTACTCAAATAGTTAAATTTAAAACCCCTTGATGCAATCTCCAATGTTCATGTCAGGAGAACAAATATATCTTATAGCGCGTTTACGTAAGGGTAATCAGAATCAAGAAAAGGAATTGAATTCCGATTACGGTATACTCATGTGTTTACCAAATTTGGAGGAATCAAAATTTAGTGGGTCCCACTCCAATTTTGGAATCTGATTACCCATATAAGCCTGAATTGGATTCCCAACAAAAGCAAGGTAATTCAATTCCGGGCAATCAGAACACTATTTTTTTCCCCTTATACCCTCACTTACTTTTATTTTTTCCAAGATTATCCTTGTTAACCCTACACTTTTATCTTCTCTCAGCCGCAACTCTCCATTTCTATCTTCTCTCAGCCGCAAGTCTTCTCCCAACCGCAGCTCTCGTCACAGGTAAATTCCTACTTATGCTCTATTTCTATCCTCTCTCAGCCGCAAGTCTTCACCCAACTCGCGTTTTGCTGCTCATTTCTTGCGTGTTTCTTTCTTCTTTGTGATGGATTTTCTTTCCAGGATTTCGTTCAATTTTTTTCTTGATTTTCTTCTCTTTTTTTTAAATATTTTTTTTCATGTTTCGGTGTACCAAAAACTTGGACTTTGGAGGAGAAAAGCGAAAAAAAACATTGAAATTATTGATAATGTTGTCTGTGCATGTTCTTTGACGGCATGAGAGAGAGAGAGAGAGAGAGAGAGAGAGAGAGAGAGAGAGAGATTTTACTTTGAATTTATAGTCAAACAAATGTGGGAGTGATTGGTTGGGTCTGAATTGAAAATTGAAATTAACTATGAATTGAAAATATTGATTTTTGGATTTGTGAATTGGGTCTGATTTGTTTTGATGTTTTTGGTTTTGTATCTTGTATGGTGGGGAGTGATTGGTTGCTGAGAAAATGTGGGAAAAGGGTGGATTGAAGTAGATTGACATAAGAAAATAGCAAAGAGTCAACACTATTAAGTAGATTGACACACAGACCTTTTTTTTTTTTTTTTGCCCTCATATGTATGCTTCTAAGTTAAAAATTGAAAGAAAAAAAGAAGAAGTTGTTAATATAAATCAATGACATTTTAGTGAAGATGACATTCGTCCGTGTAATTATTGAAGATGACAGTTGAATATTGTGTTTATCTCTGTGCTCATAGAGCTGGATGAAAAAGGAAAGAGGATTATTGTGGTCTTGTATAAAATTAATATAATGTCTATGCTTAAGAAACATATGTAGCATGTGCAGTTCAATCACCTTTTTGAACTTATTTACAACAACCCTATTTACACATATTTACAACAACTCTATCTGCACATACATGTACAATCATATTTACAATTATATTTACAGATATACTATATCATATTTACAACAACTTTATCATCTTTATGAAATTAGGAAGAGTGAGGACAAGGTTGTGGGTTGAGCTCTCTTCAGTGGTTACAGGTATACTATGATTTATGTTGTTATTTTTCCATTAATTGTGAGACTAGGTATGGAGGAAAAAAAATGTAAATTTTTGTGACTGATTGTATTATGTAATGTTAATTTATTTCTATTTCAATTAACTTGTTAATTGAAGTCCTTCATGACATATTTTTTCTTCATTATTTTGTGTAGACTATGGCTCATCTAAGTTTGTCCACAAAGAAGAAATTACATGCTGCGTTGAATGTGTTGATTGTCTATCTTCGAACTATATTTGTTGCATGTGCTACTTCTTGTTTCTATTCTTGGTATCGTTTCCAAAAACGCCTTAGAAGTCCCTCACCTAGTCAAACAGTCATAAGAGTTTACAAGCAATTAGAATACTTACATGGTTTAATTTATGAAAGTGATGTGACATGTATTGCTGAACTACGAATGGATAGACGATCCTTTCATAGATTATGTCAAGTTCTTGTGACTAGAGGACATCTACGAGCTACTCGAAATGTGTCTATAGAGGAGATGGTTGCATTTTTTTTCTATACATTCTTGCACACCATCTTAATAATCGCACAATTAACCACCACTTTAGAAGGTCTGGTCGAACAATTAGTAAGTATTTCCATGAGTGTATTAAAGCAATGATTCAATGCCAAAAGGATTTTTGGCAAACGCCTGAGCCTATCCTTGAGAACTCAACTGATACAAAGTGGAAATGGTTTAAGGTATGTAGTATATACATGCCTACATATTACTAGCTTTTTATTTCGTAGTTTAGTTTGTTAATTTAGTGTCCTATGTACTGTAGAATTGCTTAGGTGCACTAGATGGAACACCTGTTAAGGTGCATGTACCAGAATGTGATAAACCAAAGTACAGAACAAGGAAAAATGAAATAGCAACGAATGTTTTGGGAGTCTGCACTCCGGACATGTAGTTTATATATGTTTTACCTGGATGGGAAGGGTCTGCACATGATGGTCGAGTTCTCAGAGATGCTGTGACTAGGAGAAATGGATTGAAAGTCCCTAATGGTAACACTTACAACTTTTTTTAGTAATTAAAATTCTTAGCTTTTGAATTGCAAGTTTGACAATTTAATTCTTTGTTAACAATAAGTTGTTACTATTTAGTTGATGGTGGCTACACAAACGGAAAAGGTTTTCTTGCACCTTATAGACGAACCTGTTATCATCTGAATGAGTGGAGAGATGGTTATCGTCCTACAACACCAGCTGAGTTTTTTAATATGAAACACTCAAGTGCTCGGAATGTCATTGAAAGGTGTTTTGGGCTTTTGAAAATGCGTTGGGGAATTCTTAGGAGCCCATCCTATTACGACATTAGGACACATCGTCGCATAATTTCAGTGTGTTGTATGCTCCATAATTTTATAAGGAGGGAGATGGTTATAGATCCTATAGAAGCCGATGCGGACGGGCAATTTCAAGATGGGAATTCAGATGTGAATAACTATATTACCACTGTTGAGTCCTCTGATGAGTGGACTGCATGGAGGGATAACCTTGCCCAAGAAATGTGGAACAATAGGGTGGTTCATTGAGTTGGTGTTTGATGTGTCCTTTTCTTTTAATGAAGACATTAGTGTCTTTTTATATTATAATGTTTGTAATAACATTTGGAATGCTTCTTTTGTTTTTAAGTTAAGAAAGACATCACTATTTGTGTAATGACATTTCGAATGGTTTGTTTGTTGCTAAGTTAAGAAAGACATCAGTGTTTGTAATCAAAATCATTTGGAATGCTTATGTCTAATACTATTTGTGTAATAATTTGTTGGAATGTTGTATTTGTTTCTAAGTTAAGAAAGACATCCTATTCGTAATTGAAATCATTTGAAATGCTTATGATTTCTAATATTGTTATGTAGAATGGCTTCTGTTTCATCTGCGAAACGAGGAAGGGGACAACAGAAACATTATTGGACAACTACTGAGGATGCAATATTGGTTGAATCATTGCTTGAGTTACATAGTGACCCAACTTGGCGAGCTGACACTGGCTTCAAGAATGGTTATTTGGGGAAGATAGAAGCTATGATGCAAGCCAAACTCCCAGGGTGCGGATTAAAGGCGTCTCCCCACATTGAATCACGCATCAAGACTTTGAAGGCAAAATATTTTGCCTTAACTGAATTGTTAGGTCTCAGTGGGTTTGAGTGGAATGAAGAGAAAATGATGTTGGCTTGTGAGAAAAGTGCATATGACGAGGCTACGAAGGTTTGCATATATTTGATTTTATTTTGTGTTTTATCTGATTGTGTTTTCTTGGATGGTCTGGTAAAAGCTTGGCCCATAACAGAACAATAGACTCCAATTGCTATTTTTATTTGTCCTATTTGTTGGCTCTATTTTTTGTTATCATTTCAGTCATGAAAAAACTGCAAAATCACAGCTATAACTCCCTTTCCTCAAATCATTGGAAAATCATTGTTAATACCGTGGAGAGACATTATGCCATAAAAATCTCCGTACTATTTACAAAAATTTAAGCTTTTGATGCATCATTCAGATAAATTCCCAAAGGTTACTTGTAACTTAGGACTCTATTTAGTAGTAAACATGCAGAACGAATAAGCTTCAGATACACATTTTTGTGCTGCTGGGGTTACAATATAAAAGAATTCACTAGGACAAAGACCTAATCAATTTAAGTGGTTGTGATTCCATTTGACCTATGTATGATGTCAGAATTTAAGGTTCTAATTCCCAATTGTTGTTCAGCTAAATGAAAAATTAAATACCACTTAAAGGGCATTCAATTAAGAAAACTCAAGGAAAAAAAAATAGCAGCAGCAGACCTATTTCTCTTACGTCCCTTGTATTTTGTTTTTATTGTTTGTAGGGTAAAAAGGATGCAAGTGGATTGTACGATAAGCCTTTTCCGCACTACCACAGTTTGGGAGAGATATATGCAAAAGATCATGTTGTAGGTGCAAATGCTGGTAATGCTGATGATGATGAAGAAGAAGTTAGACTTGAAGATGCCAATGTCAATCAACATGAAGGTGAGGATGAAAGTGTTCATGACTTTGATACTTCTTTCTCAGTACCAAATACTCAACACAAGAATGCAGAAAGTAACACATCAAACATTAGTCGCAAGAGGGCAAGAGTAGGGGATGAAATGGCTAAGCAATTCTCTATTATGGCTAAAGCTATAGCTGATGTGGGACCTAAGCTTGATGGTCTAGTTCATGCACTGTCAACTGATATAAATCTAACTGAAATGCAACAAAAACTTGATGGTGAGTTGAGCAAAATGGAATTTTTGGCTCCCATGGAATTATTTAAAGTCACCAACTTCTTGGCCAAAGAACATGACCTTTTAAGGGTGTTTTTCAACATGTCTGATGAAAGAAAGAGTGCGTATGTGACTACTTTGTTGCAGACTTGGATGCATAATGACATCTAAGTGATGGTCCAAAGAATATGAATGCTAGTTTTTTTGCTATGAAGTGCTTGCTGCCATGATGACATATCAAGGAAAATTGTGAATGTTTTGTAAATCTAATGACTGATTAGATGATACCATCACGGTGAAGAACTACTTTTTGTTGATATTATGATGTTTAGGCAGGTTAGGAATATTTTTTGGCAACCTGATGTGTAGGCAGGTTATGAATATTTTGTTGATAATATGATGCCTAGGCAGGGTATGACTAGTTTGCTTACGTTGGTTATGATGGCTAAATAGATGTACTTTGATGTAAAATATTAACTTTAATGAAGTTATTTCTTACTCTTTGTTTGTTCCTAATGTTTTTTTCTTCATTTATTTACTATTATACAAAATCCACCTCGTGAAGATCTCTTTAGTTTAAGGAGAATCAAGTTTTTTTATATTTGAAATGGTAAAAATCATTTATTCTACTCCTTGACATTATGTAACAAAATATATCTTTAAAGAGTTAAGATTGAAAATGTTCATATGTTGAATTTTTAAAGTGACTGTTTGTATTATTTGATCATAAATTACAAAGGAAAAAGAAGGTCACTCATATAGAGAGCCAAAAAAGAAAAGCTACAGGAAAAAGTACAACACCATCCCTAATTACAAGGAAAGAATATATTACAAGCAACTAAGAAAGGTTGACAAGAAAGAAGTTATGATGTTTGCAGAATGACAACAGGAGGTATGGGCTTGCAGAAAGTTTCTGACAGTCCTCTGATGCTGCACAGTCGACCAAACTGATTCAGCACAGAAGGCAAGTTTATGTGAAAGATGTCTCAAGCACCAAACTGATTCTGCATAGAAAGCAATGAGTCGACTGAATACAGTTGTGAAGTAGTATTCAGTCGACCTAAAGTTTTTGTGAAAAATGGCTCAAGCAACAAACTGATTCTGCACAGAAAGCAAACTGATTCTGCACAGAAAGCAATGGGTCGACTGAATACAGTTGTGAAGTAGTATTCAGTCGACCTAACGTTTCTGTGTAAAATGGCTCAAGCAACAAACTGATTCTGCACAGAAAGCAAACTGATTCTGCACAGTTGACTTTTTTAGTTCAAGATCATAACAATTTCTTTCCATGTATTCTCCACATATTCTTTCAAGAGTAGTGCGGGCGAGAACTTGTCAATTAACTTGAAGGCACACATGGATTTAACATCGTCGATAAAGTATGAGTTATTAAACTGCTCCACAGAAGCTTCAAAAGGACAATTGCAAACTTGAAGAAGTTACCATTAGCAAATTTTATTAATATACTATATCAAATTTTATTAAAATATATATATACATATATATAATATTTGATTTGAGACAAGGGCATTTTAGTAATCATCCTGGTTTATATTCCGATTCTGCTGAATTAGTAAACAGCTTTATGGAATTCTATTCCGATTCCAGACAGTTTTAGTAAACAACTTTAACAGGAATCTGATTCTGATTCCACCTCATTTCAATTCCTCCTTAATTCAATTCCTCTCAATTTGATTATGGATTAGTAAACGCGCTATTATAGTAGTGATAATGTATTTAGTGGAACAATCAACATTATATCTTAATACATCCTACCTTAGTCAATTGGACAACGGGAAGAGCAAACTAATCAATGAAATTCTAAATTGTTGAACGAATATTTAATTAAACACGTTGAACAATTAATCTCTCTTAAATTTTTAATCCTTTTGCATGGTTGGTGAAGAAGTTTCGTTAAGGAGTGGAGGCCTTTGGACCCCTTTTGGTTCTCAATTTTCTCGAACTTTGTATTTTTATATCTGGAAAGATTACTTTTCTTCCGGACAAAAAGAGAATGGTAAAAAAGAGAGGTGGAATTGCAATTTGTTTTGGACACCTAGAGCTGACCTGGTCGTCAACATGTTAAAAATATTACGTGAGATGTGACGGTGATTCCCTGTCGTTTGTTAAACCCCAGCCAATTAAATAATACCATTTATCGACTTACCTAATGGAGTTTGCATCAGTGATTAGTTTGAGCAGATATTGACATTAATATAGTAATATTCGATGTCCAGAAATTATTAACCTTTTCTGTTAGCAGATTTGACACTAATATAGTAATACTCGGTGTAGCAGACTTTAACTTTGAAAATTCAAAACATCCTTATCATTTTAAACCCATCTGACACATCCATCACCAAGTAAAATAATAAAAAACCTATTCTACCTAGGTTTCCTAAGCCATCATTACCACATCACCAAAAACCCACGCTACTTTTCATGAATATTAAATCCATCTTTAACTATTACCATCCATGCACCTTTGCTTTTTCAAATCTCAGCCACCAGGTGGAAAAAATTCCCAAAATTCCCAAAATTCCCAAACCAAACCAAAAAAATACTGATCTCAAACCAAAAATGTCTCAAACCGATTTTTCCAAAATTTTGGTATTCCCATACCGAAAAAATATCGAAATTTCGGTATGGAAATCAGGATTGTCCTTCCAATATTTTGGTATTCCCATACCAAACCGAAAATATATATTTTTGATTATTATATATATATATATATATATTTACACAGATAATAATATTTTTTTTTAAAATTATAGTTAGAGTTAATTTGAACCTTTGGATTGTTTTAAATTAATCTATGTCGTCAATCTATTCCTTGTTAGGCTTTCAGCTTTGTTGTCCCCATCGTTTAACTTGAAATTTTACTTTTGTTTTTAATTTTGTCTTCTTGCTTAGAATATCATCGAGAATATGTAGAGTTATGAGCTTTTAAATCAGTTTTTATCCTAGTAATATGGTTCCCTCTATGCAAGTAGAGTAGTGGCCCGAAGAATTCTACAAACATTTTAACGCCATGTTCTCCATGTAACTAGAATAAATGGTTCTTCATTATCACCCTTGGGATATAACTATACACTTACTGTAATATCTCTGCATTCTAAGAAAGGTTTTCTTTTTCATTTTTCGTGTTTTAAGAATTTTTTAAGTGGTTGATACGGCTTTAATTTCTACGTTCATAAATTGAATGGAAGTTGATATTGCTGGAAATGAAATTGTGCATTTGAATCAAATTTGAATAGTTGGGTAATAACTTAATAACTAATATGTTTAAAATGCCCAAAAGCCCAAAACCATTTCGAGATTTCCGATTTGTTCCGAAATCCCGAAACTATTTTGGGATTCCTGAAAATTGGGATCCAAAAAATTTGGTTTGTGATCGGTATTGAAATTGGGATTCCCGAAAATTTTGGTTTGAGAATCAGGAGAAGGATTTCGGTATGAGATCCCATATCGAACCACTCCTAATCCACCATGCCTCTCCAACCTGATAGCAGGAATCCCTAGTTCACTCGAACTATCCATATTTGAAGATATAATGCTAGGATAATTAAAAGATAATTACTATGGAAAAACCATAATATTATCTTTTAACAATAACAAAAATATCTTCATTTTTTCATTGACAGTGTAGAAGTATGCTTACTCGACGGCCTTGATTACTCAGGCCAATTGTGTAAAATTGGGCCCAAACACACATATATTCTACTATTTATATAACGAAACGTGATACACCACCTCGTGTGACGGTTATATTGAAAAATCTCTCCAGTGAAAGGAGACAAAGCCCGACTGCTCAATCGGCGAGAATAGCCCAACTCGACGCCAAATGGAATTGATGTCAACCATGATTTATGTTTTCTTTGTGAGTGTGTATGTCAGGCGCGTGTGTTTACGTGCGCGTGAGGCGAGTTAACCAACCAAACATGCGGCGCTGGGTCTCCTGCTGCAAAAACACTCAACTCTCAACAGTTCAATTTGCACAAAGTTTCTATCCTACTGTCCAGTTTTCTAGGAAAAAATAAAAATAAAAAGTAAAAGCTAAAACAATCACTTATTACTTTTGGGCCCACGCGGTAGAATATGGATTGTTTTGTAATCCAACTGTTCATATTAATTAGGCAACAAATAAATATTAAAAATTATAAAAAAAAATAGAAATTACAAGATCATGACACGTGATGCTACGAGATTGTTTAAACATCTAATCGAAAAAATTTTCACAAAAATTATAATTTCGAATAATCACACGTAACGTGACGGAATTAGTTAAAAATCTTATTCGAAACTAAACAAACTTGTATTTTTATTAAAATAATTTTTTCATGTCATGTTAATTGCTTGGACAATCTATTTTATGAAGTAATTACTATTCACTTAGACAATAATTGACTCTGTCAAATTACCTGAACAAATATTACATTCGTAGAGTGAAAACTGCTCTAATCAACTCACCCACACAATTTATGCGTGCAAATGATGGTACAGCCGTACAGGCACTCTTCTGGAACATTGTCCCAATGAAGCAAGAGAACCAAACCATTCCAGCTTAAGTGGAGTCGAATAAATCGGACAATACCTGAATTGTTATGGAGAAGGCACAATTGGATATGGGTAGGTTCCACTCATCAACCGAGTTATAAAATTAAAAAAATAATAAATTTAAAATAAAAAAAACATGCTGTAAATACCTGCTCCTTATTAAATTGTCACATTTTTTTTTTCCTTTTTTGTTTCTTATTTGTAAATTGCCAAGATAACCGATCCCTTTCGTGGATTAGTCAGGATAACACAAACGATGGCAATGGCATCGTCTCAATTTAGTATATCTATCTTTTTAGCTTGACGAAAATACGATGCTTGATCAAGAATACTGTAAGGACTTATATCGAACGTGTTTATCATTACCTGACGTTTCATTTCTATTATATAATGTTTTGTGTAAGTTTTTTTCTCTCTTTTTGAGAGCGTTTCTCACCTCTCTGTGTGAGTTTTTCTATCGCTTCTTTTCTCCACATCTGCCGACCCTAGCTCCGGCAAGGGTCGGTGGCAGTCCTCTGCTTTATTTCCTTGTTCTTTTCTCTTTTCATTTCCTTCTGCTCCAATTTTCCATTGCCTACCCTTCTTATCCGCCTTGATCATCCACCTTTTTCTGCATTCGATCTACCCTCACCTCTATTCACCTTCCACTTCCATGGCTCTCATCTATCCCTCTCACTTTGTTTCTCCCATTTCTTCCACTCCCACTTCGGGTTGGCTACATCCTTCATCGTTGCTTCCTCTTTTTCGATCTCCAATCTCCTTTCTTGATAGCACTCAATTGTGGTTCTTTTGGAAGGTGCGTAGAGTTTTTACTCGGGTGTACACACCACCACCTTCCACTTGCTTGCCTTTATTGGCACTGTCGTCTGTGGGTTCTCCACCAGTTTCTTTCTTATTTTGGTTGCGTTCGGCACAATGGCAGGATGTAGGAGTCACCATCTTCTTCTTTTCTGGAAGGTGGATGCTTGACAGCGGTCTGGGGCATTAGTTATGCTGACGGGGGTGTTTTGTTTGTGGTGTTTTATTTTTTGGGCCCTGTGTTGTGTAACTTTGAGTTCTTTTGTTTTTGTGTGTGCATCACTTGTTTTGGACCTCTTGTGTTTAGTTGTTTGTTGGTAATAAAATTTCGCACATTTGACCAAAAAAAAAGTTATGTGTAAGTTATTTTAGATGTTTTATTACATTATTGAACTGTAGCAACACAATAACAATACATTTATTCCATGCAAATTGCTCTTTTAAAAATCTCATGTGTGTTTTTCCAATGCCATTCCAGCCTCTTTGTTTCATTTTACAATTTGCTTGGATTAACTTATTTTGCCGGACCAACTAGGGAGAAAAATTTTGGACTTAAAAAACTTTCCAAACACCATAAAATATAATAAATAAATAACAACGACATTATTGTAAACTATGCTCTATCACCAGCTACAAGGACTTCAAAGGAGAAATTCACTATTTTTTTTTTCCAGTTCTCCCAACTTCAAGTCCAAGAGAACAAAATATCAGTCGACATCCTGGTGTGAAATGTGTTCATGTTAATTTAAACCATCGAGTATAACATTATATTGAAGAAAACTACACTTTTTGATAGGAAATTAAGTTTTAGATTTGTAAAGGGCCTGCAAACCAACAAGACTCTCCACTTTGCAATAATTAGAGGAAGAGAAAACGTTTATCGTACGCACTGTTATTCTTACTTTGCAAAGAAACTGTTTTCACGACTTGAATCCTTGACTTTTTGGTTACAAATGAACAATATTTTTATTGGGCCAAGACTCGCCCTAAAGTTTGGATATGTAAATTATCATTAATTTTGTTCATATATTTTTCAAAAACAAAACTAAGAAGGAGAAAAATTAAATACAATACCTTAAATATAAAAGAATAAATACTCTTAAGGATCCCTAAAAAGAAATAAAACAAAACAAAACCAGGTAAAGTGCACAGTATAAAGCCAGACTTAAAAGGTAAGACCGGTGGAATGAGAGATTTTTTAGTGTGACTGTCACACGAGGTGGTACACCATGTGTTTTTATCTAAATTGTGTGATATGTGTGTTAAAATATTAATAGCTTAAAAATTAAAAAAATTCACTATTTACATAAAAACACGTGGTATACTATCGGTATTCCGGTCACAATTAAAAATTTCTCCTGCGAGAGGCATGTGGGGTCCTGGATGGTCGTCGACACACCATATCAAAGTAGGTGGGTGGGCAAACAGATCCCTATATATTGCCAGTTAGCACACCCATCTCTTCTACCCTCATTCCTCATATTTCTCTCTCTCTTCTCTCCCTATATATTGCCAGTTAGCACACCCATCTCTTCTACCCTCATTCCTCATATTTCTCTCTCTCTCTCTCTCCACGAACACCAAATCCAAACGAACACCAAATCTAAAAAATGGGTTCGACCGTAGAGACTCAGATGACTCCAACCCAAGTCTCCGACGAAGAAGTAAACCTCTTCGCCATGCAGCTAGCCAATGCCTCCGTTCTCCCCATGGTGCTCAAGGCAGCCCTCGAGCTCGACATCCTCGAGATCATGGCGAAAGCAGGGCCTGGCGCTTTCGTTTCTCCGGCAGACTTAGCTTCGCAGCTGCCGACCAAGAACCCTGACGCTCCCTTCATGCTGGACCGCATGCTGCACCTCCTGGCCAGCTACTCCATCCTCACTTACTCCCTCCGCACGCTTCGCGACGGCAATGTCGAGCGGCTGTACGGTCTCGGCCCCGTCTGCAAGTTCTTGACAAAGAACGAGGATGGTGTTTCCATTGCTCCACTCTGCCTCCTGAATCAGGACAAGGTCCTTATGGAGAGCTGGTAATTACCATTCTTCTTCTTAATTTATCATCCTAACTTGATCCTAAACAACATTAATAATGGGTTTGAAATAGGTTGATCAGAATAAAATCATAAAAATATTACCAACTGTGAGTTGGGCCTTGAGTATGTGTATCTATATTTTTAGGAGCGTTATTGAGGAGACTAATTTGTTAAACTATATTTTAAATTAAATTATGTGTTACCAACCAATAACAAATAAACACGTTAATCAAAATTTAAGTAATAATTTAATCATCACAACGATATCATTTAATTTCTAACATTTAGTTTAAAAATTTAGTCTCTCTAGCATTATCCTTATTAGTAGAGTAGAGTAATGTTACAGAGATTATCTATTTAGTACATATTTTATAAGAGAAATGTTAAGAGGACTCTCTCAAAGTGACACTCTCCATGAACTCTCTGTCACTTTACAGTTTAACGTTAATTTTCTTGTCAACATTATAAAATATTTTGCAAAAAACATGAGGTAATAGAGAGTCCATTGAGTCACCTTAACATTTCTCATTTTATAAACTATATAATGTGTTTATTGATATTTTGATTATATTAAAGTATTGATTAACATGCTCATTTTTTTACACATTTTTCATGCTAACATTATAAAATATTGTGCCAAAAAAATAATATGACAGAGACTCCGTAAGAAATTCCATTTTGGAAGAGTTTACTTAACATTTCTCTTTCTCTTTCTCTAGTATTTTCTTCATTATTCATATTACTTTTGCCCGATTTGGTCGTTGGGGACGGATTTGGATCCCATCCGGATCTAAATTGTGAGGTTCCAAGAGATCTTCACATCTTAGTCATTTATCATGCGGTTAGAAATTATTTAATTTTTTATTTAAAATTAAATACAAATAATACTTGACGAAAATTAATAACACGACGCACGATGAACGATTAAGATGTAAAGATCTTTAAGATCCTCACAAATTAAATCCGGAGATGATCCTCTTCCTTTGGGGACAGACATAACTGGAAATTGATAATTCTTGTCACAGTTTTAGATTTCCGAAAGATTCTTAGGGGAAGCCGTTTAAATTGACTTGCTGTATTTCTGCTCATTATTTGATTATTAATTTAAGTTTTGAAATTTATTTTTATTTTTTAGACAAAATTTAAAATTTAAATTCATCTAATAAAATGATGAGTATCATTATCATATAACGGTTTATCAAAAAAAAATCATATAAAGGTGCTATTCAACCTTGACATTTTAGAATATTAATTGGTCCAATCTTTATGAAAGGCAGAAGACTCGAGAGGACGATGCCAAACCTGTTGACTTGTTTAGAGTGATTGGGATATAAAATATACGACATATTTGTCTTTCCTTCTTTTGGTCTTCAGGTAACATTAATAAATGGACGACATATGCGACTTACTCTAACAAAGGTGTGGATGCCATCACTTCACGAACCATACCATAGTGTTTCAATGTCAAACGTTTCTTTCTTATTAATCTTTGAGGCGTTTGATAAAAAAGTCTCCGTTTTCCATTTTGGTGATTAAACATTTATTTATTTTAAAATTTTAATTAAATACGTTTTTACAAGTTTATCAGAAGTCCATTTGATTACCTATAATATCGGTACATTTGTTTTTGTGGTACATTTAGATTTTTGGTACATATTGTTCTTTAGTATATTTAGAATCTAAACATCAAAAGTCGGTATGTTTATTTTCAAAATATACTAGAAGTTTTAAATATATTATTTTATAACTTAATAAAATTTTAACAAATTAATGAAGTTTCTTTTCTAAAATTATTAATGACTTTTTTAAATAGAAGAAGAGGCTAATTAAATATAATAACAAAAATTAAAGGTTACTCTTTTTTAGTGACAATGAGAAATTAGTTAAATTAATAATTCTAATAAAGCCACGAATTTAAAATTCTTAGATTGTAGGAAATAATTGTTAGCTAGTTTAAAGAGATATATATTAAAAAATGCTTAGTTGGAAATTGATCAAAACATCTTAATCGAATTTTGTAAAGGAACATATGTTTAATTCAAACAAGTTAGTAAAAAAATGTAGGATATTATAATTATATCTTAACCTTTTTCCTTTGTATGACCCCATTGTTTAACACTTTAATTATTCTATTCTTCGATAAAACTCGAATGTGAGTTAGGTCAATTTGCTAGAGGTGATTTAAATCCCCTCCTCCATCATTTTCATAAGAATGTCGGAATAAACTGTATACTCGAATATAAGAGGATACTGCTTTGCTAAATAACGTAATCCGCATCAATACAAGAATTATGTCAACAATTTCTTATTATTTGATGCTTGTGAGTTATGCGGGCATTGAAACACGTGGCAAGTGACTTGGCCTAGGTCACTTATGAGACAGGCCCATAAGACTAATCAAACGACGTGTGGTTTCGTTATTTTACACATACCATATGCTTTTGGTTGTGAGAGTCACATGTATGCTTGTTTTGGGTTTGTGCAGGTACCATTTGAAAGATGCAGTTCTTGAAGGAGGAATTCCATTCAACAAGGCCTATGGAATGACTGCTTTTGAGTACCATGGCACTGACCCTAGATTCAACAAGGTCTTCAACAGGGCAATGGCTAACCACTCTACCATTACCATGAAAAAACTTCTAGAGACCTACAAGGGCTTTGAGGGCCTCACTTCCATCGTAGATGTTGGCGGTGGCACTGGCGCTATTGTTAACATGATCGTTTCTAAGTACCCCTTGATTAAGGGTATTAACTTTGATTTGCCTCATGTCATAGAAGATGCTCCCCAATATCCTGGTATGTTCCTTATTTTTTATAATGCTTGTGTTCAATTACTTAAAAGCATTCGCCTTTAACTCAATCTTTCTCAAGTTCGATTTCTCCTCCTCTAATATTGCTTATGTTTGTACTATTTATCATTTTTCCTAATGAATATGAGATCTATTGATGTTGGATGTAGGTGTGGAGCATGTTGGAGGAGACATGTTTGTAAGTGTTCCAAAGGGAGATGCAATTTTCATGAAGGTTAGTTATTATTTATCAAAAAGAGAGTCGATGAGTATTTGTAGTGCTAATATCAATTCCTTATAAGAGCTTAGTAGCATAATAATTTGGAACTACTCTCAAATCATGTATGCAATCTTACAGTTTATATGTCACGACTGGAGTGACGATCATTGCTTGAAATTTTTGAAGAACTGTTATACCGCACTCCCTGACAATGGGAAGGTGATTCTTGCTGAGTGCATTCTTCCAGTAGCTCCAGACAGCAGCCTTGCCACCAAGGTAGTTGACCATATCGACATGATCATGTTAGCTCAAAACCCCGGAGGAAAAGAGCGGACGGAGAAGGAGTTTGAGGCCTTGGCTAAGGGATCTGGATTCAAAGGCTTCCGCGTCATCTGCTCCGCTTTCAACACCTATGTCATTGAGTTTCTTAAGAAGATTTGAGTATAACTTCGGCAGTGGTATGCTGTAATGCTGCACCCCCGAAATACTTATTTTAGGGAAATAATTCCGATGATAGGCCCAATTCATAACCATGGTTAATATATTATCATTAATCACATTTCTTTACTTCAATAATATTCCAATGATAGACCCAATTCATAACCATGGTTAATTTATTACCATTAATCACATTTCTTTACTTCAATAATTTTATTTCTTACAAAACTATCCATATTCTTAATTATCAAAACATACAATTAAATTCTCAAATTTCTTCTATTAAAACAACTTCTTAACAAAAGATTAATTTGCGATTATTTAACTACCATTTACCGTGATTCTTTAATTAAATACCTTATTTCCATCCATGGTCCATAATCATGATTTTCTTACCAAACATACTATTATGTTCTCACTTTGTCACCATTTTCTTTTATAGATCAATTTCCATTCTAAAGATTTATTCTCGAATTATTTAAGTGTTAAATTGCCTACGTACCCTTGAGCGGGATCAAGCCTTTCGTAGTTCATATTTCATTTTTTTTTTATCAATTTCCAACATATTCTAGTAACCACCATATTCAACATTAGCTTCACAATCAAATCACATCCAATAGTTACCAATTATGGATTCAGAATATCAAAATTTGCATGAAAAAGGCAACGTCGGCCCACTGGCCATGTGCCACCGTGGGTGGCAGTCAGCCACCCAGACTCGCTGGAAAAGTCAACTATTTCTAAAAATCAAATTTTGCAAAAATGTAGAGCAAGCCAAGGGAAACAACTTTCATACCTGGGCCAAAGTCTAATTTGGCCGGGAAACACCTGAATTTAGCAACGAACCACCAGAACCCTAGAATTTAGGTGATCTCAATCCGTCACCTTCGGTGCTTCGCCACCCCTATAGTTGTTTGGGCTTTGTTCTAGGCCTCAAGGGGAGTCTAATGGTGGTAGTAATTGGATGAAATCATTTCAAAATTGATGGATCTCGAGCAAGCACCGATGCCCCTTCCGGTGCGTTTTCCCAATTTCAAGGCCAAATCTCTTGATTTTTTGGGTGTAATAGGATGAGGGAAGGTCATGGAGTGTTTTCCAAGTGGTGGTTCAATGTGATTTTCCGAAAAAAAATGGGCAAAAACCCGTTGGAAAAAGGCAAGGGAACCGATTGGGTCAGGTCACCAAGACGCAGGTCGAGGATCCCCTGCTCCCTCTTTCTCTCATTTCCCTTCCTTGGAGGATCCCCCGCTCCCTCTTTGTCTCATTTCCCCTCCTTTCTTTTCTCTCTAATTGGTCATCCTCCCCTTTCTCCTTCCTTCATTTTCTCCTTTCTATTCTTTCATTTCCATCACAGCCCTCAATCTCTTATCTTCTTTCATCCTAGCCGCACATATGGCACAACTCATTGCTCCAGATTTTCTGGAACCTTCTAAAATGAAGTAAAATTACCAAAATATCCCTGACTTTAAACGTTAATAACTTCTTCGCTATAACTCTGTTTCACAAACGGTTTGTACCTACGCGTTCGTGAAATCGAGCTCTATTCAAAAATACAAATTATGACCTTGAAAGGTCTACAAATTTTAAATAATTAATTTCCAAACATCAAACTTCATAACTAGTTTAATTTAAAACTAAACCCAACATAAATAAATATAAATTCTCGAAAAATAATATAAAATCTCGATAATACAAATGCTTAACTTATAATAATTTCCGGAAACAAACTTTAAAAGTTCCCAATTCAAATTTTCACAACCATAAATCGATTTATTTCGATTTTCTCCACATATTCATAATTATGAATATCTAATTCATGTATTTAAATTTTCAGAGTATTACACATGCTGCCGTCTGGATTCATATTGCTTTTATTTTGATATGGTGGTTGCATATTTTTCACGATAACTAGGTTTTCATATGTTACAAAAAAAAGAAGTAATAAGAAAGTGATTTTATGTTCATTGTATGTTATAAATTTGGATTCATACGCTTATAATGGGGTGTAAAACATGAAAAACCCTAGTGTACGACAGATGGAGCATGTGTCTGTGCTGCCATAAAGAAAAAATAAAGACCCATCGTTTGTGAGAGTTTTTGTGGGCGTATCAGAGCATCGTCTTGTGGGCAGATGAATGAAGCTATTGTGAGCCTCGCTCTAACAGTGTTTGTAACGGGTCAACGCTAAATCCCATTACTTAGAACCTGCACCAACCAATAATTTTGATTTTACAATTACATGTACAAATTGACAATTCGAGATTCTCTATATGCACAATGTTTTTTCTTTGTGAAAGAACTTATCACTATGGTTGATTGTTTTAGGGTGTCCTTCAACCATTGGATAGAATTTGAGTTTGTATACACAATTTGATACTTATAAACTAAAATCAATGCTCTAGCGTAATTTTTTTACCTAAGTAATCAACTTTCTCAACAAATAGAATTAAAGTTAATTAATCGAATTGATCACGAATGAGATTTCTTCAAAACATTCAACCTTTAAAAAAGAATAGACGTCGTACATGAAACTTTTTATCTCATGTTTTAACGTTAATTTTCGTGCCAACATTATAAAATATTGTATTTCATACTGTTTTGAGTAATTAATTTGAGCAAACATTAGTATATAGTAATATTCGATGTCTAGTAATGTTCAACATTTTTGTTTGGATCATTGAAATGTGATTTTTCATAGAATTACTTAATTTGGTGTGGCTAGGATTAATTTTGAAACTGATTCTAATTGTTCACACGTATGAGACTCACAAAATAAAAAAAGTCAAGAGAAATACTATAGGGACTATTTTAAAAGTGAGACTCTTCGTGAACTCTCTATCTCCTCATGTTTTTTTGCACAACATTTTATAATGTTGACATGAGAATTGATGTTAAACTGTAAATTAACAGAGAATATCATTTTTAAGAGAATTTCCTTAACATTTTTCAAACAGCAATAATCAACTCACCTACACAACTTGTGTGTGAGAATGATGGTCCAAGCACTCTTCTATAATATTGTCCCAATTAAGCATGAGAGCCAAACTTGTTCAGTTTAAGTGAAGTCGAAGAAATCAATACAGTACCTGAATTATTATGAAGAAGGTCTTGTCTAAGGTCTAAGGGCTCAACCTTTATTAAACACACAACACAAATTTATAAACTACTAACCCACAAACAAAATATACAAACAAAAAAGGACCAGCCCAAAAAACAAAAAAAGCCCAACCAAAGGTTGAGCCCAAACCAGAAAAAACCGAGAACAACCTAGAACTCTGCTGCGGCCATTTGCACACCAGAAAATCCCATCCAGCAGCTCGCTTCCATGCTTCATACGAAACATCCCCACTCTGATTGCCTCCATTAGCTGAGTACAGCTTTTCAATCGCAACCACAAGCTAGAAAAAAACCAGCCATTAAGCCTGTGGAGATCCACATGCAATGCTACCAAATGCAGAGAGAGAATTTTTGTATTGAATGAATTGGTTACAACATATTATACCACTTATATCCCAACATTTCTAACTAACTTGTACATGTGGCAATCCTCTACATCTCTCCTTAACCAATCAATGATTGCCACCTGTAGTCAATTAACAAATGCCACCTATACTCTTATTACACTTCATCTATTAAGAAGGTGGTGGTGTAGATAACACCCCAACTAGTGAGAACACCAGAATTTGATACACCGAATCGATAAATCGTGATGAAAAGTGACTACAGATCGAATTGGAAATGACCTAGAAAAATGGATGCCAAAGAATTGTGGAGAACGAACTAGAAAAGAATTGATATGAAAGGAAAAATGCAACGGAACATCACAAAGGGAAAACACAGAACAAACAGATAAGAAACCACCACCGACCTCAGTCGGAGCTAGGATCGGCGACGATGAAAAGTCTAAGTTACGCCACTATATTTATATAAATTAGGTTACCATTCGGATATGGACAAGTTCCACTCACCAACTGATTTGATCTTTCACGGAATCTTAAGTAAAAAAAATGCATACCTACTCCTTATTAAATAGTCACATCTTTTTTTATGGATGAGAAATTTTATTTGAAGTCTATATAACTCTTTCGGTACGGAACATACAATTTAGATCTGTAGTATTTTTAATTAAATTATTAATTTTTTAAAATTATAATTTATTATTTAAATTATCCTTATAAATTCAATTTAACATGCAAGTTTATCTTTACAACCATTGCTTTTCACGTTAAAAGATATCTGGATCAAGTTGGTGAAGATTCATGTTAATTAAATCTATTAATCTAATTAAACATAGTTGTCATGAGACTACGAGAGTCAAACCAAATTAACCAAACCCTACCAAGTTTTATAAATGCATGCGTATTTTATAGGTTGAATTGTAGTACTAGGAATAACAGGTAGCAAGTCATGCACAAGAGTTAGAAATTGAGAAATGTAATCTCTTTCAAAATATATAAATAACTTAGTATTAAGATTGCATCATTAATTATCAACACTCAACAATATGCAAACAAAACGGAACGAAGTGCAATAATTATTATGCTCTCACATGTTTACAGCTACACAACAAGACTAGCTACTAATTAGGTATGAGTAACATCTAACATGTTAATTAAAGAAAAAAACTTTAATTACTTAATTAAAAGGGATAACTAAAAGTGAAATAGCTGGTAGCCAAAAATTTAGAAAAAGCTATGTACGTGTGGATTTGCTATGTTGATGTAGCAAATGGTTGGACCGATACGCTTGATCTCCTTGAGCCAAAGAGTTGGATAACCCTTATTGTCCGAGAAACACTACTCATACAACAAGTAGGGTTTTGATATCATATGTAAGAGGTAGCAGTACTAGTGAAAACCTGTGACATCTTTCCCCCCTCCTCCTCTGCCGTTGATCTTGAACAGCCGCTGTTGTTGTTTTGGCAGCAGTAGTAGCAGAAGTAGAAGTAGGTTTCATGGAGGTGACGAGTAATGCTGGAGATGATGACGGTGGTGGTAGGGTTAATTGGTGGATGGTGGTGGTGGTAGTATGATGATGACGATGATAAAAGTTGGAGGATTCAAAACTTCAAAATCACCGTTCATCTATAAAAAAAAAACTTGTTTTACTCTATGAGAACGTCTTATGATTTTTTCCACGATAGAACGTAGGAGAAAGATTATGTAATGATTATGGTTTGATTATTGAGTATGAGTTTATTGTTAATTTTATTTTATAATTGATAGTAATTATGCAATATGATAATAAAGATATTTCATATTTAAAGTTTAAGTTAGGTATACAGAAGTTATACGAGTTCAAATTAAATTTTCCTTTCATAGATGTATTAGCCAGGATGACACATACCATGACAATGACATCATCTCAATTAGTATATATGCTATCAACCTTTTTGAGCTTTACGAAAATATATAATGCTTGATAAGAACTTACATAAACGTATTTATCATTACGTGACATTTTATTTTTGTTATATAATGTTATTATAATTTTTTAAAGATATTTTGCATTATTGAATTGAAATATTACAATAACGAAAAAAGCGTTTTACGTAAATTACTCTTTTATAAATATCACGTGTATTTGTCCAATGTCATTCCAGCCTCTTTGTTTCAATTCACAATTGCTTGAATTACATAACTTTGTTTTGCCGGATCGATAACTATGGACAAAAAGTTTGAACTTAAATATTTTCGAACACCAGAAATTAAGAGAAATAAATAAAGAAGGAAGACCTTATTGTAAATGATGCTCTATCACCAGCCACAAGGACTTCAGAGGAGAAATTCACTATTTTTTTTCCAATTCTCCCTTGTCATGTTGGATTGAAGATTTATACTTCTTTTATTTCTTCTGACTTTACTAGGTAATGCTTATGCTCGAAGTGATGTATACAGACCCAACCTGCCACTCCAAATCTAACCGAACAATATATAATAGTAATGATGTGAAATGCTTCCGCGTTACTTATAAACCATTGAGTATGACATGTATTGAAGAAATTGGTGTTGGTTGATCTTCTTCTTGAACTTGTAAGAAGCTGTTAATTTTTTTATTACCGATTACTTTCTTGAACTTTTAAAATTGGCCAATTTGCTCCCCTAAGTTATAATTTTAGCCGATTACCTCCTAAATTTTTATAATTGAAAATTTTCCCCTAATTTTTAAAATTCAGACAAAAAGTGTGCAGAGTGAACTAGCGAAAGAGAAGAAGAAGAAAAAAAAAACAATTATGTTGTCTACATTAAGGGATAAAAATATCCTTTTGCAATTATAAAATTACAGTTCAAAGGAAAAATTGGTCAATTATAAAAGTTTAGGGAAAGTAATTGCCTAAATTTAGTTTATAAAGAAATTGATAGCTCTATACAAATTCGAGAGAAAAATCAACAAATATCTCTCGAAGCAAAATTGCACTTTTTGATAAGAAAGTTTGGATTTGTAAGTTATCATTAAATTTGTTCATATTTCTTTAAAAAAAAATAGTCTAAAAATTAAGAGTAATACTAGATAGACTAAATTTGTAAACTAAATGATGTATTACTAATAAAAAAATAAACACGTTAAGGGTTATGCTAGGGAGATTAAATTTGTAGACAAAATTGTTAAAGTCCCACATCAGTGGTGGGAATGAAAACCAAGGGGTTTAAATATGATTACCCCATTATAACTAATACTAAGGCTTTTTGTGGTAAAACCCCACACCTGATGGATTGGGTTAGTGGTAAAGGTGGGGACAATATTGGTGTCGTTAGAGTGGGGTGGGCCCGGTGATCTAAAAATCCAACAATATCAATGTCGTTAAAGTGGCGCAGGCCCAACAATCCAAAAATCCAACATGGTATCAGAGCCAAGGTTCAGGCCCGTGCAAGCCAACGAGCTTGTCACCAAGAAGGAAACAAGCCAGTACTCTTAACATAGAGCCGGCCGCTGAGTTCCATTAAAAAAAAGTCTGGACTTTATTGGACCTGACCTCTGAGTTTCAATTGCCGATGAGTGGATCTCCACGTACAAACTACTAAATGGGGTTACACGTGAGGGGGAGTGTTAAAGCCCCACATCGGTGGTGAGAAAGAAAACCAAGGGGTTTAAATATGATTACCCCACTCTAACTAATATCGAGGCTTTATGTGGTAAAACCTCACACCTGATAGATTGGGTAGGTGGTAAAGGTGGGGATAGTATCGGTGTCGTTAGAGTGAGGTGGGCTCGGCGATCTAAAAAATCCAACAAAATTTTTGTAAACTAAATTACTCAAGCGTTAGTAAATGTGCTTATTCTTATTGGTGATACATCATTTAGTTTGTAAATTTGTTTACAAATTTAGGCTTCCTAGTATTACTCGCACATTAACTAACACTTAAATGATAATCCAATCATCAACTTCTATATCATTTAATTTACACAATTTAATTTGAACATTTAGTCGACCTAGCATTACTCAAAAATTAATTTACCTACCATTATCATTTACTAAGACCAACTCCAATGGTGATCTAAATGCCAAATTTTCTCCCAAATCCCCCCCCCCACTCTCCAACCCAAGCTAAAATATTGGGTTAAAAGCCAAATGCTAAAGTTGGGCCAAATTCCCCCAAATTCCCTCCCCCCATTCGCATGGACTCGTTGGCAATTAGGCCAATCTCAACCTGCCCACGCTCGTACGTGCCCCACGCTGTGGGCTTGCAAACCTTTCCCAACAGGGGTGGGTCCCGCTGTCAGGCGTGTGTCGGCTACCTAAAGCTCACCAACGGTTGGGAGTTTTGGACCGTTGGTTGATCTAACGGTCCAGATTCAATTTATTTTATTTTATAATATGTTATTTAAAAATAGGGTGGGTCCCGCTGTCAGGCGTGTGTCGGCTACCTAAAGCTCACCAACGGCTGGGAGTTTTGGACCATTGGTTGATCTAACAGTTCAGATTCAATTTATTTTATTTTATAACATGTTATTTAAAAATACATTGAATGACATACCCCAACCTAAATTAAGGCATGCTGACCGTCACGTGAATGTGACGTAACCATGTGCACAGTGCGGAAGCAAGATTAATAAGAGGAAATACAAACGAATTAAAACCAAACGACTAGCAGTTCAAGCTAAGGTAATGTGCTAGTGCGAGAATTAAGAGTGTTTACTTAATCAGAGCATAGATAGACTAGTGCAGTCAAGCAGGAAAATAATAAGTTCAAATAATACCAAATGGTGTCCTACATAAGGAGTGGTCTGTCAGAACTTCTGCTGGAAACCTCGTAGCCACCAAGGAACACAACCTAGAACATGGAGGGGCGAAAAACAAAAGTGTGAGTGGGCAAAAACAAAGCTTTTCAAAATCATTTCATTTCTCAAAGTTATAACCCCTCTCCGTAAAACTTGTATAATTTCCCAAAAATAAGTTTATACTTATATATATATATATATATATATATATATATATATATATATATATATATCTCAAATTCATGCCAGGAAAATATGCCATGCCAAAGTATTGCCACTTAATGCTAATCGTAACTCGGTGAGTATGAATGAATGCCAGGTAATCAAATTAGCCCTCGGCTGAATCTATAGTTCATATCAATCTCAATCATATAACATATGCCTTGCATGCAAATCAACACCACTTCTAGTGGTCTGCACAACATAACTAAATATATAACAAATATACTCCAGTACTACGATCACATGAAGACTGCGCGAATAATCGCGGTTCACTTACGAGTTGAACCCACTTATAGTGGTCTATACGACAGGACTGTGCACCTAATTTGGATCCAAGGCGAGCATATGGTGCGGGAGGTGAACATCACGTGAAGGACTGTGCCCTAGCTCTGGGCGGGAGCACTAATATCAAGGTGCAGGTTTATGAGCTCTCATCATATAACATCCTTCTCATCATAACAAATAAATAAACTTACTTGTGTGTCCGCAGCACCAATCATAAATATATGCAACAATGAATGCATAATAAAATAGGCAGGTACTTTGCATGGCGATCAAATCATCTAATCATTCAAATTCATTTTCTGGGAAAAACAGTAAGTATATATGTAAATACGGAACACCAAAAGCCCACTCACTGGTATGTAGCTGGGTCGTAACCCCCGCGCCTAGCCTGGCTACGCTCGTTCTCCGGATAGGTCTCGCCTATATGAGAAGTAACTGAATAAACGTTATTTAAAGCACATAAACGAGATTCGTAAAATAACTTCTCATACATTGCTCAATTTTGGTATTTGAATATACCAACGTGACCTACACAACCTCAGGAACAACCCCATATTTTTAGAAAAATTTTCCGACCACCCACGCGCCTGAAAACCCTCGAACTTTCGGCCAAAACTTCAAACTTGCATAACTTGACTTTTCGATGTCCAAAACCACCCAACGAGACACCCCGAGCCTCGTGAGGACTTCCTTAAGCTCCCTATGAGCTTGAAATTTCCTAAAAACCACGCATTAAAAAGTGCATGAACGGAGGTTAAAATTTCCACATGAAAACGAAGCTATTCTTACCTGAAAGTGGTACCACTTGACTCGTAGCACCACGAGGAACACAATGGTGCACTCAAAACCTTTGATCTGTGAAGGAATGATGTTGTTTGGGTGTTGTCCGTACAAAAAATGGAAGGAGAGAGAGAGTGAATCTGAGAGAGAGAGAGAGAGAGAGAGAGAGAGAGAGAGAGAGAGAGAGAGAGAGAAAGCACGGGAGAGAAGAGAGAAAAGTAAAGTGTGTGGTCCAAATGAAATCCCACTAACCAATCACAACTAATAATTTTCTAACTTTTCATTGGTCCCAAAAACTTAGGAAATTGTATAATTGGACCAAAACCTTAGTTTAAATTACAAATGCGCACCCAGTGCTCAAGGGTATTTTAGTCATTTCACGTCAACGATAAATATTTTCTTGGGACGGGCTGTCACATTGAATCCAACGGCTAAGATCGAATATAATCAAATCTAACGGTAAAAAAAGAAGAAGATTTAACAGCCCAAATTTAAATCCAACGGCTAAAATAATTAAAAAAAATTATTTAACTCAAAATGCACCCAAAACTCTATAAATACCTATGTATTTGTTCAAACAAAACTCAATTTTCTTCTATAATTCTTCCAATTTATCTTTCTACCATTTCTTTCCATTTCCAAATTGTTCAACATGGCAAGAGAGTATATTAGATGTCGTAATTGGAAGATTGGTGAAAGTTGAAGGCTTGCTTTGTGAAAAATTCAGTGATTTTTCAATATTTATCAGAATTTAAATTTTTTAGTCTAAAATGTTCATAAAATTAATTTACGATAGTCTACATATTTATTTATTTTTTAAAATTTAATTTGAGAAAAAAAAATAGCTTAAGTTCATTCTTTAATAATTTCAGGCTAAAATTTTAGGCCAGAACAGTTGGAAGAAAAAAAATTGTTTATAGGCTAAAAGCTAAATTTTTCGGGCTAAGAAATTTGACTTTTAGCCCAACCATTGAAGATGGTCTAACATGGTCTTTTTTGTTCACATTACTTTTAGCCAATTTGGTCGTTAGGGACGGACATGATTGGAAATTGATCATTCTTGTCCGAGTTATAGAGTCCCGAATGATTCTTTGGTGAAGCCGTTTAATTTGACTGGGTGTATTTGTGTTTAAACTTTGAGATTTATATTTATAATTAAACAGATTTACAAATTTAATGGTAATAAAGGGGTGAATGTTATCGTCATTTTAAGGTGATTGAGCTAAAATACTTTGCAGTATGATTAGTTCAGTTTTAACGGAAGGCAGAAGACTCGAGAGGACGATGCCTAACTTTTTGACTATTTAGAGTGACAGGGATATAAACAGATGACATGTATACATTTTTTTCTTGAGAGATTATATTCACACACTTCAAATTATTTTCTTCATATTTTTTTAATTTTTTAATATTTTTCTATCAAGTGTTTGTGGTGGGTAAAAAATATTAATAAATTAAAAAAGTGTAGAAGAAATAATTTAGAGTGTATGAATATAATATCTCTTCTTTCTTTCTTTGATCTTCAGGTAGGATAATAAATAGACGACATATGCGTCGAACTCGAACAAGATACGTAACAACGGATTGGTGATGACTGCTCACCTATTTTCTGATTGCCACGTAACCAAAATGAGTGGAAAGCTGGTACCACTTCACCAACCACACCAGCGTTTCACTGTGAACAAGTTTCTTTCTTATAACATTTTTCGAATGTTCTTAACATTCTCATTGCCCCGAATGCGGCTTGATGCTACGTGGTTAGTCACCTCCCTTAATTAATCTCAAAGAGTTTGAAAATTAAGAAATTACATTTAGACTTGTCAATGCACTTGTCTAGCCCATCCAGACGCTCAACTGACTAGCGTTTAACTCTTTTTAGAACCTTAACTCTATGTTTTAACTATTCTATTATTCCATTAGACGCTGATGTGAGTTAGGTATATTTGCTAGAGGCAAAATTTAAATCCCTTCCTCCATTTTCATAAAAACGCCGGAAATGAAATTGTAGTACAAGAGAGGAAACTATTTTGCTAAATGACATAATCCACATTAATAAAATAATTATTTTAACAAGCCCATAGCATTTGGAAATGGATCATCTCCGGATCTCTTCTTCCTAATTCATCAAATCAAGATATCCGTACCGTTGAAAATTGATCAAACGGCTACAAATAGGAGCCCACTTTAAAAGTGATAATAGTTGAATATCATAGTACGCAACAAACAAGACTAACAAGAATATTATTAAACAAATGAGAATGCCGAAACGGCTACAGAATACCAAGAGACTACATCGTGACTAACTTATTTCTCAAACTAAATTACAAGCAATATTTATAAAGAACTAAATCTAAGAAACTCGAACTCGGATGAGCTAAGCCTAAATCCTAAACTAACAAGCAAAACCCAAATACTAAAATAAACCTAAATACTAATGCTAGTGCCAGTGCAAACTTTCCAGTGCCGATTGCAAACTTCCGAACAAACCTGAATAAACAAGCAAAAAACCCAACTTTTGTAACGTCACTCGAGAAGTCATCAGTCTAAGCACTGGAGCGATCATCGAGGTGGGAACAATAGGCAAGCCAACAAAAGGCTCAACAATAGCTTCAATCAACAAGCCCAACAAAGGGCCTTCAAACAAATCATAACAGCCCAACATATCGTGGGCTCAAAAACCCTTTTTTTTTTCTTTTTCCCGGGATGGCAACACAAACACAAAGTTTTGATGCAAACAGATGCGGGTACGAAGATGCAGATTTAAAGGGTGTGGGTGTGGGGGTTTTAGGGCTTATGCACACGACAACGAAGGACGACGGGTTGAAAAAGCGCGTCAAGCTACAAGTGTAATGGTGCATGTACGAAATCGTGAGTACAGGGTACGGGGCGGCAAAGTGGTGTGCGGTGATCCAGTTCATTGAACTTGGCTGCGATGGTTTAGGTGTTTCGAGCGGGTGAAAATTCACGCCGATGTGGGTAGGTTGCAAGCGGATGCAGATTCATGGTGGTCTTTTGCAGATTGCGGGTCGGGTTGCAGAGACAACAAGAGCAGATTAAACCCTGAAGGACTAAACCTCTTTTGATACCAAACAAAGCATATTGATCCCGAAAGATCAAACCTACTCTGATACCAAATTGAATACAAGACTAACACGGCTACAGAATTTCAAGAAACTACATTGTGATTAACTTATTTCTCAAACTAAATTACAAGCAATATTTATAGAAAACTAAATCTAAGAAACCCTAACTCAGATGAACTAGGCCCAAATCCTAAACTAACAAGTAAAACCTAAATACTAATATTTTTCAACAATAATAACTTCAGTTGTTGGATCAATTTTCAATGGTACAAATTTCCTGATTTAGTGGATTAGGAAGAAGAGATCCGAAGAAAGTTCCTTTCCATAGCATTTGATGCTTGTGAGTTAAGAGGGTCACATATGAGCCATGACCATATGACGTCGTTCATCATTTTACAGTGTTTGCTTTGGTTGTGAGACTGACATGTATGCTTGTTTTGGGTTTGTGCATGTACCACTCGAAAGATGCAGTTCTTGAAGGAGGAATTCTATTCAACAAGGCCTATGGAATGACTGCTTTTGAGTACCATGGTACTGACCCTAGATTCAACAAGGTCTTCACGGGGAATGGTTGACCACTCTACCCTTACCATGAAGAAACTTCTTGAAATGACCAAACCATGTCATTTCTTGAAATGACCAAACCATGTCCTTTCTTAAAATCCCGAGTCCAAAATTTCTTATAATACTCAGCGTAGGCGCAGCCTCAATATATGGCTACATATCCATTCTCTGTGATAGTTTTTGCTGGGTTTATCAAAGCATTGTCTTCGGGGCAGAAAAATAAAGCTACTGAAAGCCTTGCTCTATCAATATGGGTAACGGCTCGATGCCACACACTTTGTAAATCCCATTATTTAGGGCCTGCATCAACCAATAATTTTGAATTTACAATTACATTGTAAGCACAATGTTTTTTCTTTTTGAAAGAACTTAAGTTTTGAGAAAATCTCACTCGCTCACGGTCAATTTAATTTACATTTTGATCTCATTTATGGAAATAGTTGATATTCATGTAAAGAATCAGCTTTTACAGCTTCAATTTTAGAGTATAATATGATAATTATTATATGAATATGCTTAAAGAATCAATGAAAAAACCTCATTTCTTCAATTTTCTTTAGCTTTGTTTGAATTTTTCACAATAGATGATTGTTCTGGAGTATAAATTAACAATTGGATGGTGTTCGAGTTTGAATTCACAATCTGATACTAATAACATAAAGTCAAAGATCAAAAATGCTATTTTTTTTACTTAAGGAATTAACTCTCAACAAATAAGATTAAAGTCAATTATAAAATTGATGGCGAGTGTTTGGTTTTTCAAAACATTCCACTTACAAAAACAGACGTAATACATAATAATATTTTTGTATTATATGCTCTGTGTCTGTGGAAACATTCCACTAGCTGCATGTAATCGGCCGTCTGCACGTTCAAACTATTTGATGAGACGTGATCGCTGACGTGATCACCTCCGATTACTTAAACCCCAGCCAATATATAATACCACTTGTGCACCTACCCAGTGACGAAGCTATACAAGGGTGAGGAGTGGCGGCGGTCGCCACTCCACTTGTCAAAAAATTATAATATTGCAGGGGGACCACTGGACCCTTTCCCATCTAACCCGTTACACATTTATCAGACAACAAATCCCTTCAATTTTCAAATGTCTGCCCCCAATCCTAGAAAGCATCAAAACGCCACACCAGAAGCCATTTCTCAAAATTGAGATAAATATTTTATTTTCTAAATTTATGTTGTTTCAAACCTAATTGATTATTTTTATTTAATTAATATACAATTATAGGATAGTACACTAATAACATTATTGAGTAGTGATAATCAATATAAATTCTAAGAGTATTGATGAATGAAATGGTTGTTTAGGGTAAAAATTGAATTCTTGATTGTTGATTGATTAATTGCATTATTCAATAATGTATATGCTTATTCATATTGATTAGTTGAATTGAATTTTTGTTTATTGAATAATTTGTATGATTTTTGGTATTGATTAATTGAATTGTTAGTTTAATTAGTTATATTAGTATAGTCTGCTCTACGATTAAGAGTTTAAGAATTTTTTTTCTTTTCGTTATACAGTTACATAATAAAATGATACTATAACACCTTGGACATAGACATCGAATGCTTAATTATTCACCTAATTATCGTGAAACAATATGTAGACACTATCTCCAAAATGACCCTTGCCAACCTAAATCCCATATCATGCCAAGGAAAGTTAGCAATAGATGATGTTTTATCCCTCATTGGTTTGTCATTTTTTTAACCTTGCACTCCTTAAGTTCGCCCCTCCCCCCCCCCCCACCCCCCGGGGGGACAATTTTCGCCACTACACCTACCTAATGCTTAATGGAGTTTGCATTTCAATTTTTGTTTACCATCACCCTCAAGTGATAATCATGTTCTACATCTTATTTATCACCGTTAGATGAGTTTAAGTTTCAAAATTTGTGTGGTGGATAGACACAAATATCAAAAGTTAGACTCATCAAATGCTAATAAATAAGGTGATGAGTATTACTACCACTTGAGAGTGACGAAGCAAAAATGTACCCATTAACACTAATATATAGTAATATTTGATGTCTAGAAATGTTCAACCTTTTCTCTGGATCATTGAAATGTGAATTTTCCTAGAACTATTTAATTTGGTGTGACACTAATTATGGAATAAAAGCACATACTAATATCAACTCACAGCTCCTTCTCCTTTTTTTTTTTAAATCCAAATATCATGTAACATCTCCCTAATAGAAATAAAACCCGTCAACGAATGTGAATATCGTCTCTATTATAGAGATAATATAAATAATGGTACTACTAAATGACAAAAGTACTATTTTTTATTACATAATTTAACTTGTTTTGCCGGATCAACTAAGAGAAATCTTTTCAAACACCATCTAAATAATGAATAAATAAACAAATAACAAGGACTCCATCACCTGCTACATGGGCTCCATTACATAATCTGTTGTCATGTTGTATTCGGCGGAGATACTTTTGTTGGTTCGTTAGCTAAAGGTTGATATTTTGTTGTATTCCTTCTTACTTTAATAGGTAATGCAAGTGGTGATGTACACAGAGAACAATAAATTAGCCGAACCATGTGAAATGCGTTCGTGTTAATTTAAACCATCGAGTATAATATTGCATTAAAGAAAAACTACACTTTTTTTATAAGAAAGTTGGGACTTGTAAATTATCATTAAATTTGTTTATATTTTTTTTAGGGCAAGTACAGTTTACTACCCCATGTTCGATGGCTTTCAACATTTAGTACATCAAATTTTTTTCATCTAAGAGTCCTACCTAAATCAATTTTTTTTTTTTCCGGGATGGCAACACAACAACAAAGTTTTGATGCAAACAGATGCGGGTACGAAGATGCAGATTTAAAGGGTGTGGGTGTGAGACTGACACGTATGCTTGTTTTGGGTTTGTGCATGTACCACTCGAAAGATGCAGTTCTTGAAGGAGGAATTCTATTCAACAAGACCTATGGAATGACTGCTTTTGAGTACCATGGTACTGACCCTAGATTCAACAAGGTCTTCACGGGGAATGGTTGACCACTCTACCCTTACCATGAAGAAACTTTTTGAGACCTCCAAAGGCTGTGAGACCTCACATCCATTGTTGATGTTGGCGGTGGCACCCACGCTATCATTAACATGATCATTTCTAAGTACTCCTCGATTAAGGGTATTAATTTCGATTTGTCTTATGTCATAGAAGACGCACTCAAATATTCTGGTATGTTCTTCATTTCTGATAATGTTTATAGTTCAATTACTTAAAAAGCATTCACCTTTACTTCAATCTTTCTCAAGTTCAATTTCTCCTCCTCTAATATTGCTTATGTTTGTAGTTTGTACGATTTATCATTTTTCTTGATGAATATGAGGTCTATAGATGTTTGATATAGGTGTGGAGCATGTTGGAGGAGACATGTTTGTAAGTGTTCCAAAGAGAGACGCAATTTTTATGAATGTGAGTTATTATTTATCAAAAAAACAGTAGATGACTATTTTGTAGTAATATCAGTTTCTTATTGAAGAAAGTTGAGGTTCAACCATAAAATCAATTAGCAATATAGGGAGTAGCCCAACCTCTTATAAGCTCGTGTAATGTCATCCTCCCATTAATGTGAGACTCATTCTCAACACGCCCCCTCACATGTGGCAAATTTTTAAGCATAATACGTGAATAACACATTGGGGTGACGTAGGCCGCGTGTGGCTGTTAGGCTTCAACCGTGGGACAACCTGCTTTAATAGTATGAAGAAAGTTGATGTTCCACCATAAAACCAATTGGCAATATAGGGAGTAGCCAAACCTCTTATAATCCTGTGTAAGGTCCATCCACCTATCAATATGAGACTCATTCTTAACACTTAAGCTTAGTTTCTTAAGATATTTAAAACTAATATCAAATTGCATATGCAATCCCACAATGGATATGTCACGATGGGATAATGAGCATTGTTTGAAATTTTGAAAAACTGCTATACCGCACTCCCCGACAATGTGAAGGTGATTCTTGCTGAATGTGCATTCTTTTAATAGCTCCGGACAGCAGCCTTGCCATCAAGGGAGTTGTCCATATCGACGTGATCATGTTAGCTCACAACCCCGGCGAAAAAGAGAGGACGGAAAAGAAGTTTGAGGCCTTGGCCAAGAGGTTTGGATACCAAGGCTTCCGAGTCATCCGCTCCGCTTTCAACACCTATGTCATTTAGTTTCTTAAGAAGAATTGAGTATAACTTTGTCAGTGGTATGCTGCCATCTGCATCCATATTGTTTGGTTTTTGATATGGCGATCGCATCTGAATTTTTCACCATAAGTAGATTTTCATATGTTACGAAAAAATAGTTATAATTTTAAACATGCACATAGCATTTCGAACCTAGGACCTCTCGTTAATTTTAAACAACAAAAACCATTGCTTCTAATTAAACTTCTTTATCATTTAACCAAATTTTATAAATATATTTTTCTTAAGAAAAGAAATTTGTAAAAATTACAAAGTAAATAAGCACATGTGGTGTTTTGAACCCAAGAGCTCCTCATTAGTTTCAAATGACAAAACCACCGCTTCCAGTTAAATTTCTTTGTTATTGAACCAAATTTTATAAATTTATACTCTTATAAAAATATATATAAATACACCACCCGAATAATTTTGATGCCCCCAATTTTTTGGGGTTCTGGACGGTCGCCCTGCCCGCACTGGGCCTAGGCCGGCCCTGCCACTTGTGCACCTACCTAATACTTAATGGAGTTTGCATTTCAATTTTCAACGCTGGTAGGTGCGTACTGTTTTGAGTAATTCACTGGAGCAACTATTAACATTAGAGAATATTTTTACTTAGAGTAAATTACATAGTAGCTCCTCAAGTTTGAGCTCTATTACAATATCATACAACGTCTTTAAAACATTTCACTTTCATACATCATGTACCATTTTATTTCAATCTAATACATCCGTTAGATTTTTCATCCATTAATCCTTAAATCCTGATGTGGCTGCCACATTTGTGCCACATGACTGCCAAATGTGTGTCACATGGCCAATTTTATTTTTTTTAAATTTTTTTGTTTTTAAAAACTAAATCTTCTAAATAAATAATAAATTTAAATAAACAAAAAACCTATCCCAATTCTTCGCAACCCAAAAAAAAACAAATTACACCCCTTCAGTTGGTCTTCCCCCCCTCCTCCTCCTCCCCTCTTCTCTCTCATCTTCATCTTCTTCCCCCGACCCATACTTGCAACCTAGAAAAAAAAAAGGGGATCCCGTCCGCCATCGTTGGGTTCGTGAGGTGGAAATGGAAGGAATGAGTTTGGATTTAAGGAGTGGGGTGTGTAGAGGAGGGAAGAAGGTGGGTGCGAGGGTGGGTGGGGGCTTATGGGATCTGGTTTTTTTTTTTTTTTTTTTAACAAAATCCCGAGAGGCAAACGCTTGTTCTTGACATTAGTCAAAATGCCAGATTAAATCCAAGTCTCCGTCCAAAGCTGCAATTTTTAGTGAAAATTTCAAATACCCGAGTAGTATTCATATAAAACCCATCTTTCCCAACTCTCTTTTTTCTTCATATTTTTGGGTATGGATTTCTGGGTTTTTTCTGTTGTGTGTAAAAGTTTACAACTTTGGGTCTGCAGATTAGAAAGCTGGGTGTGCAAAAGGGAAAAGCTATGTGCTTATCAGTAAGCCTGTTTTTGGTTTTTTATACCATTCAGGCTGTAAAAAATCTTTCTGTGTAATACCAAATTTGTTTGTCTTTTATTTACTGGGGTTCTGAGCTTTCTGCCTGAGAAATTTTTATTTACTTTCTGGGATTTTGCCCCCTCTTATGGGTCTCTATGTTCAATATTTGTGAATTCTTGGGGTTCTTGCTGTGGGTTGTCCCTTTTTTGAAGAAAGTAGTCTGGGGATAATGGGATCTGGAGAATAATGGGTTGGGGGGATAATGGGATCTGGGGAATAATGAGATATGGGTTTATGGGTTTCGCGCCCTAATGGGTTATGAGTTTCAAATTTTTATTTATTTATTTAGAAGATTAAGGTTTTTTTTTTTAAATTTAAAAATTATTTCTTTGGTCACGTGGTACACATTTAGCAGTCACGTCAGCATTTAACGGATTAATGGATGAAAAATCTAACGGATGTATTATATTGAAATAAAATAGTACATGATGTATGAAAGTGAAATGTTTTAAAACGTTGTATGACGTTGTAATAGACCTCAAACTTAAGAGACTACTATGTAATTTACCCTTTTATTTACCACCACCCTAAAGTGATAATCATTTATGTATTTTATTTATCACTGTTAGATGAGTTTAAATTTTAAAATTTATGTGGTGAATAGACATAAATATAAAAAATTAGACTCATTCAATACTAATAAATAAGGTGATGAGTATTAATATTATTAGAGAATGACGAACAAAAATGCATCCATTGACATTAATATATAATAATATTTGATTTCAAGGAATGTTCAACCTTTTCTCTGGATCATTGAAATGCGAATTTTCATAGAACTATTTAATTTGGTGTGACACGGATTATGGAATAAAAGCACGTACTAATGCCATTGTCAACTCACAGCTCCTTGACTTTTTTTATCCAAATATCTTACATCGGAAAATGCTAAGATAATTCCAATAAATTGTTAATAGATAATTATCACGATGAAAATGACAATATTATCTGTCAAAAATAATTTGAAGTTAGCTTCTCCATCTACAACTTAGAATGCATAAGCCAATGGTGTTTACATATATACGAGTAATTTGAAATTACACATTTCTCGTACCAATGAATGCTAAAGGGACTCTTGTGATCTCTCGACAATTTAAAGTCAATTTTCGTAACAACATTACATAACATTGATATGGAAAATGATTCTTGCCGGATCCTTTTTGTAGGGATTCCATAATTATGTTCATTTATCGTACATCGTATGATTAGTTTTCATTAAATACTATTTATATTTGAATTTTAAACTTCAAATTTTAAATTTTAAATGATTTTTGAACACATGAACGAACATGATTGCGGTGAATGAGCAAACAAATCCCTATATATTGCCCGTTAGTACACCCATCTCTTCCACTCTCAGTCCTCCTTCTCCTCTCCTCTCCTCTCTCCCCACCAACACCAAATCCAACAAATGGGTTCGACCGAAGAGACTCAGATGACTCCAACCCAAGTCTCCGACGAAGAAACCAACCTCTTCGCCATGCAGCTAGCCACCGCCTCCGTTCCCTCCTTGGTGCTCAAGGCAGCCCTCGAGCTCGACCTCCTCGAGATCATGGCGAAAGCAGGGCCTGGCGCTTTCGTTTCTCCGGCGGACTTAGCTTCGCAGCTGCCGACCAAGAACCCTGACGCCCCCGTCATTCTGGACCGCATGCTGCGCCTCCTGGCCAGCTACTCCATCCTCACTTACTCCCTCCGCACGCTTCCCGATGGCAAAGTAGAGCGGCTGTACGGCCTCGGCCCCGTCTGCAAGTTATTGACAAAGAACGAGGATGGTGTTTCCCTTGCTCCTCACGTACTCCTGAATCAGGACAAGGTCCTTGTTGAGAGCTGGTAACTACCATTATTCTTCTTAGTTTATCATCTTAATTTGATCGTTAACAAACAATAATTAATGGGTTTTAAACAGGTTGATTAGAATAAAATCATAAAAATGTTACTAACTGCAAGTTGTGGCTTGAATATGTGATTGTTTTTTATTTTTCCTGTTGTGTTCTTCTTTGTTCATATTACTTTTGGCCGATTTAGTGGTTGGGGACGTACATGATTGGAAATTTATCACACCACAGTGTTTCAATTTCAAACCCTTCTTTCTTATTAATCTTTTTCCCTTGTATAACTCTATATTTTAATTATTTTATTTTTCCATAAACGGCAGATGTAAGTTAGTTCAATTAGCTTAAATTCCTTTCTCTTTCGTTTTCATAAATAGCCAAAAAAAAAAATTATTCTCGAATTTAAAAAGGTCCTGCTTTGCACATACTATATGCTTTTGGTTGTGCAAAGCCGCTCTTCTATAGTTCTCATAATTTGATGGCTAATAAGAAAAAAGACTTTATCATCAAAATGAGAACCATAGGTACGGTAGATTAAGTTCAATAATTCCTGTTATAGGGAAACAAAATACTAATTGATAAAACAAAAATAAAATAAAATTCACATCATGTTGAATCCCCCCATCTCCAAAACCTAGTCTCTAAACAAAGCAAATCCAATTACATAAAACATACTAACTTTTCACATCCAATTTCCTATGATCATTTATCAATAATATTCAAATTGAGATTGGGTGGTTTCGAAAATGGAGTAGGATTCTCTACCCTCCCATTCCCATCCCCTTCCTTCCCTCCCCTCCTCTCACACATTGTTTTTTTTGGGTCTTATTGTCTCTATAAAAAATCAATATAAGATGTTGACGTGGCATAACCGTGACCGTTCAAATAGGACTAGAGGGAATGGGAGAGAGATTAGGAGGGGAGAATCCTCCTCCTTCGAAAATTGGGATCCTTTTCTTATTGAACGTATAAACCCTTTTTACATGAAATTTTTCGACAATAGTGAAAAAATTGAGAGATGAAAGGGTAGGGGAAGAAGATGAAAGGTTTAACACAATTTTTTTTAATTTAATCACTTTGCAGAATTATTGTGTTTTAGTGCATGGATTATTTAAGTTGATAGTTTAATCTATCATAAGATTAATATGAGAGCTCATATATAAAAGGACCTCACAGATCCTCAAAATGAAGACCTTAGGAAAACAGTTGTGTATATGTAACACTCATAGCGAAACATAACTGCTCTCCTAAGGTCCTCATTTTGAGGACATGTGAGGTTCTTTTTAATATGAGCCATTAGATTAATCTAACAATACATTAAGCTATCAACTTAAATAATCTCTGTCATAGAGAAAAAAAATCCTAACTAATCAAAAAAAAAAAAAAAAAAAAAAAAGAAAAAAAAAGAGGATAGAAAAAGGTTTCACGTCATGTTGAATCTCTTCCATCTAGAAAACCTAATCTCCTCATCAAATATCTAAAAGTCAATCCAATTGGATAAAACCCTAATGATTGTACACATTAATTCAATTCCATCTTTTATCAATAATATCCAAACTCAATTAGTTACAAAACCTCAAAACTGGGTTCCCTTTCTTCTTGAACGTGTGAACTCTTTTTTTACATGAAATTTTCCGATGGTGGTGAAAATTTTGAAACAGGTCGGTCTCTCTTTTTCATATATGAAAGGAAAAAAAATAAAAAACTCATGAGGAGAGAAAGGGAATGAATGATTAAGCGAGAGATGAAGAAATGTAGGGGATGTGAGGGAGAGAGACGGTTGAAGAAGAAGACGAAAGGTTTCACGCAAGAATTTTTTTTAATTTAATCAGTTTGCAGAATTATTTTGTTTCGGTGTAATAGAAATTATTTAAGTTGATAGCTTAACGTACCCAGAAGATTAATCTAAAAGTTTATATGAAAACAAAACTACACGGATCCTCAAAATAAGAACCTTAAGAGAGCAGTATTCGTGAATTGTGACATGTATGCTTGTTTTGGGCTTGTGTAGGTACCACTTGAAAGATGCTGTTCTTGAAGGAGGAATTGCATTCAACAAGGCCTATGGAATGACTACTTTTGAGTACCATGGCACTGACCCTAGATTCAACAAGATTTTTAACAGGGCAATGGCTGACCATTCTAGCATTGCCATGAAGAAACTTCTTATGACCTACAAGGGCTTTGAGGGCCTCACATCCGTCGTTGATGTTGGTGGTGGCACCGGCAGTGTTATTCACATGATTGTCTCTAAGTACCCTTCGATTAAGGGCATTAACTTCGACTTGCCTCATGTCATCAAAGATGCTCCTCAATATTCTGGTATGTTCTTCATTTTTGATAATGTTTATTGTTAGTTATTGTTTGGGCTTGAATAACAACTTGAGCCAAGATGAGTTGACCCAAGGACCATGGTTCTCAGCCTAGTAAAATCTTTCAAGTTAGTGGTATTTTAGGCCACGAGTAGGATCAGTTTGATCGAGTCCTCATGGAGGTAGGACTATGAAAAGGTTAAGTATAAGGGTGACTTGGTCGAGTCCTACACAAACTGAAATTGCAAAGATCAGTATAAATTATTCCAACGATCTGATGCCTACGCAACCAGATAAAGATGAATGAACCTCACCATGGGACTAGGTTTAGAGTTCTAATGAGAGTCAGAGAGGCCGAGACTAAATAGAGATGAACTTTTGTCTAAGAAGGCATTAAGGGAATATTCAAGCAAATATTGAGCAAACACAATCCCATTAGGACTTGCGTTGGCACGCTTGTTTATCATGAAAGCCTCACGTATAAATAAAATAGGCTCTTTAACATTGAAAGCCCCTTCAACTCAACAAACAACTCAAACTACACAAAACCCTTCTCACACCCCTGAGAAGAACACTAACTGTCCTAACCCTCCAGTCAATACATCTTTAGTTAGTACAACTGAACAACACTATTGACAACTGGCGACATATTCAGATGAATTAGCAGCAGTGGAGCAGTAAAACCAGACAATTTAGGAGCACCTTCAGTTCAGATAAATGAACAACATTGTTTTTGGTTGGTAGGTTATTTAGTCAAGTCTCGGCGAGCGAAGAGTTTGCAATTCTTTCGCCTAAATAGGTCATCCCAATAGCTACTCAGCAAAATGAGGTGCTATGTAATTACCATTTGTTCGGCAGAGTGAAAGTCGAACCAATTATTGAACCTCGTAGTGATTTAGTAAACTTGTCTTCAGGTTCTAGAACCCAAGGCCGAGACGTGTTCCTTCCTCTGCCCCAATTGTTCAAGTGTAGAAGTCAGCAGTGCATTCCCTACTACCACCACATCAATTATACTTGCCTAACCAAGTTTGGTTGTGAATTGGCACGCCCACATTCATTATTCTTAAGTTAGCTCATAATCACTCGGCATGCGCACCAAGTAAACATTGTAATTTCTAGTATCAACAATTACTTAAAAGCATTCACCTTTACACTCGATCTCTCTCAAGTACAATTTCTCTTCCTCTGATATTTGCCTATATAAAAACAAGTCATGGTTGTATTATTGATCATTTTCCCTAATGAATATGAGGTCTATGAATTTTGGATATAGGTGTGGAGCATGTTGGAGGAGACATGTTTGGAAGTGTTCCAAAGGGGGATGCAATTTTCATGAAGGTGAGTTATTATTTATCCAAAAGAGAGTCAATGACTATTTTGTAGTTCTAATATCAATTTCTTAAGCTTGGTTGCTTAATATATTTGGAACTAATATCATATCGTGTATGCAATCTTATAGCATGTATGTCACGATTGGAGTGACGAGCATTGCTTGAAACTTTTGAAGAACTGCTACGCTGCGCTCCCTGACAATGGGAAGGTGATTCTTGCTGAGATCATTATTCCGGTATCTCCAAACAGCAACCTTGCCACCAAGTTAGCTAACCATGTTGACATGGTCATGTTAGCTAACAACCCCGGCGGAAAAGAGAGGACGGAGGATGAGTTTGAGGCCTTGGCTAAGGGATCTGGATTCCAAGGCTTCCGCGTCATGTGCTCTGCTTTCCACACCAATGTCATTGAATTTCTTAAGAAGAATTTGATATAACTTTGGCTATGGTATGCTGCCATATGCGTCCATATTGCTTTGGTTTTTGCTATAGTGATCGCGTGCGGATTTTTCACCATAAGTAGACTTTCATGTATTCCACAAAAAGTAGTAAGAAAGGGATTTTTATGTTGCTTATCTATTATAAATTTGGATTCATACTTATGCAATGAGGTCTAATACACAACAAAAATCTGGTGTACAAAGGGCAGATCAAGTGTTTGTGCTGCCACAAGCACAAAACCAGGACCTCGTGTATTTTCTCGACGCTCAAACTTACCTGTCAACAGAAATTGACACACAACCGCACATACACAAGAACACTTCTAAAATCGACAAAATTGGCAAGAAAGGAATTATAAAATGACATTTATATTATTTTTATGACATACCTGTAAAATTATTATTCAGAATGTTCATTCAAACTAGTATTATGATCAAGAAAGCAAATCAACCAAATTACAGAAGCATTCATACCGGGCATGAGGAGCCGTAATCAGATAGGCAATGAATAAATATAGTTATACGCACAAAATTGACCCCATTGTTATAGATTCTCTAACACATGCATGTTCCACGTATAATTGTAGAGTCCACTCTTATTTTAAAGTGCATCAGCATTCAGCAATGTAAATAGTTTTGTGCGTATAAATAACATTATTGAATAAACAAATGCATATATATTTGACGAGGCTAGGACTGCTGCTGTATCTTGAAAAGGTACAAACAATGGTCTTTCTCCAAGTCCCGAGTCCAAAACTTCTTATAATACTTAGTATAAGTGTAGCCCCTATATATGGCTGCAGATCCATCCTCTGTGAGAGTTTTTGTTGGGCTTATTAGAGCATCGTCGTGTAGGCAGATGAATGAAGCTACTAAGAGCCTTGCTTTCTCAGTATTGGTAACGGCTCGATGCCACACACTTTTGTGCGCCTGCACCACCAACCAATAATTTTCATTCACAATTACATGCACAAATTGAAAATTTGAGGTTCTGTCTATATACAATTTTTTATTTCACAATTATTGCATAGAATTCGAGTTTGAATACACAATCAAATACTTATAACCTAAAATCAAAGATCTAACGCGCAATTTTTTACCTAAGTAATCAACTCTCTCAACAAATAAGATTAAATTTAATAAAATTGGTGGCCAGTGAGATTTCTTCAATACATTCCATCTTATTTAAAAAAATAAAAACAGACGGCACACATATAATTCTTTTGTATTATATGTTACCTGTAATTGGTCACCAAACAGACGGCATACATAGAATTCTTTTTTATTATATGAGGTCTATGGATGTTTGATATAGGTGTGGAGCATGTTGGAGGAGACGTGATTGTAAGTGTTTCAAATAGAGATGCAATTTTCATGAAGGTGAGTTATTATTTATCAAAAAGAGAGTCGATGACTATTTTGTAGTAATATCAGTTTCTTATTGAAGAAAGTTGAGGTTCTACCATAAAATAAATTGACAATATAGCCATTAATGTGAGACTCATTCTCAACACGCCCCTTCATATGTATGACTCATTCTCAACACGCCCCCTCACGTGTAGACAGCCTGCTCTGATACCATGAAGAAAGTTAAAGTTTCACTGTAAAACCAATTAGTAATATAGGGAGTAGCCCAACCTCTTATAAGCCCGTGTAAGGTCCATTCTCCCATTAATGTGGGACTCATTCTCGCCACTTGTAAGAGCTTAGTTTCTTAATATATTTGAAACTAATATCAAATTGCGTATGCAATCTCACAGTGGATATGTCACGAATGGAGTGACGAGCATTGTTTGAAATTTTGAAGAACTGCTATCCCGCTCTCCGTGACAATGGGAAGGTGATTCTTGTTGAATGTGCATTCCAGTGGCTCCGAAAAGCAGCCTTGCCATCAAGGGAGTTGTCCATATCGACGTGATCATGTTAGCTCACAAGTTTGAGGTCTATTACAACCTCATACAATGTCTTTAAAACATTTCACTTTCATACATCATGTACCATTTTATTTCAATCTAATACATTCGTTAGATTTTTCATCCATTAATCCTTAAATGCTGATGTGGCTGCCACATTTGTGCCACGTGACTGCCAAATGTGTGCCACGTGCAGAATTCCTCTTCTTGCGAGCCGAGTTCCTCTTCTTGCCGAGTTAACGTTTTTCATGTGAGTCCCAGGGTAGAATTAACGCTTTTCATGCGAGTCGAGTTCCTCTTCTTGCCGAGTTGTGATCAACCGAAGTGCAGTTGGAAGTAGAGAATTCAATGGTAGACAATCGAGAGGAAGCCTTACTTGCTAGTTTCCAAGTTAGGCTAATCCTAATCGACAGAATACTTGAGATCCTGATGAATGATGATGAGATTTAGGAACTTATTCGGCTTATGAATGATGGTAAAAAGAAAGATTTTCGAATCAGAGAATTAGACGGTATGCTTATGCAGGGAAACAGGATGTATGTGCCGAATAATGCAGAGTTAAAGAAAGACATCTTAGACGAAGCGCATATTTCAGCTTATGCGATGCATCCTGGAGGCACGAAAATGTATCATACCATTCGACCGTTCTACTATTGGCCGGGTATGAAGAGAGAAATCGCTGAATATATAAGTAGATGCGTCATATGTCAGCAAGTCAAAGCCAAAAGGAAGAGGCCATTTGGGTTGATGCAACCACTTCCCGTTCCGCAGTGGAAATGGGAAGACATTACTATAGATTTTGTGTACAAGCTCCCTCGTACTCAGAACGGATATGATGGAATTTGGGTGATTGTTGATTGACTCACTAAGTCGGCACATTTCGTTCCTGTTAGGGAAAAGTTTTCGTTGAATCGGTTGGCTGAGCTATTCATAGCGAAGATTATGAAGTATCATGGTGTTCCAGTTAGTATTGTCTCTGATCGCGATCCTCGATTCACTTCTAAGCTCTGGATTGCTTTCTAGGAGGCTTTGGGTACGAGACTACTGTACAGCACGACATATTATCCTCAGACAGACGGTCAGTCAGAGAGGACTATATAGACATTGGCAGATATGCCGAGATCTTCAGTTTTGCAGTTTGGCGACTCATGGCATCAGCGCTTGGATTTAATGAAGTTTGCCTATAATAACAACTTTCACTCTAGTATTGGGATGGCACCGTTCGAGGCACTATATGGGAAACCTTGTCGTACACCCTTGTGTTGGTCAGAGGTTGGCGAAAGAGTTCTAGTGGGCCTTGAGATAGTAGAGGAGACTACTCATAATGTTCAGGTTATTAAGGCTAATCTGAAAACCGCCCAAGATCGCCAAAAGAGTTTAGCAGATAGACATGCCACTGACCGAGTGTATAATGTTGGTGATTGGTTGTTTCTTAAGTTATCGCCGTGGAAAGGTGTAGTTCGATTCGGAAAGAAATGTAAATTGAGTCCTAGGCACATTGGACCTTATCGGATCACCGAGCGAGTCGGTGAAGTAGCTTATAGGCTTGAGTTGCCTTCAGAGTTGTCCATAGTACATAATGTGTTTCATGTTTCGATGCTTCGACATTATGTTTCAGAACCGTCGCATGTGATTCCTCTGCAACCTTTAGAGATTAACCTAGATTTGACTTATGATGAGGAGCCAGTGACGATACTTGATTGGAAAGATAAGAGGCTCAGAAACAAGACAGTGCGTTTGCTGAAAGTTTTGTGGATGAATCATTCAGCAGAAGAAGCCACCTGGGAGACCGAGGACAGGATGAGAGAGATGTATCCGAGGTTGTTTTATGGATACTAGTGTTGTACGTATTGTATGAAATTTCGGGACGAAATTTTTATAAGGTGGGTAGATTGTGACAGCCCGTCCCGACGCATTTTATTTTGAGACGTAAATTGATGGAATTACCCCTTCGGGGTTGTGTACGTGTGGATGTGAGGATGGCTAATAATGAACTGCCCTCAATTATTGGGGCTAATCTTGTTTTGATTGGTGATTGACCACACACTCAACCATCTTCTCTTTCTCTCGATCCCGTAGCCTCTCTCTCTCTCTCTCGATCCCGTAGCCTCTCTCTCTCTCTCTCTCTCTCTCTCTCTCTTTCTCTCTTTCTCTCTCCTCTCTCGAGTTCACACTCTCTCTCCACCTTATATGTACGGACGACCACTAAAACCCATCAAAACTTCATAGATCGAAGCAAGGGCATATTCTTACTCCTGAGGTCCCTATGAGTACATTGACACCCATTTCAGGTAAAAACTATGTCGATTTCACGTCGAAACCACGAGGTCCGATTTTGGTACTGTTCATGAAGTTTTTGTGGGTTGTGTTTTAGGCAAAACCAAGCTCACTACGAGCCTTAGAAGGTTCCCAGGAGGCTCGAGACTATCGTTTGCACAACTTGGACGTCAGGATAGCACTGCACGAGTTTGGCCGATTTTGGAGAATCCCCGACGATTTTTCAGAGGTTTTTGAAGGTATAGACTTGTTACACTCTTAACATGTAGGAAGAAAAATGGGACAAAATGGTGCAAAATGGCGGAGAAAACCTGAGTTGCAGGTTTCCGGCGACCGGTGGTTGACACCGGCGTAGCGAGGAAGAAGGTGACGCGCGTGGGGGCGAGTAAACCCGTGCCACCCACGGCGCGTGAGGGCGTGTGGCCCAGTGAAATTTTTTTATAAAAATTTGTCGACGTCTATGACGTCGAGTAAGTCGCATTGGTATATTCGCATGCCAAAATTGAGCTATGTATGAGAAGTTATTACCGTATTTGCGTATATGTGCTTAAATAAAGTATTTTTAGTATTTTCTCATATAGGTGAGACTTATTCTAAGGACGAGCGTAGCCAAGCTAGGCGTGAGGGCTACGACCCGGCGACCTATCAGTGAGTGGGCAGCTATTTTTCCGTATAACCTATATATATAATGATTTTCCCAGAATCAGCTTTTAAATGAAAAGTACATTTTTATCGCCATGCATATAACTTAATATTGATGCGTGAGTATTCATATATATATTTCATGCATATGTTGGTGCCGAGGACGCCAGGTAAGTACCAGGTAGGTACATGCATTGTTGAGAAAGAGCAGACGATATATGACGAGATATGATGTGATATGTTAGCTCATAAACCTGCACATATTGTTAGTGCTCACGCCCAAAGTTAGGGGCACAGTCTTTCACGTGTCGTTCACCTCCCGCACCGCATGCTCGCCTTGGATCCAAGTTAGGTGCACAGTCTTGTCGTATAGACCACCTTTGAGTGGGTTCGACTTGTAGGTGACCTGCGAATCATTGGCACAGTCTTCACGTGATTGTAGCACTAGAGCATTCTTTATATTGATACAATGATGTGAGGATGACCTCATGAGGATATTGATGTATGTGCAGTGTATATATGTGATGAGATTGAGATGTTATGAGTTATATGTACAGCCGACGGCTGAGTTGATACCTAGTAGATATATGGTTATCCAGATGCATCGCATTATATGGTTTTTGAGATTCAGAATGGTTACCGGAAGCATGAGAGATGGCATTTTTCCAACAAGTAAACATTGCGTTGAGTTTTTTCCAACGACTTTGAAGACCTTGACTAGTTCTGGCGTCTTTTCCATGTACATCGCAAAACGCTTTCGTAATTTTACTCCACATTTCTCGCTTATCCATTTCATTACCCGTAAGCGGGTCATGAGTAGTGCGAACCCAACATTCACACAACGTAACATCTTAAATGGGCTTCCACGAAGACATCTTTTCTCTCTTAAAGTGTATAAAATATTGAAATGTAGATAGTATAGAAAGTGTAGAAATATTGAAATGTGGTGTAAGGTGGAAGATGAGGGTTAGGTATTTATAGAAAAAAAATATAATTTTTAAAACTTTTTCTGCATTTTAAAAAAAAAATTCCATATTTTTTTATAATTTTAAATTAATTTTAATGTAGTTAATTAATCTGGACCGTTGGATTTGAAAAATATTCAAATCCAAGAGCCAAGATCCTGCCACGTGGCCAACAGTCATAAATCTGACCGTTGGGCCCTTTTTTTTTGAGGAAAAAATGTGGACCGTTGATCATTGATCGGACGGTCCATTTTAAAAGTGAAATTTAAAAATTTTTACCGTTGGAAATCCAACGGTATATAAAAAATAGCTGTTGGAAATCTAACGGCATAAAATTGGCCACGTCGCCCTTACCGGTTGGGATGTGAGTGCGCATGCGCGCGGGGGCCCGCCACTTTTTTCCTGTCGGCTACTCGTCGGTTTGGCCGTGTGAAGCACACGCGCCAGACCAATAGCCCGGCTTCTTGGTCAGTGGGTTTTGGACTGGCCCAGAGACCAGCACGGGCTGCGTCCCATGCAAAATGATGGGCTAAAGGGGATTAACAAGGCCCCAACTTGTTTCTGTGCTGGGTGCTGAGCAAAAAGCCCTCCTGGTGGACTTGTTCTAAGAGAAATCTTTTCAAACACCATCTAAATAATGAATAAATAAACAAATAACAAGGACTCCATCACCTGCTACAAGGGTCCCATTACGTCACTTGTTATCATGTTGTTTTTTATTTTTATTTTATTTTGTTAAACGATAGATTTTTGTTAGATTAGACGTTAGATTAACTAATGACGGAGTTCGAACCTACGCTGTTATGCAAGGGCTTAACACATTTCCACCACTGTTATAAATGGCCACTTGATGTTATCATGTTGTTTTTGGCAGAGAGACTTTTCTTAGTTCGTTCACCATTGGTTTGAAGGGTTTACATTTTGTGGTATTCCTTCTTACTTTAATAGGTAATGTAAGTGGTGACGTACATAGAGAACCATGAAAAATGCGTTTGTGTTAATTTAAACCATCGAGTATAACCTTGTATTGAAGAAAAACTGCACTTTTTTTATATGAAATTTTGGATTTGTAAATTATCATTAAATTTGTTTATATATTTTTTTTATTAAAAACGATTTAACGAGAGACCAAATTACAAATTTCTCGTACCCATGAATGCTAAAGGGACTATGAACAGTGGAACTCTTGTGTACTCTCGACAATTTAAAGTCAATTTTTGTAAGATTACAAAAGATTGATACGGAAAAGAATTCTCTCCAGATCCTTTTTTTAGGGATCCCGCAATCGTGTCCATTTATCGTACATCGTGTGATCAGTTTTCGTTAAATACTATTTATATTTGAATTTTAAATTTTAAATAATTTCTGAACACGTGAACGAACATGATTGTAGTGAATGAGCAAACAAATCCCTATATATTGCCAGTTAGTACTGATGAGTCGATATTTTATTACATATTTTACCCTATTCTTAGTATTAATTTAGTGGTTATTTTGTGAGAAGTTTGATACTTTGATTTATATTCTTAATATAGGACTTTCGACTTACTCTGGAGTAAAAAGTAGTCAAATGGATGAATTTTGGAGTAATTCTAGTTGGAGGGCGTCCGTGAGTCTGTTGACTTGATTGTATCAAAATATCAGTTTTTTCTACCCAACGATTTATTTATGGCGATGAAATAAAGGAGTAGCGCGCAGTGTTGTCAAACTGACGTTTTGGGCTTGTTTGGGTTTTTTGGCATCCAAGATGATGTCTTTTAGGTTCGAGGCCCTCTGTAATTATGTTCGTGACATCTCAAGCTTTAATTCTAGCCATTTTGGGCCTGTTTTGGAGCCTTAAAGATCCAGAAACGTGATATTCTTTGTGGCTGGGCAGATTTCCCAAAGTTAGAATATGAATGTATTTCATAGTTATTTTATTCTATTGTATTTCCTAATTTTTAGAAGACCTTTTAGGGTTTTATTTTCTATAGTATAAATAAGGCTTTTAGCCATTAGGGTTGACGACGCAACATTGGAGGAGAAGAACGTACAACTTTTAGATTCAAGTTTATTTTCTAGGTGTTTTCTATCCTTATTTTTAATAATATTTTGTTTATGGTTGTTCGTAACTAATTTCCTTTTGCTAGGGCGAAGCCTTGAGCCTTAGCATAAATATGTAATTTTTTTTCAATTGCTTATGATATTTTGTATGTTTACTTTGAATTATTACTCACCGTTTTAAACTGTCTCTATATCTTAATACTTAGCTACCATTAGGATGTTTAGATAAGTAATCGGATGCAATTCGGTCGGAATATCACTGGAGGATTGAGTATTGCTTCTTGTGATTGATAATTGTAATTTCATCTAAGGCGAATATCACGCTCTTAGGGGTTGCATGGTTTTTCAAAGGGTTTTCACAAAACTTAATGAGTCTTGCATGTTCATATTTGATCTGAATATCACAGACTGATTGCATGTTAGATATACGTTCTTTCTTGAATATCACGAGGAGAATATGTATAAGGAAAACCTAACCTTCAAAGTTGCATGTGTAATTCATAAGTAATTGGTAAAACTACATAGGATTGTTAAGGGAAAAGCAGAACCCTAGACTTTTAACTTTATTTTCAAAACTATTTCGTTTAGTTTATCTTTGTCAATTTATTTAGTTGCTTTTATTAAATTCGTTTTTATTATTTAAAATTCCAAAATCACTATTTTTCAAATCTTGTTTTAAAATAGTTAATTAAGAATTAGTTTAAATACAAATTAAGTCAACAGACTCACGAACGTCCTCCAACTAGAATTACTCCAAAATTCATCCATTTGACTACTTTTTACTCTAGAGGAAGTCGAAAGTCCTATATTAAGAATATAAATCAAAGTATCAAACTTCTCACAAAATAACCACTAAATTAATACTAAGAATAGGGTAAAATATGTAATAAAATATCGACTCATCAAATACCCCCAAACTTAACTTTTTGCTTGTCCTCAAGCAAAACAAAACTAGAAAACAAAAATAAAAACTAACAAACTAGAAACTTTATTAAAACTTAACTAAGACAAAATTTTCATCTTCAAGTTACAATCCATAGAAAACTTTAAAAATTAAAACATCTTTCCAAAAGTTCCAACTAATCCCACTACAGAGTAAGCCATTTAGAATCAATTAGAAAAGAATTCACAAACTTCCTTTGGTGTAAAGTGAACCATCACAGTTAAGGAGACTCGACCAAAACCCTTACCATCCGTCTTTTTTATTCATACTCCACACATACTAACTTCACATATATATTTTCTTTTTTGAATTTTTGAATTTTTTTTTGTAACAGTAGTGGTTGTGCAATGTTAGTTCCATTAAGCTTTCGATCCAACCTATGTAGCGAGCTTTAGGGCACTAAGTGTAGAACACCCATAAGGACTTATTAACCCGAGTTGGAAATGCTACGAAACCAACTAAGGCCATCTCCAACCGAAGGGTCCAGAGGGCCAGAGGGCCGAAAATAGCCCTAAAATCGTCTCCAACCGACAGTAATAAGGATGTAAGGCAAAAAAAAAATTTTGATTTACTATTAGTGTCGGTTGTAACCGACACTAATAGTTTGAATTTTTTTTTAATTCAACGGCTAGTTGCTGTATTCATTTTTTTATATGAATTTATTTTTTTTTCTTTTTTATCCTTTTCATATGAATCAAATTATGTTTCATATTTTTTTAAAATTTCATTTTCTTTTCCTATAACTTCTATTTCACAAAATTAGTTTCATATTTTTTTTAAATTCCATTTTTTTTCCTATAACTTATATTTCACAAAATTTGATTAATATTTTTTTTCATATAACTTCTATTTTACAAAATTTGTTTCATATTTTTTTTAATTCTATTTTTTTCCTATAACTTCATAGGCCATTATACCACATTAAATTAAATTAAGTAACATGAAACAATATGAAACAACATTAAATAACATTAACCAACATAAAAATTAACAACATGAAACTTAAACAACATTTTTAAAAACATTTAACAACATAAAACTTAAACGCCTACTCCATGCTTCTTTTTGCCCAAAGATGTGCAACAAGATCCTGTTGTAGGTACTTATTTGTGGCACAAGAACGTATCATTCTATAGCGCCTCATGTACTCACTGATAGAGAAACTACCAGCTCTTGGATTGAAAGGCAAATTAGGCCCATCATATATTTTTGCACGAGCCCTTCTTGACCTATTTGGATCTTCTTGGTTGTCATCGGACTCTTCATCAATGTACCCATCTCGCTCATCTTCCACTATCATATTGTGTAATATGATGCAAGACATCATGATGGAGTCCAAATTTTCTCGACTCCACCATCTTGCCGGTTCGTTGATGATCTTTCACCGTGCTTGTAGAATACCGAAAGCTCTCTCAACATATTTCCTGTATGCCTCTTGGTGTAAGGTAAACAACTTTTCTGCGTCATTCCTAGGGTTTGGAATTGCTTGGACAAGTGTCGCCCACTTTGGGTAGATGCCATCGACCAAGTAATACCCCATATTGTATTGACGACCGTTGATGTAGTAGTCAAGTTGAGGTGTTTTACCTTCTGTCAAGTTATTGAAGAGGGGTGAACGCCTAAGAACTGTAATGTCATTTTGGGATCCAGGGACTCTAAAGAAAGCATGCCAGATCCATGTGTCATATGAGGCAACCGCCTCTAACACAACAGTTGGCTTTCTCGACCTTCCGCTAAAGCTTCCTTGCCATCCAGTGGGACAATTTTTCCAATCCCAACGCATGCAGTCTAATGACCCTATCATGCCCGGAAACCCACTGTCTTCAGCTTTGCGAATGAGTCGATTCAAATCTTCTTGATTTGGCTCACGAAGGTACTCATCTTTGTAAACCTGAACAATTGTGTCACAAAATTGTTGAAGAGTATCAAGGCATGAAGACTCAGACATACCATGGGTTTCATCCATCGAATCAGCTGGGGAGCCATAGGCCATCATTCGAAGTGCAACAGTAACCTTCTGCTGAGGTGAGAAACCAGGGCGGCCTGCTCTGTCCCGCTTCTCTCCAAAGTATGGATTGACCTGCTGGACATCACGAAGTAAACGCTCGAAGACATGGCGCCTCATCCGGAAGCGACGTTTGAAATCCTCTTCTGTGTAGACCGAGTTGGGGTTGAAGTAGTTGTTCATCAGATTGGCATGCGTCATCGCTCTATTTCGTGGTTTGTAACAACGACCAGCAATAGAGCCACCCCATTGAGGTTGTTCCTCAGTTGGTTGACACACCATGGCCGCAGCTATGACTGCTGCTCTGTTTTGTTTGTTGCGCCTTACTTGAACTTCTTCATCAGACTCCTCATTTTTGCGTCTCATTTGCGCCCATTTTGATCCTCTTTTGGAATTGGATGAGGACCCCCAGTTGGAATCTGAAGAGGATCCAAAGTTGGAATTCATTGCAAACTTGAATTGAAAGAGATTGAATTGAAATAGAAACTTGAATTGAAAGAGATTGAATTCAAAGTTGTGTGAATTATATCCCAATATCCACCCTATTTATAGCAAAAAAAAATTCAAATCCAACGGCTAGCTGACGTCACTTAGCCGTTGGATTTGAATTTATTTGAATTTAAGTTCTAGTTTTTAAATAATAAATTATGTTTGGCCCTATGGCCCTTTGGCCCTCGGTTGGAGACGGTTTTTTGTGACAGGGCTAAAACGAGCCCTCTAGCCCTCTGGCCCTCGGTTGGATACGGAGACAAATATGGCCATGCACTGTTCATTAAAATATTAATATCTTGAAGAATCTTGGAGGGCCAGAGGGCTGGCCAGCCATCGGTTGGAGATGGCCTAACCGCCCTGCCCCATGCCAAGACTCTACCGTTTAACGCGAGAATTACTGTTGATTAGGTAGGACTGGCCCAGTTACTAAGCAAAGTCTCGGATGGAACAATTATTAATTTATAACACATACTAAATTTGTTTTATATAGAACAAAAATTAAAAACGAACTTAGACAAAAAGTAAGTATTTCAACCTCACTCCCCACAAACCATGTTGGTGTGATGTGCAAATTTCAAAGTATAACTTATGAATTATGGTGCGTTTGTTGCACCGGACTGTCTCGGACTGGACTAGCTTCAGGGACTAAGCTGGACTGGCTTAGACTAGACTAAGCTGGACTAGCTTAGTGAAGTGTTTGGTGCAGTGTCTAACTAAGATGGGAGGATATAAACTCAACTAATTTCCAGACTGTCTGCAACCACAACAGGAATCAAACATGCATCCAGAACCCCCAAACTTTCATCACAATAACTAAAAAATTTGGAACAAAAAAGGCAAAATCTTTGAACTTTGAAGAGCTTCAAAGAACCAGATTCTCCTTCTCAACGAAAAACAAAAATTATTTCACCATTTCATACTACACAGCTTAAAGCAGTCAATCACACGAATGTGGCTTTGTAAAAACTACCCCACTACAAATATTCAAGCTTTAAAGCAAAACCCAGAATCTGAAATTGCTGAAAATTACAAATGGAATGTAAAGGCATTACATTTTCCACATTGCTTCTTCACAGAGCTACAGAAAACCCATGAACAAAAACACTAGAAGTGGGTCTTCAAATTTAGCAACAAAACTACAATAATCAAGGAACCTAGAAGAAATTTAACCACAAAACCAAGCCCGATACTGAAAATATAACATGACTAACCACAATCAAATCCAAAATTTGACAACAAAATAAAGCAAGACTCTATCTTCTTCGTTGGAAATTAGAAGCATCAGCAACAAAGGAGAGTTGCTACTCCCCTCTCCTCCTCCAAGCCTTTTTTTTCTTCTAATTTTCAATTTGTAAATCCAAAACTTCAATCCGTTTTTGTCTACCCGACCACCGATTCGAGCCCAACAACCCTATCCCTCTTCTCCTCCCTCCTACTCTGGTTTAGATGCAAATCAGTTTTTCTCCAATTGCAGATTCAGATATTCCAGCGGAGAAGGAATAGGCGGAGGCCATTCCGTCTGAACATTAGGGCTCGGCCATTCAGTTAGGGTCTGATAGGGATTGAGTGGGAATTCGAAGGATTATTTGATTTGGGGATTTTGGGTTTTTGGTGGTTACTAGATCGTGAAGGGGAGGTGCGTTAAGAGAGAGGCATTTCTGATTTATTGGATGTCGTCGTCATCACGGTCGAAAATGGTTGAGGACGCTAGGAAGATAACGATGTTGAGCAGCTTCGAAAGGCGAGGACGAGAACACGAGAGAGAGACGGTCTTAGCAGTCCTATGGGTTTCGGGGGTTCTCGCTAAGACCGTTTAGTGAGGCCTCCAATCCGGGCGAGTGAAACTTAGTCCCACTTAAGTTAGTCCACACAAATAACAAACAAGGGATTGGACTAATTGTTAGTCCAGTCTAGTCCAGTGAGGCCTAGTGAAGGGAAACAAACGCACCCTTAGTGTCTAATTAATGATAACTAGAAAAGACTCTATTATGAGATTAACCTTCACCATGTCCATTTGTTCTAACGTTTAAAATAAACTATGGATATTAACTTAAAAGATTTTTTTTTTACTCAAAAATAAAAAATTCTAATTCCCACCTCCAAACTTAAATTACACATTGTCCTCAAGGTGTAGAAAATAAAGAAAAGAAAAGAAACAAAAAAAAGTCCTAAAATAAAAACTTAAAATAACTAATAAAGATAAAGAAAATGAACTAGGACAACAAAAATAGAAAACAATAAAGGAAAAATAAAATAACAAATAAAACAGAAAATAAGAGAAAAGAAAAAGAAACTAACACACCTGGAAACAAGGCGCATTAAAAAGAAGGAAAATGTGTCTGGTGCTGGGTTTGAACTCTGGACCCACCCACGTGCGGGCACACTCGTGCCAATACCCTAGCGCATATCTATATAACATCCAAATGCAGCCAAATGCCCATTTCAGCCGTTTCTCTCAGATCTCTCCCTCTCTCTTCGTCTCGAGCCCAGGGCCATGGGGCTCTTATTCATTGCTGCAGATCAGACCCACTTTCCTCAGGCAAGTTGTATCCGCATTTCATTTCTTCGATTTCATGACCGAAGGTCAAGTGGGAAAGAAATTCTAACTCGTGCATGTATGTATTATGTATGTAGAGTGTTGGATCCGAGTAAGGCCAAATAGGAAAGGCAAGGAGCAGTGCCGCACACGAGGAACTGCTGTATAAACATCAAAGATGGCTGCAAGAACTCAGGTCTACAAAATCGAAGGTAAACCAAGTCCCTGCACTGCATTAAAATTCTACATGGTGTGATGTCTCTAAAAATCAAACGGATCTGTGGATGCTGTCTGTGAACATGCATGCGTCTCACTGATGCGATTTTTCTTTTGTGTTTGCATGTCGTCCATTTGATGAATGCCTAAGCAAAGCACTCGTATGATCGGCCTACCTCTGTGCTGCTGGGTCTACCCCCAAACTTGCACGTAATAAAACTGTTAATAAAAATGTGAGGGAGTAATTGAGTGAAAAGGGTCCCCAAGCAGTACAGAGGCCTTCGCAGCAACCCCATTGTAAGCATTTCAGAACTTCAACATTGTTTCTGTTTCTGCACTTTGATAAATGCTGATGAATGGATGCTGAGTGCGCGGGGGGAATGAATGTTGATTTCACGCCCTTAGTTGGGATTAGGCCGAATTAGTTCTGAATGCAACCTGCAATCAGAAACCTAATTAGATCAGTAAAGTAAAATAACAAGAATTAAAAGTTTCATTCATTTTTTTTTTCTTTCAATTTTCTGCTTTCTGTTTTTTTTTTCCGTGATAAAGACTAAAAGGAAGAAAATAAAATGAACGAAAATAAAAAGAAAAGAGTTTAGAAAAATTGGGTTGCCTCCCAATTAGCGCTTTAGTTAACTTCTATAGCTAGACGGATTGAATGAAGTTGGTGATCACATCACTTGTTCTCTCAGAATTAGACACTCCTTTGCACCATTGTAGGTCAGCAGTATGTATGACACAAATTGATGTTCTGTGCATTTAAAACCAGTGGGTGAGCTTTTCTCGGCCACCCTTCTATGAGAATGTATCTTTGAAATCAAATAAGTTCCCTTCCAGTGATGCTTGTGTTTCCCTTGAATTGACTTAAATCTGGTTTTTAATACCCACAATTTATGCACTGGACGAATTTCATGGCGAAGAATTGGGTTGACATTAAGCTTTCTTCCTCAGTCCCATATAGAATTTAGCCTGCTTGTAGGATTTTTCATGAATTTCCTTGTGTTTAATGGTCTGTGCAGGTGCAGTGTCTGTGAAAGCAGCTAAAACATTTTCATCAGTAGCTGCTTGTCGTGTATCCAAGGTTACAGTCGCCAAGTGCCGACCATGTGATTTTCCAGATTCTGATTTGTTGTGAAATCCCTGTACAACTCGTCAGTTTCAATATATTCATGCAGCTCAGTGGGTTGCTTTGCAGTCTCTGGATTGGGTGTGTGGCATATAAACTTGAGCAGTAAATGGTTCCGTGGGAATTTCAGGATCAGCGTGTGCTGCTTTCTCCCCTGGACATGAATGGGTGGCATATTGCTCTTCAGTTCCTGCACCAATCTCCTCTTGATCATTAAAGCTTTTCTCACGGTTTAATGGTTGAATCTGAAATCCCTGATTGGTTCTTTCAATGTACTACTCAGTTGACTCTAACAATATAGAAATTTTGTTCTCCACCGAAAGCTCTTGTGGTACATCAATCTGCTCAAAAAACTGTTGATTACATGCCCACATATAATAAAAATGTTTTTTCAAACCTGGAGTATAGAAACTCTGAATAAGTATCGTTCCAATGCTTTTTTGAGTTGTTTCTTATATTGATATGCTTTTCGACAAACTTAAGAAAATATTCTCTTTCTGGGCACTCCAAAATATCATAGGTCTTCAAACAGCAAAGGGCACAAACTGTAGGTTTAAATCCATAGAATTCCTTTTCTGCTAAAGAAACCCATAAAGGCAATCCTCCTTTTGGTGGTAGCTCCATCATTGAATGGCTCGCAAAATTAATCAAGCAATAACTTATGAAAATAAAAATAAAATCAAGAACTTAACAAAAAAATATTTAAAAATAATTAACTAAGAATATGGTAAACACAAATTATTTGAAACATTTCCCGGCAACGGCGTCAATTTCTTGATAGAGATTTTACTACCTGCAAAAGTAGGGATAAAAACACTTAAAAATACTTGCAAGAGTACAAGGTTATCGTAGTATAGCAGCTCAAGCAATGTCGTTTTCTACAAGGATTGAATGAATAAATTGTATTTAAACTAATTCTTAATTAACTATTTTAAAACAAGATTTGGAAAATAGTGATTTTGAAATTTTAAATAATAAAAACGAATTTAATAAAAGCAACTAAATAAAAGAAAAACTAATGATAAGTGCTCTAAAACTTTGAATCTTAATCAAAAACTACCTTAATAGTTTTATTTAATGGTAAGGACAAAGCTCAACATTAAATGAGTCTATGAATAATTGGCCCAAGCACGAATTTCTAATTTAACCCTTACGGCAAACATTGCTGCGTTTATTTAGTTTGTTTCATTCCAGATGAAGAGAGAAAGCTTTTGTACAGTTTCTGCAAGATTCTATGGATCTGATATTAATTTTCTCTTAGCTATTTTCTCATTTCATGAACCAGTGACTGATCTTTTTCTCTATTAAATCAACAAGATCCCATATGACTTGATTCCATGATTCTCCGATTCATCAGGTAATTTTCTATATCAAGATCCACCTCTTCCTCCGTTATGGGAAGCGAAGCCCAAGCTTTGGGTATGCATTTATTAAACCCAGTCACTGATGACATTTATTATATAATGTCGACGACGACAGTGACGCCACCCTTTCAATCCATGATGGAGTCAAAGCCGAGGAGAAGTTCGAGATGTCCGGGACGGTCCCCGACCTGCCATTAGAGGTACCACAATTATGCTATATTATTTAGATTTGAGCTATTTGGATTTTTCGTTGATGATTTAATGTCTCCTTTAGAGGAAGAGTCTGAGCTTGATGTTTTTGAAAGGTATTAGGATCTTTTAACCGCCTTGAATGATGATGTAGACGTTAGGAAGAGGTGCAAGAAACAGAATCCTCCTCTTCTGTTTGTGATTTTTCTTTACTTGCTGTTCAAATTCAAAACTCTAAAATTGTTGATTTTCCTGGAAATAACTCCCAAACACATGACAATTGTTTCGGTGTTTTTGTTTGGTGTAGTCCTTGAGGATCAAATCACGGGCCTTCATAGGTGATTCGATTTCGTGTAACCTTGTGCAGTCATTGCTTTGTATTCTCTCTCTGGTACACTCGAAAGTAATCAAATTTACTACTAACTAGCTTATGTTTACTGAATCTATATGCTTTAGATCTACTAAACTCTATTAATTTTATTTTGCATTTCCAATAAACCACGATAATGTATGGCGATTTGGCGAAGTTTATTGAAGAGTATCTGGAGAGGTCAACACATTATTCTTTTCTCAATCTACGTTGGCTGTAGTAACTCAGGTGTGGACTCTACTGATAGCCAAAGTATGCTTACAAATTCCATATGACCATTTCATAACAAGTTTTCTATTTACATTCCTGCATTCTCATTACAATTTTTTTTATAATGAGCATGTTAGTTTGGTGCATTCGTAAAGAAAATAGATCAGGAAGATAGGACCTAGTTTTAGTTGTTCAAATTGTTGACTCGGTCCAATCATGCCAGCAGGAATCTCAGCAGTTTCTTGTTTCAAGTGTGGATCAGACTTTGTTAAATGAGACGCATCAGTTTCCAAGCCTCAAGTCCTCTGCCTTTAGACACATCAGCCTTCAAGCCTCAAGTCCTATACATTGAGATGCATTCCAGGACGACGACGTTTTCCCAAGTGCAGAGCTCGATTGCGCCCATGCTATGAAGATAGGACATAGTTTTAGTTGTGCAAATTGGGGTTTACTAAATAAATTGTGTCAATTTGATTGTAATTAATTATGTTAATTGTGGGTTTACAAAATAAGTAATATTTCTAGAACTACAACAAAATAAACCTAACTATTTATGAAACTAAACTGAAATAACCCACACTATTTCTGGAATTATAGCAAAATAACCCACACTATTTATGAAACTAAACCAAAATAATCCGCACTATTTATGGAACTGTAGCAAAATAACCCACACTATTTATAAAACTGAACCAAAATAACTCACACTATTTCTGAAACTCTAGCAAAATACCCCACACAATTTCTGGAACTGTAGCAAAATAATTCATACTATTTATGAGACTAAACAAAAATAACCCACACTATTTTTGGAACTATAGCAAAATAACCCACACTATTTATGAAACTGAACCAAAATAACTCACTATTTTTGAAGCTATGACAAAATAACTCACATTATTTCTGGAACTATCGCAAAATAATAACCCACACTATTTATGAAATTGAACTAGAATAACTCACACTATTTATGGAACTATAGCAAAATAATTCACACTGGTTCTGGAACTGAACAAAAATAACCCACAATATTTCTGGAACTATAGCAAAACAACCTACACTATTTATGAAACTCAATCAAAAGAACTCACACTATTTCTGGAACTATATAAAAATAATAACCCACATTATTTATCAAACCGAACCAAAATAACTCATACTATTTCTGGAACTATAGCAAAATAACCGACACTATTTATGAAATTAAACCAAAATAACTCACACTATAAAATAACCGACACTATTTATGAAATTAAACCAAAATAACTTACACTATTTCTGAAACTATAGCAAAATAACTCACACTATTTATGAAAGTAAATCAAAATAACCCTCATGTTGTGACATATGTTCTTATCAATATATGATTGTGTAAATCCTAAGTAGAGATAAAGTAGGAATCCTTTGGGATCTAGAAGATCTTTCCTAATATACTTTGTATTACTTGGAGAGCAAGTTTCTCTCTTCCTAATTACTATAAATAAAGGCACAAGGACTGGGGAATAAACACACAATTCCTCAAGACTATTCTCCAATCTCTCTTCTTCTCTTTGCCGCACCTCTCTATAAAATATAGGCCACAACACGTTATCAGCACGCTCTTCACGTTGTGCTAAAGAGAATTTATTCGTCTTCATCAGGGGAGTATTACGTTTCAATTATTTTAATTGATTAAATTTTAATTTTATTGAATTCATATACTTCTATTAATTCAATTTATTTTCTTATGTTGAACGTGATACAAGCTTGAAGATGAAAGTCGAAATTTTCTGCATCAAACCAGTTCATCCATATCATCACGCAATCAGGTTCTTTCAAAACAACGGGTTTTAACTCGATATTTTGTAAGCCCTGATAGCATGAACATTCACCATGATGCATGACCTAACTTTATATTTAACGTATTTTAGATTCTACATAAATTGTGTATGCCTCATAACCATAATTGCTGAAATTATGTGAATTTGATATTTTCCATGAATTGAATCTTACTTATGTACATGCATTGAAAATATTATTTTGCATATGCATCAACGTAAATCTGTGATTCATTAAAATATATATAAAAAAAAATTTGGATTGAAAAATTGCATCGGGAAAATAGGGTTCTTTCGAACCCATGCCTTGGCATACTGCCAGGCCACAAGACCACTAGGCCCGCAGCCTGCATTGAAACACTCTGGGCTTGCAGCCCTCGCTTAGCCCACACGACACCAGCCCAACTGGGCTACGGTGTTCCCGTGTCTTGTGCCGCAGGAGAACCCAGCCCTGGCTGGGATGTTTTTTTTCCTCGGACCCTAGCCCTTTGGGCTTCTGTTTTCTCAGCCCGCAAAGAAACAATTTTATGGGTTCGCCTATTGCTGTCCAGCCCGAGAAAAAGAAAAAAAAGTTTTTTTTGTTTTTTTGGGCCTGCAGCCCGTGCCATTAAACAAAATAATAATAATAATCAATAAATATTTATATTTGTTTTCCTTCTGGGCTTGCCTGCAGCAGCCCGAGTTTTTTTTTTTGGGCGCCGAATGTTATTTGCCTAATTATTTTAGGCCTCATAGGGTTTATATTTTTCACCCACGCTTTATTTTTGGCCCGAAGTCCAAATAATCAAATAAATTAATTCAATTATAATTGTAAACCTCAAGTTATATTTTTGCACATACTTGTTGCATATTTGCTTGCATATATATTTGTGTTTCCCTGCAGGTATTATGAACTTAAAATTCATACTTCCGAACCCGAAGTTTTGGAAAAAGTGCCATATGAACCTGAAGTTTCTTAACGCGCAACAATCATGTTGAGACCCGAAGTTCTCCATGCTTAAATCCATTTAAACCAAACCATGTCTTAGAACCTGAATGCTCTAAATTTGTTGTTTATGGAAATTTTATTTCCTAAAACACCAATCACATTCTTGTTTCCTCCATTCAGCGTATTGTCGAACCGTAACAAATTCGATTTCACTGATTTGGAAGTTTCGAATAAGAAACTACTTTATGTGGATACAAGACGTGACACCCCGTTTGACTATGACTAGTTGAGAAATCATTGTAGCCAGTTCTTCATTCGAAGACTTATGCCTGAAGCATATTAAGTGGAAGTACCTCACTAATGAGGACTTCATGGCTCTTTGACTCGCTATGGACAGTTCCAATCATGCAAAGATAAATCCTTGCCTGAAGCAAAACATGATTGAAACCTTTACGTCCATGAATAGGTAAAATTCTAAAATTTATATCCGATCGAATTTTGACTGGAAGAAAATCTTTCTTGTCCTTTGATATCTAAATTGCTCCTGAAGTAGCAATATAGAGAGCGGAAGTTTACCAAATTCTCGGATTTGATTACTACCACACCTGTGAGAGAATGGTACCCTATCAATTCGACTGGGAGCTACCGAATGGTGGTGCCCTGCTTCGGCAGGGAGACACCAAAATGCATGCTCTGCTTTGGTATAGGTGCACGGAAGGGCATGCTCTGCTTCGGCAGAGGTGTACCAAACGTTAGTGCTCTGCTTCGGCAGAGACTACCGAACAGACCCCTCAAGTTTCCGCTAGAGCCTACCGAACCCAAGTTTGGGTCTATCTCTCTCTCACAATCCCATTTTTTGAATGTATTTTCCAACATATGGTAGAATCAGGCCTGCCAAAAAGGTAGTATCACGCCCGAAGAATGATCCCTGGCCCCTAAAACTTCAAGAATAAAGGATAGTATTCCCGAATCTCAACCCTGCAGAATCTCACTCCGTTTTGACAGAATAGATCATTGGTTATGCACCTTTCAATGCTTCTACCAATGTTTTTGAGGAGTACCATTCCCATAGTCAATTTGTGAGACTAATTTCGCTCCACTTAACACATTTGGAAGAGCAAAATTTGACATGGAAAGCCCATTGGCCGAACCCCATTGTTTTTTTTTTTGGTTTATTTTGTGAATAATTTATTTTATTCTCGGATTTAAGATTGGTGTTTGGATGTCACTATTATTCTCGAATACAAGAGTTAATTAACGAAAATTACCACATGTGACTACAATTAACTCATGCTTAGGTATGTTTTGTGGGGAAGTTAGTTGTCTGGTCTATGCTAACTTCATACCTAATCATCCCCTGACAACCTTTCAAGCTTATCCAACCTGATTGTGAGGCATGGCACTGCCCTATATTGTCCAATGGTATTAACTTTACCATAAAGGGAAGCCTTATACTCACTTCGTTCCGGAAGAACGCCTTTTTGGGCTTTAAGGATATTCGAGAGTATTATTACCATATTGAAACCAATGTAGAGAAATAGAGTAAAATTCCTTGGCATATCACCATTTTGCACTTCCTACGAATATAGTTAAATGCATATTCTAGAGAAGATGGAACGCTTAACGAGTGGATTACACCCATTCAAGCCACTATGTGGCCGGCCAGAAGTCCGCGATTCCTAAGGAATTTTCTCTATGGATGTACGTTTGGGATATCTAGGATGATTTGTGATGCGCCGTTTAGGGCATCCTTTTACCAGAAGTAAAGAAATCATACCCGGACATGTATTATACCTTAGCACCCTTCATCTTTTTACAAAGGATTCAAAAGGGACATTTGTGGACTGATTCAACCACCTTACGGACCATTTATATACTTTATAATATTGGTTGATGCTTCTACACGTTGGTTACACGTGTGGTTGTTGTCCACAAGTTGCATTCTCCACACTGGTAGCTCAGATTAACAAGCTCAGGGTTCACCACCTTGATTATTTGATCAAATTTATTTGATTGGATAAGTTGGAGAATTTACATCAAAATTTACATTGAACACTTTAAATCTCGATGGATATTGCATGTCGGTTGGGTTTTTGAAGTTGAACATCCAGTCCCATGTTCATACCCAGAACGACCCAGCAGAAGTATTCATTAAACACCTTCAAATGATTGCGTGGTCGACTGGTCATACGTACCAAAGTTCCCGACCTCTGCTTGGGGCTATGCAATATTGCAAGCAACCATGTTAGTCCGCCTGAGGCCTGTCACGACCTAACCTTATAAAGCGCGTGTCAGTTGGTTACCAGATACAAACCCGACATATCGCATCTGCGCGTCTTTGGTTGTGTGGTCTATGTGCCATTTGCGCCACCCTTACGTATACAAGAACAAAGGGGTCCTCAGGGAAGGATGGAAATCTATGTCGGTTATGATTCTCCTTCTAATATTTGTTACTAATAACCTTTGCCAGGCGATCTCTTTACTGCTCGCTTTGCGGATTGTCACTTTTATGAGATAGTATTCCCGTCGTTAGGGGGAGATATGAACGTCACTGTTCGTAAAGAACGACGCGAATTATCGTGGACGTCCCCACTATGTCTCATATCGATCCCAATCTAGATCATCAGAGTTTAACTAGACACTTCCTCTGATCTAGTAAAAGTGACGAGATCACATGTACTAGCTGCAAATGTGCCTGCAAAGATGTGTACCAAATGTACTTCGGACCTTTGTCCTGAAAGTAGGAACGCCACAATTGTGGCCGACCCTCGTGCATTGGTGGCTAGCCAATTAATCTATCTTATGCTAGAAGCATGGTAGATCACTCGGTTTGACGATTCACCTCCCCAAAAGTGGAGGAACGTGGCACGAACGAATCCACCCCTCGATCGCTGTCTCAAACCTTTTCATCTCATGAGATTAAATCTGGATTACTCCCGAGACCTGAAGTTCTTGGTCCTGTATACTAGTTTGGATGAGATATGGAATTGGAATGAGATTATCATAGATGATGTTTCATTTATATGGTACCGACATAAATGAAAAGCGACGATAACGAACCGCATTCCGTTGATTAATGTCGACGTAGAACTGATTGGTCAACTAAAAGAATCAATCTATGACAAATGAGATGAATGAAATAGTGCAATATGACGCCTTGGCGCAAGGTTTCTCTCATACGCCATGTGATTGATTGCAGCATTACAAATGTGGTTGTAGTATCTCTGGGATCGTGATATGAACCTACATGGAGTTTCCAAAGGACTTACATGTACTGATTCAAATAGTTCTAGACCACAAGAACACCCTCTCGGTTCTCAAGAGGACTTCACTTTACGGATGCAGAACTATCCGGGCAGATGTGGTATACCCGTCTAAGTGAATATTTGATCAGTTAAGGATATATGCCCTTGCGTGTACAAAATTCGAAATTGCTAGAGTTAAGCAAATTAGCTCGCATGTCGGACTATAAGATGAATGATCTTGGGAGAACTTGACATTTCCTCGACCTGAAGTTTCGAGCTAGTTTTGATGGTATTCTGGTCCACCACTCAAACTAGACCCAGAAGGTGTTATGTCTAAGTATACCCTGATCGTCTGTATGTTAGATGCAAATGAGACCTTTACGGAGGTATGGAGCATAAGGTTCCATATTAGAACGTGAGGCAGCCATATCTAAGTACCATTGGCGTTTGTTGTACTTAGCTCAAATGCACTAGGTCAGACATCTTATTTGCTGATAATCTTTTGGCATAAAGCAGCACTGCACCTAACACGCTACCACCAAATTTGGTGATAAAGACGTTTTTTCTGTTACTACGGATTTGGGCTTATCTATCCCTATGCATCTCAGAATAGATCACACCCCCTTGATCTTCGGAATGATGCCTACCTTGTGGGATTCACTGAATCAGACCGTTTGTCTAATCGCACAAGGTACGTTCCCGCATGGTTTTGTCTTTACCATTAAGGAACACCGCAATATCTTGGAGGTCAACCAGATAGACCTTGTGTTGCGAAACCTTTGAATCGTTCCAAGACTCACTATGTCTCATCACGTGAGAGATGTAGTCGAAAACTCTTGTTGAGCATATTCAAAATCCCTGTGATTTTCATCCATCGTTGAGTCCCAACAACGATCCATGAATACAACGCTGTATGTATCGACCAGATCATGATACATCCAACAAGTCAACACCAAGCATATTGTGTCTACATCAGCATGAGCATCAGAAGATTAAAGTCAAGCAGTCCAATCCCATACAACCTTGCCAACATCTACACGGAGTCACTAGCGAAGTCTACCCTTCCAGAAGCTTGTCCGATGAATTGGATGCCTAACTTTCTCATTTGCAATGCTTGTAGTTTCATTCGGAAGTTTTGTCAAACTCAGGGGGAGTATCCAGAAGTATACTCACTTGATCTTAATGTACTCTTTTTCCCTACGATTAGGAGCATTTTTCCCACTGGGTTTTTGCTACCTAACTAGGTTTTAAGAAGGCACCCATCATGGGCTGATCATACCCTTGTGAGCTTTTCTACTTGCGTCCAGAAGACGTATAGTCTTGACTTAATGCAACTTCTCACTTTTCTCCTTAGCCTATGGGTTTTTCTCCCACCTTGGGTTTTGCCATAGCGAGGTTTTGTGAGTTTTACTACCTATGCATTCTTCCGTTTGTTTTGAGACTCGCATTCGTTACTTGTGCCAACCAGACGAGACTAACTGCTTCTACATTTGCCTGAAGATCTGATGCGCCATCTACTTGAGTATTTGCACACTCAAGGGGGAGTGTTGTGACATATGTTCTTATCAATATGTGATTGTGTAAATCTTAAGTAGAGATAAAGTAGGAATCTTTTGGGATCTAGAAGATCTTTCCTAATATACTTTGTATTACTTGGAGAGCAAGTTTCTCTCCTCCTAATTACTATAAATAAAGGCACAAGGAATGGGGAATAAACACACAATTCCTCAAGACTATTCTCTAATCTCTCTTCTTCTCTTTGCCGCACCTCTCTAAAAAATATAGGCCACAACACCTCATTATTTATGGAACTATAACAAAGTAACCCACTATATTATGAAACTAAACCAAAATAACTCACACTATTTCTAGAACTATAGAAAAATAACACATACTATTTATAAAACTAAACTAAAATAACCCACACTGTTTCTGGAACTATAACAAAATAACTCGCACTATTTATGAAACTGAATCAAAAGAACTCACATTATTTCTAGAACTATAACAAAACATTATGAAAGTGAACTAAATTAAACCATACTATAACAAAATTAAGGTGGAGATTGGTGAACAAAAGAATTTGAACACCTAATTCAAATAAGTAAAGTAATAATAATAATAATAAAAGAAAGTGGGAATTGATCGGTTTCTCAAGCCTATGAAAAAGACCTCCCTTCCAGGAGCACGGGGGAAAGAAGAAAATAAGGGGGGGAAAAAGTCAACGGAAAAAAACTGACTATTTCTTAAATGGAACACTAGTACTATCAATGTTTCGTAAACTGAACACTGACTATTTCTTAAATAGAACACTAGTACTATCACTATTTCGTACACTAAGCACTGACTATTTATTAAACGGAACACTACTACTATCATTGTTTCGTAAACTAAACACTGATTATTTCTCAAACGGAACACTAGTACTATCACTATTTCTTAACTGAACATTGATTACTTCTTAAAATGAACACTATTTCTTAAATTAAACACTGACTATATCTTAAACCGAACATTAGTACTATCAGTATTTCATAAACTGAACATGAGTACTGTCACTATTTCGTAAACTAAACACTGACTATTTATCAAACGAACACTAGTACTATCACTATTTCGTAAACTAAACACTAACTATTTCTTAAACAGAATACTAGTACTATCACTGTTTCGTAAACTAAACAGTAACTATTTATTAAACAGAACACTAGTACTATCACTGTTTCGTAAACTAAGCACTGATTATTTCTCAAACGGAACACTAGTACTATCACTATTTCTTAACTAAACATTGACTACTTCTTAAAATGAACACTATTTCTTAAATTAAACACTGACTATATCTTAAACCCAACATTAGTACTATCACTATTTCATAAACTGAACACAAGTACTGTCACTATTTCGAAAACTAAACACTGACTATTTCTTAAACGGAACACTAGTACTACCACTGTTTCATAAACTAAACACTGACTATTTCTTGCGAAACAGTTATAGTACTAACTATTTCTTGAACAGAACCTAGACCACCCTTTGTAAACGGTGATAGTACTTGTGGGTTTTATGATGCTTCAACTTCTACCAAAACAAACCAAAATCCCCATATGACATGTACAAAAAAATTTGAATTGATATTTGGAATTTATTTTTTCTGATTGGTATGTTGATGTTGGACGGAGTAGAGCAAAATTACATATTATTTATGAAATTGAACCAAAATAACTCACATTATTTATGTTAACTAGTTTTTTATTTTTTATTTTTTATTTTTTTTAGAGGAGTGCAAAATACATTATTTCTAGACTTGAACTATTTTTTTATCTAAAAAAAACTAGTGTAAAAGTATGTTGGGCTTTTAAAGAGAAGTAGTGCAAAAGTGTGTTGGGTTTTAATTCAACCTATGTCTTTTATTCATCTTGTGTCTTTATGGTTAAATTTTAGGCCCTTTTGGTTAAAGAATAGTTTAAGGTGCTTTTTGGTTAAATTAAAGTTAGTCTAATCCCTTTTCATTAAAGCTCTTTTTATTTTTTACTCGAAGAATTGCGAAATATCAATTGTTTTTAGTAATTTTGATGCATTTTTGGTTCATTTGTTTCAGGTTGTTGCTAGGACATAACAAGACTACTTTGTAAGGCTACAATCCAAGACAATTAATTCGCTGTTGTATATCATAATTTAGTGGGATATTACTGTTATGTAATTTTAATTTGATGGCAGTTTACATAACTAGTTGTCTATAAAAAGATAAAATTAATCGAAAAACTATCCTATAGTGGATGGTTAAATAATTTAGTGGAAAAAATAATTAAGAAAGTGAGTAGGACAACAGTAGCAATAATAACAGAAGAAATATAATTTGATGTATGAAATAATGATAACCCCATGCCCAATTGCACATGCAATTGCAAGACAATAAGACAAATTAAGCAAATGATAACCACATTCAAAATTCTAAACGGTGATAGTACTAGGGTTCGTTTGATAAATAGTCAGTGTTTAGTTTACGAAATAGTGACAGTACTCATGTTCAGTTTATGAAATATTGATAGTACTAATGTTCGGTTTAAGATATAGTCAGTGTTTAATTTAAGAAATAGTGTTCATTTTAAGAAGTAGTCAATGTTCAGTTAAGAAATATTAATAGTACTAGTATTCGTAAAACTGAAAAATTACGAATTTTCTTTATTTTTGATCTTGTAGTATTATTACTTAATTTGTTCTATAAAAATTACAATTTATTTTTATTTTTAATCTTGTAATATTATTACTTAATTTTAAAAAAAAATTACAAAACAATGGTCAAATAAACAAATGAAAAATGAAAAAGTATATTGTTGATTGAGTAAGAGTAGAATAAGAGTGGAGAGCGGTGGAAGAGAAAAAGTTGACGTGGAAGGGTGATTTGAGAGAGAAAATTAATAGAATATGAGAGAGAGAGAGAGAGAGAGGTTAAGGACGATGGGGGTAGTGAGTTTGTGTGGGTGATGTGACGCGCGAGACTTGGGTGATGTGACGTGCGAGAGAGAGGTTAAGGACGATGGGGGTAGTGAATTTTTTGTAATTCTTTTGTTAAATTGTTGTCCTTTATATTAAAATTTAAACCCTTTTAATTAAAGTTTAAGTCATTTTCATTAAATAAAGTTAGTGAATGATTTTTTATTAATAAAAAGCTTAAAGAAGTCATTTTTATTAAAGTTCCCTTTATTAAATTGACTGACTATTTATGAAACTGAATAATAACTATTTTTATAAATTGGAGTTCATGCATGTGTGCCCTTCTAATTAATAGAGGATAATACTAAAGAAAACCAAATTTTAAACCAAATTTTAAGTACATTAATTAATGCTTAAATCATAATTCAAATTCACATCATAAATAGTGTACCCGTGTTGAATTTCATAAAGTCAGTTTCAGAAATAGTGTGTTCAGTTTCATAAATAGTATACCCGTTTTCAGTTTCATAAATAGTATACTCGTATTCTGTTCCATAAAGTCAATTTCATAAATAGTGTACCCATGTTCAGTTTCATAAATAATCTATCTGTTTTCAGTTTCATAAATAGTGTACTTGTATTCAGTTTCATAAATAGTGTACTCGTGTTTAGTTTCATAAATAGTTTACCTATGGACAATTTAATAAATAGTGTATCCGTATTCAGTTTCATAAATAGTCAATTAATAGTGTACTTGTGTTCAGTTTCATAAATAGTGTACTCGTGTTCAATTTCATAAATAGTGTACCTGTGTTCTATTTCATAAATAGTGTACCCGTATTCAGTTTCATAAATAGTTTACCCATGATCAGTTTCATAAATAGTTTACCCATGATCAGTTTCATAAATTGTGTATCTGTATTCAGTTTCATAAATAATCAGTTTTAAAAATAGTGTACTCGTGTTGAGTTTTAGAAATAGTTTAGTACCCATGTTTAGTTTTAGAAATAAGTTTAAGTAAAAGTTAGTGTTTAGTTTAAAAATAGTGGTAGTACCAGTTTCAGTTTGAGATATTGATAATACCCTTGTTCAATTCAAGAAATAGTTATGTTCAGTTTAAGAAGTAGTGATAGTACTAGTGTTCAGTAGTATAAAGTCACTGTTGAGTTTTAGAAATAGTCACTGTTCAATTAAAGAAATATTAATAGTATCCGTGTTGAGTTCCAAAATAGCCAGTGTTCAATTTCTAAAAATAATTAATGTTCAATTGATTCAAAGTAGACTTTAGTCAACCACTAATATGACACGTGAACCAACGAGTACAACTTCAACTTTTAGAAGCATATGCATGAATGTATTACCTATGGTTGGTCTAAGAAAAGAATGAATTATCCCCACCGTTTCTTCAGAGATTGGTCACCCCCGCCTCTTAATAGATGTTGACGATGCACAAATATGTATACTTTTAGATTTGGTCAAGAAACACCGAACTATCAACTTGATAATCTTTGGTTTTCCTTACAGATGTGCATCCTAGATTTACATTTGTATGGCTAATGGTGTATGATTTAATCCTAAGAAGGAAAAGTCCACAAAATCCAAAACTTTGTATTGGAAAGCGAACAAGATAGCATTTGATATTTTTGCAAGTCTTTAATCTTGTTTTTTAGGTTTAATGGGCCTAATTTATTGGTACTCTCATTTCCTTCCAGATGTCCTTGAAAAAACATAAGCCACACGTCCAGATCCACAAACTGAGTTGAAATTGGTTTAAAAACTTTGTTTTCTTTGCCAATCCAAAACCACAAACTGAGTGAAACCCACTTCCCTCGACCAAATGCTCCATTTCTTCACGTGATCAAATGCTCTATTTCTTCCACTACAGAACCAAAATGCAGCGCAGAGCACTAGAGCAGAGGGGCGAAATTCGAGTTTTGGGAAAGAATTCCGACTACTGGAGGTGCAGTTTTTTTCTACCAGGATCAAATGCTATTTTTCCATCAAGAACAACTCCACGTCTTTTCTACCATGATCAATGATAATTGTCAGCAGCGCATTTTTTAAAACTTATTTCTAGGTTCATACCTTTGTTTTTCCGATTTGGACTCTGCAAATATATATCTCGAATTTTTTTTCTTCAGTTTTTCATCTTCAAATGCAATTTTTGGGTTGAGGAATTCCGGATTTGATGTGTAGATTATTGTTTGAAAACTTGAATCGAAGTTGAAATTGGCTGGAGAACTTGAGGTTTCGAGCAATGGAGGTTTCGATTTTTTGGTGCGGTTTGAAGGGGTAGGTATGCTGATAGTAATGGCGTTGGAGGGAGGAGTGATTTTGGGATTGTAATCGTTAGTTTGGCTAACGAGCCTGGGTTAGGCTCCGTTAGGGGCAATTTTGGAATATTAATTGTTATCCGGTTTGGGCTTTTTGTTGAGCCTGTGTGTTTTAGTTTTTGTAGGGCCTAAAAGATAAGTTTTGTGTCCTTATGATTAAAACATAAGCCCTTTTTATTAAATAATAGTTTAGGGTGATTTTTCATTAAATAAAAGTTAACCCAAACCTTTTCATTAATGCTCCCCTAAATAAATTGACAAAGATAAACTAAAGGAAATAGTTTTGAAAATAAAGTTAAAAGCCTAGGGTTCTGCTTTCCCTTTAACAGTTCTATGTAGTTTTACCAATTACTTATGAATTACACATGCAACTTTGAATGTTAGGTTTTCCTTATGCATATTCTCCTCGTGATATTCAAGAAAGAACGTATATCTAACATGCAATCCGTCTGTGATATTCATATCAAATATGAACATGCAAGACTCATTAAGTTTTGTGAAAACCCTTTGAAAAACCATGCAACCCCTAAGAGCGTGATATTCGCCTTAGATGAAATTACAATTATCAATCACAAGAAGCAATACTCAATCCTCCGGTGATATTCCGACCGAATTGCATCCGATTACTTATCTAAACATCCTAATGGTAGCTAAGCATTAAGATATAGAGACAGTTTAAAACGGTGAGTAATAATTCAAAGTAAACATACATAATATCATAAGCAATTGAATAAAAATTACATATTTATGCTAAGGCTCAAGGCTTCGCCCTAGCAAACAGAAATTAGTTACAAACAACCATAAACAAAATATTATTAAAAATAAGGATAGAAAACACCTAGAAAATAAACTTGAATCCAAAAAGTTGTGCGTTCTTCTCCTCCAATGTTGCGTCGACAACCCTAATGGCTAAAAGCCTTATTTATACTATAGAAAATAAAACCCTAAAAGGTCTTCTAAAAATTAGGAAATACAATATAATAAGATAACTAGGAAACACATTCATATTCTAACTTTGGAAAATCTGCCCAGCCACAAAGAATAACACGTTTCTGGATCTTCAGGGCTCCAAAACAGGCCCAAAATGGCTAGAATTAAAGCTTGAGATGTCCCGAACATAATTACAGAAGGCCTCGAACCCAAAAGACATCATCTTGGACGCCAAAAAACCCAAACAAGCCCAAAACGTCAATTTGACAGCACTGCACTGCTCCTTTATTTCATCGCCATAAATAAACCGCTTTGTAGAAAAATCTGATATTTTGATACAATCAAGTCAACAGACTCACGAACGTCCTCCAACTAGAATTACTCCAAAATTCATCCATTTGGCTACTTTTTACTCCAGAGGAAGTCGAAAGTCCTATATTAAGAATATAAATCAAAGTATCAAACTTCTCACAGAATAACCACTAAATTAACACTAAAAATAGGGTAAAATATGTAATAAAATATCAACTCGTCAAGTACTATTAACAGTATCGATGCTATTACAGTTATGAACAAAATAAAGAAACCAAGGAAGACGAAGAAGAAAAGGCACGAAGGAAACAAAGAGAAACCCTGTATATTCTTTTTATCATTCAATACAATCAATGCATTCTCACACACACTCCTTTTTATAAGAGTAACCGTCCTTCTTACAATCTTAGCTGACTAGGACAAACTACCTAATCTTATCCCAACAGATTCTAACCATCTAACAGATTTTATGATGACATGTCACTCAATCAATATAGGTCAACATCCCCCCTCAATCGCAACTAGGGTAACCTAGCTTGAGATTGAAGCAATGTCGAGTAAAGGTAGGGCTGTGAAGACCTTTGGTTAGTACATCAACAGTTTGGTCATCAGTAGGCAAATACTGAACCACCAGATCACCTTGATAAACTCTCTCTCGAACAAAGTGATAATTGGTATCTAGATGTTTAATTCAAGAATGATACACTAGATTGGCACTTAAAGCTATAGCTGACATATTATCACAGTGAATTGTTGGCGACTCAGGTAAAGTAACTCATATATCCTTCAATAACAACCTGATCCAAGCCACATCAGCTGCAGTATGTGCAAGAGCTTTATATTCAGCCTCGGTTGAACTTCTAGACACTGAGATTTGTTTCTTAGACTACCAAGAGATAGGATTATTGCCCAGATACACTACATATCCAGTGACTGATCTTCGTGTGTTTAAATCTACAGCCCAATCTGAGTCTGAGTATGCAGTCAACCGAATATTTGTATCAGATGTATATAGAATGCCACAATCAGAAGTCCCTTGAAGATACCTCAAGATTTGCTTCACAGAATTGAAATGAACATCAGTTGGGGCTGTCATGAATTGACACACAGAGTTGACAGCAAATGTTATATTTGGTCTGGTAAGTGTCAAGTATTGTAATGATCCAACCAAGCTCCTATATAATGTAGCATCCTTTAAAGGTATTCCCTCAGTAATTAACAACTGGCTATGAGGTTTGCATGGTGTAGTTGCAAATTTACAAGACTCCATACCAGCTTTATGAATGAGATCTTTAACATACTTGGATTGATTCACAAATATGTCACCATCAGCTTTATAGTGAATCTGCAAACCCAGAAAGTATGTGAGTTTGCCCATGTCCTTTAAATCAAACACTCCTGCCAAATCATGAATCAAAGCTTGAACCTTGGTAACACTTGATCCAGTGAGGATGATATCATCTACATACAACAAGAGAACAATTATATCATTCCCATCAGTTTTCACAAACAAACTTGTGTCAAAAGAGGATGCACTGAATCCCAATGTTGGCAAATAACTAGTGAACTTTGAGTTCCAAGCCCTTGGTGCTTGTTTTAGACCATACAAAGACTTGACTAACTTACAAACATAATCCGGATGAGAAGGATCAACAAAACCTTGAGGTTGTTTCATATAAACCTCATCTTGTAACTCTCCATCTAAGAAAGCATTTTTGATGTCTAACTGACTCAACTCCCACTTGTTAATTGCTGCCAAGGACAAAATAAGTCTCACAGTAGTGTGTCTCACCACCGGACTAAAAGTCTCAAAGTAATCAAGACTTTTTTCTTGAGAAAATTCTTGAGCAACAAGTCTAGCTTTGTACCTAGACACACTTCCATCAAGATTTTTCTTGATTTTGTAAACCCATTTGCTGCCAATAATAGACCTGTCATGTGGAGAATGTACTAATTGCCAAGTTCCCTAAGATTTAAGAGCATTATACTATTCTTGCATTGCATTTTGCCACTGAGGGATAGTGGAAGCTTTTCGAAAACTAGATGGCTCCGTTGAATCATTAATGGAAGCCACAAAAGAGAAACCTCCAGAAAATGGACAATCATCATCCAGCAGTAAAAAGTGTAATTCGGGACAGAAAGCAATAAATGCATTGTACGATTTCTGATTTATAGCACCAGACTTCAACCTTGTAACCATTGGATGACAAGAAGGTTCATAAGGCATGATATCAGATTCATGTGAAGAGAATGAAGTATCGATAAGAAGGTGTACCTCTAATTGTGAAGGGCTATGGACAGGCAACAGTGATATTGTACGTTGAGACATTGTTGGAGTAGAGGAGAAAGACCCTGTAGGAGTAGTGATGAGATCCTGTGAAGTGTTACTCTGCATCCTCATATTCTGTGAACTATTCCCAGTATTGTCTTCAATGAACTGTGGACTCTCAGATTGAACTGTAATAGGTACCTAAGTAGAATGATGATCTTGATTTCTGAAATCAGGTAAGTGAATAACCACTGGAAAAACTTTAGAAGTTGTAGGACCATTCAAATTCACAGCTTGAAATGATGAGGACAATTTAAATGGAAAAACATTCTCATCATGAATCACATGCCTTGACAATACTAGCTTTCTTGTTGACACATCATAACAGACTACACCTTTATATCCAGCAGCAAATCCCAGAAAGACACATTGTTTAGTCCTTGGTTGTAATTTATGTTGTTTATATGGTCTCAAGAATGGATATATAGCCGTACCAAAAATCCTCAGAGTGTGAATTATTGGTTCTTGAGAAAACAGGACTTGATAAGGGGATTTCATATTTAATGTCTTACAAGGCATTCTGTTAATAAGAAAAGAAGCATGTAAACAAGCATAATTCCAAAACAGCAATGGAACATGAGCTTTAGTCAACAAAGTGATAGCTATCTCTATTAGACGTCTATGTTTCCTCTCAGCAATACCATTTTGTTGAGGGGTATATGGACAAGAGATAGAATGAACAATCCCTTTATTTTCCAAAAACTGTGTAAAATTGCGACTCATGTATTCACCTCCACCATCAGTTTGCAAGCATTTAATAGCAGAATTAAACTGATTGGCAATAAAAGAATAGAACTTGATGAACACTTGGAAAACATCTGATTTATTTATAATAGGGAATATCCAGAGAAATCTTGAATACTCATCAATGAAGCTTACATATTATCTATACCCTTCCAATGACTTAGTAAGAGATGGACCCCATACATCTGAATGGACTTTTTTAAACAGAAACCTAGCTCTAGTGTCTCTTGCTGTAAATGGTTGTCTACACATTTTGCCAAACAAACAGAAAGTACATACAAAAGGATTAGAATCCATACTAACAGATTTATTGAAACTCTTGAGCATTAGTGACAAAACTTCCTCTGATGGATGTCCAAGTCTCTTATGCCAAGTTGAAACTTTAACAGCTTTGCCAAGAAAAGCAGCACCATTACATGACTGAGCAAGAAATCTTCTGGAAAACACATTCACAGGAATCTCATATGATTCTCCTCTACTCTTGCCGTGGTACACTATCACTCATGTTGCTTTGTCCTGTATAAAAAACACAAGGTCATCACAAGTAAACCAACAACCATTGTCTTTAAATAACTTTTTAACAGATAAAAGATTAACTGTAATAATTGGAACTTGCAAGACATTCTTCAAAATCAAGGAATGATTAGGAGTGGAAATGATAGAAGAACCAATATGTTGAACCGGCTGACCTTCACCATTGGCAATGATAATTTTGTTATCCTCATTGTATGGAACTGGCTGATTCAGATTCTCAAGATTTGATGTCATATGATGTGAAGCTCCTGTATCTAGAACTCAAGTATCCGTTGTAGAAACTCCTTGTATATTTTGTCCAAATTCAGCTGCAGACATTCCTTGTACTGACTAATCTTGTGTTGTATAAGCTATAAGAGAAGGAGGTGGTGGTGCTCCCTGATATGAGAAATTATTCCTGTGTCTGCATTCCAATGCACTGTGACCTTTCTTACCACAAATCTGACACATAAGAATCTGATAAGGCTGCGAGGATGATCCATAGTCAACCCTGTTCAAACAGTTTAAAGCAGTAGGCCCCTTCTTAGAGCAAATTTGACATTCAATTACTACCGGAGCTTTAAAACTGGTATTTCCATTCCACGCAATTCTAGAACCATTATTGAAAGAATAATTTCCAAAGGAATGACCCCCTCTTTGTCTGTTATTGTAATAAGGTCTAGAATTGTTCCATGCACCATTTCCATTTCTGTTCAAAGGATAGAAACCTGAAGAATTTCCAAAGTTCCTATTCTGAGGTCTATTTCCATTTCCCACATAACCAGAACCACTTTGATACCCCTGAGTACCTCCACTTCTTTGACTACTGTTAGAACTGTCACCCTGTGAGTAATTATCACCTTGATGTCCCCCTTTATATCTTCCAGATGGATTCTCAGATTGATTCCCTTGAACATACATTGCAACCATACCTGCAGTCAGAGATGTAATTCTAGACTAATAGTAGCTTTAGCACTAAGTAATTGTGCTCGAAAATCCTTCAAGTTAATAGAAGTATCTTTGGCTAAAATGACAGTTTTGACCACATCAAACTCAGGAGGCAAACCAGACAGAGCAACAATAACTACATCATTATCTGTAACCCTTTCTCCAGTAGAAACCAATTGATCTCGAATGGCCTTCAATCGCAACAGATACTTGTCTACAAAATCACTACCTTTCTGGATTGTATAAAATTCAGTCTTGAGTTGGTTAACTCTGGCCATTGACACATGATCATACCTCTCTTGTAAACAATTACAAGCTTCACAAGAAGTTTTACAACCAATGACATATTCCATGGCATCATCAGATAAAGTGGCAATCAACAAACTTAACAATGCCATATCTTGTTTAACCCACGATTTATAAGCCTCTGTAATTTCTTTGGTAACACCCATTTTAGTATCAATCACATACTTAGGTGGACATTGAAACTCTCCATTAAAGAAATCAAAGAAATCGTAACCTCGCAACACAGATTGAAAGTGGTAACTCCATTTCACAAAATTATCATCTTGAAGTTTTACAGTCAGCATCCCAAGCAAACTTTCAATTCTCACAACCTTATCGGACATCTTGATTAAAATTCTAAACTTCAAAATTATCAATCTTCAACTTAATCAATATCTTTAATCGAAATGACAAACAGAATTTCAAGAATTCTTTCAAACAACACAACTCACTACTGTAATTCACAAATCGTCAACAATGGCTTCTGCCTTTAACAATCAACTAGCAATTATCTCAACAAACAATCAAGAACCTATATGTCATCATACTGCAACGAATGCAATAACCCTCATAACCAATCATGTAGAAAATCTCAAAAAATTTCTTCAGCGACATTTCCACAAACACCATATATGCACAAAGAAAACGACAGATAGAAGAACCAACCTGACAAATTCCAAGATCCCACTTTCGTAACAGCAGCATAGAACCTATCATTAGTGAACCACAATTGCAGAGCCGACATAATCACCAAGGATCGATGCTCGGCGATGATACCATATTAACAGTATCGATGCTATTACAGTTATGAACAAAATAAAGAAACCAAGGAAGACGAAGAAGAAAAGGCACGAAGGAAACAAAGAGAAACTCTGTATATTCTTTTTATCATTCAATACAATCAATGCAATCTCACACACTCCTTTTTATAAGAGTAACCGTCATTCTTACAATCTTAGCTGACGAGGACAAACTACCTAATCTTATCCCAACAGATTCTAACCATCTAACAGATTTTATGAAGACATGTCACTTAGTCAATATAGGTCAACAAGTACACACATTAGTACACCCATCTCTTCCACTCTCAGTCCTCCTCCTCCTCTCCTCTCCATCTCTCTCTCTCCACGAACACCAAATCCAACAAATGGATTCGACCGGAGAGACTCAGATGACTCCAACCCAAGTCTCCGACGAATAAACCAACCTCTCCGCTATGCAGCTAGGCAGCGCCTCCGTTCCTCCCATGGTGCTCAAGGCAGCCCTTGAGCTTGACCTCCTCGAGATCATGGCGAAAGCTGGGCCTGGCACTTTCGTTTCTCCGGCGAACTTAGCTTCGCAGTTGGCAACCAAAAACCCTGACGCCCCCGTCATCCTGGACCGCATGCTGCGCCTCCTGGCCAGCTACTCGCTCCGCACACTTCCCAATGGCAAAGTAAAGCGGCTGTACGGCCTCGGCCCCGTCTGCAAGTTATTGACAAAGAACGAGGATGGTGTTTCCCTTGCTCCTCTCGCACTCATGAATAAGGACAAGGTCCCTGTTGAGAGCTGGTAATTACCATTATTCTTCTTAGTTTATCATCTTAATTTGATCCTTAACAAACAATAATTAATGGGTTTTAAATAGGTTGATTAGAATAAAATCATAAAAATGTTACTGCAAGTTGTGGCTTGAAAATGTGATTGTTTTCTATTTTTCCTGTTGTGTTCTTCTTTGTTCATATTACTTTTGGCCGATTTAGTGGTTGCGGACGGACATTATTGAAAATTTATCACACCAGTGTTTCAATTTCAAACCCTTCTTTCTTATTAATCTTTTCCTTTGTATAACTCTATGTTTTAATTATTTTATTTTTTCATAAACGGCGGATGTGAGTTAGTTCAATAAGCTTAAATTCCTTTTTCTCTCGTTTTCATAAAAAGCTAGAAATAAAAGTTTATTCTCGAATTTAAAAAGGTACTACTTTGCACATACCATATGCTTTTGGTTGTGCAAAGCTGCTCTTCAATAGTTCTCATAATTTGATGGCTCATAAGAAAAAAGACCCCATAAGTCATCAAAATGAGAACCATAGGTACGGTAGATTAAGTTAAATAATTCCTGTTATACGGAAACAAAATACTAATTGATAAAACAAAAATAAAATAAAATTTGCGTCATGTTGAATTCCCTCCATCTGCAAAACCTAGTCTCTAAACAAAGCAAATCCAATTACGTAAAATATTATAACTTTTCACATAAATTGATCTTTTATCAATAATATTCAAATTGAGATTGGGTGGTTTCGAAAATGGAGTATGATTCTCTCCCCTCCTATTTCCATCCCATTCCCTCCCTCCTCTCACACATTGTTTTTTGTCTTATTATCTCTATAAAAAAAATACTATAAGATATTGACGTGGCTTAACCTTGACCGTTCAAATAGAACTAGAGGGAATGGGAGAGAGATTAGGAAGGGAGGGAATCCTCCTCCTTCAAAAATTGGGATCCTCTTCTTATTGAACGTACAAACCCCTTTTTATGTGAAATTTTTCGACGATAGTGAAAAATTTGAAGCAACTCCATCTCCCTTTTTTATACGTTAAAAGAAAAAAAACTCAAGAAGAGAGAAGGGAGTGAACGATCAAAAGAGAGAGATGGAGAGACGAAGGCGATGTGGGGGAGAGAAAGGGTAGGGGAAGAAGATGAAGGGTTTAACACAATTTTTTTTTAATTTAATCACTTTGCATAATTATTGTGTTTCAGTACAGGGATTATTTAAGTTGATAATTTAATTTATCGTGAGATTAATATGAGAGCTCATATATAAAAGGACCTCACAGATCCTCAAAATGAAGACCTTAAGAAAACAGCTATGTACATGTCACACTCACACCGAAACAAAACTGCTCTCCTAAGGTCCTCATTTTGAGGACATGTGAGGTTCTTTTTAATATGAGCCATCAGATTAATCTAACAGTACATTAAGCTATCAACCTAAATAATCTCAGTCACAGAGAAACAAAATCCTAACTAATCAAACAAAAAAAAGAGGATAGAAGAAGGTTTCACGTCATATCGAATCTCTTCCATCTAGAAAACCTAATCTCCTCATCATATATCTAAAAGTCAATCCAATTGTATAAAACCCTAATGACTGTACACATTAATTCAATTCCATCTTTTATCAATAATATCCAAACTCAATTAGTTACAAAACCTCAAAACTGGGTTGCTTTTCTTCTTGAACGTGTGAACCCTTTTTTTACATGAAATTTTCCAATAGTGGTGAAAATTTTGAAACAGGTCATTCTCTCTTTTTATACGTGTAAGGAAAAAAAAAAAAAAAACTCATGAGGAGAGAAGGGGTATGAAGTATCGAGCGAGAGATGGAGAAATGTAGGCGATGTGGGGGAGAGAGACGATTGAAGAAGAAAACGGAAGGTTTCACGCAAGTAATTTTTTTTAATTTAATCAATTTGCAGAATTATTTTGTTTCGGTGTAATAAGAATTATTTAAGTTGATAGCTTAACCTACCCAGAAGATTAATTTGAAAGTTTATATGAAAACAAAACTGCACTGATTCCCAAAACAAGGACCTTAAAAGAGCAGTATTCGTGAATTGTGACATGTATGCTTGTTTTGGGCTTGTGCAGGTTCCACTTGAAAGATGTTGTTCTTGAAGGAGGAATTGCATTCAACAAGGCCTATGGAATGACTACTTTTGAGTACCATGGCACTGACCCTAGATTCAACAAGGTTTTTAACAGGGCAATGGCTGACCACTCTAGCATTGCCATGAAGAAACTTCTTATGACCTACAAGGGCTTTGAGGGCTTCACATCCGTCATTGATGTTGGTGGTGGCACCGGTAGTGTTATTCACATGATTGTCTCTAAGTACCCTTCGATTAAGGGCATTAACTTCGACTTGCCTCATGTCATCAAAGATGTTCCCCAATATTCTGGTATGTTCGTCGTTTCTGATAATGTTTGTTGTTAGTTATTGTTTGGGCCTGAATAACAACTTGAGCCAAGATGAGTTGACCCAAGGGCCATGGTTCTCAGCCTAGTAGAATCTTTCAAGTTAGTGGGATTTCGGGCCACGAGTAAGATCAGCTCGACTGAGTCCTCATGGAGGTAGGACTATGAAAAGGTTAAGTATAGGGGTGACTTGGTCAAGTCCTACACAAACTGAAATTGCAAAGATCAGTATAAACTGTGGATAAATATAAATTATTCCAAGAATCCACATGCCTATGCGACCAAATAAAGATGAATGAATCTCACCATGGGACAAGGTTTAGATATCTATTAAGAGTCAGAGAGGCCGAGACTAAATAGAGATGAACTTTTGTCTAAGAAGGCATAAAGGGAATATTCAAGCAAATATTGAGCAAACACAATCTCATTATAACTTGCCTTGGCATGCTTGTTTATCATGAAAGCCTCGCGTATAAATAGAAGAGGCTCTTTAACATTGAAAGCCCCTTCATCTGAACAAACAGCTCAAACACTCTACACGAAAATCCTCGCTCTACGCGAAACCCTTCTCACATCCCTAAGAAGAACACTAATTGTCCTAACCCTCCAGTAAATACATATTCAGTTAGTACAACTGAACAACACTATTGACAACTGGCGACATCTTCAGATGAATTAACAATAGTGGAGCAGTGAACAACATTGTTGTTGGTTGGTATGGTAGGTTATTTAGTCAAGTCTCACGAGCGAAGAGTTTGCAATTCTTTCGCCTAAATAGGTCATCAGCAGCTACTCAGCAAAATGAGGTGTTACCTAATTACCATTTGTTCGGCAGAATGAAAATCGAACCAATTATTGAACCTCACAGTGATCTAGTAAACTTGTCTTTAGGTTCTAGAACCTAAGGCCAAGACGTGTTCCTTCCTCTGCCTAAATCGTTCAGGTGTAGAAGTTAGTAGTGCATTCCTCACTACCACCACATTGATTATACTTGCCTGACCAAGTTCGGTTGTGAATTGGCATGCCCACATTCGTTATTTTTAAGTTAGCTCATAATCACTCGGCATGCGCACCAAGTAGACATTGTAATTTCTAGTGTCAATAGTTACTTAAAAGCATTCACCTTTACACTAGATCTCTCTCAAGTACGATTTCTCTTCCTCTAATATTTGCTTATATAAAAACAAATCATGGTTGTACTATTGTCCATTTTTCCTAATGAATATGAGGTCTATGAATGTTGGATATAGGTGAGGAGCGTGTTGGAGGAGACATGTTTGTAAGTGTTCCAAAGGGAGATGCAATTTTCATGAAGGTGAGTTATTATTTATCCAAAAGAGAGTAAATGACTATTTTGTAGTGCTAATATCAATTTCTTAAGCTTGGTTGCTTAATATGTTTGGAACTAATATGATATCGTGTATGCAATCTTATAGAATATATGTCACGATTGGAGTGACGAGCATTGCTTGAAACTTTTGAAGAACTGCTACGCTGCTCTCCCTGACAATGGGAAGGTGATTCTTGCTGAGATCATTATTCCGGTATCTCCAAACAGCAGCCTTGCCACCAAGTTAGCTAACCATGTCGACATGATCATGTTAGCTAACAACCCCGGCGGAAAAGATAGGACGGATGAGGAGTTTGAGGCCTTGGCTAAGGGATCTGGATTCCAAGGCTTTCGCGTCATGTGCTCTGCTTTCCACACCAATGTCATTGAATTTCTTAAGAAGAATTTGATATAACTTTGGCTATGGTATGCTGCCATATGCAACCATATTGCTTTGGTTTTTGATATAGTGATCGCATGCGGATTTTTCACCATAAGTAGACTTTCATGTATTCCACAAAAAGTAGTAAGAAAGGGATTTTATGTTGCTTATATGTTATAAATTTGGATTCATACTCATGCAATGAGGTCTAATACACAAGCACAAAATCAGGACCTCATGTATTTTCTCGACACTCATGTATTTTCTCGACACTCAAACTTACCTGTCAATAGAATTTGACACACAACCACACATACACAAGAATACTCTAAAATCGAGAAAATTGGCTGGAAGGGAATTATAAAATGACATTTATATTATTTTTGTGACATACCTGTAAAATTATTATTCAGAATGTTCATTCAATCTAGTATTATGATCAAGAAAGCAAATCAACCAAATTACAGAAGCATTCATACCGGCCATGAGGAGCCATAATCAGATAGGCAATAAATAAATATAGTTATACGCACAAAATTGACCACATTGTTATAGATTTTCTAACACATGCATGTTCCACGTACAATTGTAGAGTCCACTCCTATTTTAAAGTGCATCAGCATTCAGCAATGTGATTAGTTTTGTGCGTATAAATAACATTATTTAATAAAGAAACGCATATATATAGGGCCCTTAAGGGGAGGGATCCTCATTTTTTCAAAAATATGGGGACACGCTCCCCACCGTTAGATTGGCTTTAATGAAATTGTGTGGTTGAGATTAAAACACAGGCCACACAATTTCATTAAAGTTAAATCCAACGGTGGGGACACTACAAAACTATGAACAAGTAGAGGTCAATACATTTGCACCTATTAATTAGAACTAGGGGCAAAATTTAAGAATTTCCGCACCTAATAATTAAGAGTGGCAAATATTGAAAGTGCACCTAAAAAGAGCGTTGCTATTTATAAATAGGGACAAATAAGCACTTATATCCGCCCCTAATAGTTTTGCTACCACGTAGGCAAGTCTGACGTGCAAACAATATTAAGTGCGGATGTTTAAAGTATTAGGGGAGATTATTAAGGCCCCTACTTTATATATATATATATATATATATATATATATATATATATATTAAATGACATTTATATTTATTATTATTGCATTTTGGGAATTGTATTAATTGAAAACGATTTTCAATCTCCCATTAATTATTTGATTGTATTCTCATATTTTAGGGTCAAATATATTTACGATTAATTTTATTTTTCCACCACCAACCTTAGATGAAAAAATAAATTGTGAAAAGAAAAATTAATATTAAAAGAATTCATAATTCAATTGATTATATATGAATGGTACAAGTATTATGAAGAAGTTTAAACTGTAGATACAAATGGTAGTCCAAAAAAAATTATTTGTCTAATCAATCTTCTGCATCCCAAACACTGAAAGGATGCAAAGTCAAAAGAATGTGTCTTCCATGATTCATCTTGTAGATACACCACAGAAGGTAAAATCAAATTAGAGTAACACTATTTTAAGAAACAAAACAATCAGATTATGTAGGACTCACAACCATGAAAAGAAACAAACAAATTACGTAAAACAATCAAATTATGTAAAAACTCTTCACAAAACATTGAGAAAACAGAACTTGCAAAATAGACAAAAAATCAAACCCAAACTAAGCCAATCGAGGTTTATGATGTAATTCATCATTTTGATAACACTAATATTATATGAAAATAAAACAAAAAAATGTATGAAGAACACACCTAACGAATTTCACTTCAATTTTTTTGCATCCCATCATCAAATTTACCTGCAAAACAACAGTTTGAGAGGAAAAAACTTCAATCAAACTGAATAAAGCTATTTTTTTTCTCTACTACGAACCTTTTTAAATCACTCTTTCGCTCTCTTAGACTCATCAAAGGGAATATTGAAGGGTAGAAAATTAAGAAAAATAGAGATGAAGAATATTAGATCTGAAAAGAAAAAAAATGAAGAAGACGGATAAAAATATGAAGGAACAAGGAAAATAGAGATGAGAAGAAGAATATGAAGAAACAAGAAAAATGGAGAGCTATGAATCAACTAAGAAAATGGAGATGAGGAGAAGAATATGAAGGAACGTACAAGAAAAATGGAGATGAGGAGTTTGTGCCGTGAAAGAAGATCAAGAAAGAAATATGGAGAATGTGCATGTTGGTTATCCTAGAATTAGGGTTATGATATGTCACAACCCGTCCCTAATTATACGTTTTTATTAATTTTAAAAGCGTGAATTTACGAAAATGCCTTAGAGGCAAGGACTTTGACTTCCTTTGACCATCGCTTAGAGAAACGTATGACTTCTTCTTTTAGTGTATCTTCGTAGTACTCATTGGTACGAACGCATAGGCGAAAACGTTTTGCGAGGCCAGATTATAACGATATAGTTACGGTCCGTTAAAGTACATTAATCATGGGTAATTTTATACACACGTGTACAAATTAACAATGTTGGATACACTATCAAAGAGGCATATTTTGTACATTTTAAATTGTACAAAATCATTTCCTTCCTTAATTGGTGGATCTAATTCCCTTCACCAATCAAATCCCTCTAATCCCTCTCTACCACTCACATCCCTTCCCTCTATTACCTCACTAATCAGAAAGCAACCCTCACACTCTTTCTCCTCTCTCTCTCTTTCCCCGAAGGTCTCTCTCTCACCTTATCTCTACAACTCTCTCCTTCCTCTGCAAGCACAGAGAACTTCGAGAGCCCAAACATAAGGAGCCGTTGCTCTATTTGGTTAATGAACATTCAAGAACCATCACCTCCACTTGCCATTTTCATGGCAACGTTCCTCCGTGCACCACCAAGGTAACCTTGCAATTCGTGGATCTCAAATCTCTCTTATTTCAATCCCCTGATGTTGTTCTAATCTTAGTTAGGGGTTATGGGTGATTTAATTGCAGATCGAAGCTTGGGGAAGAGTTTTCTCCATATTTTGGAAGGAAGAAACAGTGGCTGTCAAGCCATTTTCAGACCTCTTTTCGTTAGTGTTCGGCCTCAGTTAACCTTATTTATGGTATGATCTTGTTCTCCTCATTACAAGCTTCAATTACGTAGGTAGAACATTAGAAATGGTTAAGTTTTGAACTAGAAATCAACCTTCAAAGTTGGGATGAAAAATCTTGATTTCTGGAAAAAATTTACCTTTCTGATCAACACAGACCACATTTGAACCTTCTGTGAATATGGATCGATTCATTACATTCCTAGCTTCAAATTGGTTTTTGTAACATTGATTTTGGTTGAGAATCAAGCTCGTTAGGAGCTTTGGAAGTTGGACCTTCAACTTGAAAACACAAAAACCTGTGAATAATGCGAGTACAACTGTACTCACAAGCGCGTGGGCGCATGTGGACTCATGTGGCCCATCGACGCGGGCAACATGTGGCTTCCAGTGCAGCCACTTGTGGCTGCACGTGACGGCACGTCCGGCCTCCGACCGGCGTGTGGTTGACACATGTGGGTTCGTGACGTCGAGTAGATCGATTTCATATATTCAAGCCCTATGTTTGGGCAATCTATGAAGGTTTTATTTAAGTTTCCGTTTATGTGTTATCAAACTAAGTTAATTAGTAATTTCACGTATAGGGGAAACGTATTCTGAGGACATACGTGGTTAAGCCAGGCTAGGAGGCTTCATTTGGACTGCGTATCTATGAGTGGGTTGTTTATTTTATACCTATACATATTATAGTTTCTATAAATGCGTATTTACTTCATTTTACGCCTATATTACCAAGTACTTGATATTGTGAGTTAAATTGTGATAAATGCTGTCATATGGTTGAGATATACTTGTCATGACATTCATACATATTTGTATACATGCTCATCTTGCTGCACCCTGGTTTTGGTACTCCGCCCAGGGCCAGGGCCAGTCTTTCACGTGTATGTTCACATTCGCACCGTTCGCTCACCTTGGATCCAAGTTTAGGTGCCAGTCCTGTCGTACAAATTGCATTAGGCAGTTCCAACTTGTATGTAACCGTGCTTAGCACCAGTCTTCACATGATTGTAGTACCACAGCGCATTATTACACCCAGTCTTGTCGTACAGATTGCATTAGGCAATTCCAACCCGTGTGCTAGCTTAGATGATGAGCAAACTGTTTATATTTGATTATCATATGATTATAGTACTGTGGCATTGATTATATCATGACTTGGCATATTCTTATATATATTGGTTACAGAATTGTGGATACATACTTACTTGGTATCATTTTAAGGAAACTATACTTGTTTTACGGAGAGAGATTAGTATATTCAAAAATAAAGGTTTTCGTATAAACATTATTTGCTGACCCACTCAACTTTGTTTTTCGCCCCTACAGGTTTAGTAGCTGTGCTTACGTATATACGAGGATTTTGGCAAATCTCAAGAGATGGTTACCTTCAGTGGTATAACTCTCATCCTATTTACTATGTTGTCTTATGCTCTAACATCACGTGTGAATAGGGTTCAATCCCGCTCACCTGCACACTCTCTTCGCTATGCACTACACTTTATGGCTTCGTCACCGTCCAGGTGTCAGCCAGCACAACTCGATTTGGAGTCCAAGTGGACATTCCAGGTCGGGGTATGTCATGATAACTTTCTTATTTATTTGATTAATAATTAAGAAAAAATTAAATATAAGAAGATAAATGCTCCTAATTTAAACTATTAAATTAATAAATAAAAAAAACTGAATAAGTTAAAAATATATATATTAGAGGCTCATTTATCCGCCCTTAATAACTAAATTTTGTAGATGTGACTTTTTCGCCCCTAAAAGTAGTAACATTAATAGGAGCGTTTAACGTTTCGCCTCTATTACAATTAATAGAGACAAATCTATATTTCTGCCCTTAATAAAGATTAATAGGGACAAATTATATCCACCCCTAATCCACCGCCCCTAATATTCACTATTCTTGTAGTGGGAGCGTGTCCCCATTTTTTGTTTTTAAATGGAGATCCCTCCCCTTAAAGGCTTCCTATATATATGATGGTCTTTCTCCAAGTCCCGAGTCCAAAACTTCTTATAATACTCAGTATAAGTGTAGCCCCTATATATGGCTGCAGATCCATCCTCTGTGAGAGCTTTTGCTGGGCTTATTAAAGCATCGTCTTGTGGGCAGAGGAATGAAGCTACTAAGAGCCTTGCTCTCTCAATATTGGTAACGGCTCGATGCCACACACTCTTGTCGGCCTGCACCAACCAATAATTTTCATTCACAATTACATGCACAAATTAAAATTTTGAGATTCTGTCTATACACAATATTTGATTTCACAATGATTGCATAGAATTTGAGTTTGAATACACAATCTAATACTTAAAACCTAAAATCAAAGATCTAACGCGCAATTTTTTTACCTAAGTAATCAACTCTCTCAACAAATAAGATTAAAGTTAATAAAATTGATGGCCAGTGAGATTTCTTCAAAACATTCCATCTTATAAAAATAAAAATAAAAAACAGACGGCACACATAGAATTCTTTTGTATTATATGTTACCTGTAATTGGTCACCAAACAGACGGCATACGTAGAATTCTTTTGTATTATATGAGGTCTATGGATGTTTGATATAGGTGTGGATCATGTTGGAGAAGACATATTTGTAAGTGTTTCAAATGGAGATGCAATTTTCATGAAGGTGAGTTATTATTTATCAAAAAGAGAGTCGATGACTATTTTGTAGTAATATCATTTTCTTATTGAGAAAAGTTGAGGTTCCACCATAAAATCAATTGGCAATATAACCATCAATGAGAGACTCATATTCAACACGCCCCCTCGTGTGTGGACAACCTACTCTGATACCATGAAGAAAGTTGAAATTTCACCGTAAAACTTAGGGCTGGAAAAAAAATCCCAAAAATACCAAACCAAACCGAAAAATTCCCAAACCGAAATATATATATTATTTAATTTTTAAATATATATTTAGAATTTTAATAGCCGTTGGATTCTGTTGAGATTTAATCTCAACCGCTGCATATAAATCAAAGTTATCCACCCGTGTCTGACTCTCTCTCTTTCTCGGTTTCTCGACATTCACTCACACGGTCACACCTCTGACCTAAACCTCACCTCACCTCAGTATCTCCTTGCCGATTTGTCTCTCCTCCCACATCCGTCGCCTGAATCCTGAATCTACCCACACCAGTCCTCATTCCTTTCCGTCCTCACTCCTCACCTCAATCGCGCCTTCACCCACTGTCCATAGTTCGAATTCGGCTCCTGAATCGAGCTCTCGGTCTCAGTCCGCACTCCTCCTCACTGCAAAAGGTAAGAAATTCTTGCAATAAACTCAACCAAAGTTCATACAAATTGTTTGATTCCAAATTCGATTAGAGATTTTGAATTTGGGTTTCTGAATTAGGAATTTCTAAAATAAATTAGGACTTTTGGAATTAGGGATTTTGAATCGACGGAAAGGTTATAGAGGGAATGAAAGGTTAAAGGGAGGAAGGAGCCTGACTTAAATGTTTTCTAAAATACCTTCTGCAATCAGAGCTTTTTTCATAAATTTTGGCGAGGTACTCAGGTGCCCCATTTGTTCTTTTCGTAAATTTTTCAAATGGATTTTAGCGAGGTACTCAGGTACCCCATTCGTTCTTTTCGTAAATTTTGTCACTGCAGTTGATTTAGAGTTATTCATATATGCTGCACTAGTTCCATAATTTTATAAAAATGGAAGCTCGATTAATTAATAAGTTTTTATAATTATTCTTAGCATATTTAATTGCGTGTGATTCTGTAATTTAAATTTATTGGAATGGATGGGGTTATAAAATTGGAATTGTTTGCACATCAAGGCACAATTTGTTAAGGTTTTGTTTAGTTATGGGCTAATATTCGAAAGAAAGTTAATGGAGTGTGGTACAAGCTTATGCATTCGAACAGACCGAGGCATTTCGCTTCTTTCTTTGTTTGTTTTATATTCCTTTTGGGTGAGGAGATGAGGTCATGGATTGTAAATGGTGTCGATTAGTTTTGGACTCGGAATATGGATTAAAAACATATTGATTGCACGGAAGTGGATTAAAAAGTTAGTCTAAAATGTTACCATGATATATCAATTTTCTTTTGTTGTCCATATACAGATTCTTGAAAACATATTCCAAATGTTTCTTGTGCTAAGCTGGCAAAAAGCGAATAAGTATCTGATGTAAATGTATCCTTTTACCAACATAAAATCAGTAATTGAATGATACAACAAAGCAAAAGAGGAGCACTACCAATTTGAGAATCTAACTTCTGAGGTTAAGGTATTCTTCAGTTTCCTGTCCTGCAGCAATTTTATTGATAACTTATCTTCAAAACATTGTTAACTATTACATATTTGAAAAATGGTTTTATATTAAACAAAAATAAATTGTTTGAACATCCATCTTCAAAATATAATATTTTTTTTCTTTCTTCTTCTTCTTGCAGTCGTTGGGGGGTTCAATTTTTTTTTTCTTTCTTTTTCTTCTTTTTCTTGCAGTCGCTGAGGGGGGAGGGGTTCAAAAAAAAATTCTTTCTTCTTCTTCTTCTTGCAGTCACTTGGGGGGGGGGTTCAAAAAAAAAATTCTTTCTTCTTTCTTCTTCTTCTTCTTGCAGTCTCTAGGGGAGGGGAGGGGGTTCAAATTTTTTTTTTCTTTTCTTCTTCTTATTCTTCTTTCTTCTTCTTCTTCCAAATCTGGTCATTGGCCTTTCTTTCTTTCTTTCTTTTCTTTTTTTTTTTTTGTAAAAATTCAGGTTTTAAAAAAAATTAATTTTTTTTGCCACATGGCACACAGTTGGCAGTCACGTCAGCACTTAATAGATCAATGGATAAAAAATGTAACAGATGTATAAAATTGAAATAAAATAGTACTTGAGGTATGAAAGTGAAATGTTTTAAAGATGTTGTATGGGATTGTAATAGATTTCAAACTGAGGGGGTATGATGTAATTTACCCCTAATTTTTTTGCTTTTGAGTTTGTTACTTTATTTATTTTAAAACCTTGGCTTGTAACTAATTTATTTTGCTTTTGGATTTGTTACTTAATTTATTTTTATTGCATGCATGTGTAGTAGAAATTGAATACGCAGATAACATAGCTATTGTGCACAGATTCAGATTGCAGATTGCACAGATTGGGCCGCAACAGATTGCACAGATTGGAGATTTTAGTCCAACAACAAATTGGACCGCAGATTGGCAACCTGCCCAAAAACCCAAATTTTCAATATAAAAGGTTGAATTTTAGCCCAACAGCATAATATGTCAAATTTAGTCCAAAAGCTCAAAACCATTTCAGGATTCCCGATTTGTCCCGAAATTCTGAAACTATTTCGGGATTCCCGAAAATTTGGTTTGGGATTCCCAAAAATTTCGGTTTGGGAATCGAGACAAGTGTTTCGGTATGGGATCCCATACCGAACCACCCTTAACTATTTAACAATATAGGGAGTAGCCCAACCTCTTATAATCGTGTGTAAGGTCCTTCCTCCCATTAATGTGGGACTCATTCTCAACACTTGTAAGAGCTTAGTTTCTTAATATATTTGAAACTAATATCAAATTTCGTATGCAATCTCACAGTGGATATGTCACGAATGGAGTGACGAGCATTGTTTGAAATTTTGAAGAACTGCTATACCGCGCTCCCTGACAATGGGAATGTGATTCTTGCTGAATGTGCATTCTAGTAGATCCGGAAAGCAGCCTTGCGATCAAGGGAGTTGTCCATATCGATGTGATCATGTTTGTTCACAACCTCGGCGAAAAAGAGAGGACCGAGAAGGAGTTTGAGGCCTTGGCTAAGGAGTCTGGATACCAAGGCTTCTGCATCATCCGCTCCGCTTTCAACACCTATGTCATCGAGTTTCTTAAGAAGAATTGAGTATAACTTTGCCAGTGGTATGCTGCCATCTGTATCCATATTGTTGGATTTCTACTATGGGGATCGCATCTGGATTTTTCACCATAAGTAGATTTTCATATGTTACAAAAAAAAAATAGTAATAATAAAGTGATTTTATGTTGCTTGTATGTCATAAATTTGGATTCATACCCATCCAATGGGGTCTAAAACATGAAAAAATCTGGTGTACGACAGACTGACCACGTGTAAGTGCTACCACAAACACAAAATCAGGACCTTATGTATTTCTCATCACCCAAGCTTACCTGTCAATAGAGTTTGACATACGATTGCTCATACACAAGCTCTCCTAAAACAGAAAAATTGGCAAGAAGGGAATAATAAAATGACATTCATATTATTTTCATGACGTTGCTGTGAAATTATTATTCGTGATGTTCATTCAAACTGGTCTTACGATCAAGATATTAAATAAACCAAATTACAAAAGCCTTCCTAGCTGCCACAAGGAGTCATAATCAGATAGGCAATAAATAAATAACAAGTAATGGTATCTGGACGCACAAAATTGGCCGAATTGTTATAGATTATCTAAAACATGCATGTTCCAGGTACAATTGTAGAGTGCCCCTCTATTTTTAGAATACGTCAATACGTTTAATTTTGTGTGTCTAAATAATATTATTGAATAAATAAACCTATAAATACATATATATATATATATATATGTATGTATCTCTGTGTGTGTGTGTGTGTGTGTGTGTGTACATGATGAGGCTAGTGCTGCTGCTAGGTCTTGAAATGTCCAAACCATGTCCTCTCTTGAAGTCCCGAGTCCAAAACTTCTTATAATACTCAGTGTAGGTGTAGCCTCAATATATGGCTACTATCCATTCTCTGTGAGAGTTTTTGCTAGGCTTATCAATGCATCGTCTTCAGGGGCAGAAAAATAAAGCTACTGAAAGCCTTGCTCTATCAATATGGGTAACGGCTCGATGCCACACACTTTGTAAATCCCATTACTTAGGGCTTGCATCAACCAATAATTTTGAATTTACAGTTACATTGTGTTTGGACCCGATATTGCACCATCGGCCCAAGCGATCGAGACCGTTGAGTAAACATACTTCTACATCGTCGATCGAAAAATGAAGATAATTTTGATATTGTTAAAAGATAATATTATGGTTTTTGCCATAGTAATTATCTTTTAGTTATAGTTATCCTAACATTATATCTTCAAACATGAACAGTTCGACTAAAATTGGAATTCCTGCTATCAGATTGAAGAAGCATGGTGGATGAAGTTTGAAAAGTCAATGGGATAATGCAAATTGGAATTGGTTCATGGGAAATGGATGATAAAGATCCACGTAGGTGATTAAATATTAAAGTCAATCTTTGGGTTAGATTGGTTAGGTGGCTAATTAAAAAGAAAAAATGGTCTTGGATAATGATGACAAGCCTAGGTAGGCTAGGCTGTGATGATGAGAAGACTTTTGTGTGGATAGGCTTTTGTGAGGCTTAGAGAACCACGAAAATATATCTGATGGGTGTGCTTTGGTTTCTGCGGATTAATTTCAAGAATTGGAGTTGCAATTAAACTCTGCAACATTATCTGACCGTGCAAAACAAGTATTTCAACACTATAAATAGGAATGATTGTGCAACGACAGGGGGACCTCCTACTCAACACACAAATCTGCCCTGCGCAAATTCTCGCTCTACGCGAAACCTCTCAACAACCTTGAGATTTTTATTTTTCTTTTCGCCAACACATCTTCAGTTTGGATAAACAGCACTATCGCTGTAGAATCAGCCGACCTTGGAGCACCTTTAGTTTGGATAAACAACACTGCGTGGAGCCCGACTGATTATCTATCCAAGTCTAGGTCAAGAAGGATTTTCGAATTTTTTTTTTACAGAGGTCATCTCATTAGCCTTCTCGGCGAAGTGAGGTGTTAACATGTTACTACATTCGGCACACCGAAAGCCGAATTTGATATTGAACTTTGTAATTGGTAGCCTTGTCTTGAGGCTTGAGGACCCAGAGGCCAAGACGCGTTCCTTTCTCGGCCGCAATTGCAAGACGTAGAAGTCAGCCACGCACATCAACGCAACATCAATACATTTTACTCCCCGGCCGAGCTCGGCCGACGAGTTCGCATGCCCCACACATATTTGAAGGACATAGTTAGCTCACTAATTGCTCGGCCTGCGCGCCGTGTAGATTAGGTGATTTTTGTAGTCAACACATTGTAAGCACAATGTTTTTTCTCTTTGAAAGAACTTATGTTTTGACAAAATCTCACTCACCCACGGTCAATTTAATTTACATTTTGATTTCATTTATGGAAATGGTTGATATTCATGTAAAGAATCAGTTTTTACAGTTTCAATTTTAAGTGTATAATTGATAATTATTATGTAAACATGCTTAAAGAATCGATGAAAAAACCTCATTTCTTCAATTTTCTTTAGCTTTGTTTGAATTTCTCACTATAGATGATTGTTTTAGAGTATAAATTAACAATTGGATGGAGTTCGAGTTTGAATTCACAATCTGATACTAATAACCTAAAGTCAGAGATCCAAAATTGATGGCGAGTGAATGATGGCGAGTGAATGATTTTTCAAAACATACCACTTTAAAAAACAGAAGTAATACGTAATAATATTTTTGTATTATATGCTATGTGTCTGTGGAAAAGATAACTTTCTTCTAATAAAAACAGACTAGGGTCCACTAGCTGCATCTGATCTGCCATTTGCATGCATGTTCAAAATATTAGATGAGACGTGATCGCTGACGTGATCACCTTCGATTTCTCAAACCCCATCCAATATATAAGACCACTGGTGCACCTACCTAATGCTTAATGGAGTTAAATTTTCAACGCTGGCAGGTGCATATTGTTTTGAGTAATTAACTGGAGCAACTATTAACATTAGAGAATATTTTTGTTTACTACCACCCTCAAGTGATAATCATGTTCTACATCTTGTATATCACCATTAGATGAGTTTAAATTTTAAAATTTGTGTGATGGATAGACACAAATATCAAAAGTTAGAATAATTCAATACTAATAAATAAAGTGATGAGCATTATTAGAGTGACGAAGCAAAAATGCACCCATTAACAATAATATATAGTAATATTTGATGCCTAGAAATGTTGAGCCTTTTCTCTGGATCATTGAAATGTGAATTTCCTAAATCATTTAATTTGGTGTGACACGGATTATGGAATAAAAGAACATACTAATATCAACTCACAGCTCCTTTCCCCTTTTTTTTATCCAAATATTATGTACTATCTTTCTAATAGAGATAAAACTCATCAACGTATGTGAATCTCTATTTTAGAGATAATATAAGTACTGGTACAACTAGATGATAAGAGTACTATTTTTTGTTACATAATTTAACTTGTTTTGCCGGATCAACTAAGAGAAATCTTTTCAAACACCATCTAAATAATGAATAAATAAACAAATAACAAGGACTACATCACGTGCTACAAGGGCTCCATTACATAATTTGTTGTCATGTTGTATTCGGCAGAGAGACTTCTTCTTAGTTCGTTCGCCATTGGTTTGAAAGGTTGACATTTTGTTGTATTCTTTCTTACTTTAATAGGTAATGCAAGTGGTGACGTAACTTGAAAATTTTGAGTTTTAATAATAAGGTCAAAATAAAAGGTAAAGTAAATAGTATCAAGATTGACTTTTTAGTGTAAAAATAGAGTAATGTTATTCTTACCATATTTTTTTACCATCTTAGGTGGCAGATGAGCTGGACAAACTACATCATTTAATTTCAAAATTTTTATTAGTTAAAACACTTAAATAATCTTAGGTAGAAGAATGAGACTCCTCGTATACCACAATCATCGTTTAAAAAGATAGAAATTAAATTATATAGTTTGTCTAACTCATGTGCCATCTAAGATGGTAAAAAAAAGGGTATAAAATTGTGGTAAGAATAGTATTACTCGTAAAAATTTAATTTTTCGTTAAAATAAACAGTAACGAAAACTTTTCGTTAAAACTCTCTTAATTTAAAATATCAAGTATAACCTTGTACGGAAGAAAAACTGCACTTTTTTTATAAGAAATTTTGGATTTGTAAATTATCATTAAATTTGTTTATATTTCTTTTTAAAAACGACTTTACAAGGGACTAAATCACACATTTCTCGCATCCATGAATGCTAAAAGAACTCTGAACAGTGAGACTTTTGTGAACGCTAAACAATTTAAAATCAATTTTCGTAACAACATTGCATCGATATACCACCTCAATGGTGGGGGTGAGCAAACAAATCCCTATATACACCCATTATTACACCCATCTCTTCCACTCTCAGTCCTCCTCTCTCTCTCTCTCTCTCTCTCTCTCTCTCTCTCTACACCAACACCAAATCCAACAAATGGGTTCGACAGGAGAGACTCAGATGACTCCAACCCAAGTCTCCGACGAAGAAACCAGCCTCTTCGCCATGCAGCTAGCCAGCGCCTCCATTCCCCCCATGGTGCTCAAGGCAGCCCTTGAGCTCGACCTCCTCGAGATCATGGCGAAAGCCGGGCCTGGCGCTTTAGTTTCTCCGGCGGACTTAGCTTCGCAGCTGCCGACCAAGAACCCTGACGCCCCCGTCATACTGGACCGCATGCTTCGCCTCCTGGCCAGCTACTCCATCCTCACTTACTCCCTCCGCGCGCTTCCCGATGGCAAAGTAGAGCGGCTGTACGGCCTCGGCCCCGTCTGCAAATTATTGACCAAGAACGAGGATGGTGTTTCCATTGCTCCTCTCTTACTCCTGAATCAGGACAATGTCCTTGTTGAGAGCTGGTAATTACCACTATTCTTCTTAGTTTATCATCGTAATTTGATCGTTAACAAACAATAATTAATGGGTTTTAAACAGGTTGATTAGAATAAAATCATAAAAATGTTACTAACTGCGAGTTGTGGCTTGAATATGTGATTGTTTTTTATTTTTCCTGTTGTGTTCTTCTTTGTTCATATTACTTTTGGCCGATTTAGTGGTTGGGGACGTACATGATTGGAAATTTATCACACCACAGTGTTTCAATTTCAAACCCTTCTTTCTTATTTATCTTTTTCCCTTGTATAACTCTATATTTTAATTATTTTATTTTTCCATAAACGGCGGATGTAAGTTGGTTCAATTAGCTTAAATTCCTTTCTCTTTCGTTTTCATAAAAAGCCAAAAAAAAAAAAATTTATTCTCGAATTTAAAAAGGTACTACTTTGCACATACTATATGCTTTTGGTTGTGCAAAGCCGCTCTTCTATAGTTCTCATAATTTGATGGCTAATAAGAAAAAATACTTTATCATCAAAATGAGAACCATAGGTACTGTAGATTAAGTTCAATAATTCCTGTTATAGGGGAACAAAATACTAATTGATAAAACAAAAATAAAATAAAATTCACATCATGTTGAATTCCCCCATCTCCAAAACCTAGTCTCTAAACAAAGCAAATCCAATTACATAAAACATACTAACTTTTCACATCCAATTTCCTATGATCTTTTATCAATAATATTAAAATTGAGATTGGGTGGTTTCGAAAATGGAGTAGGATTCTCTACCCTCCCATTCCCATCCCCTTCCTTCCCTCCCCTCCTCTCACACATTGTTTTTTTGTCTTATTGTCTTATTGTCTCTATAAAAAATTAATATAAGATGTTGACGTAGCTTAACCGTGACCGTTCAAATAGGACTAGAGGGAATGGGAGAGAGATTAGGAGGGGAGAGAATCCTCCTCCTTCGAAAATTGGGATCCTTTTCTTATCGAACGTATAAACCCTTTTTATATGAAATTTTTCAACGATAGTGAAAAAAGTGAAACAGCTACATCTCCCTTTTTTATACGTTAAAAGAAAAAAAAAACAAAAAACTCAGGAAGAGAGAAGGGAGTGAACGATAAATAGAGAGAGATGAAAGGGTAGGGGAAGAAGATAAAAGGTTCAACACAATTTTTTTTAATTTAATCACTTTGCAGAATTATTGTGTTTTAGTGCAGGGATTATTTAAGTCGATAGTTTAATCTATCATAAGATTAATATGAGAGCTCATATATAAAAGGACCTCACAGATCCTCAAAATGAAGACCTTAGGAAAACAGTTGTGTATATGTAACACTCACAACGAAACAGAACTGCTCTCCTAAGGTCCTTATTTTGAGGACATGTGAGGTTCTTTTTAATATGAGCCATTAGATTAATCTAACAGTACATTAAGCTATCAACTTAAATAATCTCTGTCATAGAGAAAAAAAATCCTAACTAATCAAAAAAAAAAAAAAGAGGATAGAAGAAGGTTTCACGTCATGTCGAATCTCTTCCATCTAGAAAACCTAATCTCTTCATCAAATATCTAAAAGTCAATCCAATTGTATAAAACCCTAATGATTGTACACATTAATTCAATTCCATCTTTTATCAATAATATCCAAACTCAATTAGTTACAAAACCTCAAAACTGGGTTCCCTTTCTTCTTGAACGTGTGAACTCTTTTTTTACATGAAATTTTTCGACACTGGTGAAAATTTTGAAACAGGTCAATCTCTCTTTTTCATATATGAAAGGAAAAAAAATAAAAAAACTCATGAGGAGAGAAAGGGAATGAATGATTGAGCGAGAGATAAAGAAATGTAAGGGATGTGAGGGAGAGAGACGGTTGAAGAAGAAGACGAAAGGTTTCACGCAAGAATTTTTTTTAATTTAATCAGTTTGCAGAATTATTTTGTTTTGGTGTAATAGGAATTATTTAAGTTGATAGCTTAACCTACCCAGAAGATTAATCTTAAAGTTTATATGAAAACAAAACTACACGGATCCTCAAAATAAGAACCTTAAGAGAGCAGTATTCGTGAATCGTGACATGTATGCTTGTTTTGGGCTTGTGTAGGTACCACTTGAAAGATGCTGTTCTTGAAGGAGGAATTGCATTCAACAAGGCCTATGGAATGACTACTTTTGAGTATCATGGCACTGACCCTAGATTTAACAAGATTTTTAACAGGGCAATGGCTGACCATTCTAGCATTGCCATGAAGAAACTTCTTATGACCTATAAGGGCTTTGAGGGCCTCACATCCGTCGTTGATGTTGGTGGTGGCACCGGCAGTGTTATTCACATGATTGTCTCTAAGTACCCTTCGATTAAGGGCATTAACTTCGACTTGCCTCATGTCATCAAAGATGCTCCTCAATATTCTGGTATGTTCTTCATTTCTGATAATGTTTGTTTTTAGTTATTGTTTGGGCTTGAATAAAAACTTGAGGCAAGATGAGTTGACCCAAGGACCATGGTTCTCAGCCTAGTAAAATCTTTCAAGTTAGTGGGATTTTAGGCCACGAGTAGGATCAGTTTGATCGAGTCCTCATGGAGGTAGGACTACGAAAAGGTTAAGTATAGGGGTGACTTGGTCGAGTCCTACACAAACTGAAATTGCAAAGATCAGTATAAATTATTCCAATGATCCGAATGCCTACGCGACCAGATAAAGATGAATGAATCTCACCATGGGACTAGGTTTAGAGTTCTAATGAGAGTCAGAGAGGCCGAGACTAAATAGAGATGAACTTTTGTCTAAGAAGGCATTAAGGGAATATTCAAGCAAATATTGAGCAAACACAATCCCATTAGGACTTGCCTTGGCAAGCTTGTTTATCATGAAAGCCTCACGTATAAATAGAAGAGGCTCTTTAACATTGAAAGCCCCTTAAACTCAACAAACAACTCAAACGTTCTACACGAAAACCCTCGCTCTACGCAAAACCCTTCTCACACCCCTGAGAAGAACACTAACTGTCCTAACCCTCCAGTCAATACATCTTTAGTTAGTACAACTGAACAACACTATTGACAACTGGCGACATCTTCAGATGAACTAGCAGCAGTGGAGCAGTAGAACCAGACAATTTAGGAGCACCTTCAGTTCAGATAAGTGAACAACATTGTTTTTGGTTGGTAGGTTATTTAGTCAAGTCTCGGCAAGCGAAGACTTTGCAATTTTTTCACCTAAATAGGTCATCTCAATAGCTACTCAGCAAAATGAGGTGCTATGTAATTACCATTTGTTCGGCAGAGTGAAAGTCGAACCAATTATTGAACCTCGCAGTGATTTAGTAAACTTGTCTTCAGGTTCTGGAACCTAAGGCCTAGACGTGTTCCTTCCTCTGCCCTAATCGTTCAAGTGTAGAAGTCAGCAGTGCATTCCCCATTACCACGACATCAATTATACTTGCCTGACCAAGTTTGGTTGTGAATTGGCACGCCCACATTCATTATTCTTAAGTTAGCTCATAATCACTCGGCATGCGCACCAAGTAAACATTGTAATTTCTAGTATCAACAGTTACTTAAAAGCATTCACCTTTACACTCGATCTCTCTCAAGTACAATTTCTCTTCCTCTAATATTTGCTGATATAAAAACAAATCATGGTTGTACTATTGATCATTTTTCCTAATGAATATGAGGTCTATGAATGTTGGATATAGGTGTGGAGCATGTTGGAGGAGACATGTTTGGAAGTGTTCCAAAGGGGGATGCAATTTTCATGAAGGTGAGTTATTATTTATCCAAAAGTGAGTCAATGACTATTTTGTAGTTCTAATATCAATTTCTTAAGCTTGGTTGCTTAATATATTTGGAACTAATATCATATCGTGTATGCAATCTTATAGCATGTATGTCACGATTGGAGTGACGAGCATTGCTTGAAACTTTTGAAGAACTGCTACGCTGCGCTCCCTGACAATGGGAAGGTGATTCTTGCTGAGATCATTATTCCGGTATCTCCAAACAGCAGCCTTGCCACCAAGTTAGCTAACCATGTTGACATGATCATGTTAGCTAACAACCCCGGCGGAAAAGAGAGGACGGAGGATGAGTTTGAGGCCTTGGCTAAGGGATCTGGATTCCAAGGCTTCCGCGTCATGTGCTCTGCTTTCCACACCAATGTCATTGAATTTCTTAAGAAGAATTTGATATAACTTTGGCTATGGTATGCTGCCATATGCATCCATATTGCTTTGGTTTTTGCTATGGTGATCGCGTGCGGATTTTTCACCATAAGTAGACTTTCATGTATTCCACAAAAAGTAGTAAGAAGGGGATTTTTATGTTGCTTATATATTATAAATTTGGATTCATACTTATGCAATGAAGTCTAATGCACAACAAAAATCTGGTGTACAACGGGCCGATCAAGTGTTTGTGCTGCCACAAGCACAAAATCAGAACCTCATGTATTTTCTCGACACTCAAACTTACCTGTCAACAAAATTTGACACACAACCGCACATACACAAGAACACTTCTAAAATCGAGAAAATTGGCAAGAAAGGAATTATAAAATGACATTTATATTATTTTTATGACATACCTGTAAAATTATTATTCAGAATGTTCATTCAAACTAGTATTATGATCAAGAAAGCAAATCAACCAAATTACAGAAGCATTCATACCGGCCATGAGGAGCCGTAATCAGATAGGCAATAAATAAATATAGTTATACGCACAAAATTGACCCCATTGTTATAGATTCTCTAACACATGCATGTTCCACGTATAATTGTAGGGTCCACTCTTATTTTAAAGTGCATCAGCATTCAGCAATGTAAATAGTTTTGTGCGTATAAATAACGTTATTGAATAAACAAATGCATATATATTTGACGAGGCTAGGACTGCTGCTGTATCTTGAAAAGGTACAAATAATGGTCTTTCTCCAAGTCCCGAGTCCAAAACTTCTTATAATACTTAGTATAAGTGTAGCCCCTATATATGGCTGCAGATCCATCCTCTGTGAGAGTTTTTGTTGGGCTTATTAGAGCATCGTCGTGTAGGCAGATGAATGAAGCTACTAAGAGCCTTGCTTTCTCAGTATTGGTAACGGCTCGATGCCACACACTTTTGTGCGCCTGCACCACCAACCAATAATTTTCATTCACAATTATACATGCACAAATTGAAAATTTGAGGTTCTGTCTATACACAATTTTTTATTTCACAATGATTGCATAGAATTTGAGTTTGAATACACAATCAAATACTTATAACCTAAAATCAAAGATCTAACGCGCAATTTTTTACCTAAGTAATCCACTCTCTCAACAAATAAGATTAAATTTAATAAAATTGATGGCCAGTGAGATTTCTTCAAAACATTCCATCTTATTTAAAAAAATAAAAACAGACGGCACACATAGAATTCTTTTGTATTATATGTTACCTGTAATTGGTCACCAAACAGACGGCATACATAGAATTCTTTTGTATTATATGAGGTCTATGGATGTTTGATATAGGTGTGGAGCATGTTGGAGGAGACATGATTGTAAGTGTTTCAAATAGAGATGCAATTTTCATGAAGGTGAGTTATTATTTATTAAAAAGAGAGTCGATGACTATATTGTAGTAATATCAGTTTCTTATTGAAGAAAGTTGAGGTTCCACCATAAAATTAATTGACAATATAGCCATTAATGTGAGACTCATTCTCAACACGCCCCCTCATATGTGGGACTCATTCTCAACACGCCCCCTCACGTGTAGACAACCTGCTCTGATACCATAAAGAAAGTTGAAGTTTCACCGTAAAACTAATTAGTAATATAGGGAATAGCCCAACTTCTTATAAGCCCGTGTAAGGTCTCTTCTCCCATTAATGTGTGACTCATTCTCACCACTTGTAAGAGCTTAGTTTCTTAATATATTTGAAACTAATATCAAATTGCGTATGCAATCTCACAGTGGATATGTCACGAATGGAGTGACGAGCATTGTTTGAAATTTTGAAGAACTGCTATCCCGCGCTCCGTGACAATGGGAAGGTGATTCTTGCTAAATGTGCATTCCAGTGGCTCCAGAAAGCAGCCTTGCCATCAAGGGAGTTGTCCATATCGACGTGATCATGTTAGCTCACAACCCCGTCGGAAAAGAGAGGACGGAGAAGGAGTTTGAGGCCTTGGCTAAGGAGTCTGGATACCAAGGCTTCCGCGTTATCCGCTCCGCTTTCAACGCCTATGTCATTGAGTTTTTTAAGAAGAATTTATGATAACTTGCCAGTGGTATGCTGCCATCTGCATCCATATTGTTGGATTTCTGATATGGGGATCGCATCTGGATTTTTCACCATAAGTAGATTTTCACATGTTACAAAAAAAAAAAGTAATAATAAAGTGATTTTATGTTACTTGTATGTCATAAATTTGGATTCGTACCCATCCAATGGGGGTCTAAAACATGAGAAAATCTGGTGTACGTGTAAGTGCGGCCACAAACACAAAATCAGGATCTTATGTATTTCTCATCACCCAAGCTTACCTGTCAATAGAGTTGGACATACGATTGTTCATACACAAGCTCTCCTAAAACAGAAAAATTGGCAAGAAGGGAATAATAAAATGACATTCATATTATTTTCATGACGTTGCTGTGAAATTATTATTTGTGATGTTCATTCAAACCGGTCTTACGATCAAGATATTAAATAAACCAAATTACAGAAGCCTTCCTACCTGCCACAAGGAGTCATAATCAGATAGGCAATAAATAAATAAATGAGAAAATTTGAAATAGGTCTAATTTTTTAGCCTATATTTTGAAATAGGTCTAAGTTTTAGTGACTTTTGACTTTTTAAATAAGTCCAATTTTTAGTCCAATTTTTAATCCAATTGGACCCATATCAAAATGTTTCTAAATAAATAATAAGTAATGGTATTTGGACGCACAAAATTGGCCTAATTGTTATAGATTATCTATAACATGCATGTTCCAGGTACAATTGTAGAGCCCTCCTCTATTCTTAGAGTACCTCAGTACATTTAATTTTGTGCGTCTAAATAATATTATTAAATAAATAAACCTATAAATATATATATGTATTTATGTAGGGTGTGTGTATATATATATATATGATGAGGCTAGTGCTGCTGCTGAGTCTTGAAATGACCAAACCATGTCCTTTCTTGGAGTCCCGAGTCCAAAATTTCTTATAATACTCAGCGTAGGTGTAGCCTCAATATATGGCTACATATCCATTCTCTGTGATAGTTTTTGCTGGGTTTATCAAAGCATTGTCTTCGGGGCAGAAAAATAAAGCTACTGAAAGCCTTGCTCTATCAATATGGGTAACGGCTCGATGCCACACTTTGTAAATCCCATTATTTAGGGCCTGCATCAACCAATAAATTTGAATTTACAATTACATTGTAAGCACAATGTTTTTTCTTTTTGAAAGAACTTAAGTTTTGAGAAAATCTCACTCGCTCACGGTCAATTTAATTTACATTTTGATCTCATTTATGAAAATAGTTGATATTCATGTAAAGAATCAGCTTTTACAGCTTTAATTTTAGAGTATAATATGATAATTATTATATGAATATGCTTAAAGAATCAATGAAAAAACCTCATTTCTTCAATTTTCTTTAGCTTTGTTTGAATTTTTCACTATAGATGATTGTTCTACAGTATAAATTAACAATTGGATGGTGTTCGAGTTTGAATTCACAATCTGATACTAATAACATAAAGTCAAAGATCCAAAATGCTATTTTTTTACTTAAGGAATCAACTCTCAACAAATAAGATTAAAGTCAATTATAAAATTGAAGGCGAGTGTGGTTTTTCAAAACATTTCACTTACAAAAACAGACGTAATACATAATAATATTTTTGTATTTTATGCTCTGTGTCCGTGGAAAAGATAACTTTCTTCTATTAAAAACAGACTAGGGTCCAGTAGCTGCATCTAATCGGCCGTCAGCATGTTCAAAATATTTGATGAGACGTGATCGCTGACGTGATCACCTCCGATTTCTTAAACCCCAGCCAATATATAATACCACTTTTGCACCTACTCAGTGGCAAAACTATACAAGGACGAGGAGTGACGGTCGCCACTCCACTTGTCAGAAAACATGCCTAGGACCGAGTCCAAAACCTCTCTATTTCGGTAAAAAATTGGAAAACACGGTGGTGTTTCTGTTTGTTCATACTGCTATGCGGCTTCCTATGCGTATGGCTTTTGTTTCTTAATTTTAAAAATAAAACAGCATCATTTTGCTTGCAATCTGAAGAAAAAAAAATTATAATATTGCAGGGGGACCACTGGACCCCTTTCCCATCTAACCCGTTCCACATTGACCAGACAACAAATCCCTTCAATTTTCAAATGTCTGCCCCCAATCCTAGAAAGCATCAAAACGCCACACCAGAAGCCATTTCTCAAATTTGAGATAAATATTTTATTTTCTAAATTTATGTTGTTTCAAACCTAATTGGTTATTTTTATTTAATTAATATACAATTATAGGATAATACACTGATAACATTATTGAGTAGTGATAATCAATATAAATTCTAAGAGTATTGATGAATGAAATGGTTGTTTAGGGTAAAAATTGAATTCTTGATTGTTGATTGATTAATTGCATTATTGAATAATATATATGCTTATTCATATTGATTAGTTTGAATTTTTGTTTATTGAATAATTTGTATGATTTTTGGTATTGATTAATTGAATTGTTAGTTTAATTAGTTATTAGTTATATTAGTATAGTCTGCTCTACGATTAAGAGTTTAAGATTTTTTTTTTCTTTTCGTTATACAGTTACATAATAAAACGATACTATAAGACCTTGGACATAGACGTCGAATGCTTAATTATTCACTTAATTATCGTAAAACAATTCGTAGACACTATCTCCAAAATGACCCTTGCCAACCTAAATCCCATATCATGCCAAGGAAAGTTAGCAACAGATGATGTTTTATCCCTCGTTGGTTTGTCATTTTTTTAACCTTGCACTCCTTAAGTTCGCCCCTCTCCCCCGCCCCCCACCCCCCCGGGGGGACAATTGCTAGTTTCGCCACTACACCTACCTAATGCTTAATGGAGTTTGCATTTCAATTTTTGTTTACCACCACCCTCAAGTGATAATCATGTTCTACATCTTATTTATCACCGTTAGATGAGTTTAAATTTCAAAATTTGTGTGGTGGATAAACACAAATATCAAAAGTTAGACTCATCCAATGCTAATAAATAAGGTGATGAGTATTACTACCACTTGAGAGTGACGAAGCAAAAATGTACCCATTAACACTAATATATAGTAATATTTGATGTCTAGAAATGTTCAACCTTTTCTCTGGATCATTGAAATGTGAATTTTCCTAGAACTATTTAATTTGGTGTGACACTGATTATGGAATAAAAGCACATACTAATATCAACTCAAAGCTCGTTCTCCTTTTTTTTTAATCCAAATATCATGTAACATCTCTCTAATAGAGATAAAACCCGTAAACGAATGTGAATATCATCTCTATTATAGAGATGATATAAATAATGGTACTACTAGATGATAAAAGTACTATTTTTTTATTACATAATTTAACTTGTTTTGCCGGATCAACTAAGAGAAATCTTTTCAAACACCATCTAAATAATGAATAAATAAACAAATAACAAGGACTCCATCACCTGCTACATGGGCTCCATTACATAATCTGTTGTCATGTTGTATTCGACGGAGATACTTTTCTTGGTTCGTTAGCTAAAGGTTGATATTTTGTTGTATTCCTTCTTACTTTAATAGGTAATGCAAGTGGTGATGTGCACAGAGAACAATAAATTAGCCGAACCATGTGAAATGCGTTCGTGTTAATTTAAACCATCGAGTATAATATTGCATTAAAGAAAAACTGCACTTTTTTTTATAAGAATGTTGGGACTTGTAAATTATCATTAAATTTGTTTATATTTTTTTAGGGCAAATACAGTTTACTACCTTCATGTTTGGTGGCTTTCAACATTTAATACATCAAATTTTTTTTCATCTCAGAGTCATACCTAAAGTGTAAATTTTGGGACAGTCTCATACATCCGTTAGTCAAACTATTAGTTCTACCGCTAAGTGATGACGTGGACGCCACGTGTCATTAAAAAAAATTAAATATAAAATAATATTTAAAAAATAAATTTAAAAAAGCTCACCCAGCAAAGAAGAAGAAGAAGAAGGAGGAGGAGGAGAAGAAAAAAAAAACCAAACCCAGAAGAAGGAGAAGGAGGAGAAGAAGAAGGAGAAGGAGAAGAAGGAGAAGAAGAAGAAGAAGAAGAAAGAAAGAAAAAAAAATGGAACCCAGAAGAAGAAGAAGAAAGAAATGAACAGAAAAAAAAACAACCAAACCCAGAAAAGAAAAGGAAGAAGAAGGAAGAGGATGATGAGGAGGAGGAGGAGGAGAAGAAGGAAGAGGAGGATGAAGAAGGAGAAGGAGGAGGAGGAGGAAGAAGAAAAAAAAATATGGGTTGAGGGCGCCGAGGGGGGAAGAAGGTTTTTTATTTTAATTTTATTTAAATATTTTTAATGACATGTGGCACCCAGTCATTGTCCACATGGGTGCCGCGTATGAGACTGTGAACACGGAAAATTCCCGAAGGAGAGACAACAGGGACAGAACGCGCCTACAAAATAATATTTGTGTTTGATGATTTTGGGTTACAATCTCTATTTGTTTCTCTGATTCGATCTCCGTAAGACTTTGATTTATGGGCTTGATCCAATGGTCGTCAAAGCTTGATCTTGGATGAACGGGGGGAGTTTCTTCAAGGGTTGTTGGGCTTGATCTTGAAGTTTGGCGGGAGTTTCTTCAAGGGCCGTTTGGGCTTGATCTTGAAGTTGGGCGAGGTTTCTTCAAGGGTTGTTGGTGGCTTGATCTTGAAGTTGGATGAACGGATCTTCAAGGGCCGTTGGGGCTTGATCCTAAAGTTGGATGAACGTTGAATGACGAACGAATCTTCAAGGGCTTTTGGGCTTGTTCTTGAAGATGGATGAACGACGAACGAAGAACGATGAACGATGAATGATGGATGAACTTTAAGGGGCTTTTGGGGCTTGATTCTTGAAGAACGGATTTGTGGATCCAAGGGCCGTCGGGGCTTGATCTTGGAAGGTGGATGAACGTTGCTTCAAGGGCCCACTACAAAAAAAGTAGTCATTACCGACAAAGATTTTCCGAGGGCCCCAAAAAAACCGTCATAAAAAACACATTTTGCGACCATAAAATATAGGTCGTCGGTAACATGGCATGAAACAAATTTTTATTACCAACGCACATAATGTCCTCAGAAAAAGTCTCAAGTTTTGTCGGAAATGCACTTTTGTTTGGCGGGAAGAATTGGCGCCAGTTGTATTAACGACAAGTAAAGTTCTTATCGGAAATAGAATGGTTATTTCCGAAGGTTTACTCATGTTGACGAAATTGATTTAGTATTTTTGAGGGAAAAAAGGTCCTCTCGGTAATGTTTTTATATTTTTGAGGGAAAAATATCCTCTCGGTAATGCTTTTATACTTTTGAGGGTGATTAGTTATTGTCGGAAGCAAGGTCTAAAATATCCATAATATCCCGATATTTTCATCGAAATTTTCGTGTTTTTGGACTACCGATATTTTCGATGTCATCGATATTTCCATCGAAATTTCCGTGTTTTTAAAATTTCTATATTTAAAAAAACACCAAAGGCATTCGAACCCCTCCCATTTTACTCATTCAACACCTTAACGGCGCCGTCGGGGCTTGATCTTGAAGAACAAATGAACAGATCTTCAAGGGCCTTTGGGGCTTGATCTTGAAGGTGGATGAACGGATGAACGGATGAACGATGAAGGAATCTTCAAGGGCTTTTGGGCTTGATCTTGAAGAACAGTTGTGTTGATCCAAGGGTCGTCAGGGCTTGATCTTGGATGAAGAATCGGCATGTGACCAAAGTGTTTGTTGATTCTTCAAAGGTTTTGGCGAAGTTTCTTCAAGGGTTGTTAGGCTTGATCTCGAATGTGGATGAGCGTTTCTTCCAGGGCTGTTGGGGCTTGATTTCGAAGAACGTAGAACGAAGAACGAAGAACGAACTTCAAGTGAATTCTCTTCCAATTTGGGAATAGAGAAATGTATTTGTGAATTGGTGAATGAATTGGTGTGGAATGGCTTCCTATTTATAGAATTCCAAAACTTGATTTTTGGATTTAAATAATCAGATGAAATAAGTCGTTTCTGCCAGGTGTTGACACGTGTCCTATTTGACGGATTTTCTGACTCATTTCAATTTCCATCGAATCACACGCTACGTGTAAAATTTATGTAATACATGAGCGTTGAAACTTTGACCATCGGTCAACATTTTATTTACTGAAATTTTGATGTCTACAAATGCCCCCACTTCAAGGCGCGCCGCATACATGTGTTTGTCACGTGTAGAATGGGTGTTTTGAAATTTCCTCAATGTAGACGTCGATCCAAGGGCCGTCGAGGATTGATCTTGGATTGGGTTGGGATCTATTCAACTTTGCTGGGACGAATCGGCACGTGCATTTGTTGTGCTAGTTGACTTTCCACAGGCTTCATCTTGAACTGGTTTTGATTCAAGGGTGATGGATACTTGATTTTGAATCAGGATTGCAATTTCTCCAAGGGCCGTTGGTGGCTTGATCTTGAAGGTTGATTCAAGGGTGATGGACACTTGATCTTGAATCGGATTTGTGATTTCTCCAAGGGCCGTTGAGACTTGTTCTTGAAGGTTGATTCAAGGGTGATGGACACTTGATCTTGAATCGAGCTTTTAATTTCTCCAAGGGCCGTTGCGGCTTGATCTTGAAGGTTGATTCAAGGGTGGTGGACACTTGATCTTGAATCGAATTTGTGATTTCTCCAAGGGCCGTTGCGGCATGATCTTGAAGGTTAATTTAAGGGTGATGGACACTTGATCTTGAATCGAGCTTTTGATTTCTCCAAGGGCCGTTAAGACTTGATCTTGAAGGTTGATTCAAAGGTGATGGATACTTGATCTTGAATCAGATCTTGATTTCTCCAAGGGCCATTGCGGCTTGATCTTGAAGGTTGATTCAAGGGTGATGGACACTTGATCTTGAATCGGATCTTGATTTCTCCAAGGGCCGTTGCGGCTTGATCTTGAAGGTTGATTCAAGGGTGATGGACACTTGATCTTGAATCGGGCTTTTGATTTCTCCAAGGGTCGTTGAGGCTTGATCTTGAAGGTTGTCGGATGAATCAGCATGTGCAGTTGTACGGCCCATGCTGCATTATTCTCTACTTTGTTTCTTTTGCATTGCAGGCAGGCACGAGGTAAAGGTGTTGGTCTGTTTCTCTGTTCAATCTTTCCAAGTGCCGACCAATCGCTCTATTTCTTCTTGTCCCGTAGGCAAGAGCAAGGGTAAAGGAAAAGCATGCCATGAGATATCTTTGCCTTCGACTTTGCTGATATGAGATATTTTTACTTTTGAAGAAGTATCTTTCCACAAGTTTATTCTTGAACTGGGTCGGATGAACGATGAATGGATTTTCAAGGGCTTTTGGGTTTGATCTTGAAGAACAGTTGTGTTGATCCAAGGGTTGTCGGGGCTTGATCTTAGATGAAGAATCGGCACGTGACCAAAGTGCTTGTTGATTCGTCAAAGGTTTTGGCAAAGTTTCTTCAAGGGCTATTAGGCTTGATCTCGAAGGTGGATGAGCGTTTCTTCCAGGGCTGTTGGGGCTTGATCTCGAAGAACGAAAAACGAAGAATGAACTTCAAGTGAATTCTCTTCTAATTTGAAAGTAGAGAAATGTATTTGTGAATTGTTGAATGAATTGGTGTGGAATGGCTTCCTATTTATAGAATTCCAAAACTTGAATTTTGGATTTAAATAATCAGATGAAATAAGTTGTTTCTGCCAGGTGTTGACACGTGTCCTATTTGACGGCTTTTCTGACTCATTTCAATTTCCGTCGAATCACACGCTACGTGTAAAATATATGTAATACATGAGCGTTGAAACTTTGACCATCGGTCAACATTTTATTTACTGAAATTTTGATGTCTACAGAGACTGTCCCAAATTTTACACTTTAGATATGACTCTGGGATGAAAAAAAATTGATGTACTAAATGTTGAAACCCACCAAATATTTAAGTAATAAACAGAGATATACCCTTTTTTATATTAAAAATGATATTACAAGGGATAAAATTACACAATTTGTACTCGTTTGTACTCATGAATGCTAAAGGGACTCTAAACAGTGAAACTCTTGTGAACTCTGAAAAATTTAAAATTAATTTTTGTAACAACATTACAAAACATTAATACCACCTCAATGGTGATGGGTGGGCAAACAAATCCCTACATATTGCCAGTTAGTACACCCATCTCTTCCACTCTCAGTCCTCCCTCTACTCTCTCTCTCTCTCTCTCTCTCTCTCTCTCTCTCTACCAACACCAAATCCAACAAATGGGTTCGACCGGAGAGACTTAGATGACTCCAACCCAAGCCTCCGACGAAGAAACCAACCTCTTCGCCATGCAGCTAGCCAGCGCCACCATTCCCCCCATGGTGCTCAAGGCAGCCCTCGAGCTCGACCTCCTCGAGATCATGGCGAAAGCCGGGCCTGGCGCTTTAGTTTCTCCGGCGGACTTAGCTTCGCAGCTGCCGACCAAGAACCCTGACGCCCCCGTCATACTGGACCGCATGCTTCGCCTCCTGGCCAGCTATTCCATCCTCACTTACTCCCTCCGCACGCTTCCCGATGGCAAAGTAGAGCGGCTGTACGGCCTCGGCCCCGTCTGCAAGTTATTGACAAAGAACGAGGATGGTGTTTCCCTTGCTCCTCTCTTACTCCTGAATCAGGACAATGTCCTTGTTGAGAGCTGGTAATTACCACTATTCTTCTTAGTTTATCATCGTAATTTGATCGTTAACAAACAATAATTAATGGGTTTTAAATAGGTTGATTAGAATAAAAGCATAAAAAATGTTACTAACTGCGAGTTGTGGCTTGAATATGTGATTGTTTTTTATTTTTCCTATTGTGTTCTTATTTGTTCATATTACTTTTGGCTGATTTAGTGGTTGGGGACGTACATGATTGGAAATTTATCACACCTCAGTGTTTCAATTTCAAACCTTTCTTTCTTATTAATCTTTTTCCTTTGTTTAACTCTATATTTTAATTATTTTATTTTTCCATAAACGGGGGATGTAAGTAACTTCAATTAGCTTAAATTCCTTCTCGTTTTCACAAAAAAAGCCGAAAATAAAAAAATTTACTCGAATTTAAAAAGGTACTACTTTGTGTAAGAAGAATGAAGTGAAAAATAGTGATCCAAGTGAGAAGGAGATCAATGGTTAAAACAGTGCCACATGTCAAGAGATTACAAAAGTTGTATTGTATTCTCTGTAAACAACTCTGTAATACCTTTGGAAAAGATTCACAGTGATGTATGGGGACCTGCCCCCTTACTTTCCTATGAAGGATTTAGGTATTATGTAACCTTCATAAATGATTGTACTCGTTACACATGGATTTTTCCATTAAGAAATAAATCAGAAGTGTTTGCCACATTTGTCCAGTTTCATGCTTATTTGTGTACCCAGTTTTCTGCTATAGTTTAAGTTTTTCAATCTGATGGGGGTGGTGAATTTACGAGTATTAAGTTTCAACAATTTCTGTCCCAGTGTGGTATTTTACATCACAAATCATGTCCTTACACACCTGAACAGAATGGATTGGCAGAAAGAAAACATAGACATATTGTGGAAACAGCCCTCACCCTTCTTCAAACTGCCAAAGTATCAAAAAAAATTTGGTTTCATGCATGTGCTACTGCTTCTTATCTGATTAATAGGATGCCTTGTGCTTCTTTAGACATGCAGTCCCCTTTTCAAAAACTATACCATACAGTGCCTGAAATTAAACATCTCAGAGTCTTTGGGTGTGCCTGTTTTCCCCTCTTAACACCTTACAACACTTCTAAACTTCAACCTAAAACTGCCACTTGTGTGTTTTTGGGATATGCAGGTCAATATAAGGGGTTTCTCTGTCTCAATCTTGTCACTGGTAAAATTCTTGTGTCTAGGCATGTATTGTTTGATGAAACCAGTTTTCCATTTTCCACTTCCAGTCTGTTTCCACAGTCACCATTAGTTGCTGCATCACCTCCATTGTCTAACACTTCTGCTTCTGTCCCTCCAATCATTACATTAACCAATCAAGCATCAACACCATCATCTCATTCATTGTCATTTCGAAATACAGCATCCTTGCACATGAATTCATCTAGTGCCTCAGATTCATTGTCTGCATCCAGAGCCTCAGATTCTTTGGAAACAGTTGCATCTAGTGCTCCAGAATTTGTTTCTTTTCCCACCAATAGTCCTAATATCTCACCTATACCTTGTGCTCCGGTCATACCTCCATCCAGCTCTACTACACAGCATCTTTTCCCTGTGGATCCTGACTTTGACCAGGAGCAACTTTGTGTTGTTCTCCCAATACCAATGAATATACATCCTATGCAAACCAGATCTAAGAATGGGGTGTTCAAGAAGAAAGCTTTTACTGCTACTGTTGTTTTCGAACCCAAAACATTCAAAGCTGCAGCTCAAGTTTCTGAATGGCAGATTGCAATGAAAGAGGAAATAGCTGCTCTTCAATCTCAACAGACTTGGTCTTTAGTTCCATTACCTTCTGATAAGAACTTAGTGGGATGCAAATGGATTTATAAAATCAAGAGAAATGCAGATGGGTCTGTGGCAAGGTATAAGGCAAGACTTGTGGCACAAGGGTATAGTCAAGAGGAGGGTGTGGATTATCTGGAAACATTTAGTCCTGTTGTCAAACCTACAACTATCCGACTTATTTTTGCTTTGGCTGCTCAATTCCAGTGGCCTCTTAGACAGCTCGATGTCAAAAATGCCTTTCTCCATGGCATTCTTCAAGAAGAGGTCTATATGGCCCAACCTCCAGGTTTTGAGAGTGCCATTTATCTTTCTCACTATGTGTGCAAGCTTCAGAAGTCTTTATATGGTTTAAAACAGGCTCCCCGAGCCTGGAATGAGAGATTTACCAGTTTTCTCCCCAGTCTTGGTTTTCAAGTTTCTCATGCCGATCATTCATTATTTGTGCAACAGTCATCAAAAGGGACTGTGTTATTACTCTTATATGTTGATGATGTTATTCTCACTGGTAGTTGTTCACAATTAATCACTCAGGTCATCCATGCTCTTACTCAAGAATTCGAAATGAAAGACTTAGGGCAGTTGCATTTCTTTCTGGGCTTGCAGATTACTCATACATCAGAAGGCTTGTTTGTGTCACAGACAAAGTATATCACTGAGTTGGTGGATAAAGTGGACTTACAAGATTCTAAACCATGCAGCACACCATGTCTCCCTTATCACCGGTTACTTAAGGATGATGGCCAACCTTATCACAATCCAGCCCAATATAGGAGTGTTGTTGGTGCTTTGCAGTATCTCACGTTTACGAGACCTGACATAGCTTTTGCCGTAAATCATGCTTGTCAGTTTATGCATAATCCTATGGTTTCTCATGTTATTGCTGTCAAGTTAATCCTTCGATATCTCAAAGGCACATCGACGTATGGTATTCATTTCAAACCTGGACCTTTGCATCTGCAATCTTATAGTGATGCAGATTGGGCTGGTGATCCCAATGACAGGCGATCAACTTCAGGTTTTGTTGTGTTTCTTGGTTTGAATCCTATTTCGTAGGCATCAAAGAAACAGCACAGGGTGTCTCGTTCTTCCACCGAAGCTGAGTATCGTGCCCTCGCAATTACAGCAGCTGAACTTGCATGGATTCGCCAGCTATTTTGTGATATGCATATCCCTTTACATTCCTCTCCCATGATATATTGTGATAATATATCAGCTATTGCCCTATCTACAAATCATGTGTTCCATGCTAAGTCCAAACACATTGAAATCGACTATCATTTTGTCCGGGAGAGGGTCACTCGTGGCGATCTTCACGTCCAGCATGTTTCTTCATCAGAACAGTATGCAGATATCCTTACAAAGGGCTTATCTGTACCCTTGTTTCAGCAGCATTGTGCCAATCTCATGCTCAGTGCCCTCGAGCATCAGATTGAGGGAGGATGTAAGAAGAATGAAGTGAAAAATAGCGATCCAGGTGAGAAGGAGATCAATGGTTAAAACAGTGCCACATGTCAAGAGATTACAAAGGTTGTTATATTAGTTGGAATCTTAGCTGTTAGAGATAGAGTTAGTTGAAATAAGGAGTTAGTTAAAAGAAGGTTTTACTTACTCTGTAAGTTTGTGATAGAAAACATACATATAAGTGAGGATTGTAAAGTTACACAATCAAGCAGAATACAATACAACTTTTGCATCTGAGATCTCTCTCTCTCTCTCTCTCTCTCTCTCTCTCTCTCTTTCGTTGTTGTTCATAATATTTTCTTTCTCCTATCTCTTCAAGTTCTGCTATCTTTACACTTTGCACATACTATATGCTTTTGGTTGAGCAAAGCTTCTCTTATATGGTTCTCGTAATCTGATGGCTCATAAGAAAAAAGACCTCGCAGGTAATCAAAATGAGAACCATAGGTACGGTGGATTAAGTTACAAACTTAAATAATTCCTATTACACATAAATAAAATATTATTTGATAAAACAAAAACAAACAAAAATAAATAAAAAAAACAGAAGAAATTTTCACGTCATGTTGAATCCCTTCCATCTGCAAAATCTAGTCATATCTAAACTAAGCAAATCCAATTACATAAAACATAATAACTTTTCACATCCAATTTCCTCCAATCTTTTATCAATAATATTCAAATTGAGATTGAGTGGTTTCGAAAATTGGGATCCACTTCTTATTGAAAGTGTAAACCCTTTTTCATATGAAATTTTCCGACGATGGTGAAAATTTTGAAATATAGCTCCATCCCCCTTTTTTATACGTTAAAAGGAAAAAATAAAAAACTCATGATGTGAGAAGGGAGTGAACGATCAAGAGAGAGAGATGGAGAGACAAAGGCGATGTGGAGGAGAGAAAGGGTAGGGGAAGAAGATGAAAGGTTGAACGCAATTTTTTTATTTATTTAATCACTTCGCAAAATTATTGTGTTTCGGTGCATGGATAATTTAAGTTGATATTTTAATCTATCATAAGATTAATCTAAGAGCTCATATATAAAAGGACCTAACAGGTCCTCAATGGAAGACCTTAGGAAAGCAGCTATGTATATGTCACACTCACAACCAAACAGAATTGTTCTCCTAGGGTCCTCATTTTGAAGACTGAGTTTCTTTTTAATATGAGCCATCAAATTTATCTTACAGTACATTAAGCTATCAACTTAAATATTCTCTATCACACAGAAACAAAATCCTAACTGATCAAGCAAAAAAAAAAAAAGAGTATAGAAGAAGGTTTCATGTCATTTCAAATCCCTTCCATCTGGAAAACCTAATCTCCTCATCAAATATCTAAGAGTCAATCCAATTGTATAAAACCCTAATGACTGTACACATCAATTCAATTCCATCTTTTATCAATAATATTCAAACTTAATTACAAAACCTCAAAATTGGGTTCTCCTTCTTCTTGAACGTGTGATCCCTTTTTTTTCAATGAAATTTTCTGACAGTGGTGAAAATTTTGAAATAGGTCATTCTCCCTTTTTCATACGCGAAAAGAAAAATAAATAAAAAAACTCATGAGGAGAGAAGGGGAATGAACGATTGAGAAAGAGATGGATAAATAAAGGGGATGTAGGGGAAAAAGACGGTTGGAGAAGAAGATAGAAGGTTTCATGCGAGAACTTTTTTTTAATTTAATCAGTTTGCAGAATTATTTTGTTTCGACGTAATAGGAATTATTTAAGTTGATAGCTTAACCTATCCATAAGATTAATCTGAAAGTTTATATGAAAAAAAAATAAAAAAAATAAAAAAGAAAACCTAAGAACCATAAGAGAGTAGTATTTGTGACATGTATGCTTGTTTTGGGCTTGTGCAGGTACCACTTGAAAGATGTTGTTCTTGAAGGAGGAATTGCATTCAACAAGGCTTATGGAATGACTCATTTTGAGTACCATGGCACTGACCCTAGATTCAACAAGGTCTTTAACAGGGCAATGGCTGACCTCTCTATCATTGCCATGAAAAAACTTCTTGTGACCTACAAGGGCTTTGAGGGCCTCACATCCGTTGTTGATGTTGGTGGTGGCACCGGCAGTGTTATTCACATGATTGTCTCTAAGTACCCCTCAATTAAGGGCATTAACTTTGACTTGCCCCATGTCATCAAAGAAGCTCCCCAATATCCTGGTATGTTCTTCGTTTTTGATAATGTTTGTAGTTAGTTACTGTTTGGGCCTGAATAACAACTTAAGCTAAGATGAGTTGACCCAAGTACCGTGGTTCTCAGCCTAGTAAAATCTTTCTAGTTAGTGGGATATTAGGCCACGAGTAGGATCCGTTCGATCGAGTACTCATGGAGGTAGGATTATTAAAAGGTTAAGTATAAGGGTGACTTGGTCGAGTCCTACACAAATTGAAATTTCTAGTATCATTATAAACTGTGGATAAATATGAATTAGTCCAATGATTTGAATGCCTACGCGACCAGATAAGGATGAATGAATATCACCATGGGACTAGGTTCAGAGTCTTGATGAGAGTCAGAGAGGTCGAGACTAAATAGAGATGAATTTTTTGCTACGAAGGCATAAAGGGAATATTCAAGCAAATATCGAGCAAAGACAATCCCATTAGGACTCTGCCTCGGCATGCTTCTTTATCATGAAAGCCTCGCATATAAATAGAAGAGGTTTTCAACATTGAAAGCCCGTCAACTCAATAGACAACTCAAACTCTATGCTAAAACCCCCCCTTCTCACACCCCTAAGAAGAACACTAATTGTCCTAACCCTCCAGTCAATACATCTTTAGTTAGCAGTAGAGCAATGGAACCATACAATTTAAGAGCACCTTCAGTTTGGATAAGTGAACAACATTGTTGTTGGTTGGTGGGTTATCTATTCAAGTCTCGGTGGGCAAAGAGTTTTTGCAATTCTTTTGCCTAAATAGCTCATCTCATTAGCTCCTCAACAAAATGAGGTGTTACCTAATTACCATTTCTTCGGCACAAAATGAGGTGTTACCTAATTACCATTTGTTCGGCACAGTGAAAGCCAAACCAATTATATAACCTCGCAGTGATCTAGTAAACTTGTCTTTAGGTTTTAGAACCCAAGGCCCAGACGTATTCCTTCCTCTGCCCAAATTGCTCACGTGTAGAAGTCAGCAGTGCATTCGCCACTACCACCACATTGGTTCTACTCGCCTGACCAAGTTTGGTTGCGAATTGGCACACCCACATTCATAAGAATAACGTAGTTAGCTCATAATCACTCGACAAGCGCACCAAATAGACATTGTAATTTCTAGTGTCAACAGTTACTAAAAGCATTCACCTTTACACGCAATCTCTCTCAAGTTCGATTTCTCTTCCTCTAATATTGCTTATATAAAAACAAATCATGTTTGTACCATTTATCATTTTTCCCAATGAATATGAGGTCTATGAATGTTGGATATAGGTGTGGAGCATGTTGGAGGAGACATGTTTGTAAGTGTTCCAAAGGGAGATGCAATTTTCATGAAGGTGAGTTATTATTTATCCAAATGAGAGTCAATGACTATATTGTAGTGTTAATAACAATTTCTTAAGCTTAGTTTCTTAATGTATTTGGAACTAATATCAAATCCTGTATGCAATCTTATAGTATATAAGTCACAATTGGAGTGACGAGCATTGCTTGAAACTTTTGAAGAATTGCTACGCTACACTCCCCGACAATGGGAAAGTGATTCTTGTTGACATCATTATTCCGGTATCTCCAAACAGCAACCTTGCCACCAAGGTAGCTAACCATGTCGACATGATCATGTTAGCTCACAACCCCGGCGGAAAAGAGAGGACAGAGAAGGAATTTGAGGCCTTGGCTAAGGGATCCGGATTCCAAGGCTTCCGCGTCATGTGCTCCGCTTTCCAGACCAATGTCATTGAATTTGTTAAGAAGAATTTGATTTAACTTTGGCTATGGTATGCTGCCATATGCATCCATATTGCTTTGATTTTTGATATGGTGATCCCATGTTGATTTTTCACCATAAGTAGACTTTCATATGTTCCAAAAACAAAAAAAGTAATAAGAAAGGGAATTTATGTTGCTTATATGTTATAAATTTGAATTCATACTTTGCAACGAGGTCTAACACAACGGAAATCTGGTGTACAAGGGGTAGATCATGTGTTTGTGGTGCAACAAGCACAAAATCAGGACCTCGTGTTTTCTCGACACTCAAACTTACATGTCAACATAATTCGACATACACAAGAACACTTAGCAATTAGCAATATAGGGAGTAGCCCAACCTCTTATAAATATGTGTAAGGTCTCTCCTCCCATTAATGTGGGACTCATTCTCAACACTTGTAAGAACTTAGTTTCTTAATATATTTGAAACTAATATCAAATTGTGTATGCAATCTCATAGTGGATATGTCACGAATGAAGTGACGAGCATTGTTTGAAATTTTGAAAAACTGCTATCTCGCGCTCCGTGACAATAGGAAGGTGATTCTTGCTGAATGTGCATTCCAGTGGCTTCGGAAAGCAGCCTTGCCATCAAGGGAGTTGTCCATATCGACGTGATCAAGTTAGCTCACAACCCCGTCGGAAAAGAGAGGACGGAGAAGGAGTTTGAGGCCTTGGCTAAGGAGTTTGGATACCAAGGCTTCCATGTCATCCGCTCCGCTTTCAACACCTATGTCATTGAGTTTCTTAAGAAGAATTGAGCATAACTTTGCCAGTGGTATGCTGCCATCTGCATCCATATTGTTGGATTTCTGATATGGGGATCGCATCTGGATTTTTCACCATAAGTAGATTTTCATATGTTACAAAAAAAATATAGTAATAATAAAGTGATTTTATGTTGCTTGTATGTCATAAATTTGGATTCATACCCATCCAATGGGGTCTAAAACATGAGAAAATCTGGTGTACGACAGACTGATCACATGTCAGCGCTGCCACGAACACAAAATTAGGACCTTATGTATTTCTCATCACTCAAGCTTATTTTCATGACGTTCATATTATTTTCATGACGTTGCTGTGAAATTATTATTCGTGATGTTCATTCAAACCGGTCTTACGATCAAGATATTAAATAAACCAAATTATAGAAGCTTTCCTACCTGCCACAAGGAGTCATAATCGGATAGGCAATAAATAAATAACATGGTATCTGGACGCACAAAATTGGTCGAATTGTTATAGATTATCTAAAACATGCATGTTCCAGGTACAATTGTAGAGTCCTCCTTTGTTTTTAGAGTACGTCAGTACGTTTAATTTTGTGCGTCTAAATAATATTATTGAATAAATAAATTTATAAATATGTGTGTGTGTGTGTGTGTGTGTGTGTGTGATGAGGCTAACGCTGCTGCTGGGTCTTGAAATGTCCAAACCATGTCCTTTCTTGAAGTCTCGAGTCCAAAATTTCTTATAATACTCAATGTAGGTGCAGCCTCAACATATGTAGCATCGTCAGGGCAGAATAATAAAGCTACTGAAAGCCTTGCTCTATCAATATGGGTAACGGCTCGATGCCACACACTTTGTAAATCCCATTACTTAGGGCCTGCATCAACCAATAATTTCGAATTTACAATTACATAAGAAATTAAATAAAATTCTAAAAAAAATAAGAAATTACATAAAAATTACATAAGAAATTAAATAAAATACTACAAATAAATACGAAATTATTCAAAGTCTCTGGAGTTAGGATATGTGGTGCTAGGATCTTGGTTGCTATAATTTGTGTAGCTAAAACCCCCTTGACTTGTTTCCCCATCTCTTGCACGCCTCCTTCACACGACATCACTTTTTTCCGATGCCCAACAATCTTTGACAATTTCCCAACATTCGAATTTGTTGAATGATTTCTTCTTGTTCTTTGAATTGTAGAATGCTTGAGCTTGTAGTGTCTATAAAAATGTGGGATAAACTGGTGTTAAAAAAATGCGGGTGTAACACAAATTAAATAAATTAAAATATTGATGCGGGTGGAATGCATATAAATTACATAAAAATGACATAATAAATTAAATAAAAATTACATAAGAAATAAATAAAAATATTGTCACCTGATCCGCTAAATTTGTCCCTCTACGTAGGTTACCGGAAGCATGAGAGATGGCATTTTCCCAACAAGTAAACATTGCGTTGAGTTTTTTCCAACGACTTTGAAGACCTTGACTAGTTCTGGCGTCTTTTCCATGTACATCGCAAAACGCTTTCGTAATTTTACTCCACATTTCTCGCTTATCCATTTCATTACCCGTAAGCGGGTCATGAGTAGTGCGAACCCAACATTCACACAACGTAACATCTTCAATGGGCTTCCACGAAGACAATTTTTCTCTCTTAAAGTGTATAAAATATTGAAATATAGATAGTATAAAAAGTGTAGAAATATTGAAATGTGGTGTAAGGTGGAAGATGAGGGTTAGGTATTTATAGAAAAAAATTTCCGTATTTTTTTTATAATTTTAAATTAATTTTAATGTAGTTAATTAATCTGGACCGTTGGATTTGAAAAATATTCAAATCCAAGAGCCAAGATCCTGCCACGTGGCCAATGGTCATAAATCTGACCGTTGGGCCCTTTTTGTGAGGAAAAAACGTGGACCGTTGATCTTTGATCGGACGGTCCATTTTAAAAGTGAAATTTAAATTTTTTTTACCATTGGAAATCCAACGGTATATAAAAAATAGCCGTTGGAAATCCAACTGCATAAAATTGGCCACGTCGCCCCTACCGGTTGGGATGTGAGTGCGCCTGCGCGCAGGGGCCTGCCACTTTTTTCCTGTTGGCTACTCGCCAGTTTGGCTGCGTGAAGCACACGCGCCAGGCTAATAGCCCGGCTTCTTGGTCAGTGGGTTTTGGACTGGCCCAGAGACCAGCATGGGCTGCGTCCCAGGCAAAATGGTGGGCTGGAGGGGATTGACAGGGTCCCAGCTTGTTTTTGTGCTGGGTGCTGAGCAAAAAGCCCTCCCGGTGGACTTGCTCTAAGAGAAATCTTTTCAAACACCATCTAAATAATGAATAAATAAACAAATAACAAGGACTCCATCACCTGCTACAAGGGCCCCATTACATCACTTGTTATCATGTTGTTGTTGTTTTTTTTTTTTGTTAAACGATAGATTTTTGTTAGATTTTTGTTAGATTAACTAATGACGGAGTTCGAACCTACGCTGTTATGCAAGGGCTTAACATCTTTCCACCACTGTTATAAATGGCCATTTGATGTTATCATGTTGTTTTTGGCAGAGAGACTTTTCTTAGTTCGTTCACCATTGGTTTGAAGGGTTTACATTTTGTGGTATTCCTTCTTACTTTAATAGGTAATGTAAGTGGTGACGTACATAGAGAACCATGGAAAATGCGTTTGTGTTAATTTAAACCATCGAGTATAACCTTGTATTGAAGAAAAACTGCACTTTTTTATATGAAATTTTGGATTTGTAAATTATCATTAAATTTGTTTATATGTTTTTTATTAAAAACGATTTAACGAGAGACGAAATTACAAATTTCTCGTACCCATGAATGCTAAAGGGACTATGACCAATGGAACTCTTGTGTACTCTCGACAATTTAAAGTGAATTTTCATAACATTACAAAACATTGATACGGAAAAGAATTCTCGCCGGATCCTTTTTTTAGGGATCCCGCAATCGTGTCCATTTATCGTACATCGTGTGATCAGTTTTCGTTAAATACTATTTATATTTGAATTTTAAATTTTAAATAATTTCTGAACACGTGAACGAACATGATTGCAGTGAATGAGCAAACAAATCCCTATATATTGCCAGTTAGTACTGATGAGTCGATATTTTATTACATATTTTACCCTATTCTTAGTATTAATTTAGTGGTTATTTTGTGAGAAGTTTGATACTTTGATTTATATTCTTAATATAGGACTTTCGACTTCCTCTAAAGTAAAAAGTAGTCAAATGGATGGATTTTGGAGTAATTCTAGTTGGAGGACGTCTGTGAGTCTGTTGACTTGATTGTATCAAAATATCAAATTTTCTACCCAGCGGTTTATTTATGGCGATGAAATAAAGGAGTAGCGCGCAGTGCTGTCAAACTGACGTTTTGGGCTTGTTTGGGTTTTTTGGCGTCCAAGATGATGTCTTTTAGGTTCGAGTCCCTCTGTAATTATGTTCGGGACATCTCAAGCTTTATTTCTAGCCATTTTGGGCCTGTTTTGGAGCCTTAAAGATCCAGAAACATGATATTCTTTGTGGCTGGGCAGATTTCCCAAAGTTAGAATAGGAATGTATTTCCTAGTTATTTTATTCTATTGTATTTCCTAATTTTTAGAAGACCTTTTAGGGTTTTATTTTCTATAGTATAAATAAGGCTTTTAGCCATTAGGGTTGACGATGCAACATTGGAGGAAAAGAACGCACAACTTTTGGATTCAAGTTTATTTTCTAGGTGTTTTCTATCCTTATTTTTAATAATATTTTGTTTATGGTTGTTCGTAACTAATTTCCGTTTACTAGGGCGAAGCCTTGAGCCTTAGCATAAATATGTAATTTTTATTCAATTGCTTATGATATTATGTATGTTTACTTTGAATTATTACTCACCGTTTTAAACTGTCTCTATATCTTAATGCTTAGCTCCCATTAAGATGTTTAGATAAGTAATCGGATGCAATTGGGTTGGAATATCACCGAAGGATTGAGTATTGCTTCTTGTGATTGATAATTGTAATTTCATCTAAGGCGAATATAACGCTCTTAGGGGTTGCATAGTTTTTCAAAGGGTTTTCACAAAACTTAATGAGTCTTGCATGTTCATATTTGATATGAATATCACAGACGGATGTTAGATATAAAAATTAAGTCAACAGACTCACGAACGTCCTCCAACTAGAATTACTCCAAAATTCATCCATTTGACTACTTTTTGCTTTAGATGAAGTCGAAAGTCCTATATTAAGAATATAAATCAAAGTATCAAACTTCTCACAAAATAACCACTAAATTAATACTAAGAATAGGGTAAAATATGTAATAAAATATCGACTCATCAAATACCCCCAAACTTAGCTTTTTGCTTGTCCTCAAGCAAAACAAAACTAGAAAACAAAAATAAAAACTAACAAACTAGAAACTTTATTAAAACTTAACTAAGACAAAATTTTCATCTTCAAGTTGCAATCCATAGAAAACTTTAAAAATTAAAACATCTTTCCAAAAGTTCCAACTAATCCCACTACAGAGTCTAAGCCATTTAGAATCAATTAGAAAAGAATTCACAAACTTCCTTCGGTGTAAAGTGAACCATCACAGTTAAGGAGACTCGACCAAAACTCTTACCACTCGTCTTCTTTATTCATACTCCACACATACTAACTTCACATATATATATTTTCTTTTTTGAATTTTTGAATTTTTTTTTTTGTAACAGTAGTGGTCGTGCAATGTTAGTTCCATTAAGCTTTCCAACCCATGTAGCGAGCTTTAGGTCAATGACTCCCAAACCACTAAGGCTTTAGGGCACTAAGTGTAGAACACCCCTAAGGACTTATTAAACCGAGCTGGAAAGGCTACGAAACCAACTAACCGCCCTGCCCCATGCCAAGACTCTACCGTTTGACGCGAGAATCACTGTTGATTAGGTAGGACTGGCCCGGTTACTAAACAAAGTCTCGGGTGGAACAATTATTACTTTATAACACATACTAAATTTGTATTATATAGAACAAAAATTAAAAACGAACTTAGACAAAAAGTAAGTATTTCAACCTCACTCCCTACAAACCATGTTGGTGTGATGTGCAAATTTCAAAGTATAACTTATGAATTAGTGTCTAATTAATGATAAATAGAAAAGACTCTATTATGAGATTAACCTTCACCATGTCTATTTGTTCTAACGTTTAAAATAAACTATGGATATTAACTTAAAAGATTTTTTTTTTTTTACTCAAAAATTAAAAATTCTAATTCCCACCCCCAAACTTAAATTACACGTTGTCCTCAAGGTGTAAAAAATAAAGAAAAGAAAAGAAACAAAAAAAAAGTCCTAAAATAAAAACTTAAAATAACTAACAAAGATAAAGAAAATGAACTAGGACAACAAAAATAGAAAACAATAAAGGAAAAATAAAATAACAAATAAAACAGAAAATAAGAGAAAAGAAAAAGAAACAAAGACACCTGGAAACAAGGCGCATTAAAAAGAAGGAAAATGTGTCTGGCGCTGGGTTTGAACTCTTGACCTCGGAGGAGCACCAGAGGCGCTTAGAAAGCCTCTGCCCACTCACGTGCGGGCACACTCGTGCCAATAACCCTAGCGCCTATCTATATAACATGCAAATGCAGCCAAATGCCCATTTCAGCCGTTTCTCTCAAATCTCTCCCCCTCTCTTAAGTCTCGAGCCCAGGGCCATGGGGCTCTTATTCATTGCTGCAGATCAGGCCCACTTTCCTCAGGCAAGTTGTATCCACATTTCTTTTCTTCGATTTCATGACCGAAGGTCAAGTGGGAAAGAAATTCTAACTCATGCATGTATGTATTATGTATGTAGAGTGTTGGATCCGAGTAAGGCCATATAGGAACGGCAAGGAACAGTGCCGCACACGAGGAACTGCTGTATAAACATCAAAGATGGCTGCAAGAACTCAGGTCTACAAAATCGAAGGTAAACCAAGTCCCTGCACTGCATTAAAATTCTACATGGTGTGATGTCTCTAAAAATCAAACGGATCTGTGGATGCTGTCTGTGAACATGCATGCGTCTCACTGATGCGATTTTTCTTTTGTGTTTGCATGTCGTCCATTTGATGAATGCCTAAGCAAAGCACTCGTATGATCGGCCTACCTCTGTGCTGCTGGGTCTACCCCCAAACTTGCATGTAATAAAACTGTTAATAAAAATGTGAGGGAGTAATTGAGTGAAAAGGGTCCCCAAGCAGTACAGAGGCCTTCGCAGCAACCCCATTGTAAGCATTACAGAACTTCAACATTGTTTCTGTTTCTGCACTTTGATAAATGCTGATGAATGGATGATGAGTGCGCGGGGGGAATGAATGTTGATTTCACGCCCTTAGTTGGGATTAGGCCGAATTAGTTCTGAATGCAACCTGCAATCAAAAACCTAATTAGATCAGTAAAGTAAAATAACAAGAATTAAAAATTTCATTCATTTTTTTTTCTTTCAATTTTCTGCTTTCTGTTTTTTTTTCTTCTGTGATAAAGACTAAAAGGAAGAAAATAAAATGAAGAAAAATAAAAAGAAAAGAGTTCAGAAAAATTGGGTTGCCTCCCAATTAGCGCTTTAGTTAACGTCTATAGCTAGACGGATTGAATGAAGTTGGTGATCACGTCACTTGTTCTCTCATAATTAGCCACTCCTTTGCACCATTGTAGGTCAGCAGTATGTATGACACAAATTGATGTTCTGTGCATTTAAAACCAGTGGGTGAGCTTTTCTCGGCCACCTTTCTATGAGAATGTATCTTTGAAATCAAATAAGTTCCCTTCCAGTGATGCTTGTGTTTCCCTTGAATTGACTTAAATCTGATATTTAATACCCACAATTTATGCACTGGACGAATTTCATGACGAAGAATTGGGTTGACATTAAGCTTCTTCCTCAGTCCCATATAGAATTTAGCCTGCTTGTAGGATTTTTCATGAATTTCCTTGGGTTTAATGGTCTGTGCAGGTGCAGTGTCTGTGAAAGTAGCTAAAACATTTTCATCAGTAGCTGCTTGTCGTGTATCCAAGGTTACAGTCGCCAAGTGCCGACCATGTGATTTTCCAGATTCTGATTTGTTGTGAAATCCCTGTACAACTTGTCAGTTTCAATATATTCATGCGGCTCAGTGGGTTGCTTTGCAGTCTCTGGATTGGGTGTGTGTGGCATATAAACTTGGGCAGTAAATGGTTCCGTGGGAATTTCAGGATCATCATGTGCTGCTTTCTCCCCTGGACATGAATGGGTGGCAGATTGCTCTTCAGTTCCTGCACCAATCTCCTCTTGATCATTAAAGCTTTTCCCACGGTTTAATGGTTGAATCTGAAATCCCCGATTGGTTCTTTCAATGTACAACTCAGTTGACTCTAACAATATAGAAATTTTGTTCTCCACCGAAAGCTCTTGTGGTACATCAATCTGCTAAAAAAACTGTTGATTACATGCCCGCATATAATAAAAATATTTTTTCAAACCTGGAGTATAGAACTCTGAATAAGGATTGTTTTAATGCCTTTTTGAGTTGTTTCTTATATTGATATGTTTTTCGACAAACTCATGAAAATATTATCTTTCTGGGCACTCCAAAATATCATGGGTCTTCAAACAGCAAAGGGCACAAACTGTATGATTAAATCCATAGAATCCATTTTCTGCTAAAGAAACCCATAAAGGCAATTCTCCTTTTGGTGGTAGCTCCATCATTGAATGGCTCGCAAAATTAATCAAGCAATAACTTATGAAAATAAAAATAAAATCAAGAACTTAACAAAAAGATATTTAAAAATAATTAACTAAGAATATGGTAAACACAAATTATTTGAAACATTCCCCAGCAACGGTGTCAATTTCTTGATAGAGATTTTACCACCTGCAAAAGTAGGGATAAAAACACTTTAAAATACTTGCAAGAGTACAAGGTTATCGTAGTATAGCAACTCAAGCAAGGTCATTTTCCACAGAGATTGAATGAATAAATTGTATTTAAACTAATTCTTAATTAACTATTTTAAAACAAGATTTGAAAAATAGTGATTTTGGAATTTTAAATAATAAAAACAAATTTAATAAAAGCAAATAAATAAATTGACAAAGATAAACTAAAGGAAATAGTTTTGAAAATAAAGTTAAAAGCCTAGGGTTCTGCTTTCAACTTAACAATCCTATGTAGTTTTACCAATTACTTATGAATTACACATGCAACTTTGAAGGTTAGGTTTTCCTTATGCATATTATCCTCGTGATATTAAAGAAAGAACGTATATCTAACATGCAATCCGTCTGTGATATTCATATCAAATATGAACATGCAAGACTCATTAAGTTTTGTGAAAACCCTTTGAAAAACCATGCAACTCCTAAGAGCGTGATATTCGCCTTAGATGAAATTACAATTATCAATCACAAGAAGCAATACTCAATCCTCCGGTGATATTCCGACCGAATTGCATCCGATTACTTATCTAAACATCCTAATGGTAGCTAAGCATTAAGATATAGAGACAGTTTAAAACGGTGAGTAATAATTCAAAGTAAACATACATAATATCATAAGCAATTGAATAAAAATTACATATTTATGCTAAGGCTTAAGGTTTCACCCTAGCAAACAGAAATTAGTTACGAACAACCATAAACAAAATATTATTAAAAATAAGGATAGAAAACACCTAGAAAATAAACTTGAATCCAAAAGTTGTGCGTTCTTCTCCTCCAATGTTGCGTCGACAACCGTAATGGATAAAAGCCTTATTTATACTATAGAAAATAAAACCCTAAAAGGTCTTCTAAAAATTAGGAAATGTTGTGACATATGTTCTTATCAATATGTGATTGTGTAAATCCTAAGTAGAGATAGAGTAGGAATCCTTTAGGATCTAGAAGATCTTTCCTAATAGACTTTGTATTACTTGGAGAGCAAGTATCTCTCCTCCTAATTACTATAAATAAAGGCACAAGGACTGGGGAATAGAATAACATAACAACACAATTCCTCAAGACTATTCTCCAATATCTCTTCTTCTCTTTGCCGCACCTCTCTAGAAAATATAAGCCACAACAGGAAATACAATATAATAAGATAACTAGGAAATACATTCATATTAACTTTGGGAAATCTGCCCAGCCACAAAGAATATCACGTTTCTGGATCTTCAGAGCTCCAAAACAGGCCCAAAATGGCTATAATTAAAGCTTAAGATGTCCCGAACATAATTACAGAAGGTCTCGAACCCAAAAGACATCATCTTGGATGCCAAAAAACCCAAACAAGCCCAAAACGTCAATTTGACAGCACTGCATGCTGCTCCTTTATTTCATCGCCATAAATAAACCGCTTTGTCAAAAAAATTGATATTTTGATACAATCAAGTCAACAGACTCACGAACGTCCTCCAACTAGAATTACTCCAAAATTCATCCATTTGACTACTTTTTACTCCAGAGGAAGTCGAAAGTCCTATATTAAGAATATAAATCAAAGTATCAAACTTCTCACAAAATAACCACTAAATTAATACTAAAAATAGGGTAAAATATGTAATAAAATATCAACTCATCAAGTACTTAACAGTATCGATGCTATCACAGTTATGAACAAAATAAAGAAACCAAGGAAGACAAAGAAGAAAAGGCACGAAGGAAACAAAGAGAAACTCTGTATATTCTTTTTATCATTCAATACAATCAATGCATTCTCTCACACACTCCTTTTTATAAGAGTAACCAGCCTTCTTACAATCTTGGCTGACCAGGACAAACTACCTAATCTTATCCCAACAGATTCTAACCATCTAACAGATTTTATGATGACATGTCACTCAATCAATATAGGTCAACATCCCCCCTCAATCGCAACTAGGGTAACCTAGCTTGAGATTGAAGCAATGTCGAGTAAAGGTAGGACTGTGAAGACCTTTGGTTAGTACATCAACAGTTTGGTCATCAGTGGGCAAATACTGAACCACCAGATCACCTTGATGAACTCTCTCTCAAACAAAGTGATAATTGGTATCTAGATGTTTAATTAGAGAATGATACACTGGATTGGCACTTAAAGCTGTAGCTGATATATTATCACAGTGAATTGTTGGTGGCTCAGGTAAAGCAACTCCAATATCCTTCAATAACAACCTGATCCAAGCCACATCAGCTGTCGTATGTGCAAGAGCTTTATATTCAGCCTCGGTTGAACTTCTAGACACTGAGATTTGTTTCTTAGACTACCAAGAGATAGGATTATTGCCCAGATACACTACATATCCAGTGACTGATCTTCGTGGCCCAATCCGAGTCTGAGTATGCAGTCAACCGAATATCTGTATCAGATGTATATAGAATGCCACAATCAGAAGTCCCTTGAAGATACCTCAAGATTCGCTTCACATAATTGAAATGAACATCAGTTGAGGCTATCATGAATTGACACACATAGTTGACAGGAAATGTTATATCTGGTCTGGTAAATGTCAAGTATTGTAATGATCCAACCAAGCTCCTATATAATGTAGCATCATTTAAAGGTATTCCCTCGGTAATTAACAACTGACTATGAGGTTTGCATGGTGTAGTTGCAGATTTACAGGACTCCATACCAGCTTTATGAATGAGATCTTTAACATACTTGGATTGATTCACAAATATGTCACCATTAGCTTTGTAGTGAATCTGCAAACCCAGAAAGTATGTGAGTTTGCCCATGTCCTTTAAATCAAACACTCCTACCAAATCATGAATCACAGCTTGAACCTTGGTAACACTTGATCCAGTGAGGATGATATCATCTACATACAACAAGAGAACAGTTATATCATTCCCATCAGTTTTCACAAACAAACTTGTGTCAAAAGAGGATGCATTGAATCCCAATGTTGGCAAATAACTAGTGAACTTCGAGTTCCAAACCCTTGGTGCTTGTTTTAGACCATACAAAGACTTGACTAACTTACAAACATAATACGGATGAGAAGAATCAACAAAACCCTGAGGTTGTTTCATATAAACCTCATCTTGTAACTCTCCATGTAAGAAAGCATTTTTGATGTTTAACTGCCTCAACTCCCACTTGTTAATTGCTGCCAAGGACAAAATAAGTCTCACAGTAGTGTGTCTCACCACCGGACTAAAAGTCTTAGAGTAATCAAGACTCTGTTCTTGAGAAAATCCTTGAGCAACAAGTCTAGCTTTGTACCTAGACACACTTCCATCAGGATTTTTCTTGATTTTGTAAACCCATTTGTTACCAATAATAGACATGTCATATGGAGAAGGTACTAATTGCCAAGTTCCCTAAGATTTAAGAGCATTATACTCTTCTTGCATTACATTTTGCCACTGAGGGATATTGAAGCTTTTCGAAAACTAGATGGCTCCGTTGAATCATTAATGGAAGCCACAAAAGAGAAACCTCCAGAAAATGGGCAATCATCATCTAGCAGTAAAGAGTGTAATTCGGGACATGAAGCAATTTGGAGTAGAGGAGAAAGACCCTGTAGGAGTAGTGATGAGATCCTGTGAAGTGTTACTCTGCATCCTCATATTCTGTGAATTATTCCCAGTATTGTCTTCAATGAACTGTGGACTCTCAGATTGAACTGTAATAGGTACCTGAGTAGAATGATGATCTTGATTTCTGAAATCAGGTAAGTGAATAACCACTGGAGAAACTTTAGAAGCTGTATGACCATTCAAATTCACAGCTTGAAATTTAAATGGAAAAACATTCTCGTCATGAATCACATGCCTTGACAATACTAGCTTTCTTGTTGACACATCATAACAGACTACACCTTTATATCCAGCAGCAAATCCCAGAAGGACACATTGTTTAGTCCTTGGTTGAAATTTATGTTGTTTATATGGTCTCAAGAATGGATATATAGCCATACCAAAAATCCTCAGAGTGTGAATCATTGGTTCTTGAGAAAATAGGACTTGATAAGGGGATTTCATATTTAATGTCTTACAAGGCATTCTGTTAATAAGAAAAGCAGCATGTAAACAAGTATAATTCCAAAACAGCAATAGAACATGAGCTTCAGTCAACAAAGTGATAGCTGTCTCTTTTTTTCGTCTCAGCAATACCATGTTGTTGAGGGGTATATGGACAAAAGATAGAATGAACAATCCCTTTATTTTCCAAAAACTGTGTAAATCTGTGACTCATGTATTCACCTCCACCATCAGTTTGCAAGCATTAATAGCAAAATTAAACTGATTGGCAATAAAAGAATAGAACTTGATGAACACTTGGAAAACATCTGATTTATTTATAATAGGGAATATCCAGAGAAATCTTGAATACTCATCAATGAAGCTTACATAGTATCTATACCCTTCCAATGACTTAGTAGAAGATGGATCCCATACATCTGAATGGACTTTTTCAAACAGAAACCTAGCTCTAGTGTCTCTTGCTGTAAATGGTTGTCTACACATTTTGCCAGACAAACAGGAAGTACATACATAAGGATTAGAATCCATACTAACAAATTTATTGAAACTCTTGAGCATTAGTGGCAAAACTTCCTCTGATGGATGTCCAAGTCTCTTATGCCAAGTTGAAACTTTAACAGCTTTGCCAAGAAAAGCAGCACCATTACATGACTGAGCAAGAAATCTTCTAGAAAACACATTCACAGGAATCTCATATGATTCTCCTATACTCTTGCCGTGGTACAATATCACTCATGTTGCCTTGTCCTGTATGAAAAACACAAGGTCATCACAAGTAAACCAACAACCATTGTCTTTACATAACTTTTTAACAGATAAAAGATTAACTGTAATAGTTGGAACATGCAAGACATTCTTCAAAATCAAGGAATGATTAGGAGTGGAAATGATAGAAGAACCAATATGTTTAACCGGCAGACCTTCATCATTGCCAATGATAATTTTGTTATCCCCATTGTATGGAACTGGCTTATTTAGATTCTCAAGATTTGATGTCATATGATGTGAAGCTCCTGTATCTAGAACTCAAGTATCAGCTGCAGAAACTCCTTGTATATTTTGTCCAAATTCAGCTGCAGACATTCCTTGTACTGACTAATCTTGTGTTGTATAAGCTGTAAGAGAATGAGGTGGTGGTGCTCCCTGATATGAGAAATTATTCTTGTGCCTGTATTCCAATGCACTGTGACCTTTCTTACCACAAATCTGACACATAAGAATCTGATAAGGCTGCGAGGATGATCCATAGTCAACCCTGTTCAAATAGTTTAGAGCAGTAGGCCCCTTCTTAGAGCAAATTTGACATTCAATTACTACCGGAGCTTTAAAACTGGTATTTCCATTCCACGCAATTCTAGAACCATTATTGAAAGAAGAATTTCCGACCCTATCTTTGTCTGTTATTGTAATAAGGTCTAGAATTGTTCCATGCACCATTTCCATTTCTGTTCGAAGGATAGAAACCTGAAGAATTTCTAAAGTTCCTATTCTGAGGTCTATTTCCATTTCCCACATAACCAGAACCACCTTGATATCCCTGAGTACCTCCACTTCTTTGACTACTGTTAGAACTGTCACCTTGTGAGTAATTATCACCTTGATGTCCCCCCTTATATCTTCCAGATGGATTCTCAGATTGATTCCCTTGAACATACATTGCAACCATACCTGCAGTCAGAGATGTAATTCTAAACTCAACAGTAACTTCAGCACTAAGTAATTGTGCTCGAAAATCCTTCAAGTTAATAGAAGTATCTTTGGCTAAAATGATAGTTCTGACCACATCAAACTTAGGAGGCAAACCAGACAGAGCAATAATAACTACATCATTATCTGTAACCCTTTCTCCAGTAGAAACCAATTGATCTCGAATGGCCTTCAATCGCAACAGATACTTGTCTACAGAATCACTACCTTTCTGGATTGTATAAAATTCAGTCTTGAGTTGGTTAACTCTGGCCATTGACACATGAGCATACCTCTCTTGTAAACAATTCCAAGCTTCACAAGAAGTTTTACAACCAATGACACATTCCATGGCATCATCAAATAAAGTGGCAATCAACAAACTTAACAATGCCATATCTTGTTTAACCCACGATTTATAAGCCTATGTAATTTCTTTGGTAACACCCATTTTAGTATCAATCACATACTTAGGTGGACATTGAGACTCTTCAGTAAAGAAATCAAAGAAATCGTACCCTCGCAACACAGATTGAAACTTGTAACTCCATTTCACAAAATTATCATCTTGAAGTTTTATAGTCAGCATCCCAAGCAAACTTTCAATTCTCACAACCTTATCGGACATCTTGATTAAAATTCTAAACTTCAAAATTATCAATCTTCAACTTAATCAATATCTTCAATCGAAATGACAAACAGAATTTCAAGAATTCTTTCAAACAACACAACTCACTACTGTAATTCACAAATCGTCAACAATGGCTTCAGCCTTTAACAACCAACCAGCAATTATCTCAACAAACAATCAAGAACCTATATGTCATCATACTGCAACGAATGCAATAACCCTCATAACCAATCATGTAGAAAATCTCAAAAATTTTCTTCAGCGACAATTCCACAAACACCATATATGCACAAAGAAAACGACAGATAGAAGAACCAACCTGACAAATTCCAAGATCCCACTTTCTCAACAACAGCATAGAACCTATCACTAGCGAACCACAATTGCACAACGGACATAATCACCAAGGATCGATGCTCGGCGATGATACCATATTAACAGTATCGATGCTATTACAGTTATGAACAAAATAAAGAAACCAAGGAAGACGAAGAAGAAAAGGCACGAAGGAAACAAAGAGACTCTGTATATTCTTTTTATCATTCAATACAATCAATGCATTCTCACACACACTCCTTCTTATAAGAGTAACCGTCCTTCTTACAATCTTAGCTGACTAGGACAAACTACCTAATCTTATCCCAACAGATTCTAACCATCTAACATATTTTATGATGACATGTCACTCAGTCAATATAGGTCAACAAGTACACCCATTAGTACACCCATCTCTTCCACTCTCAGTCCTCATCCTCCTCTCATCTCCCTCTCTCTCTCCACGAACACCAAATCCAACAAATGGATTCGACCGGAGAGACTCAGATGACTCCAACCCAAGTCTCCGACAAAGAAACCAACCTCTTCGCCATGCAGCTAGGTAGCGCCTCTGTTCCTCCCATGGTGCTCAAGGCAGCCCTCGAGCTTGACCTCCTCGAGATCATGGCGAAAGCCGGGCCTTGCGCTTTAGTTTCTCCGGCGGACTTAGCTTCGCAGCTGGCAACCAGGAACCCTGACGCCCCGTCATCCTGGACCGCATGCTGCGCCTCCTAGCCAGCTACTCCCTCCGCACGCTTCCCGATGGCAAAGTAGAGCGGCTGTACGGCCTCGGCCCCGTCTGCAAGTTATTGACAAAGAACGAGGATGGTGTTTCCCTTACTCCTCTCGCACTCATGAATCAAGACAAGGTCCTTATTGAAAGCTGGTAATTACCATTATTCTTCTTAGTTTATCATCTTAATTTTATCGTTAACAAATAATAATTAATGGGTTTTAAATAGGTTGATTAGAATAAAATCATAAAAATGTTACTGCAAGTTGTGGCTTGAAAATGTGATTGTTTTCTATTTTTCCTGTTGTGGTCTTCTTTGTTCATATTACTTTTGGCCGATTTAGTGGTTGCGGACGGACAGTATTGGAAATTTATCACACCAGTGTTTCAATTTCAAACCCTTCTTTCTTATTAATCTTTTCCTTTGTATAACTCTATGTTTTAATTATTTTATTTTTTCATAAACGGCGGATGTGAGTTAGTTCAATCAGCTTAAATTCCTTTCTCTCTCGTTTTCATAAAAAGCCAGAAATAAAAATTTATTCTCGAATTTAAAAAGGTACTACTTTGCACATACCATATGCTTTTGGTTGTGCAAAGCTGCTCTTCTATAGTTCTCATAATTTGATGGCTCATAAGAAAAAAGACCTCATATGTCATCAAAATGAGAACCATAGGTACGGTAGATTAAGTTAAATAATTCCTGTTATACGGAAACAAAATACTAATTGATAAAACAAAAATAAAATAAAATTTGCGTCATGTTGAATTCCCTTCATCTGCAAAACCTAGTCTCTAAACAAAGCAAATCCAATTACGTAAAACATTATAACTTTTCACATCCAATTTCCTATGATATTTTATCAATAATATTCAAATTGAGATTGGGTGGTTTCGAAAATGGAGTATGATTCTCTCCCCTCCTATTTCCATCCCCTTCCCTCCCCTCCTCTCACACATTGTTTTTTGTCTTATTATCTCTATAAAAAAAATCACTATAAGATATTGACGTGGCTTAACCTTGACCGTTCAAATAGGACTAGAGGGAATGGGAGAGAGATTAGGAAGGGAGGGAATCCTCCTCCTTCGAAAATTGGGATCCTCTTCTTATTAACGTACAAACCCCTTTTTATGGGAAATTTTTCGACGATAGTGAAAAATTTGAAGCAACTCCATCTCCCTTTTTTATACGTTAAAAGAAAAAAAAACTCAAGAAGAGAGAAGGGAGTGAACGATCAAAAGAGAGAGATGGAGAGACGAAGGCGATGTGGGGGAAAGAAAGGGTAGGGGAAGAAGATGAAAGGTTTACACAATTTTTTTTTAATTTAATCACTTTGCAGAATTATTGTGTTTCAGTACAGGGATTATTTAAGTTGATAATTTAATCTATCGTAAGATTAATATGAGAGCTCATATATAACAGGACCTCACAGATCCTCAAAATGAAGACCTTAAGAAAACAGCTATGTACATGTCACACTCACACCGAAACAAAACTGCTCTCCTAAGGTCCTCATTTTGAGGACATGTGAGGTTCTTTTTAATATGAGCCATCAAATTAATCTAACAGTACATTAAGCTATCAACCTAAATAATCTCGGTCACAGCGAAACAAAATCCTAACTAATCAAACAAAAAAAAGAGGATAGAAGAAGGTTTCACGTCATACCGAATCTCTTCCATCTAGAAAACCTAATCTCATCATCATATATCTAAAAGTCAATCCAATTGTATAAAACCCTAATGACTGTACACATCAATTCAATTCCATCTTTTATCAATAATATCCAAACTCAATTAGTTACAAAACCTCAAAACTGGGTTCGTTTTCTTCTTGAACGTGTGAACTCTTTTTTTACATGAAATTTTCCAATAGTGGTGAAAATTTTGAAACATGTCATTCTCTCTTTTTATATGTGTAAGGAAAACAAAATAAAAAACTCATGAGGAGAGAAGGGGTATGAAGTATTGAGCGAGAGATGGAGAAATGTAGGCGATGTGGGGGAGAGAGACGGTTGAAGAAGAAGACGGAAGGTTTCACACAAGTAATTTTTTTAATTTAATCAGTTTGCATAATTATTTTGTTTCGGTGTAATAAGAATTATTTAAGTTGATAGCTTAACCTACCCAGAAGATTAATCTGAAAGTTTATATGAAAACAAAACTGCACAGATTCTCAAAACAAGGACCTTAAGAGAGCAATATTCATGAATTGTGACATGTATGCTTGTTTTGGGCTTGTGCAGGTTCCACTTGAAAGATGTTGTTCTTGAAGGAGGAATTGCATTCAACAAGGCCTATGAAATGACTACTTTTGAGTACAATGGCACTGACCCTAGATTCAACAAGGTTTTTAACAGGGCAATGGCTGACCACTCTAGCATTGCCATGAAGAAACTTCTTATGACCTACAAGGGCTTTGAGGGCCTCACATCCGTCATTGATGTTGGTGGTGGCACCGGTAGTGTTATTCACATGATTGTCTCTAAGTACCCTTCGATTAAGGGCATTAACTTCGACTTGTCTCATGTCATCAAAGATGCTCCCCAATATTCTGGTATGTTCTTCGTTTCTGATAATGTTTGTTGTTAGTTATTGTTTGGGCCTGAATAACAACTAGAGCCAAGATGAGTTGACCCAAGGGCCATGGTTCTCAGCCTAGTAAAATCTTTCAAGTTAGTGGGATTTTGGGCCACGAGTAGGATCAGCTCGACCGAGTCCTCATGGAGGTAGGACTATGAAAAGGTTAAGTATAGGGGTGACTTGGTCAAGTCCTACACAAACTGAAATTGCAAAGATCAGTATAAATTGTGGATAAATATAAATTATTCCAAGGATCCGCATGCCTATGCGACCAAATAAAGATGAATGAATCTCACCATGGGACTAGGTTTAGATATCTATTGAGAGTCAGAGAGGCCGAGACTAAATAGAGATGAACTTTTGTCTAAGAAGGCATAAAGGGAATATTCAAGCAAATATTGAGCAAACACAATCTCATTAGAACTTGCCTTGGCATGCTTGTTTATCATGAAAGCCTCGCGTATAAATAAAATAGGCTCTTTAACATTGAAAGCCCCTTCAACTCAACAAACAGCTCAAACACTCTACACGAAAACCCTCGCTCTACGCAAAACCCTTCTCACATCCCTAAGAAGAACACTAATTGTCCTAACCCTCCAATAAATACATATTTAGTTAGTACAACTGAACAACACTATTGACAACTGGCGACATCTTTAGATGAATTAACAGTAGTGGAGCAGTGAACAACATTGTTGTTGGTTGGTATGGTAGGTTATTTAGTCAAGTCTCGTGAGCGAAGAGTTTGCAATTCTTTCGCCTAAATAGGTCATCAATAGCTACTCAGCAAAATGAGGTGTTACCTAATTACCATTTGTTCGGCAGAATGAAAATCGAACCAATTATTGAACCTCACAGTAATCTAGTAAACTTGTCTTCAGGTTCTAGAACCCAAGGCCAAGACGTGTTCCTTCCTCTGCCCAAATCGTTCAGGTGTAGAAGTTAGCAGTGCATTCCCCACTACCACCACATTGATTATACTTACCTGACCAAGTTCGGTTGTGAATTGGCATGCCCACATTCGTTATTTTAAGTTAGCTCATAATCACTCGGCATGCGCACCAAGTAGACATTGTAATTTCTAGTGTCAATAGTTACTTAAAAGCATTCACCTTTACACTAGATCTCTCTCAAGTACGATTTCTCTTCCTCTAATATTTGCTTATATAAAAACAAATCATGGTTGTACTATTGTCCATTTTTCCTAATGAATATGAGGTCTATGAATGTTGGATATAGGTGAGGAGCGTGTTGGAGGAGACATGTTTGTAAGTGTTCCAAAGAGAGATGCAATTTTCATGAAGGTGAGTTATTATTTATCCAAAAGAGAGTAAATGACTATTTTGTAGTGTTAATATCAATTTCTTAAGCTTGGTTGCTTAATATATTTGGAACTAATATCATATCGTGTATGCAATCTTATAGAATATATGTCCCGATTGGAGTGACGAGCATTGCTTGAAACCTTTGAAGAACTGCTACGCTACTCTCCCTGACAATGGGAAGGTGATTCTTGCTGAGATCATTATTCCGGTATCTCCAAACAGCAGCCTTGCCACCAAGTTAGCTAACCATGTCGACATGATCATGTTAGCTAACAACCCCGGCAGAAAAGAGAGGACGGATGAGGAGTTTGAGGCCTTGGCTAAGGGATCCGAATTCCAAGGCTTTCGCGTCATGTGCTCTGCTTTCCACACCATTGTCATTGAATTTCTTAAGAATTTGATATAACTTTGGCTATGGTATGCTGCCATATGCAACCATATTGCTTTGGTTTTTGATATAGTGATCGCATGCGGATTTTTCACCATAAGTAAACTTTCATGTATTCCACAAAAAGTAGTAAGAAAGGGATTTTATGTTGCTTATATGTTATAAATTTGGATTCATACTCATGCAATGAGGTCTCTAATACACAACAAAAATCTGGTGTACGACGGGCGGATCAAGTTTTGTGCTGCCACGAGCACAAAATCAGGACCTCATGTATTTTCTCGACACTAAAACTTATGTGTCAATAGAATTTGACACACAACCACACATACACAAGAATACTCTAAAATCGAGAAAATTGGCTAGAAGGGAATTATAAAATGACATTTATATTATTTTTGTGACGTACCTGCAAAATTATTATTCAGAATGTTCATTCAATCTAGTATTATGATCAAGAAAGCAAATCAACCAAATTACAGAAGCATTCAGACCGGCCATGAGGAGCCATAATCAGATAGGCAATAAATAAATATAGTTATACGCAAAATTGACCACATTGTTATAGATTTTCTAACACATGCATGTTCCACGTACAATTGTAGAGTCCACTCCTATTTTAAAGTGCATCAGCATTCAGCGATGTGAATAGTTTTGTGCGTATAAATAACATTATTTAATAAAGAAATGCATATATATAGGGCCTTTAAGGGGAGGGATCCTTATTTTTTTCAAAAAAATGGGGACACGCTCCCCACCGTTAGATTGGCTTTAAAGAAATTGTGTGGTTGAGATTAAAACACAGGCCACACAATTTCATTAAACTTAAATCCAACGGTGGGGACACTACAAAACTATGAACAAGTAGAGGCCAATACATTTGCACCTATTAATCAGAACTAGGGGCAAATTTTGAGAATTTCCGCACCTAATAATTAGGAGTTGCAAATATTGAAATTGCACCTAAAAAGAGCGTTGCTATTTATAAATAGGGGCAAATAAGCACTTATATCCGCCCCTAATAGTTTTGCTGCCACGTAGGCAAGTCTGACGTGCAAACAATATTAAGTGCAGATGTTTAAAGTATTAGGGGAGATTATTAAGGCCCCTACTTTATTTTATATATATATATATATATATATATATATATATTAAATGACATTTATATTTATTATTATTGCATTTTGGGAATTGTATTAATTGAAAACGATTTTCAATCTCCCATTAATTATTTGATTGTATTCTCATATTTTAGGGTCAAATATATTTACGATTATTTTTATTTTCCACCACCAACCTTAGATAAAAAAATAAATTGTTAAAAGAAAAATTAATATTAAAAGAATTCATAATTCAATTGATTATATACGAATTGTACAAGTATTATGAAGAAGTTTAAACTGTAGATACAAATGGTAGTCCAAAAAAAATTATTTGTCTAATCAATCTTCTGCATCCCAAACACTGAAATGATGAAAAGTCAAAAGCATGTGTCTTCCATGATTCATCCTGTAGATACACCACAGAAGGTAAAATCAAATTAGAGTAACACTATTTTAAGAAACAAAACAATCAGATTATGTAGGACTCACAACCATGAAAAGAAACGAACAAATTACGTAAAACAATCAAATTATGTAAAAACTCTTCACAAAACATTGAGAAAACAGAACCTGCAAAATAGACAAAAAATCAAACCCAAACTAAGCCAATCGAGGTTTATGATGTAATTCATCATTTTGATAACACTAATATTATATGAAAATAAAACAAAAAATGGTATGAAGAACACACCTAACGAATTTCACTTCAATTTTTTTGCATCCCATCATCAAATTTACCTGCAAAACAATAGCTTGAGAGGAAAAAACTTCAATCAAACTGAATAAAGCTATTTTTTTTCTCTACTACGAACCTTTTTAAATCACTCTTTCGCTCTCTTAGACTCATCAAAGGGAATATTGAAGGGTAGAAAATTAAGAAAAATAGAGATGAAGAATATTAGATCCGAAAAGAAAAAAAATGAAGAAGACGGATAAAAATATGAAGGAACAAGGAAAATAGAGATGAGAAGAAGAATATGAAGAAACAAGAAAAATGGAGAGCTATGAATCAACTAAGAAAATGGAGATGAGGAGAAGAATATCAAGGAACGTACGAGAAAAATGGAGATGAGGAGTTTGTACCGTGAAAGAAGATCAAGAGAGAAATATGGAGAATGTGCATGTTGGTTATCCTAGAATTAGGGTTATGATATGTGACAACCCGTCCCTAATTATACGTTTTTATTAATTTTAAAAGCGTGAATTTACGAAAATGCCTTAGAGGCAAGGACTTTGACTTCCTTTGACCATCGCTTAGAGAAACGTATGACTTATTCTTTTAGTGTATCTTCGTAGTACTCATTGGTACGAACCCATAGGCGAAAACTTTTTGCGAGGCCGGATTATAACGATATAGTTACGGTCTGTTAAAGTACATTAATCATGGGTAATTTTATACACACGCGTACAAATTAACAATGTTGGATACACTGTCAAAGAGGCATATTTTGTACATTTTAAATTGTACAAAATCATTTCCTTCCTTAATTGGTGGATCCAATTCCCTTCACCAATCAAATCCCTCTAATCCCTCTCTACCACTCACATCCCTTCCCTCTATTACCTGACTAATCAGAAAGCAACCCTTACACTTTTTCTCCTCTATCTCTCGCTCTTTCCCCGAAGGTCTCTCTCTCACATTCTCTCTACAACTCTCTCCTTCCTATGCAAGCACAGAGAACTTCGAGAGCCCAAACATAAGGAGCCGTTGCTCCATTTGGTTAATAAACATTCAAGAACCATCACCTCCACTTGCCATTTTCATGGCAACGTTCCTCCGTGCACCACCAAGGTAACCTTGCAATTCGTGGATCTCAAATCTCTCTTATTTCAATCCCCTGATGTTGTTCTAATCTTAGTTAAGGGGTTATGGGTGATTTAATTGCATATCGAAGCTTGGGAAGAGTTTTCTCCATATTTTGGAAGGAAGAAACCGTGGCTCTCAAGCCACTTTCAGACCTCTTTTCGTTAGTGTTCGGCCTCAGTTAAACCTTATTTATGGTATGATCGTGTTCTCCTCATTACAAGCTTCAATTACGTAGGTAGAACATTAGAAATGGTTAAGTTTTGAACTAGAAATCAACCTTCAAAGTTGGGATGAAAAATCTTGATTTCTAGAAATTTTTTACCTTTCTGATCAACACAGACCACATTTGAACCTTCTGTGAATATGGATCGATTTATTACATTCCTAGCTTCAAATTGGTTTTTGTAACATTGATTTTGGTTGAGAATCAAGCTCGTTAGGAGCTTTGGAAGTTGGACCTTCAACCTGCAAAACGCAGAAACCTTTGAATAATGCGAGTACAACTGCACTCACAGGCGCGTGGGCGCGTGTGGACTCATGTGGCCCATCGACGCGGGCAGCGCGTGGCTTCCAGTGCAGCCACTTGTGGTTGCACATGACGGCGCGTCCGGCCTTCGGCCGGCGTGTGGTCGACACATGTGGGTCCGTGACGTCGAATAGATCGATTTCATATATTCAAGCCCTATGTTTGGGCAATCTATGAAGGTTTTATTTAAGTTTCCGTTTATGTGTTATCAAACTAAGTTAATTAGTAATTTCACGTATAAGGGAAACATATTCCGAGGACGTATGTGGTTAAGCCAGGCTAGGAGGCTTCGTTTGGACTGCGTATCTGTGAGTAGGCTGTTTATTTTATACCTATACATATTATAGTTTCCATAAATGAGTATTTACTTCATTTTACGCCTATATTACCAAGTACTGGATATTGTGAGTTAAATTGTGATAAATGCTGCCATATGGTTAAGATATACTTGTCATAACGTTCATACATATTTGTATACATGCTCATCTTGCTGCACCCTGGTTTTGGTACTCCGCCCAGGGCCAATGCCAGTGTTTCACGTGTATGTTCACATCCGCACCATTCGCTCACCTTGGATCCAAGTTTAGGTGCCAGTCCTGTCGTACAAATTGCATTAGGCAGTTCCAACTCGTATGTAACCGTGCTTAGCACCAGTCTTCACGTGATTGTAGTACCAGAGCGCATTATTACACTCAGTCTTGTCGTACATATTGCATTAGGCAATTCCAACCCGTGTGCTAGCTTAGATGATGAGCAAACTGTTTATATTTGATTATCATATGATTATAGTACTGTGGCATTGCTTATATCATGACTTGGCATATTCTTATATATATTGGCTATAGAATTGTGGATACATACTTACTTGGTATCATTTTAAGGAAACTATACTTGTTTTACGAAGAGAGATTAGTATATTAAAAAATAAAGGTTTTTGTATAAACATTATTTGCTGACCCACTCAACTTTGTTTTTCGCCCCTACAAGTTTAGTAGCTTTGCTTACGTATATACGAGGATTTTGGCAAATCTCAGGAGATGGTTACCTTCAATGGTATAACTCTCATCCTATTTACTATACTGTCTTATGCTCTAACATCACGTGTGAATAAGGTTCAATCCCGGTCACCTGCACACTCTCTTCGCTATGCACTTTTAGGTTTAAATTTATTCACATTTTCCATATCACTACACTTTATGGCTTCGTCACCGTCCAGGTGTCAGCCAGCACAGCTCGATTTGGGGTCCAAGTGGACATTCCGGGTCGGGGTGTGTCATGATAACTTTCTTATTTATTTGATTAATAATTAAGAAAAAAAATTAAATATAAGAAGATAAATGCTCCTAATTTAAACTATTAAATTTTTAAAAAAAACTAAATAAGTTAAAAATATATATATTAGAGGCTCATTTATCCGCCCCTAATAACTAAATTTTGTAGATGTGACTTTTTCGCCCCTAAAAGTAGTAACATTAATAGGAGCGTTTAACATTTCGCCTGTATTACAATTAATAGAGACAAATCTATATTTCTGCCCTTAATAAAGACTAATAGGGACAAATTCTTATATCCGCCCATAATCCACTGCCCCTAATATTCACTATTCTTGTAGTGGGAGCGTGTCCCCATTTTTTTTGAAAAATGGGAATCCCTCCCCTTAAAGGCTTCCTATATATATATATATATATATGATGGTCTTTCTCCAAGTCCCGTGTCCAAAACTTTTTATAATACTCAGTATAAGTGTAGCCCCTATATATGGCTGCAGATCCATCCTCTGTGAAAGCTTTTGCTGGGCTTATTAAAGCATCGTCTTGTGGGCAGAGGAATGAAGCTACTAAGAGCCTTGCTCTCTCAATATTGGTAACGGCTCGATGCCACACACTCTTGTGGGCCTGCACCAACCAATAATTTTCATTCACAATTACATGCACAAATTAAAATTTTGAGATTCTGTCTATACACAATATTTGATTTCACAATGATTGCATAGAATTCGAGTTTGAATACACAATCTAATACTTATAACCTAAAATCAAAGATCTAACGCGTAATTTTTTTACCTAAGTAATCAACTCTCTCAACAAATAAGATTAAAAATAAAATTGATGGCCAGTGAGATTTCTTCAAAACATTCCATCTTATAAAAATAAAAATAAAAAACAGACGGCACACATAGAATTTTTTTTGTATTATATGTTACCTGTAATTGGTCACCAAACAGACGGCATACGTAGAATTCTTTTGTATTATATGAGGTCTATGGATGTTTGATATCGGTGTGGAGCATGTTGGAGAAGACATATTTGTAAGTGTTTCAAATGGAGATGCAATTTTCATGAAGGTGAGTTATTATTTATCAAAAAGAGAGTCGATGACTATTTTGTAGTAATATCATTTTCTTATTGAGAAAAGTTGAGGTTCCACCATAAAATCAATTAGCAATATAACCATCAATGAGAGACTCATACTCAATATACCCCCTCGTGTGTGAACAACCTGCTCTAATACCATGAAGAAAGTTGAAATTTCACCGTAAAACTTAGGGCTGGAAAAAAAATTCCCAAAAATACCAAACCAAACCGAAAAATTCCCAAACCGAAAAAAAAAAAATATATATATATATATAATATAATTTTTAAATATATATTTAGAATTTTAATAGCCGTTGGATTCTCTTGAGATTTAATCTCAACCGTTGCATACAAATCAAAGTTATCAACCCGTGTCCGACTCTCTCTCTCTCTCTCTCTCGGTTTCTCGACATTCACTCACACGGTCACACCTCTGACCTAAACCTCACCTCACCTCAGTATCTCCTTGCCGATTTGTCTCTCCTCCCACATCCGTCGCCTGAATCCTGAATCTACCCACACCAATCCTCATTCCTTTCCGTCCTCGCTCCTCACCTGAACCGCGCCTTCACCCACTGTCCATAGTTCGAATTCGGCTCCTGAATCGAGCTCTCTGTCTCAGCCCGCACTCCTCCTCACTGCAAAAGGTAAGAAATTCTTGCAATAAACTCAACCAAAGTTCATACAAATTGTTTGATTCCAAATTCGATTAGAGATTTTGAATTTGGGTTTCTGAATTAGGAATTTCTGAAATAAATTAGGGCTTTTGGAATTAGGGATTTTGAATCGACGAAGAGGTTACAGAGGGAATGAGAGGTTAAAGGGGGGAGGGAGCCTGACTTAAATGTTTTCTAAAATACCTTCTGCAATCAGAGCTTTTTTCATAAATTTTGGCGAGGTACTCAGGTACCCCAGTTATTTTTTTCGTAAATTTTTCAAATGGATTTTAGCGAGGTACTCAGGTACCCCATTCATTCTTTTCGTAAATTTTGTCACTGCAATTGATTTAGGGTTATTCATATATGCTGCACTAGTTCCATAATTTTATAAAAATGGAAGCTCGATTAATTAATAAGTTTTTATAATTATTCTTAGCATATTTAATTGCGTGTGATTCTATAATTTAAATTTATTGGAATGGATGGGGCTATAAAATGGAAAGTGTTTGCACATCAAGGCACAATTTGTTAAGGTTTTGTTTAGTTATGGGCTAATATTTGAAAGAAAGTTAATGGAGTGTGGTACAAGCTTATGCATTCGAACAGACCGAGGCATTTCGCTTCTTTCTTTGTTTGTTTTATATTCCTTTTGGGTGAGGGGATGAGGGTCGTGGATTGTAAATGGTGTCGATTAGTTTTGGACTCGGAATATGGATTAAAAACATATTGATTGCAGGGAAGTGGATTAAAAAGTTAGGCTAAAATGTTACCATGATATATCAATTTTCTTTTGTTGTCCATATACAGATTCTTGAAAACATATTCCAAATGTTTCTTGTGCTAAGCTGGCAAAAAGCGAATAAGTATCTGATGTAAATGTATCCTTTTACCAGCATAAAATCAGTAATTGAATGATACAACAAAGCAAAAGAGGAGCACTACCAATTTGAGAATCCAGCTTTTAAGGTTAAGGTATTCTTCAGTTTCCTGTCCTGCAGCAGTTTTATTGATAACTTATCTTCAAAACATTGTTAACTATTACATATTTGAAAAATGGTTTTATATTAAGAAAAAATAAATTGTTTGAACATCCATCTTCTTGCATAAGCAAATTATTACTAACAAGCATTCTTGCTTTCATATAGACTATCCCACATGTTTGTGTTGTTTATGTCATATGGACATTAGTTAGATATGAATAATTATGAATTCTCTTTATGAATAGATATGAGTCATATGACTCTTTAATTGTGTTTTCTCTTTATGAATATATATGAATTCTCTTTAATTCTCTACATCAAGGGGAAGAGTACAAGTACCAACAAGAAGGGAGCAACCACAAGCATCAACAAGATCAAAGGGCCGAAGGGGCAGAAGAGGCCAACAATCTTCATAAACGTTAAGCTTTGCTTTTTTGCTTTTGGTTTGTAACTTAATTATTTTGAAACTTTGGCTCGTAACTAAATTTTGGGTAAATTACACCATACCCCCTCAGGTTTGAGGTCTATTACAACCCCATACAACATCTTTAAAACATTTCACTTTCATACCTCAAGTACTATTTTATTTCAATTTCATACATCCGTTACATTTTTCATCCATTGATCCGTTAAGTGCTGATGTGACTGCCAACGTGGCTGCCAACTGTGTGTCATGTGGCAAAAATAAATTTTTTTTTAAACTTGAATTTTTACACCTAAAAAAAAATTTATTCCTTCTTCTTGCAGTCGCTGTTCTTGTTGTTGTTGTTGTTGTTGTTGTAGTCGCTGGGGGTTCAATTTTTTTTCTTTCTTTTTCTTCTTTTTCTTGCAGTCGCTGAGGGGGGAGGGGTTCAAAAAAAAAATTCTTTCTTCTTCTTTCTTCTTCTTCTTCTTGCAATCGCTGGGGGGGTTCAAAAAAAAATCTTTCTTCTTTCTTCTTCTTCTTCTTCTTGCAGTCTCTAGGGGAGGGGAAGGGGTTCAAAAAAAATTTTCTTTTCTTCTTCTTATTCTTCTTTCTTCTTCCTTCTTCTTCTTCCAGATCTGGTCGATGGGCTTTCTTTCTTTCTTTCTTTCTTTTTTTTTTTTTGTAAAAATTCAGGTTTTAAAAAAATTAATTTTTTTTGCCACATGGCACACAATTGGCAGTCACGTCAGCACTTAATAGATCAATGGATGAAAAATGTAACGGATGTATGAAATTGAAATAAAATAGTACTTGAGGTATGAAAGTGAAATGTTTTAAAGATGTTGTATGGGATTGTAATAGATTTCAAACTGAGGGGGTATGGTGTAATTTACCCCTAATTTTTTTGCTTTTGAGTTTGTTACTTTATTTATTTTAAAACCTTGGCTTGTAACTAATTTATTTTGCTTTTGGATTTGTTACTTAATTTATTTTTATTGCATGCATATGTAGTAGAAATTGAATAGGCAGATAACATAGCTATTGTGCACATATTCAGATTGTAGATTGCACAGATTGGGCCGCAACAGATTGCACAGATTACAGATTTTAGTCCAACAACAAATTGAACCGCATATTGGCAACCTGCCCAAAAGCCCAAATTTTCAATATAAAAGGTTGAATTTTAGCCCAAAAGCATAATATGTCAAATTTAATCCAAAAGCTCAAAACTATTTCAGGATTCCCGAAATTCCGAAACTATTTCGGTATTCCTGAAAATTGGGATTCCCGAAAATTTGGTTTGGAATTCCCAAAAATTTTGGGTTTGGGAATCGAGACAAGGGTTTCGGTATGGGATCTCATACCGAACCACCCCTAACTATTTAACAATATAGAGAGTAACCCAACCTCTTATAAGTCTGTGTAAGGTCCTTTCTCCCATTAATGTGGGACTCATTCTCAACACTTGTAAGAGGTTAGTTTCTTAATATATTTGAAACTAATATCAAATTTCGTATGCAATCTCACAATGGATATGTCACGAATGAAGTGACGAGCATTGTTTGAAATTTTGAAGAACTGCTATACCGCGCTCCCTGACAATGGGAATGTGATTCTTGCTGAATGTGCATTCCAGTAGATCCGGAAAGTAGCCTTGCGATCAAGGGAGTTATCCATATCGACGTGATCATGTTAGCTCACAACCCCGGCGAAAAAGAGAGGACGGAGAAGGAGTTTGAGGCCTTGGCTAAGGAGTCTGGATACCAAGGCTTCCGGGTCATCCGCTCCGCTTTCAACACCTATGTCATTGAGTTTCTTAAGAAGAATTGAGTATAACTTTGCCAGTGGTATGCTGCCATCTGTATCCATATTGTTGGATTTCTGCTATGGGGATCGCATCTGGATTTTTCACCATAAGTAGATTTTCATATGTTACAAAAAGAAAATAGTAATAATAAAGTGATTTTATGTTGCTTGTATGTCATAAATTTGGATTCATACCCATCCAATGGGGTCTAAAACATGAAAAAATCTGGTGTATGACAGACTGACCACGTGTAAGTGCTGCCACAAACACAAAATCAGGACCTTATGTATTTCTCATCACCCAAGCTTACCTGTCAATAGAGTTCGACATACGATTGCTCATACACAAGCTCTCCTAAAACAGAAAAATTGGCAAGAAGGGAATAATAAAATGACATTCATATTATTTTCATGACGTTGCTGTGAAATTATTATTCGTGATGTTCGTTCAAACTGGTCTTATGATCAAGATATTAAATAAACCAAATTACAAAAGCCTTCCTACCTGCCACAAGGAGTCATAATCAGATAGGCAATAAATAAATAACAAGTAATGGTATATGGAAGCACAAAATTGGCCAAATTGTTATAGATTATCTAAAACATGCATGTTCCAGGTACAATTGTAGAGTGCCCCTCTATTTTTAGAATAAGTCAATACGTTTAATTTTGTGTGTCTAAATAATATTATTGAATAAATAAACTTATAAATATATATATGTGTGTGTGTGCGTGTGTGTGTGTGTACATGATGAGGCTAGTGCTGCAGCTGGGTCTTGAAATGTCCAAACCATGTCCTCTCTTGAAGTCCCGAGTCCAAAACTTCTTATATTACTCATTGTAGGTGTAGCCTCAATATATGGCTACTATCCATTCTCTGTGAGAGTTTTTGCTGGGCTTATCAATGCATCGTCTTCAGGGGCAAAAGAATAAAGCTACTGAAAGCCTTGCTCTATCAATATGGGTAACGGCTCGATGCCACACACTTTGTAAATCCCATTACTTAGGGCTTGCATCAACCAATAATTTTGAATTTACAGTTACATTGTGTTTGGACCCGATTTTGCACCATCGGCCCAAGCGATCAAAGTCGTTGAGTAAGCATACTTCTACACCGTCGATCGAAAAATGAAGATAATTTTGATATTGTTAAAAGATAATATTATGGTTTTTGCCATAGTAATTATCTTTTAGTTATAGTTATCCTAGCATTATATCTTCAAACATGGACAGTTCGAGTAAAATTGGAATTCCTGCTATCAGATTGAAGAAGCATGGTGGATGAAGTTTGAAAAGTCAAGGGGATAATGCAAATTGGAATTGGTGCATGGGAAATGGATGATAAAGATCCACATAGGTGATTAAATATTAAAACCAATCTTTGGGTTAGATTGGTTAGGTGGCTAATTAAAAAGAAAAAATGGTCTTGGATAATGATGACAAGCCTAGGTAGGCTAGGCTGTGATGATGAGAAGACTTTTGTTTGGATAGGCTTTTGTGAGGCTTGGAGAACCACGAAAATATATCTGATGGGTGTGCTTTGGTTTTTGCGGATCAATTTCAGGAATTGGAGTTGCAATTAAACTCTGCAACATTATCTGACCGTGCAAAACGAGTATTTCAACACTATAAATAGGAATGATTGTGCAACGACAGGGGGACCTCCAACTCAACACACAAATCTGCCCTGCGCAAATTCTCGCTCTACGCGAAACCTCTCAACAACCTTGAGATTTTTATTTTCCTTTTCGCCAACATATCTTCAGTTTGGATAAACAGCACTGTGAAGGCAACCGGTGGTATCTTCATTTTGGATAAACAGCATTACCGCCATAGAATCAGCCGACCTCGGAGCACCTTTAGTTTGGATAAACAGCACTGCGTCGAGGCCGACTGATTATCTATCCAAGTCTGGGTCAAGAAGGATTTTTGAATTTTTTTTTGCAGAGGTCATCTCATTAGCCTTCTCGGCGAAGTGAGGTGTTAACAGGTTACTACATTTGGCACACCGAAAGCCGAATTTGATATTGAACTTTGTAATTGGTAGCCTTGTCTTCAGGCTTGAGGACCCAGAGGCCAAGACGTGTTCCTTTCTCGGCCGCAAGTGCAAGACGTAGAAGTCAGTCGCGCACATCAACGCAACATCAACACATTTTACTGCCCGGCCGAGCTCGGCCGACGAGTTGGCATGCCCCACACATATTTGAAGGATATAGTTAGCTCACTAATTGCTCGGCCTGCATGCTGTGTAGGCTAGGTGATTTTTGTAGTCAACACATTGTAAGCACAATGTTTTTTCTCTTTGAAAGAACTTATGTTTTGACAAAATCTCACTCACCCACGGTCAATTTAATTTACATTTTGATCTCATTTATGGAAATAGTTGATATTCATGTAAAGAATCAGTTTTTACAGTTTCAATTTTAGTGTATAATATGATAATTATTATGTAAACATGCTTAAAGAATCGATGAAAAAACCTCATTTCTTCAATTTTATTTAGCTTTGTTTGAATTTCTCACTATAGATGATTGTTTTAGAGTATAAATTAACAATTGGATGGAGTTCGAGTTTGAATTCACAATCTGATACTAATAACCTAAAGTCAGAGATCCAAAATTGATGGCGAGTGAATGATGGCGAGTGAATGATTTTTCAAAACATACCACTTTAAAAAACAGAAGTAATACATAATAATATTTTTGTATTATATGCTATGTGTCTGTGGAAAAGATAACTTTCTTCTAATAAAAACAAACTAGGGTCCACTAGCTGCATCTGATCGGCCATTTGCATGCATGTTCAAAATATTAGATGAGACGTGATCGCTGACGTGATCACCTTCGATTTCTCAAACCCCATCCAATATATAAGACCACTGGTGCACCTACCTAAGAGCAAGTCCACCCCTAAGACTGAGTGCCAGCACCCAGCCCATTTATCCACTCAAGTGAACAGTAACAGACTCCAATGAACAGTAATAGGCCACTGCATCTCCACCCCTAAAAAAATGCACTGGCACCCAGCGCATTTATAATATTTTTAAATTTTTTGTAAAAGAACAAAAAAATAAAATAGTTTTAATTTCGAATAGGATTTTTAACGAATCTCGTCACGCCAAGTGTCATTATCCGAACGTACTATGTTGTTAATAGATTTCCGCTAAGATTTGCAACCAATTTCGAAGCGCCACGTGTCACGTCCGGTTTACAATAATTTAGCCAAGATTTCGATAAGATTTTCAAACAACCTCGTAATGACACGTGTCATTATCTGAAACGTACTATTTTAGGTATTTATAGGAAAAAAATAATAATTAAAAAAAATTATGTATTTTTTTTATAATTTTCTGTATTTTTTTTATAATTTTCTGTATTTTTTTTAAAGGGTTAAAACGTAGACCGTTGATCTTTGATCGAACGGTCCATTTTAAAAGTTAAAATTTAAATTTTTTTACCGTTGGAAATCCAACGGCATTTAAGCTGGCCACGTCGCTGGCACCCAGCCTCGCCCAAGTGGGCTGACACGCGGGCCATCCCGCTGCAGATCATGTCGCCTACTCGCCTCCCAGGCGCGACTCGGGTGTAGTCGCCAGGCAATTGCCCGGTTTCTCACTCTGTTTGTTTTGGGCTGGGCCACAAGCCAGCACGGGCTGGTGCCAGGTAGTTTGAAGGGCTGGAGGAGATGGACAGAGTGCTGGTCTGTATTTTGACTGGGTGCTGGGCATTTGGCCCAGCGCTGGAAGTGCTCTAATGCTTAATGGAGTTCAATTTTCAACGCTGGCAGGTGCATACTGTTTTGAGTAATTCACTGGAGCAACTGTTAACATTAGAGAATATTTTTGTTTACTACCACCCTCAGGTGATAATTATGTTCTACATCTTATTTATCACCGTTAGATGATTTTAAATTTTAAAATTTGTGTGATGGATAGACACAAATATCAAAAGTTAGAATCATTCAATACTAATAAATAAAGTGATGAGCATTATTAGAGTGACAAAGCAAAAATGCACCCATTAACAATAATATATAGTAATATTTGATGCCTAGAAATGTTCAACCTTTTCTCTGGATCATTGAAATGTGAATTTTCCTAGAATCATTTAATTTGGTGTGACACGGATGATGGAATAAAAGAACATACTAATATCAACTCACAGCTCCTTTACCCTTTTTTTTTTATCCAAATATCATGTACTATCTTTCTAATAGAGATAAAACTCATCAACGTATGTCAATCTCTATTATAGAAATAATATAAGTACTGGTACAACTAGATGATAAGAGTACTATTTTTTGTTACATAATTTAACTTGTTTTGCCGGATCAACTAAGAGAAATCTTTTCAAACACCATCTAAATAATGAATAAATAAACAAATAACAAGGACTCCATCACGTGCTACAAGGGCTCCATTACATAATTTGTTGTCATGTTGTATTCGGCAGAGAGACTTCTTAGTTCGTTCGCCATTGGTTTGAAAGGTTGACATTTTGTTGTATTCTTTCTTACTTTAATAGGTAATGCAAGTGGTGACGTCCACATAGAACAATATATTAGTCGAACTATGTAAAATGCGTTTGTGTTAATTTAAAGGAAAACTAATGAAAATAGCTTGAAAATTTTGAGTTTTAATGATAAGGTCAAAATAAAAGGTAAAGTAAATAGTATAGGATTGACTTTTTAGTGTAAAAATAAAGTAATATTATTCTTACCATATTTTTTTACTATTTTAGGTGGCAGATGAGTTGGACAAGCTAGATCATTTAATTTCAAAAATTTTATTAATTAAAACACTTAAATAATCTTAGGTAGAAGAATGAGACTCCTCTTATACCACAATCATCATTTAAAAAGAAAGAATTAAATTATGTAGTTTGTCTAACTCATCTGCCATCTAAGATGGTAAAAAAATACGGTATAAAATTGTGGTAAAAATAATATTACTCGTAAAAATATGATTTTTCGTTAAAATTTCGTTACAACTCTCTTAATTTAAACCATCAAGTATAACCTTGTACTGAAGAAAAACTGCACTTTTTTTATAAGAAATTTTGGATTTGTAAATTATCATTAAATTTGGGGAACTTTAACGAAAAGCTCCGGTACTGTTCACTTTAACGAAAAACCACATTTTTACACTAAAAAGTCAATCCTGACACTATTCACTTTACCCTTTATTTTGTCCTTATCATTAAAACTCAAAGTTTTCAAGCCATTTTCATTAGTTTTCCTTTAAATTTGTTTATATTTCTTTTTAAAAACGACATTACAAGGGACTAAATCACACATTTCTCGTATCCATGAATGCTAAAAGAACTCTGAAACAGTGAGACTTTTGTGAACGCTAAACAATTTAAAATCAATTTTCGTAACAACATTACATCGATACCACCTCAGTGGTGGGGGTGAGCAAACAAATCCCTATATATTGCCAGTTAGTACACCCATTATTACACCCATCTCTTCCACTCTCAGTCCTCCTCTCTCTCTCTCTCTCTCTCTCTCCACCAACACCAAATCCAACAAATGGGTTCGACCGGAGAGACTCAGATGACTCCAATCCAAGTCTCCGACGAAGAAACCAGCCTCTTCGCCATGCAGCTAGCCAGCGCCTCCATTCCCCCCATGGTGCTCAAGGCAGCCCTTGAGCTCGACCTCCTCGAGATCATGGCAAAAGCCGGGCCTGGCGCTTTAGTTTCTCCGGCGGACTTAGCTTCGCAGCTGCCGACCAAGAACCCTGACGCCCCCATCATACTGGACCGCATGCTTCGCCTCCTGGCCAGCTACTCCATCCTCACTTACTCCCTCCGCACGCTTCCCGATGGCAAAGTAGAGCGGCTGTACGGCCTCGGCCCCGTCTGCAAGTTATTGACAAAGAACGAGGATGGTGTTTCCCTTGCTCCTCTCTTACTCCTGAATCAGGACAATGTCCTTGTTGCGAGCTGGTAATTACCACTATTCTTCTTAGTTTATCATCGTAATTTGATCGTTAACAAACAATAATTAATGGGTTTTAAATAGGTTGATTAGAATAAAATCATAAAAAATGTTACTAACTGCGAGTTGTGGCTTGAATATGTGATTGTTTTTTATTTTTCTTAGAGATGTGATATCCACACACCCATTTTTACTTCTTTCATATTCTTTTAGATTTTGGCCGTCGGATTGTATGAATTGAAGAAGATCTAATGGACAGAAATTAACAAATGTGTGTGAGAAATAAAAAGAGGTGTGTGGATAGCACACCCTTTTCCTATTGTGTTCTTCTTTGTTCATATTACTTTTGGCCGATTTAGTGGTTGGGGATGTACATGATTGGAAATTTATCACACCTCAGTGTTTCAATTTCAAACCTTTCTTTCTTATTAATCTTTTTCCTTTGTTTAACTCTATGTTTTAATTATTTTATTTTTCCATAAACGGGGAATGTAAGTTACTTCAATTAGCTTAAATTCCTTCTTGTTTTAAAAAAAAAAGCCGAAAATAAAAATTTGTACTCGAATTTAAAAAGGTACTACTTTGCACATACTATATGCTTTTGGTTGAGCAAAGCTGCTCTCCTATGGTTCTCGTAATCTGATGGCTCATAAGAAAAAAGACCTCACAGGTAATCAAAATGAGAACCATAGGAACGGTAGATTAAGTTACAAACTTAAATAATTCCTATTACACATAAACAAAATACTAATTGATAAAACATAAACAAACAAAAAACAAAAAAACAGAAGAAAGTTTCACGTCATGTTTGAATCCCTTCCATCTGCAAAATCTAGTCATATCTAAACTAAGCAAATCCAATTACATAAAACATAATAACTTTTCACATCCAATTTCCTCCAATCTTTTATCAATAATATTCAAATTGAGATTGGGTGGTTTTGAAAATTGGGATCCTCTTCTTATTGAACGTGTAAACCCTTTTTCATATGAAATTTTTCGACGATGGTGAAAAATTTGAAACAGCTCCATCTCCCTTTTTTATACGTTAAAAGGAAAAAACAAAAAACTCATGAGGTGAGAAGGGAGTGAACGATCAAGAGAGATGGAGAGACGAAGGCGATGTGGAGTAGAGAAAGGGTAGGGGAAGAAGATGGAAGGTTTAACGCCATTTTTTTTTAATTTAATCACTTTGCAAAATTATTTTGTTTCGGTGCATGGATTATTTAAGTTGATATTTTAATCTATCATAAGATTAATCTGAGAGCTCATATATAAAAGGACCTCATAGACCCTCAAAATGAAGACCTTAGGAAAGCAGTTATGTATTTGTCACACTCACAACCAAACAGAATTGCTCTCCTAAGGTCCTCTCATTTTGAAGACTGTGAGTTTCTTTTTAATATGAGCTGTCAAATTTATGTTACAGTACATTAAGCTATCCACTTAAATAATCTCTGTCACATGGAAACAAAATCCTAATTGATCAAAAAAAAAAAGAGGATAGAAGAAGGTTTCACGTCATTTCAAATCTCTTCCATCTAGAAAACCTAATCTCATCATCAAATATCTAAAAGTCAATCCATTTGTATAAAACCCTAATGACTGTACACATAAATTCAATTCCATCTTTTATCAAAAATATTCAAACTCAATTAGTTACAAAACCTCAAAATTGGGTTCTCCTTCTTCTTGAACGTGTGATCCCTTTTTTTACATGAAATTTTCTGACGGAGGTGAAAATTTTGAAACAGGTCCTTCTCCCTTTTTCATACGCGAAAAGAAAAAAAAATAAAAAAACTCGTGATGAGAGAAGGGGAATGAACGATTGAGAGAGAGATGGATAAATAAATGGGATGTGGGGGAAAGTGATGGTGGGAGAAGAAGACGGAAGCTTTCATGCGAGAAATTTTTTTAATTTAATCAGTTTGTAGAATTATTTTGTTTCGATGTAATAGGAAGTATTTAAGTTGATAGCTTAACCTATCCACAAGATTAATCTCAAAGTTTATATGAAATAAAAAAACCGCACAGGTCCTCAAAATAAGGACCATAAGAGACCAGTATTTGTGACATGTATGCTTGTTTTGGGCTTGTGCAGGTACCACTTGAAAGATGTTGTTCTTGAAGGAGGAATTGCATTCAACAAGGCTTATGGAATGACTAATTTTGAGTACCATGGCACTGACCCTAGATTCAACAAGGTCTTTAACAGGGCAATGGCTGACTACTCTATCATTGTTATGAAGAAACTTCTTGTGGCCTACAAGGGCTTTGAGGGCCTCACATCCGTTGTTGATGTTGGTGGTGGCACCGGCAGTGCTATTCACATGATTGTCTCTAAGTACCCCTCGATTAAGGGCATTAACTTCGACTTGCCTCATGTCATCAAAGATGCTCCCCAATATTCTGGTATGTTCTTTGTTTCTGATAATGTTTGTAGTTAGTTACTGTTTGGCCTTGAATAACAACTTGAGCCGAGATGAGTTGATCCAAGGACCATGGTTCTCAGCCTAGTAAAATCTTTCAAGTTAGTAGGAATTTAGGCCACGAGTAGGATTTGTTCGACCGAGTCCTCATGAAGGTAGGACTATGAAAAGGTTAAGTATAGGGGTGACTTGGTCAAGTCCTACACAAACTGAAATTGCAAGGATCAGTATAAACTGTGGATAAATATGAATTAGTCTAAGGATTCGAATGCCTACGCGACCAGATAAAGATGAATGAATCTCATCATGGGACTAGGTTCAGAGTCCTGATGAGAGTCAGAGAGGCTGAGACTAAATATAGATGAATTTTTTGCTAAGAAGGCATAAAGGGAATATTTAAGCAAATATCGAGCAAACACAATCCCATTAGGACTCTACCTCGACATGCTTGTTTATCATGAAAGCCTCACGTATAAATAGAAGAGGTTGCAACTCAACAAACAACTCAAATGCTCTACGCGAAAACCCTCGCTTTATGCGAAACCCTTCTCACACCCTTGAGAAGAACACTAATTGTCGTAACCCTACAGTCAATACATCTTTAGTCAATACATCTTCAGATGGATTAATAGTAGTAGAGCCGTAGAACCAGACAATTTAGGAGCACCTTCAGTTCGGATAAGTGAACAACATTGTTGTTGGTTGGTAGGTTATCTATTCAAGTCTCGGCGGGCTAAGAGTTTTTGCAATTCTTTCGCCTAAATAGGTCATCTCATTAGCTCGTCAGCAAAATGAGGTGTTACCTAATTACCATTTGTTCGGCACAGTGAAATCTAAACCAATTATGTAACCTTGTAGTGATCTAGTAAACTTGTCTTTAGGTTCTAGAACCCAAGGCCGAGACGTGTTCCTTCCTCTGCCCAAATTGCTCACTTGTAGAAGTTAGCAGTGCATTCGCCACTACCACCACATCGATTATACTCACCTGACCAAGTTCGGTTACGAATTGGCACGCCCACATTCATAAGAATAACGTAGTTAGCTCATAATCACTCAACATGTGCACCAAGTAGACATCGTAATTTCCAGTGTCAACAGTTACTAAAAGCATTCACCTTTACACTCGATCTCTCTCAAGTTCGATTTCTCTTCCTCTAATATTGCTTATATAAAAACAAATCATGTTTGTACCATTTATCATTTTTCCCAATGAATATGAGGTCTATGAATGTTGGATATAGGTGTGGAGCATGTTGGAGGAGACATGTTTGTAAGTGTTCCAAAGGGAGATGCAATTTTCATGAAGGTGAGTTATAATTTATCCAAATGAGAGTCAATGACTATTTTGTAGTGCTAATAATAATTTCTTAAGCTTAGTTGCTTAATGTATTTGGAACTAATATCAAATCATGTATGCAATCTTATAGTTTATATGTCACAATTGGAGTGACGAGCATTGCTTGAAATTTTTGAAGAACTGCTACGCTACGCTCCCTGACAATGGAAAAGTGATTCTTGTTGACACCATTATTCCGGAATCTCCAAACAGCAGCCTTGCCACCAAGATAGCTAACCATGTCGACATGATCATGTTAGCTCACCACCCCGGCGGAAAAGAGAGGACGGAGAAGGAGTTTGAGGCCTTGGCTAAGGGATCTGGATTCCAAGGCTTCCGCGTCATGTGCTTCGCTTTCCAAACCAATGTCATTGAATTTCTTAAGAAGAATTTGATATAACTTTGGCTGTGGTATGCTGCCATATGCCATCCATATTGCTTTGGTTTTTGATATGGTGATCCCATGTGGATTTTTCACCATAAGTAGACTTTCATATGTTCCAAAAATAAAAAAAAGTAATATGAAAGGGATTTTATGTTGCTTATATGTTATAAATTTGGATTCATACTTTTGCAACGAGGTCTAACACAATGAAAATCTGGTGTACAAGGGGTAGATCATGTGTCTGTGCTGCCACAAGCACAAAATCAGGACCTCATGTATTTTCTCGACACTCAAACTTACCTGTTTACAGAATTCAACACACAAATGCTCATTCACAATAACACTTTTAAAATAGAGAAAATTGACAAGAAAGAAATTATAAAATGACATTTATATTAATTTTATGACATACCTGTAAAATTATTATTCAGAATGTTCATTCAAACTAGTATCATGATCAAGAAAGTAAATCAACCAAATTACAGAAGCATTCATACCGGCCATGAGACGCCATAATCAGATAGGCAATAAATAAATAAAGTAAATAGTTATACGCACAAAATTGACTATGGGATTCTGTAACACATGCATGTTCCACGCACAATGGTAGAGTCCACTCCTATTTTAAAGTGCATCAGCACTTAGCAAATGTTATTAGCTTTGTGCGTATAAACAACGTTATTGAATAAACAAACGCATAAATATATATATATATATATATATATATATATATATATATATATTAAAACACATGCCACACAATTTCATTAAAGTTAAATCCAACAATGAGGAGCGTGTCTCTATTTTTTCAAAAAAAAAAGGATCCCTCTCCTTAAGCAATTCATATATATATATATATATGATGAGGCTAGGGCTGCTGCTGGATCTTGAAAAGGTCCAAACAATGGTCTTTCTCCAAGTCCCGAGTCCAAAACTTTTTATAATACTCAGTATAAGTGTAGCCCCTATATATGGCTGCAGATCCATCCTCCGTGAGAGCTTTTGCTGGGCTTATTAGAGCATCGTCTTGTGGGCATAGGAATGAAGCTACCGAAAGCCTTGCTCTCTCAGTATTGGTAACGGCTCGATGCCACACACTCTTGTAAATACCATTACTTAGGGCCTGTACCAACCAATAATTTTCATTTCACAATTACATGCACAATTTGATAATTTGAGGTTCTGTCTATACACAACTTTTGATTTCACAATGATTGCATAGAATTGGAGTTTGAATACACAATCTAATACTTATAACCTAAAATCAAAGATCTGTCGCGCAATTTTTTACCTCAGTAATCAACTCTCTCAACAGATAGGATTAAAGTTAGTAAAATTGATGGCCAGTGAGATTTCTTCAAAACATTCCAATTATAAAATAAAATAAAAAAGACGGCATACATAGAATTCTTTCGTGTTATATGTTACCTGTAATTGGTCACCAATGTTAATAACAAAGGCATTAGGGTGGGGATTGACAGCAACCCATTTGCCATCTTTGAGAACTTGAAGGCCAGCAACTCCAAGGTCTTGGAGCAAAATTGTTAGGGCATTTGGGTCGGTGTGGCCCGGCAGTCCATAAGTCAGCTCGGGCTGGGGACACGGCGGGTAAAAGTTCACCGCCATGTGCTGTCCTTGCTCGCCCAGTGCGCTCTTTATGTAATCTTTCTCCAACCCTAAACTCTCTGATATTAATTCCTGTAACCTGTATCCAAGTTCTCGAACCTCTGTGCAGTAACCACTCACAGTGTCCCTGCAGCTCAAAAAGATTAATGTAAGAAATTGAAAGAGCAAATCAAAGCCCAATTTCGACCTGAACAGGCCCAAATTTAAGTTTGATTTTCGGAATCATGCAAACATTTTTTTTTGGTGAAAGTGTTTTTTATAAAGGAACTTATATTTTGTAACATGTGGTCCATGCCCTTGAATCTTAAAAGCGTTAAGCTCACAAGAAAAACACAATAATAAATAGGGAATATTTTAGATCAACCCTAAAGTGATGTTTATCATCTCATTAATTAACCATTAGATAAGTTTAAATTTCGATCAATAACGTCCTACGCATTGGACACAACAAAGTTTAATAGCGACTCAGTCTCAACTTGGAGAAAGAGTATTGATGACAAAACAAGGATGTCTTAAACTGCGAAGTGGTAGGATCAAAAGAGACAAACTATTTTTGGAAAGTTCTAGGGCTAGTTTGGTATGGGATACCCAACTGAAACCTTTGTCCCGATTCCCAAACCGGAGTTTTCGGGAATCTCAATTTCAATACCAATCCCAAACCAAATTTTCGAAAATCCCAAAATAGTTTCGAGATTTCAGGACAAATCGAAAATCCCAAAATTATTTCTAAGCCTCAGATTAATCTTTGGTTTAATCTCTCCTTAATGCAGATTTGGCTAAATGAAATAAGATTTACAACTGAATTGCCTACTTTGAGAGTTAGAACTATCATCTGCCTCCACAACAGTCAAAACTCAACCTCTCTATTTATAGATCACCTGCAACCCATAACCCATCTCTTTATGACCTAACAATATGTTGATCATGGTTATGAACCACCACCTCCCATAATTTAGCTGCCCTCATATTCTATAACTCTCAAGTTCATTCTCTATTACTAACGGAAGGATCACTGCAAACACATTAAGAAGCTCATATGTCACCTACGAATTGATAAACCAAACAATTTAAAGCTATTGCGGTAACATATTCTTCACAATTTGAAGTATCTTAACTGGTTCATCCAGATCTTCCCAATCAAAGTGCTAACAACCACTAAATAACTCAGCCTGCTATACATCATATGTTTCAAATATAAAGTATTTTTTCATAGCAAACAAAGACAGCAAACATAACCATATAAATTAACAAAGGCAGCAAACATATATTTAAAATTAAATAATATACATATATATATATTTATTTTTTTTCGGTTCAGTTCGAGACTACCAAACGAATACAAATGTGAGACCGATTCCCATACCCAAGTTTCAAAGTCAGTTCGGCATTTAGTACCAAAATTTTCAGGATTTTTAGTCTGAAATTTTTTCGATTCAATTTCAAGATGATTTCAAGATTTTTTCTGTTCGGTTTGAAATTTTCAATTTTTTTTTCCACCCATAAAAAGTTCAACAATGCCACAGTATCACTGTATAAAATTGAATTATATTAGATTATTTATGGAAACATCATATTATCTTATTAAGAAAATTAAATCAAAATGAATGGGGGACTATATTTATACGTAGCCAATCATTCATCAACCACCTCATCCGTACCTACGTCAACAGGACTAACCCTAATACGTCACGCTGGGATCTCCCATTCTTGACCTAAAATATCGTCACACCGTCAATCGGCCACGATTCCCGTACGCAAAGATTTTTAAATCCGTAACGTGTAGGCCCGGCTGTCTCAATTTTTATTTTTAGTTTTGAAAAAGAAATAATTTGTAGTAAGTTACGGCTGTCCATCTTTTTCAGATTTGAAGAGATTATTGAAATTTTCATCTTACCCGTAGGCACAGTCAAACAGACTCACCGGCTCGGAGCATTGAATCCGAAACCTCCCACATTTTCTAGTTCAACTTAGAAAGTTTAATTTTGTTAGTTCAAAGATACAAGTGATGTTTACCTTCTTATTTATCAAGATTAGATTAATTTGATTTAACTGATATAAGATATAAACTTTGAAATTAAAAATAATTTAGCCACAATCAATTATGTGAGCATCACTCTTAACTTCAGGAAAGTGAGCAAAAAATCACCCCAAGTGAGAATATCATCCAACAATAAGCCACCGCCGTTGATCGAGCCCGATTAGTAACAATGAACTTCAAAACCTTGGACAAGATTTTTGTTCAAAAATAAAACTTTAGACAACATAATGCCAACTCTGTCATAGATTCGGACAAAGTTAACGTGCATCCATTTTCCTCCTACAATAATCAGAAATGGCTGCAAGTGCTGCCGACTAAACTATAATTTTTTCTTTCTTTTTAATAAACTACTGAGAAGATGCGGCCGATGTGTTAAGAGGCTACTAATTAGTAATTAGTGCAATGTTTAACTTTCTTTTTTATATTAAATAATAATTTAGCTGTGTCAAACAAAATTAAATCATGAACATACGGCGGCATATTTTAACTAGAAACTACTAATTAGCAAAGCTGCATAAAAATATTTGTGTGTTTTAGCTGTTTTATAAAGTTTCTGGAGAATCTATGTGCTAGTTTCTTCATGAAGGATCGATTTTCTACAGTTTAGATGAACATCGTACTTTCAAGAACGCCATCTGGGCACATGCCAAGTCAATGCAGAGTCATAGCATTTTAAAGGGGGAAAAAAAACAAAGATAAAAGATTTAGAGGTGATTGTCAATAAGATTATTAGATCCAATCAAGGTCAATTAGTTGTCACAGTTGTTATATGGTATATTTATGTGTAAAGAAAAACGACCCTAGAAACCACGCACCCAACTAGTTAAACCCCACAAACTAAAAGCTATACAAGTTACGACAGCCAGAATCTATCTGGTTCCTTTAATAATATTTCACTTTTCAATGTACAGACAAAGATCTTAAGATTTAAGAATGTCTCCTGTAAATATTAGAATATGAAAAGAATAGGTCTAAACTTTTCTGATTATAAAATTTCTTGCATCAGACGTAACCAATACCATCATTTTATTAGGAGTTCAAATATTAGATAAACACGTCATGTGTAACGAAAAAATGACGTGAATTCTCTGCCGATTAGTTATTTTCTAATGCCAAACTCATTTTATTAAAGACCTATATGATATATAGCACACTATGGAATACATGTGATAGAAAACAACGTGGCAGACAGCACAGTTTTATCCCACAGAATAGTACACCAATGGTGTCTGATGCATATCTGAGAAAGGAGGAGACAAATAATTGCGAGAGAGATCTACAGAGAGGGAGGGGCGTACTTGAAGGAAGAAGGATTGGCGGGCCACTCGGGAACGTACTTGTCCAAAGGATAGCAATGGAGTCGAAGATAATCTCTCCAGTTATGAACCTTCTCCTTGTTCACATTAAAACTTGTTGAAAGTCTCATGGTTTTTGAGGGATCATCTGAGTACAACTTCAACTTTTCCTCCAAGGGAAGGCTAAAAAACTCATTGGCCACCCCTACCATTTTTTCCACTCCTTCCGTTGACACCCCATGATTAATAACCTAGCACCAAATTCACCCAAATATCAAAACTCACACGGATACACACACACACAAACATTTCAGTTTGTGCAGAATGCGATTGTTGAGTTTTCGCAATATCATAATTAAAGTGAGATGGGGATCCATATATAAGATGTTAATGATGAAGGGAGGAGGGAGGAGGGAGGAGGGAGGAGGGTACCTGAAAAAAGCCATAATTTTTGCAAGCATCGCCAATTTGCCGCACAGTTTGGGCTCTGTTAGGAGAAGCCAGGTCAATGACTGGAATGTTTTGGCATTCAGACACTTCGGACAAGCCAGGCCGGTCGGATTCTGGTCTGACATAGCTTTCCGGCACGTTGGAGTGTCTGACTCCGGAGGAGAGGACTTTTGCATCCATGTTTCTGTATAAGATTTAAGGTGGAGACAAGGGCAGCAATAAAAAATGCAGCCTCTCTCTCAGCTGCTAAGCTTAATTTAGAGCCAGTGAAGTTCTAGGAAGTTGCACAGCTTTATAGAAAAAGGTTCCTCGCAGCATCCTTTTCTTGGGAATCGATAATTCTGTGATCGTGTCCGTTCATTGTACATTGTGTGATCAGAAATAATTTGAAATTCAAAATTTAGAATTAAATATAAATAGTACCTAACGAAAACTAATCACACGGTGTACGATAAACAGACATGATCACAGAATCTCTCGAATTTCCAAAAAAAATGATTCGGTGAGAATCCTTTTCTGTATTTATATATGAGAAAAAGGAATTGATGCCCTTAAAGTCGAGGATTCAGGGTTCACTTGTGAATAATGTTAGAGAGATTAAATTTAATATAAAATTAAGTTAATTACAAAAAACTACCTCAACTATTAGTATCACAACACTTTCATATCCCACCTTTTAAAATTGACAATGTCATACCTCATCTTACGAATTTGTGCCAATGTTATACCTTCCGTTAATTTGGCGTAAATTTCTTTGTTAAATGCTGACGTGGCTTCATCTAGAGCCCACTTTCTATTAAAAAAATTATTAAAAACTAAAAAAATCATTTAATATTTTTTAAATATTAAAATAATAAACAAAAGTTATAAATAAAAAAACAACACTCAGTTCGTCCCCTTTCCCCGCTTCTTCATCTTCTTCCCCTTTCCTACAACCCAGAAAAGAAAAAAAAAAAACAATTTGTCTTCCCCGCCCTCTTCTCCCCGCACCCACTCTCCACACCCAACCTCCCACCCTCCGCACCCACTACCTGCAACCCAAAAAAAAAAACCCAAATCCCGTTGATGTGGAATCGAGAAATCTTCGCCAGGCCGATTCCTTCATCTTCTTTTTTTTCTTTTTTTTTTCTTCTCTCTCTTTTTCTCTTTTCTTCTTCTTTTGCAAGTTGGACAAACTGGGTTCCGTTTTTTATTTTTCTTCTTCTTCCTTCTTCTTATTGGATGAACTGGGTTTCCTTTTTTTCTTCTTCTTCTTCTTCCTCCTCCTCCTCCTTCTTTCTGGGGTTTTTTTTGGGGGGGGGGGGGGGGGAGACGTTGGGTTGGATTTTTTTTTTTTCTTTCTTCTTCTTCCTCATTCTTCTTCTTTCTGGGTTGCCAAGAGTTTGGTGGTGGTGGGGGTAAGGGGGACGAACTGGGTTTGGTTTGGGTTTTTTTCCCCCTCATTGTTCTCCTTCTTCCTCATTCTTCTTCTTCTCTCTTCTTCTTCTTCTTCTTCTTCTTCTTCTTCTTCTTCTTCTTCTTCTTCTTCTGCAAGTTGGACGAACTGGGTTTCCTTTTTTATTTTTCTTCTTCTTCCTTCTTTTTATTGGACGAACTGGGTTTCCTTTTCTTTCTTTTTTTTACTTCTTCTTCTTCTTCCTTTTCCTTCTTTATGGGTTTTTTTTTTGAGGGGGTGGGGGACTTTGGGTTGGATTTTTTTTTTCTTCTTCTTCCTCATTCTTCTTCTTTCTGGGTTGCAGGGGGTTGGGTGGTGGTGGTGGTGAGGGTGGGGGGACAAATTGGGTTTGGTTTAGGTTATTTTTCCCTCGTTTTTCTCCTTCTTCCTCATTCTTCTTCTTCTTCTATCTCTTCTTCTTTGTCTTCTTCTTCTTCTCTCTTCTTCTTCTTCTGCAAGTTGGATGAACTGGATTTCCTTTTTTATTTTTCTTCTTCTTCCTTCTTCTTATTGGACGAACTGGGTTTCCTTTTTTTTTTCTTCTTCTTCTTCTTCCTCCTCCTCATTCTTTTTGGGTTTTTTTTGTTGGGGGGACGTTGGGTTGGATTTTGTTTTTCTTCTTCTTCCTTATTCTTCTTCTTTCTGGGTTGCAGGGGGTTGGATGGTGGGGGTGGAGGGGACGAACTGGGTTTGGTTTGGGTTTTTTTTTCCCTCATTCTTCTCCTTCTTCCTCATTCTTCCTCATTCTTCTACTTTATGGGTTTGTAGGGGGGACAAACTGGTTTTTTCTTTTTTTTTCTGGGGGACGAACTAGGTTTGGTTTGGAGTTTTCTTCCCCTCCTTCTGCTTCTTCTTCCTCCTTCAACTTTCTAGGTTTGTAGGAGGACGAATTGGGTTGGATTAGGGTTTTTTCTTTTTCTTTTTCTTCTTCTTCCTCTTCATCTTCCTCCTTCTTCTTCTTTCTGGGTTGCAAGAAGATGGGGTGAGAAAGAGAAAAGAGGGGGAGGGACGAATTGAGGTTTTTTTATAAATAATTTTATTTACTTTTTGTTTATTATTTTAATATTTAATAAATATTAAACAATTTTTATTAGTTTTTAATAATATTTTTTTTATTATTATTATTATTATTTTATAGAAAGTACGTCCCGAATCAAACCCCATCAGCATTTAACTAAAAAATTCACGGCCTTGTAACGGAAGGTATAATATTGGCACAAATTCTTAAAATGAGGTATGACATTGTCAATTTTAAAAGATGGGGTATAAAAGTGTCGTGACACCAATAGTTAAGGTAGTTTTTTGTCATTTACTCTATAAAATTTATAAATTAAATGATGTATCATTAATAAGAAATGAGTACGTTTATCAAAACTTAAATAATAATACAATCATCAATTTTTATATTATTTAGTTTACAAATTTAGTTTCCTCGCGATCTTGCATACCAATATTTATGCGACACCTGATGTGGGAGAATTGGACAACAAAGTTGCTTACATAAAAACTACAAGCAATTAAATTATTAATTATGTCTTACTTTCTATCTTTTATTTGGTGAGCAAACGATCAAATTCTTACAAAATACAAATGAAAGGTAACGAGGCAAACCAAGATGCGGTCTCTCTATCTATGTGAACTCCTCAGTCGTCGCCTTTTGCTTTGCTTGGGGTAGGTAATAGCCCACTATTCCTTCTTTTCCCCCTCATTCCCTCCTTTTTTTACGCTTTTCTTTTTTTTTTCCTCCCCTCTCATCTCCTTTTTCACTTACCCCCCCCATGCATCCACGTCTTCATCATTCCCCTTTTCTAGTCTCCTTCCTTCGTTTTCATTCTCGGTTATTCCTTGAGTTTTATCTCAATTTTTTTGAGCCGGGTCTCAACATCTCCTGAGCTTGTCTCATATTTGGGCTTCATATCTCTTATCCATCGTATTTCACCTGCTTTTATTACTTTTGGTCTTTAAATTTTTGTTCATCCCCATCCCTAGCTATGATACTTCATCTTCATCCCACCATGTGCTCGAATCGGCATGCTTCTATTAGAAATTGGATATCACATATATTGCCCTCCCTCACTTCCCTTCCTTAAATCAGCACGTCAGATCCCCATAACGGCCAAGTGTTGTGTATTTTACATACCTCATTAGCCTTATTCTTTACCCATATGTTTCTTTGTTTTTATATATTTGAAGGGGTTCGTGAAGAGACTTGGATTAGGTGTCTACTTTCTCAATTTAGAATTTGGCATCCTCCAAAGATGTATCGGGGACAGTAGTGTGGTTTTTTCTACTAGAGATTAGGGTTATTTATTTATTTATTTGCAGCCTTCGGCCCTAAGCTTGTGTGGGACTCTCGTTGAATCTTTGGTTACCGCTCGCATTTTGCTTGGCCCTGTCACTTTATCTGTCACATCCCCGCCTGGGCTCGACCACCTATCCTGGAACTGCTCCCGCCCAAACTTGCTTAACTTCGAAGTTCTTATAGGATCCGAAGTCAGTGAGTTCCCAAAACGCGTCTTGTTATAAAGGATATGGGCATGTACATATAAAGCTTACAAGATCCTCACCCCTGGGCGATGTAGGATCTTACAATCCACCCCCTTAGGGGCCTGACATCTTCGTCGGCGCACTTCCGGCCAAGGAGTGGCTCTGATACCAAATTGTCACATCCCGGCCCGGGCTCGACCACTTCCCGGACTCGACTCCACCATAGCACGATATTATCCGCTTTGGACTCGACTTGCATGGTATTGTTCTTGGGCCTTCCCAGGGGGTCACCCATTCTAGGATCGCTCTCGCCCAAACTCACTGAACTTCGGAGTTCTTATGGGATTCGAAGCCAGTGAGTTCCCAAAATGCGTCTTTCTATATGGAGGTGGGCATGTACATATAAGGCTTACAAAATCCTTACCCCTGGGCGATGTGGGATCTTACATTATCTGTAGTTGTTTATCCAATTCTTATTAAGACTAGTTTTTAATGTAATGAACATATCTTACTTGATTAAATAAATAAAGCAAATGGAAGGTGGGGCCTTAATTCTTTATAAGGAAGACTAGCCTTCATGCATGCACTCACGAGCGTGCATGAGGGATTTTTTGAATCATGGCATGCTACGCGCGACTTACACGTTTTAAATATATTTATATGTGTAAATTGACAAAAGAAAAGTCAAATATTTGTTGTAAATGAATACTCTTAGATCATGTTAGAAGAGACCCCTCATAAACCATTTAAAACAGCCGAATTAACATAATAAAATTGATCTCTATAGAATTCACATTAAGAATAGAGAAAATAATATTTAATAAACAATTGATTGAATCACATTATTGTTAACCCATTGTGAGGCTAAGCTCACCCCCTCTCCCTTAGTGTAGATAATATCGCTTGTTAAAATAAAAAATAATAATCATTTGACAACTAATTTAATCACATTATTATTCGCGTGCGAAAGACTTTTTTTTATAACCGGCATTACACGCCTCTTAAGATGTTTTGAATGTGTTTAAAATAGAGAAAATAATATTTAATAAACAACTGATTGAATCACATTACTGCTAGCTCATTGTGAGGCTAAGCTCACCCCCTCATTTTTAGTGTAGATAATATCGTTTGTTTAAAAAAAAAAATCATTTGACAACTAATTTAATCACATTATTATCCGAGTGCGAATGACCTTTTTTATAACCAGCATTACACGCCTCTTAAGATGTTTTGAACGTGTTTAAAAATAGAGAAATTGAATCATATTATTGCTAGCCTATTGTGAGGTACTAATTTTTTTTTAATTTTAAAAACCACAAAAAAAATTTAATTATTAAAAAAATAATGTTAAAATTATGAAAATGCCTCTGCCTTATTTGATGTATTATTTTGGGCTGCCTTAAAAAAATTTTTGTCTTGAGGGTATTTTTGTTCAAATATTTTTGTTGAAACTTGGTGACACCAAAATCACTATTTAATATTTTCATTGACTTTATATATAGATTAAAGGAAACGTACTGGAATTGCAAATGAAAAAGTTCATTGGCTTTAATAATAATTATTATTAATATTTGGATTTTAAATATAAACTTTGTGTAAAACATTGTTTATCTCTAATTCAGACTCAAACAAATACATAGATTAAATCACACTCGTTCAACTTCAGTTTAAAGGAAAACTAATGAAAAGAGTTTGAAAACTTTGAGTTTTAACGATAAGGACAAAATAAAGGATAAAGTGAATAGTACCAGGATTGACTTTTTAGTGTAAAAATGTGGTTTTTCGTTAAAATAAACAGTACCGGGAGTTTTTCGTTAAAGTTCCTTCAGTTTAATGCTTACAACCACCTAATTCCTGAAGTAAAAACGCACTATCTTTTAAGTTCAATAAAATAAGAACAGAAAAGAAAAAGTGCACCATTTTCCACGCCACCTAAAAGGTAATTACACTTTTTGTTTTTTCTAAAATGTAATTACACTTTTTGCTTTCTGTACTAATAAAATATACGTGACATAAATTAAAATAAAAAGATAATTGAAAATGTTGCTAACTCAAACAAAACTCGGTAATTGCTTTGCTTCCAAATTTAATTTACTTTTTGTTCACTTTGTGCAATTGATAGATCCCAGGGGGAGGGGAGACATATAATTGGTGGATTATACAGTTACTCTCTTTCACAAAACCCTCAAATATATGATGCATAACTTACACATGGCCTACTATCTAGGTTCCCAAAATTCTAAACCGTGCCCCATTGCCAATTAGCCATTGGTCCACAGCCACAAAAGTTACCACTGCCCTCTGCGCTATCAACGTCTGGCAATTGCAAGTGCCTGCAGTTGCATCAGCCATGGAGTGTGGAAAACGCGGTTTTTGCGTGGATTAGAAACGACCAATATACATCAAAGCTAAAAGCCCTAAAGGATGACAATCTATGGCACCGTGTTGTGCATCATTCAGCCATGAGATTATGACATTGCTGCGCGTGTTTTGGGTGGCTGAAACTAATGGATTGTGCTCATGATTAATGAGTTGGATATTTTTGACGTATAGAAAACTTCAACCATGTCATGTTACTAGAAGTACCTTTTGGCATTAGAGGTTTAGCTTATCTCTCTCTCTCTCATATGTGGTGTTGCAAACTTTCTAATCTTATCTTTCCGAACAAAACAATCCATCGATCAATTACGTACCATTCATACTTGCAGCCAATCTCTAAGGCTAAGCTGTGGAAAATGAATCAATGGTGTAGAAATAGGATGATAGTTTTATGGACAAGATCTCCTTCCGCACTTCAAGACTGCGTGCTGGCACTAAAACCGGTCGGTTTGACTGTCAGTTAGTATTTGTTGTTGAACAATAGTTGGTTACTAAAGAATGGGTAGAAAGAAACTCTTACTCAAAATATTTTGTGTTCAAACCACAAAGTTTTGTGCTTATGATGAAAACTTGACATTTTATGAATCATTCTGCCAAAGATTGTCTCTGCAAAAGAAATGAATTAAAACTAAGGTTGTTTAGTCAATCTATTGTAGCAAATATGTAGACAGTTCGTAATATTTTTACCAATTCTGTTCAACTGTTTATATACAATTTGAAGACTAAATGATTTTAATTTTAATTAATTTTTTTGTAAAAATTATTTTTATAAAGTGATTTATAATATGAATAATTATGATTATACACACGAAGTCCATAAATCGAGAACGAAGACTTTTGAGTAGTAATTTCTATTTCTTTCTTTGAGCGGTTAACTATTAATGGTCACGGTTAAGCCACGTCAATATTTTATATTATTTTTTATAGAGATAATAAAACAAAAATGAATAGTAATATAAAATATTGACGTGACTTAACCGTGACCACAGAAACAAGAGGGCACGGAAATAAGAAGGGCAGACAATCCTCCTCCAAAAAATTATTTATTTAACTAACACATTATAATTTAATAGATGCTAATTTCGTAATTAAATATTCACATCCAACTCGTCAAAAGCATAACATATTTTGGAGGTGTTCATGATAAACCAAATATGATAGCAAGTTAAGCAAATTGGTACGAAAAAAAAAAGGAAAGGGATAACAAAAGCAAACAATCGGTAGGAAGATGGAACAAATTATCAAGTAATTCCAATACTTGTGAATATATATATTAGATTATATTATTCTAGGTAGATTGGGAGCCAGATATGAATCGGGGACCTATATAACCATATTTAAAATTGTAACTAGATAATATTCACTGTTTTTTATCCATATCCGAATATTCATTTCCAAACCTGCCCCATTCAAGTTGTTTTTCACGATTATTGAGTTTAAAGAGTTGAATTGCTATCTTTAGTCCTAGCCTCTGGCGTTCCCATCATAATCATTAAGAAATCAGAACCCTAAAATTCTATAAGATTGGCTTTTCTCCTTAGTCCACCGTTGTTAGTGACTGTATTTTTTTCGGCCACCTTTATGATCATTTCATCCCCAATAGGTTTGTTTAGTGGTTTATTCTATTAAATACCACTTTCTACTACGATCGATGACCACATGGCGACAAGATAATTAGGGTTGGTCGACATACAATAGCCAACAATATGTGGTATTTTTAAAAATTTGTTCACACTTCAATTTCAAACTTGAAATTAATCAGTTCAAAACTTCAGTTATTTACAGTACATATGGCATGTCGGTAATTGATTCGTGGAACCACAATCCATGTGATGCTCCCGTGTTATATACACTCATAAGTACTCCAGAGTTCTGCATGTTTTGTCCAAATTCCTTTTATTTTATGCCAATAACTACTGAAATATAGATACGCACGTGTCATGCTCTTATATTATCGGAAATTACACTAATCATATTCGTCGTCATCTGTATCTTGTCCCTGTTCGTTTGTACTTTAAACTTTGAAAACATGACTTTGCATCAGCTTTACTGATACAAAGTCCGCATCCAACCAAACTTTGGCCAGCAAAGTTTGGCTTCCCAAGAGAGCAATTGCTCCATCTCCACCCATGGAGGGAGCACCACAAGCAGCATCTAAACCTTTTTTTAAGACCCAATTGCATTATAATATTTGTAGTTTCCGTCCATTTTGGAGAATTTGAGACAGTTAATTAGATATATTATACTAATTAGCAATTGTAAATTAGACATAGCACGATCAATTAAGTCCCCCCATGCCCTCGAAAAACTGGAAATAATAGTTTATCTATGGAACCCAATGCTATATGCAAGGTTATGACATCATATTTGAAGCCGCGTTGTGCGTCATACCATGACGAGGCGATGACATTACGCGAGGACAAAAGCTAGGCCACCATCACGGGCAAGTCTCTCGATGCCATCAACATAAACTGACAAGCATGGTGACTTGGTCTACTGACCTAGTCAATGACTCCCGTGTCCTATCGACCTCCCAAGTTGCACTGAATTGGCCTGCATTATTGGGATGTGCAGCCTTTTTGAATTTTAAATAATTTATGACCGCACAATATATGATAAATGATTAAGATTTAAGAATTCCTACAATTTGAATCTGGATTAGATCCAAATCTGCATTATTGGCCATAGATAATGACAGGTTCTTGGCTAGGATGTCACGTGGTCGAGGGAGGCAGATTCTCTACTCTCTATAAAAAAAATCAATATAAAATGTTGACGTGGCTTAACTGTGACCGCACAAATAAGAGGATGATGGAAGTGTATGAGAAGTGGGAGAATAGAGAATTTGTCTATGTGGTTGAGACATGTAAGTCAAGTTATTAAAATAAAATGATGTCACGTTAATAAAAAAGAATTTACAATAAAACTAATTTACTTTGATAGCGGCATCCCGTTTGAATTAGACAATGATATGTGCAAGTTTCAACGCATAAAATTATATTACTGAATTGGAATATCACGTGACAGTCAAATGGAAACTTCGTTTTATATAAATTTCTCCATACATTGACACAAGTTGAACCACAAATTAACTCGAAAAGAAAAAAGGAAAGAATTCTAGTGCGTTTGTGGGATCAAAGAATGAGGGAAGAAACTCAATACTGCCCCGCAAAGTCTATCATCTTCAAATTGGATCCACATTTCTTGTACAACCTAATAATTGTTTCTTGCAAATTGGTGGTTCTATGATTTCAGCTCTCCTTCAAAGTATTCTGTCCATAACTATAGTCGTAATTTAATAATCGTTATTACCGCCAACAATTGTGTTGAGTGCACTTTGTAATCACTGCCGTAACTTGTGCTAGACATTTGTAACATGTTCATAAGCAAATAAATAAAAATAAAAAGGGCCACTCTAACAAGCTATTGACCCAAGTATTTATTTACACAACCCATGATGGAGCACCTTCAAATTTATAATTGTTTTATATTTATAGTTTTCTTTCTTTCTTTAAATTAAGGTATCAATTTGCTACTGATGCTAGAAATGATGTGTTGTTGCATGAAAATGTGTATGAGGTAATGCTTAAGCATCACATGTCATTTTTTGTGGAATGATGGAGCACCTTCAAATTTATAATTGTTTTATATTTATAGTTTTCTTTCTTTCTTTAAATTAAGGTATCAATTTGCTACTGATGCTAGAAATGATGTGTTGTTGCATGAAAAATGTGTATGAGGTAATGCTCAAGCATCACATGTCATTTTTTTTGGAATGATGGAGCACCTTCAAATTTATAATTGTTTTATATTTATAGTTTTCTTTCTTTCTTTAAATTAAGGTATCAATTTGCTACTGATGCTAGAAATTAATTGTTGTTGCATGAAAAATGTGTTTGAGGTAATACTTAAGCATCACATGTCATTTTTGTGGAATGAGGATTCTTTTTCAATTCTTTTTTTGAGAATTTCGGAGATTCTCTAATCACGTATGTTCATCGTATATCGTGCAGTCAGAAATCATTGTAAATTTTTTATTTAAAATTGAATATAAATAGTACCTGACGAAAACTAGCTGCACGGTGTACGATGAACGAACGTAATAGGAGGATTATTGGGAGGAGATGATCCTCACAAAGAGGATCCGAAGAGGATCCTCGTTCATTTTTGTGTATTATTGTAGAGAAGTGTTATTGGCACTCAATAAAACTCATTCTACACTTCTTACAAATGTATTTTTCTTTTTAAATATAGAAAGTTTGAAGTGTAGAATTAGATTTTTAAAGTAGTAATAACAATTCCTTATTGTAAGAGGCGAAATTTCCATTCGACATGTATGTCGAAGTTTTGTGTATTATCGTAAAACATCATATGTGTGATGTAACATTACATAGATCATCTTCAATAGAAAATTTAAATTGAGTCTCTACATTCGTATAATTCATAAATATAGGAACAAAAGGTTTTCAAATGGATCATAACAGAAGTCCTCAAAGTATCTTAATATATATGACTCGTAAGCTACTTTAAGAAATCTTTAAATGTAAAAACTGTATATAGGACTCAAAGAGGGGCCCGCTATTTATTTTGAGTGGAAATGTTGCACATTAGCTTTTTTTTTGTTTTTTTTAACCCATGCACGTGTGAATGCTACACAACAACTTCATTTTTTGTTCAATTCGTTGAGAAACCAATGGTAGAGATAGCTTTTTTACTTTTATTAACAACCACAATACTCCAACGAAGTGAACAATATATATTTTTTTTAATACTTTAGTCCCTACATTAAAAAATTATACTACAAGGATATTCCATTGCAAATAATATTTCTTTAGGGACCCAAATATTCCTTAAAGTCCTTAAATGAGTCCTCAAAGTTGATGATGGTGATAGTGATGGTGATGGTGATGTGAGTGCCTAAATAGGGACCCTTATTAGAAATGCTCTTATATACAATACTTTTAGAATAGTTCTATTCACACACATATTTTTTTACCTCCCCCACACCCTTGTTAACTTTTGTTTATTGATCTTCTTGAATTCATTCAATTTGACTACTGTAAATCGAGAGTTTTATGTAAGAGGTAAAAATGAGTATGTGGATAGCAACACCTTACTTTTAATTGCTAGACTAAAGATATTGTTTGTAGAAAAAAAATCAAGATACAACATTTAACGACTTCACACATTACTTTAAATGAATTGATAATAATGTGACAACTCTGGAAACCATTGTCCAATAATGATTTCCTACCATTGTCCTATAATGATTTCCTCCCCCTCATTTTTGGAGAGGCCTCTCACTATATCTTTTACTCTAGTTACTTTACTCTCTCAATGAAAAGTACACCAACGTGAACGTAGCCTCGTATCTTAAACCTTAGTTATTACTTTACTCTCAATCGAAACTACACCAACATTAACGTAGCTCAACTTCTGTGAATCGCGACACATCTCGTGTTCTAGTACGTTTGTGTGATTTTACGATCGAGTATAAGTTAATCTAGCTTTATGCATCACGATCCATGATTTTTCCTTCACACATCCCCTTCCAAATACTACCAAGTGTTCTTAGCCATGTCCAACAGTATTAGGCCCAAACATGTAACTGGACATCTCTATGCTGGATCACAGGTACATTTAGGCCTAAATATAATCAAGGCCCAAACCATTTCATATACTGGATCGCATGTACATGCAGGCCTAAATATAATCAAAGCCCATGGAGAAGTCCAGTCAAAATACGTGTGAGCACGCTCGCTACTTTGACTGTTTGACTTTGGTGACAAACTACACGTCGTTTCTGGAGTTAGGATCGCCTGCTTCCCAATTCTCTTCCCGCATTTCCTTCCAAATTCCAAACCCGAATTACCCCCGCAGACACTCTTCCGAGATCCGACCCGGAAGCTTCCCCAGTCTACCTCTTCTCCCTCTCGACAACTTTTCCGACAATCACCGAAAAAATTTGAGGAAGAAGAAAATGGAGAACTCTACGCAAGAATCGCATCTCCGAACGGAGAACTCGGTGACTTATGAGTCGCAGTACCCGCTGTACGCCATGGCCTTCGCCTCGCCCCAAACCGGAACCCGCCACCAGCACCACCGGATCGCCGTCGGCAGCTTTATCGAGGAGTACTCGAACCGGGTCGACATCCTCTCCTTCGACCCGGATACCCTTTCAATAAAACTGAACCCGACCCTCTCCTTCGACCACCCTTATCCGCCCACCAAGCTCATGTTCCACCCGAACCCCAACGCCCTCCATAAAACCAATGACGTCTTAGCTTCCTCCGGTGACTACCTCCGCCTCTGGGAGGTCGGCGACTCCTCCGTCGAGCCCATCCAGGTGTTAAACAATAGCAAGACCAGCGAGTTCTGCGCCCCACTGACGTCGTTTGATTGGAACGACATCGAGCCCCGACGAATTGGGACTTCCAGCATCGACACCACCTGCACAATTTGGGACATTGAAAAGGGGGTCGTCGAAACCCAGCTGATTGCGCACGATAAAGAGGTATACGATATCGCGTGGGGGGAAGCTAGGGTTTTTGCTTCGGTTTCGGCTGATGGGTCGGTGAGAATTTTCGATTTGAGGGACAAGGAGCACTCCACGATCATCTACGAGAGCCCTCAGCCGGATACCCCTTTGCTCCGATTGGCTTGGAACAAGCAGGATTTGAGGTACATGGCTACAATTCTGATGGACAGTAATAAAGTTGTGATCTTGGATATCCGATCGCCGACCATGCCAGTGGCGGAGCTGGAGAGGCACAGAGGTAGTGTAAATGCTATTGCTTGGGCCCCCCAGAGTTGTAGGCACATTTGCTCTGCTGGGGATGACACTCAGGCGCTTATTTGGGACCTGCCTACGGTCGCTGGGCCGAATGGAATCGACCCCATGTCGATGTACTGCGCAGGTGCGGAGATTAATCAGCTGCAGTGGTCTGCTGCACAGCCTGATTGGATTTCCATTGCATTTTCTAACAAGATGCAGCTTTTGAAGGTGTGAGGGCGGGAAGCTGGGAGGCTTGTTTTCTCATATGGATTGTAAGTGTTCAGTCAAGTGTATTCTGCTTTTGCTTGCTTTGATTGATTTTATGACTTGCTTAGTGATGTAATTTAGGCTAAATTGATTAGTTTGTTTAAAACTATTGAATTCATCACATTGCTTTTGAATTCGCTTTTGTCAAGAATTAAACATAAGACTATAGGACTAGACTGTAGTACAAATGAAGAGAAATATCATTAGACTGTAGTACTAATTAGCAAGAAGTCAAAATTACAAGTACAGAAAGCAAATGCCAGTACTAAAATAAAACGAAAACATGAAGCCTTTCGGCCCTTGCCCTTGTCATCACAAATCCGCCTTTCTCCCTGGTCTTAGCACCGTGTTCCCATCTGATATGTGTGCGAGAAAGCTACTTACATTAGGACTTTCTCCAATCATTTTGCCTCATAAAGTGCTTTTATTAGAAGTAAAGCAACAAGTTGAAGTTTATTCAAAGTTCAAGTGTTTCTTGAAAAACACTTCGAAGTGCTTCATGAAGAAGCACATGTTTCTCTAGAAAGCACTTTTAAATTCACATAAATGCTTTTAAGCTGATCTGTCAAACGCACTCATGGAAATTCACATAAACACTTTTAAGCTAATCTGTCAAACGCACTTTTAAATTCACATTAGCACATGTTTCTCTAGAAAGCACTTTTAGTTTGTTTAAAACTATTGAATTCATCACATTGCTTGCTTTAAGTTAGTTTGAGACTGATCTGTTTTCGTGAGTTTGTAAGTTTTGCATGTCTGAATTGCTAGTAAATGTCGCAGATATTTGGATCTGGGATAGATGTCCGTGTGCATCTGTTGCAGAGTTATTGAAAAACATTTAGATTTTTGAAAGCAATCCATCGTCCTTTACAATTTTTTCACGTTTTCTTCTATGCTGATTTGGTCTTATTGGTCACCTTCTGGCCTTTTTGCGAATGGTTCCTTTGAATTTCCAACCTTACCAATATATTCATGAGCTTCTTCTCTGTAAACTATTATGCCACACTGATGTACGGTTGAAACCTAGACAGTGAAGTTTTCATCCACATGGTAGCTGTCCACGCGTATTAGTTATTGGGTGGTGTTATCCACACACTTTTTTTTACCTCCCACACACCTCCCGTTAATTTTTTTGTCCTTTGATTAATAATCGATGACTAGTCATTATTGTTAACTGCTATAATCATGTGTCATAGTCTGATTCCATTCCGATCAGAATAGATCGTGTATTATTTTTTTCTCATTCTTTTCGGTTCAGTCATTTAGTCCTTATTGACGGGATAAGTTGCATGTTTAACTTCTTTTATGCAGGCATCCTGTGTTGATGGAAGCAGTGATGATCACTAGGGGGAGTTAGCTGGAAATAGTTCTTCAGTTACCTATGAGGCTTGTTTATAAAGGAATATGGTTAGCTTTGAACTCATTAGAGATCTATGTATCGTTGATTATCAACTAGTCTTGGTCTAGACCCACAATGTGAGTAGTGTATCTTCCCCTCGCACGCTTCGCCCCTTTTTAGATCCAATGTTAATTGTACCTGTTAGTGTTGGCATCTCCTGTATCGCCTATGTTATTCCCTCATGTTTGACAGTACTCTACTTGAAAAAGAAGGAAAAAGGAAGTTGTCGGACAGTTTTGGTTGGTGCTATATATAAAATGTGTGGTGACAAGGTGTGCTAGGTTGTTTTGATATCGATTCCCAGATCAAACGTGATGGCGTTGTATTTCTGTTGTGTTTTGCAACGTGCGAGATTGGGGAAGTCATAAACGAGGTGCTGCGGAGCTGAGATGCGGTTTTTCCTTTGGTTTTACTGGCTGCATATGATTTCGTCTCTCATTCATCACACACAAGTGAAAATTGTATTTCCAATAGATTTTGATAGTATCTAAGCTAAAGTTGAGGGTGTGGGCTAAATTATCTCACCATAGGCTAGTTATAATATTTGGTTTGAGTTCGTTTTTGTCGATAATTAAACATAAGACTATAGGACTAGACTGTAGTACAAATGAAGAAAAATATCATTAGACTGTAATACTAATTAGCAAGAAGTCAAAATTACAAGTCCAGAAAGCAAATGCCGGTACTAAAATAAAACGAAAACATGAAGCCTTTAGGCCCTTGTCATCACAAATCCGCCTTTCTCCTTGGTGTTAGCACCGTGTTCCCATTGCTATGTGTGCGAGAAAGATACTTAAATTAGGGCTTTCTCCAATGATTTTTGCTCCCAAGTGCTTTTATTAAAAGTAAAGCAACAAGTTGAATTTTATTAAAAGTTCAAGTGTTCATTGAAAAACACTTGGAAGTGCTTCATGAAGAAGCACATGTTTCTTTAGAAAGCACTTTCAAATTCACAGACACACTTTTAAGCTAATCTGTCAAACGCACTCATGGATATTTTTTTATTATTAAAAAGCGTTTTTCGTTATTTAAGAGGAAGTTCGAAATAAACCCTCAACGCCAACCAAATGGCCGATCACTAATTAGTAATCCAATACTAGTTAGTTTTGGTTTGCTTCAAGAACAAACGAACTAAAATGTTCCTTTTCTTTCATTAGTTTTTGTTGAAAGAACAAATAGATAAACATAGGGGAATCCACAACACAATCATATAGGTGCATCGCTGACTTTCTGATATCATACATGGGTTTGGTTACGCCAAGTTGACTAGGGTACGTGGTGTGCTTGTTTAATTAAACCCACGTCGAATTCCCCTTTTTCGTACATTCATTCTCGTAACGAGAAAAAGTTTGCGTTTGACCTTTTAGGGCATTAACTAACAGTGGACGGTTTCGGAACTTGCAGAGTCATGGATGGAAGAAAGTTGATACATATATGTTCTTACCGCCAAAAGCGCGCGATTATTTGGATGCATTCAAAAAGTCTACGATTCACATCATATATGTATACATGTATATATAATATATTATATTTCATAATATGAATTGTGACATATACCTGCCGTGCGTTGACATTCTTATATACATTTAATTTGATAAAAATGAACATATACATATATATACAGATCGCTTAAGGGGAGAGATCTCCATTTAAAAAAAAAATGGGGACGCGCTCCCCACTATTAGATTGGTTTTAATGAAATTGTGTGGTTGAGATTAAAACACAGGCCACATAATTTCAATTTCATTAAAGTTAAATCTAACATATGTGTCCATAGGGCAATAGCTAACTAAATTATTATATGTTCCCTATATAGGCATGCCCTATAGGGCACAATACGGTCTTTGGTGCTTAAAGAGATAAGCACAGATAAAGGTCTTTTTGTGCCTCTGTTCTGACAAAGTTGCCAAATTACTTCCCCCGCCCAAGTTAGCACAATGTTTTGTTATTGTGTCCAAGAGGTCAAATATTAAAATAAATAAAAAATCAAAACTAAAAATTCAAAAAACATAAGCCCACAAACTGAGATTGTGACTAAATAAAAAATTAATTTTTTTCATAAAATTAGCCCACAATTGCAAGCATCTAAAATAATAGAATTTACAAAGAGATTCACAACCATCTATCAAAATATATATTAAAACAACCAGAATTTTACACATTCTATCCCCATTTAAACAAAAATATAACTTTGAAAAGAAAAACATAAACATATTTCTTGAACTGTATGTTCTCAAAGTCTTTTACCTCATCTTATCATTCTGTTAAAAAAGGAAATCATGAACGCCCAGCAAAGTGGGATCTCGAATTTTTTTTTTCAATCAACAAACAACTCAAAAACTAATAATCTTTTGAGTACTTCTCATACATAAATAAAAGACATTAAAAATCAAAATAAAACCTACCCAAATATAGTTTGGATATCTCATTTTAATCTTGGAGAGGCTGATTCGTTCTTTAGTCTCGTTGAGCTTCCTGGCACATCTTTGGCTCCTGATGCACTTGGGATCCTGAAAATATATCAAACTAAAACAAAATAAACAATAACTCAGATCCGAACATATATAAACTCAAATACCAAAAAGAACCACAGATTCATACATGGTGCGGTTTTAAAAAACCCAGATCTAGTGAACTTACAATCTCTTCTAACCAATTACTCTATACACTTTTACCCACTTAAATTTTAGTGAAAACGTTCGAAATTTTCCTATATAAACTCAAAATCTTCAAATAATTCACATAAAAAACACAAAAATCAAGCCCAGCACTTAGAAATCAAAAGAGGGCTTTGATTAGGGTTAAGGTCTCTCGAGTTCTTACCCAAATCCAACAATTTGAACCACTTTCTTACAGCCTAGCTCGAATTCAATCTCCCAAACACAACCATGAACCAAATCTTCAACATGCAAGTTAAAATCATATTAGGATCTTGAAAATCAAACTAGGATCTTGAATCTCAAGAATTTTCAAATCTAAAAGTTAAAATTGAAGAAATCCACTTATATAGATAGGAAGCTGACCATGGAGACTAGAGACTGGAGAGAAGAGAAATGGGCGTTACTGAATGGGCTAAGGGGAGAGAGAATCAGTGTGTTAAGGGAAGAGAGAGCAAGTGGGATATGGGTGGGTTACGGGAAGAGAATGAGAGAAAGTAGGGTGTGGTGGGCCATAAGTTTTTGAAAAAGTAATAAAAAATAAACATTTGTGTATTTAGAAGCAAAATATAGGAGCACGTATTATATTTGTGTCGACATTTTTGATAAAGCTGTCAGCTAATGTAATGGTGTCTATTTATGGCTTTTTAATTAAAATGGTCATTGAGATTTGCATAACACATCATTTTGGTCCTTGAGATTGAAAATAAATAGAAATGGTCCCTGAGATTGTCCACCATCTATTATTTTGGTCATTTCGTTAAAAACTCCGTTAGTGTCCCAGAGCTCTTGGCCGAAAGTTTGGGCAATTTTCAAAACTTTGTAACTCAATCGTTTCTTAACCAAATTCGACCCATAATATATCAAAATGAAGATAGGAAGGTGTAAAACAAGATTATACATATTTGGAAGCCCAATAGTTGCTAAAGATGGCCGGAAAATAGCCTAAAAAGTGACTGGTCCGTAGGAAAACTGAAAACTCGCCGAAAAATAGGTAAACTTTAAACGTTCATAACTTCTTCAATACTAATCAAAATTGAGTGATTCAAAAACTAAAATCATACTTCTCGATGAGGCGAAAAGAATGGTACCTTTCTTGATGACTAACCCACCGTGTTTGGGCCAGAAAATGGCTCGAAAGTGGCTATCTTGGTCTCGAGTTAGCCATTTTCGAGTCGTTTTCCGGCCAAACCACGGAGAATTAGCCATCAAGAAAGGTACCATTCTCTTCATCTCGTTGAGGAGTATGATTTTCATTTTTTAATCACTTGATTTCGTTGAGTATTGAAGAAGTTATGAACATTAAAATTTATCCAGTTTCCGACGAGTTTTCCAGTTTTTCCGCAAACCAGTCACATTTGAGACTTTTTTCCGGCCATCTCCAGCAACCATTGGCCTTCCCAGTAGGTATAATCTTGTTCTACACTTTCCTATCTTCATTTTGATATATTATGGGTCGAATTTGGTTTAGAAACGATTGAATTATGAAGTTTTGAAAATTGCCCAAACTTCCTGCCAAGAGCTCCGGGACACTTAACAGAGTTTTTAACGGAATGACCAAAATAATGGATGGTGGACAATCTTAGGGACCATTTCTATTGATTTTGAATCTCATGGACCAAAGTGATGTGTAATGCAAATCTCAGGGACCATTTTAGCTAAAAAGCCTTTATTCAATGGGCACTGTTTCACTTTATTGGTGTTCCAATAGACACGAAGTCTTCATTTGTGTCCTTACTTTTGTATCCATAGACCTTTTTTTTGTAGTGTCAGTAAACTGATGTAGTCTTAGCCTTGGGCTGGACTGGACTTCATCTTAATTTATATGATATTCAGTCCCAATCAATTATAATTCGTGCCAATCTTTATTATACTACAATGTGGTGTATCTATTATTACAAAGATTTTGAATGGAATGCATCATGCATGGCCTCATTAGTCATTATATAATATAAAATTTTAACGAAAAGCTTCCGGTACTGTTCACTTTAACAAAAAATCACATTTTTACACTAAAAAGTCAATCATGATATTATTCACTTTACCCTTTATTTTGTTCTTATAGTTAAAACTCAAAGTTTTCAAGTCATTTTCATTAGTTTTCCATATATAATATGCATATGAACTGAGTAAATGTTTTATTATCCAAATTGTCTAGCTAGTGTGTGTATTTGTAAAAATATATATGTATGTATAAATTGAATAAATGTTTTCCTATTATACTGTTTAGTTCGTATGTGAATTTGAACAATTTATCGTATTTAGCAATCTTTTTGCAAAGTAAGGATAAGACTATGTATGATAAATGTTCTTCTCAGATTCTTGTAAAGTGGGGAGCCGTCGCCCCTTTTTTAGTACATGGTAGTATTGTTGAGATTGAAGGAAAGAAGGGTCATTGCATGTGTTTATAGTAATTGTGTTGCTTCTTATATTGCCAATTAATTTTATGGTAAAATTTCAACTTTGTTCTTCCTATGAATTGATTAAACATTAGATGTACCAGCAAAAACAATAAAATAACATCAACGTCAATATTCCTCTTAGAGCAACTTCACCATTGCTTATTGTATTGGGATAGGCAACCCAATCCACTCTTATTCCTCCCCAAAACAATACAGCCCACGCAGACAATTATACCAAAGGCGATGGAGAAGTCAAGGCATACATTTATCCCTTGCCGAAATTGCAGCTGCCGCTGAAACCTTAGGTACCCTACTATCTTTAATGCTAGCTTTTACAGTTAAAGAAATTAGGTGATCTTTCACTATTTTCATTCGTTGTTGAACATTACAATCCTTTCACCACTTAAAGGCTAACTACATTTTTTTTTTTGGGTATATATACTTCCAGAATTTCATTCATCTGATAAAGAAATGGAGCAATCAAGAAACATGCTCATCAAAATGTTACTCTCCCTTCTCAATCTCATCAAGACACACTATTGTTGAGAGCGAATCTCACATTGATGAGAGGAGAGACCTTGCATGGGGTTATAAATAAGTTGAGCTACTCTTCATGTTGTCAATTGGTTTTATGGTGGAACCTTAACTTCTTTCATGATATCAGAGCAAGTTATCCCATGAGTGAAGCCAAACGGTCATACATGCAATTCTTCATATTGTCAATTGATTTTATGATGGAACCTCAACTTGTATCAACTACTACTCGTTCATGATTATGTTACGTGATGATCAGTATCACAAGCTTCCAGGAATAAGTTATTCTGATCGTATTGCTCTACAAGATCACAATAATCAATTCCCGGAAGTAACCCCTTCGCCTTGGTTGGTGCCGTTACCGGTTCACTGTATAGCTGAATCCGTGAAGAACCAGCTCCCGGCGGTGCAATATAGAGGAGGCAACCGGCAGGATTCGTATTATGGCTCGCACGCCGATACGTGTATTGTGTGCATGGAGAGAGTGGAAGGAGGGCAAAGGGTGAAAGAGCTTTCCAATTGTTCACATGTATTTCACAAAGAGTACCTAGATGCTTGGATTGACGAGGGTCAGTTTACCTGTCCTCTTTGTCGATCCAATCTATTCCCAAATAATTGTACTACTCCAGAATCAAAAGGTCATGAACGGGCCGAGAGTTGGATCCATGGAGGCAGGAGAGGATCATTTACTTGTTTGGTGACGATTACCAGCTCATGTGGTAGCTGGCTTTGTTAGCATGAAGTGTCTATATATATATATATATATATATAGAGGAATTGCTTAAGGGAAGGAATCCTCATTTTTTTTTAAATGGGGGCACGCTTTCCACTGTTGGATTTAACTTTAATGAAATTGTGTGGTCTGTGTTTTAATCTCAACCACACAATTTCATTAAAGCCAATCTAATGGTAGAGAGCGTGTCCCAATTTTTTTCAAAAAAATGGGAATCCGTCCCCTTAAGCTACCTATATATATATATTTGAAAATAGTATATTACTTGTTATTAATTACTTTTTTATTTGATCGATCCTATTTTCATGAACATAAATAAATATGAAAGCATGAAAATATGAACATATGGTGATTTTGTCATAATCATTTCAGTTTTTTATTTTCTTAAAAATTGAAAACCTGTTTATGTTGGAGAACAAAGTTGCATTGGAGACAAAATAATTTATAGTTTATAGTGCACGATTGATTACTAATATCACATTTTATGATTTAAACCCATACCTAATAGAAAACGGCTAAATAAGAAACAATATCGACAATGATGGTCATAAGACTTAGAAAGTAGAGTTAGATTTTTCGTTTTCAGTTTTCATTGTTCTTTTGAAACTCGAAAACAATCATCAAACAAGTTTTTAGGTTTCGATTTTTCAAAAAAAAAGAAAAAAAAATTGAATGAAAACAAAACTATGGGACCATGAGTTTTCAGCGCTGGAGTAAGGTTGATCCGAAAACTGTCACCTCAGAAGTCTGATCATGGACTCACCAGCTCCGAGCGGAGTTGTATCAAACGGAGCATGGTGTCATCATCACTCTACTTTGGGGCAATAGACGGAGTCCTAGCGACTACACTGGATGACCTTGCTTGTTCGGCAAGACACGTGATTTAATCCGATATGGACGTAATCAAATCAAGTCTTGAAGTCCCTACAACCTAGGGATAGGCATGCACCATAAGTAATCACACTCCTAAGAGGATTCAATATTTACTTACTAGATATCTTCTAGGATTCTCGCGTCTTATAACGAGAATTCCATCCTAAAAAGGTCTATCTCCCACAGTATAACTCATCTAGGTTCATCTATAGCAACGCAATCTATATACTTGAATTCTCTTGCCCAAGTCTAAATTCATTCACTAACTTGATCGTCGGAGAGCTTTTGGTTGGCACACCCCAGCCTAAGGTTTGTTTACGACTGTTTTACTGTTTTAACGGTGGAGGAGCTAGAAAGGCACAAAGGTAGTGTGAATGCTATTGCTTAGGCCCCCAAAGTTTTAGGCACATTTGCTTTGCTGGGGATGACACTCAGACGCTCATTTGGGACCTGCCCACGGTTGCTGGGACGAATGGAATCGACCCCATGTCGATGTACTCCGCAGGTGCGGAGACTAATCAGCTGCACTGGTCTGCTGCACAGCCTGATTGGATTTCCCTTGCATTTTCTAACAAGATGCAGCTTTTGAAGGTGTGAGGGCGGGAAGCTGGGTAGCTTGTTTTCTCATATGGAATGTAAGTGTTCATTCAAGTTTTTGCTTGCTTTAATTGGTTTTATAACTGCTTTACTGATGTAATTTACGCTAAATTGATTAGTTTGTTTAAAACTATTGAATTCATCACATTGCTTGCTTGATTAGTTTGTTTCAAACTAGTAAATGTCGCAGATATTTTGATCTGGGATAGATGTTCGTGTGCATCTGTTGCATAGTTATTGAAAAACATTTACATTTGTGGGAGCAATCCATCGTCTTTTACAATTTTTTCCATGTTTTCTTCTATGATGATTTGGTCTCATTGTTCACCTTCTGGCCTGTCATGCGAACGGTTCCCTTGAATTTCCAACCTTACCAATATGCTCACGAGCTTCTTCTCTGTATACTATTATGGCACACTGTGATGTACAGTTGAAACCTAGGCAGTTAAGTCTTCATCCGCATGTATAAGTAATTAGGTGGTGTTGTCCACACACATTTTTTACCTCCGACATACCAACAATTTATGAACTAGTCATTATTGTTAACTGCTATAATCATATGTCCTAGTCTGATTTCATTTTGATCATAATAGATCTTATGTTATTTTTTTGCATTCTCTTTGGTTTAGTCATTTTCTTCGGATTAACGGGATAAGTTGCATGTTTAACTTCTTTTGATGCAGGTATTCTGTCTTGATGGAAGCCGGCATGTATTTCATGGGTAACCAACAAAAGTCTGGGAAGTACATCAAAAACCTCGAAATAACAAAAGATGGAGAGATAAATACAAAAAGTCAGGTACCACCCTATCCAGGAGGATATCGGGTGGTTCCTCGAACCAGGAGCATTCACAAGGAGAGGAGAGGGCATAGTGAGCAAGTCGGTGAGTAGCCTCGTAGGATTGGCGACGCATGTGGGCAACAGTTGCAGTGATCCCGGACATCAAAGCTTTCAAATCTTCTACAAGATGACCAATGAAGGACGAGTTTGCAGACGGCGAGGGCAACGCCGAATAGATCTGGAGAGAATCAGTCTCAAGAATACAGTTTTCAAGACGAGGATTTATCAAATATAGCAAAGAATTAACTCTTAATTTCAAAAATGTCACTTTTTTATAAAAACTTTCAAATATATCCAAAATTTTACTTAAAAAGACACAAATACCCTTAAATTTAACAATTAAATAAATTAAAGGTTTTTTGGTTACTGTCGCCTCAAGCTCCGATCCAACTTCACCTTCGCTTCTACGCTCCACCACCACAACTCTATCCCCTCCGACCCCCTCATCACCGACATTGAGTGACGCTACGGTTACCGCAAGTGGGAACAACAGAATTTCAATCATGCCTTCAACGCCTTTTTTCTTACTAATATCATTTTTAGTTTTATATATAAAAATAGTTTTTAAAGTTAATCCACATGTCGTTATATGATTGTATTTGTGAAAACACGTGGAGTCACATCATTACCCTAACAGAGCAATTGATAGATTTTTCACGAAAAATCTAAAATGATCATGATAGACAAATTCAAAGAAAGGCTAAAATGATTCATGATAGACAAATTCAAGAACACTACCATTGATTATCATTAATTATTCAAGACCAAATTAAGGAGTTATGTTAATGTCACGAATCATTTTTGGCTAAAAAGTCTTTATTTGATTGTTAAATTTGAGGATATTTATGTCTATTTAGGTGTAATTTTAGATATATTTGAAAGATTTTATAAAAATTGATATTTTTGAAATTAAGGATTTATTTTTGGTTATATTTGATAAATACTCTTTGGAGACCCCTATGCGAAGCCAATAGTAACCCTTCACGAGCCGCAAGGGCTTCACTGTGAAGAGGTGACGAGACAACTCGAAGGACATGGAACGAGCAGCCACAAAGCACCCCAACTCATCACGAATAACAATCCCCAATTCCCCCCCACCCTGCTTGACTCCCTCCAGGCACCATCGACATTAACCTTGAGGAAACCAAGCGGCGCTTTACACCAGTTCTGGACGGGCATATTCCAGGCCGCGCGAGGGGTGTAGCAAGGAATATGGTTAGTTGTGAGGCTTGTTTAGAAAGGAATACGGTTAGCTTTGAGCTCATTTGAGATCTTTTTATTGTTGATTATCAACTAGTCTTGGTCTAGAGTCTAGACCTACAATGTGAGTAGTGTATCTTTCCCTCGCAAGCTTCGCTCTCTGCCCTCTTAGTTGTGGTGCCCCTCTCTTATTTGTGTGGTCACGGTTAAGCCATGTTAATATTTTATATTTTTATTATTTTTTGTCTTATTATTCTTATTAAAAAATTAATATAAAATATTGACATGGCTTAACCGTGACCGCACAAAATAAGAGGGCATGAAAGGGCACCACAACTAGGAGGGCAGACAACCTGCCTCCGATTCTCTGCCCTCCCACTTCCCATAGACTCCCATCCCCTTTTATTTTGTGCAGTCATGGTTAAGCCACGTCAACATTTTTTATTAATTTTTTATAGAGATAATAAGACAAAAAACAATAGTAATATAAAATGTTGACGTGGCTTAACCGTGACCACATAAATAGGATGGGATGAGAGTGTATGGGAAGTGGGAGGGCAGAAAATACCCCTCCTGTATCGCATGTGTTGTGCCCTCGTGTTTGACAACACTCTACGTATTGAGAAAAGAAGGAGAAAGGAAGTTGTCGGAAAATTTTGATTGGTGCTATATATAAAATGAGTGGTGGGAAAGGTTTGCTATACACTTTGCAGAGTAAGTGAGTATAGGTTATTTCGATATCGATTCCAGATCAAACGTGATCGCGTGTGAGATTGTGGAAACCAAAAGCCAGGTGCTGCTGAGCTGAGATGCGTTCTTTCCATGGATTTCCTGGTTACATATGATTTCGTCCCTCATTCATCACATAAGAGAAGTGAAAATTGTTTTTTTTTTTTAATAAATGAGCCAGTTATAATAATTTAGCTCAAATTTGTATTTATCGAGAATTGAATCTAAAACTTCTCACTTACAAGTGACGAGAAATACTACTCGACCATAATATTAAGCGGCAAGAATCACAAGTCCAGAAAGCAAATGTCGGCTCAAATGTAATATGAAAACTATATGACAAGAAGCCTTTGGGCCCTGTGATCACAAATCAACATTTCTCCCTGGGCTTAGCATCATGTTCTCATCTGATATATATACGAGAAAGATACTTAAATTAGGACTTTTCTAACTCGTAAGTGTTTTTATTAAAAGTAAAGCAACAAGTTGAACTTTTCAAGTGTTTATTGAAAAACACTTGGAAGTCGTTTCCTAAGAGCTTCCCCATGAGGATTTTATCCTCCATGAAACTACTATATTTAAAGTCCTAATAAGAAATTTTATCCCCAATGAACTAAAAAATGGGATTAGATCCACCACTTGGACTAGCAACCCCCTTCCTTGGGTAGCAAAAAACTAGGCTACATGTAGCCCCTAAAAGCAGTGGGTTCTACAAGAAAAGTAGCTACCCATGTGAGCCAAATTTTGTCATCCTCCCCTCACTTGCGTATACACTTATACTCTCTTTTAATACTTTTTTTCTTTTTCTTTACATATTTTTGTTCCAAAGGTCATCCTCCATTTTATGTATGTTTAATTCTTAAGACATAAAATGATATAAGATGTTCTACTAAAAGAGTTTACTTTTATTAATTTCTAAATACAAACACACTACATATTAAAATGGCATTGGAAGTTTGGAGACCAAAACCAAAAACATAAACAAACAACACACCTAAATTGCTAGGGCATTACAATATGAGATGAAATTTTATTTTGTCTGATTTCAGAGAAACAAACTGACATATAAAATTGAGATAAGAGAACCTAATCCAACCGTTCATAAGTAATAAAATCCAACTTTGTCAAGAAAAGAATTTTTTTAGGTTGAAATGTTCATAATTGTTTTTGAGATAACAAGTCCAAAAATAAACTTAAGAAAAGTTAACATAAAAATTTTGATCGCGTAATCAAATTACTACTTAAATAAATTTATATATATAGCCTCATATATAGCCCAAAAGTAAATAACCCCTTATTGGGAGATATTTTTTTATAAAGCCCAAATAATTCCTCGAAGCTCTAAAATATGTTATATCTACCATTTTTCCAGCCACTTATAAAGCTCATCATTGGGAATGCTCTAAAGAAGCACATGTTTCTCTAGGAAGAACTTCTAAAATTCACACAGAACTCTTTTTAATCTGTCAAATAGTCATGTGTACTTTTTGCTATTAGACAACATTTTAGTTATTTTAAAAGAAGTCCCAAAACAAACCTTAAATACCAGCCAAATGGTCGATGACTAATTAGCAATAAGAGCTTGTTTTGGTTTGCTTCAACTAGAAAAACGAACTAAAACTTTACTTTTCTTTCATTAGTACTGGTTGAAATAATAAATAATAGATTACTAGCCTCTGTGGTGATAGGGTACTCGGAAGATAGTACATGTGGTACAAAAATAAGGATTTAAGCCCCTGTGGTGAAAGTCTGTTAGGATTAATGTCCAAAATTGAAAAATTCGTTAACTCTTCGTCAGGGCCGGTCCCAACATTTTGGAGGCCCTGGGCAAAAATAAAAAAGGGGCCCACAAACTTACAATTACGCACAAGAAAATTTACAGTTTTTATGTGATTTTTTTCTCTTTTTCGACTAGGTATTTGAAGGATTTTCAATAATTTGAGTAAGTATTTTTCTTTGTCGGAAAACAAGTATGTCATACATAAAAATACAAAGTTACTTCGTAAAACTTGGTCAAGTGATCATAAAGAAAATAAGATTGTCATATGGTAAAAAAGTACTAGCCTCTCTATTAGTTCGTGTGAGAGGCTATTTTCTTATATCGTCCTTATGTGCTTCTAAAATTAAGGTATAAATAAAATTACATTCTTCATCCTTAATATTAAACTATATAGAATAAGACAATAAATAAACAAAGATTATTTCCAAAGGTTATTTTATGTGTCTGCAATACAGATGATTAAAATTTTCTTTCTCTTCCTTCACACAAAAAGGGAAAATCAAACCATTGAAGTAGGCAAAACACACAACAACGAATGATAAACAAGCCATCTAATAGATCAATATTTGCATCGTTCTCTTCTTTTTCTACTTCTTATTTTCCGTTGCATCTTTGACTTCTTCCCCTGCCTTTGTTAATTGTGGTATTCAAGGTTCTAAATCACTTAGAAGTAATCAATCAGGAGAAATCCTAAACTCAATCGAGCAATACTTGATCTCTAAAGTGTTCAAGCACAGGAATTTGACAATGCAATTTTCTGACTAAAAATCTTTTGATTTGGTAGAAGAGAAAGTTCCAATTTTTTCAACTACCTGAAAGTGATCTCATTTTCTGAATAACCTCCACTCTTACCAAATTAAATTGGTAAAGACATATATTAATTTGTTGAAAGTTAATTGGAATGAATTTCAAAAACCTCTTTTGAATAACCTCCACTCTTACCAAATTAAATTGGAAGACACATATTAATTTGTTGAAAGTTGAATTAGAATGAATGTCAAAAACCTGCAACCCATTTTAACTGTTAATTATAATTTATAATCAAAGGCAAAAAGAAATTAACAATCAAACCAAAAATTAGTAAAAAATAAATAAATTAAGAATCAAACAAAAATTAGTGAAAGAATCAAAGGCAAAAAGAAATTAACAATCAAACCATAAATTAGAGAAAATTTACAAATAAAAAGGAGTGCATGCCCTAGCTCGAACGCAAGACCTCAATGTTATGGACGAGCACTGAAACCAGCGCTGCTACCTATACTTCTTGACAAGCTAACCAATTTTTTTTATATTTATATGCTTACAAAAACATATATAAATACACTACCCTAATAATTTTTGTGCCCCCGATTTTTTGAGGCCCTGGACGGTTGCCCTGGTAGCACTGGGCTAGGGCCGGCCCTGCTCTTCGTTAATTGTTAGCACATGAGGCTCACATAAAGTTAAAATTAGCCTTATATGTAAGCCTTACGTGCTAACAATTAAATGAGAGTTTTGTTTTAACCTCATATATGTGGTTCACTTGCTAATAATTAATGGAGAGTATACAAAATTTTTAATTTTGGGCACAAATTCTAACATATTTCACCACAAGAGCTTAAATCATAATTTTTTTTACTACATAAACTATCATCCAACTATCGTATCACTACATAAACTAATAATTCAATCGGGCCTAAATAGATAACCCACAGGTGCATTAATTACTAATTTTCTGGTGCATCAGACATGGGTTTGGTTGGGCCAAGTTGATTAGGGGGTACGTTGTGTGCTTGTTTAATTATGCTTGGGTTAAATTCTCCTTTCCGCACATTTCACTCTCGTAAGGAAAAATCCATCGACAAATACATGGTAAATGACGTTTATTTAGTTTTGACCATTGTTTATTCGTGGATGAGTTCATTTAAAGTGGATAGTATCATTATCATAGACTCATAGTGGACGACTAGTTGCGATGCTTTCACGAGGAAGAAAATTTGGTAATTGTAATAAAAGTGTAACAACTACTGAAAGTTGATTCGAGAAAGCGCGCTGGTTGGATTAGGTTTAATTAAATAAGTCTATCTGATATTGTATAATATATTATGAAAGGACTAACGTTGAGGTCAGAGTTATATTTTCTCGATACAGTTGATATTTATATGAAAATATCTAAAAAATCATAGTAAGATATTGTTGACTACAAAAATCACCTAGCCTACGTGGCGCGCAGGCTCAGTAATTAGTAAGCTAACTACGTCCTTCAAATGTGTGCGGAGCGTGCCAACTCGTCGGCCGGGCTCGGCCGAGGAGTAAAATGTGTTGATGTTGCGTTGAGCGCGCTGCTGACTTCTACGTCTTGCGATTGCGGTCAAGGAAGGAACACGTCTCGGCCTTTGGGTTCTAGAGCCTGAAGACAAGGCTGCTATTTTTACGAAGTTCAATCTCAAGGTTGTTGAGAGGTTTCGCGTAGAGCGAAAAATTGCGCATGGCAGATTTGTGTGTTGTATTGGAGGTCCCTTGCACATTGCCACTGCTTCTGTATTTATAGGAGCTGAATCCCCTTCTGATCAAATCATAACTCTACTCGGATTGGGACTCCTTACCCCAATCGGACTTTACCTCGGCCACTCCTTCTTCCGCTAGGACTCTCACCGAGACTCCTTATCGTACTGGGACTATTCGTCTTCACGGATGGATTTCTCTTCCCTTATCGTTATTTAGATAAATCCTTTTCCTGCTAGGACTCGGCCGACTCAATTCAATCGGCCCACAAATCGACTATCCCGCAGCATCTCCTTCTGGGCCGAGAAATACTTCACGTTTGGCCCAAACTGTCATTTTGGGCCCAAACAGATATAGAAATGAGAAATGAAGTTTAAAATTTACTTTATATCAGAGAAATTCTTAAGTTAAGACTAAAATCAATATACATCAATATTTTTGACATATCTGTTAAATATCAGAAAAACTTTTATATTTCGTCCAAATTAATGCTTGACAAAAATTTCATTTTAAAATTTTCATTATTTCCATCAAAAGCAATAGATATCGATATTCAATATATCCGTCGATATTTTCACAAATTTATATATAAATATTTTCATCGATATTAATATTTTAAACATTAGTCAAAGTACATACGCTTATATATATATATATATATATATATATATATATATATATATATATATATATTTATACGTGGCTGGGGGTGGACGTCGATTCTCGATACCGATTAGCGGACGTACGTCGGAACGTAGACTTTTCTGCATTTTTAATTTCTTTCAGAACGTAAATTACAAACTAATCAGAGACATATATCATATATATATATATATATATATATGCATACGTAGACAACAACGGAAAATGAAGCTTTTTTGTATATAGCTAACAAATATATGCATCTGGATGGATACGAAAAAAATAAGGTTTTCTTTCTACATTTTTAGGGCATTAACAATGGAATAAATTATTTCTTGTGCTCGAAATAAAAAACAAAAATTTGAGAAAACTATTTTTTTTCAGGCATTTTAAAAATTGTATAATAATAATAACATACTGCACTGTATTTTAGACCCCCTGATAAATTTTTCGGACTATTTCCTAATGAGAGATTATATTCACACACCCTAAATTACTTCTCTCACACCTTTTTAATTTTTTAATATTTTCTACACACCACTAACACTTGATAGAAAAATATTAAAAAATTAAAAAAATGTGGGAGAAGTAATTTGGAATGTGTGAATATAATCTCCCATTCCTAATTTGCAGAGCATGGATGGAAGAAAGTGGAGAGACGTATACATTTCTTACCGGCCGCCGAAAGCGATTATTTGGATGCACTCAAAAAGTCTATGGTCGAATCACATGTACATACATAATATAATCTATGATTGTGATATATACCTGCGCGATGACAAAAATGAAGATATATATAAATATTTGAAGATTCAACGCTCTCAAGTCCGTACAAGCTACGGTACGTATAGTATCTCGGTGCTTCTAGTTCTTTTTAGGGTGGACTGGACATCATCTTCACTTATATGATATTCAGTATTGTTGAGAGGGAATCTCACGTGAAAAAAAAGATCTTGTATGTACTTATAAATAATTTGACTACTCCAAATTACCAAATAATTTTACGGTGGAATAAACTCCAACTTTCTTCATGCATGAATTGATCAAACATAGACTTACCAACAAAAAAGGGTAAGTTAACATCACACGTACCCTAATAAAGTTAAGCTGTCTGCTGTCACCGTACCCCTCACCTCAACTCGGGTAACTTCGTGAATCATGTATATAAGCGGAGGCCGAGACACACACACAGAGGCATACATTTATCCCCTACCGAAATTGCAGCTGCCGCTGAAACCTTACGTACCCTACTATCTTTAATGCTAGCTTCTTCTGTTAAAGAAATTAGGTGAACGATCCTTTCACTATCTTCATTCACTGTTGAAGGTTACAATCCTTTCACTACTTAAAGGCTCTGCAACTAATCTTTCTTTTTCTTTTTCTTTTTCTGCTATATATACTTCCAGAATTTTATTCATCTGACAAAGAAATGGAGCAATCAAGAAACATGCTCATCAAAATGTTACTCTCCCTTCTCAATCTCCTCAGGATCATCAAGATACACTACTACTCGTTCATGATTACGTTACGTGTTGATCAATATCACAAGCTTCGCGGAATAAGTTATTCTGATCGTGTTGCGCTACAAGATCCCAATAATTTATTCCCGGAGGTAGCCCCTTCGCCTTGGTTGGTGGCGTTACCGGTTCACTTTATAGCTGAATCCGTGAAGAACCAGCTCCCGGTGGTGCAAAATAGAGGAGGCAACACGCAGGATTCGGATTATGGCTCGCACACCGATACGTGTATTGTGTGCATTGATAAAGTGGAAGGAGGGCAAAGGGTGAGAGAGCTTTCCAATTGTTCACATGTATTTCACAAAGAGTGCCTAGATGCTTGGATTGATGAGGGTCAGTTTACCTGTCCTCTTTGTCGATCCAATCTATTGCCAAAGAATTGTACTACTCCAGAACCAAAAGGTCATGAACGGGAGTTGGATCCATGGAGGGCGGAGAGGATGATTTACTTGTTTGGTGACGATTACCAGCTCATGAGGTAGCTGGCTTTGTTAGCATGTAGTAGATATACAGTGGTGAAGCAAGCATGAGGTCATTAATTGGTTGTCCTTTATGCCAATAACTCCAAAAACTCCAAAAACTCCACGTGTATTTGTTTGTATATTGCATTTGACCCTTGTAATTAACAGTTAAGACAAACTAAATTACAACTTCATCTTCCTACTTCTTTTATTTTCTTCTATCATATTTGTCTTTCTTTTCTCTCTTCTTGTAAGAAATGCTTTAGTTGAAAAGCATTGGCAGTCTTCAACATTACTCAACAATATCATGCATCCACCATTGACAAGTCTCTACTAATAATAGTAGTTGTCGACATATATTGGCATAAACTTTTAGCATATGTTGACAGGAATTGAGAGGTGCATACTAGGTGCTCGACAAAATGACCCAATAAAACTTTTTAGTTGATACTATGACCCTATTATTTGAAAATCTTTATTACGCATATATATGTATGTATTTGAAAATAGTATATTAATTGTTATTAATGACTTTTTTATTTGATCGATCATCTTTTCATGAACATAAATAAATAAGAAGGCATGAAAATATGAATATATGGTGATTTTGATAATCATTTCAGTTTTTTACCTTTAGTTTTCTATGTTCTTATAAATTGAAAACTTGTTTAATTATGTTGGAGAACAAAGTCGCATTGAGCACAAAATAATATACACTTTATAGTGGACGTTACTAATATCACATTTTATGATTCAACCCCATACCTAATAGAAGGCCCGTTAAGCCCTGATTTGGCATTTAGGTGCTTAAAAAAAAGTAGGGATGAAAAAAGGTTGGAGTAAAATTTTTGTTTAGTAACTCTACTTATTTCCAAAGTAACTGTCATTTTAAGTTGAAAAGTGGCAAAAAGCAGAAGTAGCATTCTTCTCAAAACCAGCTTTTTTTTTTCAAGAGGCAGGTGAACAGTAGAATTTAATGAAACTTTCACAATCTCAAAAATACCCTCCTCCATTTCTCCTTCTTGCTGGGTTGAAGATTGAATCTTTAGAGTTAATATTCTTATTTTGCCGGATTTCAAATTTTGAAATCGAAATTCCATCGGAGTATTTTTCAATTCCTCGTCGCATCGCAGACCAAAGAGACAAATCCAAAACCTAGCTGTCTAAAACCATCAACTGCTCGATCCAAGATGCACAATTTCACACAACAGATCTTCGCGGCAAACTTTTTCTACAACTCCAAGAGGAAGGTAGATCAGAAAGTAATGGAGAAAGTAGTGGATAGCAGAGGAGATGGGTGGTTTGTGAGAGCTTGCAGACGCCATGGATGGCAGATGAGTTGAAATTGGGAAACTAGTGGTAGTGGAAGTTATATAATTAGGGGAAAAAGGTAGAAATCTCAATATCAGAAATCAGAAAGTCGATCTTGTCGATGATCTTAAGGTAGATGAGAAGGAACTTCTGGACGATGTGGTCCTCAAAATGGAGAAAATCAGAGAGAAAAAAATTAAGCAAAAAGGATAACTCTAGAATTCTAGATGGGAGAGAGAGAGACAGAGAGAATGATAAGAAAGGGAATGGGCAAGCTGATTTATCCTGATTCTTGCTGGAGAGCTCAGGGATTTGAGTTCTCATATTTTCTTATCCTCAGCACCCAAAACACGGTTGCCATAGCCCAACTTGGGGTTAAATTCGTAGGGGTGGAGATGATGATAATCTGGTGGTGAAATGGTATGAGATCGAAGGTTTGTGTGTGGCGTTGTCTCGGTGGAAGAGAGAGTGCAGAGAGAGTTGAAAGTTTTCAAGAGAGTTTCGGGAGTGTATATGAAACATGCAACTTTAAAGGTTAAGTTTTTCTAATGCATATTCTACTTGTGGCATTCAAGATAGAATGTATATGAAACATGCAATCCATTTGTGGCATTCAAATCAATTATAAACATACATGGCTAATTACGGTTTGGGAAAACCCTTTGAAAAACCATGTAACGCTTAAGCTATGGCATTTTCCCTAAGTGAATTTACAATTATTAATCACAAGAAACATTCCTCAATTTCTGGGTGGCATTCCAAGAAATTGCATCCAGTTACTTATCTAAACATCATAATTGTAGTTAAGCATTAATGTGTAGAGACAATTTAAACATGGTGATTAATAATTCAAAATATGCATGTATAATATCATAAACAGTTAAATAAAGATTACATATTCATGATAAGGCTCCTTCTCCAAATTGATGCGTAGAGAACCCTAATGGCTAATTAGTTTTATTTATACTACCACAAAATAAAATCCTTCATAGAAAAGGTCTTTTAAAAACTAGGAGACAAAATAAGTTAAAGTAAACTATAAAACATAATCCTAATCAATTAGGGGAAATCAGTCCAGCCACGTTCAGGACCTTACACACCTCCAAAACAGGCACAAGACAATTCTTTTAAAGCTTGAGATGTCCTAAACATATTTGCAAAAAAGCCTATTGCCTTAGAACATCATCTTGAACGCTAAAAAAGCTAGCTAAGCCCAAAATGTCACTTTAACAGTTTCGCGCATTCGTCATTTATGTATTCATCCGCTTGGTCACATTTTGCTCAAGAGGAGGTCGCATGTCCTCCAATTAAATTATAACTCAAATGATCAAAATATCATCAAAATAAATACCAAAATATACTAAAATAAAGTAAAATATATAGTATAATATTGACTCATCACTTTACAAGTGAGTAAAACGGTACATGATAATCAACGGTACCCATGCATCATATCAGTTTCTTCTTACTTTTCTTTTACCCATGGGTTAAAGAAAACCAAACCTAGATTCAATTAGAAGTAATTCGCAACCCGTTGGGTCATTAAAGATCACGGATTAAAGGGTCACGGACGGAAAGGCATTCTCTCTAGATTTCTTCCTCTTAATCCAACAAGTTTGGAAATTCAGATCATTGAAATTTGATCTAACGGCTACAAATAAGAGCCTACTTTAAAAGTTATAATAACTTTATCTGTTTGATCAAATTTCAATAATCCGAATTTCCAAACTTGATAAATTAGGAGGAAGGGATCCGAAGAGGATTTCTTTCCGTTACCGACCAGCTAGCATTGTCGCCCTAGCTAGCACATCTCAATGGTCCCCATGCATGATCGAAATGTCACCGACTCACCACAAACTGACTCAAGATTAAGGCCGGTGTATGGAAAAAGAAAAACGGTTGTCGCCCTAGCTAGCACATCTCAATGGTCCCCATGAATGATCGAAATGTCACCGACTCACCACAAACTGACTCAAGATCGAGGCCGGTGAATGGAAAAAGAAAAACGAACCGACCTATTAGACGTAAGACAGACAAGGGAAACGGACCGACCTCTTAGACGTATACAGACAAAGGAGTACTTTTTGTTGGCAAAATCTCTAGATCTTACTTATAGTTTGTCCGTTAGAATTGAATGTCTTAATATAGTTTTGAATTTGTCTAAGTTTTATAAAAATAATTTATTTATAATGTACTAAAATATAAACAGTAGTCATAAACCGTTGCTGACTTTGGGTATCTAAACCAAAAATAGAAGATATATATATATATATATAAACAAAAATAAAACTTACTTTCGGTAGATATCTAACCAAAAATAGAAGATGTATAAAAATAAAAATAAAGAAAGACTTAGGAGTAAGATTCCTACGAGATGGTTAATTTGGTGCATTTTTTATGCATGGATTCTCTCATTCTGTCTCTCGTTGTCTCACAGCAAAGCACCACATGATTGAATCGGCGGAGATGCGAATGTGGTCGCACCTAGCAAGAGATCGCTATCATCTTCTTTTTCAAAGAGTAGACAGCAAATGAAAAGGAAGCCTAGCTTAATTAGCATGCATTATTTCAGAAAACAAACCCTAGTTGCTCATTGTTCTAATACAAAAAAGATGAGACCCTCAGAAGATGCGACTTTAATTTGCCGGTTCCCAAAATGTATCCATAAGTTGACAAAGTGAACACACAAAATTAATGAACAAGTAGGAAAAAAAAAAACATCACTTGATCCCGCTATATACAGCTTGGTTAATGTTCGTAACTTTCATTAGTTTGTTCTAAAATATCCATAATTTGACAATATGGCTCAATTCTGGTCTACCAAGGCAGTCGGTAAAGCTCCTTCAGTGATTACGTGATTACGAGTTATGACTTTACGTGAGCGCCAAAAAGTTAAACAAAAAAGACAGATTAGAACTTAAGTATAAAAGAAGGAGCCCATTACTCTATTCAACTTGGTTAACGAAAGTCTGCAGCTCCTTGATTGATTAATTACAGTCAACTTCATCCAATATTCAACAATACTCAAATTGATTCCTTAAATTTGCAACCAACACGTATTAATCCCATACACATTTAATTAAGAATATCCTATGTATTTCGTTCGATATGTTCTTGAAATTATTTTCTAGTCTAGCAAGAAAAATGAGGAAAGCTTGACGTACGGGCGCCAAAAAAATTCAACGGAAGCTTCTTGATTTATTAATTACACCGGGCATCATTCAATATTCCCAAAAATAAGGAAAGCTTTTTAAATGTCAAATCAACTTATACATATTTTTTAATTTCTTATATAAACTAAATTTTTAAATAATTTATCATATGAATTTTTAAAATCATTAATTTGTCTCACCTTAATTCTGTTAAGTTTTTTTTTATCCAAAAGGACTTTTGACCCCATGACACACCCCGACCCGGGAGGGTCGAAGCATGCTGGCCATCACTGTGAAGTGACGTAACCATAGGGGCGAGTGATGTAAAAAGTGCATAAATTTAAAACAAGCTAGAACTAAGTTCAAATATAAGATAGTGATAGAGTGCACAAACGTGGGAGAGACCCATTATAGTTATTCAGAACATAAAGACATAACGACTACCGAAGGGTAGTCAAGCATCTAAAGTACACTTATTACACACGGTGATAAGTTCATACATCAAAAGCCGAAGCTAATAGTCAGAAACTGCCAAGGTTCCTTGAATGCCGTGAAAGAACAACTATCTAGGTCCTGGAGGGGCAAAAAACAAGGTTGAGTGGGTCAGCAAAACAAGCTATACGAAAACCTTTAGTTTTGAATATACTAACCCCTCGCTGTAAAACAAGTATAGTTTCCCTTGAGAAATGTACAATATGAATAAGTGTATATATATCCACAATACTATAGCCAAGTATAAATGATGATGTGTATGCCAAAACATGATATAATCAATGCCGCAGAAGTATAATCATGTGACAATAATATAATGAAGTACTCATCCATCTACGCTAACACACGAGTTTGAACAGACAAAATCTGACACGAACAGGACTGGGTGTAACCAATATGCTCAAGTACTACGATCACGTGAAGACTGGTGCAGAAGCACATCACATACAAGTCGAATTGCCTAATGCAACCTATCCGACAGGACTGGCACCTATCCTGGATCCAAGATGAGCGAACGGTGCGATGTGAACATACACGTGAAGGACTGGCTCTAGCCCTAGAACAAGTACTAACACTGGTGCAGCAAGATGAGCATGTATACAGATATGTATGAATGTCATGACAGTAATATCTCAACCATATAGCAGCATTTATCACAATTATATCATCATTATCCGCTACTTGGCAATATATACGTAAAGTGAAGCAGTTATGAAGTTTTGGAAACTATAAATACGTATATATATATATATATATATATATATATATATATATATATATATATATATATATATGAAATCGATCTACTCGACGTCACGAACACACAAGTATTTTTAAAATAATTTTTGGACAAGCCATGCACCATCACGCACCACGGCCTAGAACTTCCACGTGTGTCCCACGTGCCCGCAAGTACATGTGTACTCGCCTTCTTCGCGAGTTTCTGCCATTTTTATAGTTTTTTTGTCCAACTTCCAGAGCTTCCAACAAGCTCATTTCTTAACCAAAATCTGTGATTCAAAAACTAAAATGAAGCTAGGAATGTGATGTATGGATCTACCTTCACAGACAGTTCGAATATGGTCCGTGTTGTTCAGAAATTTGGCCTAAAAGTGGCTAAACGACCACGGCTACATATTTCCCAGAAAACTAAGAATTTCTTCCTAACTTCCAGAGTCGATATCTAACTCAGTTCTTAGCCAAAATTGATGATTCAAAAACCATTATGAAGTTAGGAATGTAGAGAACAAGTTTGTACCTAATGGGAGTCCAGTTGTGGTCGAGGTTGATTGGAAAAGTGCGATGAAAGTGGCCAAACGACCACGGTCCTCTTTGTTGGAAAACTGAGCAAACTCCTTCACCTCGAGTTTTCTGAGTTTGGGTTCAATTGAGAAAAATATAAGAGTTCAAAAATAACTTATAGAAGTGAAATGAAGGTTCTTAGAGCTTCTTGAGGCTTACCTAAGCCGTGAACAGTTGAAAAATAGTTCTACGAACTCACCGAGTTGAACCTTCCGAGTTGGATGTCAAAAACTCCACCAACGCATGAACTATAGGTATGGTCGTGCTCCTGGGATCGAGAGGATCATGATGGTGTAATTTTTTTGTCGAGTTTGCAAGATTTGATAAAAGTTAAGAAATTTGCAGAGAGAGTGAAGGTGTTCAGCGATGGAGATAGAGAGAGAGAGAGGAGTTTGATGGGGAAGGTTTCTGATTGGATACAAATAAAAAGGGAAATAGATGATTGGCCATGCATGGAGGAGAAGGTTTTAGGGAAAAGAAGCTGACAGGTTGGGTAGAAAAGGGAGACACAAATCCCCTTTTTAGGGAAAATGATAGATTCTTTTCTAATTTTCAACACCTTTAATCGTATAAAATCTACCTCATTACAGTGTTCTCAAACACTGATAAATTTGTACGTGTGAGTGTAAATTAGAATACGAAAGTGTGGATGAAATAAAATTAATATAAAACGTCCACATCACTCATCGATAAGGGCATAATAGTCAATGCGCATACACGAAGAGAAATTACATAGGAAAATTAGGGTCGGGTCGTCACACCCCATTTTCCACAAGTTTATTTATTATGGGATAAATTGATTTTACACTAGGGTGGGTGATAAACTGATTTTAACAAGGTTATCTTGGACTTTTGACCCCATTTTACACTAGGGTGGGGGATAAATTGATTTTCAACTTTTGACTTCCTTATTACAAATTCTCTGCTTATTTTTTGGTTCGAAAAAAAAAATTAAAACATGTCACTTTCAATACATAAACTTATAGTGAACTACTAAAAGCTTGCTAATATGGATTTAACTCATTACAAGCCTTGATAATTCAACGTGGTCAACAATGTTCATGAAGATAAAATGGGAGTTAAAAGGTCCATAATAACCTTGAAATGTCCAAAATAATCTTGAAGGCAGAGTTGAAATGTTCAAAATAATTAAATCATGTGCCTTGAATATAATTTATTTTGGATGAAAAAACTAAACAGAGTTAAGATGAAATGACAAATTAATGATCTTCGAAATTTAATATGACAAATTGCTTAAAATTTAATTTATTTGCCAAATTAAAAATAAGTATAAATTCTTATGATATTTGTAAAAAAATTGTCAAATTTTAGGGTAAATATCAGTTTATTATCCTTAAATTTCGTAGTTTTTAACATTTAGTACATTAAGTTTTGTTCGTCTCAGAGTCATATCTAAAGTGTTAATTTTGGAACAGTCTCATACATCTGTTAGTCTGGCTGTTACGTCTCTCGTTAATTGATGACGTGGCACCTATATAGACAATGACTGAGTGCCACGTGTCATTAAGGGGTCTATGTGGAAATTAAAAATTTTTAAAAAAATTCCCACCCAAATTTAAAATATTAAATTAATTAATTAATTAAAAGTATTTGAAAAAAAAAACCTAGAACCCCCTTCGTCTTCTCCGCCCGACATCCCCCCATCCCCTCCACCCCTTGCCCACCCGAGCCACCCCTTCTCCCGTCACCAACCCCGTCTACAATTTTTTCCCCAGACCATCACCTCCTCCTCTCCTCCCGCTGCAACATCTGCTCTGTCGGTAGAACACCAAACCCCAAAAAATCCAATCTAGGCTTCTTCTTCAACCCTTCCCATTCAAACCTCTCTGCACCACCGTCATCCCCAGCGCCAACAATCCCAGAGTCCACCTCCGCAGAAATGGTTCTTCTCTGCCCCAACCCACAATGTCTCGCGCCAATTCCCAGTACAAGACCCAACTTTTACGCAAGGACAACAGGACCCAGCAACCAAATGAACCAAAAGTTAACAGAAATGAATCGAACACCCAAAATGTGAGCACCCCATTGTGTACGAACACGAAAGATGTGGATTTGATGCGTTTGTGCGAAGAGGGTAAGGTCGGAGAGGCGTTGGAGTTTATGGGTCGAGGTGTTTCTGCCGATTTCGGAGTTTTTTGTGTGTTATTGGAATCTTGTGATGGATTGAAGTCGCTTGAGGTTGGGAGGAAGGCAGCGGGGGAGGCTTTCTCAACGGCTTCGACGTTCATGGAATAGGAGACAGCCGACACACGGAGAATAGGAGCTCTCGGCGAGGCAGCTGCAGGGGGAAAGTTGAGGGATCGGCGAGTTGGGGAGGTGAAATGCAGTGAGATGGCGGCGGCTATGGCTCCCATGGCTCTGACGGTAGGCGCCGCGCCAGTGTGAAGGGAGTCCGGGAGACTATGAACCAGACATTGAAGTTGTGGAAGGTTCTTCTTGTCGGCGATTCCGAAGAGATTCGTGCTCCAATTCAATCCAAATCTTCAACGCGATTCCGAAGGCTTTTTCTTTGTTTCAGAAACACAAGAAACCCTCTGATTGGAGGGCAGTCGGGTGGGAAAGATTTGGGCGAGAAATTTTCTTTTGAATTTTTAATTTATCCGAGGACCCCTTAATGACACATGTCATCCAGTCATCGGTTAATGAAAGACTTAACAGTTAGATTAAGAGATGTGTATGAGACTGTTCCAAAATTAACACTTTACGTATGATTCTGGAACGAAAAAAATTTCTTATACTAAATATTGAAAACCACAAAACTTGAAAATAATAAACTAAGATTTACTCCAAAATTTAATTACTTGCTTTGTCGTGCCCTAGATTGTATATCAATATTATTCAGTATCCTCGCTGGATTGTGGTGGTTGATTAATATAATCATATATATAGTCGACTTCATCAAACTGACGTGTGATGCTAATAAAAGGCACCACATACGTAACCCTAAATACGTCAACGTACCCCTATAAAAGGCATCCACCATGCATCATCTCCTACTGTCTGGTGCCACCATACCCCTATAAGGCCCGAGCCCTCGCATAAGGAAATTATCAACTTGTACTGGTGTATGATATTATATTTTTGGGGGCATTTCTTCTGTATTTTAATTAATTAATTTCTAATTATCAAACTTGTTGGCCGGTCAAACGACTCAAACCCTACCTGTTTCCAAAACTCTTGATTTTTTTGCAAAACTGGTTAGGTTAAATGTCCATTTTGTGAACTGTCCGTTTTGTTATTTTAGCAAACGATCTTTTCACTGTCTTCCTCCACTATATATGGGTTACGTTTGCTTGGTATTTGTGACTCTGATCTCTCTGTTTCTCTCTCTCTATCTCGTTCTCTCTCACATTACATTCATCTGATGGGTCGACCGGGAGACCTGCTTTCCAAATTGTTACTCGTTCTTCTCGATCTACTCAACATGATCAAGTTACACTACTGCTTACTCATTAAACAATGTCAACAGTTTAACAAGCTACATATTTATGAACATCGTCCGCTAGAGAATGATTCATTCCCACCACCGCCACCACAAGCAGCCACTCCTTCATGGCGGCCTTCACCTTGGTTGGTACCGTTACCGGTCAACTGCATAGCTGAATCCGTCAAGAACCAACTCCCGGTGCTGCAATACCAAGAAACTCTCATGAAAACACGAAGCCAAGCAGAAGCAGAAGAACAGGACTGCCACGTGAATAAGTGCATAGTGTGCATGAATAGCATGGAGGAAGGCCAAGCGGTGAGACAGCCATGCAATTGTTCGCATGCTTTTCATAAGGAGTGCCTAGATGTCTGGATTGATCAAGGTCAGCTAACATGTCCTCTCTGTAGATCGGAGCTATTGCCTAAAACTTGTAGTACTTCCCCAAACTCAAAAGATAAGGATCCATGGAGGAAGGAGAGGATGGTTTACTTGTTTGGTGATGATTACCTCATGAGCTAGCTGGCTACTAAGCCGATCTTGTTTCAGAAATCAGAATATTAATTGATGCATTTTCTTATCTGAAGTTTCAACTCTCAAGCCAATTAACTCAAAGTTTTCATTAGTTAATTTTTGTTTGTAGATTATTATGTTTGCTCGATCTTTCTTAATTCCAAGTAGTTGCCGTAGAACCTATAAAAAAGAGAGTAAGAACTACTATTGTTTTAGTTGTGATGTGAATACGGATGGTACACTACGTGTTTTTATGTAAGTGGTGAAATTTTTTAATTTTTAAGTTATTAACCTTTTTAACACACATATCCCACTATTTATATAGAGACACATGATGTACCACCTAATGTGATGGTTACACTGAAAAATCTCTCATTGTGCACGCACTCCACTCGGCTCGGACACAACCCCTCCCCTTTATTTCATAGAAGAATTGAACTTAGGGGTGTGCTATCCACACACCTCTTTTTACTTCTCACACACCTCTAATACTTTCTGTCCGTTAGATCTTTTTTAATTCATCCAATCCGACGCCCGAAACCCAAAAATGTGTGAGAGAAGTAAAAAATGGTGTGTGGATATCACACGCTGGGCTAGTTATTCTAAGCCCAATTAGCTACCGGATTTTGCTCTGCAACTAGATGAAGATCGTTTCGGGGGTTACTGTGGCGTGGCTAAATATAGAGCAATCCGCCCCTGCAACGTTTGATTAGTAGATTACATAGGACTTCGGAACATAATCTCTTATATTAGGGGAATATTAGGGAAACTAAATGTATAGACAAAATTTACAAACTAAATGATGTGTCACCAATTAAAAATGAGCACGTTTATCAATATTTAGTAATATTAAATCATTAATTTTCATATTAATTAGTTTACTAATTTTGTCGATAAATTTAACCTCCATATCGAAATGCCAAATTTATTACTCCCTCGAGGTCTTATCACTTTCCGTACGTATATAGTTAGTGGTTAATTTGTCAGATTAATTTTCCAATATAATCGTGAGGTTAGGTACACATGAAAATGGCTGACGTCATGATTCAAGATTTTCCATTCTTTTATTTTTGGACGTTACCTTTCGAAATCAATTGCCCACTCTACCCACATAGCAGTTAGGCACATGTCCATCTCATGAAAACATAGTTTCTCTCGTGATCTAATTTTAGTTAATTTCCCGAAATTTAGATTTCACAAAGATGCTGAAACTTCCACATGGCAAACATCGATAGGTTTGAAATAGTCTGCTTAGCTTCCACACTTTTACAACCAAATGTGATGGTACTATGGTACTATGAAGAGATTTGTCAGTGTGTTACGATCCGATATTTCATGTGTCATAATATAAGTGATTATATATTAAAAAAAATACTTTTATTATGATACTTTGTATATCGAACTGATTCACAAAAACATTTTCTCAATACCATGCATCTCTCCTCTCCTCTAAGTTCCAATAATTTTTTTTTTTACATTCGGAACATCATCAAGTCCACCTTTATCATAACATTTCGAACGCTAATACCAATTAATTTCAAGTAAATATCTCTTCCCAAGCCACCCAACGTTATGTGGTGTGTGGATGCAAATTTTCTCCTCCTTGATCTTGGACAATATTGCACCTACAAAACAATTAACACCTTAGGTCAAGGCCAAGAGCCTCACGCGCCCACGATGAATGGGGGGGGCTTTGGCCGAAGAACCTCCGATGCCAAAGTTAGAATTTAGAGAGAAAGAGTGTTTAGAGAATTTTGGGATTTTTGCCACAGTGTTCGAATGAGTTTTTGGTGAAAATAGGAGCCTATTTATAGGGCTAGGTTTTGCCCTAATTTGAGAAGTGATGGCCGGCCACTCCATGGCTTTTTGGGTTCAATTCTTGATTTAATTAGCCAATTTATTGGCTAATTAAATATGAAAGGCATAAATGGGTGGTTATAAAAATAAATGGCTATTTTAATTTGGGTAATAAAATAGAGTAAATGGGACAGGTGTGGATGAGAATGGTGAGCCGGCCCTTTGATGGTTTTGGGATGATTTGTTTGCCAATTAGGGGATTAATAAGGCAATTAATCTCTTAATTGGTCAATTATTATGGTTTTAAAAAGAAGGTTTTAGGAAATATGGAATGAATATATTATTTAGCTAATTGATTAGCTAAATAATGAAATAGGAAATATATGGAATAAATTAGGTTTTAAGTTGATACCTATTTTGGGCACTTTTGACTTGGTTTAGGGATAATTGTCTGCTGCTTGCGCGTAGGAATCCCAGTATGCCCCAAGGGCAATTTTGTCTTCTTTTGTAAAAAATCCACGTGTCGCCTTGTGATTATTTTTGGCTCCACAAATGCCCCCACACCTGTTGGGCTGCTCACAAGAAAGGGCAGCAGGTGTAGAGATCTTCTTGCTTTAGGAAACTTAAGAATGCTTCCTATTTTGATGTTGATTCTCTCTTTAATAGGAAATTAGATCCTTCTAGGAAAGGGAAATAAATTTCTCTCAAAGCCTATTTAAGTCCACCTTAAGTGGGTTATTAAATCAACCTTGGAGAGCGATTTATTCTACCCTACAAGAGAGAGAAAGCTTAGAGGATATTTGTTCCCCCTCCTCTAGCAATCTTCTACATCTTGCCCGTGCAAAGGACCGTCTTTCGTTGCTTTCTTCGCATGGGCCGATGAGATGTTGTGGCAGGGACCACTGCTTTAAGTTGCTCAACTTGGCTAGAGCCATGGGCAGCTTGTGTGACTGGGGCCACAGATTGTGGCGATGAGGTGCAATGTTAAGCGAGTCGTAAGTCTCATTTCCTTTTGGGCTCTTGGATCTGACATGGGCAAACCGGCAATTGAGAGAAATGAGGAGGTCGCGGGCTTCATGGGTTGCCGGAATGCTAGGCATACAGGCCTCTTTGCCTGCTGGAATGCAGGGTTGAGCTCCCCTGCTGAGTACCATGAATGTCGTTGGCTGCATAATCCTCTTCGTTGAGAGAAAGGTGGAAAGAAGAGATCTTCCCTGCCTGCTCAAGAGATACCGGTTAAGAAAAAACTGAAGACTTCTACCGCTGCTCATGAGGATCTGCTTGTTACCAAGACGTGCGTGATTGGCATGACTTTTTCAAATAGGAAAAGAGATGAGGCTGCTAGATCTGAGCCTATGGCGCCTGCCATGTCGAGAGTGGCTAATTCGATTGATGATAATATTGCTCAGTGTAGAGGTATTGTCATGCCCCAAATGTCGAAGTCTATGCTAAGACGTCCGTATGAAGCTAAGTCTGATTCACATTTAGAGATGCTTACTATTATGAAGAGCGATAAGGTGGACTCTGCTGCTAAAGTGGCGCTAAGGCCCACTTACTCTGCTGCTGAGACTGACTCGCCTGCTGGGAAGAATGAGACTGTTCGCATGGGCAGCTGTGAGAAACCCACTGTGCCTGCTTCTGGGGAGGCTGCTGAGATCTGTGTGGTTTTGAAACCAGTCTCGCTTGAAAACATGGACGCTTGTACCAAGTTTGTTGATGGCGTCAGAAAGGTTGTTTGCCCAAGTTCCTTTGCGAAGCATATGACCCAATATAGAAGGACTGCTCTACTTGCCATGATGCAGATATAGCAAGGCTACCAAGGAGCTGGCGAAGACTATGGCAGCTGAAGCTTATTCCTTGGCCGAGGAGATCAAGGGGTTGGATTTTGAGCTTGTTGCTTTGAAGGGGTCTAATATTTCTGCCCCTACTTCTCTGTAGCTTGAGACTCAGATTCAAGATCTTGAGTTTGCAGTTTCTGAGCTTCGTTTTGCTGCTTATGCAAATGATGAAAAGTTGATTGCTGCTTATAATCAAATGATCCACTTTAAGAGAATCGTCGATAGGCTTGAACCCCAAGTGTTAGAATTTCAAGGTGTATTAAAGATCAACGAAAGTCTGAAGAAGGAAGTGGATGAGCTGCAACGCGTCTGTATTGGTCTGCTTGAGGAGAATGAGCAGCTGAAGGGTGAGAAGGATGAGCTCGAGGTTTCGAGACCTTCTTTATTTCTGTGGAAGACTTTTCTCATTTTTACTTTTAAAGCTTCCCTTGGCGAAGTAGCCGGAGATGTTAGTGCCCAGGCTAGAGCAGCTAGAAGTGAAGTGCCAGATGATGCTGCTGCTGAGAATGTCGCGACTATTGAAGGTGTGGCGACCGAGTAGTTATGGAATGTCCAAGTTGCTAAAGAGTAGTCTTCTTGGTAGTCTTCAAGATTTTCTTTGTTTCCCTCATTGCTTTTTCTTTGCTTGTACTCATTTGGTCTTCACTAGTTGTTTATCAAATTTGCTAGAAATTTAATAAACTTGATTCCTTTGCTTTTCTCCATCATCGCTTCTTTTGTTCATGCCTTAACCTTTAGACTTTATAGACCAGTGACAGGCGTGCTACTTTTCTATAAGCAGACAGGCCCGCGTAGCCGATGCAGTCGTAGGTGTTGGTGTAGAACTTGGCAAAGTTGTTAGCCATAGGGTCGGCAGCCGGAAGCCTTACTTACAGAAGCAGACAAGTCCGCGTAACCACTAGGCTGTTAACCTTGGCTTTCTTCAATTCCGTAGGTTGCGTAGCAAGTATCACAACACTTTAGGACTTGGTGTAGGTTGTTCCGCGCTTGGCAGAGATGAAACTTATCGACTACGTAGCATGTCGGCAGCTGATAAAGCTTCGTATATGCACGCTAGCTTGTTTAACCTTTCACAAGAATGTGCGGTTGTATAAGTTTAGCATGGTTTTACTGCTCGAAGGGCAAACCGTAGGCAGTCTTCTGGAAACCGTAGGCTACCTTAGTGCACTCGGTAGCAGCTTTAGGGTTCCAGGGCAGTCGTCTGTATGGCGTACTGCGTAATGTGCCCCCTCCGTCTCTAGGGCCCGGTTCCCCGCGGATTAGGCCAAGAGACCCAAAATCCTTCAGTTAGCTAAGCCTTGAAAAAGACCATTGTGGCTACTTCTAGGAATCCTGGCGCAAGCCATCGTGCTTCTCTAGTTATACTAGGGCAGCCCGGCTCATCCACGTCTGGATATTCGGAGTATGGAGTTTATCCTCCCACTTTGTAGAGCAGACCCATGTGGGTGTCGGGGAATTGGTTTACCCTCTCGCACTGGAGAGCATGGTTGGTCCCTCGGGGGTGCAATTCCTGCGATGAGTCCCTAAGAAGGGCGCAATCTTCTTTTTTAAGTACAGGTATGATCTGTTGTCGTAGGCATGTAGTTGAGCCAAGTTGTAAATTACTTCTGAATTCCTCATTGAAAAACAAGTGAAACGAACGAATAACTTAGCCGTAAAAAACTACATAACAACGGATAGTTCTCGATTTGCGAGGTGGTGCCCGTTAAGCTGCTTCAGTTTTCAGGCTTTGATGTAGTGGGAGGTCTCACATGGTACTTCCTTAGACTGTAGGCATTCCACAGTTTTTCGATATTTTTGTCGCTTCATGGTGGCGTGGGTGTAACTGTTCCTGCTGCCTAGTCTGCTGATTTTGTACGGACCTTCCCAGATGGGATCCATCTTTTTAGAGCCTTATCTGCGGGCAGTGATAAAGGCTTTTCTTGAGACCAGATCTTCGGGCTGGAACTGCCGGATCTTGGCCTTTTTGTTGTAGCTGGAGAGGAGTTGCTGCTGGTAAGTTGTGATGCTAGTGATAGTCTACTCGCACTTCTCCTCTGCCAGATCTAAGTTTGTGGCCATCTCCTTACTGTTCGGTTACTCATTTTTTGGTGGTGTGATATGGCCATAGACATTCGGGGACTTCATCTAGCCATCTTCCTTTCTTGTTGGTGAGAGATTTCTTGAGCCAGTCGAGGATCGTCTTGTTGGGTGCGTCGTCGATATGCAAATGTTAGAAGTCTTCATCAAGTGGAGCAGGTGTGGCTATGGTGTACTAGGCTTGTTGGGCCGCTCTGTTGCGTTGCCTAGGCTAGGCGTGAATGCGCAGTAGGGAACCATAGAGCTGGACTAAGTAACACATAGTAGGAGATGCTCAACTGCCAGTTTTGAGCCACTCTAGAATAGAATTATAGAGTAAGGGTCGGCTGAGGCCATGTGACATGTAGCAGAAAATGGTGTTCAACCGCCGGTAGAATCTTTTATGGCAATGAGGACAAAACTTGCTTCCGAGTGTGTCCTTCTAGTGTTCGTCTGCCGTTGCTCGCTTTTTTGGGTCGAATAGTGCGTCATAAGGATGACTGCTTACGTTTGAAGGTAAAACTTGAGCTTCCAAGTTGCAACAATTATTGCCAAACCTAGCTTTTGAATTTTTGGTAGCATCGAGGAGAGCTTTTGAATTGTGGAATACAGGTAGTCGGGCCCCCAGCTCTTCTCGTACGATGATAGAGCTTATCGCTACTTCTAAGACTACTAAGTAAATGTATAAGTCCTCCATTACTCCTGGCTTGGATAGTATGAGAGGTGATGTGAGATACTTCTTCAGGTTTTGGAATGCTTTTTCGCACTCTTCAGTCCCTACGCTTGGCCCCCTGCTTGTTTTATTTGTTCAGCTGCTTTCAGTCTTCTTTCTTTACAGCTACTTCTTTTTTAGGCTGCTCGGGTGCCTTGTCTGCTCGCTGAGCTTCATCCCAAAGTGCGTGTTTCTCTGCTAGAAAGAAGGAGTCTGCTAGGGTTAGATCTTCTTTCATGATCAATTCTCCGAACAATGGGTGGTCTGCTGGAAGTCCTTTTTGGAAGGCTGCTCTAGCTATCAAGTCGTTGCATCCGACTATCCTTGCCTTCTCTGCTTTGAACCTCTTCACATAGTCGCGAAGTGACTCATTTGGGTTCTTCTTGACGTTGAACAAATAGTCGGATTTCTTCTTGATCGAGCGATAGGGTGAATATTCTTTGATGAAAGCCAAAGAAAGTTCATCAAAATTTCGGATGGACTGTGGCGGCAGGGTGTAGAACCAATCTTGCGCTTCGCCTTGTAGAGTGGTGGCAAATATCTTCCACATAAGATCATCGTTGTTTTGATAAAGGATCATTGCGCTTCGGTAGTGCTTCAAGTGTCCCTCCGGGTCTTCTTTCCCTTTGAAAAATGTGAAATGTGGCATGCTGAACTCACGTAGGGGCTCTGCCTGCTCGATCTCATCCATAAAGGGTGACTTGCTTATGTCGGTCATGTTTTGTCGTAGTGCCTCGTCGGTAACCTCGTTGCGTTGAAAGTTACGCAATCGCTTGGTTAAGAGTCTTTCTACTTCCTCTTGAATTTGCCTTTGGGGTAGCGAAGCTCTCGGCTGCCCCCAGTCATGACCTGTTGGTCTAGGCTGCTCTTCCATGTATTTGGCTCTTCTATGCGGCGGATGCGGTTCTTGTGGTGTGTTCTTAGCAGGCGAGCGAGTTCTTCGCAGGCTGTTAGTTGAACTTGAGTTGGATTGAGTGACCGCTTCTCTCCGTCTGTCGTGCTTCCTACTCCGATATGAGGTGTAGGATGCTCTTTGCGGGTTTAGCCGTGAATGAACACTTCGCCTGGAAGGTGGCTCATGTTGACTATCGAAGTGTGACCCCAACCGTGAATGTATGTTCGTCCGTGGGCCTAGTCGAGAGTGCACGCTTCTCCGCGCGCTAAGACGAGAGTATACGCTATCTCGATGGCCCAGTCGGAAATGTACATTGCCAGAATGCTTGGTTCGTGGCTGGTCGAGTGGCTGCTTGCCAGAATGCTGCTGGAGAGTTTCTTCGCCTACTCTTGTCCTACTTCGGGACACCACACCTAGGGCACGTTGCATCTCGGTGCGCTGCAAGAGCTGGTTCACCAAGGTCGTCTGCTGTACGATGGCGCTCGTCAAATCTATGACTTGTCGAGACAAGTGTTCTTCTCCATTTGGGTTGGAAGAGCTTGGAATGAATGTATCTCCTTGAGCAGTGGAAGTGTGGTAGACTCCGGGCGTGAAATTTGAGTTGGGAAATGTCAAATCTGCGGAGTAACGTGGTGGAAATGCCCCCGGCTTGATGGTTGGTCCGGATGGTTGAGATAGTCTTGGACCGACTTGGGCTGCTTGGAATGCCACGGGAGCAAGCTGGGCCATGAGAGTGGGCTGCTCGTTGGGAGCAGACTGGGCCCCGAGAGTGGGCTGCTCGGCAGGAGCAGACTGGGCTGCAAGAGTGGGCTGCTCAACGGAAGCAGGCTGGGCCATGAGAGTGGGCTGCTCGTTGGGAGCAGGCTGGGCCCCGAGAGTGGGCTACTTGGCAGGAGCAGGCTGGGCCGCGTGAGCAGACTGGACCACATGAGCAGGCAGGGCTGCGTGGGCAGGCAGGGCCACGAAAATGGGCTGCTTGGCGGGAGCAGGCTGCTTAGTGCGTGATGCATGTGAGTGCGAGGCTTGGGCTCGGGCCCGTGCAAGCTTGTAAAAAATCCACGTGTCGCCTTGTGATTATTTTTGGCTCCACATGGTGTTACTTGTATCAATTTATCCATCGTACCCTAAATTTTTCTATTTATGATCGAATCTTAAACAATACCTTCATAAAATATATAATTTTTTGAGAAGACGATTTTTTATATAACGATATTATTTACATTAATAAGTTACATATTTTAAAGGACATGGTACTCAAGGGCGGAGCCAAGATTTTTTTTCTTGGGTGTGCTAGCTAAAAATAGTATCATAAAATTATGTGTTTATATTTTTGCTTATATAAAATTATATAATAATCAATATAAAAGAACAACAATATAATATAAACTATTATCAAAATCATAATCCTAACTGATAAATTCAAGGACCATATAAATAATGAACCTACTAATTAAATCAAGAATAAGTAAATAAAGAGATTAAGAATGTACCAAAGGTGATATTCATTGGAAAATTGCAACAAAAAGTTAAGAATTGTGGAGATAGGGATTTAACTATGTATTTAAAGAACTTTATTAATCTTTTCTTGAGTAAGAAGCATAGAAACTAAATTACATAGGGTAAATGGTCTTTTTCTTTAAAGAATAGAATAAAGAGGCACTGGAGATAGAACTAATTTATAATTTTTAGCATAAAACGTATTATTTACTACCTCTCCTCTAGTAAATATACATTAAATAATAATATGTATTGAAATTGAGTAGGCTGTAAGCATGAGTTTACAAAATAATAGATCTATTCACAAACCCATTTTACTTCCAACATAGCCTTATTAATATTTTGTTAGTGATCATCTTCAATTCATTCGATCCGAACAACCGACAATTAAGAGAGGTGGGTAAGAAGTAAAAATGAGTGCATGGATAGCACTACCCTTACAGAAAACCTCCATGGGCTACATCCCACCTTAGCATTATGGGTGGCTACGCCATTGATGGTACTTACAAAGAATGGACATACTCGCTATGAGTACTGTTCTTTTCATGACACATAGTGAGTCTGACGTTGAAAAATTATGCAATGCTGAAACAATCATTTATATTATCTGTATCATTCTCATTCATTAATCCATCATTATCGGAATAAATAAACGAATTGACAAAAGTACATATATGTATTTAGTACAACCATCATCTCGACGATTAGATAATAATCTTATATACATAACCATTGTAGCCATCCTAAAATAAATACATGCAAAGACTGAAAAAAAAACTTTGGGCTATCTAAAGGCTTTTGTAAAATAGTTCTTGAAGACCCAATGTTTGTTATGGACCACAACCATTTTAGCCCACAATTAATATAATTCTGTCGAACCGGTTCATCTTTGTGGATTTGCTCAAATTCCACACCTCTTATTTTTTCCCCTACAAAATACCAACACAACCCTTTCTCCGATTTCGTATTCACTCTTATACATCTTGGATTTTGACTCTGGTCGAAGAGAAGAATGGAGCTCATCACCAAAATTCCATCATCCCTTCTCTATACATATATCTCCAATCGCCATTGTTATCTTCATCTTCGCAATTGTTGACATGCCGCCGCCGCCGCCACAACCGATCAGCAACAACCTCCCAACGCTACCCGATCTCCTCCTGACGGCGCTCTCCATCTCCTTCCTCTTCTCCTCCTCCGCCCGAGCTACTCTCTTCTCCAAAACCCCGTTTTCCCATTTACCTTGCTGCCCTCGCCGCCTTTTCAAAATCCCCACCATGTCTCTCCACCACCACCCCCAGCAGCACCGCTTTGCCACCCCGCAGTCCCTCTCTGATTGGCTCAAGCCCCGATTGCTCTCCGACTCTCTCGCCTCTTGGGGGGTCAAGCCCGGCACCAAGAACGTCCACAACCTCTGGCTCGAGCTCTCCGAAGGCGAAAGCTTTTTGGCCGATTCGTCCCCGCCGGTTCGAACGGTTCACGTTGTCACGGTCCGGATCATCGACAATAAATCCCGGGTTTTGATCGAAGCCCACCAAGAATTATCGGATGGCAGCGTCAGGACCCGCGGCCGGCCACTGTCAGAGAAAATGAAACCCGGAGAGGACCACGAATCGGCGGCGAACCGGGCTGTTATGGAAGAGCTCGGTTCAGTATTGAATTCGGAAAACAGCGGCATTGTGAAGATTGTTCCGGGTTCTTATGAGAAAAGGGTGGAGGAGCGGCATTCAATGTCGTATCCGGGCTTGCCGGCGTGTTACGTGCTGCACTCGGTGGATGCTTGGGTGGAGGGCTTGCCGGAAGGCGAGTTTTGCACCGAGGAGGAGCACGAGTATCCGAATGGCGAAGCGATGAGCATTGCCCACGAGGCTGTGTCTGTCAAGAAGCATTTTTGGAAATGGGTTAGTCTTGATTCCATAAATTAACCACTTCACAATGTAGTTCAATAAATTGTTGGATTTGTAGAACTGTTTAGATTATGATATACTGCTTCTAAAGATACTTGACATTAAAGCAATCCTGTAAGAAAATGTCGTTTTGAGGCTTTTGACTATTGTTTATGAGAGGACATATTGATTCAATTTTCGGTTGATTGTGTGTATTACTTTTACTTTGAATCATCGTAAGACTGGTTGCGTAATTTTCGATTCAGCTCTATCTCTCCGTACTTCGCTTGCATTTACAGTGCACTAATTTTGGACTCAAATGCTTTATCAAACTTGTTTCTCTCTCTCGGGAGCTGTTATTGTTCAGGAAGGACTTGAGAATGTATTGGCCTTATGAGCCAATTGTGAATTAAATTTCTAACCGAAAAATGCAGCTTGATTGGCCAGTTAGTCCCACACTGTGCTTGATAATCTACGAACGAATGCTTGACCAAGGTGCTGGGTTACTTGTGTTCGACTGAATGAGAACGGATTTTTGGTTAAAATTACTGTATTGCATTAGCTTAGGCAATGTTTAACAGTTTCTGATCGGTGTCTGGGAATGTTGTCAAATTCTGGTGCAAGTAAAGCTTCACAGAATAGTAGCAGGCTACTAGTTGTTATAGAAAGACAGTTATAAGTAGTCTAGCAATTTTCTTTAAAAAAATGCGATTATGAGACGGATGCTCAGGCAAAAAAGGTTGTGGAAAGGCTTAGGAAGACTTAGAAATAGACTCTAAGAAAAGACATGGAGTACTTGGAGCTAACAGAGCACTTGGCGCAAAAACGAGTATAGTGGCGTTCTAGGATTCATGCAGCTGACACCACTTAATGGATAAGGCTTTGTTGTTGTTGTTGTTGATGTTGTTTCACTATCTTTATATGAAATTGCACAACAAATCACTCTGTGTGCGTTGCGTTCTCTTGTTGGCTATAACATATGCACTCAAAGTCAAAGGTCTTGAATATCCTAATTTAGTGCTTGGTTATGTCTAGGTCTTTGATTCCTTCGCGTTTCTTGCATCAAGATTTGAAATGGATTTTTGTGTTCTTCCATTCTAGTTCATGCTCACCCTTGAATCTGGATCAGCTTTTTGGAAATTTTTCTGTAGACTTTGATTCGTTGTTGCTACTCAAAAGATTGATCGCCTTGTTCATTAAGTTGTTCGCCAACTAACAACTGCTTCAGTATTTATCTGTAGAATGTAGACATTTATCATCTCAATTATTTGTGTTTCATCTTAGACCTTTAAGCGTCGTCGCTCCTCTCGTAGATTTCTCCAGTAAGATTGATGTAGAACTTCTTCAAGTTCTTGAACTGTCCATAGAATTTACCCGATGGATGTTGAAACGCAATTATATAAGCGACGTTGTTGTGAAGTTTGTGTGGTTTTCTTGTTAGGTTGGAAACGCAAGCTTTCTTTCGTATCGTTAAAAAGTAGGTTTACTTTTGATATTTGTGGGACTAGATTTTTTTGGCCTTAATTATTTCTTCTTTTGCTTTTGAGGACGCACTGAAAGATTATGCATGTCAACATCTTAAATTTGAAGGATAGGTAAATTACACTATACCTTCTCAGGTTTGAGGTTTATTATAACTTCATATAATATCTTTAAAACATTTTACTTTCATACATCCAGTACCATTTTATTTCAAAATAATGCTGACGTGGCTGCCACATGGCAAATTGTTTTTTTATACATTAAAAATATTATAATATTAATCCTATTAAAAAAATCAAAAAACCTCAAATCCCCTTCCTTCCTCCTCACCTCTCTGCAACTCCTATTTACAAAATCCCTTCCCCCAAAAAAAGAAGAGGAAGAAGCAAACTCGTCCGTTCCCCCCCCTGATGACCCGCTTGCCTTCCCCCTTCCCCGCGACGACCTGCCTAACCAAACCCGTCTGTTCCCGCCACCCCCCTTCGGGTGGCAACAAGCTCCTGCCATTAGTGGGTTGCAGGTATTTGGGTTGTGGGTTGTGGGTTGTGGTTTTGCAGGTAGTGGGTTGCAGGGGTTTCTAAGAAAACCAGTGAAAAAAAAAAAAGCAAAGAAGTGATTAAAGGTGGGGGCTTTGAGGTGGGAGAGTGGAGGGGGATATGGGTTTTGGGGTTGGTGTGGAGGAAGAAGAAGAGTGGGAGATATGGGTAAGGGGGTGGGGATGGACGGATGGGAAGGAAGAGATGGGTAAGGGGGTGGGGATGGACGGACGAGAAGGAAGAGATGGGTATGGAGGTGGGGGTGGGATGTGGGGTTGTGGGGTTGTGGGGAAGGGGATCTGGGTTCGGGTTTTTCTTGTTTTTTTTTTTAAATAGGGTTAATATTATAATATTGTTAATGTATAAAAATTATGTTTTTTGCCACGTGGCAACCACATCAGCACAAATGTGGCAGCCAAGTCAGCATTTAACATACTAATGGATGAAAAATATAATGGATGTGTTATTTTGAAATAAAATGGTACTGAATGTATATAAGTGAAATGTTTTAAAGATGTTGTATGGAGTTGTAATAGACCTCAAACCTGAAGGGATATGGCGTAATTTACCCTTGAAGTATCGAAGCGTTTGTGTATTGCAAGATATGCCAAGATGGCCGTTCTTTTGTGCTATCTAGTATTTGAATCTTTTTTTTGGTTGTTGTGTGTTTGTTGGGGGGGGGGGGGGGGATTTTATTTTATTTTATATATATATATATATATATATATATATATATGTATGCGAAGTGCACAAAAATAAAAAAATCAGTTTATTTATTGAGGGATTTCGTTGAACATTTGGTGGTCTTCTTGTCAACCATCCTATGTTGCGCATATCTCAACAAATATCGGCATATGTCGAAATAATCTGATGAGTAATATAAAGAGAATTTGTCGAGTATTGTCGACGCAATCTGTTGAGAGATGCCTAATATTCATTACATTAAACAATTAGTAGACACAAAAAGGTCTGGTACCGAACATACGGAGGGTCCTTAGAAGACCCTCACATGCATATTTAATTTTTTGGCATTTTCGCAAATTCACGTTAGACAACCTTGCGTGATAGCCACCGGCCAGCTCGCAACTATCACGCAAGATTTGTCCCGCGTTGGAATTTTCTTTTATAAATAGTTGCTTTCGGCTGCTGGTTAAGTGGAGTCTTGAGACCTTAGATGAAGAAGGGTACTATAATGGTATTCATACACTTATTTTTATTTTTAATGCATTCTTGTTAATTTGTTGTCATTGATCTTCTTTAATTCGTTTAGTCTGATGGCAAAAAATTAATGAGTGTATGAGAAGTAAAAATTAGTGTGAGGAGAGCATCACCTTTGCTAATTGACGGAACTAAAAAGGTTAACATAAAGTCAATGAAACTTGAGGCTTACCACAAAGCTGTAAAGGCAAACCATATTTGGTCATATTTTCGGTCTGCCCTCTTAGTTGTGGTGCCTTTTCATGCCCTCCTATTTGTGTGGTTGCGGTTAAGCCACGTTAATATTTTATATTTTTATTACTTTTTGTCTTATTATCTCTATTAAAAAATTAATATAAAATGTTGACGTAACTTAACTGTGACCGCACAAAATAAGAAGGCATAAAAGGGTACTGGGAGGGCAGACAATCTGCCTCCCATATTTTCTCCCATAATTAGGTGGTTGTTTCAAAGTGGTCAATTAGTTGACTAGTTGCAAATTTGCAGTTCAAAAACATTTTGATATCTTAAAGCAGAAGGTTAAAGTTCATTTTGTTTTACTGCAAGAACAAGGAGTTTCTCTCTTTTTTGAAAGAATAAAAATAAATAAATGAATTAGTTTTCAGATACAAGCGTAAGAGTTACTTTAGTAAGAAATTCTTAGTAAATATCTTCCATTTATTCTTCTTGACCGGAATTAGCACATTCTGGTGTATATTCAATTGACAAATTCATTTCCATTCTAAGGTTGATAGAATTATGCTCAAAGATTATGTTGCGACTTTGCTTCCATGCATTACAAATTACAAGTCCACATGATTATTAAAGGTGAAGGGTTGAAGTGTAAATTTGGAGATTCCTTAACGAAGAAAATAATGGATTTTCCCACCTTTTTTCCCCTTTTCTTTCTTGTTGGCATCTCACCTATCATTACTCTTATTATGTCCTTTTTCCCCTCAGTCTCTTTCCACCAAACTACAAAAATCAAAACCAAAACCCACTATTGAAAAAGAATCTATGAGAACATGATCTCCATTTCTAAGTAGTATAGTCGCAAAGCAGAGAGTCTTGTTAGCCTTAAAGTCGCTTTTTATCGGTGTTTGAATTCATTTTCAAACAGTATTGCTTGTATCGTAAAGAAACTAAAAGGAAGATAAGATCGACGATACAATTAAGCAAGCCTCTCATTTTCACTCATATATGATCATTACTTCCAGTCCTATATATCAACCATATGATTAATTGATACAAATTTACAAAAACTTAGGCGCAGAACTAAACATGAACAAACATGACCAAGCAAATATTCAAGAACCAATCAAGAAACATACATGTTAGTAGTACGAAGTAGCCTTGGTGGTTTAGGGAAGAACTTCTCTCTATGCCACTGAGGCGTTATCCAAGTCCTGATGTGGGTAAGTTTCTCTTGTAATTCAGACGTTGGTAGAGCATTGAGTCCCTTGCCTTGCAGTGAGAGGACCAGTTGGAACAGAAGGACCAAAAGCCATAACAGCAAGACAATCCACGGTCACCCGGTATGTCCCAGAAACCCAAGTTCCAACCTTCCATCGAATTCGGCCTATCACTTTGAGATTCAAAACCAGTCTACCAGCCGTTTGATCACGTCCCACTTCATAGCCAAACGAGGGATCTACCGGCAGACCTATTCCCACCAGAGAAGCCGTCAAGACATTGCCGTCTTCATGTCCTTGGTAAAACGGAGGAAGAGAAGTGTAAAGAGTGATTTGCTGGCCCTTGTATACAGCATAGACTTTAAGCTCGTCATAGTAAATCCCGACTTTCTGATTAGGGTTTTTCGAAAGGAGGGTGAGTTGGACGGACGAGTTGAGGAGGTGGCCGCCGGAGAGGTTGAGCTGGTAGATATCGGCTTCTTTGAGGGAGAACTCGGGTTTCGTGGGGCGAAGGATGAGCCAGACGAGTAGTATTATGGAGAGAATTGTGGTGGCAAATGTCGAAAATAGTAGGAAAAGCTTCCTGTAGAGCTTGCTAATGTTAAGTCCTTGTTTGTTGCCACAGTGTTTAGGAGATTTTGTAAGGGCTTCAGACATTTGCAGCTACAAATGTTTAGAGAGAGAAAGAGAGAGTTAGACAGGGGAGGTTTACAGGGTTAAGCAAGAGGAGGGAGTCATGGGTTAATAAAGGGTGCAAAAGGCAACAATAATTCGCTCTCTCTTGGATTTTTGACTGGCAGCTTCCTCATATGTTTAGATATCCAACGACGAGGAAAAAAATATTACACTTTTAGGTAAAATCGTGCACGTATATTAACCATTCGATCTTTGTACACCCGTTGATCGATGTTGGATGGTTGATCATGCTTCGTGATTGATGTTTCTTGCTGTGGATCGATGGACCACATATGATAGTGTTGTTGTGGGATGATTCACGAATGGGCCAAGTCACGGGTGGGACGAGCTTAGCCTTTTTCCTAAAAGCAAACCGGATTATATTCCTCTGTTTAGTAACTTGCAAATGCAAAAGATAGCAGTGCTGCGTGAAAACGACATAAAAATATAGGAAGTTGTGCCCGTTCAAGTAAAACCCCTTTGCGGCTTAAGAGTCCAAAACAACTTAAGAGTTAGCGTTAGGGTGGAAATGTTGTTAGTTAGGAAAATAGAGTAATCAAATCAATTGTTCCTCCATCATCTGTTTTGATTAATTCATGAACATTCTAGGTTGTTCATATTATTGCCACTGTTCCCACACATAACATAGATGTGCAAATGAAGGTTAGATCAATTGACTTACACGAATGTTACCTTCTTGTACCTGAATTTGATTTCTAAACCCCGGTAAATTAAATAATTTTAAGTTATTGCCTTGTCAAGAAAAAAAAAATATGTGGGGAACAGACATCATTGAGTAGGTTTCAAGATATGCGTGATGATTCATGAATATACGTGTGTGCCATGCAACAAAGTTTGAAAAGTTGAATTTATAGACGCTATGCTTTACCACCAAATACAATGTAAAATATACATATAGGGTACCCTGATGAGGACGATCAAAATTCAAAAGCAGATAGATGATATGGGGATATCTCTGTACGTAGATCTATCTTAACCAGAATCAGATATTGGGAAAGCACTTTTGGAATAATTGAGAGGAAAGTGAGGGCTTTTAAATAGCAATAAGAGATAGCATAGCCAATAGGAGATATAGCCTGTCTCATTGATTGAGCGTGAGTGAGAAGAAAATAGTGCAATATCGCCAAGTGGCCTGCCCTTCTCTAGCTTTGTCCTCCCTTGTTCTAGTAAATGGAAGATTTTAATCATTAAAACCTTGAGATTAGGGGATTAAGAGATGACTGATTGACGGTGCTGATCTTGCTTAATTAGGGTCTAAAGTCTGAACACAACGAGAGAAAAGGGAGTTTTCCAATTTATTTATCAGAAAGAGTTCAAAAGGAGAGAAGACATGGAGAATCTGTAAACAGGCTCCTTGGAAACCACCGGGAGACATCACCACTCATTCATTTTTTTGGATTTTTATGTCTTTATGCAGCTGTTGCTTTTGAGTTAAGGAAATGGTACAAGGCTGTTAGTTGATGAGCCTCAATATCGTTTTTTATTCGAGAGATATTCTAGTTTATTCTAAATAATTGGAAAATGATTCGAACTTTGACACAGAAAAAGTCACACTACTCTAACCAACTTAGCTACGCTCGAGTTTTGCAAAGTGAATACTTAAAACTACATATCTTGACGGAAAATACCACTGACTGACTTTGTATTATGGTTTGGTTTAGTGTTAGGAGGGACCCCCCTGTTAAGAATCTAGAAGAGAATATTATAGATGACTTACAGTTGCTGCTCGGTCGTTTGAAAGCTGAGAGGTGTGTTGTATTTTGCCTTTTTGAAACTTTTCATTTGAGTGATTTCTCATCTACTCATCTGATTAGTCTTCTTTTGTATACAAAATTTTGCTTCGTTCTCCATCTGGGTCCAAAAAAAGAAGTTCCTTTATGACTTTGATTTTAAAAAGGGCCAAAAAAAAGACCTAGGGTTTTTTTTTCACTGACTGTTTAGAGATAAACATGTTCTTCTTGGGGCACATGTTAGTAGCCTTTTGGTTCCACCGCCATCATATTCAGCCAATCCAGGCTAATAGAGTGTGTTGAGTCATTGATCAACTGAGGAGGAAGAGAAACTTCAGTAGGTGCGCGGCATAGTCAGGCATGTAGAACAATTAAGAAGTTGTCATATCGATACAAGTAGGGTCAGATGAAAAACCCTATTTTTCCTGAAGTTTACTTACACCTGAAATATCTTGCCACTGTAGTGAAGTTCCAAACTCTTAAAACACTTATATGTATATATATATATATATATATATATATATATATATATATATATATATAGAGAGAGAGAGAGAGAGAGAGAGAGAGAGAGAGAGAGGAAACTTAAACACACGATACCATCAGAATGATATGCCGAGTGTTTCGTCTGTTCAGTTGGGCCCAGAATGATGGCATTGGGAAGATGACCACATGACATACCTGCAAATTGGTGGGGGTAAAGACTGATGCTGTTGTTCATATGCATTTGTATCTTTCTATCCCAACATCTGCAAATATATCCCATGCATTATTTCAACTAATTCACTGCACAATTTAAGCACGGCATGCATTACTTAGTGATGTTATATTTATTAATAAAGCCAAATTTAGTACTAGAAAGAGATGGAACGTGCCTTCGAGTTGAGTTGCCTATAAAAAAAGACTTTAAACTAGCTGGGAAATTACTAACCACAATTAGTGGGGAAAAAAAACAGGAAGGCAATGATCAATTTGTGGACACCGACGACGACTTTGACAAGTCTTGGTTTTGGACAGCACGCATGTAATTGTAGGCTGTATCCAAAGGCCTTTTTTGGTGGTAGAAAATGATATTTATGAATTCAAGTTGCAGAGTGGAGCACTTACTTTTTGTTCACCACGATCAGAATTTAAACGTACAAAAATAACTAACGCTTATTTGTTTATGGAAATGAGCACGTATAGAAAGTAGCCAACACTACGGAATTTAGCACTCAAGCGACACCTTGAAGTTGTTGAAATTTTACAGAGAAAGTTGAGGTTCGACTCTAAAATTAATTGCCGAAAAGTTGAGGTTCAACTCTAAAATTAATTGCCTGTAAACTTTTGCAAGAATTTACAACTTTTTGAAGTGGGATTATTCTTCACATCCTCACAGTTTTTTGGCAACATTTCAAGCCCGACACACGGGTGAACAAGCTCTGATATTGTGAAAGAAGTTGAAGTTCGACCAAAAAACTAATCAGTAACGAAAGAGTGGCTCAACTCCTTGTAAGCGCTTAACAAAGTTTTTTTTTACTTTCAAACGTGGGATAATTCTTCGCATCGTCACGCTCGGAAGGGGCACTCGATGTTAACAAAGGGGTGGTAAACTATGTTTAATATCCAATTTATACCTTGTGGGTTCCCCTCAAATTAAATTGTTAGTGGTAATACACAAGCATAAATGATCAAATGAAGTTTGTATACCAACTGAGATTTGAAATCTTGAACGAACAAACCTATGTGATAACAAACAAATATAGAATGACTAAAACAACCCTAGGAACAAAAATATACATACAACCCCATTTTACAAAGGATACATTGGTCAAATGAGTTAATACAATATATACTGACAAGATGAATGTAGAAGTGATGTCAGAAGCTTCTAGAGGCCCGTACTACCCTCCTCATCTGTGTTTCTTGGCATAAAAAACTGAAACAAAGGTCTAACAAAGCTATATACTCTACTTATAGTGCCATCTTAACTTTAAGTACAAGAAACTATAAGTAGTTAACCCCTAAAATATATTGCCATCAGCTTCTGCAGGTGAAGGATCAGTACTCGCTTGACGGACAAACTGCCCTTTTATTCTGGGACGCTGCTCTGCGAGTTTCTTTCTGCTCTCATAGCGAACCTGCAAAATGAAACATATAGTGTTAAAATGCGGGTTTCTTTGGGGACTAGGGTGGGAGAGGCAGAAGTAGTAGTCAAAATGAGAGCATAGGTAGAAAGGATGACAAAGATAACGAAGTACCTTCTTGTCGTAGCATCTATCTTTGCGCTTCATGCGGAACTTGTTTAGAGCTGCTTCCCTTTGGATGGATCGATGAGAAGTTCCGTTTTGATTAAAGAAACTGTCTTCATTCTTGCTCTCTGGAACAGCCCTAAACATAGCCACCTGATCAACATTGTTGCTTCCACAAGCACTTCCATACCCCATGCTACTGAGATGCCCTGTATTGCCATTACAGAAACTACTACTCGCACTCTGATCGGTTGCTGAGGACATGTGCCCTCGATCCTCATCAAATCTTTGATCCTGATTCTGCATTGTTTGGTCCAAGGTAACTTTGGCATTTTGGTGAAGTGTGCTGTATACTTGCTCAGATTTATCCTTCTGAGGATTTGCGGGATAAAATGTATTCATTAGGACGGAGGGTTCCTGCTGGGCAGCTGAACTAGGCATTGGCGATGGACTTGATTGTGTACAAAACATTGGAGGTAGTACTGTACCGTACCCATTGCTTAGATTGTTAAACCTTATGCCTTTCACGGGAACTGGATGAGGAAATACTCTCTTCTCAGGGCATGACGTTCCAATTTCAGATTGGTTAGATTGACCGGTAGCCAGAGTGATAATACTCCTGGGAGTACTTAAAGTTGTAGGAGGAGTATCACAATCAGCATTGGTATTACATGTTTGCATCTCGCATGTAGCTTCATATGCCTTTTGCTGATCGCACAGTGATGTTTTCTGGGGCTGCATTGGCCTGTTGATGTATCTGCAAGACAGGTTGTTGATTGAATTAGAAAATAAGTCCAGTGAAAGAGAAAAATTGATGTGCACAAGTCACAAAATTCCAAGCGTAGAAAATGGAAACTCACCTTGAAAAGGCGGAAGCATTAGAATGGCCAAGGACGTGCCTTTTCTCATTAACTCGATTCTCAAAGCCACTGGAATCAGGTCTTCTCAAGGATAGATCCAACTGTGGAGCAGAATCAAACATGCTAGGTGTATGACTTGAAGAAGAATTTCTCGGGTTGCTACTTGGATATTTGCTGAATGCTCCAATGAAGTCGGTGATATCTCTAGAAGAGTTGACAAGTAGATCGTTGTTGTCACAAGCTTCACTAGTCATATTATCATCCCTCCTCTGACTTTCTGCCTTGGAACCCTTGCCTGTTGAAACTGCTGTGTCAGTGTATTCATCAGCAGCCTCAGTTGTTCCTAATTGGATTGACACAATCATAAAATGTTAGTAGGCCTTCCTACAAAACTGAACAGACAAGAAGCTACTAAATTGGAAAGGTATAGATGTTATACCTCTAGCTGCATTTTCACGCCTAAGCAATTTCTCACCAAATTTGGCGTGTGCTTCATCTTTCTGCTTTCTCAAGTCACCAAGAGAAGTTTTTCCCTGTATTTTCGGTGAATATTCCTGCATATCCACAGGGGCACTCTCAGTTTCGAAGTCTGGCTTTGTACAAGAGCTCTGCAAGAGAATAAATCGTACAGTCAGTCTACTGAAAACTTCATAAAAATCTACACTGTTTGAATTCATATACATGTTAAGAATGCTTTTGCTGTGCCACTTAAAAATTATGAAACACAAACCTGAGAATCTGTCCCCTTTCCCATGTTTTCCTTAACACATGCCATATAGCCACTTGAATGATTGCTTGCAGCATCGTTTTCAAAAGTGGCTTCGATCTTTTGTTGTCCAACGCTCTCATCAAGGGGGCCATTTCGGGCTAACTGACGGACAATAAAATTTAGGTTTAATCAGAAACAGTAAGACAAAATTTACAAGCTAAACCAAATAACAGAACAGAAAGTTGAGCAGGCATACAGATTGTCTTCTCCAAACATGCTGCCATAAGTTCGTCAGCTCATTCTTCCTAATAGGCTTGACTAGATAATCAGAAACGCCTCTCGTCATGCATTTGAAAACCGTGCTAATTGAATCCTGAGAGGACATCACTGCAAGATCACAAAAGAAGAGCAAATTTGTTAAGCACCACCATTGTGGAAAATCAAATCAGTTATTAATCAAATCCACGTTTATTCGTTCTTCGTATCGTACTTATAACAGGAATATTCTTGCAGATCTCATGCTCCATGACTAGCGTAAGCAAAGCAAATCCAGATATCGATGGCAGATCGACTTCTGTCAGTATGAGATCTATGTTACGAGGCCGTGCCTTCAGTATCTCCCAAGCCTTTAAGCCATCAGCTACAGCAGCAACTGCTCAAACAAAAAACAGGAACCTTAATAAGAACAGTCTCAAAACATTCATGCTTAACCATACGCCTTTTTTGTGAATAACAAAAAAAGGCCAAAGCAAGTGACTCGAATCATTAATCCCCTTGTTCATTGAACTCAGAACTGATGGTAATAAAAACATAGCACTCTATTTATATAACGCCTTTGATATGGTTAATTTTACAGAAGTCGGTCTTTTTAATAACTTAACAATTTGGTACCAATGGAAGTTCATTAGATTCAATAGCAAACAATATATAGTTGATCTTACACACTTTAACATCGATTTTAATTGGCCTATATTTATTTCTGTTAAGATAAGCCAATATAAAAGCTTCAACTTCATGCTAATTCAACAATAATCTTCAATTCATCATCCCAAAATCTTTCACTTTTTTTCTTATCAAACAAGGTAAGAAAGTAAAGAGAAAAACAGCGAAGCATCCAACTCACTGGATCACAAAAATTCAAACACTTACAAATCCACACCCACATATCGCCAAAACAACAAAAACCCAGTTCATCGTTCATCAAAATCCGCCACAAAATCCATCAAAACCATAACTTTAAGCAAAATCAACAAAAACCCAGATCATCATTCAGAACAACCCCCCACCAAATCCACCAAACCCAAAACTTTTAAGCAAATTAAACAAAAACCCAGATCATCATTTGGCAAAACCCCCTACAAAATCCATCAAACCCAAAACTTTAAGCAAATTAAAGCAAAACCCCACTAACCTCTGTAGCTACATTTCCTGAGAAGCGCAGCTATAATATGCCTGGTGGAGTCATCAGCTTCCACCAGCAACACCCGCATGTTCATCGTCGGCAGCAGCTTCTCCCACCGCATCGTCCCGACTGAAGAATCGCACTCGCCGCCGTCCTTCTTCTCCGCCTCTGCTCTCGACTTCGCTTCCACGTCCTCACTATTCATACCCACCCCGCCCATTTCTCTCTAAATTTCTCTTTGCACCCACCGCAGGAAACAGAGAGTCGCAATGTTTCAGTGAAGCTGGATAGTTTCGAAAATGTCTCGGTATCTTCTTCTCGTCCTTGTTCCCTCAAAGTTCAGACCTTTTTGTCTGTAAAAATATCTGAATCTCCAAGTCCCAAATCAATCGGACGGCGAAGATGCCGATTCCCAATCAATCTAACGGTGAAAATTTCCTCAGCCTACCAGTGGGGTGGAAAATATCTGCCCCCCTGTTGCGGGTGGGGCCCGGTCTGACACGTCATCAACCCAATCTAAGACGAGGGCCATAGATCATCAGAAGGCGCGGCGTCATTGGCTTCCGCATCGTGTGGTCCAGATTTAAAAGAAATCAGTTTTCTTCTCCCGGAGATTTTTTGGGGGGGACAGGTGGCAGGGAGCTGAGGCCCGGCGGGTTGGGATATTTGGAGATATTTTTTAGTGCTTGGGAAAGCGATGGATCTAATGGGCAGAATCGAGCCACGTGGAGTGCTAGTGGAGGGACGCTGATTTTGTGGCAAGTGGGTTTTGGACCAGATGGGCATCTTACTTTTTTAATTGCTTTTATATGACTTTGGTACTCTCAATGTGTGTACTCGCTTTTCTATTGGTGAAGGCAAACGTGTGGTTGTTAGCCTTTGATTGGGTTGGCTTCACTCGTTGTTAGCCTTTGATTGGTTTGGCCTCAATGACCTTATAATATAACATTATCTTAATCTAGTTACCTATATTAGAGAGATTTTTCAGGGTACTGAAAATACGACCCGATACAACAAGTGGAACAATATAATTAGTTGGAAGTCTGAAATAAATAATTTTGACCAATTATATTATTACATTTAGTGTACTAAATCGTATTTCGACACACTAAAAATTTCATTGCTCCCTACGAAAAGCTCTTAAACCATCACATTATGTGATATTTTGTGTCCAAGTGGAACAATTGTGTCCTCAGACGATACAAAACAAGTTCAACTAATGTACAAGCACTAGATTATTAATATGACGTGGAGGTTTACTGGTTACATGAAATTTTTATAAATACACATAATATTCAGTACTAATCTACACTAAAATAGAGAAAGAAAAATTTAAAGTAGGAACACTTGAGTCAATCTACTACTTAATATATTGAAAAACTTATAATATAAGAGAAATAACAAGAAGACTATATCAAAAGTGAGATCTTCATAGACTCTCTGTCATCTCACAATTTAACGTCAATTTCTATACTAATATTGTAAAACATTGTATCAGAAACATGAGATAACATAAATAACTTAAAGTTAATAAAGATACCCCGCAAGGTCGGTTGACATGCACTTAGTGTAGAAATTTAGACCCGCATTAGTGGCTCTTAATCCTTCATCATAACGACTAATATTGTTTGTTTAGTGGATAAAGATAAATATCAAATAAAGTTTGATTCTTTTGTATGGGGCCATGCTAGATGGCACCTACTAATTGAATCCTCACATTCTCAAAAACATTTCTTTGATTGTCGTTTTGACACATTGCATTTTATATCATTTCACTTTTGATGGAACGATTGTCGTATTTGCACAAAAATGGTATTGTATAATTAATGGAGTAATTAGAATCATAAAATATGGATTATGTTCTAAAGTCGCAATCAAAAATTATTATAAAAAAGTCAACGTAGTCTACCAATCACAAATTCATTCTTAAAAAAGAAAAAAGAAAAAAAAAACTAACTAATAATATCGTCACAACAGTCTTTTATTTTTTTAAGGTTTGAAAGACATTTCATTTTTTCCATAACCACACCAATCACATATTCTTTTATTGTATATACCTTATGATTATCTAACAAAGACTTAATTCTATCAACTCTTGCGTTATGTGCTAGCAAAGAATTCTATGTTGTGTTCTTTTGTAAACAAATATTCCAAGATCCATGGCTCAATGGTTGCATCTTGGCCCAACATGTTAAGAGTGTTTTTGTATTCAACATCTTCGTTGTTCCACTCGTTCGACTCTTGACAAAAGCCCTTTTGTTTCTTTTAAACTTATATGTGAAGAAGAACTTGTTTGCGACAAATCATCTTTTTATTTTCTCACCCATCTAAGAAGTTGTTACATCGGTGTCCACTTATTGTTATCATGCGCTTTAGAGATATCAAGCGTCCAACCAAGCATTTGAGAACCCTATTCTAAGTGTGTGAATCTCCTCAAGCAATAGAGAGTTGAAAATCAAAGCATGCATAACCACGAACAAACAACCGAATTACAAAACTATGAATATTATTGAAAACAAATAAACACTATAAGATTTGCCAAAAAGGCTACATAACACATAAAACTATATGGTAACAGGCTTATTCTCTCAAAATAAATTTATAGAGAATTAAACCTAAACCTAATAGGTGAATAATCTAATACTTAACGAGCAAGGAATCACAATTATATGCCCACGAGAAGACAAATAATAAAATTAATTTCCAACACCCCCTTATAAACTCATTGTCATAAACAATATGAGCTTGCCAAGAAGAAAACTTATCCTAATTTCTAATGCCAATTTCAATACAAAATTCCACCAGTACAAGTGCAAGATTTCAATGCAAGTGTCAGTGCAAGACTCCAATGTGAATGGCAATTCTAATTCTAATGTCATTGCCAATGCAAAATTCCAATTTCAATACCAATGCAAATGTAAAGTCAATGTCAATGTCAATGCTAATACCAACACCAATAACAATGCCAGCGCAAACTTCCCTAATGCCAGTTGCGGACTTTCAAACAAAATAGAAATTTAATTCATCATGTACACAACGTCACTCCAGCAATCACCAATTCAGACACTCGAAGCAATCATTGTAATGGGCAACAACAAACTCCATATACAGTCCAAACAAAATAAACCCTTGCGTGAGCCTTTAAAGCCACAAGTTGCCTAACAAACTCAAAATGAGGCCAACAACTTCTTTTTCCCTACAACAAGGGCGGGGCCAAGATATTTTTCTTGGGTGGGCTAGCTGGAAATAATACCATAAAATCATATATTTATTTATTTCTACTTATGTAAAATTATATAATAATCAATATAAAAAAACAACAATATAATATAAACTATTCTTATAATCATAACCCTAACCGATAAATTCAAGGACCATATAAATAATAACCTTCTAATTAAATCAAGCATAAGTAAATAAAGTGATTAAGAACGTGCCAAAGATGACATTCATTGGAAAATCGCAACAGAAAGTAAGGAATGGATAGCACTACTCTTACAGAAAATCTCCCTTAATAATTTTTTGTCAGTGATCATCTTCAGCACAGCCTTATTAATTTTTTGTCAGTAAAAAAAGGATGTGTGAACAGTAAAAAAAAAGTGCATGGATAGCACTACTCTTACAGAAAATCTCCCTAGGCTACAGCCCACTTTAACCTTGTGGGTGGCTATGCCATTGCACTACAACTTCTCACGGTCAATAACTTATTTTCCTTCTTCTTGGGGCCTTCTTCAGAAAAAACAAACTAAGATTCACGGTGCAACTTCAAAACTCAGACAAGGGCATGGTGTAAGTCAGATTAGAAGGTGTGAGTATAGCTGCTGAGCACCAAGCTTCACTGTCGGGTTGTTTTGGTATCACCATATTCGATTCCATTCTGCTGAGCAGATTCTCTATATTCCTCACCGAAAGCGAGCGGTCCTTCATATCTTTCAACAATTTCTTGTTGGATTTTTCTATATCTTTCAACAATGGTGCCAGAGAGTCTAACCTGGATTTGATGTCTTTGAGGAGGGGCTTAAACATTACATTCTTGGTAATCAGCTCATTGAGGACATCATACAGAACATTGAATGCTGTTCCGAGAATGTAACATTGAAGGCCGCCTGCTCCACTCATTCCTTGATTCTTAACAACAAAAACCAACACCAAAATCAGAAAAAACTTACAGAAGTACAGGAAAATTGGCCGAAAGGATCATTTTTCACCCAATTGCGGAAATTATCAGTTTTCAGTATGTCGCCGATACTTGATAAGAATTGAGAATTTCAGATTTGATTTCGGACCATAGCCACTTTCCCAAAACAATAACAGATTAGAAACTGTACGGGGGGTGTCAAACTAAGATTTTAAAGGATTTTAAAAGTGATAGATTTGATACAAAATTCATATGGATTTTACAGAATTTGAATGGATTTAGTTTGTAGATTTTATGGATTGTGGTGGATTTTTATATATTTTTTTTATGTAAAAAAAAAAAAAAAAAAAATCTTTCCCCTTGCCCATGTAGGTATAAATTCGATACAGAATGAAATTTTGAGCTAAATTCGAAAAATTCAAATAAATATCAGGCCTCGAGCCAATCGTCACTATCATTAACTTATTAGATTGCAGCTCAATTCAAGACCTTCATCCGTTTTGAGTATTTGTGCCCCTATACTCTAGTATCAATTCGGCGTGGTTTCACCTTCACAAATACGGTGATTGTGGCCGAATCGGACGACGACGAGCCGTGAGCTTTGTAATTGGTAGCTTTGTCTTCAGGCTTTAGGACCCAGAGGCCGAGACGTGTTCCTTTCTCGGCCGCAGTTGCAAAACACAAAAGTCAGCCGCGCGCATCAACACAATATCAATACATTTTTACTCATCGGTCGAGCTCGGCCGACGGGTTGGCACGCCCCGCACACATTTGAAGGACATAGTTAGTCTACTAGTTACTCGGCATGCACGCCACGTAAGCTATGTGATTTTTGTAGTAAACAGGTATACAAAAACGGTGACTAAATTCCCAGGGCAAGATAAACTTCCACAATCGAAATGAATGATGGAAATAACCTACAAAACACTCAATGGCTACGAGTCACCCATCAGAGTCACATCCAGTACGCCTACAATTCGGGAGTCGCTTCTCTGCAAAACTATGGACAGGAAGGCAGCTATCATTCCCTTTTCCACCAGCCGTCTGACAATGTTATACGTTTCAGCATGGCTGTTGGCACAACGCAGAGTGTCCACAGGAGGGATGTGGTATTTGAATTGCAAACAGTGCTGGAGATTAATCCAGGAAACACCTCAAGGTTAACATGAGGGGAAGATCAGGATGCCACTTTAAGTCGGAAGTTTCACACAAAAATGTTGGTCACTGGAGAAAAAGGCTGGACCCTCAGACTTAGCAGTCACCAAATCGGGAATGCACTGCTCTGCGATCCAAGTATGGCTGGAATCACCAACGACTGATCAAATTTTCTTTCGAGTTCCATTGGACTCAGGTTTATCCTATAGACATAACAAAAACTGTAAAAGAATAACTAAACTTTATTAAAACAAGTGGCACAGTGTTTATACTTACCGCACTGTTTTAAAAATTTCCGCAAAGGCATTAGGCGGCTGGTCACCACTCCGATTAATGTCTAGGCGTTTAAAAATTAAGAAAGGGCGCCCATACCAGCTGAGGCGCCCACCTAGACCGCCTAGTCCGCCCAGACCCGCCTAGGCATCTGTCTAGGTTGAAACTCACTTAGACAGAAACTACTTAAATGAGCACACACTATATGTTCTTCTTCATGTTTTCATTATGTTTCAATACTTCATAATACATATGTCATTTTATTTTGTAGTTTATAATGAAATTATATATATTTTAAGTATGGCCGGAATCACCGACGACTGATCAAATTTTCTTTCGAGTTCCATTGGACTCAGGTTTATCCTATAGACATAACAAAAACTGTAAAAGAATAACTAAACTTTATTAAAACAAGTGGCACGGTGTTTATACTTACCGCACTGTTTTAAAAATTTCCGCAAAGGCATTAGGCGGCTAGTCACCGCTCCGATTAATGTCTAGGCGTTTAAAAATTAAGAAAGGGCGCCCATACCAGCTGAGGCGCCCGCCTAGACCGCCTAGTCCACCCAGACCCGCCTATGCATCTGTCTAGGTTGCAACTCACTTAGACATAAACTACTTAAATGAGCACACACTATATGTTCTTCTTCATGTTTTCATTATGTTTCAATACTTCATAATACATATGTCATTTTATTTTGTAGTTTATGATGAAATTATATATATTTTAAGTATAAACAGACACTTATTTCCATAAAATATAATGAATTTACTTAAAATTTGCCTAAACCTTGCCTAGCCGCCTAAACGTTAGGTCCCAGCCTGCCGCTCGATTAGCTCTTATTGTCTTCTAGAACTTTAAGTAGGTAGACATGCAGTTAGTGTCTCACAAGTTGGTGTAGAAATTTAGACCCGCATTAGTGGATCTTAATCCTTCGTCATAAACGACTAATATTGTTTGTATAGTGGATAAGGATAAAGATCAAAGAAAGTCTGATTCTTTTGTATGGGGCCATGCTAGATGGCACCTACTAATTGAATCCTCACATTCTCAAAATCATTTGTGTGATTGTCGTTTTGACACATTGCATTTTATATCATTTCACTATTGATGGAACGATTGTCGTATTTGCACAAAACGGTATTGTATAATTAATGGAGTAATTAGAATCATAAAATAATGGATTATGTTCTAAAGTCGCAATAAAAAATTAGGGGTGTGCTATCCAAACACCCTTTTTTACTTCTCACACACCCCTATTACTTTCTGTCCGTTAGATCTTCTTCAATTCATCCAATCCGACGGCCGAAATCCAAAATGGTGTGAGAGAAGTAAAATGGGGTGTGTGGATATCACACCCCAAAAATTATTGTAGAAAAGTCTATGTACTCTACCAATCACACATTCCTTCTTTAAGATTAAAAAAAAAAAAAAAAAAAAGAACAACCCTTCCAAAAAAAAAAATAATAATAACTAGTAGTATCATCACAGTAGTTCGATTTTTTTAGAGAGATTTAATAAAACACCCCCGATATTGTTTACTTTTAACGAAAAACCGTTTTTTAACCTTTAACTGTCACTATTCACTATACCTTTAAAAGTGGCTTTTTGTTAAAAGAAAAGTTTTCAAACCCTTTTCATTAGTTTTTCTTTTTTTTTTAAGGTGGGAACGACTCATAAAAGTATTTCAGTTTTTTCTGGCTGCACCAGTCACATATTCTTTCACTATATATACCTTATGATTATCTAAGAAAGACTTAATTCTATCAATTCTTGCGTTATGTGCTAGCAAAGAGTTCTATGTGTGTTCTTTTGTAAACAAATATTCCAAGATCCTTGGCTCAATAGTTGCATCTTGGCCCAACATGTTAAGAGTGTTTCTGTATTCAGTGTCTTCGTTGGTCCACTCGTTCGACTCCAAAATGACAAAAGCCCTTTCTTTTCTTTTAAACTTATATGTAAAGAACTTGTATGTCACAAAGACAAACCATCTTTTTCTTTTCTCACTCATGTAAGAAGTTGTTACATCCGGGTCCACTTATTGTTATCGTGTGCTTTAGAGATATCAAGCTTCTAAGCAAGCATTTGAGAACCCTCTTCTAAGTGTGTGAATCTCCTCAAGCAATAGAAAGTTGAAAATCAAAGCATGCATACAACGAACAAACAAACGGATTACAAAACTATGAATATTATTGAAAATGAAGAAACACTATAAAATTTGCTAAGAAGGCTACATAACACGTAAAGCTACATTGTAACGAGTATATTCTCTCGAACTAAATTTATAGAGAACTAAACCGAAACCTAATAGGCGAAGAATCTAACACTTAACGGGCAAGGAATCACAATCATTGGCCCACAAGAAAACAAATAATAAAATTAATTTCCAACACCCCCTTATAAACTCATGGTCGTAAACAATATGAGTTTGCCAAGAAGAAAACTTATCCTAATTTCCGATGCCAATTTCAATACCAATACAAATGTAAAGTTAATGCCAATGCCAATACCAATAACAATGCTAGCACAAACTTCCCTAATGTCAGTTGCAGACTTTCAAACAAAATAGAGATTTAATTCATCATGTACACAACGTCACTCTAGCAATTACCAATCCAAACACTCGAGCAATTGTTGTAATGAGCAACAACAAACTTCACGTACAGTCCAAACAAAAGAAACCCTTGCGTGAGCCTTTACAGCAACAAATTGCCTAACAAACTCAAAATGAGGCCAACAACTTCTTTTTCACTCCAACTTCTCACGGTCAATAACTTATTTCCCTTCTTCTTGGGGCCTTCTTCAGAACAAACTAAGATTCGCGGTGTAGCTTCAAACCTCGGACAATGGCATGGTGTAAGTCAGATTAGAGGGTGCAGGTCAGAGGGTGAGGATGCTCAAAAGCGAATTCGGAGTTACCGAACCGAAACCACCCCTGTAATAATGAGTCTTTTTTCTTCTTCTTAAAATGGACTAGTTAGTGGCTTTGTCACGTCAATTTACTATTTTGGAACCCGGAGAACTCATAGATGCATTTTAACTTTTCATAGTCGTCATTATGTGATTTACCAGCGTTAGAAATCAAACTCAATATGTGTTGTGTGATAAACAGGTCTGGAATTTGTTTTGAATTATTGGACCATCCCATAATAATTCCTCGTAAGAAGTCGTTGATCCATCACCATAAACTCTTGACACTTGTTTCCTTCTAATCAAAGCAAAAACAAACATCCTATTTGGCACGTCGTTCTCCTAGTGGAGAAAAATCTAATCTCACGTGCCATATAAACACGTTGGACTGAAAGTATCTACAGGCATGCCTATCCAAAACGGAAGAACTGGACAAAAGCAATTGGGCCCTGACCAAATTGTTAGGGCTTTAAGATCCAAACCACGCGCCATTAGGCCCATGATACGAATGAACACGTGTAAGTCAATCAGTGGGCCCAAACAAATGCAGAGCTGCATCAAACCTAAACCGTCCATCTAACAACGTGTACAAGATAAACGGCTGAGGTTTCTCCTGTGCCTTACACCGAACCGCAGAGGATGAAGTGGATAACGTAAGAGATTGCCACGTGTGGACAAAGTATATCCACTTCTGTCGCCTTGTCCGCTTGCTCGCTCTGTAAAACCCACATCTGCTAAACCCCCTAATTTTCTCGCGCTTTCCTTCCAATTTTCCATCGATCCAAACACTCCTTATCGCTTTACCACAAACCCTAAGTTCTGCGTTGATCAAACCCAATGGCGACTCTGTTTACTTCTCCACAATCAATGGCAACACTCTCATCGCCGACTTTCCAAAAGCCCCGAATCTTCACGTTATCGTCTAGCTCTTCCAATTTCTTGAATCCGTCGAAGAATCTGAAACCCATTGCGATTGCGATTCGACCCCGAAGGTGCCGCGGCAAGTCGCTCTCCGTGCAGATGTCCTGGGACGGCCCGCTCTCCTCGGTCAAGCTGATCATACAAGGAAAGAATTTGGAGGTACTATTTTATCACTTTTTGAGGTTTAAATTTGGTTACTTTTGGCATATTTTGAGGTTTGCAGTGATGTGTTTAATGAACTTTGTGTTTTTGGACAAAACATTGCAGAAAATACCATTAATTGGGAATCTAAATTGTATTTTGCATTGGCTTTTTATTCAAAATATTATCTGAAATTGAGATAACTCTTCATTTTAGTTATATACTTTAAAATCAATCGAAGTAGTCATTGAGATTGTCAATAGTTAATCATTTTAGTCTTTTTATTAGAAATCTCTGTTAAATTTATGATATTTTTATTAAATCAACCTCTCTCCTTATCTTCAATTTAACAAAATTTTTTTATACATAATGACCAAAATGATTGACGGATAATTTCATAAACCACTTTTAAACCTTAGACACTAGAGTGAGGAGTTATGATAATCTCAAAGACAACTTCAGCTATAAAAAAAAAAAGGAAAACTAACGAAAATGACTTGAAAATTTTCCTTTTAACGAAAAATCACTTTTAAAGTTATAGTAAATAGTGACAGTTAAAAGTAAACAAACGATTTTTCATTATAAGTAAACAGCACCGGGAGCCTAAAAAAAAATCCTTGATTTGTTTAATGTATTGTTATTTGCGGGAAGTGCATTATCTGTGGAAAATTGGAATTTTTGTTTTTGCTTTTAACAAGTGATGGTGGAGGAAGGAGATTTGAACACAGGACCTCGGCCGGAGAATTAGAACTTTTTCATCAATGTAGAATTTGAATGAGAAATTTTCAATCTGTGAATTCAGTTATCGGAGGCAGTGAAGAAGCATGTGGAAGACAAGGTTGGCAAGGCAGTTCAAAAGCACAGTCACCTAGTGAGGGAAGCCGATGTTCGGTTGTCTGTTCGAGGTGGAGAGCTTGGAAAAGGCCCCAGGATTCGGAGATGCGAGGTATTGCCGTCTGATGAATTTCATGAACTGTTAGGTTATCTGCAATTGCGGCATACGGTTTGTTCCTGTGAAGCACATTTGTGTGTGTTTGTGTTTTGTTTAGGTGACTCTGTTCACGAAGAAGCATGGAGTGTTCCGCGCCGAGGAAGAAGCCGAGACACTTTACGCGAGCATAGATTTGGCATCTTCGATTATCCAGAGGAAGTTGAGGAAAATCAAGGAGAAGGAATCGGACCACGGGCGGCACATGAAAGGCTTTAACAGATCGAAAGTTAGGGAGCCTGCAATGCAAGTAGTGGCGGAAGATGAAGAGGAAGAGGCAGTTCCCCAAGAGCAGGAAGAAGACTTCATTGACGAGGTTGTCACTTGAACTTTCACTAAGCATCTGTTGATATCGTATTCTCACTGTTCGGTTATTTTTACTAGGTTGTTCGAACGAAATACTTTGACATGCCGCCCTTGACAGTTGCTGAAGCAGTTGATCAGCTCGAAAATGTTGATCATGACTTCTATGCTTTCCGAAATGAAGAAACTGGTAAGAAACTACAAAACACCCCTGCTGCCTTCATTTTCTCGAACATCAGTTTTCGATTTCTGTCATCCAGTAGTTGAAGTTTTCCTCCGTTCTTGCGTAGGTGAGATTAATGTCATATACAAAAGAGAAGAAGGAGGTTATGGACTTATTGTACCGAAAGGAAATGGCAAGGCGGAGACGTCACAGCACGTGGTGGTGGAGGGAGCTAGAGAACGGTCCTTGGCGGAATAAAGAGGCCTAGGTATCCAGTCTTGTACAGCGGTGTTTTTAAAAGTTTGAGGGGCGTAGTCTTTGTAACGTACGAATGAAAGCTTAATTCCTCAGCTGCCTCTGCCTTTCTTTTACTCGACTGACTGAACTGATTTGTTAACTGTTTCTGCATCTCCTTTCAGAGCCTAATACTAATTCAGATTTAACATAACATCAACGAGAAAAACGTAGAAAGTCGATATGCAAACTGCTCGAAAGGTAGAGCTTTCATAACAAGGAAGCTGAGAAGAGTTCAACATGAGTAAACAGCTCGAATTCGTATCATGACTCGTTTGTATTCAAACGTTTTCATTTAGATGATCCGACAAAACTTTCATTTCTTCGTTTAGATCAACATACGCTGTCTTCTTTGTCGAAAATCTCTCGGAAGAAACAGTTAAGAGCTTGTTCAGTGACATTCCTTCCCCTAAAACCTTCTTCCTCAGCTCATACCTGGCCTTGATTCTGTCATCAAGCTTGTAACCAAGGAATGCCGGAAAGTTCAGTAACTCTCCGACTTCACGACCCATCCCATTGATCAAGTACTCCATCTTCTTCTCCAAAGCAGCATGGCTGTATTGCAGTATCTGAGGATGTTTGGTGCTCATGACAACAATGTCCGAACACGAAAGCCCGTAACTCAAGAACAGCCCGACCACCTTTTGCAGATTATCGCAGCTCGTTCTGGTGGCGGATCCCATTGCTGCCGCCAAGTCTTTTGTTCTATGTTTATACCCAATCTTCACTAAAAATGCAAGCTTATATGCAATGTTGTCTTCAAAAGACAACCCTAGAAACAATGGAGCTTTGATCAAGAACTTGAAGATGTCATTCGAACTCAACCCGCACTGCTTGAGAAAATGAATTCTCGGACGCAATTTCCTCTCCCGACTGGCACTCACCACGTTGGGAAATACAAGCAGAAACCTGAAGATTTGATCGTCGGTTAGGCCGGCATTCGACCTCAACAAATCGACATGGCCTTTCGTGTGATCCACGGTATAGCTCAAGATTGCAGGGAGCTTACCCAACAGAGTCCCCGTGGCCTCATCATCTCCGCCACTGAGCTCTGCCAGGAACCCTACTCTCGGAACCAGCTGAGTCTCCAGATCAAAATTCAGAAGCGTCGGACGCATTACTATCAAATCAATGCCACCAAAGCGGGCGAAGAATGCGATTGTTCTTTCGATTTCTTCAAGCGACTTGAGACACAATGCCTTGTACAGATTAACCTTGTTGAGAACATCAAAAATCTTGTCAACTGGAACTCCGCGGTTAAGAAGCAATCTGACTTTCTGATCAAAGCCCACCAAGAATCTTGCTTCTGTTGTTCTCAAAAGCCGCTTCAGCTGCAGCGGCTCCATCTTCCCTTCCAAATCGTCGAGAACAAATTGCAGAAACGGACCTATTTCCTCAGCTGTTAATAGACTTGGGGATTTTGTAATCAACTGAGAAAGCACAAGGCCGTCGATTCCGACAGAACGGAAGGAATGAACCCGAGCTCGCAGTGAATCCAAAGATGTCGACGCCACAGCTGGATTCTTGTCCAAAAGCACTCGGCTTTCATCCTCGCCGACCCCAATTTCTTGAAAGAACGAGAACAGCATTCCTGGCACAAGATATAACGATTAAACTCATGCAGGCAATGTGTTTGATAAAAGGCCTCTCAGAGTTGCTTACCTACTTCGGCGAGGACATTGGCGGGGGAGTTGATATAACGGCATTGCAGAAGAAACTGTTGATTTTGACGGAGACCCAGTTGAGTTAATGACGGTTGTCGTTCAAAATTCTGGGCTTTGGTGAACTTTAACGAACAAAACCATTGACGGGCGCGGAAGATTGAAGGTGAAGGCGGCGAGAAATGAGCGGCGGCCGGCGGAGGAGGAACTAGTGAGAACGAAAAGGAAGAATCGGAGGAAGAAGAAGAAGAAGCGGGAAAAGGGTGAGTGAACAAAGCGTATACAGCGACCATTTTCCTGATAAAAAAATGGCTTCTTCTCGGCGTTTAGAAGGATAGAGCTTTTGTTTACAGTCGTTTGTGGCTGAGGTGAAGAAGATGTCCGGGCCTTACCTAAATGGGCCTTTCATACGTAACTGATAGGCCCAATAGGCTTTCAATACAGCCAGAAATCAATAGTAATTATAGGCCCAATAGGCCCAATGATTATCTAAATTGAAAGGGAACTCTGTATGGCATTTCCATACACTTGTTTTCTCCCAAAGCACAACTCTGGTAATTTTCGGCTTTTCGATTGAATAAATTAAAGAAGAATTGTGAGAAAAAAATACAGGGCGAGGATAGTAGAAGGAGAAAAGGGGCGCGTGTAATCATTTCCCCTTTCGTATCAATACGTTTGTAAAAATTGCAACAGGAAAAACAGAAAAATCCTTTTGGGGAAAATAGCTTCTGTTACGACATATGAAACACATACAAAAAGTTCACTGTTTCACAACATTTTGATTCCCAAGTCAGCGTGATCGCCGGCACCGCCATCTCGAAGCCCTGTGCGTGACCGGAACCTCCTACACTCTTTCGGAGAGGGAGATGATACGGTCAACTAAATTTTTATACTGAAAGAAAGAAAGCCGGCGCCATCAAGAACGCTGGTGCAATCATATTACGTTGTTGCATTGCCGGCAGCTAGCTCTTTCTGGTGCAAAACTCTTTCCGGTTTCTGGTTCAATCACGCTTTGTATTGTTTTTGGCTGTCCTTGAGAATCTTTTTATGAAGCTTTCCTCCATTTTTATTGTCTGTAGGAAGGCCTTTTATTAATATAACAGAGGAACCGGCCTTTTTCAAATTTCTTGGTGATCGGTTCGAAGAAAACCTGCATGAAATTCAACAAGAGCAGAATAAACACTTAGGTGCGTACAGGCAGCAACACAGAATATCAAAATCAGATAGTACTTTCAAGTGCACTTGCCCTTTTCTTATATCTTTGGTTTTATTTTCCGGCAGGTGTTTGCCGAATTCTTCCCCTCTGTCATTCAGATTATCTAGGGTGTCATTCTGTGGCTTCTGTCCCTGAACAATGAAGCAAGGGCAACATACTTACATTTCTGTGTTTCATAATATTACGCACAGCAACTCTACGGCAATGGCATCAAATCATATGCCGTGATTCATACTTATTTACGTTAAGCAACAACTGCACACTAGATTCAGAATCAGAACATAAAATCTAATCAATTATTCAGCAAAACACTTGAAATCCAAAACCAGAAGGTGGAGCCGGCTACATTCAAAGCATTTAAGGGGTGCGAAAACAGAAAGATTCAGAGGCCATGCATACTCTCTAGAGAACCCGCAGCATTCTACTTTACACAGCCTTAAATCAGATAAACAAATTATTCACACAAATAGATCTGTTGAAGTGATATCCTTTCCCCTTCGATACTAATAGTTGTTATCAATACAATAACAAAGAGCACGGAGATTAACTGATTAGAACTCCTAATGAACAAAACCCGGAGAGGTTACTCGGGCACAATTCAAGCCTTAAAGTTTTCAATGTTCAACTTATCCAGTGTACCAAATTAATAGAAAAATGGCTAAACTCTGTGAATTATGAACCAAGACACATGCAATCACAGTATATGCAGACGAAGAGAAGGCAATGATCATATAAAATCCTAAAATCGAAACAGAAAAACACATGCAATCACAAGCTATGGATACGAACAATCACACTCGTTAGAGAATAGAGATGACATCACATGTTGCATTTGGAAAGAACCAACGAAGATGTTGCCGCCAAGAGTGCATCATTTTTTGTAACAACAACAGCATTAAGCAATCGAAGAATCGCAGCGAAAATGCTAGCGCCATCCACACAACCAGTTCATTTCCATACCAAACAAATCAACACATGCAATAATTGGTAATCTGATATTCGCATTCGTAGATAAACAAAACTCACAATAATTAAGCACAATCAAGAAGGAAATATGAAACCAAATTAGCAAATTAATCAAGACAGAATCTTTGTATCTTACTTGAATGGGGTTGAGAGCTACACATTCATCCCCACCAGCTTCAACATCCAACGCGGAAACCGAAACTTTAGCTTTCTTCTTGTCAACGTCATCACCAACGTGTTCCTCGACAACCACTTTCCTCTTATGTCTCCCAAAGCTCCTCCCTTTGACCTTCTTCTCCCTAACTTTCCACACATTCTTCCTCCTAAACACCAACTTCTCCGTCTTCCAAACCCCGCAGCTCGTATCAATCACCGTCACTTCGCTCCTCGAATACCCTTTCATCTCCCCCTTCTCTTCGTCCTCATCCTCCTCCCCCTCACATTGCCCACCGCCCACATTCCCTCCTAGTTCCCTCTTCTTCTTCTTCCCCACCAAGCTGTTGTTATCCGACGCCACCTTGTCGAGGGCATTGTCGATATTTCCTTCACTTTCCGAGCTCTTCTCCTCCGCTGCATTTGCAGTGGCGGCGGCGTCGCCGTTAGAGTTGGTCGCGGAACCGACACAGACTCTGGGGTTTGCTTGCTTTCTAGGAATCTTTTTCCCGGAAAGTCTGGAACTTTCGTCGGCGCCGCCCATGTAAAATAGCTCCGACAGAACGTCGCTCATCATTCCGATGATTCCCCCTCCCTGGTCGTCTCCGTTCGGACACGAGGTTTCGGAGCGATTCCCGACACGGTCCGAATCCGGCCGAGTCGAATCCGTGGACGATGAGACGACATTGGAAGCCGGGAATTCAGAGAGAGAGCTTGCGTTTCGGGTAAGGAAGTGGTCGAGGTCGGAATTGTCGGCGGTCGGGAATCCCTTGTTGGACCGGAGCCGGTTCAGCCAGTTCGAACCGGACTTGCTGGCCGGCACCGAACAGAGCATTGCTGAGGTGGACGGATCTGATTGGCCAGGTGGGTAGACCTCGATGGGCTTCGACGCCGACAATTGCAGGCGTAGATGGAGAGAAATTAGGTTTTCTGAGTTCGAATTCGAAAGCTTGAAACTTTAAAACAACCGTGAGAAGCTCCGCGGTCTGTTTCGTGTTACGTGGTGGTAGGTGAAGTTGCTTTTACTTTTTACTATCAAGCATGAAACACGTGGGGTTTTGTAAGTACTATTTGGTTATCTTATACGTCTTAATTTTAGTCTTTCTAACATTAATTATTTTACTTATTTAAGTATGATTGTCACTTAAATTAATGCGTTTGAAATACAGACACATACATCATATGTTCTTGATTTGACCTCATTTTGTTAGATTTGTAGACACACGCTATTGTCCAATATCATTCGACCTCTCAATCACGGGACAAGTAAATCTTTCATCCAAACATATATATACACAAGCATCATACACAAGGAGTCAAAGCGGAGAATGGGCGAGACCGAACTAGGGTGCTTTGTGTTAAATGAACAACTATGTGTTCCGGTAATCCGCACTCAAGAATTTTTCTTTAAGTTCAACCCTAGCATTCTTCTTTCTAGACTACATATTTGACCAAATAGATTATTGGACTCTATTTAGCAATACTCCCTCGAAGTTCAAGTAAGCCTAAAGAAAAGACCAATATATATTAGGATCTCTTATTCCAAAATTCAAATATCAAAAAAGGGTTTTCATTGACGCACCCAGACTCGAAAGTGGGGCATCACGTGAGCGTGACGTAACCATGTGCACGGTGCGGAAGTGAGATTCATAAGAAGAATACAAACTAATTTAAACCAAGCCACTAGCAACCTAAGTAAGATAGTGCGCTAGAGTGTGAAGTTATAGTTCTTATACAAGTTCAGAGCATGCTAAGTAAATGCAGTCAAGTAATGAAATAATAGATTCGAATAACACCAAAGGGTGTCCTACATAATAGGAAGTCTGTCAGAACTGCCGAACGATCCTCGTTAGCCACCAACGATACTCTAGCTACCTAGAATCTGGAGGGGCAAAAAAAAAAAGTTGAGTGGGTCAGCAAAACAAATCTTTTCAAAATCATTCTTTTCTCAAAAGTATAACCTCTCACTGTAAAACCTGTATAATTTCCCAGAATAAAGTATATACTCATATATAGATATTCTCGAAATCATGCTGTAAAATATGAATGTGTGCCATGCCAAAGTATTATAACTGAAATCTAAATCATAACTCTCTGGATGTGATTAAATGTCAGGTAATCACCTCGGTTATCGGCCGTATATATATCTCATAATCAATCTCAATAATCATCTTAGCCCTCGGCTATAATATAGCTCATAATCAACTCATCATATCATGTATATCAATCCTACACACCAATCAATACCACCTCTAGAGTGTTTTACACATCATCACTGAATATAAAATAAGTATGCTCTAGTGCTACAATCACGTGAAGACTGTGCGAAGGATTAGCGGGTCACCTACAAGTCGAACCCACTTATAGTGGTCTATACGACATGACTGTGCACCTAACTTGGATCCAAGGTGAGCATGCGGTGCGGGAGGTGAACAACACGTGAAAGACTATGCCCCTAACTCTGGGCGGGAGCACTAATATTATGGTGCAAGTATATGAGCTCTAATCACATCACATCACATCATTCATTTTGATTCTCATTATAACCACTATATAAACTTACCTGACACTTACATGTGCGTCTGCAGCACTATCATATATATATGCAATCACTAATGCATCATTTAAAATAAATAAATACTTTGCATGGCATTTCAAATCCTTTAAATGTTCAATTTCATTTTCTGGGAAAATAGCAATATATATAGGTATATATGGAAAACAAACTGCCCACTCACTGGTAAGTATCAGGGTTGTAGCCCCCACGTCTAGCCTGGTTACGGTCGTCCTCAAGATACGTCTCACCTATATGAGAATTTACTGAAAATACGTTATTTAAGCACATATACGGAACTACGGAAATAACTTCTCATACATAGCTCAATTTTGGTATTCGAATATACCAACGTGACCTACACGACGCCACGAACACATAGGAATTTTTAGAAAATTTTTTTGGATGATTCACGCGCCCCCCACGCGCATCATCTTCAACCTCTAGCTCCGGCGACCGTCGCCGGCGCCGGAATCTAGGGAATTTTCCAACCTTGATATCTCGGTCAATTTTCACCCATTTTTCACGTTCTTTACACTAAAATGAATCATACGAAGAATAGAACATGAATATACCTTCTTTAAGCCTTGAAAACCACGGGATCTCGCTGGGAAATCCCACGAACTCCGGCTAAACCTGCAACTCGTCGTATCTACCCTTCCTGACGTCCAATTTCTTCCAACGAACGTCCCCGAGTCTCGTGGAGACGTCTAGAAGCTCGCTGTGAGCTTAGAATTCCCTAAAAATCAAGCATGAAAAATTTCATGAACAATGCATGTACGGATCGTGAGGTTTCCACGTGAAAATCGAGGGAGTTCTTACCTGAAATAGGTATGGTTGAACTCATAAGGTCTTCACGAACACGAATATACCATTTTCCACTTCGATCTGTCACGTTTGCAAGGGTTTTGGGTCTCGTCCATACGAAATGGGAGAGGGAGATATACGGGAGTGAGAGGAAAGAGAGAGGATGTTGATTAGTTTGTGTGGTCTAAAAGCCACCAATCAAAAGTTCCAAATTTCCTAGTTTCTCATAAGTCCCCAAAATGTAGGAAATTGTGTGATAGGACCATGATTTTAACCCAAAATGCAATTACGTATTCAATGCTCGAGGGTAAATTCGTCATTTCACATTTACAATAAGAATTTCTCGAGACGGGCTGTCACATTCATCCTTTTCATTAGGGTGGAAAAATTTCCCAAAAATCTCAAACTAAATTGAAAAAAATACTAATCTCAAACCAAAAATGTCCCAAACCAATTTTCCCAAATTTTTCGATATGCTATCCCGAACCAATACCGAAATTTTGGTATGGGAATCGGGATTGTCTTCCCAATATTTCGATATTCCCATACCGAACCAAAAATATATATTTTTAATTATTATATATATTTACACAGATAATAATTTATATTATTTTTTTAAATTATAGTTAGAGTTAATTTGAATTATTGGATTGTTTCAAATTAATCTATGTCATCCGTTTTTTGTTAGGCTTTCTCCCCATCGAGTTCGATTTCATTTCTTTCTCACTCAGTCTCTTAACTCAGAGCCATCAAGAGAGCCATATCATCTTCTCTGTCTCGACTCTCAAAACCAACTCTGGCCAGTCACCGGCCCACCACCATACAGATCCACCGTTATCTCTCTCTGACGGTGGAGCCTTCCTTCACAACAGTGACGACACAGAGCCACAGACCGATCTCTCTTTCACGATTCTCTCTCTCTCGCGAGACTCTTTCTTGCAATTCTCTTTCTCTGGAGCCTCTCATGCGATTCTCTCTCTCTCATATTCAGACACAAGTAAATAAATATGGGAATTATTTTAGGGTTTGAAATTTAATTTAGGGTTTGTGAAACTTAATTTACGAATTCTAGATTAGGATTTTGTTGATTCTAAAAACTACTTAGCCTACGTGGTGCGCAAGCCGAGTAACTAATAAGCTAACTACGTCATTCGAATGTATGCGGGGCGTGCCAACTCGTTGGCTGAGATCGGCCGGGGAGTAAAATATGATGATATGTTGCGTAGATGTGAGCGGCTGACTTCTACGTCCTGCGATTACGGCCGAGGAAGGAACACGTCTCGGCCTTTGGATTCTCAAGCCTGAAGACAAGGCTACTAATTATGTGAAGTTCACAAATCATCATCGTCGGCTTCAGCCACAATGATGGTATTCGTCAAAGTAAACTCACGCTGAATCGACACTAAAGTATAGAGGCACAAATACTCAAAGCAGATATAAGTCTTGATGGTGAATGTGGTTCGGCCGTCTGAATGTCGAACTCTAAACCCATCTTGTGAATATGCAATCATAAATCAACTCGGCGATCAATGTGCCGAGCCTAACAATCAGTAACACCTCACTTCGCCAAAAAGGCTAATGAGATGACCTTTACGAACAAGAATCCGAAAACCCTTGTTGACCGAGACTTGGATAAATAATTAGTCAGCATAGATGCAGTGTTGTTTATCCAAACTGAAAGTGCTCCGAGGTCGACTGATTCTACGGCGATAATGCTGTTTATCCAAACTGAAGATATCACCGGTTGTCTTCATAGTGCTGTTTATCCAAACTAAAGGTGTGTTGGCGAAAATGAAAATAAAAATCTCAAGGTTGTTGAGAGGTTTCGTGTAGAGCGAGAATTTGCACAGAGCAGATTTATGTGTTGAATTGGAGGTCCCTAACCGTTGTCTGCCGCTTTGTATTGGAGGTCCCTAACCGTTGTCTGCCGCTTTGTATTTATAGGGTTGGATATTTGCTTGAAGACCATTGCACCACGTGAAGAATATTCTTTTGATATCTTCTTGATAATTATTGGAAAAAAAATCCATAATTATCTTTGTATCCAAACCATAGCACCACTATCTGATCTCAACCCTCTTCAAATGCGCTGTTGAAACTCTTGAAGGAACAAAGATCAACCCAGCATTACCACATAACAGAATCGTATGGGCAACCAATTGCATGAGATTATCCCATATTTTCCTCATACTCTTATGCTGATTATCCCACACATGCATGAATTGCATGAGATTGGCTCATTTCCCACAAAAGCACATGCACACTTGAACTCCATTAAATTTTGCATGCAATCCCTATTTTCCATAGATACGATAACGCATACAATTGCATTATCCTATTTAATTAATGATAATCAAACCCATCATGACGCTCATATCCAATAACAAGAATCCCAATTCCATTTGAACTGTACAGCTTGCTTGGAGATATAATTTACATTTTATTATCCCGTATCAAAGAATATCAAGATAATTTGTTATTAAAAAATCATAAAATATCCTTTAATAATAACAAAATTATATTCACCTTTCTATCCAATGGTATGGAGCTTTACTTACTCAATGGCCTTGATTGCACGGGCCGATGGTGTAAATTTGGGTCCAAACAGATTTGTATTTAGGGTTTTTGAAATTTTATTTTCGAATTCTAGATTAAGGTTTGTAAATTTAGAGTTTGTTTGGTTTCATATATTCTATTTAATTGATCTAATGGTTCTTGGGTTTTTGCAGATTGGTGAAGGAAGGAACTTGGCTCTTCTTTTGCTTTGCTTTTGCAACTTATGTGCTGGAGTTTTATTTACCAACAAGTAAATTTCTCAGATGGGTTAATTACTTTAAAGGGACATGACAACTTAATTACTTCAAGAGAAAGAAACATTTGTTTGTTCCTGTGGATTATTAGCAAAAACTTGGCACAATTAGATAACATGAACGTTTTGTATCATAGCAAGTATAAAAAAATAAAAAAAATAAAAAAGAACTCCTCAATACTTGTTTCATGCAATTGAACAACTCATGGTTTCACAGGGCAATGGCATCATGCTCCTACTCTGACAGTTCGACCTGCCTTTAGATATATACTGCTTGTTCTAATTCTCGATTCACTGTGTTTCATTAAATTTTCAATAATTGTAACCTGAGCATACCAGATAGAGACATTGTTAGTAATATAGTACTACCGTTCTTTGAGCAACTAGAAAGAAGCAATTAAAAGGAACTTCTCTCTTATATTGCACAACAGTACAAGCTGCAACTGTCACATCCCGGCCCGGGTGGGACCACTTCTCGGGCCCGCTCCACCACCGTAGCACGATATTGTCCGCTTTGGGCCCCGACCACGCCCTCACGGTTTTAATTTTGGGAACTCACGAGCAACTTCCTAGTGGGTCACCCATCATAGGAGTGCTCTAGCCCCCTTCTCGCTTAACTTCGGAGTTCCTACGGAACCCGAAGCCAGTGAGCTCCCAAAAGGCCTCGTGCTAGGTAGGGATGGGAATATACATTTAAGGATCACTCCCTGGGCGAAGTGGGATGTCACAATCCACCCCCCTTAGGGGCCCGACGTCCTCGTCGGCACACACGCGCCCAGGGTTAGGCTCTGATACCAAATGTCACATCCTGGCCCGGGTAGGACCACTTCCCGGGCCCGCTCCACCACCGTAGCACGATATTGTCCGCTTTGGGCCCCGACCACGCCCTCACGGTTTTAATTTTGGGAACTCACGAGCAACTTCCTAGTGGGTCACCCATCATGGGAGTGCTCTAGCCCCCTTCTCGCTTAACTTCGGGGTTCCTACGGAACCCAAAGCCAGTGAGCTCCCAAAAGGCCTCGTGCTAGGTAGGGATGGGAATATACATTCCCTGGACCCGGGCCCGCTCCACCACCGTAGCACGATATTGTCCGCTTTGGGCCCCGACCACGCCCTCACGGTTTTAATTTTGGGAACTCACGAGCAACTTCCTAGTGGGTCACCCATCATGGGAGTGCTCTAGCCTCCTTCTCGCTTAACTTCTTAGTTCCTACGGAACCCGAAGCCAGTGAGCTCCCAAAAGGCCTCGTGCTAGGTAGGGATGAGAATATACATTTAAGGATCACTCCCTGGGCGATGTGGGATGTCACAATCCACCACCCTTAGGGGCCCGACGTCCTCGTCGGCTCACACGCGGCCAGGGTTAGGCTCTAATACCAATTGTCACATCCCGGCTCGGGGCGCATCACTTCCCGGGCCCACTCCACCACCATAGCACGATATTGTCCGCTTTGAGCCCCGACCACGCCCTCACGGTTTTGTTTCTGGGAACTCACGAGCAACTTCCCAGTGGGTCACCCATCATGAGAGTGCTCTAGTCCCTTCTCGCTTAACTTCGGAGTTCCTACGGAATCCGAAGCTAGTGAGCTCCCAAAAGGCCTCGTGCTAGGTAGGGATAGGAATATACATTTAAGGATCACTTCCCTGGACGATGTGGGATGTCACAGCAACTGATACAAATTGTGTTATTAGCTTCTTCGTAGTGTAAAAATAATTTATTTGCTTCTAGCTTTCTTGTAAAGCGTAGGTATTTAGATGGTTTTTAATGATCATTTTGTTTTTTTATTATTAGTTTTTATATTTATTAGAAACAAAGAGCAAATACAAGATATGCAGTGCAGATTGGCTATTCTGCACACTGCATAGACAAGTTATTATAGCCCAAAAGCCCAAAAATATTTTGGGATTCCCGATTATCTCGAAATACCGAAACTATTTCGAGATTCCTGAAAATTTGGTTTGGGATCAGTCTTGAAATTGGAAATCTTGAAAATTTCAATTTGGGAATCGGGACTAAGGTTTCGGTTCAGTATCTCATACCTAACCACCCCTATTTTTCGTCTCTCAACAGTAATAGGAACATTACTGGTGGACCCAAAGCATAATGATTTGGATTGAAGAACAATTTTTATGACACAAATTTATCGTCATGTGACACCTTAATTTAAGAATATAATGTCATGTAAGAAAAAACTTACACACATCATTCTTATTGAAATGGGAAGCTAATGTCACGATAAACTCATTTCATGTAAGTCTACCAAATTCACATCTTATTGACTGGCACAAATTGGAAGCAAAATTGGTGGCAATGGATCGTCTCTTGTTCACTTGTTTATGTCTTACGTTTGTGTTAACCCACATATTGATCAACACGCAAAATTATTATATAATAATAATAATAATTTAACACAATTGATCTGTATTCATTATATACACATCAGATTATATACCCGTACTTCGAGCCGTATAATGTGTTGCTATCGTAATTGCCACCCGAGATTTGATCATTTATACCAACGACGATTCGCCAAACAAGTAGTTGATCACGTCATATAATAAGTAGCCTAAATACTAGTTATTACAACCCTACATTTATGGCATCAAAGAATCAATCTTTCACTTCACAGTTAACAAACTTCACATCATATTTACTTTTTGAGACAAAAATATGGGAAGACAAGTGGTTGAGGGGGAAAATGATCCCTCCGAATTCATTACGTAGGATTCTTAGCGATTCATACATTTCAGTCGTTCATTGTGTATCGTATAGTTAGTTTTTGTCAGATATTATTTGTGTTTAATTTAAAATAATAAAAATCAAATAATTTCTGACCGCATGATATACGATGAACGGCTGAGATATGAATATACTTAGTCTCACGTAATGGATCCGGAGGGGATTCTTTTCCGGTTGAGCGTGAATTCTAACACTGCCCTTTGCAGTTTGTCCCCCAAAATCCATAAATAGTCAAACAAGATGATGCCGTCGCCACAACTTAAACAACAAGAACAAAATTTTAAAAGGAAGCCAACGTTAAATCCAAGAAAATTTGAAGAGCCACTTGCAGAGGCAGGAAGGCAAAGATATGTACTCGGAAATTTGTATGTAGAACGACAAACGTACGATTTTTGGGGGCTTTTTGTTGTGTTGTTTTTCCTCCTGATAATTCTTCTATCTTTTGCTGCTGCTATTTTTGTTTTTCCTCATTTTTCTCCTGCAATTCTCAGCGTAAGCCATTGAAACGACGCCATCACATGAACTCCGAACTCCTCCTTCCCGCCTGTCAATCACTTTCCCTGATTTTCCACCCACTGTTTTCTGATATCTCCTTCTGGGTTTGATCTTTTGCTTCCAAAGTTTCAAGCTTTATGCATTTTTTGAAGTTATATCTATCGGCAGTAAAAAACCAACTTGATTAAATCTTTCAAAAAAGTATGCAGCTTTCTGGTTAATTTCTTTTTCTCTGGTATTTCTTCTAGGTGGGGTTGCCTAGGTTTCGTAGGTTGTTGTTGGTATGTATGGATTCTATGGAGGCTTTGTCTAGATTGTCCTAGGTATTGGAGAGAGTGGAAACACCAACAGATACTACAATGGAGGTCGCAGGTTTGGTTTTGACGGTGCTTCTGGGTATTTCGATGGCAATTCTTGTTGGAGTTTTGATCGGATGGTCGTGGAAACCAAAGATGGTATTCTCTGGCAATGATAAGGACAAACTAGGCTGCCCTGTGCCTGAATTTTTTTATTTTTCGCAGCCTTCTTCGCCGCCCCGGTCCCAAGGTTGTGAAGCTTGCTGCATGGGTAAGGGAATTGAGAAAACTACTTCTGTATCGCCCCCGGTTACCGAATTCGATGAGGGCAGCAGGTACTTGGTATTTGTCAAAACATACTTTTGTTACCATGCCATTACAATTGTTTGTTATTTGTTTCTGAATTTTTTTCTCTTGTATCGATTGAAAAATGGTTACTTGTTTGTTCCATGCGCTATTGTAATTTGGGTTTTTTTAGTTGTTATTACTTTTACTGTTGGCGTCTTTGATGTCTTCTAGACATTTTGACGTACGGTTGAAGTTTATCTGATAAATATCATTCACTATAAAAAAAGAAAAATTAATGAGAATTACTTGAAAACTTTGAGTTTTAACGATAATGATAAAATAAAAGGTAAAGTGAATAGTAACATAATTGACATTTTTGTGTAAAAATGTTGTTTTTCGTTAAAGTAAATAGTACCGTGAACTTTTCGTTAAAACTCCCTAAAAAAATGGAAAATGGTGTTGAAGTTTCTAGTCTTGATTGGATAGATTTTTTATGAAGTTGAAAATACTCGCTAATTGATTGTACTTATCCAGCACATCGCAGCTGAATGAGGAGAAACCGAATGTAGTGACTGAGGAGGATTTAGAGGTTTTATCCGAGCTTGTAGATATGAAAGATGGAGGTCCTCCATGGATACAGATGATGGATCGCTCCACCCCAACTATGACCTACCAAGGCTGGCGTAGGGATCCAAAGGTAATGGTTTTCCCTTTACTTTTGCTTTCTTGGCCAACCGCTTTGCTGAGCTCTTTGATTTTACCATTCAGTTGTTTCAATGTTTTGTTGTATTCTTTCGATAGGTCGGTCCTCCTCAATATCGCACCAGAACTGTCTATGAGGATGCAACGCCGGAATTAGTGAGGGACTTCTTCTGGGATGACGAGTTTCGACAAAGGTGGGATGACATGCTTAGGTATGCGAAAACCATAGAAGAATGCCCGACCACAGGAACCATGGTGACGCAGTGGATTAAGAAGGTACCGCTTCCCTTTTGTATGTTCTAACCGGTCAATGTTGGTTTTACTTTTACTGGTTGATTCTCCCTTGCATATTCTTTATCTCTGCCATGCCTTCCGTTCTGCAGTTCCCGTTGTTCTGTAAAGACAGAGAATACATCATAGGTCGTCGAATTTGGGAATCTGGGAGGTTGTATTATTGCGTGACAAAGGTATGCGGAGTGGAATGTTTTTTAATTATTCATCGATGCACTCTTGTTACACTTCCCTTAATGACACATTGTTTGTACACCGGATATAAATTGACAAATCGAACTAAAAGATAGCAGCACTTTCTCAATTTTGTTTGATGAAACATAAGAAGCTTTCTGTCTTTCATGTTTCAGGGAGTGCCCTATGCTTCTATTCCAAGACATGAGAAGCGAGTACACGTCGATCTGTACTTCTCAAGTTGGTGCATTCAAGCAGGTAAGTTATGCCAATCTTTGATCTGTTTTCGTCAAAATAATATGTTTATATTCGGCTTGTGACTATGTTAGAGTCGCTGGGGCCTGTGACTGTTCAATCTGTAATGAAGTGACCTTTTTTGTACATGACCAGTGGAATCAAGAAGGGCTGACGGGCAGCTGACTGCGTGTGAGGTTATACTCTTGCATTACGAAGATATGGGACTCCCATGGGAAATTGTAAAACTTGGAATGCGAAAAGAGATGTGGGATACAGTCAAGAAGATTGAGGCTGGCTTACGCGCCTACCAGAAGGAAAGAGCAGGAGGATCACCACTTTCCCGGCCGGCCTTTATGGCTCAGATCAACACGAAAATACATCCCGGGTACCTGAAATCCTCAGGAGCCACAGAAGACTCATCAAAAACTGAGGTGGTGACTGCATCCAAGAAGCCTGCGGGTGGGCACATACCCAAGCTCTTAATACTTGTGGGGACAATAATCATTGCGTGCACTCTTAATAAGGGACTCCTGATATTTGGGGTAGGCAGAAGGCTTGCAAAGGTAGAAAAGAAATTGCAAATAAAGAGTGATCGAGATTCAAGTTGATCCTAACCAAGAACGTTGGCTGGTATTTGGTAAATGATCCTGAATAAAACCTTCTATCTATTGTTCAACGGGAAAGAAAGAATGAAAGATTGCTTTTCGGTTGAATAAACAACGTAACTGTTACGTTGAGTTGTATCCAGAGAACAGAGATATTTTGTTGTACATAAACTTAACAGATTGTTTTAGTTTCCAGTTGGCTGCTGAATTTAGGGAGTTCAGCATGTGTATCTTAGATGATGAGGAGATAATAATACCTTGCTATTGCTCTTGATTTCTTTTTCTTTGATATTGCAGGAAAATTTAAAATATTGGATGATAAGTGGATCGATAATATTCTATATTGGATGAAATATGTACAGAGGGAAGATATAACAAGAGCTGAAAGATTCAGTCATGTGTCGAGCCTGAAGGAGCAGATACTCATGCATTCGCACAGGGTTTAGGGGTGCTAACGACCGACCAAGGTTTCAAACGAGTTTAATCCGTCAAATTGGGGTGCCAACCTTGGCATCTGAGTAGTGTTCACCTTGGCCTTCGCTTTTGCTACAACAGATTGGATGGTTGTTCGAATCCCAGCTCCGAGTTCCTGCTTCAAGAACTTTCAAATATCAGCTGGCGAAAGCATCTATAACGGAAATATTAGTAGAGAGGTGGACTAACCTTTGGTTGGTAATGGTTTTTGTCGAGGAAATATATCCCGGTTGCGGCAGCAACTAGAAAAGGCATCGACACATACACAGCCATTGCAGCCTGAGAAGAAATAATTGCTCTTTAGGTGTTGGTGGATCGGTGACGATAAATTTGTGGGTCAATATAAATAGGTTTTCAGTTTGAATAGAGAGAGAAAAGGTGACGAAAGAGAGGCGGGAGAGAGAGTAAAGGGAAGGAATGCGAGATGCCTTGGTGGTCTCGACAAGTAAAGATTGTTGTCAAAAGAATGGAAGGTGGGGAAAATATAAAACAAGCTGTGAAAGAGGGTAAAGTGAGGAAGAAGTAAAGACCCAATGTCATGATCACTATTCACTAGTAGGTAATCCCAACCAATAAGGCTCTCAACCTTGAAAGGATCGAGGAGAAAGAGAACGTTTATTGTACGCAGTTTTATTTTTATTTTGCAAAGAGGTTGTAACCATGACTCGAATTGCATGACCTTTCTGTCAAGAAAAGAGTAACCATTTTGTTGTACCAAAGAGGAAACTATTCACTAGTGATCTACATAAATAATTCTACTTCTGGTTCCATATAAATATACATGTAATTAATGAAGGGCTCATTTCGAAATTGTTTTTATACGACTGAATGCACTTTTAGAGAAAATGTTTTCAAAAAAAATCCTTAAAAATAAATGTAAATTAGTCATAAAATATCACTTGAAGTATTTTCTGCAAAAAAAAAAACATAATTGATGTTTTTGGAAAGAAAAATATATCACTTAAGGTAATGATCCGATTCGATTAATCTGATTCTTGATGAGATTAGCTTTTGGAGTGTTACATGGGTTAAAGAGGAAGAGTCGGTGACCCCGCCACCCTCGGACGTCCCGCCGACCACATCCAAATCCACATGCATCAGATTCTTTTCATGGTCTTAAGCAACTTTGGACTTGCAGACTTTAATTAATTCATTAACCTTTCAAAATTATGATTTTAATAATATTACGTTGGCAATTTGTAGTGCACACATTGATTAATCATTACGTTGCAAACGATGATCACAACTTTTCTTGTGCAAAAGCTACAACAAAAAGACAACATGCACAGACAGCGACAGATTTGATTTTGGATTTAGTAAGGAAGAATGGTTTCGAAACAGTGCACCCCATCAAGTTCCAGCGCGAACCTCGGCAGTGTTAACGGCATCGTCCTCCGCTGCCGTCCTTGCTGCTGCTTCTGCTGCTGCGCTTGTTTACCACCTTGCTCTGCCGCAGCCACCGCCGCTGCTGAACTATTGCAAGTATCTTCCTCGGCCTTGGGCTTCCCGTTCTTGGAGAAGCTCCATCCCAGCTTCTGGATCGTATCCAAGGACATCGTCGTGCGTTGCTGTCACCTTGAACAAGAAAATCTACGGCTCTGATCTGATTCTTGACTTATTTGTAGCAAATAAACGCGTAGAATCGGGTACTTAAAGGGGTCAGGGAAGTAAGAACAAAAGAAAGAGAGCCGACAAGACGGTCGGTGGGAATTAGAAGGACGTTTGGTGCGAGTTGCCACGTGCATGGCTCAAATCGCATTTGTAAGTCTAACATGTTGTGGTTACACACAATGAATTAGGAGGACGTTTTGATATTTTTTGTCGACTCTATCCATATGGGTGGAGAATTATCTCCCCTTTTAATTTCTTATTTTTTTATTCCCTTTTATTTAAAGGAAAATTAATTTAAAAAAAGTTTGAAAACTTTGAGTTTAACGATAAGAATAAAATAAAGAATAAAGTAAATAGTATCAGGGTTGACATTTTAGTGTAAAATGTAGTTTTTCGTTTAAGTTAACAGTACCAGAAGTTTTTCATTAAAATTCTATTTATTTAAACAGTAACGGTTAAATTATGTCTATATTTTATATTGAATTTTTATAAAGATAGTAAGACAAATGTGTACAAGGAGAAGAAGGAAAGGGGTGGGAATAGAAAGTGAGAGATTACTCCATCTATATGCGAAGCTGAAGAAGTTTCGGTTCGTAAGAGCGCGAGTATGATGTCGTGTCCAAATTATGGTGGCTTCCGAATGTGATCCATACGTACGAGAAATGATAGTCACATATTGTTATCTTTAATAAGAATAATGCTATAAAGGTTAAATTTGTAAATCATATTTATAAACTAAGTGATGTATTACGAATATGAACTAAATACATTCATTAACATTTAAGTAATAATTCAATCACTAATTTCTATGTTATTTAGTTTACAACACATTTATATCCTAGTGTTATCCATGATCATGACTATTAACCACTTCACCACATTTATATCCCCACGCCACGTGATCATATCAATCTATGATGATGACACGAATCTAATTTATGAATAGTCTACCTCAAGGCTGATTTTGGGTTGCTAAAATATTTTTAAAAGCAACTTCTTAAAAAAGTTGGAACTATTGATAAAAGAACAAAATCACGAGTTTAAAATAGTAAAAAAACAAAAGCAGCTCTAATTATCCTTGTCAAAAAGGTGCTTTTTTCAAAGAAGGTGGGTAAATAATAATCTTCGATGAAACTTTCATATTGATATAATTACCCCCGGGTTTTTTTTAAGGAAAATTAATGAAAATGGTTTGAAAACTTTCTTTTTAACGAAAAGCTACTTTTAAAGGTATAGTGAATAGTGACAGTTAAAGGTAAAAAAGCGGTTTTTCGTTAAAAATAAACAGTACCGGAGGTATTTTATTAAACCTCCCTTTTTTTAATTGCTAAAATGTTTTTAGCATTATAGTTTAGAGAGCTTTAATAAAACACCCCTGACACTGTTTACTTTTAACGAAAAACCACTTTTTTACCTTTAACTGTCACTATTCATTATACCTTCAAAAAGGACTTTTCATTAAAACTGTCACTATTCAGGGACTTTTCATTAGTTTTCCATATAGTTTACCAAACACATACTTGCATAGTAATCTCAAACTAGCCTTTAGATCTATGACATATCAACTCCATCGGTCCAACTATATTTTAAGACTATGAGACCCTCAAGCTCTATTTTCTCCATCATAAGAATGTGCAATTATTTATTTATTTAGTACTATAATTTATTGATATTTCCTTCACTTATAAGTGAGGGGTCTTAAATTTTTTTAGCACGGCATGTTTCTCGCATTCAACAAACCAATGCCACTCTCTCCACAAAAATCACAATCCTTCAAAACAGTCTTCACCACGCACACCAAAGTGGCTGCAACACCGTGGCCACATTCCTTACAAATTATGTCATAGCCAGGGCCAACGCTCGCACCCTTGGTACGGGCACTCGCAATCGAAGTAGCGGGCACAATATATATCAGCAACCGGAAATCATCCCTTGACAAAGTTGGGCAGCGGCTATTATGCTCTCATGCTGAGAAAAGCAAGCGAGGAAGATGTCGAAAATTTGAAATTCTACACCAATTTACTAGGGCGCGTGGATTAAAGTTTTTTATATTTGTAAGAGGCAACTACGTACAGCGTCGTGTTTGTGTTGCAGGCTTTTCAACTAGTTTTTGGAAAAGAACGCAACGGTTAAGACAATCTCTAATCGAACAAGCTGAATACCATTTCATCATCGCTCGCTTCCTTTGCTTCTTCCTGCAAATACAGAACCGGAAAATATAGACAACAAGATCAACGTAACATCAAAGGTCGAGTTCAAAGGTAGCTTGGAAGGTTAGATTCTGAACAAAATCTAAGCGGAGATGAAATTCTCACCTGCTTCTCCTCGACTGCAGGAGCAGCGGCGCTGGTAGCACCACCTGCACCAGCAGCAGAAGCGGGCACAGCTACTAGAGCTGAACCACCGGTAGCGCAAGCATTCGAAAAAAGGTCCTCGAGGTTCCTCTTTTCTGCGAGCTTGGCAAAGAGGCTAGGCCAGCATGACTCCACTGACACATTAGCAGATTTCACCAAGGCGCCGATCTTCTCAGCCTATTTAAATCCAGCGCAAAACAAATTTATAAACGAAAGAAACTCGAAAACCTACGTCCCAAGTTAAATATAAACTGCATAAATATAGGTGTATATTAGTAAAAAGGAAGAAATGAGGAGCAGTACTTACAGTGATCGAGATGCCATCCTCCTGAAGGATCATGGCGGCGTAGGAGCAAGCAAGCTCGGCGGTCGACATTGTATCGCTTACGAAAGACTGGGTGGCGCAACGCACAAGCAAAGGAAACAATGGAGGAAGCTAGGGCTTTTGGAAATGGGGGTTTTATATAGGAATTTGTCACTGTTTTTAAAATAATTCTGGACCACGGCAATAGTCATTTGTCAACAGGCCCAATTTTCTTATTTCTTTCTTTGGGGGCACAATTTTCACGTAATAATGCAATCAGGTAATCAGATGCAATGATACGGGTGTTTTAGTCAGTAGATTTGATTTTCACACTTGATTAAATCTTGTATTTTCAATCAATCATTCAATACTACATAATACTTGCGAAACATTTCCAATAATCAAGACAATTAGTTAATTAGCTCCATTTTGAAACTGCTTTTGAAGGAGCCAAAAGTGCTTCTAACAAGTGTCTTATTATATAAACACATGCAATAGGCACAAGAGCTCGTTTTAGATGTGCTTTTAAAATAATTTAAAGCGTTTTTAGAGAAAATATTTTTAGGTTCCAAAAGCACTTAAAAGTGTTTTCTAAAGCACCAACCCGTTATATGCTTCTCCCAGAAACACTTAAGTACTTTTTTAGAATTTACTTGCATATTTACTAAAGATTAGTTCTAAAAATATTTTAACCAAAAACGCTTTCAGTCATTTTAAAAATACATCCAAATAAACTAAAACTCGAGCTTAAAAGCATTTGCACCAACACAGATACTAGGTTCGGATTCACCTTCCCACTGTCGCTCGAATAAAAAAAAAAACCATAAAATGCACGTATTTTCTATCTAACCGTCCATATAAGATGTCCTAAGTTTGAATTCCGTCTTCCTGTATTAAACACACAAAAAAGCATGCAACCATCGATAAAGCACTAGAGAAGGCCCCTGTTAGCAAGATTTTCAATGGTGGTAAAATATGAAAAAGTTAAATTCGAAAAAATAAAAACTAATAGCCATTAATTAGCCAACATAAGTAAATAGCAAAGGAGTTGCGAGTCCAAAATGGTAGAGCTTAAAAAGTAGATGTAGCATCACAACCTCCATAACCAATAGACATTTGTTTTGTTTTGGGCGCACACAATCAAAACAACCAAGCAACAAAAAATCCGACGACATAACCTTACGGAAGATGTCCCGAAACAGACCCAGCACAAAAAGCACAACCCGAGTATTCTCAAGAACATTACGCAACCCTTCAATGTAAATTCATTAGGCATTATAAAAACCACATACTGGCCACAACAAGGACAACTAAGGTTCTTAAAAGTGACATTTTCAACAAGTCGGACATAATAAATCCTCGCATCCATCACCAAGGAAGCCGTGAAGATGACTTGCCGGAGAATCAGGCACTACCCGATCGCGCCTGAAAACAGATCAAGTTCAAAGTAAGCATCAAGGATATCACAAAAATGTTGTCATGTCTCAATAATGCGGCAAGCTTTCAAATTCAAAAAGCTTGATAAAAGCATAAATGAGTTTTCTTTTATTTATCATGTTTTCCATTTCTTTTGCTTCCAATTAGCTGTTGGTGTGGCGTATTTCTTTTAACGTGTGGTTCCATGGGTCTGAGTGCATCTCGCACCAACAGCTAGTTGCTCTAGGTCATTCTGTAAATCCCATTATCTATCTCAAACCAAAAAATATCCTGCAAAAATCTGCTTATGTTTGATTACACGTGCAAGTTTTTAAATATCGCCTTTCTATGTTATGTGCCACCAATAGTTAGTTGCTCTAGGTCATTTCTAACAATTCTATTATCCTACCCCAAACCAAAAATATCCTGCAAAATCTGCCTTTGTTTTTCAGATTACACTTTCAAGTTTATAAATATCGCCTTTCTATGTTATGTGCCACATGAACTTGTTTTATCAGAGAGCAAGATTCCACTTACTGGACGAGGTGATTCTGACCTTGACCTTGACCTTGATATTGATCTTGGCCTGCAATAATATAGACATGCATTAAACATCATAAACAAAACAAGAATTAAATGACCATAACCACCTAGTGGAAAATGTATAACAAAGCCAAATACCTGGAAGATTTAACAGGAGATGGAGACCTAGATCTTGATACTGATCTTGATACTGATTTTGATACAGATCGCTCCAACGACTTGCTGCATAATACAGAATAACTCCCACGATGTGGCACACATGAAAGCAAGAAAAACAGAGGAAAATAATGATAAGATAATAAATAAAAGAACTGGGACGGCTCCAGTACCTCCGGTTCCTTCTAACACTCTGGCTTATGCTACGACTTCTACTACGGCTCCTTGAGGGGCTCCTATCGTAATATTTAACCTGTTCAGTTGATGCACAAACAACATGACAATGTTCTTACAGAGCACCTAAGTCCAGCTATCAGCATCATTACTGTAACGCTTAAGCACATAAACTAATCTAGACCTCTCAAAAGACTTATTCCAGGGTTACAAAGAAATACATTTGTCACAAAAAATCATGGATTCACGATGGTCTAGGAAGCATAGAAACATCTATCCCAACGAGAGGATATATAAGAAAACTTCCATAAACATAAAAGTTACCCGAATATGAGTTCTTGCCCAAGGATTTTTAAATTCAGTGTCATCAAGCTTCCGGATCTGAAAAGGAAAAAGAAAAACCAAGTGAATTAGCATGAAGTTTAATGGCAGGTAAAGGTCCTGTATTTCAACAACTCACAGCATATTTCATGTCATCAGAATTGGTATAATCAACTAAGCCATAAGTCCCTGCATACAAACAACAGTACCATTTGGTGAGAAGACACAAATTTAAAAGCATATAAATTCAGGACCAATATCAGCTGCATGGTAATCAGAGCTCAATAAAGTAATATGCTCTTAGGACCTGAGGACCTGTAGACATTTTATTCTCTGATCCTTAAATCTATACCTTCACTGTCACGAGAAACCTCAGCAAAACAGACATCACCAGCTCTACGCATATGATCCTGAAATCAACAACCAGTTAGGTCACCAATATTGCAGACATTATTTGAATACAAAATTGTGAGTAAGAGTTTCCACACCTTCAAGTCTTGCCAAGAGGCAGAAGAAGGGAGATTACGAACAATAACTGGACAAAATGAAATTATGGGTCAAGCAATAAACAACAATTAAGAAAAATATATAACTGAACATTACTTAGACAATTGCAAACCATGTTTAACTCATTAAAGTACTGTACTATCCTAGAAAACAACCTCGATATTCAGAATGACGTGAAACGCCAAACCGACCCCCACCACTGCCTCGGTCATATCCACTACGACGATCACTTGAAGATGGCCCCCTACCACCATGGGCAAGTTCAACCTGTATTGAGATTAAAGGAGACATAAATAAATGAAGCAACCAAAGACATGAAAGAACAAACATATTGTTTAAGCCTAGGGATCTTTTAGTACCCTTAAACGGCAACCATCAAAGTTATACCCATCACGCCCTCTTATTGCATCTTCAGCATCCCGAGAACTTTCAAACTAAAAACCAACATACGCAGAGATTACTGGTAATCATATAACAGGTGGTGGCCAACCACACACAGAGTAATCCATAAGAGAACCAACAGGGTCCAAATGCATGCATCCAGCATAAAACCATTATAAGTACCTCAACAAACGAATAACACGGAGGACGTGGTGGAATCTTCAGTTCAATATCTACTATGCGGCCATACTGCAAAAGTAAATCCATGTTAGAATGATTTACCACCTTAAGGCATTCCTCACCACAAACAAAACAAAAATACTATCATATAACATCTTTTCTATAGGAAGCATTAGAAAGACATGTGTTTTGTATTGTTCCATATTATAACACTATTATCTATTTATCATATAACATCTTTTCTATAGGAAGCATTAGAAAGACGTGTTTTATATTGTTCTATATTATAACACTATTATCTATTTATCATGAAACAACTTTTTACATCAACAAATCAGAAGAATAGCACAAGAATATGATGAAAATAAAGTGCAAACACTCAACTAATTTTTGAATTTTCAACAAAAACTGATACTGCATTCATACACATACATTGAACAATGTGTTGTTAAGTACATTGGAAATCACTGAATGTACTTTCATATGCATCACAAACTGGAAATAATTCAAAACACCATGATGAAATGCACTGGTTATGCTAATATACAAAGAAGAAGCGAAATTCTATGGAAAAAATTTCATGCAAACCTTGTAGAATAGATCTTCAACCTCCCATTCTTTTATATCTGAGGGAAGGTTGCCAACATAGATTGTGCGAGAAAATCGACCACTCATATTTGACCAGAAGACTCCGGCTCAAAACTTTTTACTGCATTAAAAATAAACAATCCAATAAATGTTTTGTCCAACAATTTGAAAATAGAATAATACTACAACTTTGGTGTCCAATTATCATCTGCATACACTCTGTTGACAATATAAAAACAAAAACAAAACCAAACTATGAAGCAAACCAAGAGAGCAATCCTCGAGGTGAGCCGTGCTCCACAAGCTCCATTGCTCATTTGCTCCAAAAGTGCTCCAAAGCATTATTTATATTGAAATAAAATTTGATCTCCTCATCCTCTCCAGAATTTTAGCAGATGTATAGATCTTCTGAGAGTGAGCAATAATCTCCCATAATAAAAATAATACCCATAAGTCCAAAATGATTTCTCCCACTCCCTCTCTATATCCCTATGTATGATTGCAAAGCTCATATTTGTCCAAGCGCTTGCCATCTATCATAAAGAAAGCATCTGTGTCATGAGATCAGGCAAGATTGACATATATTTATGAATTTACCTTACTCAGCCCTCTTTAACATAATTGAAAAACAAAAAAAAATGAAAACCCTGGAAATTAATTCATATCCCTTAGTTAACTTACTTTCACTAAATCTTGCAGAGTTGCATACATATATACCATATCCAGGGTAGGGGATCGAGATATACGTCTCTAGGCTCATGTAATTGATAAATCATACAACTACATTCTGAATTGTATCATGGAAAAGCTTGTGAAACGGTGCACTTTCCAGCTTCATGGATTCTGTTTCTTAACCCAACTTCTCATTAAATTACAAGTAGGACAAAAAAAGGGTGTAAAATTCTTCCAGCGTAACTAAAAAAAATTTAAAAGTTGTACTAGTTGGAGCAATAATAGGGAAGTCCATCATCCTGATTGATGCTCCAATCTGAAAAATTCAAAAGAATACATAACCCCGGGAAAGGCAAGAAGATATAATACTGCATTGCATGCATGGGGATAAGTGAATAAGATGAAACTCATTAATCAAACAATAACACTTTACCTAGAAATGTAAAGAACCCTGTTCGGTAGAAGTTCCCTAAATCTATCACCCATAGTTGCTGAACCTAAAAGGTATTTGTCTAATATCTACTCCCACAATTACTGCCTGAGACCAGTAAATGAGGCGACGATATGAACAATATCTCCTTCCACCTCACATCCAAGTGTCCTCGGGATAAACACCAACCCAGCACTGAAACCCTTGTCCTAGTATTGTGTTTGGTAAGCCATGACAAAGTAACCTTGATAAAGAAAAAGCTATTCAATATTTCCAAAAAAAATCTATGGGTTGACCACTTAAATAATTACATGTAAAAAAACAAAATGAAGTTGCTTCGGAACGGTACAGCAACATTGGTAACAGAAATCATAAATAATTTTTTGATGTCTTTCAATATCAAAAACAAAAGAAAGAATCCACGAGGTAAATACCAATGTAAATCGAGATTCCTTCAGATGAAAAACCCACTTACAACAGCAATCAAGTTTCAAACTTTACTATACTTTACTCCATGACAGGTATTGTATACAATAGTCAGAGAAACATATCCACAAAATGATATCAAATTCAAAACCCATACATAATCAAAGATTCAAAACCTATTGGTCGCAGAAAACCTAAAACACAATTGCGCAGAGTGTTAACAAACAAGACATGAATCGAACACTCAATGAACAATGACAACGCCTACGAAACCCTAGACATACAGTATAATTAATCCCACAAAACCCCCAAATCAAAAACCCTAATCGCACGAATGCGAACAGAAAGAAATAGGTGGGGAAACAGGACGAGTATCAAACCGGGAATTGATTGGGGAGCTTGAGAGCTGGCGAGCGTGCGAAGTAGCCGAAGAGCTTGAGATGTGATCGCTAGGGTTCCGCTTTCGCTGCGTCGAGAAACGAGATGGAGAAAATTGAGCTTATACAATAAACTGCAAGAGAGAGAAAATCTGAGGTCGATTTTCTGATTTGGTTGGTCGGTGTGGTAATTAAGTAATTAGGGAAGTGTATTGGGCCTGATATCAACTTTGGGCTTTGGGCCTGATATCAAAATTATAATGTTGGCTTTAATTTCAGGATCAACTTGCAAGTGGCCTTTACAGTGGTGAAAAAGTGTTGAGTCTTTATATGACGGCGTATGTTCAAACTCCGTTAGTGATTAGTCTAACATCTAATCTAATAAAATTTATCGCTTAAAAAAGAAAATTTAAGGATCAACTTGGGCGAAGGACCTTGGGCCTTAAAATGAGATAAATTGCGTGACCCAAGACTAAGTTCTAGTTTAAAATGCTTATCTGATAAGCACTTGCTAAAAGCGCTTCGCCGGATTATAGCATGTTTACCAGCTCAAAATGGTGAAGTTCATGAAAAAAATATGAAAGGTAATGAATTATAAAGTAATTTTGGGTTAGGGATTCGGACTTAAGATTTTTAATGCGTGGGTAAATATCATTTGAACCATAAATATTTTCTCAAATTTTCAAATATTAAATTACTTATTACTAAAAGTCTCGCATACTTTTTTACCTTGTTTGTTACGCAACAAAAATGGAAAATCAAAATAATTTCAGTTGTGCAAGTAAAAAAATATGAAATTCATGCTTATCGACTCAAGGATGAATTTCATGAATTTGGAGAAGTAAAAAAAATGTGAAAGATAATGAATTAGAAAATAATCCCAGTTAGGAATTTCATCTTTTAGTCGATAAACATGAATTTCATATATTTTTACTTCCACGATTGAAATTATTTTGACTTTACATTTTTGTTGCGTAACACATCAGGTAAAAAAGTATGACATTACATCCTTACTAAAAAAGAAGAGGAAGCAAAATAATGTCATTTTGTACTTATCCTTATTGACTAAATATAACATTACATCCATTATTTTGTTTCCTCTTCTTTTTTCTTGTTCTTCTGGTCTCTTTCGGAACGTTTTTCAAAGTTTTTGACTTGCAATGTTTTTTTTCCCCGCTCATCTAAAGTTGACCATAAAAGAAGTCATGGTTGTCAAGTTAGTCTATTTTTTTTCCAAGATCATCCACATTCCACGTACCTTGTGTGTTGGTTCTAAATTATCAGCTTACAAGTTGATCTATCCACCGTGTTTGATTTAAATGGGAGAGGGAGGACACTTAAATAATTCAATATATCATTAATGTAAAAGGGCGAGTCTTGATGCAATAAAAATGCTATTCTTTTGTTATCGAAATGTCACGTTCGAGTCGGAGAAACAATCTCTTTGTAAAGTAAGGTAAGATTGCATATGATAGATTATCCCCCAGTCCTCACAAAACAGAGAACCTTATTAACTTTGAATCACCCTTTTATCTCTACTAATTAATAAAACCCTATTTGTCAACCAAAAGAGGGTGAAAAGACAAATTAGTCTTCTATCACACACAAAAATGATGGGCAATAATGTAATTTCGCAGGTTCAAATTTTACTTTTTTTTTATTGAAGCCTTACCTACAAGTGATGTTAAAATACCTCCAATATTTATATTAAAAATAAAATAAAAACAAAAAAAACCTCCCTTTCCCCGCGTTCTCTCTCTCCCCCTTCTCATTTTCTAAAAAATGTGTTCATACACACAAAATGTGTAAGCAAATACTAGTTATATATTAATGTAACCTTAATTAACTTTCTCATGACGAATACTTTTGACCTGCATGCATATCACCGTATGCGGAATGTTGAATAAGTTCATCCCTACACAGACAAAATCGACCTACCTAGGCCATACATATGAAAATATAAACTTTATAGAGAAAATTTATAGTATGTATCAGTGTAGAGTATAAACCGAAATCATTGGTTGCACGTCTAACTATTCATTTATTCAGAGTATGTCTACGTCAAAGTATAGCATAAATTTCGCTATATAAAGAAATTTTTTAATATGCACCGGCGTATAATATACACTAGAATTTTTGGTCGATTGGATCCTTGGGTGATGGATTCTTAATTGCACATCTAATATTTCATTTTTCCAGTACATCATATCCTGTAACATAGTAGAATTTTTGCTATTTATTAGAGTTTTCTAGTGTGTACTATACATCGAAATCTTGACCATTGGATCCTGTTTGGACCCGAATTTACACTATCGGTCCATGCAGTCGAGACCGTTAGATGAGTGAAGTTCTAGACCGTGGGATGAGAGGTGGTTGAGATAATTGTTAATTTTTATTAGGGTATAATATTGTGGTTTCGATCATAATATTATCTCTTAATATATATTAGATTATCTGAGCCTAATATTGTCTATATCCAATGGGTTGCTTAAAGATAAGTGACGAAGCAAATCATATTTCCAACAGGATATAGTCCAAGTAGGCTTGGGATGTTTGGTGCGACTTACATGGCGATACAGTGGGTTAGTTTAATTTAAAAATCAATATTTGTGTGTGGATAATGGTGAGGAAACACAATGATGTGATCCTGATCAAGGTATTAAATATCGATGATATCGGAAATATCGGTAGTCCAGAAACACGGAAATATCGATGGAAATATCAGGATATTATCGATATTGGATAAAAATAATATGGAAACCACGGAAATTGTAAGAAATAGTTGGAAATTTTTATTGAAACTTTGCAGGATGTTTATTTAGTCAATTATCTATTAGTTTATCCCAAAAAATTGGAAGGAAGTGCATTGCATGATGGATTTAACTGATTTAAGTTGATTATAAAGCGAGTTGGCGAACATTGTGAGTGTAGAAATTGAGAATAACTTACTATAGTTCAGTTTTTTTTTAACTTGGGGGGAAATTGAGGTTGATAGATGTTGAGAATAACATGATCATTATGTTTTGTTTTGGAGAGATGTTGAGAATAAGGGACGGCATGGGGCCATTTGATAAACTGGATTTAATCCAATTCTTAAGTCTGAAGTCCTCTCCCTTGAGTCCCAACGCAATTATCGCTCCACTACCCAAAAAATAACACCCACCATTTCTCCTCAAACCTCAAATCTCAAATCTCTCATCTCCTTCCCCAAACCAAAAATCAAGTCCCTCTCAGATCTCCAGATCCAATCTTTCGCCGACCTCCGAAGCTCGAACAACAATGGCGGCAACCACCCCCTCCCCCTGACGAAGAGAACGTCTACATGGCCAAGCTCGCCGAGCAAGCCGGGTGCTACAAGGAGATGGTCGAGTTCGTCGAGAAGGTCTCCGCCTCAGCCGAGAAAGAGGAGCTCACCGTCGAGGAGCGCAACCTCCTCTCCGTCGCCTACAAGAACGTCATCGGCGCCCCCATGCCTCCTGGAGCATCATTTCCTCCACCGAGCAGAATGAGGAGAGCCGCAGCAACGATGACCACGTCGCCTTGATCCGCGACTACCGATCCAAGATCGAGACCGAGCTCTCCAACATTTGCGACGGCATTCTCAAGCTCCTCGACTCCAGGCTCATCCCCCTGCGTCGGTGACTCCAGGCTCATCTCCTAAAATATCGCGATATTATCGATAATATCGCGATATTTTGACGAAAATGCAGTGGATATGTATCAAAATATCGGTAACTCACAAAACCGATATTATCGGCGAAATATCGCCGATAATATCGACATTTCAGACCATGATCCTGATCACAAACAATTTATGATAAAGGGAGATTTGCATATTAATTGCAAATGGTCTGCAAGAGTAAGGCGACATAACTCAGAAAAAGTTTTGATGGGCTCCACGTGGAAGGCAATCGACGGATGGCCTACATTCTTGCATACTAATTATATGGATGCTTTGGTTCCAGTGCCGTGGAGGTCATCAGATAAGCTAATACGTACTATTTATTTGCATGAAATAAGGAGATGATGATGACACTAAAAATAGGATGTTGTTTACTTGGAGAAGTTGACTGGGACTCTAGCGCACCACACATCGGTTCCTATAAATACAAGGCTGTAAACACCATTCGAGGACCTCCAACTCAACACACAAACTTGCCCTACGCAATTTCTTGCTCTACGTGAAACCTCTCAACACCCTTGAGATTTTTATTTTCTTTTTTGCCTTCACACCTTCAGTTTGGATAAACAGCACTGTGAAGGCAACCGGTAAACATCTTCAGTTTGGATAAACAGCATTGTTGCCGTAGAGCCAGCCGTCCGTGAAGCACCTTCAATTTGGATAAACAGCATTACGACAGGGTCGACTGGTTATCTATCCAAGTATCGGCCGACGAGGGTTTTCAGGATCCTCGTCGACAGAGGTTATCTCACCAGTCATCTCAGCAAAGTGAGGTGTTACTGATACTTAGGCTTGGTGCCTCGACGCCGAGTTATTTTATGATCACATATTCACAAGTGGGTTTCAGAGTTCGGCACTCGGACGGCCAAACCACGTTCATTATCAAGACCTTCATCCGCTTTGAGTATTTGTGCCCCTATACTCTAGTATCGATTCGGCGTGGTTTCACCTTCACAAATACGGTGACTGTTGCCGAATCAGACGACGACGAGCCGTGAACTTTGTAATTGGTAGCCTTGTCTTCAGGCTTGAGGACCCAGAGGCCGAGACGTGTTCCTTTCTCGGTCGCAGTTGCAAGACACAGAAGTCAGCCGTGCGCATCCACACAACATCAAGACATTTTTACTCATCGGTCGAGTTCGGCCGACGAGTTGGCACGCCCCGCACACATTTGAAGGACATAGTTAGTCTACTAAGTTACTCGGCCTGCGCGCCACGTAGGCTAGGTGATTTTTGTAGTCAACAGATCCTCAAACCAAACAGTTCCTTTCCATGATTCATTTTTACACGGATTCACTATGATAATGCTATTCACACACTATTTTTACCTTCTACACATCGTTGTTAACATTTTGTCATTAATTTTCTTCAAAGGTTTCTTACTCTTGCACATGCCATTGCCGAGCTCGTGTTAAAATACATAGACAGTGGTATAATGACAAAGCCCAACAATGGAAGCTTGGGATGAAGACAGAATCACACTATAGGATTTGAATCTACGACATCGGATTTTGGAGACTCACGTTCTACCGTACTAAATATTTATTCGATGCATAGCAAAAAATTAAAATGAATGCATAAGAAATAAAAATAGATGCATGGATAGCACAACCCTCTAGTTAACCTTTGCAACGGCGGTCAGAGCATCAAATTCACCCCTATCCTTTACTTGTAGTGCAAACTGAGTTCGAAAATAACTGAGAGTTGGGATTGAGTGCAGGAAAAGTGACCCCCTTTACATATTTTTCGGTAACTACAAATTACAACCCCTTTTATTTACATTTTGTTGTTTTGCTTTGATGTGCAATGCAGAGGCCATGCGTGAAGCTATCGGAATCTTTGATCCATTTTAAGCACACTGTTGCTAGGGAAGCGACCTGACCAGCCCACTTTCAGTTGTTGTCTATTAGCCTAAAACTGCATGCATTGGGAAATTGCAATATGCTGGCTAAACCCAAGAAGGATCACCAGATAGAAGTTGAGATTCTTTTTGGATTTCTGTGTTCGAAGTAATTAAATTCAAAAATTCAGACCGCTTAATTTAAATTATGCAGTCCTCATTAGCCTATATCACTAACCCATCTCACGAAAAATGAAGTCTTTCAACGGCCTAAATCTCTCTTTTAAACGGCTCGAATTTCCGAGTCTGACTGCTCCAGGCACAGAGATCCAAAGAGGATTTCAACTCCTTAGCTAGCAGCTGAATGAACTTTCTGGCAGTTTAATAGTCCACTACTAAGTAGTTCACCACTGATATTGTTTTAAACTAAATCACTTGCTAGTTTGATCGATAAAAGAACTACTAGTTAATAGGTGTGAGAGTTTATCACAAAAAATATTAGTGCAATTAGTGGTGGAACAACTCAAATTAAGTATATAATTTTGTTATGCTTCTGAAGTGGGACTTTAATATTTTTCAACATGAATGTTGAGATTCATGTCTTACACTTTTATTGAGATTTTTCGATGAATATTGTTAATTTGATAAATATAAAAGATCAAATTTTGTTGCCAAGATCATTGCCAATTCCAAACATTAGATCACTGGTTAGCTAAATTCACTCTAGCTTTTCCTACTCGGGTGGATTAGTTACTTGTTAATTGGCTTACAGTTGCAACTGATTAGATAATTGGTAGTAAAAGGCATAAGTTTTATTTTTCGGTCAAAGGGTAAATTTTATACCAACGAAGAACAAGTATAAATATAGAAGTCTAGAGACAAGTTAAGCATAAGAGTAGAAAGTGAACCTCAAAACACACAAAACAGAGCCTAAAGTCAGCTTTAGATCCCAGCACAAACAGGGAAAAAAAAAATTAACGAAAAGCTTTCAGTACTGTTTACTTTAACGAAAAACTACATTTTTACACCAAAAAGTTAATCTTGATACTATTCACTTTACTATTTATTTTGTTCTTATCGTTAAAACTCAAAAATTTCAAATCATTTTCATTAGTTTTCTTAAAAAAAAATCCTAACTGATCTATAGCCCCTTCCGCCACCACACACCCGCCTAAAATTCGACCAAACGACTCCCCAAAAAGGAAAGAACACAGAGCTCCATCATCTTTGAAACAGCACCATACATACCGCCTCCACAAAACACAAGAAGCTCATGGGAATACATAGCCCAAATGCAACAGTGCCAATAAAAACTAACAGATGGAAAGTAATAGTGTAATCACCTAAGCCAAATCACTACACAGCCTCGGATAGACCAGCGTGAAAGTGCGGGAAGGATATGTAGATGTGACGAGTAGATTTTATATTATATATTTAAACTCATTCTTAGCATATTTTGGTTAATATTTTAGAAGAATTTTGATACTTTGAGTTATGTTTCCAATATAGGACTTTCAACTTTATCTGGAGCAAAATGTGGTCAAATGGACGAATTTTAGAGTAATTCCAGTTGGAGGACGTTTGTGAGTCACTTGGCTTGATCGTGTCAAAATTTGGAATTTTTCTACCTAGCGGTGATTTTCTGACAATAAAATAAATGAGCGATGCGCAGTGCTGGAATAGTGACGTTTTGGACGTGAATTTTGTTTTTTTAGCCCAATATGACATTTGATGAGTTTTTGGCCTTCTGGAGATGTGTTATGTTCAAAACGTCCCGACCTTCAAAACAAGCTATTATGGGCTAGAGTTGGAGGATATTTGAGGTTAAAACATGGCTGGACAAGTCCTTGGCAGATTATCCTAGCTTAATTAAGCCTTTATTTTTTAAGATATTTTATTATTATTATTTTTAGTTTCCTAGTTTGGAATAAAGGACCTGGTTTTTAGGAATTGTGCGATGCCTTTTAGATGGGGTTTAAAAGGTTTCAGCCGGCCTGAGGTTATGGACGCTTGATTTTATGAAACTTTGGAGCCAAAGATAATTGTTATGGTTCTTAAAGATTTTCTACTCTAACGTGTTTTCAATTTTTTTTTTATAATTTCAATTATGAATATGCGTAACTAATTCGTTTTGTTAAGGCGAAGCCTTGAGTCTTAGCATGAATGCGTAATTTTTATTTAATTGCTTATGATTGATTACATGCATACTTTGAATTATATATTAATTACCGTGATTAAAACTATCTAATTGTTTTAATGCCTGATCACCATTAGAATCTTTAGAAAAGTAATTTGATGCAATTTTGGTCGAAAGGTTCCCTGAAATTGACGCTAGCTTCTTCTGATTAATAATTGTAATTTTCACTTAAGATGAACACCACGTCTTAAGGGTTGCATGATTTTTCAAAGGGTTTTCATAAAGCATAATGAGTCTTTCATGTTCAGATTTAATCCGAACGTCCGGACGGGTTGCATGTTAAATATACGTTCTATGTTGGAAGTTCTAAGTTGAATATAAATTAAGAAAACTTAACCTTCAAAGTAACATGTGTAGATCATAAGTAATTGGTAAGAATTCATATGATTGCTAGGTGATGGTGAAATTCTAGTGCTCATAAGTAATTAGTAAGAATTCATAAGATTGCTAGGTGAGGGTGGAACTCTAGTGCTTTTCTAAATTGGTATTTAAAACTCTTTTCTTTTATCATATTTATTTTTTATTAAAATTCATTTTTAATATCATCCAATTCCAAAATCTCTTTTCTTAATTTTTAATTCTAAATAGTTGATTAGAAAATGTTTTTGCATAAATTATTAAAATAGTTCTTAAGTTGAACAACCTTACATGAGAATCTATACTACAATAACTTTGTATTGTTATAAGTATTTTTTGTGATTTTGCTCTTGTTTGAGTAGACGGTAAAAATTCTATTAAAAATTGGCTCATATCGATTAGTTTTGTCAATAAAAACCAAAAGATTCGGTTCGACTAGTTTTGGTTAATTTTGTTTGGTGAGTGGAAAATCAAGCATGGCAACCAATTGGATGTCACAATCAGATTCATTGCCTTAAAGAAATAAACAAGAACAGTTTGGATTACGTGGCAATAAGGTAACAATTGAACAAATTTAGGGCAACTGAAATCTTCTGGTGTGGTCCCCCACCAAAGCAAATATGGTCGATTTTGTGATCGCAAATTAGCATGAAAATGGATGGATTATAAAATTCAAAACATGTTCAAGAAGTCCCTATGCTCATCATGTTAAACATGTTTTATTGTCGACAAAAATAAAAAATTGATTACTGCACATTATTTTTCACTTATGCGCACTTTTATGGTTTTTATTTATTTATCAATTGCATTGAAAAAATCAAATAAAATTAAGGCTAGAATTATCAAGGGGTGGCTAAATAGTTGTGACGAATATTAAACTTGTATTTTGCACAGTATGTTCTAAATTTGATTTTTAGTGTTGATAAATCACACGATGGTAAAAAAATGTTAAAATACCTCTATTATACTTTTTATACTCATAATAGTGGAGTGCCGTAACGAATCTAAAAAAAAAAAAGGAATGATAATAACTATATACATTGATGATGAGTTAATTGAAACCACAAAATTATCTTAAAAAGAGGCTCCTATCTTGAGAGAATATATGGACCACAACTTGGACGAAATGAGCACAAACTTGACCACATTGGGCAATTTGACTATTCCTGAAAAAGAAAATTTTAATAAAAAACTCTCGGTACTGTTTATGTTGGGAGATTATATTCACACACCTCAAATTACTTCCCTCACACCCTTTTAATTTTTTAATATTTTTCTATCAAGTATTTGTGGTGGGTAGAAAATATTAAAAAAATAAAAAGGTGTGGGAGAAGTAATTTGGGGTGTGTGAATATAATCTCTCTTTATTTTAACGAAAAATTACATTTTAATGCTAAAAAGTCAATTATGAGAGTTTTCAAGTCATTTTTATTAGTTTTTCTTTCTGAAAAACAAAAGGAACCACTTATTCTCTTATTCCAAAACATCACTGTTTGACCGTGTTTGTTGTTTTTGTTTGAACTATATAATGTGATTATCAAAAATAAAAAATACATGTGCCAAATTAAAAATGATGTGTGAAAATCAACTTTAAAAAAAGTATAGTTTAGGAGGCAATAAAAATGACCCCATAATTCAAGAGCTAGGGGGAATTGACGGATTAATCTTGTAAATTTTGGAGTAAGATTTTTTTCATCTCCAAATCTCTCCTTTCTGTTCACCTCCTCTTCACTTTTCTATTTTTCTCTCTCTATAAAGAAGTCAATATAACATGTAAACGATATGTAATCATGAACTTTCAAAGAAGATGAGATCGGGGGAGAGAGAAACTGGAAAAATGAGAGAATCCAAATTCGCGGCTGCTATATTTTGCCTAAAAAGACGAAAAATAAAAACAAAATTTGTTGAAGTTTCGGCGATGGGGGTGATGACTGATAGTTCATCTTGTTGTCATTGAATACTACCAGCAACAAAGTGAAGGACCACAGCCTGCAGAAACCGCCCTCTTCCATCGAGCGTTTATTTCAATTATCGATGAAATTTTATCCTTCAATTTCAATAAAATTATTAAATTACGCAAATTATATTATTTGTTGTTTTTTTTTTCAATATTTTTTTGTAATTGTTTAGGAAAATAAATTTGGGAACATTGTGATGATATATATTTTGTTTTCTTTCTCTTTTGGTGGTCGGGCACCAACTTGGTATTCTGTCTGGGAATTCGAAACGGCATGTAATTATCGACATGTATTTTATGTAAATTATGCCATGATATATAAGTAGAATAATTACCTCTTGATGACAAATCCATTTGTTTCAGCAAGTAATAAACACATTAAACATCTAAGCATGACCAACAAGCAAATGTGAAATTTTTGTAGTGTGCCGGAAACACGGGCGATACTTATGTGTTATAATACAAGTTGGTGAAATTTTTTTTTTGTAAGTATATTTTGAACAACTTGTATTATGATATTTAATGTATCCAGCCGTGTTATCCGCACATTGAAAAATCTCTCTAAACAAATTATGGTTTTCTCTTTTATGATGTCAAATTAATTATGGAGATTTGAGATAAAGGCATCTATGAATTCATTCTATAGACTTTTCTCTCTTTAATAGAAAGAAATGAAGTGTGTTTGGTGTACTTTTGTAAACATTTTTCCACGTTTTGGCAAAGAGCTAAGAAACTTCCTATGGCACACTCCTTAGTAGATGATACCTTTGTCATAAAATCTTCACATCAAGTGTCACTTGTGATAGGGTTGTGCAAACGTTCGAAGTTACTCGTCTAATTCGATTTTATCTAGTTTAACCTAATACAGTAAAACAAGGTTGGTGTCACGGATTTTTTGGCAATTCGAATAATGAGTTTCATTTTTGTTAATCGCGTGAATCTAACCGGCTTACGAGTTATATTCATTTCTAGAATCGTGCGACACGCGTCGTGTTTCTATTAGGTATGCATTCTTGTAGTGGTCATCTCCTTACAATATAACCTTTACTCTTCTAACCCTAAAACATAGCCTCTATTTTCTCTCGTCTCATATCCGCCGCTATGCTCAAACACATTTCCTCCTCTATCTAGGGTTGATCAAACACATTTCCTCCTCTATCTAGGGTTGATGTTTGCTCGCCTCCTGGCCTCCTCAATGTCTTTTTTCGAGTCTTCCTTGTTTATCAAAACTCTTCGAGTTATCATTTCGTCACTCTTCAGGTATTTATGATTTGTGATTTTTTTTCCGAGAGTTTTTCTCTCTCGATTTAGTTGTCTGTTTACCGAATTATCTTGTTTCTTGTGCTAAAGAAATGATTCTAGATATTTTACCTATTCAATAGCGTTGATCTATTTGTTGCTTAATTTCAATTTGAATTTATGCTTTCGTTTGGTTGTTTATGAACAATTATAGAGATAAAGCAATGAAGCGGGAACGAGCTTGCAGTGCCGAGTTGTTGTCACATGATAATCCAATTTGGTTTGATCAACTTCTTGAGAGATGAAATGGATAATGTGTTCTGGTCGGCCGACTTAAAATTTGAAACATCAAAATTTAAGTAGGTCGGATCGTTTGACGGATGGAGTCACAACCCTTTCCAACCAACCGACTTGACCTAGTGCTTGTCCAGGTACTATACCCTATGCTTGGATGCGATATTTCCCAAACTCGATATAGGCGATTAAAAATGCTCGCCATGACCATAACAAAGACACGAGAAAGATTAATCCTCTCCATCTAACATTTTATAGTCCATTTCTTAATAATTTGATCTCCATCTGTGGAGGCTTGGAACTCCCATACCCAAACATAGCCACTATATCTTAACATTTTTTTTTTTTTGAACTTTAACGAAAAGCTACAAGTACTGTTCATTTTAACAAAAAATCAAATTTTTACACTAAAAAGTCAATCCTAGAACTATTCACTTTACTCTTTATTTTGTCATTATCGTTAAAACTCAAAATTTTCAAACATTTTTCATTATTATTATTTTTTTGCCTCGAAAATTGTGAAATTGAACTAAGCAATAGTAGTTATTGTTTATTTATTATATTATACACACTTATTGTGACATCCTACATCGCCCAGGGAGTGATCCTTAAATGTATATTCCCATCCCTACCTAGCACGAGGCCTTTTGAGAGTTCACTGGTTTCGGGTTCCGTAGGAACTCCGAAGTTAAGCGAGAAGGGGGCTAGAGCACTCCCATGATGGGTGACCCACTGGGAAGTTACTCGTGAGTTCTCAGAAACAAAACCGTGAGGGCGTGGTCGGGGCCCAAAACGGATAATATCATGCTACGGTGGTGGAACGGGCCCGGGAAGTGGTCCCACCCAGGCCGGGATGTGACACTTATATGCACAAAATTTATAATAAAATAAACTAATTAGGTAAAGATATATAGCTCAATTGGTTCATAGTATTTACTCACATCTTTAAGATTTTAGATTCGATTACTTGTTTCTATATTAACTATACTGCTCATATCATTTGTAGCTGGAGTGATTTCTTTGTCAACTTTACTTTAAAAGAAACTGTTATTCACACACCATCATTAATTTTTCTCAATTGATTATATTCTATTTATTAGATCCGACGATCAAAAATAAAAAAATGTATTTGTAGTAAAAATAAATGTGTAAATGTTATTGCCCTACTTTAAATTCCAACAACAGAAAAACTAATACTTAAATTGGTAGGCGACATGGTCAAATTTTCATTTGTTTTCTATTTTTTTTAAAGGGGCGTTTGTTTTCTATTCAAATAAAACAGATAACAATCCAAAGTTTGTTTTGATGAGCTACGAAAACAAAAGCCAAAGCAAATCATGTTCCTCCATTGTCAACGTCAACTTTCAAGCAGATAAAAACTCCAACGTGATTTTGTATTCGATTTCTCCATTTTTTCTTTCATAAATAAAACAATTATACTTTTGTGTGATGCTTAAAACTAAATAAATAAATAAAATTGTATCACTGCTCCAAATGGTAATTACGTTTCTGTTTCTTTATTTGAAAATTAATTTTTTGGCATCTTCTGGTCAGAAAAATAGTTTTTTTTAGTGAGGTTTTTAGTTATAATCGAAAAGAAGTTATTGACTTGAAATTTAAATTGCACCAACAACAATAAAAAAGATCATAAGTGGAGTTGAGTCGGCCGATTGTATAAATTCTAGAACACTAGTAGACTCTATTTTGCACTAAATCTTTTGTTGGAAAGATATAGAGTAAACCGAACTTACTGACGTTTTAAGATTCATACAACAAACTCTACTTAGTGGGTTAAAATCTTGTTATTGATGCAATTTAAATTTAAAGTCGACAACTTGTTTTGGATTATAACGTAACAACCTCACTAAAAAATATTATTTTTCTGACCAGAAAAATGCAAAAAACTTTGTGGGGATGGATGCATATCCAAAACTTTATTGATATGCCCTACTTAATTTCTTTCCTTATATGCTCTCCCTAATCCATATCAACGCATGTATGTCGGTCATACATGTTCGATGCATGTCATTCTCTATATAATAATATATAATTTTACATATTTAATATAATATTTATTTAATTGTGTATAAATATATGGGGAAAGTACAGAAAAGAAAACACATGGGTTATTGTGGAAAAAAAAAGAAGAAAAAGGTAATGGGTTGGTGGGTATTTTCCAAATCATCTAAATTTTGGTATCATCATCATCATCATCATCAACATTTTGGTACGTTGTGAGAAGAGAAGGTCCAAAAGGGCAGTGCTCTATCGCTCTCTCTCCTCTGCGTAAAACGGACGATCCCAAGCACCAAAAACAAACACCCTTTTCCACTCTCTCTCCTCTCTCGCTCTCGAGACTCTCATCGTCACTGAAATTTATAATCTTTTAATATAAATAAGAGGGAATAAGAAGAAAGAAAAAAAAAAAAGGCAGTGCTCTGTTTTTTATTACCCATTTCCTTATCAAATTTGCAGACATTTTTTTTGCTCTTTTGGTTGCTTTTGCTTTATTAATCTCTTGTACTTGAGCGATCTTGAGGTGGGTTTGATTTCATTTCAATGGAGTTGGTCTAGAAAAATCCGGGTAAGTTTTTCCTGTGAAATTCATCATATGGGTCTGTTGAGAAATTCAATTTTGTTCTTTGTTGGTGTTAATTTTTTTTAATTTTTATGACCAGTAGTGTTGGGTAACAATTTTGCAGAAATCCAATTTGGTCTTTGTTGGTGTGATAAGTTTTCGAGAAGAATAAAAATCCAGTCTTTGAATCGAATAAAAGGGTTGCTGTTCTTTGATCATGGCGGTTGCTGAGAATGCACCAAATTTCGACAACACAGCAGTGTCGTCAGACTCGAATGCACAGAACGATCTCGGAAACCCAAAACCCAGAGTCGATTCCTCTGTTGTTCTGAGTGCTGAGCCCAATGTAAAGTCCAACGGAGACGATCAGAGTGTCGAGGGGAAGTTTCAGGAGCAGGAGAAAGTGACAACTTTCTCGGTCGCCACTAACAAACACAAAGCTCCATCGGGTCAGACCCCAAATGGGTTTGATTCCAACGGGGTCAATAACCATCAGACGGAGGAGGCCAAGTCTGATGGTTATGTGATTGATCAGAGGTTTAATGGCGAAGGCGATGAGAATTACAACCGTGATATGAGAGATTTGGCGGACTTGTTGTCTAAGTTGAATCCCATGGCTGAGGAGTTTGTGCCTCCTTCCCTTGTCAACAACAATGGCGGCTTCGATTTTGCTGGTGGGTTTGGATATACTAATGGTTTTATAGTGCACAGTAACTTTGGCAATGCCAATGGACTAATGGGTAGGAAGGTATGTGAGGTTCTTCCATTTCCTTACCAAAGTTTAAATTTTTCTGTTTGGTAGCTGAGAAAATGCAGGAAGTTAATTGACCAACAAAGTGGTGTTGTTTTCCTTTTGTTTGGTTTCTGAAAAATGAATGATACACTGATAGGTCATTGCATGATGATGGTTCATATGGAAATTTTGATTCTTTTTCGACTTTTAGTTATCTAGAAATTTCATTGATCAGCTACCAATTTTTGTTTAATTGTGCTTTGCTTATTGTTTGTTTCCTTTTTCTTCGTCTGCAGAAGAAGAATGGTTATAGTCAAGGTCGGCGTAGGAACTATTTCAAATTGAATTTGGTTCAGAGGGAGGAAATGATTAGGAGGACTGTGTATGTATCTGACATTGATCAACAGGTAATTGTTACATTGTAGTTTGTTGCCGCATTTTTTAAATTTTATGCAGCCAATGTTAATCTTTGTATGACTGACACTTGATTTACTTTGTATTAGGTTACTGAAGAGAACCTGGCTGCTCTTTTTCTTGGCTGTGGACAGGTAACCAAAGTTTTTCGTTTTCTTGTTTGTACTGGTTCAATATAGATAATGCTAGAATGGTGGATTATAATCTGAATTTTCCTTCCTAAAGGTTGTGGACTGTCGTGTCTGTGGCGATCCAAATTCAATTCTTCGATTTGCCTTCATTGAGTTCACAGACGAAGGTATTATCAAAGCTGACATACTTAAGTTCATTGATAAGTCTGGGTCTTGTTATGATTTCGATGCGCTGAATCAACTATTTTATCTACCCTTGCAGAAGGTGCACGGAATGCTCTAACTCTGTCAGGAACCATGCTTGGCTATTACCCAGTAAGGGTGCTGCCTTCAAAAACTGCAATTGCACCTGTTAACCCAACATTTTTGCCAAGGGTGAGGACCATATTTTACCGTTTGTCATCAACATTTTTGCCAAGAGTGTTAAAAAGTGATTCATTGAATTGCGCTGATTTTATCTGTTCTTACTTGGGTTTCTTCTGTTTATATTATTCAGTCTGATGATGAGCGTGAGATGTGCTCAAGGACTATTTACTGTACGAATATTGACAAGAAGGTAATTTCAACTTTCCATTCTCGTTTGGGTTCTACGACCAGAACTGGTGTGCCTTTTCCTGATTTTATTTGTTTACTCGTGCAGGTTACTCAAGCTGATGTCAAATTCTTTTTTGAATCACTTTGTGGAGAGGTTGGTAGTTCTTTCTGTGACAAATTTTGATTACTTATTGTTCTAAAATTGCAATGTTATCGTATGGACTTTTTCTGGCTCGTGTAGGTTCAGCGCCTGAGGCTGCTTGGTGACTATCAGCACTCCACTCGTATTGCTTTTGTTGAATTTACTGTGGTAAGTATCTAGTGGCCCTTCTATATGTAAGTTGGATTTTTGAGCACTCAACGGCCTCACTGTGTTCTGTGCTTTGTGAGCGCGTATGCATATCCGATCTGCTCTCCAAACATGCTGAAATGGAGTTGTCTGGGCATGGCTAACACCGAATTGATTGCAAATCATTGATGTGGTCTGTTGTTGCACATATATATGTTCAAAATCACCGTCACCAATAATATTTTGATTTAATTGGTGAACTATTTTGAAAATCGTAAACTAGTTTGAACAACGAAATGGTCCTTCTGTTGTTTAAAGAAGTGCGGTTAGATTAAAGGTTGTCTATTAGTCTACTCATACTTTCTGTTGTGCTCTGTGTTTTCACTCTCGCAGGCTGAAAGCGCAATCGCAGCTCTTAACTGTAGTGGTGTGGTTTTGGGATCGCTGCCGATAAGGTCAGTTTGGCAGCTCGTTACATCTCCCCACAACATCCCCCACCTTCCACACCTCAAATTTTCTTTTAGTAGCAATTTACTTTGGACATCCTATTCATTCTTATGTATTATGCATGCAGGGTAAGCCCCTCAAAGACACCGGTTCGACCCCGTACCCCACGTTCTCCGTTGCAGTGAACCACCTTTGCATGTTTCCTTGACTAATCTGCTGCTGATAGATATATCAACCGTATGCATACACAGAGACTTGTATTTCGGCATATCGTGTTTATCTATGTTTTTGTCCAGGTTACTGTTAAGGTATCGATGTGAACTGCGTGGGGTTATCTGTGGGTTTATTTTAAACTTGTAGAGTTGGATGGATTTCTGAGGAGTTTACTGGTTTAATTTTACTTTGTTATGAAAGCTAGAGGGATAATCCCGAAAATCTCAAATGCTTATGATGCTTCTCACGACCGGAATCTCTCAAGGGCTCGCCGCCTCGCCGGTCATATCTGGCTTTCGAGTTGTTAAAGAGTTGGGTTGACATTTGAGATCCCTGATCCCAAATATCTTCCCACATACCTGCTATGGAGGTAGGTTTTGTGGGAGAGACTGACCTACACTTGGGAGGCCACCGTGGCAGTGTCCAAAACTAATAACGTACACAAATATCAAAATTTAAACAAAATATAGTGCATTATTGGTTTATGATATCGTCCCAGTGGTTTTGTAGGTCTAAGTGAGAGTTGCCTAACAGGCTTTATCTTTCCGATGAGGGGAGGAGGCTTTATCTTCCATACAGTGTTAAGTGATCAATTAACACGTCACTTTCCCTGTCCTCTTGTCGAGATAATTTGCCTTGTACCTGGTCGTATATCCTCTATTCTAATTCTCGTACGACATAAAATTTCCACCCGGGTTTGATCATTGGACTCCAAATTTCATCGAACAACGGCCTCAAGGGGGCAACTAGACCACAGAAAACTCGTATTTGAAAACAAAAACCGAAAATATCTACGAAATTTTGTTATAAGCTCCCTTTTGGTTATTGACAATGAAAAAAATGTATGAGAGAATCAAGTAGCTAAAAGAACAGAGTCTGTAACAGGGAATGTATTATTGCATCTCTTTGGCCCTTTCTATCCCAACTTTGTAACCGTACATTAGTCGATGACCTCTTCGCATAATCGGAGGTAGTTGTTGGCGGTTCCCGGCGACGGGGTTGTGCTGGCATTAGATATATAACTAGCATGTACTGGACTAGTTAGAGTAGAGACCAAAGTTGGAGTAAGTACCTGTGACTGTACTAGTAGGAAGTGCAAGTGGTAAGCTCTGTAGTTTGGGTCTGGGATTGGATGTTGTTGGACTATTATGTCCAGGTTGTGCTTGTACTGGAACACACGGATAATAGTACACCCCAGGATAAGGATAGTAGTGTTGCTGTTGCCCCCAGCCACCATATCCGGTGTAATTATAATTCTGCATTTCATATGTTAAAAGTGCTTGTCAGCTTAAACGAATCTATTAGTGCAGATGCGGGGCGGGAATTCGAACTTGGGAGGCAGGCACAATGCCATGACCAACCGGTCTAATCCACGTTAGATGAATTAAACAGCAGAAGTAAACTAACCATTAATGTAAAGTTATTGTCTTGCTGGTAAATTGGATACCTGAAAGCCAAGACGATCAAATTATCAGAATTAAGAAGATAATTAGGTAATCAAGTGCCTAACTTTTCACTAATTATGTTTTCTTACCCGCAAGTCGAATAAGGGATTAATGCACATTGGGGGTTGTAGTGATGGAAATAGGTGTTGATGAAAGGTATGGATGATGATCTGGTTTTCTTCATTCCCTCAACAACTTCTGAAAGATTAACACACACCAGATTAGGTCAGACTAGAGTTCATGAAAAACTTACGTGCACCTGGAATGCTAGGGCGACAATATTTCAAGTCAATAATGCACTTTGACGTGCTTTAACTATATTGCATAATGGGCTAACAGTATATGTGATTGACTTGAGATACTGGTGCTCGAAATCCCTTAGAGCATGGAAGTTTCTCACAAAATAACATAGAAACTAAAGAGACAGACCATGTTGAGGCTGGGGAGTGGTTGGATGATTCTTCTGTGCACCGAGGACTGCAAGATTACAATTAGCTCGCCTTCCATCGATGATAGGATTAGGGTTTTCACAAGCTCTCACAGCTGATTCTGGATCCTTGAACGTCACCTAATCAACAACCAACAATATATCTAAAAACTAATCAAGGGAGTACTCAAAACACAAATTCTTTGTGCATGACGTTCAATCTGTATCGATACGTACCTGTAAAACTTCAACCTAAAGCAATAACATAAGAAACCAAGCAGTAAACTTACAAAACCATAGCCCTTCGACCTTGCTGTGAACTTGTCAGTGATGACAACGGCCTCCAGGATCTCCCCGAACTGCTCGAAATAGCGTCTCATGGTGTCGACTCGAGTCTTCCACGGCAATCCTCCGACAAAGATCTTGGTTTCCGTTGTATCACCAAATTGTTTGCCACTGTAACGGTTTGCTCCGACCTTGATCATTCTTACTGATATGGTTTATGCTTTGGTTTTGAGAGAGTCGGGACAAATAATATATATATATATAAAGCAAAGCTTTGTGAAGAAAAAGTCATAGATATCCGTTTGTTCAAATCAAACCTTTTGGAAAGTTAATCTTTTGTCGTATTGTGTTTTCTTCTTGCTGTTTCTAGCAAAACTTACTAGATCTTCATCGTAAAGCCAAAGATTCGAGAAGCAAAGATACCCTCAACAAGAAAATTAATGATATGCTTTAGGAAAGGTGAAGATATTAATATAAAAGGAGGTAAGAAAAGTGGTAATTAAAGTGAAAATTAACAGAGCATATATACATTGAGAACTTTCTCTAGTGCAAGTCTAAAAGTTACATAATGTCTATTTTTTGTTATGCTGAAGAAATTTTTTAGCGTGCCTAAAATGTTGTCTGCATAGTACATACACCAAATTTCATGAATCATACTATAATTGGTTGGAGTTTTTTTTTTCTTCAAGTTTCCAACAAATTGAACACACTTTGTTATCAGGATGTGTTAACTAAAAAAATCACTTGTTATACTGTACCAATAGGCCCACAGTCCTTTCGTTTTCTGTAAGCCCCCTTCATATTACAGAGATTTTTTAGGGAAATTATATTCACACACTCCAAATTACTTTCCTCACATCATTTTAATTTTTTAATATTTTTTTATCAAGTGTTTGTGGTGGGTAAAAAATATTAAAAAATTAAAGAGGTGTGGGAGAAGTAATTTGGGGTGTGTTAATATAATCTCTCATTTTTTAATGTATCTGAAACACGGCTTGATAAATTAAGTGTAATAACACAGTTTGTTGAAAACTTAAAGAATTTTTTTTCATCCAATTATAATATGACACTTGGTGTACCAAACTGTATTTTGGACATACTAAAAAATTTATACTTCATACTGTTGCAAACTCGCACAAAAAGGTCACTAACTTCAAGTTGTCCGTTGGCTTGAATTTTTTATATTTTTTTAACAAGACAATATTCTAATGAGTGGTTTGATAATCATTTCGTTTTCATTTTTCACATTTATTTTTAATTTCTTTGTTAATACTTTCAATTTAGAGTTTTCAAATAAATGAAAATTGAAATCCTAAAATTGAAAGCTACTTTGTTGAGTTTTCAAAACTAGATTTGGATCTCATCCAAATCCAAATTGTGAGGATCATAAGGATCATCACATCTTAACTGTTTATCGTGCATTGTGCGGTCAGAAATTATTTTAAATTTTAAATATAAAATTAAACACAAATAGTACATAACGAAAACTAGTTACATGATATACGATGTACGATGAACGGTTAGGATGTGAGGATCCTAGGATTATTACAGAGACGATCCGAAAAAAATCCTCATTTCTAAAATATAAAAATAGTTATCAAACGAGTTTTCTATATAAAAAAATATTATCAAACCACCCTTAATTACTCAAGTCTATAAAATTGGAAAATTCAAACTTATTAAACTCTCTACCCCAGCCAGTTAACCTAATCCCAGATTCATTGAAATTGGAGTGTGAGTCGGTACAATGCCTTCAAATTAAGCTTTTCAAAAAGGATTTGGATCCTCTCCTGAGCTAATGGAGAGGATTCTTCTAACCAATTATCGTGGGCCGTTAGATTTTTATCCAACGATTACAAATAGGAGAGTCCCTTTAAAGTTATAATAATTATAACCGTTAGATTAAAATCCAACGGCCTACGATGATTGGTCAGGAGGATCCTCTCCATTAGCTCAGGAGAGGATCCAAATCCTTTCAAAAACACTCATGCATGGGCTCCTCCACGCCATCTTCCTTTCCGTACTAAAACCTAATAAATGTGTCCCCCCCTCTTGACCTTATAGCACACCATACAGGTTGAACTAGATGATCATTTGTCTCTTTTCAATTCCAGATGTGGCAACCTAGCTCAAAGCTAGCCTTCACAGATTTTACGTATTTCATGAAATCTGGTTACGTATGCATTTGTCTCGTCTTTCAATTAAACTTGTCAAAGTAATTCTTACATAGAATCGAAGATATATTCTTTTACATCCAACTTAAGATATACATACAAAATAATATATTTTTATTCACGTATCAAAATCATCCACAAGGTGGCCTAATAATATAATCTAATTTGCTCATCGCCAGCTAATAATTGAAGGAAGAGGATCCGGTCCAGATCTCCTCCCATCAAAGGCTCAGGATTAAGTGATCCGAACCGTTGAAATTTGATCAAACGACTACAAATAGAAAGCTCTCTAAAAGTTATAATAATTGTAGCCGTTTGATCAAATTTCAACGGCCCGGATCACTTAATCATGGACCTTTGATGAGATAGATCCGGACCGGATCCTCTTCCCTAATTTAATGGGATTAACCATGAGAAGGCCGAAGTCTAAGGTTAGGTTCATGGGATGGACTTATTTAAATAACCTAGTAAGCTAACTATTCTATAAACTATATAATTATAGGAGATCTTTGTCTTCTGGCTTCACTTCTTTCTTCCTAATCTGATGATGATATGCACTCAGTGCAGTGGACTACAACCAATTAAAATCAGATTCCATTAATTAGTAATACTACTTAAACACAAAAAAATGATCACCCTGGTGATACACTATCTAATAAAAGATAAATTATACAAGCACAAAACCCATCTTTATTAAAAAATGCATTAGCAATGTAATCAACTTTTTGTGTCTCTATGCCTACGCTCATGACATTTTGTTGCATCCTTATTTTCGTTTTAGTTGATTGCTTGTTTCCTTGAGGGTTTTGGTTCAATCACCCCACTTGTATATCTAGTTCTTTTATTTTAGTTTATTAATAAAAAAAATTACAAAAAAAGCCATCGAGAAAGGGCATGGGGTTTTCTAAATGTAATAGTCCTTGCCCCTACACAAAAGGGTTGATTTCTCTCACACACGACTTACAAAAGAGTTATCTTATTTAGTCCTACGAAATATGGATTATATGAAAAATTGAGCACGGAATATACAAAGTCTTTTTTAACAATTCTGTATCTTGATAGAGATAAGAAGGATTGAGCACGAAATATACAAACCCCTCTTTAATAATTTTATACCTTGATTTTTCAGATACAAAGGTATAAGGTACTTGGATTCACGTTCTTTTCATTCCTTGTTAGTAAACGGGCATCATTTTCAAAACCTTGATTATTAACAAATACTGAATACAAATTATACATTACTCAATCCTTGTAAATCTATTTCTTTGTAAACAAACATGACCTAAACTTCTGTCAGTACTAGAAATCAATAAAGCTCAAAGCTTCCGTGGACATGCGCTATCTGCCATGCACCACCCTCTACCAACCGACTTCTCTTCCCCCCTCCTCTCTCTCTCTCTCTCTCTCTCTCTCTCTCTCTCTGTGCATGCTTGTTGACAAATTTATCTTTTCCTTTTCTTCTTTACTCCAAAAGACCAAGACCAAATATTTATAAATATCTCATTCCCTCCCACTCCAAATTGCCCTTCTCAAAGAAAGACAGTTTCCTTTGCCTTCTTCTTTCCACTCCGCACAAAACAAACCCCCTCATTCCTTCTGCCCTTCCCTTAATATATTTCGCCTTAATTTCCTCCTCCTCTCACACACTATACATGTCACCCTTGCTCCTTCACACCACCGATTGTTAATACTCTCTCTCTCCCTCCCTCCCCACACCTAGCTATATATATTTAACATCTCTCTCACTAGTTCTAGCTGTGGAGAAAAAATGGGCAACTGTTTAGTTCTCTCCAAGGAAGACAAAGTTTTGAGGGTTTTGACGACAGACGGGAAGGTTTTAGAATTCAGAGCGCCAACCCTAGTTAAGGACATTTTATCTAACTTTTCGGGCGTCGGTATCGGTATATCAAAGCAAGCTTCGGAGCAGCTTTCCCCTGATTGCAAACTGAAGCTCGGGAAGGTTTACTATATGACTCCCCTTCCGGGTTCTGCAGAAAATGACAGTGCTGCTACAAGAAGGATTAAGATGGTCATAACAAAGCAACAGCTTCAAGAGCTACTGACAAAGAAAATATCAGTACAGGAGGTACTTTCAGATTCAAAAATTTGGAAACCGAAGCTCAAATCCATCCCCGAAGAAATCGAGTAAAGTAACTATGGTTACGTTCCGGCGTATAATCTTCATGTTCATCATCTATGGCTGATCATGTACACTTTCGATTCAAATGTTCTTAGCTTTTCATTAATTTAGTCTTTCTTGTAAAACACTTGATGAATGAATGGCCATTAATATTGTACAGTCATGCAGCACGATCTTTTGTGGACTTGTTAGGTAGGATCTCAGTAAGCACTCGGCGAGACACAAAATCTATGGTTAACAATTATTTAGTAAAAGTGTTTGCGTGCTGTTTACACATTTCCTTTAAACAATTCAAGTTTAAATTTTAGGTATGATCAAAGAATTAAGTCATGCTTTTTGGGCTTTGCCCCAAATGTAGAGGTTAGATGGATTCACGTTCTATGTATTTGGAACATTTTTAGAAGGAAAAATTGTGGAAGATGTATATCAGAGGACGTAATGGATATAGATCTAGAACACTAAAAATTAAATCTAGCACAGCAAATTCAAACTTTGCAGGTTTGGGTCTCGAGATCCAATTTAAGCTCACAATATGCCACTTAATATTACGATTTAATAATATTTCTCTTAACTTGTAAGTAAAAAATTTTAAGTTCGATTTTCACCAAAATCGAGTTTGACCCACATTATTGCTAGTCCATTGTGAAGCTAAGTCTATTTTCTCTCCCTTAATGTAGATAATATCGTTTCTCATCCGCATAAATGGTTGATAATTTGATCTTAGATTTAATTCGGGATTTAAAACATTTATTACTATGTTAGAAGCAACTTTACACAATGTAACAAAGCACAAAAAAACAGACCAAAACAACACACGATATCTAGTGTACGTCCATACAAAACCAGAGGAGGCTTAGGCTTCTCACTGAATTGCAACGTCAATAACCTTGCGTTCAACTTTGGTCTTAGGAATGGCTACGTAGAGAACACCATTCTTGAACTCCGCCTTGATCTTGTCCTTCTCGGAATTATCCGGCAGCTGAAGGCGGGTATTGTACGAGCTAAAGCTCCTGCTCGACCACCAATCGTCGCCGCCTTCTTCCTTCTTCTGCTCTCCCTTTATAACTAGCACGTCGTCCTCGACCGACACCTTCACGTCCTCCTTCGAAAGCCCCGGCATGTCGAACCGCATTTTGATTTCGTGTTCGTCGTCTTTGATGTCCCAAGGCGCGCGCACTTCCCCTGCTGCTCTGTTTCTTCCCGGGAATGCCACCGTGTCTTCGAAAAGCCGGTCGACTGTGTCCAGCATTTGCCGCATTGTTCTCACTGGGGAGATGGGATCTAATAGACCTGCAAATTAATTGGCACCTCATTTTACATGATTTTTACTAAGCAGTATTTGATGCCTTAGGATAATTCAGAGTTGTAACTTTAAATTATCTGATTAGTTAAAAGCTTTGGATTTAAGTTGTTAGTATCAAATTTTGGAAACTTAAATCACCTAAAATAATCAAGGGGACGGATCCAATGACACCAAATTTTTTTCTACACAACTTTTAACACATATTTTTAGGTAGTCCACTTTTGTAATTTATTAAAACAATCTGAACAGATTATTTTTAAGTTTTCTTTCAAAATTATACCTTATCATAAATCACCCAAATCAAAAACTATATAACAATATATTAAGAATTTAGAGTTTCATTGCAAATTATACTTGTTCTTTTTTTTTTCACAACAAATAAATGTCTTAATAATTTTAAATTTGTCTAATTTTCTAAAGGAATGAGCTATGAATAATTTCTTAACAGATAGACAGTTCTAATTGTTAAAATAGATTAAAAAGTTGGCCACAAAAACATACGTAAAAATTTGACAAATAATGCCACGGATCTACCCTAATACTCGATCATGTAAATGAATGAGATAAAAAGCTAAATCTTTTTAGCATAAATGAAGTTTTATTGAGTATGCGTCATAGGTTTTGATGGGTACCGTGTCACATGTATATAAATAATTCGTTCTATTTAAAGAATGGACTTTCGTTTTATAGCGGGACAAATCTTCCTTGTTTCTTATCATTGGACTTTCCTCGGTTTTAAAAAAAGTAAAAATTGTGAGTGTTAGACTTACCAAAAGGATAAATGTCCACAGCCAACCTCCTTGGCCTCCTCTCCACGTCAGTCCCTTGGTTGCCCTGATTGACTTGCACGTCCAACTTGCCGTCTCCACCGGCCTGAGCTCTCACCACCGGCAGCCTATTCCGCCGCAACGGAAAGGCGGCCGAGGATGGCAGAGCGGTGTTTGCTCTGATTGAAGACCTTGCTTTGTTTGAAAGCAAAGGTGACGAAGAAGACAAAGCCATTGTTGAAGCCATCGTAACTATTAGTAACACAGAAAGTTGGTAAGCTTCTCTTTTGTGGGTAAGTACAACGTTGAGATTTCTTGGTGAGGTGGGGAGTTATCTTTGTGTGTATATATAGAGGTAATGGGACTGTGGGAGGAAACCTTGGAGAAGGATCTTGAATGTTAGAGAGAGAGAGAGAGAGAGAGAGAGAGAGAGAGAGTGCGCGCGCGCGCGTGTGTTATGGACCGAACACTTGTGAATTTTACATTTTTCTTGGTCTGTCTGGAAAGATCCATCTCTGTATGGATAAAGAATGTGATTTTGTTATTAGACCCTTCTAGTTTTAAGATATTTTCAGACGAACCCTTGTCTTGTAGTGTGTTTTTCGGTACGAGGTTGTGATTCTGCCTTCTCCACAAATCCATCTGTGTCTTTTTGCTACTTATCTCTTTACCTATGTAATGGAAAGTTATAAGAACATCCCCAATTAAAGAAAAGGATATGGCGCGTTTACGTAACCCTAATGAAAATAGGAGGAATTAAATTGAGGAGGAGTTGGAATGAAGAGAAGTTATAATTGGATTCATGCTGAAGTTGTTCACTTAAATATTCTGAAATTAAAATTAAAATGACACTGATTTTATAAAGAGGAAAACTAATAAAAATGGCTTGAAAAGTTTTAGTTTTAATAAAAAACCATGTTATAAGTTTTGTTTAATAAAAAACCATGTTATAAGCTAAACGGAAGGAAGACCGGATTTCGGCCGGAAAGTTGGACAAATTTTAAACCCTCATAACTTTGTCAATACTCAACGAAATCGAGTGATTCAAAAACAAAAATCGTAGTTCTCGAAGAGAAGAAGAGAATGGTACCTTGCAAGATGGCTAACTCGCCATGGTTTGGCCGGATAATACCTCGAAAGCCTCGGAGGTCGCCGGAAATTGGGTAAGATTCAAAATGATATAACTTTGTCAATACTCAACGAAATCGAGTGATTCAAAAATGAAAATCATAGTTCTCGAAGAGACGAAGAGAATGGTACCTCTCACAATGGCTAACTCGCGGTGGTTTGGCCGGAAAACGCCTCGACAGCCTCAGAGGTCGCCAGAAACTGGGTAAGATTAAAATAGATATAATATCTTCAATACTCAATGAAATAGGGTGATTCAAAAAGGAAAGTTGTAGTACTGTTTCTGGAATATAAAAATAAACTGTTTCTGGATTTTAAGTAACATTGTTTCTGGAATCTAAGTCACTGTTTCTGGAATTTAAGTCACTGTTTCTGGATTTTGGTTCCTTTCGACGGACACTGTTTCTGGAATGTAAAAATAAACTGTTTCTGGATTTTAAGTAACACTATTTCTAGAATCTAAGTCATTGTTTTTGGAATTTAAGTCATTGTTTCTAGATTTTGGTTCCTTTCGACGGACACTGTTTCTGGAATGTAAAAATAAATTGTTTCTGGATTTTAAGTAACACTGTTTCTGGAATCTAAGTCACTGTTTCTGGAATTTAAGTTACTGTTTATGGAATTTAAGTTACTTTTTATGGATTTTATTTCTTTTCTTTCCAGATACAGTGTTTGTTTGTGCATGGCTCAAAAGGCTTGGTGTGGTTGCTGCTCGCCGGAGCTAAATGGAATGGAAGGTCGGATTTCAGCCGGAAAGTTGAACAAACTTTAAACCTTCATAACTTTGTCAATACTCAACGAAATCGAGTGATTCAAGAACGAAAATCATAGTTCTCGAAGAGACGAAGAGAATAGTACCTTGAACGATGGCTAACTCACCGTGGTTTGGCCGAAAAACACCTCGAAAGCCTCGGAGGTCGCCAGAAACTGGGTAAGATTCAAATAGATATAATTTCTTCAATACTCAACAAAATAGAGTGATTCAAAAAAGATAGTTGTAGTACTCAGTGAGACGAAGATGAGGAGTAGAAGGAGGAGGATGAGGGCCAAAAGATAGCCCATAAGTGACTGGCTGGTGGTCGAGCTGTCGGTTGGTTTGGTGGGTTTTACTTTGTTCTGTGATGGTTTTTGGTTAAAAAAAGTTATAGGATGGTTTTTGGTTAAAATAAACTTAGTTCAAGCCCTTTTTATTAAAGCTCCATTCATAAAGTTGTTTACTAATTCAGTAAAATCGGAATATAAACCAGTATGATTACTAAAATGCCCTTGTCCCAAATCAAATATTATATATATTTATTTATTTAATAAAATTTGATATAATATATAACAAAAAGTAGCACATTCAACAACTATAGTTCGAAGATAGACAATCAACACATTCAATGTAGCATGTCATTTCTTCTTTGTGGACAAACTTAGACGAACAATTAGTCTACACGATATAATGAAGAAACAAAATGTCATGAAGGACTTCAATTAACAAGTTAATAAACATATCGGCAAACTAAAATAAATTAACAGTACAAAATACAATCAGTCACAAAAATTTATATTTTTTTTTCTCCATACCTAGTCTCGCAATTAATGAAAAAATAACAACATAAACCATAATATACTTGCAACCAGTGAAGATAGCTCAACCCACAACCTTGTCTACACTCTTCCTAATTTCATCAAGATGACGAATATTTGATTAATAAACATTTGCGTGCATAAAGAATTAGGGATAAAGTATCACTCTTCCTAAACAATACAACATTCAAATGAAAAATGAAAAAAAAAAAAAAAAAAACAACTCGCTGGACATTATTAAGGATGTGGGCAAAAATGATGAGGTTGTAGCTTATAAAGGGGCTGAGGTTGGTTCTTTATGCTCACTGCCAACGTGGAAGACAATACAAAGGGTTGGTGTAACATCCCGTTCCGTTATCTAATTATGTTTTTGACGTGAAATGACGATTCTACGCTTGACTTACGTTCGAGCGAGGGTGTGACGGGATTAAATTGATTTTTGGGTGTCTTGAGTAATTGAGCCCAATGGATTTGGGCTATGTTCTGTTGGTGGATCATTATAAACTTACACACACACGTGCACTGCTTCTGTTTTGTCTTCCTCTCTCTCTCGAACTCTCTCGTCCTCCCTCACCCTTCCTTGTACGGACACACATATGTACATCACTCCCCTGACTCGGATCGAAGCCCAGGTAAGGCTATTTTGGATCCTTGAGATTAGTTGAATGTTTATATGACGGTTTTGAGAACGGAAACCGTCGAAACCACACCAAACCCGTAAGCTAATCCTAGGGTACTGTTCATGTACTTTTGTTTCAGGACGTTTTAGGTGAAAACAAGATCACCATTCGTCTTAGAATAGTCCCACGAACCTCGGAGTGTATCGTTTGCAAGTTTTGGACGTCGGAGTAGGTGGTTTCGAGGGTGGCAGGTTTTGGAGAAAATCCCCGAGGAATTTCCAGGCATTTTTCGAGACTTTTAAAGGTATATACTTGTTCTACACTAAATTTAGAGCATATAGGAAGAAAAATAGACGAAAAAGGATGAAAAACGAGTGAGATATGAGAGTTGGAAAGTTCGCCGGAATCCGGTCGCCGGAAAAACCAGTCCGGCGACGCGAGGTGGGGGGTGATGCGCGTGGGGGCGCGTCTGCCCGTGGGCTCCCCGGCGCGTGGGGGCGCGTGAGGCATCCTGAAATTATTTTAAAAATATCACGACGTTCGTGACGTCGTGTAGGTCGCATTGGTATATTCATATACCAAAATTGACCTTCGTATGAAAAGTTATTTACGTAGTTCGTTTATGTGCTGTAAGGGTGCGTTTGGTACGCGGGACGGGATGGGACGGGACGAGGCGTTCCGTCCCGCGTTTGGTACGCCTAAAACGAGTGGGACGAGGCGTTCCACGGGACAAGTTTTGGATGATTTTTGGTTCCACCTCCCCCCATGGAACGGGGTTGTTCCACGTCTGTGGGACAGAAATTTTTAACATTTTAGGACAACAATGCCCCTTGTCTTTTTCAAAATTTACAACATCCGTCCCGTCCTGTCCCGTTCCGTCCCGTCCCGTACCGCCCCGTCCCGTCTGCGTACCAAACGCACCCTAAATGACGGTTTTACAGTTGTTTCACATATAGGTTAGACGTATCCAGATGACGAGCACATCCACGTTAGGCTCGGGGGATACGACCCGTCGACATACCAGTGAGTGGGCTTTTGTTTTCAGTATATATATATATAATTGACGTTTTTCCCAGAAACGTAATTTGATTGATTTACGAATTGAATTGATTTTATAATTGAATTGCCACGTCGTATGCCAATCATATTTTATAGTTACGAGTATGTTTGCATTTATTATGCTCCGGCGCTGTGGACGGCCAGGTAAGTCAGGTAAGTATGATAGTTAGTGGTTGAGATGATGATGGATTGTGATTTAGCTCATCACCTGCACCTCGGGTGTTTGTGCTCCGCCAGAGTAGGGCCTAGCCTTCACGTGATCGTTCACCTCACGCACCGTACGCTCACCTTGGATCCAAGGCAGGTGGCTAGCCTGTCGTACAGACCACTATAGGTGGTTCTGACTCGTAGGTGACCCGCGATTCGTCGCACAGCCTTCACGTGATCGTAGCACTGAGCGTAATATTATACACCTAGCCTGTCGTACAGACCACTATAGGTGGTTCCGACTCGTGTTCAGGATAATGATTGATAGTGATTGATTGTGATGGATGAGCTATAGATTCAGCCATACAGGTCACTAGAGGTGACTCCAGCTGACATGACATTAGGGACACCCCTTGATTTATATTACTTGCCTGATGATGATGATTTTCTGAGTTGGTATATCGACATGGCCTATTCTTGAGATTGATAATGAGTTTTGATTCTTAGACGAGGTTTTCGTATATAAGTTTATATACGTATTATTTTTTGGGCAAATTATACTGGATTTACAGCGAGGGGTTATATATGTATTTATAAAATGGTTTTGGAAAGTATTTTTTTTTGCCCACTCACGTTTCCTGTTTTGCGCCCCTCCAAGTTCTAGGTAGCGCCGACGTGGACGACTATCGAGGCACCGAGGCAGTTCTGACAGACCACCACTTATGTAGGGTTTCTTTTGTGATTGTGTCGTTTTGTTTAAAAATGACTGCACTGAGGATTGGCTCTGTGACTATTAACTATTTCACTTTCGTCCTACATTACCCTTTATCGTATGTATATTATCGACTTGATCCTCACTACTGCATTTCATGCATAATTACCTTCCGCTGATGTTTTTGGCTACGTCACTCACACGTGACGGCCAGCACGCTTCGACTTCTGGGTCGGGGTGTGTCGGTTGGGCTTTTTGCTTATTAGGGATGCGGCAAGACTAAAAACAAAAAAAATTCAAAATGAACCAATTACTACATCATGAACTCCTTTCCACGAAGAATGGAAAACTAAAAATTCAACATAGAGATAAAAATGTAGAAGAAGTAGGGATTTACCTCTCCGTAATTGTGACGAAAGTTGTGGCTGAGAGAAAGGAGCTGCAGTGAAAAAAGAAATGACAGTCTAGGGTTAATGGGTTTATAAAGGATAGTCTTGAAAATAAAATAAAAATGTAACTAAGGGCATAAAGGGAACAAAAGTGTCATTTTGATTGCCCAAGTAATTAGGAATCCAAATACCATGTTAATCTAAGGAATTCAAATCCTCCAAATTTTGGAATTGAATTCCAAAATTTTGAGTGGATCCCACCTTTTCTTTTACTCCCAAAGTTTAGTAAACAAAGATATATTCCATAATTAAAATCTAATTTTGTATTTTAATTCTAATTATAGATACGTAAACGCGCCTTAAATTTAACTTTCCTAGCAATAAAGAGAATAACTTTCATGTAACTGAAAGCTACGTGTTGATATTTTAAACAAACGTGAAGGAGAAGATCTTTTGTGCAATTTGTATGTAATGATATCAAAATATTTTGATGAAAATAATTGTATCACATGTCTACAAATAATTTACGTGAAAAAAGTTGAAACAGACAATGTGGTGTAAGTGTGACAATTATTTGCCAAAGTTAATTAGGCATCAACATGACATAATCATCCACGAGCTAGCAATAGGAGCTACTCTCATTTGACCACCTATGGACAATTTGGGGCCCATGTATGAGTCAGAATAGCTTTTGCATTTTTGGCCAGAAATTTTTTCATTAATTTTAGGGTCTGTTTGGTATCTTATTTGAAAATTTTTATCATTTCTCAAAACATTTTTTAAGAACATTTCTTGAAAACAATTTTCTTTAAGACTCAAAAACTTGATTGGTTTGTGATTTAAAATTTTTAAATCTTACGACTTAAATTTGATTGGATTGGATTATAGACGAAAAAAGTAAAAAAAAAAAAAGAGAAGAAAGAAAGAAGAAAAGAGAGAGATATATTTGGAGTGAGGGGAGGAGTGAGAGAAAAAAAATGAGTGAGTTTAAGTTTAAAAACTTTAAAAACTCATTTTTTATGTTTTTAAGGAATAAACTATTTTTTTGAGTTAGTCTTGAGTTCAGTTTTTAAAAATATTCATACCAAACAAGTTTTTAAGACCCAAAACTTGAAAACTGTTTTTGAGTTTAAAAAGTTGGATTCAAGTACACTACCAAATTCATCCCCTTATTGTTTTGAAGTTTTTAATTTTTGGTTTGGCACTTGGCACAAAGGGGATGAATTTGGTTCTCTTAGTACTAATTTGGTACTGATGTGCTTTTATAAAAAGTGGGTATAAAAAAAATTGAGCTAAAAAAGATATTTGGTAAAAAACAGTTTATTTCACAATTTTAGGTGAAAATAAGCTGAAAACGTGAAACAACAAAAATGAACTTATTTTCACAACACATCAAAATCAGTTTTTTTTTCAAAGCACAGCAATATCAAACCAATCTCACACTCCGAAAACTATTAAACTAAACATGGTAAATGCGAAAAATATATATGATAATATTTGAGAATTTCTTATATATTCATTAATCTCTAAAATGGAGTATATATAAAAGTTACAATTTGTATTACATATGCATTTCATCAATATAGGACAATAAACTACTATTTGAACTTTAATTAATATAGAACTTGCAACAGAAACTTATGAATTGGGCAATTCAAATCGGTTAAGAGAGAGACATGTAGGCATTGAAGAGAGAATGTTGAATAGACTAATAAACGGTACGAATTACTCGATTCACCAATTATGAAATGTGAGATTCGGAAAAGATTTCCATTTCAGACGAGATGCCACTGGCCATTTTTTTGTTGTTTCTCTTTGGCGATGTTTATGGAAGGACTGTTGTCCTGCAACCGACTTTAAATATTCACCCACCTTTAAACACACAGAAACAAAGAAGACAGAGAGCTCAGAGAATCCGAGAAGCTTTGACTGTTCAGCAATCCAAAAACCCTGCACTCAAACTGCATCTCATCTTTAACTCTTATCAAGAAATTAATCACAATTTACTGCACTGACTTTTAATTATCTTACACTTTTGTAGGCTTGCAGCATCTGTCCCAAGTCCATCACACAAATCCATAGCATGATTAGCCTCCCATGATTTGTTTAAGAAATTTTGATTGTGCTGTTTCAGTAGGACAATTTTCGTACTGGTTGAGAGCAACATGGAGTTGAGTGGGGACCAAATCACATGATGTTTTATACTTTCGTAAAAGTTATTTTACAAGCGACGCGCGAGTATTTTTACACAAGTTTTTCTCTTGATTTAGGAGAACTCACTTACAGTCCTGAAGGTTTGAGACGCTATAATCTTAATATTTCGGCTTCATGTAAATGTCGCCCCTACTTTAGATAATAATTCTTTCACGACTCGTTGAGTTGTTAATAAAAAAAAGTATAAAGCAAAAGAGCAAAAGGAAAAAACCCTCCTCCCCATCTTTGCTTCGGCTTTCTGCAGTATCGAGAGCATTCACTCTTTCTTGTTGTCTATAAACTCTCTCTGACAAGTGACACAGTGCCCCATTAAAATTCTCCATGCCACAAGAAAACACCGTTCCTGCCCTTTATTATTATATATACTGCAACATATATAATATATTAATGTTACACTTACATGTATACATATACATACATGCATACATACATACATACATACATATATATATATATAGGAATTCCTTTCCCAGAGGGATTTCCGTTTTTCAAAAAAAAATACGGATTCCTTCTTGACCGTTAGATTTGATTTCAATAAAATTTTGTGGTTGAGATTCTATGGTCTGTGATTTAATCTCAACCACAGAGTTTCATTAAAGTCAAATCTAACGGTCACGAGGGTATCTACATTTTTTTTTGAAAAATAAGAATCCTCTTCAAAAAGGGGCTGTATATATATATATATACTGTACAAGGCCTGCATTGCAGCTGCTGCTTCTCCTAATTTGTTCTCTATTCCCCTCTCATTGATTACATCTCTGCGTCTGAAGGTAAAGCATTTATTCAAAACATACCAACTTCTCAAACAAGAAATTCCTATAAAAAAATCCTCATGCTTCATTGTTTCATCACCTGGTTTTACCATTTTTGTAGTTTTTTGAGGTTTTTTGTTTACTTGTCAGCATCTTCATGGGGAAGACTAGAGGGAGCTCCTGGTTGACTGCGGTCAAAAGGGCTTTCTGGTCTCCAACCAAGAGTGACAGAACCAACACTAGGAGGAGAGAAGAGCTGCAGGAACAAGAGGAAGAAGAAAAGGTACAAACTTCGTTGCAGGTTTTGTATGCAGAAGAGTGATTTTCGCACTCTCGTCTCCTTTTTGCGCTCCTCCTTTTATAACCTTGGAATTGAATAAATCGAAAAAGAATCAAAGGAAACAAGAGAAGTAGTGCAGAAGGAGAAAAGGGGAGAGTGAAAATATCTGCCGAATCAAATTTCAAAACAAGTTTCTGTTTAGTTTTCTAAGTATGCTAAAAACCAAAAAAAGTTGCTTGATTGGAGTACAAATTTTCTTACTTCTATGAGATCTGTAAATGAGTTTTGTTTCGGGTTTGATTTTCGCATAAGAGAGGAAAGCGGAGATGGATTTTTAGGAAGCCTACGAGCCAAGAAACGTTTATACATGTACAACATAGTGAGCGTCCTGATGGCGGAGCAACCACTCGAAACGCAACAATGGCAGCTCATGGTGAGGCTGGTGATGCTCTTGCAATGGCGGTGGCCACGAAAGCGGCGGCTCAGGCGGCAGTTGTCATGGTGCAAGCGGCTGTCAAAGCTGTTCGTCTTACTAAGTCTAATTGCAGGCCTTCCATTTTCGTTAGAGACTATGCTGCCATTGTTATTCAGACTGCCTTCAGAGGATATCTGGTACTTTAACCATAATTAGTCATAAATTAATTAAGTTTTACCCTCCCGTAAATTAGAGTAGTTTAAAATGTGACATTGCTTGCTTGCTAGCTAGCTGGTGCAACTGAGCATTAACTAATTTGATTTCGGTTTTGAAGGCTCGAAGAGCTCTTCGGGCGCTGAAGGGGCTGGTGAAGCTTCAAGCACTGGTGAGAGGCCACACTGTTAGAAAGAGGGCAAAGATGACTCTGCAATGCATGCAGGCTCTGGTTCGAGTACAAGCTCGTGTTCTTGACCAGCGAACGAAGAGGCTTTCGCACGAAGGCAGCGCAGATTCCATTTTCAGTGATCCCACTGGCTTGTGGGGATCACATTTCTCAGACAGAAGGGAGTCCATTGTAAGATAATTTTTAATGTTCTTGTTAGGAGTTAATGCAGTCGATATAGCTTGTGATAACACAAATTTTGTCTGAATAAGCTAATTGTACTGTATCCAAAGCAGTCGAAAAACGAAGAGAGTAGCGCTGCCGCGGATGATTTGATCCATTGGGACGATGTCAAACCGGAAACATTGGAGCAGATTCAAGCCATGTTGCAGAAAACAAAACAAGCTGCCTTGAAGCGCGAAAGGAGTACCAGCCTTGCTTATGCCTTCTCTAACCAGGTCTTTGATTGACCTCAGTGTTCTGTCTTTCTCCCTAATATGTATAAGTAGCTCATAATTTGTACTTAAAGTTATGTGTATGGTTTCGTAAAAATTCAGAAATGGAGACGTAGTGGTAGCGGCGACGAAGATGCTGGTGAGCATGAGGAGCTAGAGGAGAAGTTTAATTTGCTTGATGGTTGGACAAGAAGAAAGCAACGTGAGATCAATGCAGGCAGAGCTTCATGTGATCAGAGAGATCCCATCAAGACCGTTGAAATCGACACTTCTCGACCTCACTCTTATTCGAGTACCCCGAATTCCAATTCCAGAACCAAACGATCAGATCAATGTAACTATCAGAGCCATCATCAGCAAAGAGTTCATCCTCAGTCATATCCAGTTGCCTCTCCTCAATCACCCGTCACGCCATTTACTTCCGTGGCAAGAAATCTGCAAGTGCGCTCGGCTAGTCCCCGTTGCCTTCGTGGAGATCATAGGATTAACCACCCAATGCCGGCATCACATACCCCAAACTTGAACTTAGGCTCAACGAATTACGACCACGGATTAATGGGGGTGCCAAACTACATGGCTGCTACAGCATCAGCCAAGGCTCGGATTCGGTCTCAAAGTGCACCGAGGCAAAGGCATTCAACAAGCGAGAGAGAAAACTCGGGGTCCGCGAGGAAACGCTTGTCGTTTCCAGCTCCTGACCCATGTGGTGGTCGCCGTGCTACTGCTAATGTTAATGGTGGTTCAGATTATACCTTGGAGAGCCCAAGATGCAACAACGGCATCAACGGAGACCTTGCAGTTCGAATGCCGCGGAGGCCAAGCATGTCATCTTGTTACACGGATGGTGAGACATCTCCAACTTCCAGCAGTGAGCTCAGAAGGTACTGGCTTAGGTAATCAAGCAGAAGGATGTGATTGAGTGGCAGATTTGACAAATGATTACTCTGCTAACTCAATTTCAAATGCACAAATATGTGATTAGAGGAACAATTAACTTAACTTTTAAGATTTCACTAGATGCTTTTATTCGTGTATAATCTTGCTGAATATTCGACATGCAGCAAGATATGAGTGCATTTTGCTCACGACCCTCCTTATTATCATGAAAAGAGTTTAAATTTCAAGATTTGTGTCTATCTATTACACATATCTCGAAATTTAAACTTATTCAACGGTAATAAATAAGATGGTGAGCATCACCATCGCTTGACGGCGGTGAGCGAAAGTATTCCCAGTAGATATTGAACAAAGTTGATGACATCATTTCCCCATTGTCTTTCTGCAAATAATACCATGAACAACTGCACAATGCATCAGCAGTGTCTTGTACTACAGAAATGACGATATTTCTTCGAGATCCCGGAGATGGTTATCAACTTTTGACATAGATATCGTATCATCATCTGCACTACGTGTGCGAGCTTTTCCAAGAACAGACCCGTAAAGACGACCCCGTCATCCGAAACAAACAAATCATGCAACGACAATGCGCACATGAAAACACTTGGATCCTCCTTGCAGCCAAATCGTAACTTGAAACTTTACTTTTTGCAGTTATATCAGATATTTTGTGTATGTGGTTAGACGGCCACTAGCAGTTGCGGAGAATTTACTCCTTATTCGAACGAAGAAGAAGCCGAGCAGTGTTCATGCGCACGTTATTTAATGTGGTGGTATGAATAATATTTAGCTATTCAAACATAAAATTGTTTGTTGTCGATTTATCTAATTTTGTGTTATAAACTATTATATAAAGATTATCTCAATAAAAAATCAATTAAAACAAAAGTCATAAAATAGAGGAAAGAAATTGGTAAAAGCACTGCGAACCTTTTATATGTTTGCTATAATAGATTGATAAGACGATCTTAATTTTATTTCTTTTTTATTTTTATTTTTTGCACAGATGATCTTTACATAGTAATTTATAATACGAACGGTTCTAATCATAAGTACAAAACTCTATGATTCAAACGTGATGAGTTTTAAGAAGGATGAATATGTCATAGTGCTTGTCAAAGAGTGAGGAATCATGTCCTAAAACGAAAGTGCATATCAAATTTCATGGCAAGCTCATCATTAGTAGAAGAATCTCACATAAACAAGTCAAAAGTAGATATTATTCCCGACTAGAGATCTTGGACGGACCCTAAGAGAAACTTCAGTAGACTTGTCTTGAGACTGATAGGATAGTACATGCAACAAAACTATAGAAATCAACAAAAAGGTTTAGAATAATAAGAGAAAAACTCTCTCCCAAAACAAATCCACTTGGAGAATCACAACAAAACTAATCCAAAAACAACTACTAGACTAATTTGAAAAGGAATATGGATCATGCTTTGCTCTGATTCAACCGAAGAGAGACAATCTCTGCCTTGGCCCTTGAACTTGCAAGTGTTGGGCTGCTATTACCGCTGCTATCAGACGGTGAAACAAACTTTTTCTGAAGAACTCCCGAAGGCGATGACACCGGCAATGGACTGCCCAATTCTCCATTAGCAGTAGTACCGGTTGTGGCTGGAGACGAAGGATTTGAGGCTGCGCTAGTGGTCGGTTTAAGGACCTCAGCCAATGGGCCGCCCCGTGCTGAAGCAACCCATGAAGCAGGCCACGTCGAAACCCTCGGCATCATCCCATTTCCATTGGTTCCTAAGCTCATCTGAGTCTGACCCATTTCCTCACTGATGGAGTTGTACCCGCCCATCGATAGGGTAAGCGAAGAAGGGGAGAGCTGCCCGCTCGACGGAGCTGAGCTGTTGTCAGCTGCCATTGTTTCTTCATCCATCACTGTTTTAGACCATGCATCAATGAAATATCTTGGGGTTTCTTCAAGCAGGGGACTTTCTAAAGGAGCCACATCCGGATTGAGAAACAAATTGCACTCGCCGCCTTCTCGCTGATCCTCTCCGGCGTTGAAATTCGTATACGAATTCAGATTCAAGAAAGACTCCTCTTCGGAACGATTGCTGAAAACAGAGGAATTCGGGTCGAAAAACGGAATCTTGGTGCTCAGTTCTGTTTTGCTATGCATCAATTGGTGCCATTGTGCATCAGAAACAGGTTCTCCTTTCATCATCAGCCAGTCCAAGTTCCTGCAGTAGCACAAACATTATCAAACAAAAATCATACAATCACGATTCTAATCGAAAAATTTAGTACAAACACAAATGTTTGGTCCTATGCTTTGAAAAGATTAACACACCTACTATTTCATTACACCAAACACTCAAAAAAACAAAAGGGCTCGTTTGGCGACTAGGATTGGACTCGAAGGTCCAATCCAATCCAACCCAAGCACCAAACGAGCCCAAAAACTAATCAGATTCGAGAAACAAATAGGAAACCCATCACCGACCTGGGTTCTCTGTTTGCTGAAGCAGAGTTCATAGATTCGAAAGATGCAAACTTTGCACCATCCCTCTCCGGAAACACCGGAGACGGATGGTACGGATGAAGACTAGATCCCATAAACTGAGATGAGCAGAAATTTTTGTTGATTCCATTTCCAGGGTTCGAAATCGACACGGTTTCCGGAGATACCGCCGGAAGAGGAGGAGCAAGATTGATGTCATGGCGAACCCTCTTGCTTGCGGCGGTGGCATGAACTTCCACATGCTTTCTTGAACGGGGTCGGCCTCTGTGCATGTGACGTTCGCAGTACTTCTGGTCCGGCGCCACGTCTCGCGAGCACCGCCATTTTTTCCCGTCTGTTCTCTTGCACCGGCCCGGCTCCGGATCTGTGCTGTTCGACAACCGGAGATTGAACCTACCTCCCACTGTTCGCCAACCAAAACAGAGCACCATTAAAAAAGATCGAAACTTTAGTGGAAAACGAGATTCAAGAAGCAAAACCCACATCATGAAAATCGATTTGAAGAACAAATTGAGAAAAAATGGAAGTGATTTTCGCACACCGCTTTTTTCCCTACACAACCTGAGGAGTGCAGAAGGAGAAAACGGATGCGCGGAAATCATTTCTCGGCGGCGAAAACAGAAGGAAAGGGGATTACAGGGAGATTCGGAAGCAGCTGCTGTTCCAGGGGGAGTTCTAGTGACGGGGAAGAGGAGATCACGGGGAACGGGGAGACAAGCCACCATGTATTTGTATATCATAGCTTGTCTCTCAAGCTCCTTCCACTGTGCATTTGTGAAAGGAAAGCCAAACGAAGTCGTCATCCCTCCTGCAGATCAGCAAGCTTTTACACTCTTTCCATAAATAAAGACTCGATCTTTCACTCTGCGTTTTGATTCGAAAGGAAAAAGGAATTACAAACCTGCAGAACAAGTGTTTGTTCGAATGTCAAAAGGCTGCAAGTTTCTTAAAACTGCACCACCGCCACTCGAAGAACCAGTACCAGCAGCAACGACATCGTCGTATGTAGGTGGAGGTCTGTTACATGTGGGGCCACCAGCATCAGGAACAGGTGTCGTATCTGACGATGGAAATGGACGGCGGTGATTATCATGAGGGACCATCATCATCATCTTCTTCTTCCTTGTGTGAGACGCCAAAACCCAAAACTCAAAATCTTTCTTCTTTCTTTGTTTATTCGCAACGACTTTTCCTTATGTGGCAAACTTCCTTTCCATCTATCAATCTGCAGACCCAACCTTTTGATTTCTGCTTCTGCTTCTGCTTCTGCTTCTTCTCTCTGCTGCAGCAAGAAAGCTTTATGCTTGATGCTTATTTATCTTCTCTCTCTCTCCTCACTTTCTCTCTCCTCTTATTACTGTCTTTGTGGTTTATAGTTGGGTGTGCAGTGCATGGGATTTAAGATATATAGTTTAGTGGTTGCCGCCATTCTCGGCCTCTGCTTTGCTTCCATGCTTCCAACATTCGCACACCATACTTGCTACTAGACAAGAAAACCCTCTCTCTCTCTCTCTCTCTCTCTCTCTCTCTCTCATCATTATTGTGGCATCTATCGTTTTCTGCATGTAAAAAAGCTAAATCCTGCACCTGTTTTATCTTTTCTTTTTTCAGTTTTGTATTGCTGTGTTTTGAAAAAAAAAACTATTTTTGCTATAATGTGAGCATAAATTTATTTTTACTACTTCACGTTACTAATTTTTTACACTTAAAACTATGAAAATAAGTTATTTTTAAGTGTTTATTAAATATCTTTTTGAGCTCAACCCTTTTTTATACTTATTTTTTTATAAAAGCACTTCAGTACCAAATTAGTACTTAGTCTTATTGGGAAGTGGCCACCTCTATCAATTAAGGGCAGCCCCTACTCTGTACTGGAGGGGCGGATAACGAACCCTACTTGATATTCTTCCCCAACCTCTACTCTCGTACAAGAATTACATTGTATTATTGATATGTGATGCGAGTATCGCGTTTTTTACTCAAAATATAGAACTCTAAGAAGAGACTAGCCCAACTTAAATCGGATATGACTAGAAACGGAATCTCTTGTTTTAATGACATCAAATGGATATTAAAGAAATGAAATTGGTTTTTCCGTCGCCAAATTGTATGACACTTTCGCTTTAATGTACTTTATTTGTTGAATTATGAGTAGACATTTTACCAGAAAAATTCATCTTCAGTTATGAAGTGCTATATTTTAGTCTTTTATGTTTTATTATTTTATATATATTAAAAGACAGTATAATACAATAATCGTACATTTAACTATTCATTAATTTAATTAATAAAAGCCCAACATGGAAAGCAATAAGTAAGAGGATTGACTCACCAACCCTTTTAGATGGAATGGGATCCTCTCCTAAGCACAAGGAGCGGATCCTCTTGACCAACACATGTGGACCGTTGGATAAAATTTTCTTGATCAACACACGTAGGTCATTAGATTTTTATCCAACAGTTATAATTATTATAACTTTAAAAGAATTCTCTGTTTATAGCAGTTAAATTTTTATCCAACGATTCACGTGTGTTGGTAAAAAAGATCCGCTACTTGTGCTAAGGAGAGAATCCAATTCCCCTTTAGACATCCAAAATCTCAGTCTGCCAAATGAATTATTAATTGTTCTCATGTATTTGCCCAAATTAATAACAAAAAAGAAAAATAAGAAAGCAAAATTTGCAATAAAATGGAACAGACGGCTTGATAACGGCGTCATATTTGTTTGACGCGATGAGCACCGTTAGGCCTTTAGTTGCATCGGGAAGCTGCAATGGGCCCAGTGGGCCGAAGACGTAATGCGCTAACTAAATGTGTCCAGGAGACACCCCCACTCGCTTTCTTAAAGCGTGTGTGTGAAGTTGAAATGTAAATACTAAATACAACGGTAACAATGTACACTTGAAGCAGTTTACTTAAAATGAATGTGATCCATCATTTTCGTTATGATGTTATTTTGGTTGAAAATTGCATTGTAATATATATATATATATATATATATATATATATCATAACGAAAACGATGGATCACATACATTTTAAGTAAACTGCTTCAAGTGCACATTGTTACCGTTGTATTTAGTATTTACATTTCTTATATATATATATACAATCCAATTTTTTTATGTAAGTCATTCTTTAAAATAACGGCCGACTCATTTTTAAGTTTTTATTCTAAAGTCTCTAACTTATACGCCATTTGATTGAATTATAAAAACTTGCCTAAATTTTGTCTGATTTCTGGTAGTATACGTAAAAAAACTACATGGAATCATTTACGAAGCAAAAAGGAGAACAATAATTTTGTTAGAGGAGTGTTATTTACATACGTATTTTCACTTTCTATTAATTTATGTTTGTTGATATTCTTCAACTTATTTGGTCTGACGATCGAGAATTGAAAAGAGTGTTTGAAAAGATAAAATAAGTATATAAATAACATTACTCTTTGGTTATCTAAAGGAATTAGAAAAATGCGTGCTATCGGTAAGTTTTCTAGTAATTAAACAGAGGAAGGGTTTTTGGTCAAATTTCATTGGTCGATTGAATCAAGCGCTCACGCGGGGCTGTGTGGAAGGGATATTGGGAAGTATGTACGAAAGGGACTAGACAGAGGTGGTGAATGACAAAAGGATTGAATTCTGGGCCACTACTGATCTTCATCTGATTTCTTTTTATCTTATTTTATTTTACAGAAAGAGACAGCTGGTGCGGCAGTCTACTCTTTTACGGGTCACAAGACTTAGAGATATTTCAGCATTCTCCTGATCATTCTCGTGTGATTCATAAAAATTAAACTTATAATATATTGCGTAAAATATGGGTTAAAATTCGTTCCCAACAATGTGGATGTCATTTGAAAATGAGTAGTTTTGATAGAATCGAACTTTCGATTGATCCCGGTACTTGGGATCTTATGAACGAAGACAATATAAATTAAAGAGGGTATTTATGCTCGTCGTGTTCTTTATATGGAAATAAAAGGACAAGGAGGCATTCCCTTGACTCGTACTGATGAGAATTTTACTCCACGCCGAAGGCAGGGCTAGTGACTGGAGTGAAGTCGTAACAAGGTAGCCGTGCTAGAATGTTCACTCGTTGGTGGAAGGCAACAACAAAGGCGACAATGTTTCTCTACAGTTCAAAAAATCTTTTCCAGTAGTCCAATAAAGTAAGGAAAAGTGGTGCCCTAACCATTGGCCGCCCAAAAGTCTGCTATTGGCGACAAACTGACATTAGCCTCAATTTCATTTGCGAGAGAGATCTTATATTCGATTATTAACTTCTTTTTTTTTGAAACAAGGAAGTGCATTATCAAGCCTAGAAGTCGAAAGATACAAGTAAGCCTACAAAAAGGCAAACACTAAGAAAGGCACAACAAACCAATAGACGCATTAACTACATTTAGCATCACCCCTCACATCACCGCAACAACTCATATCGACATAAGAGAACATCCTTATTCAAAACATGAACCATCAATTAGCAATATAACAACTTTTTTAAATAAGTGTTGGATGGATTGAATTGGAATGGAATGGAAAGGAGGATGGTGAGGTGGCAGCTTGGGGGATGGGACAGACAGCTGGAGGGGTTAATAATGGGTTGTCCCCATCACCTCCCCAATCCATCACCAGTTGCATGGCTCTTTCCCCTTTGTCACCACCCGCCCATTTCGAATCCTCTCACTTTTTTCACTCACCAAAGAACACACAAGTAGATAAATTAAAATTTTGATTCGGTAATTTTGTACAAGTGAGATTTTGTTAACAAAAATCATCTATTTTCTAGCTTAGGGGTGGGTGCGGTTTTGAGTAAAACCAAAACTGCAAGTTTTTGCGATTTGGTTCGGTGCAGTTTTGAAGCCAAAATCGAAATGAAATCAAACCGTTTGGTTCGGTTCGGTGCGGTTTCAAAAGGTTTTGATTTGGCTTTTAAGAAAAAAATGTATAATTTGCAATTTAATGTATTAATAAGTATTTTCCAATAGTAATAAAAAAAAGACATTTGTTATGTAAACAATTAACATGTTGCATGCAGTTGTGATGTTAACAAAATGGTGTCCCGTACAATGTTTTTCATAAAACAAGTTGAATAAATTTGAATTCATTAAACGTGAACAAAACTTTCATACTAAAATATGTGATATCATGCTTCAAATGTGTGGTCTTCATTAGATCATTGTTTGACTCTTGATAACAAGATTAGTCTACCCTTGTATTATATATGTGTGTGTGATGGTATAAAATAACAAAGGTCCTTTAAGTTAATGAATGAAAGAAAGTGATGAATGATAATATTCTAGTGTGGTTGAGTCCATACTAAGTGTATGGATTCAAATAAACGACTAATTAAAACATGAAATATAATATGAACATTTAATTAAATGTTTATTAATATTTGCGGTGCGGTTTTCAAAAGCCAAAACCGAAACCAAACCGTTTTCTATGTTGCGGTTCGATTTCAAAACCGAAACTGTTTCAAAACCGCAAAACCAAACCGTTCGGTGCGGTTCGATTTGGTTTGTGTTTTGGTTTCGGTTTTCGGTTCTAAGTACCCACCCCTATTATGGCTCATCAATTTAGTATTGAATTAGTCTTTTTGGTGGGTATCTTTAATTCTCTCACGAGCAAACCTATTCGTTCTACATTTAAAAATAAATTGACTCGCCTCTCAATTCATTCAAGTTACGGATGAGATTCTAAGAGCTGAACGAGAATAAACTACACATAAGAATCGAGACCAGACTTCCTAATAGAATGTTTAACTGATCCATGCAGAATAGAGGTTTTGTTATGAATGTACTTTTTAAAAATTTAATAATTTGATTTGATTTTGAGTTAATAAAATCAATTAACTTGGTTGACGAAAAGTGTACGTTTATATTGAGTTGACATTTAATAATATCATTATAATAACGTAGTGTTTAATTGTAATAGCGTAAATCTTGTATGTTAAAGAGGAGACCAACATAGTCGGTGATCAATTGCGAAACTGGTCCCATAACAAATCCCCATCCTTTCCCTCCCACCTTGAAAAGTAAATCTGAAAAGAAAGAAATATGAATGTGATGGAACGTACCAAATCCAACCCGCTTTATTTCTCCCACTCACAAATACAATCCACATTTTGTAACAATAATTTGTATAGGTGGTTTCCCGACAGCGTACTCGTATTATACCTCAAACGTAAATTCAAAATCCGTCGTATTTTAGTCTCACTTAACTTCACACGATTTTTAATTAGCGAGCAAACTATCGTCGTCGTGCAACCCTAAGAAATACTCTCATAATCCACATGTGCGTAAAAAGTTAGAGAAATGGTTGAGCACTGAACCAAGTCGGTATATAGATATAGGAAGTCCATGTGCGATGGGTGCAATTTTCGAACGCATATACGAACTATGATATGAGAGAGAGAGAGAGAGAGAGATTGCTTGGAACTTGGAAGAGCGTGTCTCCGACAAAGGAAGAATATAGTATAGCAACGGCATGGACCGCTTGTCCTCCCTCCATCTCCCTTTTTACTTCAATGCTTTCCTTCAAAGTTCAAATTCAATCAATCAAGAATAATGTATCAATGTTCAATGTTTGGTTTTCTTTTTTCGAAAAAGAAAATAAGACGGTGGCTTCTTAATTTTTTTTAGAAATCGAAAAGATTCACAGATATATTTTAATTTATTTTGATTAGTTTGATGTTATAGAGATTAAAAAGATTCACAGAGTCATTCCAGCTTTTCTTATTCATCATCGTGTAATTTTTTAGGGTCAGAAATCGAACTCTTGACAAAAATGTAGAACGAGTCTAGAATTCATACCTAAACCCGTAATAATTGTTGAGTTTGACCAGAAATGTTAGTAAGATTTTCATTTTCTTCTCTTCTCATTTTATGTAGTGCATGAAGATTCAAAAGGTTTATCTTCTGTGTTATTCTTGAAGGATTATTTTTGAAGAAAAAAAAAATATTTTGACAAAAAACTTTTGGTATTGTTCACTTGAACGAAAAATTATATTTTTACACTAAAAAGTCAATTCTGGTATTATTTACTTTATCTTTTATTTTGTCTTTATCGTTAAAATTCAAAAAAATTTAAATTTTAAAATTAGTTTTTCTATAATAAAAAAAAACAACTAAATCCAACAACGATATGAAAAAGCGTGCCATGAAAAGCTATCGGCAGCTACCACCGCCAAGGAAACACAAACACACCAACTCTCTTTTTTTCTTCTTAATTTACACTTTTTATTATATTCCTATTTTCTTGTGGCCAGAAGAAGATTGAGAACCGTGCTCAAGTTGTTATCATTTTTTATGATTAAGTTCTGCGCGCACATACAAATTTTGATCCTCTGAGCCCTTGGCAAGGATCGTCCGGTGGTAGTGGTTAGGGAATGAGGGAATAGGGATGGGCTATCACATCTCAAGGGAAGGATCACTCGGATACTGACCTAACTAATTTCCCAGAGAAATGCTAACGGAACTCTTTTGAATTGTGACTCTTTATATACACTCTGATATCTCATAGTTTAACATTAATTCTCGTAGCAGCACTATAACACATTATGCAAAAGCATGATGTGACAGAAAATTCATAAAAAGTCTCACTTTTAAAAGAGTCTTCTTATCATGGAAAGAGATTATTTCTGGATCCCTTCCACTTAATCATCCTCATTAAACAATCCATGTCTTTAAAATTTGATCTAACGGCTACAAATACGAGCTCACTTAAAAAGTTATAATAACTTTAGTTGTTACATCAATTTCAAAAATCCGAATTATTTGACGAAGACGATTAAATGTAAGGGATTCGGGTCCCTTTCCCCTTATCATTTCTCTTCTCCCACTTGTTTTTGGCTACGGAAGGAGTTGGGAAAGGAGCCTTCAACGTTTTTTCAGTTTTCTGTCGGGTTTTCACCCTTTACGTGTCAGGGATATTATGGGTAATCGAAATTAGATCTAACCACCAACCATAAGAAAAATGAAACCGACGGATAAACATAGTACGGAACAACAACCAAACTTATCGCGTTAAATTTGGTCGGTTGTATAGATCTTAAAATATTACTGCGTTGATTTTACGTCAAATTTTTTGTTAACTTCAAGTACTCTATATCTTTTTTAAAATCTCTTTTTCATTCTTCCTAGGTCTTATCTGACAAGTGACAACAATTATATTTATTTTTCTTTCTAAACTTCCTAAATCCTCTCCGCGGAGTTTTTCTTTTTCCAGGCCTCGGGGGCTTCCACATTACGGGCTTTTGAATTTGAGATGTCCAAATATAAAATGGGCCTTCCCCCTTCTAGGGCCCATTAATTTTATAGGAGCCCATTCGCCGACTGGTTGACTTTTTGTATCCATTTCAAAAGCGTTTTTGCTGGGTTAATTGTTGCAAGGTGATTGCAAAAGAAAGATGGAGAACTGAAAATATAGAAAAAAGGGGAGAAGGAGGAAGTGATAGAGCAAGAGAAAGCCGCCGGAGCGAAGGAAAATGTTGCGCAATCGACTCCATTCTCAGGGAAACTTTCACCGTGAAACACAGCAAACACAAAATACTCGGATGAAACAGACTATATCCGAAAGTAAAATAACCTCTCGTCGGCGCGTAGTATCTCTGAGAGTTGCTAACAGTTTTCATCTGATAAAAATACAACGTACTCAGAGTCTTCTAGTAAATGACGAATGATTGGGCATGCCATACGAATCAGTTATGTGATTATTAGTCTTTGAAAGGGGGGAGAAACAACACAGAAACCACCTGCATACGTCGAAGAAACAAAAAAGATCCTTGGAGTAACGGGATTAAGTTGCAGTAGCATTCTCAAGGCATCTACTCGGATGCTTCTGCAGGTTGGGGAGCTTCGGTTGGCTTTAAACTCTCGAGAGCTGAAATTCTTCTATCCAATGATTCATGGAGGCCTTTCACCTGGAGAAACAAGAAAAAAAGGAAGTCACAATTCATCTATCCTTCTCTTGCTGTCCCTTTAAATGCCTAGACGTACTATACACAAAATGGTTGTCAAACTGCACGAACCCAATAGGCCGGTAACAGTGGAGATCCCATCATGTCAACAGATGAACATACATTGAAGTTTGAACAATCGTGTATACGAAAAAACAAAATAGCTTATATCAGGGGGCAAAAACCAGAGTTTACTAAGTTCCATCAGAATTTCTTCTACGACTGACATAATTTGAGTCAGAGAAGCGGGATATGAACTTATAGTTTACGTGTGTGCAAGCGTTCCCGTGAGTGAGGACCTGTGCATGTGTAAACAGTTTAAAAGCACATATAATGTCATGCTTTGATGACCATTCCAGCAGCATTACGTTATGAGCAAAATTTCTTTTACCTTGTAAACATAACGAACTGTTCAAATCAAAGTTTCTTTTCTTGTTCTAAATAGTAAAAGAAATCATGATTTCACACCAGGCAGGATAAATCATACACAATTCATATGGGAGATGCATTCGCACAGCCTATAAGAACATATACATAACCATAATCGGTTGAAAAGAACGAATGAGGTACCTCACGAAAATCAATATAAATGAATTCAAGTAGACAACCAAGATAATTGATTTCTATAAAGAGAAACCATCAAAGCTCACAACTAACTGGTAGAAGACAAGGATCCAAAACACGATACAAAGAAGGAAAACGTTCGAGCTCAAATTACCCAAAAAATAATTGGGAAAAGAAATATAGCATTGCTGGTTTTGATCCATCCACAACCATTAGTGACCATTTTCTGTGTAACATGATTGATCTTCATTGTTCTCAAATTTTCCACTGTCAAAGTACTGAACATAAACTACTCAAACCGACGATCGAAACCACGATTTCAATGTCACCAACGCCCTAAAGAATTTCAAACACCTCACTCCTCCTAAACAAAACTGTGACATACTCAGCAGCAATTCATGACATTGACCAGAGCAATTCTGTTCTAATTCAAAATAATATTTGAATAAAATGCTCATAAATCACTTTCTTCAAGTTGGTTTTTAACTGTTGTATTAAATTTTCAGCTGAAAGGAGGAGAATTTTCCCTAAATATTATAGAAAACAACAAATTGTGTCCAAACCCATTTTACAAATCAACTCAAAGATTCAATATTCCGTCAACACGTGGAGATCGGAAGGTTCCCAAATCAACAAATTGAATAAAACATATAGAAAACAGAAGAAGAAAAGATAGAACCCTAAGAATTGCAGAAAGGAAAAAGGAAAACGGACCTGTTGAGAAATGGCGTGGTGGGCGACCTTGTAATCATTGTGGAGGATGTAGAGCCCCAGAAACGACGCCACCGCAGCTCCGCCGAAAAGCGACGCCAGCCTCACTCTCAGAACGTAACCCATCTTTCTTCTTCTCCTCCCCCTTTCCTTCTTTCTTTCGTTTTTCAACTTTGATTTCTGATCGACCTGCAAAACATTTGCAAAATTTTAATGTTTTATTTTAATTAGTTTGGGCATATTCACTCGCATCGTGTGGATTACATTTGCAAAATATTATTGTTTTAATACTACACTCTAATAATATTCATACTTAACTTGCAGAGACAATATTTAAATTTAAATCTCGTAAGAGTTCAAAACAAATATTCCCCACCTTAAGTGCAGGAACACTCGATTTATGGCAACTAACTTGTTCCAATAAATATAACATCACTACTATTGTTTTGTTGACAAAACGATATTATAAGAGTGGTGCTTTACCGAATTCTCTTTAGTATAAAAATATCAATTTATTAAAAATAAATAAATAAAAAGTGGTGTCATCCACACTCCTTTTTACCTTCTATAGCCCCTGTTAATTTCTATCATTCGATCATCTTAATTAATTCAATCTGACAAATAAAAATTATAAAAAATACGTTAAAAGTAAAAAACAGTTGAATAGCACCGCACTATAATCTATCGGAACAAGAATTCAATCTGGAGCGCAAGAGGCGAACAAACCGCATGATAGGCCTAAGCACAAACGAAGCCAAGTGGGCTGGGCTTCCATACATAGAAACCGGGGCGGGTTGATTTCAGCCCAATCCAGTAAAATTCAGGAAAGAGAAATGAAATAAATGTACTCAAATTAATAAAGTTTAAGGGATCCATCATTTCATCCACCAACAAAAAGGGCAGATTTTCCATCCTTCCAGATGCGCACAGAAGCAATTTTGTGCATGAATATCATCATCGCTGAAGGGACAGTTTTGAGTTCTTTGACTCTTTTCAGTATATCATAAAACAGTCACAACCTAAAGCTTTTGAAGAATCGAAAACCGAAAAAAAGGGCAAACATTTCCAATCAGAGAATCCATGAGGTGAGCTGCAAATATTGATGGTGATTCAATCTTTGATGAATATATATTCTCCCACATGTCATGTTGCCGTTGCAAAATAAGTTTCCGGTCCACCATTCCGGTCACAGGGTGGCGCCTATTTCCTGCTCTCTCCTGCCAACACCAAATATGTTTAAGATGCATTGCTGTAGGGGTATTAATACAAATTATGTAAACAATAAAAATCACGTTTGCATCATCATCACATTTAATGAGTTGCGAAATTTTGGTACGGGGGTTTGAACTTTGAACTTGGATACCAACTAGACCAATGATAACATCCCCTAATTGATCAATGATATGCAAATAATGGCTCATACTATGCTATCCTATATCTGAACTCAAAACCCTTTATATGAGAAATGACGGGAGCAGACTAATATTGATCCGCCGAAGAATTGACAGCTCGGAAACTTGACCACTGGTAGACAACCAGCTTAAACAAATGCAACATTACGTATTCAAAAAGATTATATCACACAACACTACAGTAGTACGTTAACTATTGAGTAATCGTACTTACTATCTTCTGGAAGTAAATGCAGCATTGGTCATCCTGTCAAAGTAACACATCAACCGAATAAGCATTACACGTTAATAAAGCAGCAGCAACTACTTAATCCACCACAATATTAAACTGCAATATGTTAGATGGTTTAAAGAGGTAAACCTGCCATGTTGTTGTTTCCCAACAGCATTTGAGCTCAGCCGGCCATTAGGCAAGCCTAAGCCTTGGGTACTGCTCACGCTTGATCTATCCAGAACTGCTCCATTTCCACCATTCAAAAGTACAGTCGACTGGCTTGGGCCGCTTGGCCTAGTGTCAGGATTGTTCAGTTCCCAAGAATCTTTAGATTTGCTCAAAATCTTTACATTTGAGAGACCTCCGGGAACGCCAAAGCTTACACCATTTAATTGCTGATTCTGCTTTACAGACTGCATGTGATTATCATTTGCATTTGAAGTCAAAATCTTCCTTAAGCGGTGAGTCTGTGCCACTGGAGTAACAGCCACAGAAGGCAAAGATGAGGAGTAGGGAGATGATGCGGCTGCAGCAGCAGCAACTTTTGCAGCAGCAGCTGTAGCTGCTATCATCTCTTGCGCTCCCTCCCGAAGCTGAATATAGTCTCCCTCAATCACGAATAACTGAAATATAAAAATTAAGGTCCTGATGAGATAATATACATCTATGAAAAAACACTTTAAATCACCATTAAACTCACTTCACGGTGACTAGCCACAAAGTCATCAAGCTTTCCATACTCTTTCTTGTAATCATGCCAGTGTAAGGGTGCAAGCATCTTTCCGAGCCTATTTGGTAGCTGTACCCATACCAAAGAACATATATTATGAACTAATCAGTTGCTGAGAAACAAGGCTTTAAATTAGTTGCTGAGAAAACAAAAATGTCAAGCTCACTACGAAACCTAGTAACAAATGGGCAGGCTCACCGTCGAACTGATGCGAATTCTACCACCTGCCGGAATTGTGCGAACCATGCAAGCCAACAATGACCTTTCATCAAGAAGTACAACCTCCGAAGTCTTTCCCCCTGCAGCATTTGCATGCACAGTTGACACAAATGCTTCAGGCAAAACTGCACTAGTGGCATTGTTAATTGCAGGTTCCTTGTTATCGACTGAAGGAACTGAATTATCAGATATTAACGAATTGGTATTAGAACTTGGCTGTCCTGCAGTTAAAACTTGTCCATCCAACCCATGATCAGTCAAGGTCTGAACATTTTGTTCCGGTGCCTGTCCAAAAGCAAAGTTAGTCTGAATTTCTTCCCTAGTTACTATTGCACTATAACCAGACAGGCTGACCACAAAGCTCCAGCCTGCATGAGAAAATAACAAGAGAAGCTTATCTACCTTGGTTTCACTGTTCTGCTCAAGAGAATCCAATCTTAAAGCGTTGTGGAATTGGGAGGAAATTTGTTGCAAGCTCTGATCAGATTGGGATGAGACCAAATAACCTCTACCATCAATAGACTCGAGAACCTGAACCAAAAAAACAACGGTGACTCCAGCGAAGTTGCACACAAAATAAAATCACTATGTAATCATCAAATGCGAGGCAATACCTGTGCTTCCCCAGTGGATGATGACAAGACAGAATCAGGTGGTGCCCCTTGGTTAATTTGGACATCTAAATAGTCTTGATGAAGAGATTGCCCATTAACAGATGATTCATAGTTATAATCTGGTCTTATTAAGTTTGGATCATTTTGTGAAGATGGAAGCTCATTCTGTGTAGATATCTGCAAACTCTCAGATGGAGCCTTAAAAGAGAAAATGAACATAAGTCTGTTATCGTTGTAGATTAAAATAATCTGGACAGAAAGATTTATTCATCTCAGCACCTGTTGGTTCTGCCACTGTTGGAGAGATGACATTGCAGGTATCGAGTGAAAATGCCCAACATGAGATTGAGGAACATGTGGTGGGACCGAATGGGGTACCCCTTGTTGATGCATAAGAAATGGATGTAGAGCAGTCACTTGTCCAGGGGGAAGATAGGAAGGCATCCCAAGTAGAGATGATGGAGAAATTGGAACCCCGGCAACATGGTCGATCTAATAACAATCCAAAACTTAATGTTATGGAAATTATATAAATAGTAGCTAAATCAAATTCCTACTTACTAATTTCATTTCAAACAGAAGGTCTTTGGCCAAAAAGCAATAATATGTCCAAAGCTACTAACAGGAAAACCACAAAAGGGTGCAGCTACCTGAGTTGATGCGTTTCCAGTTGATGGAAATGAGGGAACATCATCTGAATTTCCATTTTGGAGGGGCCCTGTATTTCCATTTGATGTATTCGTATCTAGCTGGTTTCCATTGTTCTGACCAAATTGAGATGCATCCTTTGAATTTGATTGTGCCATGCGTGATTCATCAGTGTAAGTCCCACTCCTTTCTCTTGCATCAGCCAGCTCAAGTTGAAGCTGTTGTACTGTATGCATATGAAGTCTCTCCATCTCAGCAAACTGAAATCAGTGAGCCAAAAAGGAAAATATCAAAAACGTGAACAAACTTTGAATAAGACAAAAACCATGTTTCATTATGTATAGCACTTGCATCACATATTTTTTGAAATAAGTTTTGAAAAAATTCGGCATATAGCCAAACATACAATTTGCAGATGCCCATGTCTGAACATGCCCGCAAGTTCAACTTTTAACAAAATAAAACGCCCAGGAAGTGTGAGAGAGATAGAACAAATAAACCAACCTGCCTTTGGCAACCAAGCCAGAGTTGATTATATTGTTCTGTACGTTCCCGCAATTCAGCTTGGATTGTAGTTGACTGCAAGGCATCCATTTCCTGAACACGAGTGATCCAAGCTTGGGCCTCCCTCAACCGTTCATCTTTATAAAGAATGGCTTCTTGAGCAAGCCTATGCTGAAAATACAAACACTATCAGGCACTAGCCACATTACATCTATAGAACTAAATTAGCATGCAACTTGCAGAAATATTTACCAAATTTGTTCCAATTTGAATGTCACTTACATTTCAGTCTGACCATTTAAAACAAAAGCACCATAGACTTTGTTCATTCAGAGAATGAAAGTAGAAAAGAACCTCATATGGACCTATGCATATTCTAAATTTATGTACCATTTAAATGTGTGAAAACTTGAGAGTTGTACAAGTACATCCATACATGCAAATCAACATACCTGTTCCCGGAGATCATTAAGCTGCCTCTCTTTTTCTTGAATATGCTCTTGCAGGTCATGTAGTTGTTGTATCTGTTGGGTTCTTTCAGCTTCCGAATGGTCACGTTCCCTTCTGCAATAAACAGTAACTCATTCAAATTTGTTCATATGATTATAACCTCAACCCAGCATTGTTCACCAAAAAATGAAATACAAAACCTTTAAATAGCATGCAATGATAAAAGACAAGCTTGATTTACATCTAAACAAAAATTACATGCATTATTGGACAAGAGCGTAGAAGTGCAGTGAACAGGTCTTAAACAAACAGACTAGTACCTGATACTTGCTAATTCTTTATTCTGTTCTCGAAGAAGGTCTTCTTTAGCCCAGGCCTGCCAGAACATAATGAAAACCAAAAGATTAAGAATTTTTATTCACCCAAAGTGCTCAACTAAAACATATAAAATACACAAGCATTCATTTACCGCTTCGTTATCTAGCCTGACAGCATGCAGCTCTCTATCTTTCTCGTCCATTTTCCTTTCCAAATCATGTATGGTTTGCTCCCTTTCATGAAGTTGCTCCTGCACAGTATGTAAACCCACAGTTCAGATTGACGCTGTTAGTAGCTCATTTTCACGCATATATCTCAAGGAAAACATTTAACAATCAAATATGCCCTTTAAGACTGGCTGATAAATTTTGGGCTTAAGATTCCACATATTTTCACCAAATGCAGAATTTGCAATGTGACACTGCAAAATCACAATAAGAATGCTAACATAACTTTGATATTTATTACGCCTCATGTGATTCTTGTAATTGCAATCTGAAAAATCTTATCGTAATACACATTATAAACTACATATCAAATTATAAATGAAAACCTGAAGCTTGGAAGCAGCATTGACATGTTCCTTTATTTGAGCATCAAAGTTATTTTGTATTTCAATTATCTCAGATCTTGCAATGATTTGAGCTTTAAGATCAATCTCCATATGTTGCAGTTCCTCTCTTTGCCTAGAAACATCTTCAATCCGCTGCTGCAAAAGGTCATGATCTAAAGTCCCATCTATTGTGATCGAACAGAAGTCCAAATCAACTGGCTCTCTCCCTTGCTGCACCTTGTTCGATAACAAATCATATTCACTTTCGTTGAATCCTTCAGAATACAAACTAATACTAATATCAACAGCCTTACCTCATATATTGTTCTCTCATCCGATTGGCCTAGCTTTGATTGTTCCAACTCCTGCATATTGGAATATGCCCAATTCAAGAACAAGATAATGCCAAAACAGCAGATACAAATGCTCACAGTAGAAGCTTTAGCCAATGCTAAAAATTAAGTTATCCTTTTTCCATGAAGCTCTTCATTTCAAGCAAATGAACCCACACAACTAAAAAAAATTTGTCAGATGCATTATTATTGGCAGTACACCGAACATTATATATCCAATATCCAATCATTCAAACAAAATACAAGTTGTGAAATTCCCTTCATTTTCACCCATCATAAGGCAGAAAGGGTGTGGGTTTTTTTTTCTTCTTCAAAATGAGTGATATTGTTGCTTCATTCAAAATATAGGCACATTCACCAAACGATTCACCTTCAAGCATTTAGATTATAACAATCTTCTAATGGTAAAGTGTGAGAGCAGCAACCAAACTACCCACCGACCCACATACACCAAACCCACAAATGAATTAACCAATTGCGTAATCGAAAAAGGTTTTTCGCATACTTAATCCCAAAAAAAAATGATAAAATAACATGCAATTGCAAACCCTAATCCTCATTTCACCTTAAGGGTTTTTCACAATCCAAACCCAAGGTTCCAAATTTCATTTCTTTTCTCTTTTTGCATAAATTAGACACCCAATAGAACCCAATGCAAGTGGTTTTGAGCAGATTACTACCTCATCCCCGATGTTTCGGGCCGAATGATGGTCGGAGACGGCGCGCCACTGTTTGCGGGCTGGCGGAGGTGGCATCGGCATGGAACTACCGCGCGCAGCGGCCGCAGCCTCCATTGAATCAGAAGCTACGGTGCTACTCCAACTCGCTTACTCACTCTGCTCAGAAAAACCTAGGGTTCGAGAGGCTCAAAGAAAAGGGGTGAAATGTAAAACCAGGAATTGCAGGAATTTACGAGATGAGAGGGACCGGCAATGGAGTTACTCCACCGGAGCGATAGCGAAGGGGAAGCACCTGGACGATTTGGAGTGTTTTGCGATTGGAGGGTTTTGGAGGGGTTGATGTGTAATTTAGAGAAGACTTGACGAGGGATGGAGAGAGAGAGAAAGAGAGAGAGAGAGAGAGAGAGAGAATTTACAAGCAAGGTAGGCTCCCGCCATTTATAAGGTAAATTTCAGTACCATTACATGGTTGTCGACGCTATCTCGTGGCGCGTGGTAGTCACCTTTTCTTCTATATTTATTATTTTATTTGAGATATTTATATGTACTTATGTAGGTTCGACTTTTGCGCTCCTTGATTAGTATAATGATGTTTTATATATATAAATATATATATATATATATTTAGGAGGAGCTTAAAAATAGGGACACACTCTCCTATCGTTAGATTGGTTTTAATGAAATTATGTGGTTGAGATTGTGTGACTTGTATTTTAATCTCAACCATACAATTTCATTAAAGTCAATCTAACGGTGGGGAGCGTGTCTCCATTTTTTTTGAAAAAATAAAAATTTCTCCCCTTAAGCTCCCTATATATATATATATATATATATATATATATATCGGCTCGGCTTCTCATATTAATCGAATATAATGCATCTGCATCATCTAACTAAATAAAGACAGTTACCACTAGACTAAGATTAAGTGGTGTTATGGACGTTGTATTAGCTCATTAAATGCTGATAGAGCATGTGACCAAGAGTATGTTGTGCTTCCCATAAGCAAAAATAAGATTTATTTTCTTTCGTTAGACACAATTACACAAAACTCGTACATTTAATCTAACATAACTCTAACTTATTTTTTCACATCCTCACCGCTTGGCCTAATAATAAAAACTTTTAAGCAAGTTTACATCTTTGATATTTTCCTAATTTACTATCCAAAATAAATTATTTAAGATGAAATAATAGAAAAACGAAGAATGAGGGTATGGTTAAAAAACAACAAAAGCAAAAAGAATAACGAAACTCTTATTTGCAAACTGCGCTTTTTACAGTAGCAGAAAACAATTATGTTTGTAGACTTTAGTGCGGACTTGACCTCTACCAATTTCTCTCTTCTTCTTTTTTCACTAATTTCTATCTTTTTTTAATAACTAACTATTTAATCCACTGAAACTTTAAAAATCTATGGGCATACAATTGGATTAGAAGTTTTCCGATCCTAGACAATGCCAAATGGAGTTTGAGTTGGCCCAAAATTAAACTGAGATGGGCTTTGGGCTGAGTGTAATAACATAAGAAATCCAAGCCCATTGAGTTGGTGACTCATCACCCTCGTCCAACTGCCCAACAACGTTGAACATTGTTATTCTGAATTTAATGAACACTTTCGAATGCCAGCAATCGAACTGAAATTCTCAAGTCCTTACCAATGAGTTGGTGACTCATCACCCTCCTCCCTCTGCTTTTTACTAAATAATTTGGTTGCCCGTTGCCATTGAATGTCATTAGAGCCTCTAATTTAGAGGGAAACATGTCATCTACTGCCACTTACTTTCAAAGAGACATCAAGTCTCGGATACCAAGTCGAGTGTAATCGTAAATGATGTTAATCGATTAAGTAACAAATCTCTTGCAACAAATCTAAGAGAAAACATGTCATCTATTGCCAGTTGGTGGCCAACTCACAATAGTCTATTCTTTTAGAGGCTGAAAAGACTAGTATAACCATCTCGTGTGAATCGAAATCAGAGACGAACCGTGTGAAATACGGACTTAGAATTTGTCCCAAACACTAGACCATCTCTTTGTGGCTAACAGAAGATTTTTAGCTAAAAGTCGATACTCCTACAACTTACGTCATTGTTCAATTATTCCCTTCAATGACCTGCTCACTTACATGAACTGGGAATTATAATTATTTTGATCATTAACATATCTTGTATTTACTAACGTATGAATACTTTGACAAATGACAAGCACATATAAAAGAATTTACAAAATATCCCTAAAATTTGGCGTAATACGTGACATGTGTAAATACAAAGTAAACATATCATAAAACTAGTACATTAATTAGAACGTCTACCTAGAGAGAAGTCAAAGTGGTGAGAATATTTCCAACTTTGTTTTGTGAAGGAAGATACTTCTTCCAACTTGCAACTCCAATTTGGGGACTTTGATTTGGTCACCTAATCCTTGATTGGTCGGTACCTTTCAAATCTAGTTCCCCCATAAAATGGGAATGTGACCATAGTGAACTACTAACGTGTAGCCGCCAGATCTCCGCTTGAAGCGCTAGAGTTGTAGGTTTTGATGGGCTAATCGTTGGATACAAGTCAACCGGAGGATTTTGTTTTTAGAATTAGTGCAATTCAATGTTGATTTGTTTGTACCGTATTTAGCGGATAATGTCTCGCTTAACGAATGACGTAGCATTGCATGTGTGCAGTGGTTTTGATATGATCTCGCGTGTTTACGGTGGGTTTGGTGTGACCTCGCTTGTTGACTATGGCTTAATGTGGCTTCGCTTGTGTGGCGGCGACATAGTGTGCTCTGCGATAAATCTGTTGCTTCTGCCGTTTTGTGGCAGATTTGTACCAAGGTGTTTGTGCTAGTGTGTGCGCGCTTGTGATAGCCAATTAGAGGATTATCATCATTACTTGTTTGTGCGAATTACCTCTAGATCAAATATTTGGTCACTGAAGATTGTACACATGTGGCAACCCTTGTAATTGTTATTGTTATTGTTATCGTTATTAATGAAAAATCGCTACCGTTTATTAAAAAAAAAATTGTGTAGGCACCAAATAATACATTTATACAGCATATGTTGTAGAGGAATTTACATGCGACTATAGTGTTAAAATGACGGTATCTCAAATATATTATTATACAATACAATTTGAGTTAGCTATTTAAATTATAGCGTGTGAAAGACTTGAGGAGAAATTCTCTTATGCAATAAAGTTTTAATCTCAGTCCACCATTGCCAAATAAACATTTGCCATATTCAAAAAGTGCAATACTCATTCGATTAACGATTATTTCAGATACAAGAGATTGTCATTTTGGTATGTGAGATACGATTATATACACACTTAAGTTTCTTCCTCTCTTACGTCTTCTGAGGTTGTAGTTGCCAACTAGAAGACACCCAATTGCAACACATCCACATGCAAACAAAACCGAAGAACGTTGTATTCAAAGAAAAAAAGTACAAAAATTACAAAGGTGACGATCTCGAAGATGAAGAGCAAAGTCTGTCGTCCTCCTGCTATCCCAAGATTAGAATATTTTCGTATTTGGAACAGTTTGATTAAGTCGGTTAACCCAATTATAATATCATAGTTTATAATCTTAGACGCTGTCGTCGTGGTTGTATTTAAATAATTGTTGGAAATTATATATTATAATATGAAATGTTATAATATATAATTTTAATAATTGAATGAAAAATACTGTTAACTAATTCTAGAAAGGTTATGTTGTTTAGGTGTGTGCCCTCGTCGAATGATGTATACTTATAGATGGAAAGTTACATCTCTTTAACAATAAGTACTTAGGTTCTATATAAACTCACGAAACCATTATCATTAGAGATATATAAAATTAGAGTTAATTGTTACTCTTGAGAAATAGAGTTTCCCCACTTTATTTTTCCCATTCTGCGTGTGTCAAATTCCGAGTCGTGTCTTGAGTGTACGAAATATATGAAGTTCGCCAGAGTCCGAAGACTGAAGTGCTTTGACTTCGGATTATAGATTGTTGAATCCTGGGAGACGGACGCCTACCGAACTACAAGCACAAGAGTAGGGGCGAAATTCTGTCTTTAGGACATTGCATTTATGCAAGCCTCAATCTCCAAGTTTGTCAGTTTTTCTAACTTTCTCTCTAGTTGTTTATATTAATTTTGTACACATGTGATGTTGTGAATTTCCTAATGATTATTAACATTGGAATTATACTGTTATTTTTCATATTTTCTAATATTGCTCCAACAATAATAAGGCTGGCTTTGTCTGAGTATGTGTTTGTGTATATGACACGAGTGTGATGTTAGAGTATGTTATCTTGTTTGCGGTAAAGGGAAAGATGTTGGATAAGGAGAAGGATCCTCTCCGGATTCTTTCCACCAAGTCCACTAAGGCACATAATTTGAGCTTTTGAAATTTGATCTAACGGCTACAAACAGAAGTTCACTTTAAAAGTTATAATAACTTTAGCTGCTGAATCAAATTTCAAAGACTCAGATTGTGTGCCTTGGCGGACTGAATAGAAAGGAACTAGAGAGGATCCTTTTTCTTTGGATAAGATAGGAATATGAGATCTCGATTCACATATCAACATTGTCGTGGTTAATTTAAGTAGAACCATGCTAGTTTTGTACATTATTTAGCAGAAGAGGGTTGGATTTTTCTATGAAGTACATGTGCGAACTAAGATATTTTACAACGAATCGCATAATTCTAGTCATCTATGGTTTTTATTTATTTTATAAGAGCAAGAATAAAGAAGAAGGAAATCAAATTCGAAATTTTAGGTCTAATGTGTGTGTGTGTGTATATATATATAGAGAAAGAGATGATCCGTAAAACTGCTTTAATTTTGACATATGTTTTTGTAGAGCTCATTGCGTAAGGTATATCAACGATCTGAACTGTCTTTCTTTTAAAACGTTATTGATAGATCATTTTTGCAAAAAAATATCTAAATCCAAAATCATATGGCTGTTGGATTAAAAGTTTAAGGTTTTTTTTTGTATAATAGTGTACATCCATTTTCTTCACTACAAAACTTTTTGCAAAAATGATTTATGAAGATGTTCTAAAAGATAGATGGTATGGTTGTTGAAATACATTAAGGTGTAGATCCCACAACAATGTGTATAAAATATTGTTTAAAAAAAGTGGTGCCCCAGATTAATTAGAGAGAACATTAAATTTGCAATCTTTTTCATCTCTAATTGTTGACATCTCAATTTTAAGTAGGGGTGGGCGCGGTTTGGTTTGGTGCGGTTTTGAGTGAAACCAAAACCAAAACCGCAAGTTTTTGCGGTTTGGTTCGGTGCGGTTTTGAAGCCAAAACCAAAATGAAACCAAACCATTTGGTTCGGTTCGGTGCGGTTTCAAGCGGTTTCGGTTTGGTTTTTAAGAAAAAATGTACAATATGCAATTTAACATATTAATAAGCATTTCCCAATAATAATAGGAAAAGGACATTTGTTATGTAAACAATTAGCATGTTGCATGCAGTTGTGATGCTAAAACATGTTTGTACAACAAAATGGTGTCCCTTACAATGTTTTTCATAAAACAAGTTGAATAAATTTGAATTCATTAAATGTGAGCAAAAATTTCAAACTAGAATATGTGATATCACGCTTCAAATGAGTGGACTTTATTAGATAATTGTTCGACTCTTGATAACAAGATTAGTCCACCATTGTATATATATGTGTGTGTGATGGTATAAAATAACAAAGGTCCTTCAAGTTAATAAACGTGTTGATGCACAAAATCAGTGAGAACTTTGATACAACAGAAAGTGTCGGGTGGTGTAACCTTTGCTAGATTGCTTCAGTCACTAGTGCAGATAAGTATGTAAAGATATAGAGGTAGGGAAGCAAACACCAGATGTACGTGGTTCACCCAGATTGGCTACATCCACGAAAGCAAACACCAAAAATTGTCGAGATTGACATAACTCTTTACTCTTATTTTTTAGATTCGAAATAGTTAAAAATGTTCTTTGAATGTGTCCACCATCAATCATTTTCATAAAAATAAGAATTAAAATGACAAAATATTCTCAATTTAATAAACAATGGCGAGGCCCCAAAAATATTTGTAGATGCTGAAATGCAGAATGGTTTCTTATTATCCATGTCAAAAAAATTTGAAAACAAGATACAAATCTAAATTTAAATCTAAAAGTATTTAAATTTAAATAAAGTAAAGTATTTAAGTTTTCAAACCATTTTCATTAGTTTTTTTTTAAAGAAAATTAGAGAAAATAATAAAATATATATATATACGATCGGTACTTAGATAGCGATTCTCCGAGTATTTAGTTGCTATTAAGATAGCGACTAATCCTTTATTAAGTCGCTAGAGTTCTAGCGACTATATTATAATTCATATTCATGTTAATTTTTCATTTATTTTTTTAATATTTTAATATTTGTTAATTTTTCTTTTATTTCTCTTACCATAACAACAAACTATCATATTCATGTTCTTCAAAATATGTTTTTTTATATAAAAAAAATATTTTTTAATTCATATTTAAACACTTGAAATCAACGATTTAAAATCTAAATTTAAAGATTTTTTTTTTCAAGTTTAAAAATCAATAAAAAAATTATTCTGGGACCTAATAAATGGTAGGATCACATCCAAAGGTTTTGCAAGATCTTAACTCTGACGCAAAATATTTCCTAAAGCTAAAAACACACAAAAACTGTGAGTTACCCACAATTTTCTAATCGATTTTGAGAACTTTTACAATATTCGTTATAAGCTAAAGTTGGAGTCATTCTACTCGCATCACATGTTTTCTAAAGTTAATTTAAGATATTTCCAAGATTTCGTACACCTACACATCTCTTTGGGGGCTCCACTATTAGCATTCATTATTTTTTTCTATTTTCAACTTTAAAAATTAATGAAAAATAGCTTCGGGACCTAATAAAGGAAAAATCACATTCAAATGTCTTGCAACATTTTCGTTAATTCCCACGTAAGATATTTCCTAAAACTAAAATTTTTAATTTTTTCACAAAAACTGTAAGTTATAACTCACGTTTTCCAATCGATTTTAAGAACTTTTACAAGATTCATTATAAGCCAAAATTTGAGTCATTTTAGTCGCACTACATGTTTTCTAAAATTAATTTAGGACATCCCAAATATTTTTCAACACCTACAAATTTCTTTGGTGGCTTCACTATTAGTTTATACTATTTTTCTAACTCATAGTAACAACGAAAAAATTTCCCAGCGTGACCAAAATGATTGATGGTGCATAAACTCAGAGACTACTTCTATCGATTTCAAATTTGAAGGACTAAAGTAAGGAGTTATGCCAGAAAGTGGCCCTCTACCACAGTTAATCTAACATCTAATTAAAAAAATCTATTGTTTGATGAAGAAAAAAAAGTAAGGAGTTATGTTAATCTCAAAATCCGTTTTGGCCCCTTTTTAACATGGATGGAGGGTTTCAAATTCCTTGTTACTACCTTTTAGGGGTTTTATTAAATTTTATGAATTTTTTTTGTTGGTATATTTGAACGTGTCTTTAAAATGATTAAAATTGTTTTAATATAATAAAATAAAAAGTGTTTATGACAACATTTTGACAAAAAAAAAGGACTTTATGGAGAGGTCTATGAGCAAAATGCAACTCTTACTACCTATTTGTACTATAATTTGTACCACTAATAAAGATGAGACCCACATGCGTTGGCGAGCTCTACCTCTACTAGAGATATAATACAAATATATGGTAAATGTAGCATTACTCGTCTATGAGTATTTTCAATGGAGTACAATTCTCTGTCATCCTATTCCTAGTGTGGTTTAGTCCATACTAAATGTATGGATTCTAACAAATGACCAATTAAAACATGAAATCTAATGTGGACATTTAATTAAATGTTTATTAATATTTACGGTGCGGTTCGGTTTCGGTGCGGTTTTTAAAAGCCAAAACCGAAACCAAACTGTTTTCTATGTTGCGGTTCGGTTTCAAAACCGAAACCGTTTCAAAACCGCAAAACCAAACTGTTCGTTGCGGTTCGATTTGGTTCGTGTTTTGGTTTCGGTTTTCGGTTCTAAGTGCCCACCCCTAATTTTAAGTAAGTAAACATGCAACTAAATATAAAGAAGAAATGAAAATTGCACAACTTGGCTAAAGCTGTGTGCTTCTTCCTATAATTTCAAATCCCTTTACTCATAATCTAGATGAATGAATATTTTTGCCATAGAATAACTTATATTTTTTTTCTCTTTTAGAAAAGGGATTAGCTAATGATTTTGTCATGACAGTCAACACTCCGCGGTGAATAGGACTCATAGAAACATTTAAGCTTCTTTCTGGCAACCATGTGTGATTCACCAACATTAAGAATCGAACCCATAACGTAACGTGTGAAATACGGTAGAATAACTCATCATTTATTAAAAACATAGAAATAAAATTAAAGGGGGTGTTGTCAATCTCAAATTTGAGAGGATTTTAAAAGACTTTAAAATCCTAATGTAGTCAATTAAAAGATTTTAGAATGGGAGATTATATTCACACACCCCAAATTACTTCTCCTACACCTTTTAAATTTTTTAATATTTTTCTATCAAGTGTTAGTGGTGTGTAGAAAATATTAAAAAATTAAAAAGGTGTGAGAGAAGTAATTTGGGGTGTGTGAATATAATCTCTCTTTTAGAATCCATGCAAATCTAGGTGTAATCCATTGAGATTTTATTAGAGATTTTAAAGTTCATCCAAATCTAAGTGTATTCAAAAAATTAAGATTTTGGAGGATTTCAATAAATTGTGGATTTTGTGAGATTTGAGAGCAAGAAGTATATATAACTAAGACAAAAAAGAATTCAACCTCACCCCCTAGGATTTCAAATCTTTTTTTCCATCTGGGGCGGTCCTCAAATCTCTACCAACCCCAGCCACACATAGGTATCACCATATACTTTGGTAGAACCTCTTTTTGTAAGCATTTAATGGTATTGTACACAGTTTGAGCTGGGTTTTTTTTATGAGTTATCGAGTTAGAGGAGAATCACGTTGATGCTCAACGATTAGAACCCAATGTAGTGTTCAACATCGTTGATCCCTACTCTATAGAATATTAGTTTGAAGCATTCAATGATGATAATATATAAATTTTTGGTTAATAATGGAAAAAATGAAGTGGTTGACTGCAAGGTGTGCAACGGTGCTGGTAACAGTTTATGATACAAGTTTCCTATATTATTATGACCCCTAGACCTTAACTAGGCATGTATGATCATCTAAAGAAATGATCAATCTAGGATTTTGGTTAATAATACTCTCATGTCATTTTTATTTTTTAATGTCTCTGGTACTACAAGCACTACTGAAGTACCACATCGTATGTCTCTGGCAAAAGGGCAGCCGGTGGTGATGGATGCTGATGATGTAGTGCTCAAAGGCTCACCAAAGTTCTGTTCATCTATCAATTGAGAGAGAGATGGAGTCGTGACGGTGTGAAAGAGGACCTGAAAAAGGAAGGGGATAAAATGGCTATCAAGTACAGTAGAGCAAGGGAAAAATATATTTTTTTTTCAACAAAAAAATTATATGAAAATCCACCAAAATTTACAAACCAAATCCATTCAAATTCTTTAAAATTCATATGAATTTTATAGGAGTCTTAAATTCTCCTAAATTCTATCAAATCTATCATTTTTTAAATCCTTTAAAATCATAGTTTGATTACACCCTCTAAAATACAACTAACACATGATTGAAATCAACGGCCAGGAATTAAACGTTTGACATAAAAATCTCATCCTCAGCTGTCAGATTAACATACAACTCCCCAACTTTCAAACTTAAACCAAATAAATGCCACCAACATTTTAATTATTCACATTTCTCTCTTCTTTCGTTCATTCACATTTCTCTCCTTCCTTCTCCTCCGCTCTCCCGCCTGTTTAATAAGTCATCGGATTTTCTCCACCGTCCGATGCACATACTTTGACTCCCGCCCCGCCAAAACCCTAACAACTCAACGATGGGACTTTGCTGCACCAAGAACGTCGCCGTTTCCGTGGCCGACAACGAGCCCACCGCCGCCCATCAGTCAAAACACTCGCCAGTCGCGCCGGTGCCGCCCAGCCCCAGACCCTGCGATGATCACTCCGGCAAGCACACTCCGGCCCACTCTTTCTCTGCGAGTCCATGCCCCAGTCCGCTTCCAGCTGGAATTGCGCCGTCGCCGGCCAGGACGCCGGGTAGGAAGTTTCGGTGGCCTCTGCCTCCGCCGTCGCCGGCGAAGCCGATCATGGAGGCGCTTCGTCGGCGGCAGGGGCGCGAGGCGAAGCCAAAGGATGTGCCGATACCGGAGGAGCATCAGGGCGGCCAGGAAGGCGAGGGAGGAGAGAGAGCACTGGACAAGAGCTTTGGGTATGGGAAGAACATTGGGGCAAAGTTTGAGCTGGGGAAAATGGTGGGTCGAGGCCATTTTGGTCATACTTGCTGGGCCAAGGGCAAGAAAGGAGAGCTCAAAGGACAGCCGGTCGCCGTCAAGATCATAGCCAAAGCGAAGGTGATGATTTATTTGTTTGTTTTGATAATTTAGTTGAATTGGCACTTTCCTGTTTGTTATATAAAGCTTGTTTCTTTGTGTATTTTAAGTAAATTTGGATGAATTTAAAGGGCAAATTGCATCCATTTGTGTTGAAGCAATCAATATTTCAAGTAATCAGCTTTTTTACTTTTGCTTGAAATTGATAAAATTTAATTAGTTGGGGAACAGTGATCACTGGATTAAGCAATGATTACGTGAATTATGCATTCCCTGCAACAAGTCGAATCCGAAGAATTTTTCGCCTGTTGATCTCTGTCTTTGAACTCATTAGTCATTACCCTTACTGCTCCATCGGTGCATTAGTCGAGTTACTGCATATAAATTGTGACTGAAGTTATATTCGTAATTAAATGAGGGATCTTTTCGCAGATGACAACCGCGATAGCTATTGAAGATGTTCGTAGAGAGGTGAAAATACTAAAAGCATTAGCTGGACATAAGAATCTGGTCAGATTTTACGATGCGTTTGAGGATGCCAATAACGTCTACATTGTCATGGAGTATGAACTTCTTCTTTTTTGTTCGTTACTCTATAGTCATGTTATTCATAAAAACCTGGAATCATGGTTTAACTTTGTATGACTATATATCAGTACTTTGGCCGATAAGCCTGTTTTGAAGTTTTCTGATCTTGCTGACCTTACAGGTTGTGTGAAGGTGGAGAACTACTGGATAGGATTTTGTCAAGGTAGAATGAAATGCTTTATTTTCTTGTATTGTACTTGTAATTTTACACTATTGGGTTTTATGAGTTAAGGATTTATTCCTAATCACTACTTTGTGGCAGGGGTGGAAGATACACAGAAGAGGATGCTAAAACTATTGTTGTGCAAATTTTAAGTGTTGTTTCCTTCTGTCATCTCCAAGGTGTTGTACACCGTGATCTAAAACCAGAGGTACTATATTCAGAAAGTTTGAACCAACGGTTAGAATAATTGTGGATGTTCACATGTAGTTGTGTTTCAATTCTTCACGTTCGTATTCCGACCAGTAACTAATGACTCTGTTAATTATGAATGCTTGTCAGAATTTTCTTTTCACAACAAGAGATGAGGATGCTCCATTGAAGGTTATTGATTTTGGTCTCTCTGACTTTACTAGGCCCGGTAATGGTCGCTTTCCAGTTTCCACACACTAAACTTTGGCTTCAATCTATGATGTGCAGCTGCAAATTGTTTCTTGTCATGAAGTTGATACCTATATGATTATTATTTTTTACTGTGTTGCCAACCTGCATCGTCAATAACTATTTGTTTCATTGGAAATATTTTCTTTAACCTTTTTCAAATGGTTTTATTTCCTGATATGTTTGCATATTCGTGTGAGAAATCAAACTTCCCTTCCTAGAATTCAATCTAATTATGAGAACTTTAGTTATGTGAACAGTACATTGTTTTCACAGCACATTTAGTTCTACATATGCAGATCAACGCCTTAATGATATTGTTGGAAGTGCATACTATGTCGCACCAGAGGTGCTACATAGATCTTACAGTCTCGAAGCAGATATGTGGAGTATTGGTGTCATAACATATATATTGCTATGTGGAAGTAGACCTTTCTGGGCACGAACAGAATCTGGAATCTTTCGTTCAGTGCTAAGAGCTGATCCTAACTTTGATGATTCACCTTGGCCTTCAGTGTCCTCGGAAGCCAAAGATTTTCTCAAAAGGCTTCTGAACAAGGACCACAGAAAAAGAATGACTGCTGCCCAAGCTTTAAGTAAGTTGGTTCTAAATATTTCATACAGTCCAGAATATGAATTTGCACTAAATTTCCCTGCTAGTCCAGGTATTTCTTGTTGATATGCTGATACCTATTTCTTGCGTTCACAGCTCACCCATGGTTACGAGATGAAAACCGTGATGTGCCTTTAGACATTTTAATCTACAAGTTGGTTAAGTCATATGTTCGGTCCTCACCTTTGAAGCGTGCAGCACTAAAGGTAACAGACTCACAAGAAACCATGCCCTCCCAATCCTCGAAAATGTGAAGGAATAAAAAAAAAGAAAAGTGAAAAGAGGAAGAAACAACTTAAAATCAAAGATAACAAGCTGGGTGCTGTGAGGCATGAATGGCATACTTATGGGGCAATCCAATCTTTCACACACACACACACAAACCCACATTTGTGATGTTAGAAGGCATCAAATTTGTAACATATTTCATTATTCACAGGCCCTCTCCAAAGCTATTACAGAAGACGAGCTCTTCTACCTTAGGGCTCAATTTAGGCTCTTGGATCCAAAACAAGGATATGTGTCCCTTGATAATTTCAGAACGGTTAGTCAGAGTTCTTGTTGCTTTAACAATATTTCTTTTGTTACATTTTAGATCCCATTTTGGACCCGTATTATCTATGTACTTGGTATGATACGCCTATTTAATATCTCTAGTAAGTACTATATTTAGACGTTCCAAATTTGTTTATCTTCATTGTGTTTCATGAACTTATCATGGAGAATATTGCAGGCCCTCATGAGAAATGCAACTGATGCCATGAAGGAGTCGAGGGTTCATGACATTATAAATTTGGTAAGAGATCTTCTTTCTTTGATTTCAACGGTTGAATGATCCTAAATTTGTTTGCTAACTTTTTTTTAAATGATATAAAACTGCAAACTGTTGGATATTCTGAGATATGTCAGGTGGAATAGCGGTCTGTTTCTGCGATGGTTGTATTTAATGAAACAAATAAAAAGAACGCACTTTTTTTTCTTCATATTGGAGGACTTAGAAGTTTCGTCTTGAGTTTGTTCTCTTCTCTGACTTTTTCATTGCTGGCTTGTCCTTTCTATTCACACACAGCCTGGAATCGTAGAATCGATAGAATTGATAAACGAAGCCAATTTTCCAATACATTTTTTTATATTTCTTGAACTGTGGCTTTTGCACGAGGCGTATGCTCATATTCTAGTTTTTTTATTCAAGATGGAACCACTCTTGCGCAAGAAATTGGACTTTGAAGAGTTCTGCGTCGCTGCAATAAGTACATATCAGCTAGAAGCTCATGAAGGATGGGAGAACATTGCAAGTACGGCGTTTGAGTATTTCGAAAACCAAGGAAACCGGGTCATCACTGTTGAGGAGCTGGCACAGGTATGCACATCAGTCTTTCGTACAATTGCTTGTGTACATGTTACTTTCAATATATCATATCGAACAAGTATCTGCATCCGTCTTATCAAATGAATATCAGCAAACTCAAGAGAAACAAAAACGTTATGCAGGAAATGAATCTGCTTCCTACATCTTATCAGTTACTCAATGACTGGATCCGAAGTTCAGACGGAAAACTTTCCTTCCTTGGATACACCAAATTTTTGCATGGTGTGACAGTACGTAGTTCCAATACTAGACATCGATAAATGTAACCGCGGATGCATAATTTTTTCTTCAAAGTTTCTACTGAAAGTGTCTCCGATTCTTTTAGAACCTTGTCCGTCCCTTGGCGAGTGAAGTGATATGGGTCTATCTTTGTCAATAATTTGTGAGAATACATGCAAAAGAATTGTTCAAGACCCTTGAAAACGCATCGACATTTGTAAAACATAATCCGTATATTGTACCGGTGGTGATCGCTGCGACGGTAGAGGCAATGCAGTCGAAGAAAGCTTTTGTGTTTACATTTGTGTGGGTTGTTTGTGCTCATATCTATGAAGGTAAGGTTACAGAGTTGTGTAAAGACATACAAATATAAATTTGGGAGGTTGCTTTGCACTATAATTTCAATTTTCAAGCTCCATGTTACCGAACTTTGGAAACCGAGGATTGTTCGGCCCCGACGCCCCGTTATGATAACCATTTCGTTTTTATTTGTTTTTGTTTTTGTATCTAGAATTGAAAATAATTATCAAGCGAGTTAAATTGAAAAGTGGCGTGAAAATTAAATGATTAATTAAAGGTCCCTTAATTTTTCATCGATCCAGTGGCGTTAATTTGTTTATATAATGTAAATTCATAAAACCTTCCTTTATTTCTGTATTTGTTTACTATCAAAGTTTCGTGTTACTTTTCGTTTTCGAACAAAAAAAAAAGTTTGGCGTTACTGGAATGGGTTGTACTTGGTCCATTGCTGGCTGGCTGGCCGGCCTCTTGATGAAAGTCAACATCCAACAGACTTATCTCTGGCAGTGTGTTCCAATATGTTTGGACGATAATATTCACACACACACACACACACACATATATATATAAAGGCTCAAGAGGAATTCCCATTTTTTTGAAAAATGGGGATACCATCTTCACCGTTAGATTTAACTTTAATGAAATTCTGTGGTTGAGATTAAATCACAGGCTACAGAATCTTAACCACAGAATTTCATTAAAGCAAAATCTAACGGTCAAGAGGGAAAAATGAGGATCCCTCTTGGGAAGGGATTCCTATATATATATATATATATATATATATATATATATATATATATATATATATATGGCGGGTTGGTGACCCAAAATTTTTAATATAATTTTTTACACATGTTTTTAGATGACTCAGTTTGTATTGTATTTTAACAATCCAAACCGTTTATTTTTAAAATATTCTCTCAAAGATTATATCTATAAAAAAATTACTGAAATCTGAAACCGTTCAACCGTTATACATAAAGAGTTCATACTTGTAAACTCCCAAATGGACATGATAAAAATGTGGTTATATTATGCAGCCAAATGTGAAGGCCTTGAATTACAGCCTGCCAACAACCATGCTAGTCGCAACCGGTGGAATGCAGAAGCCAGACGACATCAAATGATTGGATCAAAATTTCAAAATATTAATTCGTGTTGCCTTCACACTTTTTATATCTAACTACTAGCTGAGCAGGTCGTCATCGTATTATAAAACTCAATTAATTCAAATTTTCAGTTGACCTATTCTATTCGTTGAGTATGTGCAATTAATTATTTCTAGTTTTTTTTATTTATGAAAAGGTATGACATTTATTTAAGATGTCGAGAAAATAAACACACGACGACAAAACATAAAATAAATTGAACCTATGAAGAAAAATGGTTGGGACTTTCAAATTTGAATCAAAGAAATAGAGAAAATTTAACTAAAAGCTCTCGATACTGTTCACTTTAATGAAAAACCATATTTTTATACTAAAAAGTCAATTTTGATACTATTAGTCAATTTCGAAATTTTCAAACCATTTTCATTAGTTTTCTTAAGAAATAATAGGCCACTATTACATAATAGATGAAAAAAATATGTAATCACTCAATAAAATTATTGTTAATTTATACCATTACAATTTGTAGCAGAAGTTTAACCCCTTTTGCAGCATAACTTTTAGGTATTAACCTCGTTATTTATGAATATTAAACTTAATGTTTTTCAGTTACAAATGGAGAAATTACTGCCAAAAATTGTTTGATAATGTGTCACGCACGATATGACACCTAAGGTTGTGGGGCAAAGTTCCAAATAATATCCAACACTGAAAAAAAAAAAAACAATCTGATGGCTGCGTGGAGGTAAGCCTCCACAGGCCCGCACCCACCCTTTCTTAGAACCGTGTCCTATACGTTTGTTTATTTTCTTATCTCGAACAACCAGCAACTTTCCTTCTTACGTTTGTTAGGAATTATAAGAATACGAAATTTGTAGATAAAATTTTAAAAATTAAATAACATAGAAGTTGATGATTGATTTATTACTTACACGTTGATAAAAATACTTATTCTTATTGTTCAGATATCATTTAGTTTACAAATTTAATTTTTAAATTTAGTCTCCTAGCATTATTCTTCTTTTATATATTCAATTCATCTTTATCAACAATCCATAACACATCATTGAGAACAGAAATTATGTATCACTAATTAATATTATGAGGTTCCAAAGAATCCAAGGCCTCACAAACAATCAGTAAACCGAAATTAAGAAACCTATATTCACATAATGATCTTCCTAATCAAACCCTAAAACACCAGGCATGGTGGTGATGGTGGTCGTGATGACCGTGGAACGAAGTCTCCCTGTCCACCATGCCTTGAACGGTGCGAAACTCCTCCACGTGGCAAGGAATGGTGATCGGACCTTTGTGATCGAATCCGTACTCTTTCTCGGCCTCCTCCAGCAGCTGCATGAAGAGAGGGTGGTTGATGTAGATCACTGGAATCACAAACCTCTGCTGATCGTCCCCCTGGCCAACCATCACCGCCATACACCCTTTCGGGATGTCTTTCAGCTCCTTGCTGTTCTTGTCGTGGTGGTGATCGAGGTGGGGGAAATGGAGGTGGAAGTTCAGGTGGTGGTGCTTGCTGTCCCTGTCGGCTGCAATAAACCCCATCTTTTCGAATCCAAGAATATCAAAAACTCGAAAAACCCGAAAACCAGGAAACCCTAGAGAGCAAGAAAACACTGGGAAAACTTGAAACTCTTGAATTAGGGCTATAAGAAGAGGAAAGAAAATGGCCACGGATCGGAAGCGGAGATGGTGAGATTGAACAAGGTTAGGGCGGAGTCGGTTAACGATCTCGGAATATTGCTCATGATATATGATCGGATTCAACAACCAACATAAATATTGAAGGAAATGGAGAAGGTGAGAGGTTCCTGAAGAGGGAGGGTTTGGTGTTTATATAGTAGCTGCCGTAGGAGCTAGGGCTTGCTTTATACACAAAGGAAAAGGATAGAGATCAGGAAAAAGCTGGAGAAGTCCCGGAAGGTTACAACTAATAAACTTATATAGGAAAACAGTACAAAACGCGCCTGCTAATTGCTATATATTTGACTTTTTTTATTTTTTTTTATCTTTTTTGTTTTATTTTATGGCAATTACTAATTTGCATTCGGTATACGTGGAAGGAATATGTAAATAGCAATTGCAAATTTGTTTCTATCTTTCCAAAACTTAGATCATCTCGAAAGGAGATGTCAAAAATGTCACATAGATATATAACAGTAACAAAACATATCATTTACTCCAACCGAGATGTCAAAGTTGACATGAAAAAGAAGGCTAAGAGCATCTCCAAAGAAGATGTCAAAATTCTAGGTGGAATGCCACTGTGCATATTTGACATCAAAAGTCTCTCAAACCGAAGTGTTATTTGCTGACTGTATTTGAAGGCTTAGTGATTTGATGTCAAATTTATTTTTAATTCATTTTAATAGTGGGTCCCTTATTTCACTGACATGTCAACCAATAAAAAATTAGTTTCAACATTTTATAATAATTACAATCATTTAAAACTTTATTTAAATAATAAAATAAGATTTGACAATTCGGTTGGAGAAGTACAAATTTTGACATAAGGCTTTAGATTGCCACATCAGTCATCAATTGTAATTTGACTCTTATAATTTGACATTTCCTTTGGAGTAATTTGACATTTCCTTTGGAGATGGTCTAAGTTGACATAGATAAAGAGATGTCAAATATGAAGCTGCCTTTAAATTTAATTTTTGCTATTTTCAAAGGCATTTTACTTGCCTTACCTTAAATGCTAGCATATTTAAGTATTATTTTATTATTTTTAAACCAATAACAACCCAACTATTATTAATTTTGTTTTAAAAAAGAATAAATGAAGCAATAAATTTTGACATATTGAGTGGAAGAAAAATCTTGACACTATCAGTGTTCTAAAAAAAGGCCTAGGCGGCCGCCTAGGCGCTGGGCGCCTAGCAACCGAGGCGTTTTTGGGCAAATCGGGTGGAAAAATCGGATTGGGTCTAGGCGGCGCCTAGGCGGGCTAGGCGGGCTAGGCGGCTGGGCGGGCTAGGCGGTCCTAGGAGGTTTTTTTTAATTAATTGTGTGCTTTTTTTTTGTGTTTCATGGTAGTATACTTATGGAAATGGTGTATCTAATTTGCAAATGATGGATTTACTACAAGTTCATCCAATATTTATGGAAATAGTGTACCTAATTTGTATTTTATCATTATTTTATTATCTATACAAGTATAGTGTTTTTTTTAGGTGTCAATATGCACTTATTTACAAGAAATACAAGAAATTTACCTAAATCCGCCTAGGCGCTAGGCGCTTGCCCGCCGCCCGACTAGCGTCTAGCGTTTTTTAGAACCTTTGACACTATTATGTCAAATTGCCAAATCAGCCATCAAATAAAATTTGATGTTTTGAATTTGACATCTCATTTGAATATGCTTTTATAAGGTATAAATTAATTACTCGAATCAAAACAAATAAGGTTATTTAAATTAATATGTTAACAAAATAATCTTTATAAGGGAGAATTTGGTAAGGTTATATAAATTAATATGTTAACAAAATAATCTTTATAAGGGAGATTTTGGTAACGTTATATAAATTAATATGGTAACAAAATAATCTTTATAAGGGAGAATTTGATAACGTTTTAGGAGGAATGTTTAGGAAATTAAATGTGGAAAAATTATGCACGGGTTAGATTGACTGTAAAATGAAGTAGGACATTTTCTCCCATCCGTTTTCCTCATATTTGAACATTAAAACTAAGTCACGTTAACTTGTGTTGGCTTATTCGTAAAGAGAAAAAGAAAAAGTAGAAAGTGAGAGATAATGAGAGAATTGAAAGAAAAAGAACTTGAAAAGAAAAATTCTAATCTGCATAAAATTGTGTCCAGTCATTTACGCTCAAATTTGAATTTGCATCTAAAAAATCAAACATTTCAATTTTTTTCTTCTTTTTTTTTGTGTGGGTCAAATCACGCATTTGAGATTCCACAACAAATAAAGGAAACGAATTCTCCTCTCATAAAAAGGAAAATTAGGGGGCGTTTGTTTGCCCTCACTAAAGGGTACTGGACTGGACTGGACTAAGGGTTAGTCCAGTCCCATGTTTGTTCCTGACAGGGACTAGGTTTAATGAGATTAAGTCTCACTAGCCTAGACTAAATCAGGGACTAGCTGGTCTTAGTGAGACCCCTCAAAAACCATGGGACTAGCTAAGACTGTCCCCTTTCTCCTCCTCGCCTTGCTTCTCGACCATTCACATTCGAAAGCCATTGGACTAGATGCTTTTCACAACCAATTTTCATATAAAATACCAAATTGAAGAATAGATTGGAACATACAAGGGAGAAAAAGATGGAGAAAAAGAGGGAGAGAATGGGGGGTAAGGAATGATTAGAGGGATAAAAAAAAAATGATACAAAAAAAATATATTAATAATTATGGATTAAATAATATAATATTAGAGTTTGTTAATTATCCTGCTTGTTAGTCCGACACTGCACCAAACGCTTCACTAAGCTAGTCCAGCTTAGTCTAGTCTAAGCCAGTACAGCTTAGTCCCTGAAGCTAGTCCAGTCCGAGACAGTCCGGTGCAACAAACGCACCCAGAGGAAAAGAAGGGAGATTGAAATCTTGGGATGCAACTTAGCTGTCAAATCCACGTGGACAACGAGTGGCAGACGCTTCTCGTCATCGTCAGCAGTTGTGCGCGGTCCATACGATTGGAAAGTGCGACCGATGATGAGGTGTCACGTCTGCCTCACACCATATGAAGCCGGTCTAGTAACCTGCCATGAACATGTCCAACCATGGTTGGACCAGTTCTGTCGATTAGGGGCGTCAACATCATAATTTAATTAAATTTTTAGGTTTAAATATTGGAGGAGGATTGTCTACCCTCCTCATTTCCGTGCCCTTTCGTGCCCTCCTGTTTATGTGGTCATGGTTAAGCAACGTCAACATTTTATGTTACTATTTATTTTTGTCTTATTATCTCTATAAAAAACAATATAAAATGTTGACGTGTCTTAACCGTGACCACACAAAACAAGATGGCACGGAAGGGCACGGGAAGGAGGAGGGCAGACAATCCTCCTCCTTAAATATTTTATCGTTATCATTTTAATTATCTTTATAAAATACTGTTAATTGCCTATTGTTTTACCAGACAACAAGATTATCCACAATTGCTTAACTGTGTACCCCTTAACTCATACGAAAACAAAATGGCCCTAAGGCCGCAGACTACGAGCGATTTGTGTGCGGCATCTCGTAACGGGGAAGTAGAAGAACTTTTGTGTCACACAAATGTTATTGGTTTTTATTTATTTATTTATGTTTAACAAACGATATTATTTAAACTAAGATTATTTCTAACTCTTGAACTAAAACTTAAAATTTTTAGCCAAAAAAATTTAGGTTTTAGCTTAGAAACAGCTTTTTTATTTCAACTTTTTTGGTCTAAATTTTTTAGCATGAGATTATTAAAGAATAAATTTAGGCTAATTTGTTCCTTTAAAGTAAATTAAAAAAAATTATGTACACTATCGTCATTTAATTTTATGAACATTTTAACCTTAAAATATTTAAATTCCGATACATATTGAAAAAATCACTAAATTTGGGTGAATTTTGAGTTAAATAATTTAGCCATTAGATTTAAATTTTGGCCGTTAGATCTTTTTTTTTTACCATTAGATTTAATTATATTCAATCTCAACCGTTGGATTCAATAAATCCTATGAGATATGCCCATGTGGGTGGGGTCTCGCTGGTGGTGCCCACATCATTTTCTGGGCTAAATCTTGGGGGGAATTTGACTTTTGTTTGGCTTTTAGCTTTTAGTCCACACATTTAACCTGAGTTGGGTTGGGTTTGGAGGGGAATAAAACCTAAAAAAATAGCATTTAGCCCATGATTGAGTTTGGTCTAAGGGGAGGAGGTGAGCTTAGCCTCACAAAGGGCTAGCAATAATGTGGTTCAAATTCACCTTTAGTGAGAATCAAACTTAAGACCTCTCACTTACAAGTGAAGAATAATACTAATAGACCGTAGTACTAAGTGGTACAAATGTTATTTTTAATATTTTAAGTTATCAATATGTAACCGAATTGAGATAGTCACAACATCTCTCTCATTCTTCATAGCAAACTCAAAAAGGTGGAGCAAATGCCCTTGATTTTTAAGTGCTTCTAGTATTACCCCAGATGAGGCCATGCCCAAGTCCAGTGATCCCAGTTTAGGAACTGATTCTGTGCCAGATATTACTGCAAAGTCCTTGTTAAGAAAGGTCAGCCTGCACATTTTCTATTGTGTAGGGCTGCCCACAAAGATGCCTGTGCTCCTCATAATTTGGCCCCTCTTAAGTAGAACATTTAGCATTAATCAACACACTCCTGCGGTTGATTGATGCACAAGTTTTGTGATGGCCATTCCGAAACGCTTTTGTGAAGAAGCATATAAGTGATGCTTCTACTGGTGTTTCTTGCATAAAGCATTTCAATTGTTTTTGAAACTTAATAACATTTTATTTAAGAATGTTTTCCCTCATTTTAACAATACTTTCAAACAAATCCATGAACGTTTAATAATGGTTTAGCTATTTTTTAAAGTCAAAATACTCAACCAAAAGGGGAGGTGATAAGTGATTTTGTCGAGCATCAAAGGAAAAGTATTGAGTGAGTGTGCTTTATTTTTCTTTTTCTTTTTCTTTTTCTTTTTCTCCTCCCACTTTCTACACAAGCATGAAGTAAAGCATATCCTAATCCCTTAAAAAATATGGCAAGTTTAATATTCAACAAAGAATGCCCCTTGTTCAGCAATTCTATTTTACGACTTAGTTTACGGTCTTTTAGTTTGATAAACAGAGCAGATGAATTCTCGAATTTATGACATCTTATAACATTACGAAGAAAAATATTGCTAAACTAATATTTGGTTTGTCAGTTTACAAATATAAGTAGCCTGTGAAGAAATTAATAGCGTATTATTTTAATTGTCATATCGGAATTTATGATCAATTTAATTAATAGTAACATTATTCATTTCCTTTTCAACCAATGTGTATTTTTCATAATTTAGTGCAATCTACCTTGATTGTAACAGCCAACCAATTTGGGCTTTCGATCCTTTGCTTTATAAGTGGGTGGTCCAGTCTCCAGAACATTATTCCTGGTTTTATGAGTCTCTTTGAGTGTACATTCGATTTTCCCCTTTCGTAAACTAGAATTCATGTGGTAACAAAATGTTGAGTAACATATTTAAAAGTTGACATCTGAAACGGGAGAGATTTTTTAATGTATCTGGAACATGAGATGCTACGGGATATGTCATTATACAAGTCAAACGATTTTTTTTTTCAATTATTCCTTCATTTGTAATTTGATGACTTATGTGGTAATTTGGCATCATGGAAAACTTCTTAAGCCACCAGATATTTTTATGTTTTGTAATATTTATGAGTTATTTATTAAAGAGGAAAGTAACCATTTCAAAGAAACAAAATAGGTTGTATTCATGGTAGGTCCTACTCTTACCCTTAATCAAATTAAAAATAATTTGGCATCAACCTCTCTTGCTGTCATTTTTGGAATTGGATCCCCTTCGAGGCAAAGTCTCGGGATCCTACTGAGCAAATAACACGGGCCGTAGGATTTTGATCCAACGGCTATAAACAGGGGCTCCTCTAAAGTTATAATAATTATAGTCATTAGATCAAAATCCAACAATCTGTGTTGTGTGGTCAGCATAATCCCGAGGCTTTGCCTCGAAGGGGATCCAATTCCGTCATTTTTTACGCTGGAAGCTCCTCCTTCAGCCCAAGTCAGCATTTGGCTTACCGGTTGGATGTTCACTGACAATTTTAAATCTTTTTTGAAGATGTTCTAATGTGCTCTATAAGTTTAACACAAAACTATATTAAAAAAATATGAATGGGAACTTTGCTTTGGGACGAAGAATAATCAATATGAACGCACTAAGGTAGGTGCGCAATTTTTTGTGGAGAACTGTTTCAAATTTCATGAATCATCATATGGTTATTTCTTTTTCTTTCCTATTCATATTCCAAATTTTACTGGTCAAAATATAAATAAATAAAATAACAACAATAAAGTCTCATGCCACTAAGTGCTGTTGGTTGTATGAATTTTAGAACACTACTGCAATCTGTTTTGCGCAAAGCTTTTTGTGAACTCCAAATACTCTATGTCTTTTTTTAGAATCTCTTTCCAAGTATTCTTAGATCTTCATCAACCTTTTTTTGCCCCGAGTTTCTGTCTCATTAAAGAAATAACAACCGTCCAACCTAAAATTCTCGCACACATTAGCTTCCCAAATCCTTATATAATTTTATATAAAACTACAGTTGTATCGTTGCACAACACATTCTAATTGTATTATATGTCGACGTTTTTTCTTTTCTTTATGATCAAAATCTGCACTTTGTACATTAAACAAAACCAAATTGTACTGGAAAATAACATAAAACAGAGAGTGTAATTTAGATTAAAATTATGAACATTGATACATGAAAGTATGAGTTGGGCAATTGCTGGTCGTCTCTGCTCAAGATTTGGGTTTGGTAGTAAATGACAGACATGGAGAAGTCCAATCCGATCGCATAACCAGGCCGCCAATCTAATGAGGAGTGTTTCTCAATGGGCTTGAACTGGAACTCATGATAATGGAAAACAATTAAGTAAAATATTATGAAAATTACACTACAAAAAATATGTTGCTAGGAGTGAAAATTTTTGGGTTCATTAGAAAGAATGATTTCAGCCAAGGGGTGACTTAGTGGTTAGAGACAAATTTTAAGCTTGTATTCCACACGGCGCGTTCTGAATTCAATTCATAGCGTTGGTAAATCACAAGATACTGGTCAGGAAGACTAAAATGCCTTTATGAGTCTTCCAGACATTTAAAAAGGTAAATTGGCAAAACTACTAGTTGATTTCCTTTTAAAACAAAAATAATAATAATTAAGAATTAGAAAATATGAGTGGTACTAGAGAAATTAACTATTATTGTGGGCATAAGTATTATCAATTGTCTGCAACTTTGTAAATAAGATATATGCATGAATCTCTGAAAGTCTATTTCATCGATTGAAGTATCAGCATGATTTAATCTTCATAATCGAAATATCGTAACTATATAAGCAGATAGTTATGACTAGAGACATGTTGTGAGTTGAGCTTCGTTATATATTACTTTATCTCACACAAATCATTTACCCGTAACTGTTCAATATCCTTATGAAAAACTAAATAAAGAACCAAATGAACTATTTAAATCATTCCATCCAATCCCCATAACATAAACATGCAGCGGCTTGAATATGGGAACAATCAACGCTTGAAGACTTGAAAAGTAATGTGTGACAACACATGATTTTCTCATTTCATCATCACAATTTGTAGCAATTTAGCCAAAATTAAAGAAAAAGAAAATTCTATTACCAAATATAGAGGGAGAAGAAAGGAAAACACATCAAACATTCATGCCTACGAGCTTCACATTTTCCTCTTCTGAATTCCTCCATACATGTTTGTACTTACCCAAAAAAGAAACAAAGATTTCTTGAATGGTGAAGTGACCGAAAGGCCCTCATAATTCTAACTAGATCATCAAGTAGTCTTCCTCCTCATCGTCATCATCGAATGCATTGTGTTGTAATTTACGCCCAATAAATGATGTACTTAATCAGCCGACACAGTTATCTCCACCCCCTCCGTCGTCTTCGGCTTCCCATTCCAGCGGCAGCAATCCCCTCCGGCAGCCAACGAGTCCACGATGGGCTTAATGACCAAAATGCCCTGCCCCACGGCTGCACAAATTAGCGTCGACAAAAACGCAGCAAATGAGACGGCTGTGAACGCCGGGTGGTCTGGCTTCCACAACACGGTCATTCCCATGAGAATAATCTGCAGCGGAAGCGGCACCAATACGGTTGCAGCAAGGGTGTAAATCCTTAACCTCAGCCCCTTGTTGATCACCAAGGACAAAACCTTCCAGCATGAAAACAAGAACCACATCGAGAACGCGCCACCGAATGCGGCGAACATGATGGTGTTCAACAAAGGGTATGTGCATGAAACCATTCTGCTGCCGTACTCGACCTTATGGACGACATAGTTCCGTACGAAAATCTCCGGCAACGGGAGGTGGAGCTTGTGGAAGGGTTGGAAGAACAGGAAGAGGACCTGCACCAGAAGCATGGGAAGACACGTGGCGAGGACGAAGGCGATGGCCCAGGAGACATTGGGGGTCTTCTTTTCGGTGGAGACGTCGATGAGGAAGAGCAGGGTGACGAGGAACGCGGGCTCGAAGAACCCTAACGAGAGGGCCACGTGAATTTTGCAAAACTGGGGCTCGTCGAAGGAGCCGAGGACGGAGAGGAAAGGGTATAGGAAGGTGCGGCGGAGGGTGGGGATGCGGAGGAGCTCGTTGAGGGACCAGAAGATGATGAATATGACAAGGAGGAATCGGACGGTCCAGAGGGAGTTGAAGTGCTGGAGGTGGAGGGCAGTGCGGGACTTGAAGCAGAGGTGGAAGATGAAGGAGAGGGAGAGGAGGGAGAGGACGATGAGGGCGGAGATGAATAGTAAGGTGGCAACGTCGAAGGCGGAGTCGAAGAATGGCGTCGAAGGAATGAAGAACATCGAGCGAAATATCAATTGGATTGATTAACTAATTAATTAATTTGTAAAAATTAATTAATTAGTTAATCAATAATATTGTATCTCTCTCTCTCGATCGCCCTGATGATCTCGATGAAGGATGGATATATGGATTTGCTATATAGCTATGACAAACCCTCCTTTTGTTTGTCCTCCTTTGTATATATCGATATCGAAGGGTAATCGATATATGTATTTATATCGATTTCGATATGTTGCTACCTAACCACGCGGCTACGGTAAAACAAGAGGAGATGTGATCAATGTTGTTGTACAAAAGTAAGGGCGGCAATAAGGCTGGTGGCCGTGGCGGTGAGAGAGGCGGCGGAAGGTGGTGGGACTGGGGATTATGCATGGAATGGAAATAGTGAATAAATATTGGATAGAGTACTGAGGAACAATATTGGAGGAGGTAAAGGTGTAATATGGAAAAAATGAGGAGGAAGAGGGCATTGGGAGGGGGTTTACGTCGGAAGAAAATTGGGGAGAGAAGGATCGAGACTTATTTCTCTCCCCGATTCCCGACCGGTGGGAAACAGGCTGTTAGACAGCCGCAGCGAAGGAAGAGCAATCGATGATTTGGTGTTTAGAAACCTTAGATAGAGAGAGAGGGAGGGAAAGTCAAGGGAGGAGGAGAAATGTGGTGTAATGAGATGTCTCCTTCCATTTCGGCTTTTTACGGTTAGAATTTTTTTTTTTAGAATTTATTATAGACATTGTTTTTATTATGTATTTTCAAAATGTTTTGAGATTAAATTCTATTTTTGAATTAGTAAAATGTGAATGTTGGCTTCTTGGTGAGGAAAAAAGAAGTTAAAATTGTTAAGAAGATACAACTCAAAACCATATCTTCCAGGATTTTTGTTTGTTTTTGCTTGTATTTAACACAGTTGAGCATGATCTGCATGACAACTTAGATGTATTGTTTTAGCATATACCATTCCACATTTGGGTAATTTCATGCCTAATCATATTTATATGCATACAAAGATAAATGATAATTTCAAGACTAGATGTCTAGACGTAAGATAATCGCAACCATACATTATGTTAAATGGTCACATTTTTATTATTGTATATTTTTGTATCTTGTAAATTGTAAATTTTGGTACAATACTTACACGTATGTATTACTATCAGTTAGATTTGTTGTAGAGACATCTAAAAAGTATATATGAATATGACTTTCAGGCAGTGATATTACTAAGTACTTATAAGTAGGGCGTAAGCACTTCACTTGCTAGGGGATGAGATTCATTCACTTACATTCCTGCTAGCACTACAAAAAGCTCTGGTCTTAACGCCCCTACTATTACTGTGCAGGCTTTCCTCGAGTTTGTAGACCCATCAAATTGAGGCATGACCTGTGCTTAGGAATATAACCTTCGCACACCACCTTAGATAGTTCTTTCCAATCAAAGAACTCCTCCCCGCTACTTTTTTTTTTTTTGGAAGACTGGGAATGCATTACCCGGGCTAAGAAGCCAAACATACAAGGAGAGCCTACCACAAGGCAAGCAATCATCAAAGCAAAAAACAAATAAAGGCAGTAGAAGGAGTTACCAGGAAGACCACAGAGCCATGCTATGTAGTCACTCCCTCCACTACCTCGAACCCATTACGGAGGACAAGGTAATCCATCATGATAAAGCACAAAAACTAACAAAGATGGAGGTCTACGGACCAAGGAAATGTTGCTCATCTCCGTACATTGCTGCGACGCCAACCAGTTTGCTGCCATGTTGGCTGACCTTGGAATTCATGACCAGCGACCGTCATGAAAATCCTTCCCTAACCTTTAAGCAGTCACTAAAAAAGGGTAGGCCCTCCCACCTGCCATTTCCAATCGAACCCAACAAAGAGCTAATAGAGTCAAAGGAATCAGATTCAACAACCACCTTGGTGAGCCCCAATGCCAGACCAAATTCACAACCTCGAAGAATGGCCTAGGCTTCCGCAGAACCTACAGACGGAGCCTTAATGGCATGCCGTATGGCAGCAACAAAAGTGCCTGCAGCATCTCGAATGACAACCCCCACATAACCAGAGCGCGATAGAGCCGACCAACTAGCATTAACATTAATCTTGGAATATGGCACTGTGGGCGGGAACCAATGGGATGGCCAATCAACCACCATAATAGGAACAGTGGGTGCCGGAGTCTTACTAACAGCATAAAAAAAAGCTCCTACCGAGGTATTGATAGCACACAAGACTTGTGAGGGGTTGATTGGGCAATTGTCATACACAAATTTATATCGAGCTTTCCAAATATGCCAACATGTGAAAGTAACATACGAGAGTAAATACTTTTGGTCTCCACTCAAACTGATTAGTAAGTGTGATAAAGAAGATAACCACTCGACCCAAGTCGAGACACCATAGTTAGTAATCTGCAGATTGAAAATCCCCCCAAACCTTATGGGCTCAACCCACGGACATTGTAAGATTAAATACTCAATTGACTCCACATCGTTATGGCATATTGGGTACCTCGGATTCGGAGCAGAACGCCGCTGGTACAACACCATCATTGTAGGCAAAGCACCATGAAGGGTCCTCCACAAAAAATGCCGAATCTTTGCCAGTACTTGTAACTGCCATATGACCTTCCACGTGCAAGACGGTATAACTCGGGAGGAATCAGGAGATTGCAAAGACAGGGGGCGCAATTGAGATTGGGCCTAGTGATTGCCAGTTTTCACAGTGTATTGGCCATTTGCCAAATAAACTGATCCTCACTACTTGCATCACCAATGGACGTGTCTCGAATAGCATTTAGAACCTCCACCGAGACAAAGGGTTGAAAGGAATTAAGATCCCAAGCTCTAGGTGAAGAAGTAATAAAAGAATCCACCCTGGTATTCACAGTGGACGGCACCATTCTCCCCGCTACTTAGCTAATCAAGAAAGTCCTCGGGATGGAGTCAATTCTGTAAATTAATCGAGAGTAAGGCAAACTACTGCACTGCAGCATCCATAAAGAATTACTTTTGAAACTTATATATATATATATTTTTTTTTTGCAGAAATAAAACCAGAAAATTTGCTTTTGGTGATACCAAAATAAGTGCAATTTATTGATTGAAGTTATTTTCATCGTTTACATTTGGCGGAATAATGGGAAATAAAAAGTGCACTACGGAATGATGCTTCATCGACTCACTTGGCTGCACTCTGTAGGTGGCAATATATAAAAAACCTACAGAGAAGAGGAAGGGAAGGGAAGAGAGGAGAGAATGCTACTCCATTCCAAAGTCGCTTTTCGTTCAACCTTATGAAAATATTGCCCTTTTCTTTTTAATTACTTTGTTCCGCACTTTGCACAACTGCAACTGCAACCCACTACTCACCATATAACACATACATAAATAAAATGTCAGATGTTTGTTTTACGACAATCATGTGGTTGTGGCCCAGACGTCAGATGAAACACAAGATTTGATCAAACAAAAATGAAAAACAAAGATTAATTACTAATAGAATTTTAATAATATGGATACGATCATCTGATTAATGAACGAATAAGATATAAATTAGGACGATCCGGTTCAAATCCAATAAGTCTATTTCTCACATGAAAATCAATATAATGAGAGCAAAGCAACTATTGCACTGCAAAAGTTGGTCAGAATTGGTGTATGCAACCCACAGCCAGTGTAGCCATCCTTAAAGAATCACTCTTGAGATTTATATATCTTTGCCCAGATCCCCTCCTGAGCATGGGGACCGGAGTCTGCTAAGCAGCCCATCTGAGCCCTTGAAATTTGATTTAACGGCTACAAACAGGGAGCCCTTCTTAAGAGTTATAATAATTACAGCTGTTGGATCAAATTTCAAGGACCCAGATGGGTTGCTCAGCTGGCTTCGATCCCTATGCTTAGGAGGGGATCCAGTTCCCCTAGAGAATAGATACAAGAGTCTTTTTTCTTTCTAACTTTGTCAAGCACATTGCTCACCTGCAACCCACCACACACCAAATGATAATAACATATAAAATGTCAAATTAATATTTGTTTTACTAATCATGCGGTTGTGACCTGGCCCAGACTTTAGACAGTACTACAAGCTTGCTAGCTTACCAACCTTTTGTATATGAGAAACTAAGAACGTGCATGAAACACAATATGCATTTATACATGCTTATTGCTTGATCCAGTACAATAACTAATCCCAATTCGCACTCCCAAATAAATGTATTGTTGAAAATGGGCAATTCGGTTTGATTTTTTTTTTCGGCTTCGATTCGGTATTCGGTTCATTTTTTTTATTCTCGATTTTTTGAAATAGTTTATTTGAAGATAAGAAACAGATAACCGGATGGGTTTGCCAACACTTTCTCCAGTCTCCAATAAAAATAAATCTTATTATTGCATGTAAGAGCTACATGTATTAATAAGTTTGTCACTTTTATTATCCAAATAACATCACTCCATTTTAATTAGTGTGCAGGCTAGAAAAAGAAACAGATAACCGGCTTGGTATGTTCTAAATATGGGAGGGAGTGGATTAGATTTTAGTGGCTAAACTTGCTTCAGTAACCAATATGTACTGCAAGAAAGCTCTAACTATAGTAACCAACATTAGTTTCATAAAATGTTGGTTCATATATAATGAAAAGGCTAAAAGGTCTATCAATAAGGTTTAACTATGGCCAGTGAGAGACTTTTTACCACTCTGTTCTTTCATCGATAGACATTTTGCCCACCTTATCACGTGCAAGTTTGCAACTATGATCAGTGGATATTGTTAGCTATTTTTGTGGTGATATTAACACGCAATATATAGTATTGCCGGTGTAAAAAATATTAAGGTTCAAATAAAAAAGGATGGGATATTGGAATATTAATCAAACAGATTACAATTTGAACTGTTAATATATATGTGTGTGTGTGTGTGTTTCTGGAAGTCTATGCTAATATATATGGGTGATTGGTGGTCACAAATGTAATTGAGCAATGAGCAAGATGATCATGTTGTATACAAATTGAACAAACTGAAATAGAAATAACCTAACGAAACTTTATATTTTCTGGTAAAGAATGTGTTTGCTCTTGCCCTCCTTCTAACTGAAATTATTTTCAGTTGATCTAACAAAGCCTCTCCCAGATTTCCATAGACAGATACACGTGCACACACACAAACATCAAAAGGAGAGATGGCATGCATTGTAAAGAAATATATGTTCAAAAGATGAAAGAAATACCTCTTTTACATATATAAGGAATCAATTCTGCAGAATATATATCGGCACCGATCAACTGATCACATAAAAGGAATCAATACTGCAGAATATATATATATATATATATATATATATATATATATATATATAGGGAGATTATATTCACACACCTCAAATTACTTCTCCCACACCCTTTTAAATTTTTAATATTTTTCTATCAAGTGTTAGTGTTGTGTAGAAAATATTAAAAAATTAAAAGGGTGTGGGAGAAGTAATTTGGGCTGTGTGAATATAATCTCTATATATATATATGTGTGTGTCCGCACTCTGATCATCGGTGCCTATATATATATATGTCCGCACTCTGATCGGTGCCGATATAACTTCACGGCAATTTCATCCACGATACAAATAAGATTCGAATCCATATGTCTTCCACTAAAAGCATGTATCAATACATTATTCAGTGGAACAAATAATATAGTCAGATCAGTAGAATATTAATTAGTAAAGCTGCTGAGAAGGGTGGAGAATGGAGATGAATATTATCATATACTGAACTGATACCGTGAATACAGCTCTACAAACTCCACCCGCCGCCCACTACCACTACAACTAAAGTAATTAACGGTTGTTCATTTTGTAATCGGGTAAAGGATCCAGATTATCCAATAGATGAAAACCCTAATTTCAATTGATCTTAAAAAATAAAAAAATAAAAACCCTAGGGAGTTTAGCCCTAGCTAACGCCAAAGACAAGTACACAGATTGGAATTTAGGGTTGTGCTCATCATAACAAAAGATCTATTCAATGATGAACAAGAAGGAAAAGACTGAAAGAAATTCACAACCAGTCTTAATGTTGAAAGACATGAATCATAAGTCAAAAGCAAATGATTGATTTTCTTTTTTCTTTTTTTATACCTGCAGTACGATCAAACTAATCCCGCATCATCATTGAACTAATCTGTTAAAATAAGCAGAAAAAATGGGGTTTAGTCGAAATTCAATCACCTGAAGATCCATCGATCATCTGGGATCCGGTTTCGATCATCTCCGCGGGGCATCGGGATCGGTGAACTAATAGTTTATATGAAGAGAGATGTTTGGCAAATTAGATGGAAGCAGTAATTGAGGGGAATGAAGCCTGGTCCAAGAAATTACCGACTTAGGTAGTCTTGTACCAGACAACATTCCCCTCAAAGTTACCAGCTTCCTTCGTGATACATAAACTCCGATGATCATCTTCATCTCTTATACAGCAGGTGTTCTTCTTTTATTTGGATCGCGTTACTCCAAATGAACCAAAAGGGGAGAGAATACTTTTACTTCTTGAATGAAAAGTATTATTAGGTCCCAGGAAATATTGGGGTTGGTGGTACGTCATAATTAAATACATGATTATTCACAAATATAATCATTTGGTTTACTTTACGAGAAAGAAAAGAAAAAGAAAGGGAGGGCTGCTCGAGAGATTTTTCAGTGTGACCGTCACATAAATTATGAGTTATGTGTTTTAAAATGTTAATAACTTAAAAATTAAAATTTTCCATCACTTGTATAAAAACACATAGTGTACCATCTGTATTTCCGTTACAACTAAAAATTTCTCACTGCACATAGAAAGAGTAGGTGCACGGGCCCGGTACTAGTCGATCATGTTGGTTTCTCTGGAACCAGCAGTAGGGTTAAGGGCAATTGGGGTGGGCACACTTATGTTTATACATAAGTTTAGAGCCAGGCACACACTCACATGTAACTAATACATATATAAGAATTGGGGTGGGGACACTAATATGTTTATATGATAAGTCAAAAGTGTTAAAGTTTCTTGGTGAATATGAATTTGAACTAAATTATTATAGTTAGCAGATTTATTGTGTGGCTTAGTTTAAATATCCGTCTCTTCATTGTAAATATATCATTTATATTGAAAAAAATTGAGTCAATGACTATTGTGAAATCTTCATCTTATTACGATATCATCTTTAACTTCTTCAGTTGTTATTATTTTTACCTAGCGTGATAAGTATAACATGAAAATTGAAGAAAATACTCTTAAGCCAAAATTCAATGGTAATATGATTCAACATTAAAAGGTTAATAATTTAAAAATTAAAAAATTTCACTACTTGCATAAAAATACGTGGTGTACCATCTGTATTTCTGTTACAACTAAAAATTTCTCAGGATGCACATAGAAAGAGTAGGTGCATGGGCCCGGTACTAGTCGATCGTGTTGGTTTCTCTGGAACCAGCTGTAGGGTTAGGGCAATTGGGGTGGGCACACTTATGTTTATACATAAGTTTAGAGCTAGGCACACACTCACATGTAACTAATACATATATAAGAATTGGGGTTGGGACACTTATATGTTTATAAGATAAGTCAAAAGTGTTAAGTTTCTATTTAAATACGAATTTGAACCAAATTATTATAGTTAGTAGACTTAATGTGTGGCTTAGTCCAAATATCTGTTTCTTCATTGTAAATATATCATTTGTTTGAAAAAAATTGAGTCAAACGACTATCGTGAAATCTTCATCTTATTACGATATCCTCTTTAACTTCTTCAGTTATTATTATTTTTACCTAGCGTGATAAGTATAACATGAAAATTGAAGAAAATACTCAAAGCCAAAATTCAATAGTAATATGATTCACCATTAAGAAAACCTCAACAGCCTTAACATATATGTGTTTGTAGTTTACCACAACCCTAGCTGGGAATTTAATATCAAAGAAAATTAGAAATTTCTTAAGAAAGTACCAAAATCCAAAAATTGTCCTCAAAACTTAAAATGCCGTTTGGGGACAGAAATCAACGAAGTTCGGCCTAATGCTCATATATCAGAGCAAAGCACTAAATAATATTCCTGACGTCACGTTTAGGGATAGAAATCAATGAAATTTGGTCCAATGCCGATATATCTGAACGAAGCACTTAGTATTATTCGTAACGAGCATATTATCAAAAAGGTGGAAGTACGTATGGAAGTTGAATCCCAACATTGCCCTGCAACACTTCTGCTACTACGTACCTAAGTTGGAAAAGGCGATTCTCTTTCGAGATTTCATAAATAGGTTCCTTCTTACATGTGAGGCTGATAACATTGCCCCTGTCAATGCGACCATTGCGTGTTGGATCGAAGCTGTATGAGTGTGAAATGTTCAGGTTTTTTCTTTCCATCTATTGCAAAGTACTCAACGACACCATTGTACGACGAGTTGAGTTATGTTTGTTTTCTTGCAATTCACTTGAGCGTTTGGTTTTAAGTGTGCAAGATCATGTCCTCCAACTTCCCCCCTACTGTATTTCTTTCAGGCCTCAAAACCTCGACACTCTAATTTGTTAATTACTCGGATGAACACTCAACCTTCTCCCTTGTGACTGCCTACAATTTTTTGGTGGCTGCATCCTCCATAACCACTGATCCTTGAATAGCTAGCCACTCCTTCTACTCAAGGTGACAAAATCTTCTAAACTATACTCCTTGTTCATATTTCTTTGGACCCGAATTTACAATATTGGCCCGAGCAATCGAGACCGTTAAATAAGTGATTTCTAGACCGTTGGATTTCATATTTTTCTAGATATTACTATTGGATTTTCGTAGTAATTATCTTATGAAATATATTTGTGGAAGCAAAGGAGGTCAATTCCAGTTCGAATTGCTATACTTACATGATGACTGGTTTGAAAGCTAACGCGGTGGGTTAAGAGACTATTTTCCATGCGTTTCATGCGTAAGATAATTAGTAGTTGGAAATGGAGATAAAGATGGCGAAGTTGGATAAGGGCTGAATTTGCTCGGAACCAAACATGCATGCAAGTTATCTTGGTAATGATGGTATCTAATGAATACTGAAAGATAAGGAATGTCGATGTGGTGTGATCATATGGGTTTTGAAGATATAAGGATTGGTAAAGAATATTCCTTTTGTTTTTCTATTTGATCAAAACAACAATTTGCTTGCAAATTGAATGTTTGTCAGATAGGATAATAAGAAAAATAAAGATGAGAAAGAATAGTCAAAGGATGGAGTTGCACAAATAAAGATGATGTTGCATGCAGACGTGTGGGTCTAGGTCTAAGGTGATGCAGTTTCATTGGTGCATGATTTCCAACACGTGGAGGTCATTAAACATTTGGATCAGGATTCACTTGCACAAAAATATTGAGATAATGATGGGGATTTTAATCAGGTTGGATAATTGCATGCAGTTGGATCTTATCCACGCCAGAATGCGTGAAGGATTAGATGTTGGGTGTGTGGATTTAGTTAGCATGACCCTATAAATACATGAGGTTGTGGTACGTGGAGGGGACCTCCAATTCAACACACAAATCTGCCATGCGCAAACTCTCGCTCTATGTGAAACCTCTAAACAACCTTGAGATTTTTATTTTCCTTTTCGTCAACACATCTTTAGTTTGGATAAACAGCACTGTGAAGGCAACCGGTGATATCTTCAGTTTGGATAAACAACACTATCGCCATAGAATCAGCCGACCTCGGAGCACCTTCAGTTTGGATAAACAGCACTGCGTCGAGGCCGACTGATTAATTATCCAAGTCTCGGTTGTCAAGGGTTTTTGAATCCTTGTTGGTAGAGATCATTTCATTAGCCTTCTCGGCGAAGTAAGGTGTTACTGATTATTAGGCTCGGCACATTGAACGCCGAGTTGATTTATGATTGGATACTCACAAGTGGGATTTAGAGTTCGGCATTTAGACGGCCGAACCACATTCACCATCAAGATATACATCCGCTTTGAGTATTTGTACCCTTACACTCTGGTGTCAATTCGGCGCGAGTTCACAATGACGAATACCATCACTGTGACTGAATCCGATGACGACGATTTGTGAACTTCGCATAATTAGTATCATTGTCTTCAGGCTTTAGAATACAAAGGCCAAGACGTTTTCCTTCCTCGGCCGCAATCGCAAGACGTAGAAGTCAGCGGCGCAACCAAAGCAAAATCAACATATTTTACTCCCCGACCAAACTCGGCAGACGAGTTGGCATGCCCCGTACACAACTGAATGACGTAGTTAGCTTATTAGTTACTCGGCTTGCACGCCACGTAAGCTAAATAGTTTTTAGGGTCAACAATATTCAACCCGCAGATCCCGACTGACACGACCTACAACTAATTGGGAGGGTGGTACGGTCAAGATGGTTAGGTGGTCATCAATGGTTTCATCATATCATAACCCGATTGATCATGTCAACTTGCCTAACGGGTTGAGAGTCAACTCGGCCAAACCCACCCGATGCCCAGCCATACTACCGCTCACCTCCGTCTGTCTCTGTTTGCCTATCCACTATTTCTAAATTCGCTAGGTTTCTTTTGCCTTGGGCCAGCCCGTTAGTATCCCAATATCGAATTCCGTTACTTACTTGGTTCACGTATTAGGCATGAGTTCTTCATTCATTTTTTAAGACTTTCTTTGTTGCCTTATTGGTTTCAACGTATACATTTTCTGAAAAATTAGGTGAGGCTAGTATGTGAATAACAAAAGATGAATAATCTTGAAGAAGGAAAGCTTAGCAGCAGTAACAGAAGCTTGAGTGATTTACATGACGACATTCTTCAACACATTCTCTCCTTTTCTAACCTAGAGAAGCGGCTCGAACGTGCATATTATCAAAAAGGTGGAGACACGACAATCCCACCATTGCCTTGCTCGGATTCCCCTTCTACTGGGTTCGGGACATACAAGAGTTTTCGGTCTATGTGGATAGGGCGATTTTTCTGCGACATTTCGTTAAAAGCCTCCATTATATATGTCGTCCCTGTTATAAGTATAACACAGATATTGGCCCTTTTATCATACGTTGGATCGAAGGTGCAGTGCTTCGGAATGTGCAGAATTTATCTATCAACATTGATGTAAGCATTTCCCGAATTAAAATACTGAATGCACGATTACTTGCGTTGCCTTGCGGCTTGTTTTCTGGCATATCACTTGTGCAATTAGATCTATGCATGCCTTGTGTCCTCCAACGTCCCCCTACAATATGTTTCCAGCCTTTAAACCTTGAAGCTCAAGTATGTTAAATTCTCGGATGAACACTCGACCAACCAATTATTTTCTAGCTGTCCAGTCCTTGAAGATTTATGTTTGTCACAGTGCTGGTTCTTGTCGAATGTCAGGAATGTCAATATTCGTGCGTACCAAAACTGTTGAGATTGACTATAAACGAAGATTATTATGGAAGCTCCGATCATGGTTGCCGGTTCATGGTTCATGGAACTAATCTCAAACACTATACATGCATTGGTACATGTAAAAATGATCATTACTTGTACAATCAGTCATCACTTGAGGAGGCAGACATTGGGTATTCCGAATTGGATGGTGAAGATGATACCTATCGATTTTGTATGCTTCTTGGATGTCTCTCTAATGTAAAAATTCTCAAGCTTGAGGTATGCTTTATGCTACAATATTTTCTTCTGCAACTAGTTGTTACATATGTTGTCGATCGAAGATGCATGCTTGAAAAGTTATGTTTCTCAATATAAATTTTGTATTGCTAATATTTTAGCCAAATTTATATTTTTTTAGGCTCCAAGAGATATTGAAGCACTTTAGATGCGTTTCCCTCATTCAAGTACGTAACCCACTTGGAACTGTATGTCGCCCGTGCCAACGGAGTACAGAAAATACAGCAAAACTGTCCATATCTGGAATATCTTCAATTAAGCGCGGTAATTCATGCATATATATAGCATTTTTTTGTTCTACTAATTGCATACAACACGGAACCTGAACTTTAAAATTCAAAATATCGATTAAAATATTTGAATTTTCTTCCGTGATAACCTTACGTAATTTCTATGTTGTTAAGATGTCAAATGTATTTTATTACATTGATCAATCAAAAAGTTGCTCTATCAATCGAGGATGTTGTGCCTCCTTGTATCTTGTCGCATCTAAAGGTGGTCGAAGTTATTAGTTTTAAGGGAGAGATTATGAGATGCAGCGGGCAGTAAAGAGTCTGCTAAATGAAGGGTTGGTCTTGGAGAAGTTATTGATTAGACTCTCTTCGTGTGCATATGGAAAGAAGGTTTACTGGGAAGAATTCTTCTCTAAGATTCCCAAACGATTGGAAGATTGTGAAATTGTGGTTTGTTTGTAGTATGATTGAGCATGTTGGATTTCAGAGATGCTTGAAGAAGTCAACAGCAAATTTGGGTTAACCTTATGAGGGCTATTTTGACCAATTAAAGCACCATTTTTTCAAAGCCGCCTTTACCTTAACCGCCATCAAAGCACCGGAATCCTCCACCATGCACCACCATTCCCCGCAAATACCAAAGATCCAACCAACCGACGCCCCAGAAGTGGTGGAAAAGAAAGCGCCAGCCGTCCTCCATTAAGCACCATTTCATTTATGTATGGTTATTCTAATGTGTTGCACTATTGCTAAGTTTAAAAGTTTAAAAGTGTTCCTCAGTTAGAAAAGCACATGGCACATGGAGGTGTTTTTATAAAAGAAATTTCAGTATGCTTTTAATAACTAAAATCACTTTCAGATTGCTCAAAGTGTTTATGATAGTGTTTAATAAAAAAAAGTTAAAAAGTAAATGTTGGTTGAAAAAGTACTAAAATTACTTTATTGAAAAATCACCTGCTGAGTGCTTCTTTTTGAAATGCTTGCATTGGAGAAGCACCTGCTGTTTACTTGAAAATTTTGTGATGCGGCTGACATTTCAAACATGATTGTAAATTGGGTTTGGTGATATAAAGCAAATGGTTTATAGAGCTTAGGGCCATTTATATCTTGAGGAACAAGGTAATGAATCCAAACTTAACAGTCAATCTGTAGGGATCGTTTGGTGGGCTGGATGAGATTGTATATTAAGAATTAAATTGGTAAAGATACGTAAGACATGACTTGTAACCTATGTATAAAAATAAGTTAAATAACTTACTCTATTGTAAATGTCATGTCCTCTCACATTTTGACACAATAAACAAAGGTTCGGACTCAGATCCATTTTAACTAATCACAATCTATCCCAACCAGACCGCCGAATAGACCTTACATGTTACGAAGGAAAGGCGACCTGTTGATATTGAAACCATGCAACAACGACAGCGATTCAATCCCTTCTTCCTAATGACTAGAGAGCCAAACAAGTCATCACCTCTAGATTTTTATCCCCCAAAATTTTGCTCGCTAGTTGTCGCCGGCAGAGACGCACACTTGGCACGAATCGCCCGCCGAAACTTGTTCTCACAATGCACCTAAACACCAAAGGCCAACTAAGGATATTTGACAAGTTAAAACAGTATGAATTTGGCAAGGTTATCCACGTTACATGTACACCAAACTTACCGGGACGACAAGAAATGCTAATCATGGTCGTTTAAAGACAAACGACGGTGTCGTTTTCAGAAGCATAGTTAGGTGAGGTGGGGATGAAAGCTTTAATCTTCGTTATGCTTATCCTGAGTCCTCCAGTGCACGAAATGCAGCCAAGTAACCAGGATTTGGACAACAAAGTTTTGTCCCAGCTTGCTCAATACCTACAGCGGGCACTCCGTTCTTACGTCGAATCCCAATGAGCTTGCTCAATACTTCAACGACATGGATGAAACTTTGGAAACAAAATGTATAAGTTCTCTCATGAGCTAATCACTTTTTAATTTGATTCCAAACTGAAAACCTAATGAAAACGGAAGTTCATTTTACGATTTTAGGCTTGTTCATGATGTTATGTAAACAATAAATAAATAAATAAAACTCTTTTAGAAGCGCTTTTGCGAGTACCCTTCTTGAATTATAACGGTTTTTGTTAGATCCCACATCGCTCAGGGGAGTGATCCTTATTTGTATATTATCATCTCTACCTAGCATGAGGCCTTTTGGGAGCTCACTAGATTCGGGTTCCATTGGAACTCTGAAGTTAAGCGTGTAGCGCGCGAGAGCAATCCCAGGATGGGTGACCTCCTGGGAAGTTGCTCGTGAGTTCCCATAAACAAAACTGTGAGGGCGTGGTCGGGGCCTAAAACGGACAATATCGTGCTACGATGGAGTCGAGCTCGGGATGTGGTGGCGACCCTAGCCGGGATGTGACAGTTTTATTATCTAAAAGCGTTTTGAACCCTTCTAAGAGTTAATTTAGGATTGCTTATATTCATAAACAGTTTTGCTAAAAATGTTTAATTAAAAACACCAAGAAATTTTTATTGAAAATTCAAATGCTTTATGCAAAAATGTTTAATTCAAAAAACCAAGAAATTTTTATTAAAAATTCAAACGCTTTATGAAGTAGGATTTAATAAGTGATTCTCCACATGTGCTTTCATATAATTTTTTTTTCTTTTTTTTGCCAAATTAAGTCAAAATCCTTTCAATTGAGAGAAAATATTTTTAGTCATTTCAAAAATCGTCTCAAACATGTCATAAATTATAACAATAAATGCATCTATCAATACACTTCTCAAATCATTCTGAAAACGTTTTTAATTATTCTAAAAATAATGGCGAACTCAACCCCTTTATTTCTTGCCACAATGTTAATGATAAACTGATAAAGTGCTCCCGTGGCGTGCAAGTGTGACCTAATCCCAAAAGGCTTGGCATAAATTTTAGAGAAAGTGAGCGCGTCTCATGGAGTCTCGATAGGACACCACACCAACCACGAAACCCTGAAAACGATTGGACCTAGCCCTATAGAAAATGGACGCATCGATCGAGTAGGAGGACGAAACTAAACAGCATAATAACAAAACTTTATCCTACTAAACAAAATCGTTATATAAATTTTAGAACGTTGCTCTACTCAATTGTGCACTAAGTCTTCTTTAAAAAGACGAAACTGTATAAAAAATAGACGCATCGAGTAAAAGGACGAAGATAAACACTAGAAACCAAACAAATGGGAGGGTCAGTGAACAAAGCCCCACTGATATGATTGGCTTTTTTTGAAAAAAGCATTGGCCTTTGCTTTCTCCTCTTGATTCAACTTGACAATTGAATTGAAATTGGACGTTTTGTTTGTCGGTATTAGGCGACGCAAATTTATCTTCATCTTAAGTAACCATCAACTTATCTCATATGACCATATCCAACTCATGACTCACTACAATATTAACCATACATTCTTGCCATATGAGCGACCATCAGTTTTCCAGAGACTCGTTAGATATTTTTGAAAGTTATGTTTTATATAGTATATATGTTTCCATCACCCATGTCATCCTTAATCCTATTACAAAAAATATCTGAGTTATTAAACTTTATGATGGAGGAAATTTTGTTACGTCACGAACTGCTAAGTTACAAATTTATGTTAAACTCAAGAGTCGAGAAAGAAGCATGAGTACTTGAATTGTTGGGATGTTTCCCTCGGTCAAAAAGCAAAAGGTACACACAAATCGTAATAACAATTGAAATATGCATCGACGGACTGCAAATCTTCTACATCATACTAGTCTTTTGATATACGTTCGTGTGAGTGCCGATTGAACTTCTAATACCTATAATTTAAAAAAATAAATGATGTCGTGACTGTGAGATTACGCAATTTTACCGGTTGTATACAGAAGAGTAACACACAAGATTTTATCATAATTGAAAACTAATCGCACGCTAGTTTTGTATTATTGAATGTTCATTGTCAAAAAAGCAAAAAGTACATATAATACGAGAATGGCAATTGGGACGTGCCTAAACGGACTACAAATCAACACCTAAACAAGCAACTCAAGTTCAAGTTTCTTCTTTACAAACCCTGTAATTGTCTAATGCATGCACTTTTTTCACGTTATTTCCACCAAAAAAGAAGCACAAAACACAAGCCAAAATTGTGTGTTTGTGCGGGAAAGAAACACATACATGTAACAGTAGTATTTCTAGAGATGGGAAAGAAAGAAGATAAGAGTGGATTAGAGAGGTCCACAAGCAAGAAATTATGAATTCGAAGTGTGTCTTACGTTAGCTAGCACTATTGGTTTAGGTTACGATCATCCATCAATCAACAACTTCCAAATATCAAAAAGCAACCGCGTTTGTAAGGAGAGATTTTTCAATGTACCGTGTTCACGTGAGTGAGAAGATACATTCTTCAACCCTAACTATATATACTACAAGCTCACTTCATTACCAAGATTTCAAAACCACATTCACTAAAAAATTAATACTTAATTGTTCATCCATTGTTGAGAGTATTACAAGTCGATATCAATCAAGCCCCACAACAAATAATCGAGAACCAAAGTCATGGACAGGAGGAAAGAGGAGTGCTATGAAGAAGAAAATTTGGATAGCGGCATAGAGCCGCAGTCTGCGATGAAAAGGAAGAAGAACAAGAGCAAGAACACAAGGCGGTTTAGCGACGAACAAATCAGCTTGTTGGAGTCTATATTCGAAGCAGACTCGAAGCTCGAGCCAAGGAGGAAGGTGCAGTTGGCAAGAGAGCTTGGGCTGCAACCTCGCCAGGTTGCGATATGGTTTCAGAACAGAAGAGCTAGATGGAAGTCCAAACAGATAGAGCAGGACTTCAGAAGTCTCAGAGAAGATTATGACAAGTTAACATCTCGGTTTGAATCTTTGAAGGAGGAGAAGCAGTCTTTGCTTATGCAGGTAGAGTAACTAACCTTGTTCAACTTCTTACAATCCAAAAATCGAAAAAAATACATGGCTCCTCTCACGTGAGAAGCCAATCATGTTTATAAATAAAATTACAGTTTGACACGCGTGCATAAGTGGTTTTATTTGTCAGACTATGATTTGGTTACATGTAAGGAGGCAAACAATGTTCATGAAAATGAGTTCAAAATTTCTAGCTTGATAGTCAAAACTAAACATTTTTTGGGTTATTTTTATCAGTTGCAGAAGTTACACGATCTCGTGGGAACATCCCGTGATGGCGCCCCTACCGAAGATACTCTCGCAAATCAGACGGCAGATGGATCGAGTTACAAAGATGGGAATTGTAAGACTACTGCTCGAGTAACACTAGAAGAGGAATTGGAGCAAAGAGGAGCCATAGATTCACATACAAGCAATGATGTTGGCGGGGAGTTTGGAGATGAAAGGCTCGAGCTTCTGAACATTGGTCAATTGGATGCCTCTGTGACACTTCAGGGATTGCATAGGTTGGATTCAGGCAACATTCTGTTTGATCCATCGCGTTGTAATTCACACTGGTTAAATTTCTGGACATGAAATTTCCAACCCCCCACCCCGCACATAAAAGTTTGGTGTAATTGGTGTGAAGATTTTTCCTATAATCCATGTATCGATCCCTCTAAATTAAAGCATGAGTGAGGTGTGCGGCTAACAGCTTCTACCGACGTCAAACGGTAGGCGGACCGGACTATGCAGCAGCTTATTCTTCTGAGCTCAACACTTGTCGAGTTGTTGCATAATTTGGTTCTCTAATTGTTCTCAACAGACTATTTAATGAGAGAATCCATGCATGAGTGTGTGTTTGTGTGTGTTGCAGGGGAAATTTTTAGTTGTGATGAGAATACAGATGGTATACCACGTGTTTTTATGCAAGTGGTGGAAAATTTTAATTTTCAAGTTATTAACCTTTTAACACACATAACTCACCATTTATATAGAAACACGTGATGTATCACCTCGTGTGACGGTCACATTGAAACATCTCTCGTGTTGCTGGATTATGGAGATTGTTCAAATATGACATGAACGTCTTGCCTTGTACACAAAGATAGGTATTAGGTTTACAAAACAGAGTTTTCTAGCCGCACTTAATTGCCCACCAACAGAATTAGCATTAAAACCAATCACTTGAATCTTGTATATCCTACGAATCACGACAATGAAGGTCTAGTCAAATTACGATTTAGAAGGATTTAAAAAAAAAAAAATCACCGAAGTTAGACAAAAACCTTAGAATGTACTGAAAGTGAATCCAACGAGAGGCAAAAGTTATATGCCCAAGCTTAGTCAAACTGGCTAGAGCAAAGTGATCCATTAGAGGCATTCCATTCGAATCTTGGTACTGTTGTTTAGATTAATTTAGCATAATTATCGCAAGGCAAATCACACGAATAAAATATCATCATTTGGATAATATAAAATCCACTGGAAAAGTATAGCAAGTAGACAGTTTGGCCGAGTGGTCTAAGGCGCCAGATTTAGGCTCTGGTCCGAAAGGGCGTGGGTTCAAATCCCACAGCTGTCAAAACCCCGATCTGTTATTATTTTTTCAATTTTCACTTTCGCTATCCAAATCCTGACCACATACACAAAAACATGAGCACACACTTGTTCCTCTCAATTGTCTTCCCAAAGTGACTTGCAGAGGGTTCAAGGAACAAGATAGATCTAGGAAATCCAATGTAAAACGTCGGAAATAAATACTCTTAACGGCTTGAGCTTCAAACTTTTTGCGGAATCAATGGCTTGCTTAACCATAAAAGCCACAACCTACTTCAGCTCCTCTTCAAGTGAGATTTCCCTCCCTTCTTCTCCCTTCAAGCCCCTCAAGCTCCCTCCCTTCTGGCCATGGCAAAAGGTATTTCTCTCTCTCTCTCTCTCTCTCTCTAGCATTTTGTACATGTACAAAGTGCCTAGCATAAAGCATGCTTTAGCTTGCAGGTGAAGGTGGGCCCACTGAGTGTGTCTCCAATGGGGTTTGGAACTTGGGCATGGGGCAACCAGCTTCTGTGGGGATACCAGGAATCGATGGACAGTGAGCTCCAACAGACATTCAATCTGGCTGTCGACAACGGCATCAACCTTTACGACACCGCTGACTCCTACGGCACCGGCAGGTTGAATGGAAAGAGTGAAAAGCTACTTGGCAAGTTCATCCGAGATTATCAAGGTCTGCCTCTTGCTATTCTTCTCAATTTTTATCACGTAGTTTTGTAGTTGATTGGTACAGTGCTTTCTAACACTTTAAAGCGCTTCTGATACATCGTTTGGAATACAATATACAAGTCTAATTTCTTGTACAAGTGCTTTTGAGCAAAAGCATTTTTTAGAGAAACGATCCTAAACGAGCCCTTAGGCAACCACCTAGACCTTAAAAGCTCATGGCTAGTTTGGTGTTGCTGCTTCTGTTGTGCTGTGAGAATAAACAGTTGTGAAATAAAGCAGTATTATAGTGTTTGGTAAATTTTTATGTAAAATAGCTATGAACCCTCCTTATGTGCAAATGACCAGTAGGGCTGAGACAAACATATAGATGTAGCCTCGCCCTACACTATACAGGGTTACACCCTTTAAAAACTTTAAGTTGTCAGAGAATGAACTAACAATGTAGAGATGGGATGAGAATATTTTTCGTGGTTTGACGATGAATTTCTGTTCGCCTAAGCTGTTAAACAACACAAATCTTCAGGGCAGAAGAGAGTGCAGAAGGACATCGTGATTGCTACCAAGTTTGCAGCCTACCCTTGGCGCCTAACACCAGGGCAGTTCGTGAATGCTTGCAAGTATACTTCTCAAATTCGACTCTTGCTTTGCTTGTATTGTGTGGAATAACTCTCCTTTCCCCAAGTTTACTTGAATGCTGTTTCCAGTGCCTCGATTGATCGTTTGCAAATCGAACAAATTGGGATAGGACAGTTACATTGGTCAACTGCAAATTACAATCCTCTGCAAGAAGCAGCGCTTTGGGACGGGTTAGTTGCAATGTATGACAAGGTAAGCAAATGAGCGTTCAAAGATGAATTTTCGAGACTAGCACGAAATGGTCATACTCATAGAGATGGTATCGTGAAGGGTTTGGTTCGTGCTGTTGGGGTCAGCAACTATGGACCGAAGCAGCTTCTAAAGATACACGACTACCTAAAAGCTCGGGGAGTCCCGTTGTGTTCAGCTCAGGTACGCCATTGTTTGTAGAAGATACGAAGCCAAACAGCTTCTAATGCACATGCTGGTGCACTGAAACTCTTTAATCTTATATTTAGATAACACCCCGATCCTAGGTGCAATTTTCGTTGTTAAGCGTCGGAGAAGATCAGCTGGAGATCAAGAACATATGTGATTCTCTCGGCATCCGCCTGATTGCTTACAGCCCTCTAGGACTTGGAATGCTTACTGGGAAATATACGCCATCCAATCTACCACGCGGACCTCGGTACGTGGTTTCTTCATATCTCCTAAACCAAATCAGTAGACACTGTTACAAATGCATCGGTGTTTCTGCAGATCCTTCCTATTCAGGCAAATCCTTCCAGGACTGGAACCCTTATTGACTTCACTCAAAGAAATTGCACAAAAAAGGAGTAAAACCGTACCACAAGTAATTCTACGTCTTGTTACCTGTTTCGACGCGGCTTACTTGCGGCACAAGTAACGTAATTTGCAAGACTAAGCAAGATTTGAATTCTGTTTGTAGGTTGCTATAAACTGGTGCATTTCCAAGGGGACCATTCCCATACCCGGAGTCAAGACCGTGAAACAAGCGGAAGAAAATCTGGGCGCTCTCGGCTGGAGACTGAGTTCGCAGGAGTTGCTTCAGCTAGAAGATGCTGCGAGGGAGTCCCCTGGGAAGATGATCCAGAACATTTTCCAGACAAGGTGATCCGGATTCCGATTTTATGTTTGTTTCTCAGGAAAGGGAAAACCAAATGACGATATGAGGAGATGGAAGGAAAACAACTGCCACTGAAACACTTTCCATCCGATTGTTGGCACCGTTGTCTTGAGTAGAATCATAAATTATGAATAACGAAAAAGACATGGAAGGGAAAATAGTATTCATACACTAATCCATCTTTCATTCAACAAACAAAAATCAAAGTATGCATTAGCCATGTCAACGACTCGATATAGAGAGATTCAAACTTAATGAAAGCCATTTCTCATAATAAGTTCTAGCAAGGTTTTAAAAGAAACGGCCCAAGACCTAAATGACCGGAAAAGACTTGACGTTCCCCTGTCTCGATTCCCAGTCTACTTGATCTTCTTCTTTGGCCTCAGCTGCATTAATAAAAGATAACACGAATAAAGAACAAAACTAAAACGGTAAAGGTTGAGAAGGTAGCAGGATCAAACAGACATCAATATTCGATCAGCTATATGAAATACCTGGTTGCTGTGTCCACACTTCTTCTTCCTGCAGTTAACTGCACGGGGGTGCAGGCGGGCATAGCACCTGTTCACGAGCATTTATATATGTGAGATACAATGAGAATCAAAGAAAAGCAAAAGAACTCTCAAACTAAAGAAAGTTAGATACTCAATCAAGTCAGACGAATGGTTTCGGTCTTCTTAAACTAAATCCAATATGACATTGGGATTTGGCAATGTAAGTACTCATTCACATTCTCTTTTCTAAATCCAAATCCTTTTATATAAAAGAACACATAGATTTTGTCTCGAAAGAGTTATATGAGATCAAACGTCAAAGTAGAGCAGTGTGTTTAAAAATTAGGAATATAACTAGAGAACTGAAGTAAATCTATATAAGAAAAGCTTAATCAGTTCTTCTAAGAGAAACAGTAAAGTGGGAACTTACTTGCGGCAGATCATCTTTTCCTGGTTGTACTTCCTTGCCAATGCCATGAGAGACGGCTCAATAATCCCACCACGAAGCCTCAGAACCAAATGCAGAGTTGATTCTGAGAAAAATCAGATCAAAACAAACTTTCAGCCAACAATACATAAATAAACAGCAAGCACCCGTGCACAAGTATTAACACACAGACAGAAATTGCCAGCGACACAAATAAATTAGGCCATCAGCGGGTCCAGAACCGGCCTCGAGCCCTTTAACTATCGCTACTGTCAATTGGGCACTAAACTTCTGAAGCTGAAACACTCCAAACATAATCACATAGCACCAGAAAACATAATTCGCTCGACGAAATCTACATATTTGGCTACTAACCTTCTGTGAAGGTGAAATGATCCAAACATAACCGCATAGCAACCGAAAACAGTCGAAAAATCATTTTCCAAATTTATACTCTGTGTGTGTGTGTGTATATATATATGTATATATAAACATTGACATTTTAAGATTAAATTCAATTATTCACAACCAAACATACCCAGCAGTTTCTGAGCAACCAAACAAGGGATACGAAAATGCTAACCTTTCTGGATGTTGTAGTCGGCAAGAGTACGGCCATCCTCAAGCTGCTTCCCGGCAAAAATGAGCCTCTGCTGGTCCGGTGGAATACCTACATAATTGAAAACATTTAGCCGGCGAAATCATCACCGTTGAATCGTACTACTTTGAATTCGAGCACGAAACTCGATCGCTGGAAAAATCTGAGAGATTAGATTGCGGGTGGACGTATTACCTTCCTTGTCCTGGATCTTGGCCTTGACGTTGTCGATGGTGTCGCTGGACTCCACCTCGAGGGTGATAGTCTTCCCTGTTAGGGTTTTCACGAAGATCTGCATCTTCTCCGGCTCTCTCTCTTCCTCTCCCCTCCGGCTCTGTGTGTATCTGTCTCGGCGGCAACGACGCTGTTTTGCTCTTCGGTGGTTTTTACTAGGGTTTTGCTGGTTGATGAGCTTTTGTTTAATAATTTTAAAAAGTGGGCCTCGGCCCAAAATGATTAAAGCATTGTTTGGCACTACTTATACAGAAGAGCTTATGGTAAAATTGCTTTAATCATAAACATGTAAAAAAACATTAAAATTTTTAAGTGTTTTTCAATAAGTGATTAATTTTAATTTATAAATTTTAATTGTTCTTACAAAATTTAAAGTTTAATTAATATCATGTTCACATGTATCGTATCATATTGTTTCTTTTTAAGCGATAGAAGACGAAAAAATAAAACTATGTGCACGAATAAATGTACAAAATTTTAATGTGCTCCGAATTACTGAATATTATGAATACCTTAACCGTTTAATCTTAATTTTCATAGTTTTTGACAAAAATTTAATAATTAAAAAACTCAAAAATCTTACACTTCGAAACACAAGCTTCTCACACCGCCCGGATCGGTTAATGTAGTAGCATATTTTCGACATCCTTTAAAAAGAAAAAGTGATTCCAACAAAAGCATTTTCTAAATGAAGCACTTCCTACGAAAAGCATCGAACGGGCCCTAACTCATAACCACGAGTCCATTGGGGTTTACGCCGAATTCAGTTAACATTTACCGACAAATTCCCGCCCACCGCACACACCACCGTTACCGAACTTCTCCACTCGCCGTATGACTTTCGGGGAGCGGTCTGTCATTTTCTCAGCCAGTAAGCCCGGGTGCGCAGTGCGCATGGCCTCCATATGCTCCCCGACCCGTCTTTCCCTCTCACTCCGCACGACTCTCTCCTCATTGCGTACGTCTCGCGCGCCGGTTATCTCGCTCCGATCGTCGCCAATATCTCTATCCCTCGCCATTAAACCCGTTCGCTCGAATTTCAAGAACCCAGTTTCCGCATCATCGGCGTCAGCAGAGATGGCGGGTCAGTGTCAGAAGAAGGTGGAGAAGTTTCAGACGGAGGAGGAAGTGGCGGTGCGTCTGGCGAAGTACACTGCCGACCTCTCGGCCAAGTTTGCGAAGGAGAGGGGAGCTTTCACCGTCGTTTTGTCCGGCGGCTCTCTCATTTACGCGCTCAGGTCAGAGACAAACCATCATCAAGCGTTTCTCTTTTAATAATTTCGGATTGCTTTGTTTCTGCTCATGAATAAGCTTTTATCATGAACATGTAGAAATGTTTACTAATTCATGTGTTTACTCGAAAAGTATGTGCTGTTGGCGTGCTTTTGTTGTAAGCACTTCTGGTAGGAGTGATTTTACCATAAACATGCACAATTTTTTTGTTAATTCAAATGCTTTCTGGAAAAATACGTGCTTTTGTTGTAAACACTTGCGATAGAACTCGGGAGTGATTTTATCATATACATGTAGAAATATTTATTAATTCACGTGCTTATTCGAAAAGTACGTGCTTTTGCGCCTGCTGTATGTTCTAATTAAGCACTTCTGCTGTCATAAACGTGCAGAATTTTTTGTTAATTCAAGGGCTTGCTCGAAAAGTATGTGCTTTTAGTTTTTTCTGCCTGTTTAGAAGCGTTTTTGGTTGTCCGATAGCATGTTTGATTGTTTTGTTTGCTCCTTTTATGTTTGTGGGTGGTACTTTGTATGTTTGGATTTACAGGAAATTAGCGGAAGAGCCGTATAAGAATACGGTGGAATGGGAGAAATGGCATGTGTTCTGGGTGGATGAGAGAGTGGTGAAAAGAGATGACGCCGACAGTAACTATAAACTTGCTCTTGAAGGTTTGCTCTGCAAGGTACAATTTTGTATGCGTTCATCTGATTGTTGTGTTCAAGCACTAAATTGCTATGTTGCGTGTCAGAGCCATGATATCGGATTTTGGATTTTGGTAGGTACCGATTCCTCCTGGCCAGGTTTATGCCATTAACGACGCGCTTTCAGCCGAGGGAGCAGCTGAGGATTACGAAACTTGTCTTAAACATTTGGTTGAGCGCAATGTGATTGCCGCTTCACAAGCTACTGGATTTCCAAAGTTCGATCTCATGCTTCTGGGTATGGGGCCAGATGGACATCTTGCTTCTCTATTCCCTGGCCATCCGCTTTGCAACGAGAAGACGAAATGGGTGACTCACATTACGGACTCACCAAAACCACCTCCAGAGAGGATTACGTTTACCTTCCCAGTGATCAACTCCGCTGCATATAATGCAATGGTGGTGACAGGTGATGATAAGGCTGATGCCGTGCAGAGAGCGCTAGGAAATAGTCAGCATCCTGATGCTTTGCCTGTTCAGTCGCTTGCAGCCGAAGACGAGTTAACTTGGTTTTTAGACCATGGTGCAGCTTCCAAGCTCTAGGAGCAGAATGTCGATGGCTTTGCAATTCGTTGCACTTGCATCCGATATTTTTACTATATAAATGTCCATGTTAACCTGTTTGTGTTCTATAATTTTGTCGAGTACATACATTGTATGGTGTTCGTTCATATGAGTGACGTGATTAATAAGTTCGATGAAGGCGTATACTTTTGTATCTTTCCATTTCCGTCCAAACAAAAACTGACCTGGGTTTCTAAACTTTGCATTCAAGTCCTCAAAGATTTCGTCTTTATGTACTCCCAATCAAATCTTTCAAGCAATGGAATGGAGAGATGCAAGGGGAAAATGTTTATTGTACGTAGTTTTATTTTTATTTTGTAAATATATTGTTTTTACAACTTAAACTGATGATCTTTTGGTTACAATTAAAGAAATAACTTTTCAATTGCGCTAAGACTCGCCCTCTCTAAGAAGATAACTATTATGTTTTATAAAATAACTTTTCAGTTGCGCCAAAACTCGTCATCTCTAAGATAATAACTATTATATGTTATTAATAAACCAGAAACAGAGCTTTTGGTCATGTTCATGTTAACATGGCTAAATGAGCCTCATTTTCATTTGTGGTTGAGAACAAACGGTTGTCTAAAATAATTAGTTTTCTCTCTTTGGCTTTGGTGTTGGTGTTGGGATCTACTAAGCACAAAACAAGTTCATTGATCCTCCAAACCAAGAAGTGCACACTTTCAAGTATAAGACCATTGTGATTATGTATACTAGCCTCCATGCACGAGTGTGAAGACATTTTTTAAATCACGGCGTGCTACGAGCGACTTACATATTTTAAATGTATTTATATGCATGAATTGACAAAAGAAAAGTCAAATATTTGAAGTAAATGAATAATTTTAGATCATGTTAGAAGTAACCTCTCAAAAACCAATTAAAACAGCTGAATTCACATAATAAAATCGATCTCTATAGAATTTACATTAAGAATAGAGAAAATAATATTTAATAAATAATTGATTGAATCACATTATTACTAGCCTGAATCACATTATTGCTAGCCATTATGAGGCCAAGCTCACCTCCTCCCCCTTAGTTTAGATAATATCATTTGTTTAGAAGAAAACAAAATCATTTGACAATTAATTTAATCACATTATTATCTGCGTGCGAAAGACCTTTTTTTATAACTGACATTACATGCTTCTTAGGATGTTTTGAATGTGTTTAAAAATAGAGAAAATAATATTTAATAAACAACTGATCGAATCGCATTATTGTTAACCTATTGTGAGACTAAGCCCACCCCCTCCCCTTAGTGTATATAATATCGTTTGTTAAAAAAAAATCATTTGACAACTTATTTAATCACATTATTATCCGCCTGTGAAAGATTTTTTTTATAATCGGCATTACACGCCTCTTAAAATGTTTTGAACGTGTTTAAAAATAGAAAAATTGAATCACATTATTGCTAGCCTATTGTGAGGTACTAATTAAAAAAAAAGCACCAAAAAATTAATTATGAAAAAAACATTGTTAAAATAACGAAAATGCCCTTGCCTTTTTTGATTTATTAATTTGGGATGCGTTTGAAGTTTTTTGTTTTGGGGGCATTTTTGTCCAAATGTTTTTTGTTGAAGCTTGGTAACACCAAACACTATTCACCTTTTTAATTCTCTTTATATATAACTAGCCTATTGTGAGGTTAAACTCACCCCATCCTGCTTAGTGTAAATAATATCATTTGTTAAAAACAACGATTATTTGACAAATAATTTAATGTAATTTAATCACGTTATTATCCGCGTGTGAAAGACCTGTTTTATAATCGGCATTAAATGCCTCTTAAGATGTTTTAAACGTGTTTAAAAATAGAGAAAATAATATTTAATTAACAACTAATTAAATCAAATTATTGCTAATCCATTGTGAGGCTAAGCCCACCCCTCATCCTTAGTGTAGATAATATTGTTTGTTAAAAAAAATCATTTGACAACTAATTTAATCACATTATTATCTGCGTGCAAAAGAATTTTTTTAAAACTAGCAGTACACGCCTCTTAAAATGTTTTGAACTTGTTTAAAATAAAAAAAATAATACTTAATAAATAACTTTTTGAGTCATATCATTGCTAGTCCTATTGTTAGATCATCTCTAATGGTTAGGCTAAAAGCCAAATATTTTAGCTCGAAAATTTTAGCTTTTAGCCGAAAAATAGTTTTTCTACGTCAACCGTTTCAAGCCTAAAATTTTAGCTCGAAATTATTAAAGAATAAACTTAGCCTTTTTTTCTTTTTAAAATGATAAAAATACCCCTATTTTATTTGATGCATTATTTTGGAATCGCTTTATATATAAGATTAGTTGAATAAGTTCTGAAGGAGGAGAAAAACTTCGCAAAAAGTCTGACTGACTGGATGGTCAGTCCGATTCATTATATTTGGATACCATCTATTTGCATGTAGGTACGACTTTTAATAAGACTTTGCAACCCCATATGACGCATGCTTTAAGAAACAGCAGATTGATGGAACCTGCAGATTCTACATCGGCAGGCATGAGCTGGTCGCCCCATGGCCGCACGCTGAAGGGTCTTTCTTGTTAATCGGATATTTCTTTACGTTTCACGTTGTATCTTTCTCTTCACGCTACACGTCGATTCCAGTTAAAATGTTTTCCTTGCTTCGCGTCTCCAACAAAAAGGTTTACGATCTCTTTCACGACAACGATGGGTGATGGAAAAAGAGTTCAAAGTGTTGGCCATAAAACAGTTTGCATCTGTTTTTTTTATGAACTGGTATATGATCACATAAAAAAGTAGAAAAAGGGCAATTGTTGGAAGAAAAGAAAAAGAAAAATAGCAATAATAATATAAAGGATACTAAAAGGAGAAAAAGAAGATATTTTCTTTTCTTTTACGGGAATATTTTTGTCCGTCGCCTTCGAGCGATGACGACGGTGATACTCAATACTCTATTTATCACTGTTAGATTAGTTAAAATTTCAAAATATGTACAGTGAATATATAAAATTTTCAAATTTAAATTCAATCAGTACTGATAAATATTGTTGCGAGTATTAGCACCACTCTAAGACGGTGGACAAAAATACAGCCTTCTTTTACCATGTCAAAAGCACTTGGGCCGATTTTGTTGACTCTAAGGCATGTTGATAATCACTTTTCTTGTTTAATCACTTTTCTTGTTAGTTAACAATTTGCCAAAGTTTGCGCAAACAACATCATCCATAAAATAAAATAAAAGTTTGCACAAACAACAAAATTAGTTGGGCAGATTTTGAGCACTCTCTCTATCTAAATGTGCGTAACATGATGATTAATTAAGTATAGTGTCACACCACTATGCCTCTATCTTTAATTTAAGAAATTAATCATGCCTAATCAACCCAGTCAAACTGGATTAGACCCTTTTTTTAATTATGTTTAAGGAAAAAGCAATTGTGCTCAAGTTAGAGAAAAATATACAATACTCAAGAGTATTGAGTACTCCGTCAGTTAAAGTTCTTAGATCCAAACAATTCATCCTTTTAATTGGGGCTAAGGATTTTAAAAATGGCAGAGTTTTCACAATTTTGAAGTATTATAACCTCTCACAAAGTTAATTAATTAATTATTTTAGCATGAAAGTAGTATTAATAAGTTAAGCATGCTGATTGGTGAGGAGGTCAAGTAATTAAAGGGAGTAGTTGTGTTAGTGTAATTATGAAGGAGGAAGAGGAGGGATGAGGATTCTCTATGGATTATCCTTGTGAAAATCTTAGAATCCTCATATAGTCGTTTGTGGTACATCTTACGGTCAATTTTTGTTGGATATTATTTGTGTTTAATTTTAAATAAAAAATTTAAAATAATTTATGACTACATGATATACGATAAATAATTAAGATGTAAAGATCTCTAGTATCCCTACAATTTAAATCCAAATGGAATCCAAATCCGAAGAGGAGGAGGTAAGAAGCAAGCACTCAATGAGAAATGACAGGGGAAATGACACGGGTTTGGTGAACCTGCCAACTGAAATCAAGGCTCTGTTAAACCTACCAAACTTCACACGTCCCTCAATCTGCATAAAAGCCCTGATTTTCAATTTTCCTTTTCTCCAAACTCCAAACAATAGGAGATAATTGTATATCATTATGTGAAAGAGATCCTATCTCTTCTACCATGATCATCGAATTAAGTAATTCGGGTTCTTAAAACTTGATTCAACGGCTACAAACAGAGGTTTTTTTTTAAAATTTATAATAATTTTAGCCGTTAAATCAAATTTTAAAGGTCTGAATTACTTAATCCAATAACTTTGGTAGAAGAGATCCGGAAATAATATTTTTCCTATTATTATGTGTAAACATTTTTTGGTCAAACAAAAGCATTTAGTTATTCAAAAAGCAGTTCAAATAAACAATTAACTATGAAAGCGACATCTACGCTTATTTTCTTTTTTTACACTATTTTATTTTATTTTATTTGGACGTTAAATTAAATAAACTAAAGAAAGAAAAAAATCAAAGTGCATAAATCATTCATTTCCTCTTAATTAAGAAAGAAGTAATATCATGCATCGAATTGACTAATTGCCCATCTCACATGATTTGGTTGATTAGTCATATAATCCCTAAATATAATAAAGTGACAAGAAATATATTACATTGAACAAACATAAAAGCTTGATAATAGTATACAATACCCTAGTTAAACAATAAAATTAGGAAATGCTTGACCTAGAATTATTAGGCTAATGGAAAATTAGGGATTGTGGTTACGACTTTCGAGTTCAAATTTTTCGTATTTATTTTGTGTGTGATCCCTCGTCAATCCCTACCCTTGTCAACCATAGCCACAACGACCATCCACCACATTCTCCTCTCTCTCTCTCTCTCTCTCTCTCTCTCTCTCACACACACACACACACACACATAACCCTAGTCATCCCGTCCACAACTGTTCTTCTTAAAATAAAACTAAATTCAATATTTGCATAATAACTTATATTCTAACCTAAACGCAGTGAGGTACTTTGTGATTTTTAAAACCTTGATTTTGGACTCTTGGCTATCTTAAAATGAGAAAGTCTGATAATATGAACTTTGTAATTTTAATGTTTATTTATTCTTTTATTGTAGTTCTAAAAGTTTAAAAAAAAATTCAATTTAGACTATGATTGATAACAAACTTCACCACATAATTACGATTAATAACTTTTTCACCACATATGTCTATTTAAAAATAGAGTATAATCACAAAGATCATAAAAAAAATTTGGCCTAACTTTTATAATTAATCGACACGTGTTAATAAATGTAATTTTTTTTAAGGAAAACTAATGAAAATGACTTGAAAATTTTGTGTTTTAACGATAAGGACAAAATAAAGGGTAAAGTGAATAGTATCAGTATTGACTTTTTAGTGTAAAAATGTGATTTTTCGTTAAAGTTAACAGTACCGAGAGCTTTTCGTTAAAGTTTTTTTTTAACTTTTATTATAGTAAACATAACACATTTTAATTAATAATAAAGACTACGGAGGGAACGCACACAATCAATCCAGAAGATTTGATCTCATGTTTTCACACTCTTCCACTTGAGTCTCTTTCTCACTCTATATAAAAATGGGGTCTACTCTCCTACTCTCTAAACTCTAGAGAGAGAGAGAGAGAGAGAGACAAAGAAGAAGACTTTCAAAGTAAAACAAAAGCAAACCCCAAATCAAAGCAGTTGCCTTTGCCATTCAATTCATTCATTCAATCTTGCAGTTCTTCAGTTGGGAGCAAAATTATTAAATTTTAATTCCCAATTAATCCCAACCTCCTCCTGCTCTTGCTCTCCCATTAGAACCCGCAGATGCAGCAGATCACAAGGGCATTTCTGTCATTTACAACCCTACTCACATGATCCCCTCCGGTTCCGGGAACGCCTTTATCTCCGGCGGAGGCTGGTTATGGTCGGCGGCACCGTCATACGTTGCCGTCGGCGTCTCGGCCTTGGCTGGGCTCGCGGTGGTCGTGGCCGTGTTCTGCACTGCCACTAGGTGAACAAAGCTTTGAAATTTCTCAGAAAAGCTCTGAAATTTCTTGAAAAACGCAAACCCTAGAACAAAAATTCACTGATAGATGAGAGCTCTACGACGAACTCAGACCTCCTCGTCGCCTTCGAGCTCGAATTCATCTCCTTCTTCGTCTTCGCTGTCCTCGTCGTCGTCTTCGTGGATTCATTTGCGTTCGGTTCTGTTAATCGTGTCCTCATCCTCACCAGCTCATTGTTCTTCCTCTGATCGGTGAGTCTCTCTCTCTCTCTCTCTCTCTCTCTCTAAAGCTTTTGTTTTCGGTAATTTCCGCTCTTAGATGCCGATCTCGGGAAGCTTCAAGTTCATGTTTTTAGTACCAATTTTAGCTCAGTTCCACTGTTTTAATGGCGTTTTCGCTTCGATCCCTTGTTTCGGGTCACCTTCTTCATTCACATTATGGTCCTCCTTGGAAATTGTTACTCTTTCAGCTGCTTAAAAAATTGTGGGTTCGATGTATTGGGCAAGCCGCATTGGTTGTTTCTTTTGCGCATCGATTTGCTGCTGGAAGATTTGTGTTGTTTTTGTCTCGTGGTTCTAGTAAAGTTAGGATTTTTATGTTTTAATATTGTAAGTGTTTGAATTTTGTATATGAAGCTGTCATTGAGCAACAGTGCTGTGGTTTAATAAGTCAAAGATTGATAAACCCGAATTGATGTTAGCTTTTGGATATTCAAAGTCAATTAATTAAGCTGCAAAGCTATTGCATTTTTCTGCAGTTTAACTTTAATCCTTGTTGATAATTTACTTTGACTTGGCCCCTTCGAGTGCATGCTTATGTAGAATATCCACACATTTGACGCGGTCTAATTTGGTTTTCGTTTACTGCCAGATCCCTTCTTTTATATGAAAGGTTCAAACTTTGAGAGGTTTTTATTGGCCTGACATTTTCATTCATTCATACATTGATATTTTTCGTATAGCTGATGCTTCCTTAATCTTACCATTACTAATTGTGCTTATTGTTTTATTTTCAGGGTTCGCCTTAAGTCACCTTGGTCCCGCAGGAAAAGAAAACATGCCCTTTCAGCTCAGCAATGGAGGCTTTTCTTTACACCAGATGGAAAGCTTCGCGATGGTGGAGTTAAGTTGGTGAAGAAAGTTCGCAGTGGAGTGAGTTTCTGTCACTTTCGTGTTATATATTTGCTATCAAAATGCTGTAACATCTATTCATGGTTCCAACTTCCATCATTGACATTATTCATCTTAAAATTTTGTGAATGCAGGGTGTTGATCCAAGTATTAGAGCAGAAGTTTGGCCATTTCTCCTTGGAGTGTAAGCATGCTCAACACCTCTTTTAAGTTTTTGACTGAAACATTGCTACATTAATACCTTGCATCTTCGAGATATAACTTGTTATGTGATATTTTGGTATCCAACATCAGGTGTTTTGGTGTATGTGTTTTGGTGTATCATTCCTGGCAAAGGATTGTATGCTCTTTCTCTCCTATTAGTCTGGATCATTGCTTTTAGACATGTCATTGGGTCCAAAGCTAACATACTGACTGCTAGATATATAAGCTTTTATTTAGGTCTGGTAATGGCTTCGGAGAAGCTCATTTTAGGCATTAAACCTGACATTTCTGCGTTTGAACACTTCGCTGCATAATCAACGTGGAGTAAAAGTTTCAGAAAAGTGTTCTCTTTTTTTTTTTCCTCCACGTAGGAAGAGTAATGTGATTCCTTCTGAATTGATGGCATGAGTTTTGGAAATAAAATCTGCTAGGATACCTTGGTCAAAACTTCAATTATTCTTGTGATTATGTCTTATAATGCCATTATCATATTCATATATGACCATCGTACTGATTCCTGTTCTGCATATACATTAAAATGTTGTGTGTTGTTTTGGGAAGTGCGAAACCATACTTACATATGTTGACTGGATTTCTGTCTCGACTCTCAACAGCTATGAATTAAACAGTTCAAAAGAAGAAAGGGAGATAGTACGAACTCAGAAAAGGTAATAGTGCCAAGTTCATCTAGTTCTTTTGTTGCTTCATATTGCATAAGTTGACTGAAGCTTTTCCCAGTTTGAGTAATATTTTTTTATTATCCATTGGTTTTGCTAACTTTATGGTACATTGTTCGAATATTTGGCTGCAGAAAGGAATATGAGAAACTCCGCAGACAGTGCCGCCGACTCATAAAGCGCAAAAATGATAGCTCTAAGTTGAATGGGGACAGTTGTAGATTCACTCATGATACAGGTTCTCCCAGCTCTGAGGATGTGGTTAGCGCCAGGGAATCCCTTTCTAGTGAAGATAAGATACCAGATGTTGAATACTCAGATGACCAATCCAATACATTGTTGGATGGAGATGATGATGGTTCAAGAGAAAACACAAATGCTGATTCCAAAGCAATAAACTCTGACTCGTCTGACTCGGACTCCTCTGAAGAACCTGAGGTGATTCAGGCTTTCCCCTCATGTGAAGGGAGGGAAGAAAATGAACCTGACGTGACTTCCAAGGATGAATCTTCTCCCTCGAGGACCGAGGTTCAATCAAATCTAAACAGTGAGGATTTTGCCACATGGCAGCGGATCATACGCCTTGATGCATTACGAACTAATTCGGATTGGATTCCGCACTCACCATCTCAAGCTGAAGTGTCACGGGATAGGGCATCACGTTCTGCTGAGGCTGTTGGGTTGAAAGATTACAGTCACTTGGAGCCTTGCAGAATTCTCCATGCTGCTAGACTAGTTGCTATGCTTGAAGCATATGCACTCTATGACCCTGAAATTGGGTACTGCCAGGGTATGAGTGACCTGCTTTCCCCTATAGCTGCTGTAATAACAGAGGATCACGAGGCTTTCTGGTGTTTTGTCGGTTTCATGAAGAAGGCTCGACATAATTTTAGGCTTGACGAGGTAGGGATCCGAAGGCAGTTGAGTATCGTTTCTAAAATTATCAAATGCAAGGACTCCCACCTATACAGGCACTTGGAGAAGCTCCAGGCGGAGGATTGCTTTTTCGTTTATAGGATGGTGGTTGTGCTATTTAGGAGGGAGTTGACGTTCGAACAGACAGTATGCCTATGGGAGGTAATGTGGGCCGATCAAGCAGCCATTAGGGCAGGTATCGGAAAATCTGCATGGAGCAGGATAAGGCAACGAGCCCCACCAACAGACGATCTGTTACTCTTCGCCATCGCAGCTTCTGTATTGCAGAAGAGGAAGCTGATAATCGAGAAGTATAGCAGCATGGATGAGATTATCCGGGAGTGCAATAGCATCTCGGGGCAACTCGATATATGGAAGCTCCTGGACGATGCACACGACCTGGTAGTAAACCTCCACGACAAGATAGAGACATCTTTCTCGTGACTGCATATTTCGGTAGCATAGTTCGTTCTTATGGTTCGTTCTCGGGAGCTCACTCCGACCAGACCATCTTCAAGCATGCTTAAAAGTGGCGGTGTCAAAACTTTCGAAGGATTAATTATTTAGATTTACCTGCATTGTATTCTGCTCTGTTGTTACCGCGCGATTCCACGATTTGCAGGTAAAATTCATGTATTAGCATTTACCATTAATCCGTTAATGTAACCATACTCCCATACTGGATGAGGAACACATTTTCATGCATTCCCAAATTGTCCAATTAGAAATAATACCCTTCTGAGACTTATAAACGGGTTGGGTTTATCGGGTTAGGGTCAGATTTAATCTGACCTGTTAAGTTAATGGGTCATTCGAATTTGACCCGTTATTATTATTATTATTATTATTATTTTGCATAGAGTTTATTTTTTGTTGTTAAGACTACTAAAATTATTAAAACATCTTCAATTAACAGGTGCTAACAGGCTGACCCAAAGTGATCCGTTATTTAACAGGTTGTAAGTTAAGTATCTATCTAAATACTAATATTAATGGGTCGGGTCGGGTTTAAAATGCCAGATCTAATTGGACCTGACCCGTTAGAAGGGTATTATTTCTAATTGTCCCTTCGGGAAGGCCCATCTCCCGCATAGGCCCTTGCAGTTTTCCTCCGGTGATTAGTTGTGTGAATTATGATCTAGTTGGTTGGGGTCGTTTTCATCCCTTTTGTGCAATAGCAGCCTTTGAATTGCTCCAGTTTCGTCAAAGTTTCGATCTGAAAAATGGGTTCGGTCGGTAGGAAAGCCATACTAAACGTAGAATTATGTACAAAGCCTCGCCAAAAAAACAGCGCAAAACCAAAAGTCCAATATTGAGACGTCACCGGAAGTCTGTATCACTAAACATTGAATATATATATATATATAAAAGACGGAACATTCAAAATGCCAAAAATGCCCCTTCCTAATTAAAAATTCCAGAGCAAAACAATTTAATTAACAATGGTAAAATAGTAAAACTAGTTCATTTTGAAAATTTCAACTAAAGCACCCATTAAGTGGGTAGTTACTTGATAAAATTAATATTACTATATTTGACAAAAAAATATTGATACGTAAACATATGAAAAAAGTGAATTTGCAAGGGCTAGTTATATATAAAAGCTGGTGAAGAAAAACAACGCAAACTCGAAAGTCCAATATATGTAAGTAAGCAATCGTCCCCTTAGAACAAAAAAGTTCTTAGTCATCGTTGTCTCACTCTTAGCCGTTGACAAAATATTTCACAACTCATTTATGTTCAAAATCAAGAGTTCCTCTAAGTCCATGAATTCTTTTAAAATACTATTTTGTTGAATACTAGTGAAAAAACAATTCGTATGGCCTAGTATTTCACCAACCAAGATTTCAAACTTTTATTAAATGAGAGAGATCCACCGAGGAAAAATACTATAGATGCAAGATATAGAAGAGAAATGCATACATTCTTTTTTGTCATTTTTTCGCTTGTGAATTTTTTAATTTTTAATGAATGCACCTTTTTCGTCGACTCTATACGTTACTATTATTTCTATTAAGCATAAGTTTTATTACAAGTCATCTATGTACTTCCGAAATTTCAAATATTTATTATTATTTTGTTGACTTCAAGTATTTATTATTATGTACCCTAAGGTCTCGTTTGGCACGCCGTATAAAGGATCGGATAGTATTAATAATACGGTAGCAATTGTTTGGTGCTCATGTGTACTAATTAAGCACCGGATAAATTAAATCGGTCCCACCATTTTAATACCCCTCACACCCGCTAATTTATACCCTCCAAAGCCTCTGTATAATTTAGTCGGGTCCCGAATCACTCGCCTTCTCCAACCTCTCTGCTCTCATGCGCATTGTGAAATCTTCATCCAATATTCCTTCTCTCTTTCTCCCTCCCACCCCCGATCAACATCATGCATATACAAATAGAAAATCATAGGTGGCAAATTAAATCCAGGCCATGGCATGGCGTCCCTATTCAGACATCCATGGTGGTGGGTTGAACTAGAGTCGGAGAGCTACGCTACTCCAGAGTTGTCATCACCGCTTAATCAACTCGTTCTCAGAACCCGCATCGTCACCGCCCATGGCCCACTGCTTCTCTATAACTGCTCGCACCACCGTCTTGCACGCAAATCTGTTCTGCACCGTCTGCCTGACATAGCCACTGCTGTTGTATATTAAAACAAGGTCCTGTGGTTGCAAACTGTTGCCGCCTTGAACCATTGCACGAACCGAAACCCAGAAAGCACCAAATCCATAGCCTCGCCCCCACATCGTACCAGACCATATTGCCTTGAAGCACTGTAGAGCATTGGGGACGAAGGTTGCCAAAGAAAAATCCTTAATTTACCTTTTTTCTTTCAAATTAGATTTTGTTCTAATTTGGGGGTTTTTATATTTGCCTCCTATCGTGAGGATAGGATTTACTTTCTATCAAATTTTTATTATTTTTTAATCCGGTTAGTACCAAACACAAAATAAATAATACAGTCATAATTTGATACTGCACTAAACGCTCGACTAATTTAGTCAGTACTATCCGATGACTATTTATCCTATCCGATTAAAATAGTCAGTACAGTCTGAGCTGGCAAACGAGGCCTAAAAGTTAGCTAAGTGTTAGGTTTGACAATTTTTTGCACGATCTGTTCACTCAATATGAAACGACATGAAACTATCAGGTTTCGGGTGAACATGTTAACGAGCCGGATCGGTATCGGATCACCTATTAAAAATTCTTTAATGAGTCAAGTTGTTATCGAGTCACGTGTTAAAAACCTAATAAGGATATTGTTTGTCAAATCTAGATATTAGACATAACAATTTCTTACACGATCCGTTATCTGACACCAAACGACACGTCCCATTAACAAATCGAATCGTTCTCAAGTCACCTATCAAAAACCTATTAAGATAGCACTTTTGACACGACCCGTTAAGATAATGAATATGACAAAAAAAAAAGACACAAACGCAACAAACATGATCCGTATTGCCAGGCCTACTATGTGCATTGCACGTGATGGATTTAATGAAAGATGGAGATCATTGAAAGTTCGAAACAGTTGAGGAGGCTGGCTAAATGCATTTTGGTCAAAGATGGAGATAATTCTACCCTGATGCACTCGGGTCCAGGACCACATGATAAAAACGCATCCACAGAAAAAGGAAGAACGTCAAAACCAAAACCTGCGAGACATGGACACCAGCACAGCACAGGTTTCAAATGCAACACACAACAATTGCCCTTCTCAGATCAGCAACAAATAACGGATGAGGAATTCATTCGGAAATAATAACAAGAAAAGTCCTTTAACTTTATTTCAACCATTGTGCAATCTGTCAATCCCCTTCTAACAAAACAGACGCTAGAAACCGGCCGACGGACTCTCGGATGAACCTTAGGAGCGGATTTAATGAAAAAAGAAAGACTCTACTCTTTCTTGGTATGGTTACGGACAGCAAAGGCCAACCCCAAGATTAAAAGGGGAACCAGAAACTGTAAAATCTTGATCACGACATCGGATGTCTTGGCAGGATTTTTTCGACCACCTTGTGGCGGAATGGAAATCCGTTTCAATGGGATAGTTGACGGATCAATCTCACCAATGTAGTACTTCTCCATCATATCCTTGGCTGAATCACTGTGACCAACATCTTCGAAATCCTCCGTTCCATCTCTCCCTACAGTTTTCAAACAAAATTAGTCTCATAAACCCTACTGGCTTGAAGGTTGAAAATAAAAGGATATACGTGGTAATCGAAGGCCTTACCAGTTGCAGCTAGCAGAACTTCACCGCCTCCGGGATGATCATCCATGAATGGCGTCAAATCATACACCTGAAAATTTGATATTCCAAACCATCGATAGATCAGCCTATTCTTCCAACCAACTAACAGGAGCACAGTGACGTGCAGAAACATAATAGTCAAATTCTGGGTTGAGTCCCTGAGGGTTATTTTCTCATATTCCTAGATTTTCTCAGCAACCAAACAAAGGATAAATCAATCAATCAACTGGGAACTCAAGTTTACAGTACGACAATCAAACATCCAACTCAAGATAAATATCTGACCTTCCCAGCAATAACAACCCAGCAATCTGAGTTCTTGTTGTGCTTTGCCACCTCTTGGAATACGTGAACTTTTGGATCAGAAACCATCTTTCACTGCCACCATACAAAAATCACCGAAAACGTTAAAACCCACTAAAACTCACCCACCAAATCCTCGAAATTTAGACAAAAACAGCTTCTGCCCATCACAGAAAACAAAGTTCTGATATACCAATTAAAGCCCACAAAAATGTATGCACCAAAGCCTCGAAATTTCAACAAAAACAGCTTCAACCAATCCCAGAAAACAAAATTTGAAATACCAATTAAATTAAAACCCACAAAAGTTATGCACCAAAGCCTCGAAATTTCAATAAAAAACAGGTTCCACCAATCACAGAAAACAAAATTTTGAAATACCCATTAAAACCCGTGAAGGTTTCAGCACAAAATCTAAAATAAAAGTGATAAGAGAGAGATTGTGAATTGAAGAGCAAAGATTGATGAACAATTGGGCGTTACCCGCGAGAGAGTAGACTTTGCGAGATGCACTTTGCTGCTTTGTTTTCTCAGAGTAGACAGTCAGCTTGCTAAAGTGGGACATTTATGGACGCGATATTTTCAAAATGCCCTTCGAATTCAGGAAAATTACGCACTTGTTGTCAATAAATTTAGAGGGTTTCTTCAATTTTAAAGGGTAAACATGTCCCCCAACTGCGAACTCTAAACGGCACCAGTTCCACAACTGCCAACCAAAATGGCGTCAGTTTTATGACCCTGCCGGGAAAATGGTACACTAATACATGGGTCTCCTTTTTTTTTTATATAAAAATGATACAAATACGTGATAAGAAAAATATTTATTTTATTTTATAATTAACCTTAAAAATTATGAAAAATGATTGAAAATTTTGAGTTTTAAAGATAAAGACAAAATAAAAGGTAAAATGAATAGTACTAAGATTGAATTTTTAGTGTTAAAATGTAATTTTTATTAAAGTAAACAGTACCAGGAGATAAATAAAGATTCAAGTGAACACGTAGGACCCATATGTGGGTTACGTCTTCAAACTAATATATTTTTTAGAAAAAGCAATGATAGGACCGATAGTGCACGTTTTATTCAATTCAACGACATAAATCAACTGAATTTTAATTTAGAAACGATTTCTAAACTCGAGTACAAATGGATTTGGCTCTTTCTTATACAGAAAAGTTAACGTTTAAATGTTGATTAATTTAATTTAATTTAATTTTAATTTTTTTTCCTTTGGGAAAATGGCGGGCCGGGACCCAACAAACAAGAGCTAAACTGAAGGGTCGGACATAGGGGTGGGCATAAAAACCGTCGAACCGAAAAACCGAATCGAACCGTGACAAAAAAAACCGTAAAAAACCGCGTTGACCAAAAAAGTCAAAACCGGAACAAAAATCGAACCGAACCGTTTCAAACGGTTCCGGTTCCGGTTTGGAAATATTAAGAACCGGAGGAACCGAACCGAACCGCTTTTAATATAAATTATTGTTTTATTATTATTTTTATATAAATAAGACAATTTTTCAAGAAGATCATGTGCATAATCCTAATATTTTTCTTCACCTCTCTTCCCCTCCTTTGTTGTTTTATCACTTTTCTCCGCCTCCATTATTTTCTCAATTCTTTTCCAGTATGTTATGCATTATGTACACTTTAGTTTTAGTTTAAAATCTATACTTTGGTCTTCATATGAGCCTTTTTATCTTTTGATTTATATTTATATGCACACTTACTATCAACTGGTCACAAATCTTGTAGATTTAGTAGTGGAAAATTTGTGGTTGAAATATGTGTTTGATATTATAAGTAAAAAAAAGAAGATATATATATATATTTTTGGTTAGAACCGTAAACCGGCATGAACCGAACCGGAACCGTTATGAACCGAACCGTATGGTTTTAGTAAAAATTTAAGCGGAACCGCACGGAACCGAACCGTTGAAATTTTTTAATTTCGATTCCGTTTTGAGGGTGGAACCGGACCGAACCGGACCGTGCCCACCCCTAGTCGGACACAACTATCTGGGCTTTAACTTGGCTTTATTTACATCTTTGACCCAAGCTGATATGGGCTGATTGGACTTGGATTTTGGGTTTTGTGAAATTTAGGGCTTCGGTTTGAGAACGTATTTGGTCGTGTCATTCGAGACGTTGAAAGATTCGAAGAGAATACGACGATGCCGAAAACAACGAGAAATTTTTAGTTGTAACGGAAACAGTAATACACTACGTGTTTTAATAGGAATTGTAAAAAATATTATTTTTTAAGTTATTAATTTTTTAGTACACATATCCCCACCATTTGTTTAGTGACACGTGGTGTACCACGCTGTGTACCGTTCACACTGAAAAATCTCTCAAAAGCAAGACGATGGAGGTGACAAGGCGCTGAGAAACATGCAACGACGTCACAATTACATTAAACAATTGACTATGATCGTTGCAATGTAGTCTAATATTGCATTGCTACGTAGAGATTAACTTACACATGACATTGAATTACTAGACAATCCTATCGACAATCAAGCATCGGAAGCAAAAAAATACATTAAATTGAAAACTTTAAATGTGGTTTAAAGAACTTTCAACATGTGGCGAGAGTTAAATCTTCGAACACGGGCACCGATGCTATATGCTAATTGCAAATTGTATTCATACACGTTTCTTGGTGACGATTTGGTAGCCGAGTCGGTAGACAAACGTCTGGAGAGATTCTTAAGTGTGCTCATAATATGGGCATATATACAATATACTAGTAAATACCCACAACTTGCTAGTGGTGCTGAGGGCATAACATCCCTGTCAGCGTCTTATGTGTCTTCGACTTTGTTCTCGATTCACAAGACTGGCTTTTAATATGTTGATCCACGAAGTAATGTCTTGTCTGTGTGTGGTGGAATAAGGTTATCAACATCACCTCGACGTGTTTCTGAAACCGAGCCATAAACGTCATATGCAACTATATGCAACATAAGGGTGCTTCGAACTCCTTTCAAGCTCATATTTCATACGAAATGTCTTTGGTTCAATTCTTGACGATGGTAATCACACGATGGTGGCTAGTGGAGTGATTCTTCCCAATTCCTAGAAGAGTAGACTGCAATAGCGCAGTCATCATCTAATCTTTTTTTTAGAAAGAAAAAAGCCCCTTCCATTGAAATGTATTATGTTTTTCCTTGGATTTTGTAGTATAGTTCTATACACATGAAAAACATTTTTGGTGCAAGCACTGTTATTAAAAAGCACAATCAATTTTTTATTATAAACTCGAAAAATACGCGAAAGTATTTTGTAAAGAAGCAAAATGCTTCAATATAAATCATAAAAATAAATAAATAAAAAAGTCGTGATGTCGCCATGTGCATTTTCGATTATCTTATGAGTAATGCTATTCATGCTATGTTTTTGTACCACATTTTCATACCACTTTAGGTGACATTTGATATGGACAACCACATCATTTGAAAATTTGCAAAACGTAAGGAAATGAAGGAGAAAGACTTATCGTATACCACAATCATCATTTAATTAACTAGTTTTTCTTAATTATCAGTTTATTAAATAATGAACAAAATTTAAAAATCTGATTAATTCAAATAATGTGGCCACATCAAATGCCACTTAAGAGGTATGAAAATGTGATACAAAAATATAGTATGAATAGCATTACTCTGATCTTATACTGCATCTAGTCATTCGAAATGCAATGTCGAACAGGCCCTCGTCCCTTTCCATAGTGAGTGGAAGCAATGTAATGCCAATAGGCAATAGGGGTTGAAAAATCAGCCTACCGCCTGCGAGAAAAGTTGAAGTTGAACAAAAGTTAGGCGTGCAGCAACTTCTTCACACCAGAAGAACTATATCACTGTCATTGACACACATCTGATGTGAGCTTCTTAAACCATGCATCTTCACCTGCTCCAACCTTATCTTTTTAATCGGCACAAGGGCAAAGGAAAGCCGTCAAATGCGGGTTAAGTCAATTGATCAGGATTTAGGACAATGTCATGATCCTTGCACTCGAGTTTGAATCGCTCATCCATTGATCAAGTAGTTTATAACATTTCATTGTTGAAAAAAAACATGTTTCGACAAAACGAAGACGGAGAAGAAATCGGTACCTACTAAATAGGTTGCATTGGGTAAAGTAATAAGACAAAGATATGAATACGAGATCACTCGTATATCTGGGTGGATACTGCAGTAGTTTAGGAGGGAAGGAAGAAGAAGACCATAAGGGAAAATAAAGATGCAATATGGCAAATGTGAGTTAAGCCAGTTGATCAGGGCGGTGTTTCGATCCTCTTACACTAAGTTCGAATCATCCGTAGATTAAAGTAGTTTAGAACATTGTATTGTCGAAAAAGTTAAATCACATGTTTCGTTTTGACTAAATGTGATACAAAGTATGCATCTTTATTAGCTCATCACATAAGAAGTAGGATACAAAATCTTAGCATCTAGTCATCTACCGTGCTACATTACTTTATGTATTACTTGAGATAATTATCACTAATTCCCCTATACTTTGCTGAATCCGCATCTGTAGATTTTACCTACTGCAACTGTACTCGAAGAACACAACTACGAGTCTGCGACGCAAACCCAACTCTACTTAGTTGCCAAGAAGTTCATGCAGATGGGAGGTTTAACCTTGGCCAGTGCAAGAATCGACGAGGGGAGGATCCACATCCCGTCTCCACATATCAAACCGGAAGCAACTGCCGGGACCATTAAACTTGCCTTGTTCTTCTTCAGCTTGTGCCAGACAAACACAACCAAACTGCCCATGCACATATCAATCGCAAAGTACGCTCCAACGAGGAATGGGACAGCCATTGCCATTGGAAGCGGAACCCATTTCCCGATTTTCGTAGGAGCAAGATCTCTCAGCAGATTAGCTGCTATGGCAAATGAGAAAAAACCATAACACAGCTGTAAGCAGTGCTTGGGCAGAGCAGAGAAGCCTTCAACGCCGAGAATTGCCATGTTTCTGTAAATGATGGCGTAAGGGGCTTTGTATTCACCGTTTGGATCCCCCACTTTAAAAGCCTTGTAGAAGAGAAAGAACGTCAGAGGAGCTACCACACAGCCTATGGCCGTTCCAATAGCCTGGCTTAAAAGCATTGATCGAGGAGACGTGAGAGTGAGATGACCAGTCTTTAAGTCGTGCATCAGATCGGAGGAGATAGAAACCATTGATTTGATCAGACCACAGGCTACAAGTCCTGCAACAACACCATCGTTTTTCCCAGCTACAGCAGCAAGCACAAAGAGAGCCACTTTCCCGTAGTTATGAGCCATGTTCATGTCAGTTAGACCCGCGCCATAAGCATTGCAGAAGCTTAGAGAGGGTCCAATAAGGTAGGTTACGACTATGTAATACCATTTCAGTTGAGGGAATATGAGCGGGATGATAATGATGGAGATGACTGAGAACAAGGTGTACCCTACGCACGCTACCCAAACGGGAATGTTATCCCTTATGAAGACTTCATTTCGTCGAAGATCATCAAGAGTCGCGTTCTGGTTATCTGAAGCTGCATGAGAGAAATAGTTTAATGATGTTTCTCAAATCAAATGTTTCATTTTCGCACACGAAGCAGAAACCATGCGAAGTCGCGCATTACCCGTTTTAAGATTCTTCTTGTTTATTTTCATGTGGATGCTTGAGCCAGTAAAGTACAGTATCTTGAGAAAATTGTACAGTCCATCTCCTAGTAACAAGGAAATGGAAATGAGAACCTGCAGCAAAACGAAGATACACGAAACTCAATTGCCTACATACTTGAACTCAGAAAATCTCTATGACAAAATCAGAAAGAATCTCGTTAAGAAATCAAATTGAATGCCTAGTCCACACCTTGTAGCCGTTTAGACTCTTCATACTACTTTCTGATAAAGTTGCAGGAAACCACTCTCCCTTAAGACCCCTTATCAATGGCCACATTACTCCCCAAGAGAGTATGGCGCCGAGAAGCAAAGATAAGTTCACTAGATGAGAACAGATCATTCCTGCTCCTATATAAGTCATACTGAAATCAAAGTAAAATCTGCAAAATTCAAATTAAGCAATCAGTGACGAGAGCAGGATCAATCATGATGTAAACAGAACGAAAATGAAAGACACAGAGCACGCACGAATTTCTCCAAGCGGTCAATCCAAATGTTGGAAACTGAACGAATCCGCATTTCTCCCCTCCAGAATAAAACCACTGAAAGAAACCCCACAAGAAACTAGCTGAAAAGAATTTCATGAACCCATGAACCTGCTTTCTGCAAGAAGAACCTCAACATGTTAAGTTCTTTCAAACTCGAGTCCTGTTTGATCTCAAACCGAAGATTTAAGTCATAGAAACGGATGCCTACTTAGCCATCTTGTCACCCTTTGGAGTATGGAACCCATTAATAAGGACAGCAGTAGCAGTTCCGCTCGGGTATGGTAATTTATAGTCTATTATCATGATCTGCAAAACAACCCAAGCTGCATGAACAAACAATATTCTAACCCCGTGCGGAATCAATAACCTTGTCAATTCAAACACACAAGTAATCTCAATCGATTTCTCAATAAATTCGCAGTTCAGAAACATACTCCCTCATACAAACCTTGTGCTGTCATCGAAAGTTGGATGGGACGAAAGAACATACCTTTCTGAGAGGAACCAAAGCTAGCAGCCCAACAAAACTAGTAACAAATAGAAAACCAGTCATCCAACCAAGCTCTGGTTCCTTGGTGCTCCCGGGAGTGTTCCCCTCAGTATCAACCCCAACTTGCTCGTAAATATACCGGCTTAGACCCAACAGATACGAACCAAAACCACCTGCAGTGCCATATATTTCAGCAAAACCCCCCATGTTCAAAATTTCAAGAATATTATGGAATCGAATCATCAACACGAAAAAAATAACAGAAGCAAAGTTTTTCTGACCTCCATAAGCAATGCTATAACATGCAACTGCACAAGTTTGAATTATTGTATTCTCCTGCCTGGTGAAGGGAGTTGATACAACTCCAGCTTTCTGAAGCAGCTTAGTCCATGACCGGATGAACACGAAGGCGAGAAGTGCAGCCGAAACATTGAGATTAGGAACCAAACCAGTGGTGAGGTTCAACTTTGTCACTATAACACTGTAAATTACCCCAATAACTACGCTGGTTACGAGTCCCCGGACTGTAATCTGCCTTGTCCACGGGACTATTCTGTTCAAATCCTCCTGTGGCTCACAACCATTCTCTTCAATCCCATGTCCATTCTCTGTCTCAAACGTCTCAATCTCACCGTTTTCGCCATTTGTGTTCCCCATTTGGTCTAGAAACTTCCTTCCCTGATCAGATTGAGTCAAATGAGAGAGAGAGAGAGAGAGAGAGAGAGAGAGAGAGAGAGAGAGAAATCTACAGCATTTAATGATATGAACATGTTTTCTCAAGGCCATTTTAGTCAAAAACATCAAAGAACTAATCCAATAACTGAAATGAAACGAACACAAAAACCAATCAAATGAGACAGAACAAAAACACAAAATTTGTAGAACAAACACAGAAGAACACAAAAACCCATCAATGGTATTACCTCAACTTTCTCTTCTTGTTCTTCGATCGAGAGCCGGAAATTTCAGAAATTTACAAATGGTGTATCCGCAGACGAACCCTTTTCTCAATCCGCAATCTGAAATCCTCCAGATTTCTTATTGCATTGAGAGCGCAAGAACCCACCAAAAAGATCAAACCTTGCAAGCCCCAATGCAGTCTTGAATTTAATGGAATTAAATGCCGCTACAGAGAAAACTAAAAGCCTGAAAGAAAAAGCCCCCACGACTCCGCTGTCACGCTGCTGCTTGCGCCGAGTGCTTGAGGGGTGGCAACCAGATGGCAGACATATTTATAATTCGATAAGAAAACGCAGAAGCAGAAACTGCGAGGGAAAGCCGTCGTCTCTGCATGTACTACACTGAAGTACAATGGCGTTTGTAGTACATGATATCAACTTTCGATCCACCCCACTCAAACAGGAAGGCGATAGAAGAAATATGGAAATGCCTTTACACGTTTTTTATGCTAAAGGCACCCACCTTCTAAGAGCAAATCTAAATTAGTTCATTTCTCTCAGATGGAATGATTACATCTTTTCCTAATGTATGGTGATGTTATCAGTATGATGACATTGAGGGGAGAGAGAGAGAGAGAGATGTTATCAGTATGATGACATTGAGGAGCGAGAGAGAGAGAGATTGTACTGACTCATTTCATTCCCTTCAAAGTGAGAGTACTTTCTACGTGGGGCTTAAACATGGCGCACTGGGTTCCGAAAAGACTCAGCTTTTCTTGTAGTCCCTACAAATTAATAAATCTTTTGAGCAAAAATAAAAAATAAAAAAAAACATGAAAAGTAATAATAAATAAATAAAAAGATAAATTAAATGGGTTTTTTTTATTTTTTATATTTTTTTTATAATCATTCGGCCACAATCAAGTATCAAGCTTATTATTTATAAGAGTCGAATTGAAGTATCACATCTGTAATTATAGACAGTTTAGTCTGTAGACATTGCACTTGGCTATACAGTTCAAATTTCTCTAATATTATTTATTCTTAATTGTTAGTGAGAAATCTTAATCCGATATGACAAATTTAATATCAAATTATGACCGACACATTTTGTGAATGTAACCACAACATGCAGAGGACCGCCAAACCCAATCGCAGGCAGGTATATCTCCTTGGATGAGAGAATTTTTCAGTGTACTTGGAACACATGACGATACATTGGGAGGGACACTTGAGTAAAGAAAAGAAAAACTTTACACGACATTTTTTTTGTTTTTTGAACAAAACGATATTATCTATACGGATGGGGAAATGAGATAAACTTCACAATGACTAATGAAATAGCAATAATGTGGTTCAAATTCGCCTTTGACGATAATCAAACATAAAATCTCTCACTTATAAGTGAAGAGAAATATCATTATACTATAATACTAACTGACAATTTACATCATTTATATAATAATATATGTTGTACAGTCCGGTGTTCTAGACATATTTAAAAATATCTCATTGGACGAAAGTGGTTATTATGGGAATATTTTTCATGCTAATTTTGGAGTAAAATTACGCAAGAATATTTTCATAACTCTAATGCATTTTCATGTCACTCTCGTTGGGTTAATACTTTCATAACATACCAATTATTTTCGAGTAATGTTTGGTGCACAAAATTTGTTGTGGCACCAATAAAATTTGTATTTTAACTCAAGTTATAATTAACTACTAATATAAAAAATATATATATATATATAGTGTTGATGCACAAAATCAGTGAGGACTTTGGTACAACATAAAGTGTCAGGTTTGTGACCTTACTAGACTGCTTCGGTCACCAGTGTAGATAAGTAAGTAAAGAGATAGAGGCAGGGGAGCAAACACAAGATGTACGTGGTTCACTCAGATTGGCTACGTCTACGGAGTATATGAGTTCTCATTAATTGTGAAGGGTTTACACAAGTACATAGGTTCAAGTTCTCATTTTGTGAGTTCTAGTAAATAGTTTAGTACAAATGACATTAGGGATTCATTGTGGGAGAATGATCCCTATTTATTGAAGAGAGTTTCAATGATCCCTATTTATAGAAGAGAGTTTCTAGTTTTGTTCTGTCATTGACACGTGTCATGTTGTGATTTGCCTCTGATATTGACACGTCTCGTGCTGTGATTTGCCTCTGACGTTGACATGTGTCGCGTTGTGATTGGCCTCCTGGTTGGAGAGAAACTCTTGTGGGTCCTTGACGGTATAATGTTGACCGGTGCTTAATAATCTCGAGGTTGGTCAAGTATAGTACAAACATATAGTATAAAATGTATCACATTATTTGATACCCAAACTTAGCGCACGAATTTTATTTATATAGCACCACCCATTACTTTTTGTAATTAAATTAAATACCACAAATATATTGCGCTGTCCACTAATCTATTTATGTGATTAGGACACCTAATTGTAGTACGTGATGTCAGTAGTCAACTAATAGAATAACTTAAGAATGTAGTACTAGTTTGGGAAAAAAAGAGAGAATGTAGTACTATAATCTACCCAAAAATTTCACCAATAAGAGAATTTTCGGTGTATCCGAAAGATGGAACAAAATATCACTTGTTATGACATAAATGAAAGGACACTTAAATTTCTTTTTTTCTTCTTCTAATTATATAATAATATGTAACATTCCACTTTGTATTTTGTACACAACACCATATAATATTTATAAGGGGTGTGCTATCAACACACCATTTTTTACTTCTCACACAACCCTATTACTTTCTATCCGTTAGATCTTCTTCAATTCATCTGATCCGACGGCCGAAATCTAAAAAAGTGTCAGAAAAGTAAAAATGGGTGTGTGGATATCACACCCCTATTTATAATTGTACATGGCTCAAAGCGCATGACTGAGAATGTATAATCTTCCCTTTTCCTTGATCTTTTACTTCCTTACTTATTAATTCGATTATTTCACTCATCTAACAACAAATCTTTTTCTTATGATGCTGTTATTTTGGTTTTACGACTTACAGAGTTGTTATCTTTTTTGTTGATTATATATATGTTTAAGTGATGGTTAGAGAAGTGTGTTGTATTCATAATTAGTTCGTAATTGTGTATTTGTTTGGCATTTTTCTTATGTGTTTGACGTTTTAGTTACATTCGACATGTTTGTTTTATATACGCTCTTAATGATTATTAATAAATTCTTATTACGTTTTTGATGATTTCTAATATTTATTTATATATATATATATTATTTTTTTTAAACCGTAAGATTCGGAAAATTTGACGACTGTCTATGAGGTGCTCATCCTTATTATTTTTTATTTTACTTGTAAGGATAATTAAAAGTCCTCGAAAGTCTATGCAACGCAAAGAAGATGAAATATATTGACAAACCCCAAGGAAACGAAATGTATTGACAAATAATAGATTGGATTCTTTGGAATTGGATCAATTTCCTTAGCAACCATTCAATTAAAACGTTACTAAAATAAAATACTTTATGAAATTGTGTTTGTGTCTCTGCCACTTGAATTCCACTGGGAATTTTGGAAAGTAGGAATCATCATGTTCAAGTTATTTATTCATGTGAAAGTAGGAATCTTCATGATCAAGTTATTTATTTATGTATATGTCAAAATAATAATGAACATTCATTCTCACACTATTAGACCATCTCCAATGGTGGGCTAAAAGCCAAATTACCCCCCCAAAACTCACTCCAATGCAAAGGGAAAATTCGGGCTAAATGCTAAACTAAGGCCAGATTCTCCCCATAATTTAGCTTAGAAATCGGTGTGGGCTCCACCAAACCGAGTGAAAATATTTATCAGAATTAAATTTTTTTTTTATTAAAATGTTCATAAAATTAATTTATGATAATCTACATATTTATTTAAAAAAAATTAATTTAAGAAAAAAAATAGCCTAAATTTATTCTTTAATAATCCCGGGCTAAAATTTTAGGCTTGAAACGGTTGAAGTAGAAAAACTGTTTTTGGGCTAAAAGCTAAATTTTTCGGGTTAAAATATTTGACTTTTAGCTCAACCATTGGAGATTGGTTAGGGGGATTTGACTTTTATGGGTGCCAAAAAGTTTAGGGGGAGATTGGTTATTGTTACCATCAATGACGGATTATGCCCACAATCTCGAGCTAGAAGGATTCACAAGTGGCACCTAACTGCTAATTGCCACCTATATTGATTTACGTATGAGTTTTACCTATGAATTTATAGATCGCGCGTAAACATCTAAAAATACACACAAACAAATTCTTAATCAAAACTAAATACCTTTATATGTGTAAGCAACATTAGGGGAAAGGTGTGAATTGAACTTGGAACTAAAGGTGCAATAGTGAATGCTCTTAACAAATTAAGCAACACGTCCTTTACAAATTGAATAGGTACAAAACTGTAATTTTATACACGCCGTATTGTATGTTAAGTATCTTCTCAATTTTACTTGACTTAGTAAAAAGAGTCCAGAAGTATTGTTTATATCTGTTAGTCAAGTCAATGCACCCAAATTTCACATTTACCTAATCCTGCATTAATATAGTTTAGGGTTTATGAGAGTCCATCGGCCAACCCATAAGACATATAAGGCGCGTTTGTTTGGCCTCGTTAGGTTTCACTGCACTAGACTGGCTTAAAAAAATTTATAGTTTGTGTTTGGCATGAGCACAGACTAACTTTAATGGGACTAAGTTGGACTAGTGTGGATTAGAAATGTCTTTAAGTGGCCTTAGTGAGACCCTCCAAGAAGGAGGGGGTTGCTAGTTCCTTCTCCAACACCTTTTTTGCTTCGCCTAGGACTAGTGGCGAAGCCAAAAATTGACAGGGGGAGGGGCGAAGTCAAAAGATTGCAAAGTTCAAAAAAATAGCAACAAACAAATCCTTTTATATAGTAATGTCTTCCATAATTTACCAATACAAACAAATTACAATTGTTGCCGGCGAGGTTTCATATCATGAAAACGTCGCATAATAGCAAATACATCTCTCTCAATGTAAACAAGCGTGCTATCACTTAACCATTGATCTCTCATTTTGTTACGCAATGGTATTTTCACAATCTTTATAGCAGAAAAAACTCTCTACACTAAAGAATGTAATTGTCAAGTTGAATTGGAAGATTCATGAGGTCCATACGATCAAAATCTTAAGGATAAATGTGAAATCATGTGCTTGCATTTCACTGTTATAATCTTCGTGTTTGTATTATTGAGATTTTATATTAAATTATTTGAATTTAATTTTAATTAAATCAGTTACGAAGTTTGAAGTTTGTAAATTAATTATTTAAAATTCGTTGACTTTTAGAGGTCACAATTAATGTTTTCAAATATATCTGGAACCCACGAATAGATAGGCGAAAGTCGTTTGCGAGTCCGAATTATAATGATATAGTTACGGACATTTGAAATTGTTTTACTAAACTATAGGTTTTGAATTAATAAAACTCCCACTATGTGTTTTGAATTAATTAAACTCCCACTATGTGGAAATGAGAACCAATTAAAGGCTTGGTTTCGGCCCAATCAGGAATGTGTAGTGGAAGGGACCAATCAATTTTTTTTTTTAAAAGGAAAGGACCAATCAGAAAAGGGGAAGAAAAAAAAGAGGGGGAGGAGGCGCTGCAAGAAGGAGAGGGAGAGAACAGAGATGTGGGAGGGAAATGAGGAAGATGAAGGGCGAACCAGGAAGGAGAACAGGGAGGGAAATGAGGGAGTGGAGAACCAAAACATCACTGGATTTGAAAAAAAAGGAAACGCAGACATCACCGGATTGCAGGGAGCTAAACCACTGAACCAGTGGGTTTTCTGGCGAGGGGAGGGGTTGTCCAAGAGTTCGAGTCCTGTTTTCCGGCGAGGGGAGTGGCGGCCGCCACTCCTTGCCCTCACATGGTTTCGCCACTGCCTAGGACTCGTCAAATCTGCTTCACACCATCTTCGTAGCTATCTAACAAGTTGAAGACGAACATATATCCCCGCCGACAGTCTCTGTTGAAACTAAATGTAAAAATAATTTTGAAGGATCTGAAATTTTGCAGAAAAAGAGGGAGAAACAAAGAGAATGGGAGAATGGGAGAATGGGACAAGGTCAAAGAGGGAGAAAAACAGATAAGTTTATAGGGAGAGGGAGAGTATTTTAGAAAAAAAGAAAATTGTTGCACAACAAAAAAATAATAATAGATATGTATTAAATAATATAATATTCTAGTTTGTTATTATTTTGATTTTTAGTCCGGTGATGCGCTAAACGTTTCATTAAATCAGTCCAACCTAGTATAATTTAAAACCAGTCCAACTTAATCATTGAAATTAGTTCAATTCGAGATAGTCTGGTTCTACAAACGTACTTATAAAGGGAGCCCATGGTCTAAACATCAAACCTAGGCGTAAACCATTCAACACCACCAAAAGGCAAGCCCAAACCCTAACGGGCCGACTTGAAACTCCCTCAAAAGACCCACGGCCCCAAACGAAATTCTCAACTTGTTTACCAAGCAGGGCACCTTTCCGTCCTACTCTCTCTCTCTCTCTCTCTTATCCCTTGAAAACCCTGCGTCTTCTTCCAACCCAAACCCCTGCTTCTTAACTCCAAGCCCTAATTTGCTATAATTGCAGAAGGGCACTAGAAATTGGGAATTAAGTCAAGTTCGTGTGCAATTTTCAAATGGGAGGTTCAGGGGAGAAGTTCCTGCAGGAGCTGATACTGTACGCGGCGAGCGCGGCGTTGAGTTGCTTGGTTTTGTTCGCAGGGCTCCGGCATCTCGACCCGAACCGGGAGGCGTCGAAGAAGGCGATGGAGCACAAGAAGGAAATCTCCAAGCGACTCGGCCGCCCCCTTATTAACACCAATACTTATGAGGTAAAGAGGTTTTTTTTTTTTTTCTTTTCTTTTCTGGCTTCTGGGTTGTTCTTAACTTGCTATTTCGTGGATTTTTATTTTATTTTTGGAAATACTGATAAATTTTGGATAATAGTGATATTTTTGTAATATGTGGCTTTTGAGGTGTTACTTTGAGAGACGATGAATTCTTTATGCAATTTTTTTGTGGGTTTTAGAGGGTTTTTCGTGCTGTTTTCTTGAAATGCAGGCGTTTTTGCTGTTTTCCTTTATGCATTATGGTGCAATCAATTTGATTTTTGTTAATACTTGGTATGACATCCGATAAAATTGGAATGATACTATTAGATTTCTTGACCTATCGATTTGAACGTTCAGTCTACTAATGCTGATATAGTATTCGTTATCAGGATGTTATTGCCTGCGATGTAATAAACCCCGATCACATGGAAGTAGAATTTGGATCTATTGGAGGACTGGATGCTATAAAGGATGCCTTGTATGAACTTGTGATCCTTCCGCTACGGAGGCCTGATTTGTTTTCCCATGGGAAGCTCCTTGGTCCACAAAAAGGTGTCTTGCTGTATGGACCACCAGGTACTGGAAAGACTATGCTTGCCAAGGCTATTGCAAAGGAGTCTGGAGCTGTTTTCATCAATGTCAGGATATCAAATCTGATGAGCAAATGGTTTGGTGATGCACAAAAGCTCGGTGAGTGATGATCAAATTAAAATGTACTCTTTTCGAGTATGTGATTTTCTACTGTCTCTTCTCAGTTAGATTCTGCATGTTTCATAACCTGTATCTTTATCTCTGACTCAGTGCAGTGTTTTAATTTGTTAATTCTGCTCAATCTTATTAGCTTCATGTACTGAGAAGTTGTCCTTAGTCCTTACCGTAGCAATTTTATGCGTAGAACCATTTAGATTTTCTCATACATCTTTTACTTCTCTATTATCGGAATATCATTGTTAGCATTGTATGGTTGTGAAGTACAGAAACGGAGTGCTGGATGAAATACTGGCCTTTTTTTTTTAATAAGAAAGATAACTTCCTATGAGCTTTGATTTGGTAGCTTCCATACTTTTACGTACTTCTCACAACTTATTCAACTAGCTAAACCCATGGAACATCTATAACCATGTCGTTAGGACTTTTATAGTGCTTTTTCCTACCATCTCAACTAATAAGTCAAGTAAGGCAACTAATTCGATACTTATGCCATGCTTGTTAATTGGGGTGGCTCTCTTACTTTGAAGCCATGCTTTCTTAGACCCTCTTTCTTTCAAGGAAAAGTTCATGCATATTTGTTGCTTTTACCTCAAGAGTTCAAATTATGCTTGTTTCTACAAGGATTTGAAGTTTTTGTAGTCTTCATGTCTACTGTGCTTACCATGTTTAAATTTTATTCTGCAGTTGCTGCTGTATTTAGCTTGGCTTATAAACTCCAGCCTGCTATCATATTTATTGATGAGGTTGATAGTTTCTTGGGTCAGCGCCGAAATACAGATCATGAGGCATTAACGAACATGAAAACTGAGTTCATGGCTTTATGGGATGGCTTTACTACAGATCGTAAGTTTTTTTTTTTTGTTCCGTTCCCCTTCACTCGAAATAGGAATTTTCTCTTTCCTTTGATAGGGCATTTGGTTTGATATTTTATATTGTTATTGCAGAGAATGCTCGAGTTATGGTTCTTGCTGCTACTAATCGTCCATCAGAACTTGATGAAGCAATACTTCGTCGTCTTCCTCAGGCCTTTGAGATTGGGATACCCGATCAAGGGGAGAGGGCTGATATACTAAAGGTGATTTTGAAGGGTGAGAGTGTTGAAGACAATATTGATTATGACCGTATAGCCATCTTGTCTGAGGGTTACACAGGTTCAGATCTACTTGAGCTTTGCAAGAAAGCAGCATATTTTCCTATCAGAGACCTACTAAATGAAGAAAAGACCGGAAAGAAATCTTCTGTGAGTGTATATTCGGTGTTTTCATTGTTTATATTGGTGGTTTAAGCCCTAGTTAATAAGCTTGCAGGTTTTGTTTGTATTGAGAGCGTTGGTCTATGCTTCTTTCTTCAGGTACCAAGGCCATTAACCCAGTTAGATTTGGAGAATGTTCTTGCAACGTCCAAACACACAAAGGTTGCTGCAAATGACTATACTGGGTTGATATCGTCACAATCATCACCAGGATGGTCGAGGAACAGAGAGACTGGTGATCATCCGGTTCAAGCTAAACTTAATGAGCTTACGAGGCACATGATTTCCCAAATCTTGAATATTCAACCTGATGCACAGGACCCTTGAAATCCCAACCTCCACACCAGCCACAAGTCTCCACAGGTGGGGGGATTCTTGGGTGTCAACGGTGTATATCCCTGTGTGTGTATAGAGCTCTTATACATCACGGGATGAGTGATATATTCACACAGGGTATTCCCCCGGCGACACCCCTGTGTGTGTATAGAGCTCTTATACATCACGGGATGAGTGATATATTCACACAGGGTATTCCCCGGCGACACCCGAGTGTTTCTCCCATCGGTGACATGTTGAATTCAACACCGTCAGACTCGTGGCAGGAGCCTCCTCAATTATCTTGTATGAGGTTTACAATACATATATTCTGAGTATTCGCGTAGTTCCATCGTCTTGAATGGTGCCTAAGATCATATTGTGATTTAGCAAGTGACAGATTGTTGGATATGAAGGAGCTGCTTTGTATCGTTAAACTTTCGTCGTTCGGAATCAAACCATTGGCTGTTATAAACCTTTCTGACTCTGTAAACGCTGTTTATTGTGGGTGATTTTGTTTGACATTTCACGTTTGCCTTCCAAGTTTTTATTTGCTCTTGTTGCAACTTCTCTCAAGTTAAATGTGCAAGACTAAACGGCTCATCAAGGGTACCTTCAACCCTAATCCAACTATCGTTGGGAAACGCTAGGTTTAGTTGTGTGCTAGGGTGGATGCGGATCCTGACGATTCATGCTTATGGGACCCATCAACAGAGCAACGATATATTACTCTGTGCAACATCAATTGATGTGTGCGGTCACTTGAGCATGTCAATCACGACAATGGTATACTATTTTAATGTGGTTTAGGTGAAGCAACATACCAGACAAACCCTAATAATTTGATAATCAAACTTATAAATAATGAGATATACTACTAAACTCGTGTTAGTGGGCCCGCGTGATGATTAACGATGTATGATTCACACGGTGAGCAAGTTGCACGAGGTAGCAGAATGATTAGGACCATCGTCCAGGACCTCGCTGGAAGTAGAGCAGTTGCTTTCATTTTTGGGTGGGAGCTTTAGGTGTTAGGCTTTAGGCGATGGAGTCAAAGCCACTCAGTTAAGTGGGGCATATCATTACCCTGATGGTCTCAGGACCACATTTTTCCCACTAGAAAGCTGCAAGTTTGCAACAACTCGTGGAAATTTTGATAGCCAAAAGCGCTTATGATAAACATTTTCGAAGGTACTTAAAATTTTAATTGTTACGTGTTTATATGCGATATGAACTGAATGTTATAATAAAAATACTTGTAACAAGAGCTTATAAACTAAAGTGCTTTTCACAAAAGCAATCTCGAATGGGCTCTGGATAGCTTTACATGAGGGTGCGTTTGGTACGCAGACGGGACGGGACGGGACGGGTTGGGACGGAACAGGACGGGACGGATGTTGTAAATTTTGAAAAAGACAAGGGGCATTGTTGTCCTAAAATGTTAAAAATTTCTGTCCCACAGACGTGGAACAACCCCGTTCCAGGGGGGAGGTGGAACCAAAAATCATCCAAAACTTGTCCCGTGGAACGCCTCGTCCCACTCGTTTTAGGCGTACCAAACGCGGGACGGAACGCCTCGTCCCGTCCCGTCCCGCGTACCAAACGCACCCTGACATCACGAGACGAAACATTGCAATTTGCAAGTGAGTTAACAAATATTGGCAGCACTATACAGCTGTCCATTATAAATACTGAAAAATTAAATTATTGCAGGGAGTGGACGAAGGATGCTGCTGAAGTTCAACTTGTTCTTTAAATTTTGAAACCAACCTGTGCAGTGTAGGTGACAATTAAACAAAATTATCCCCGGAAAATCGCAATGAAACGAGAGATTCTCTATTGGATAAGAAAATACTTCCGGTTACAAGGTAGGTTCTCATTACAAAAACTCCGACCATAGATATTACTTGATTGACAGAAAACAGAAGCACCATGTATAACACGAGAGTGGACATATGGTGTGGTATCGAGCTCCCATCAAGTTATTCTACCAAACGTGAGCCACATAAAATCAAGGTTCTAATAGACGCTAGGCGCTAGTCGGGCGGTGGGCTGGGGCATAGGCGGACTAGGCGGATTTAAATAAATCTGTTATATTTTGTGTAAATAAGTATATGTTTATACTTAAAATATATATAATTACATCATAAATTACAAGATATAATGACATATATATTATGAAGTATTGAAACATAATAAAAACATGGGGAACAAGCATATAATTTGTGTTCATTTTAGTATTCAACAAGTTTCTTACAATATATTTAAAAAAATTAATAATGCAAAATGAAAGTTATTTATTTTCTGTCTAAGTGAGTTGCAACCTAGGCGGGTGTCTAGGTGTGTCTAGGCGGGTGCCTAGATGGTCTAGGTGGGCACCTCAGCAGGTTTAGGCGCCCTTTCTAAAATTTCAAACGCCTAGGCATTAATCGGAGCGGTAGCCAATCGCCTAATGCCAAGGCGGCCCTAGGCGGGGATTTTTAGAACAGTGTATAAAATACATTACTGCGGCCACAAATTTCAGCTGAGTGAAACGTTGGAATCGGCATAAGATTCACTTCGGATCTCTGTGCCGAAGCCCATAAATTAAAAGATTCGGATCGTTCAAAACAGAGAAAAAGATCAAGGCCGTTCAAAGTTTTGAATTTTTGTGAAATTGGCTAGTAGGATAAACTAATGGAATAGTAAAATTAAAATTGAATGGTCTAAATATATGAGTGCGAGGACTCCACGCAAAGAAATCCAAAGTCAATCTCAATGTGTCGCAATCAACAATTTGTTAATTTCCTTTGGATTCCAATTAACTTGTAATACTAATTTTGTGGACATATCAGTACGTGCCTTTTTTTTTTTTTTTTTTGTCAAAAATTAGTACGTGCCTTTGGCTCTCTTAATTATTGCAACACACAATTTGTTGAAGAATGTAATTTCATGTCAGAAATTTGACAAAATTAATTTGTTGAAGAATGCAATCTCACGTCGAAAATTTAACAAAATAACTTACAACTTATATTAAATAATTTTATACTTAATTTACTGATATATTTTGTGATAAGTGGTTTAATGGGGACACAATCAATGTGACTAAACCACGACTCTAAAATCTTGACACGATTAATATAAATAAACCCTGCATTAGTCATTTCCCCTCACTCAAGTAAGCACCATGTGTTTGACAACTGAAATATTAATTAATATTGCATGTCGAAAATGACTATCCTGTTTGAAGCTAGATTAATGAAGATTAAAGAATAACCAGGTCGCAGTTGGTGAGCAAAACCACACTCTTTGACTACAACCTCACTGTGGGACATATAAGACCGCCATCGCATGAGAGGGAGAAAAAATAACACGAAATAGGTTTACCGTTATTGTGATGTTTCAGTTCGATACTGTATTATTACGAATGACAAGATATTCTTAAACTGAAACATTATAATAGTCGTGAACACGCATTTTTCGAAACTTTCTCTATAAAAAAAAATGGAAGCCAGGAAAAGTCGGTTCACCTGTTCAAAAGACTCGGCATGCAGGCGCTGCTGCTTCTAGAAAAGTAATCAAGTTTGCAATAATGTGTGTGTTTTCTTTTCCGATGGTTTCCCTTTTCATGTATGTGCTGCGCAAGTGAACAAAGTCACGATTATTACGAGCGGATCTCCCTGCGCCCTGGGTTATTAGCTAGGCACCACCACCACCAACAAAACCAATAATTTATTAGATTTCTTCACCATTCTTAATCTGCAATCCGAGAGCGGTATTTCAAATTAATCATGTAAATGATGTGTTTTAATTATTTGTAGCACCAACTGGACCGATAGTTTTTTGCTTTTTGTCTAAAGACCGATAGTTTAATGGGTATACTTACTAACGGATGTCAATATGGCAGTATATTTTAAACCAAACACGCATTGTTATGTGTTTTAAACATATTTTAACCATTTCTTCGGTCATTAGCAAAACCACCACCCGAACCCATAGTCTAATAGATTTTGTCACTTCCTATACCTAATTTGCAATGTCATGTAGTAGTAACTGATTACGTCACCATCGTCAATGATCGAATTCAAAACTTGTCATGTGAAATACGAGTCTAAAATTCATTCTCAACCACTCATCATCCCGTAATAGTTAAACCAAGGGCTTGGTTGGTCAATAAAATTGAATAAAATGGGGGCGCATGTGAATAGTATTCTAAAATGCAATATTATTCAATAATCTCCTCCAAATAGCTATATAAATATTAGAGAGAATGAGTCCTTAGTCGTTGGTCATCGTTTCACAGCCAAAGACACACAATTCAATCTACATTTCTTCCCAATTTCTCTCTACGTTCACGCCCACTGTTGCTCCTTGGATTGACCCAGCATTGATTGGCCGGCTCAAGCCGTCTCCATACATTATTCCCCAACCCAAACCCCATTAAATTCTCCCCCAACCCTCATTCCTCCTCCAAATAGTATTTACTCGCCACCCATCACCTCCACTCCTCTCTCCCCATATCTTCCTTTGATTTCATCAAATTAAGTTCAACCCAATAGCACGAGGAGCATATTTTAGCAACCCAAAATTTAGCTTTGAATCCAGCTGACTTGAACATCGGAGGCTCTTCGATTAGTACCACGCATCATCAACCTCGCCTTGAGAATAACCGCGAAGGCGGAGTATCTTTTTTAATGTGCTTAATCACTTCATAATACTTCATAATTAGTTACTTAAACGTCAGAGGTTCTTCGGCCGATACCTGTTGTGCCTACAATAATTATTGTGGTGGGCTAATCGGGCTAACTGTTCATTGATCATGGGTGGATTCATGGCATTTTTCTATTTCTTGCTCTTTGCAATTTCTTTGGTTTTGGTTCTCCGGTTCGTGTCCAAAACATCTCTGGTTCACAAATTCACAAAATTATGGCAATCCTTGGCGGACCGGTTCAGAGTCTACCAATTTTACAAAATCCCGCAGTTCAACGAGCACTTCCAAGAGAACCAGCTCTACCGGAAGATCTCCGTCTACCTCGACTCCCTCCCTTCCATCGAGGACTCCGACTTCACCAACCTCTTCACCGGCGCCAAATCCAACGACATCTTCTTCCAGCACGACGCCGCCAACTCCGCCGTCCACGACACCTTCCTCAGCGCCAAGCTCTCCTGGGCCAATCAGAAATCCCAGTCCGACGGAATCCGCTCCTTCATCTTGAAAATCAACCGGTCCGACAAGCGCCGTGTGTTCCGCCAGTACTTCCAGCACATACTTACAGTCGCCGACGAAATCGAGCAGCGGAACAGAGAGATCAAGCTCCACATGAACCTCTCCAGCGAAAACGAACGGTGGCGATCGGTTCCGTTCACGCACCCCGCCACCTTCGACACCGTCGTCATGGACGCTGAGCTGAAGAATAAAATCCGGTCCGATCTCGAGAATTTCTCGAAATCGAAGCAGTATTATCACCGACTAGGCCGCGTTTGGAAGCGGAGCTTTTTGCTCTACGGCCCCTCCGGCACCGGAAAAACCAGCTTCGTCGCCGCCATGGCGAGGTTCTTGAGCTACGACGTGTACGACGTCGACATGTCCAAAGTCGCCGACGACTCGGATCTGAAAATGCTTCTCCTCCAAACGACGCCGAAGTCGCTGATCGTGGTGGAGGATCTGGACCGTTTCTTGACGGAGAAATCGACGGCTGTGAGCTTGACCGGTCTGTTGAATTTCATGGATGGGATCGTATCATCGTGCGGCGAGGAGCGCGTGTTGGTTTTCACGATGAACGGTAAGGATCAGGTGGACCAGTTGGTTCTGAGGCCGGGGCGGGTCGACGTCCACATCCATTTTCCGCTCTGCGATTTTTCCGCTTTCAAGAGCTTGGCCAGCACTTACCTCGGGCTCAAGGAACACAAGCTGTTCCCGCAGGTGGAGGAGATTTTCCACGGCGGCGCGAGTCTGAGCCCGGCGGAGATCGGCGAAATTATGATTTCGAATCGGAGCTCGCCGAGTCGGGCTCTGAAGTCGGTTATATCGGCGTTGCAGACGAATGTGGAAAGTAAGAAGGTCGCGAACAAAGCCGCGCAGGGGTTGACGAATAGTTCGTCGGGTCGGTCAGTCGACGAGTCGGGCGAACCCGGCGGCGTTTTTTGCCGGGAGAGTGTTCACACGGTGAGGGAGTTTAAGAAATTGTACGGTCTTTTGAGAATGGGCAGTAGGAGGAAGGAAGAACCGCCGTTGGATTCGAGTTCCGCGGAAATGTTGGAAGGTTCGCGGCATGAAAGGTTGAATTCGTAATTTTACAAGTATTTCTTTTTATTTTTTAAATTCAAAATACCTAGTCCCATTGTAAAATAACTCTGGACGAAGACAATGGATTTAATTTATTTATTTTTAACTATAATATTATTTTGTTAATTCAAAAGCTTAAATGAATGACTTCTATGGACAATGAGGAAATGTACGTGCAAATTTTGATTTGACTTGGTTAGGCTCGTGTGTTTGACCCTTTTTAAGGACAACGACCCATATTTTTTAGGAGCCTAACTATTTTGACAAATCAAAGTCTTGATTTTTGTTAGGTGAGGCAAGTTTTTTTTTTTTTTTTTTTTTTTTTTTTTTTTTTTTTTCTGGGAAGGGGCATTCATTACTTTGTCAAAGATGCCAAGATTATACAGAAAGCCTACACCGAGGCAAACAACTAAGTAGGCAGAAAATAATTTGAGTAGTGCAGGGAGGTACAAGGAGGAAAGACGCTACAACAAATGCTAAGGCGTCGCTTCATGCACCTTCATTACAAAATTAAGGTGGACAAGGTAAACCATCATTGTTAAAAACATGAACCAATGAAAATGGAAGTCGATCGAACCACAAAACATCGTACATCTCCAGAAATCTCATTTGGTATCGGTTGAGAGTCTCAAATTGAGATGGTGGCAAAGCCAAAAATTCTATCGAGAAACGTCAAATTAACAAAAAATAAAACAAAACAAAATAAAATTTAGCACAAAATCTTTAGTATTGTTTACGAGTTGAGGTGCTATAATAACCAACAAGATCCTTTCTGATTTTTTGGTGATAATTTTGGAGATTCATAAATCATGTTCGTTTAATTTGTTATTGGCAATCCTTCAAGCAACTTTGGGAGCCTTCACGAACTATGTAAGATTTCTTTTTAATCAAATAAAAACTTATACGAATGTTAAAAGCATATCAATTAGCCTTTGATTTCTTTTACGTTACATCCATATAAAAAACACAGTGACTAAACAGTTGTAACTCTTAAAATTATGTGACAAAAGGGAAAACCAAAGGTTCGGTCACGTGCTCGCACGCGAGAACGATCATGGGTCATGGCTTGTAGAAGAAAGCATTAGACTTTTGAGTCTCATTCCCAACTGTCGATCAAGGAGTGGTTTCGCTCTTCTTCTGCGTCACCCCTAAAACCCCAATTCGCAGCGCTCGCCGATCTCTCTGTCCGTCGTCATAAGGTACGCGAAATTCATAAATATTCAACTCCGTTTTCAAAATCTTCGCTGTAAATTTACTGCTTTTCTTCTGATTTAGGATGATGATCGGTTGAATTTTGATCTCAGTTGTTCCCCATTTTATGCCTATTTAGAGCCGATTAGGTATATATGCAGTTGAATTGGAAAATCCTTTTTTTTTCTATGAGGATTAGGGCACAAGTTTTGAGCTTGGAACTACCGGGTGGTTGTGCATTTTAGCTGTTTTGGGTTACAATTCATGCGTTGGGGTTTTAGCTTTTTAAATTGTAGGATTAAGTGAGTAAATTGTGATTTACGAGCTTAGAACAATTTTTTTTTTTTTTTTGTTCATAAACAGATAAATTTTGCACCTTTGTAAGTGCAAGCTATGTGCGTCTTAAGTTGACTACTATTAGTTTTAAAGTTTATTTAGGTGAACTTTTTGGGTCTTAAAGGAAACTATGATTTTAGTGTTTGGTATATATACACGATTAGCGAGAGAGGCATGCTTTATAATGTGTGTTGAGGCATGAATTGTCCACATTGAATTTTGCAGGTCTCTTGAGTGAGCTATTAGGAACTGGGGTTTTTATCCTGATCAACATGGTAAGGTTTTTTTAACAGCTAATGGTGTCTGCAGTTATTGTTTAGTCTGGTTATAAACCGCAAGGAATTCTTTGTAGTATTAATATGGCTCATTTCAAATTTGTCGCAGAATTACTTAATTGGAGCATTCAAACCATCCTGCAACATTTCAATCACATTTTCTGATGCCAAAACTCGAAAGCAGGTAATCCACATGCAAATAGTACATTGAGATATTTTTCCCCTTTCAAGATCGTTATCGTACATATTATAGATGGTAGCTCTTGCTCCTTGTTTATTTATCTGTGGCTTTATTAATTGTGAACCTATTATCCAAAATACAACTGTATGGGATTGGAAAATCGCATACTTCTTCCCCGCACTTCTGATCTGTTTTTTTAGGTCCCTTTAAAGAAGGAAAGTGGCCAAGCAGTATTGGTCCCACTTTTTCAAAGTCAAGAAAACATTTCTGGGAAGGTAAATTGTTTGATTGTATTGTTTTAAATGATAAGCATTATAGTACACAAAGGTTGAATCCTGAGGAAATTGATTTTGAGTAGTTTAGACTATAAAGATCACCTCTTAAAGATATTTCCTTTCTTTGTTGTCATTGTCAGATTAATATAGAACCAATTCAAGGGAAGAAGGTCGAACACAATGGAGTTAAAGTCGAGCTTCTCGGTCAAATCGGTATTGTTTTTTTTCTTTTATTGTCTTGCTAGTGTCCTGTGTTATATTTTGTATGATTTGGGATGATGGAGGTTTGATGTGAAAATAATAGCATGAGGTTTGGTTTTTGGTTGACAGCATGCGAATCAAACTGCTCCTGCCTGTAATTGTTGTTCCTTTCTTCTTGGCCAATGGCATTTTTTTAGGATTTTTATTTCTTACCATAGCACTCTAATAGATTTTATTTTATGTTGCAGAGATGTACTTTGACAGAGGCAACTTTTATGACTTTACTTCTCTTGGTGAGTTTGCTTTGGCTTCATTTCATTAGCTTTGTACAGTTTATACTCAGTTTTTCAAACTACTGATTTTGGTACTTTGTTTACAACCTTTTACATTAGAAATGAACCCTGTTATAATTTTGGCGTTCCAATTTTTTACTGAAGAAAAAAAGGTGCTGTGTTCCATTTAATTGGCTTTAAATTTGTTGCTTATCCCTTCCACCGTATTCTTCAAAGTTCTAAGTGCATTACTCTTGTTAACAGTTCGTGAACTTGATGTTCCTGGAGAGATATATGAAAGGAAAACATATCCTTTTGAGTTTTCTACAGTTGAGATGCCACATGAGACTTACAACGGGGTGAATGTGAGACTTAGGTAAATTTTAAGACATTGATAGTTACTTATATTTTCATTCTTATTTTGTTTATTGAAGTAAATATCTATTGGCACCTTTTACGTTTTTCTACACTAGTGTAGATGGAAAACATCATGTTCATAATAATTAATTCATGCTATGACATATTGTAAATTTTCTTTTCCCAGGTATGTTCTGAAAGTCACAATTAGTCGTGGTTATGGTAGTAGCATAGTGGAATACCAGGATTTTGTGGTAATCTCTCTCTCTCTCTCTCTCTCTCTCTCTCTCTCTCTCTCTCTCTCTCTCTCTCAGAATAATAGGATCTTTTGAGCATTGTGCATTGCCACTTTTTATTATCTATGCTTCCATAACCTGCTTACAATTTACGACTTACGGTGTTTCCGTATAAGTGATCATCTCTCCCTCTCTCTCTCTCTCTCTCTCTCTCTCTCTCTGTGTGTGAGAATACCAGGATCTTTTGAGCATTGTGCATTGTCACTTTTTAGTATCTATGCTTCCATAACCTGCTCACAATTTACGGCTTACAGTGTTTCCATATAAGTGATCATCTGTACCATTCACAGTCACTAGTCATGTAGCATTCTCATAGTTTGTATTGATGTCATTCTGTGCTTCAGGTTCGCAACTATTCCCCGCTTCCATCTATTAACAATAGCATCAAGGTGAGTACCAAAAAAGGACTGCAATAAAAAAAGTTTGCTTCTATTCATTCATTACCCAATTCCATTTTATGGTGCATCTATCTTGTGTGATGCAACAGCCACCCCATTGTTAGTTCTCCCTCAATGGATCATTTTCTAATTTTATTGCCTTTGCAGATGGAAGTCGGAATCGAAGATTGTCTGCACATTGAGTTTGAGTACAACAAGAGCAAGTAAGTCGAAATGCATTTCATGACCAGGATTTTGTGTTTGTCATTAGTGGTTTACATGCATGAGATGAAATCCGGAAACAATGGCTGTTTTCAAATGTTACGTTTGATTGCCTTTACAACCATAGCCTGATTTCACTCGTATATAGCGGGCTTGTACAAGAACTTCGTGCCTAGAGTTGTTATTAAAACAAAAGAGAACAATTTGGCATTAATTATTGGTGTGTTGATACTTGATATACAGGTACCATCTGAAAGATGTTATTATTGGCAAGATATATTTCCTTCTTGTGAGAATCAAGATAAAGAATATGGATCTGGAGATCAGGCGTCGAGAGTCAACAGGGTCGGGGCCCAATACCCATGTTGAGACAGAGACACTTGCTAAGTTTGAGTTGATGGATGGTGCTCCAGTAAGAGGTATGTTCATCAAGTCTTCCACTTTCTTATATATCCGGTTTATGCTCATGCAGGTGGGTGATGGCCTTGTAATTTGAAACATTTGTATTTTCAATTGGGATGGTCTGGTAAGCGTGAATGAAGTTTTTGGGAAATATTGAGTTACGTCTAAAGCTTGCTGCAATTCTTCAACTGTCCATAGATGAATGGTTTACATGCACATGCTTGCCTTTTTCAGGTGAATCAATTCCCATTAGATTGTTTCTTAGCCCTTATGAACTCACACCAACACATCGCAACATCAATAACAAATTCAGCGTGAAGTATTATTTGAATCTTGTTCTGGTTGATGAAGAGGACCGACGGTATTTCAAGCAGCAAGAAATCACTATGTACAGGCTTCAAGAGACGTCATGATCGGTGGAAAATAGAAGATAAATTTTCTCATGGCACCTTGTAAAGCTTAAAAAATTCGACCTTATTGTGCTTCAGTGACCTTGCTATTCTAGATGAGTTGCAACTTTGATACGGGATTGTCGCAACGCACATGGGCGCGGTAGAAAGGACCAGATCTCCGGTTGCTGTGACGATGCATCATGTAGCAATCATCCTGTGTCTTAACTTCGTGAATTTTCTCCAATGTCCTTTGTGAATTACCATTGGAGAAAAGAAAAAAACCCTTTGGTTTGAGGCAAATTCTCCATGCTATGTTTGAACTATGAGCCTGCTGTTTCTGTTTTTGTTGTTTCTTTGCTGGAATTCTGCTGTTCAATTGATCGAAAAAGAGAAACGATGAAGACATTGCGGATGGACTTATCTGATTTCGATGTTATATTTTGATGCAATACCAATGCATTTTTGGTATTTTCATTACAAGAACATACAATTTGCATCCAAGAAATCATCGGCGCACACGCACGCAGTCACTCATGAACAATACATGGCTCCTCTGAAGCATCTTTCTTTCATACCGTCGTCACAACCACCACCACCGGTACTTCACTCTTCTTCTTCTTCTGAAACCGATGGCAGCTCCTCTTTAAACCACGCATAAAGTCCGCCTTCTAAGTGGAAGACATTCGTATAACCGTTGAGGACGAGCACGTAGGCTGCTATCAGTGATCTGCAGAGACTGGCGTGAGTGATCAACTCTGCAATGAATCGAAGTCTCAAGGAGGAAGAAGTTAAACTCAATTACCTTGACTGTTGACCTTCTGGGAGATTTTGGGTCGGTTTCATCGTGCCGCCGGCAGCGCAAGCCACTATTATCTTTGCCTTCTTATCTAGCTGCGATTCCACACCTGTTATCATGTACCGCAACATTGTTATTATTTGGTGTTTCTGTAGCTGTAAAAGTTGTCTACGGACAAAGCAAAGCTTATACATACTCGATATGAACTCAGGGTTCTCTTCCGTGCCGGCAAAGATGCCGAAAAATGCGAAAGCAGCACGGCGGGCAATGTCCCACGCTGTCCACTCCTTTATAAGCCTGTATATTTGCACGTTAATCGCCCCCGCCGGATGAGCCTACATTCACCACAGACATTCATTTCCGGTAATTAGATAGCCAACTCAAACTTCCTGCAGAGATTGGCATGGCGGTAAGGGTGACAAATGCAGTCACGACGAAGAAAAATTAACCAAACCTCTTTGAATTCCGCTTCAGGGCGCACGTCAAGAATCACAAAGTTGTTTTCTTTTTGAAGCCTCAGAGCTTCTTTCACATCCACACTCCTCACCTGCACATTTTTCAAATTTTCGGCGTTGGTGATTGTTGAAGATCAACTTCTACTTTTGTTCTTAGTTCAATGCTAACGTTCTAACATGGTATCAGAGCGGAATATTTACGTGTTACGTTCTTTGATTGAACTCTTATCTGTTTCAGATGAAAACAAGTGTACCTTTTTCTGTAGGAGAAGTTCCCTCTTAGTCTTCCAGTCCTCTTCAGCTAACCTCTCCAAAACAAGAGAATCAAGAAACCATGTGAGGGTGGATTTAAAGTACAATTATTATCGTCTTTTATTTTACAAAGCAGTATTCTAAACTACTCTGATATGCATAAATACAGGCTTTACAGTTGTACCCAAGGTTCTAAAAGACGCTAGGGGCTAATCGGGCTGCGAGTTGGGGCCTAGCGGCTAGGCGGGGTTTAGGCGGATTTAAATAAATTCATTATATTTTGTGTAAATAAGTGTCTATTTATACTTAAAAAATATATATAATTTCATCATAAATTACAAAATAGAATAGCATATTTATTATGAAGTATTAGAACATAATGAAAACACGGGAAACAAGCATATAGTGTGTGCTCATTTAAGTATTCAACAAGTATCTTACAATTTATTGAAAAAAATTAAATGCAAATTGAAAGTTATTTATTATTTGTCTAAGTTAGTCGCAACCTAAGTAGCTGCCTAGGCGGGTCTGGACGGGCTAGGAGGGCGCCTTATCTGGTCTAGGCGCCATTTCTTAATTTTCAAACGCCTAAACATTAATCGGGGCGGTGACTCACCGCCCAGCGCCTAGACGGGACCTAGGCGGCACTAGGCGGAGATTTTTGGAACAACGGTTGTACCTGGCGTTTTGGCTTGTTTTGTTGCTGCACTACGGATTCTGAGGCGCTGTGACGAAAACTGTTGCCTTGTGGATGCTGATGATGATGATCTGACTGATCCGACGGCCGTATGCCAGCAGGAATTCTGGTTGTGGTGACAATGCTTTGAAGCCAATGATCCCAATGGGGAAGAAGAAGATTGGTTCAGTGTGATCGAAGTCAGAGAAGCCATTAATTCCTAATATATATATAGCCTCCAAAAACCCCAAGAAATCAGCAGCTTTATAATCTAAATAACCTGGATCAATAATTTAATAATTCAATACAGAAGCAATCGGAATTGGTTTTTTGGGATGTTTTAAGTGCTTATTTTTTGAGTGAAGTAAATGGGGGGCCATGGATATCAAGGGATTTTATCTCTTTCTCTTCCCAGAATGAGTTTGTGGTGGATATTTCTGAGGGTCTATTGCTATTTCAGTTTCTTTCATCCTCACCAATCACCCCTCTATTGTTGTTGTAGGACCATCCATATTGGCCAACATGGATCAGACTTGAGAGGATCTCTGTGTCCGGAGCAGCCCAACTCAAAAATTTGGACCGTCCAAAGACTTCGTTTTATGCGAGGTGGGACATTAAGATGGCTAGCTAATGCAAACCCCATGATTTAAATTGAATGGTCTGAATTTTCGGATCCGACTCCGGACTCAAAGATTCGGAAAGGATTTGAACTCACAAGTATCAACGCTCCTTCCAACTTGGCTTTCGTTTACCTTTATCTTTTTTCCTTTACATCCGAATTCTACTCGTATGACATGCTTACTTATTTAAAATAAAATCGAAAATTAAAGAAAAGAAAAAAATGTTTGGGGTCCAATCATTGAGGACGCTGAGACATACCTGATCGCCCCGTAGTGCAGGACTACAGAGATACCGTTGCCGTCGGTACTGAATTACATAAGGCTACATAATTCATTAATAATTTGCATAGTAAGCATTCCTCTCCTCCATGCCTCCATGGTATAGATAAATTTTTCGATATGCCAAAAATACAGCTCGGTGTACTAAATGTTATAATATAATTAATTAATTTTTTTTTATATATCCAATCATTTATATTAAGAGTTTATAATATTTAGTGTACCAGATTCTGTTTCTGACACACTAAAAAATCTGTACACGATATGGAGAGCAAAGGAAGAATATGCTATTAAATTAAAGGAATCCCATTTCTTATTAATTCTAATTAGTCAGCATCAACCTTTTGCTGATAATATGGTAGGCATTAATTAGCACAAGACTTGTGACCTAATTCTTAAATAGTTGTTTCAGATCTGATCATTTTAAGATTTTGAATACATTAACTGTTACGCCTATTTATCCAAAATTGTCCATCTTTTAATTTTGAAAACCAAAAAAGTTGTTGTAATTAAGTTGCTTGGCCTTATTTTTCTTAAATTGGGCCTACTAACAAATCAAAATAATATTACATGATAAGGATCTTAATTAAAATGAAGGAAAAAAAAAAGTTATGGTAACAGAACACGTCGTTCGTCGGACAACTCTTATAAAAGCATAGGCAAATTAGCTCACAACTTTGGGGGAATTTGCTAGAAACTATAAGAATAACATGAGGAACTCACTTGTAACTAGTGTTATAAAAGTCTTTATCTAGCATCACTTCATTGTTAGGCGGCTGACTATTGTTATGATTAATTTAATTCTTAATTATTTAAAAAACAAGAAAATGCGCTTAAAGGTGACTCTCACTTAACAAAAAATAGATAACTTTTTTTTACATTTTACTTTGCATTAAATGATAAATCGGGATGGTGTAACTGAATCCCACCCCAACCAACCAAAAATCCAAAGTCATCAAATTAATGTTACTTAGTATTACAGTCTAGTGATATTCTTCTTTACTTATAGGTGAGAGGTTTAAATTTGATTATCGCCAAATGTGAATTTGAATCACTCTCCTTACCCTAAGAAATATCATTTGTTTGAAAAAGAAAAAAAAAAAGTTAGGGAAATCGTCTACGTCATACCCAGACTTGCGGTACAAGATCCGACATTACTTTTAAGTCTTAACCGTCTGATTTCGATATGAGAGCTGTTCCTTTTAAATCACCCACTCCCACATCCCTGGTCCTACAGGAAAGAGAACCACCGACACCAACAAACTATACATCTCGCAACCTGATGTCGCCACGTGTCACATCACTCCAACTGGGGCCATAACAAATAGCTTGATTACCATACCGCGTCATGGTAGATCTCTCCGGCCATCTCTCCCATGGGATTCTCCTGCACTCGCACTCCTCTCCCCATCTATTTCTAAAGTCAACACACTTTAGTCAAACATACAACTCTACGACCAATCATTACAAATTGTAGAAACAGAAGCTGACGCACAGGATCGCAGCTCCATCATCTTCTTCCTTGTGCTATATTTACACAATCCATTTCTCTTCACGTACGTTAAAACTCTCTCTCTCTCTCTTTCTCTCTCTCTCTCTCTCTCGCTCTCCTCTCCCTTTGTGTCTCTAGAGTGCAGAGAGTAACAATGGAGGTTTTCTACTACATGGTGTTCGGGATACTAGCGGCGGTGGTGGCCGCGGCGGAGCTCAGCAAGAGCAATAAAGACCGAATCAACACCCCGTCAACTTTCAACGTCTTCAAGAACAATTACCTTTTCGTTTACTCTCTCATGATGGGTAAGCCCACTGGATCTAACCCAAATTATCGTTTCTCTCAATGCGTACGTGTTTGTATGCGTTTTTGTATAAACGCATGTGTCTTGATTTGATGAATTTTGATCCGATCTGATGCAACTAGTGAGTTTATGGAGTTTTAAGTGGAAATTTAATCACCCATTTGCGAGATCTGCTTGGTCAATCTGTTTTTCGACAGTTTTGGGCATGTTTTTGATAAGATTTTTGGGATTTTCAATCGTTTTCTTGGTTGAAAAATGATGCTGGCATTGCCTTAATTCTAGCTATTTTCTTTTGATTTGTTCTCAATTGGTAAATAGGAAGTTGGATCTGAGCTGCACTTTAATTTGAGGGGATTTTGCTAATTATGTTTGAACTTCTCTAATTGAATGAAGAATTTGTTTAAATTACTGACAAATTAGTGGCTTTATGGCAATAGCTGGGGACTGGTTGCAGGGTCCTTATGTCTACTACCTGTACAGTACGTACGGATACGGAAAAGGCGACATCGGACAGCTTTTCATTGCTGGTTTTGGGTCCTCCATGTTGTTTGGAACAATTGTTGGATCTCTGGCAGACAAACAGTGAGTTTTCGCTCTTGTCATATGTTAAATGGTTCCATGATTATTCGATAACTTTTCGCTGATGGTGTCGTGAATTTAGGGGCCGAAAGAGGGCGTGCATCACTTATTGTGTAACTTACATACTGAGCTGCATCACCAAGCATTCTCCTCAGTACAAAGTTTTGATGTTGGGGCGTATTTTGGGCGGTATTGCCACATCACTTCTATTTTCAGCATTTGAATCATGGCTTGTTGCAGAACACAACAAGGTAAGGGATCGTTGCTCCGCACTTCGTTGTTTTTTTTAAAAAATCGTTTGCTCACAGATCCACTCTAGAGACTATTATCGTGCTCACTGGCTTGTATTAGAAAAAAATCGCTTGCTTGGGGTGCAAAATTTGCTGCCTTTGTAATTTGTTTGGATGTCATTATTTGTTACACATTGGCAATGAGTTCGACTAGGCACTGTTTTGCTTGGTTGGGGGCGTGAACTGTGAAAAATTTGATTGATTTCCAAATCTTAACCATTTGTATCAATAAATCTTATATGTGATCTTCTTCTTGACTGTGCAGAGAGGTTTTGAACAACAATGGCTGTCAATTACATTCTCAAAGGCAATATTTCTTGGCAATGGTGTTGTTGCTATCTTGGCTGGGTTGCTTGGAAATACGCTGGTTGATGCACTGGCTCTTGGGCCTGTGGCACCCTTCGATGCTGCTTCATGCTTTCTCACAATTGGAATGTTTGTGATTTTGTGCACATGGACAGAGAATTATGGAGATCCTTCAGAGAGCAAGGACTTGTTTACCCAGTTCCGGGGTGCTGCTGTTGCCATTGCTTCTGGTATACTATAAACTTAAGCTAATATTTTTGGATGATAAACTGTGTGTATAATGGTTGGCTGTGGTGTTTAAGCCGACATTCGTCCTGCCATTTCTTGTCATTCCCTTTCCAACATCAAGGTCTATTTTTTCTGTTATGTTCTCTGCCTCATTTATTATTATTATTTTTTACGCGGTTCAGATGAGAAAATCGCGTTATTGGGTGCCATACAGTCTCTGTTTGAAGGTTCTATGTATACCTTTGTGTTCCTCTGGACTCCTGCTCTGAGCCCCAATGACGAGGACATTCCACATGGTTTTATATTTGCCACTTTCATGTTGTCTTCAATGCTTGGAAGCTCCCTTGCATCCCGGTTGATGGCTCGCCAATCGCCTAGAGTCGAGAGCTATATGCAGATTGTCTTTGCCATCTCAGCTGCCTCTCTCCTGCTTCCCATTGTGACCAGTGTATGTTAGGATTCCAGTGTATTGTTTTCTTTATTATTCTATGTTGTCGTGCCGTTCCCTAACTTTGCTAATTTCAAACAGTTCTTGGTAGCACCATCCAATGTGAAAGGAGGGAGCATCTCTTTTGCTGGTTGTATCCAGCTTCTTGGATTCTGTGCCTTTGAGGCTTGCGTAGGACTATTCTGGCCGTCCATCATGAAGATGAGATCTCAGTACATCCCCGAGGAGGCCAGGAGCACCATCATGAACTTCTTCCGCATTCCGCTCAACATTTTTGTCTGCGTTGTGCTGTATAATGTATGTTACAGTTCTTGACCTTGCAATTTCATTAGACCTGTAGATGTGGGTGAAGTAGGCAAATTGGCCTTTAGGTGGACCAATCTTGTTTTGTCTTACCGACGTGATGTTATCACCTAAGTGTGCTCAGTCCACCTCCTTTGTAACTAGCGAGCTGGTTTTGTATGTCTTTGCAGGTTGATGCGTTTCCAATGACAGTTATGTTTGGTATGTGCTCGATCTTCCTCTTCGTAGCATGTCTCTTGCAGAGGCGCCTCATGGCGATTTCAGACAAGCCCAGTAAGTCGTATTTTCACTCCAACCATATCCTTTGGCATCCTTAATATTTTTGGTGCTCATGGTTGGAACTGTTTGATTCTGTCAACAGAGACCGAAGATTGGGTATCAATGAAGGAGAGGGACAACGAGGCAGAGCCGTTAAACATATAATCGATGCTGAGCTGACAGGCCGCCGGACTTTTGAGAGGTCGAAGACAACGAGCTCATCCGTTCAACATACTAGTAAAGTTCCTGTTAACTAAGGGTATGTTCAATTTCGAAACGTTATGGATGGAAAATGTAGGAGAAAAACAGTGGTCTGCCCAGCAAAGATGCGAACCCAAGAAGATCCGGTTGAACGTCAGTGAATTAGTTTATTGCCAAGTTTTCGGGGAAGGAAAATCACCTCTTCTTGTAATGCCATCGTTATTCTTTTACAGCATCCAATAGCCTCTCTCTCTCTCTCTCGCTCTCTCTCTCTCACACACATTTTTCTTCATTGACATTGAAGTGTACCTACGATTACTTAATGCAAATTTGTTTTATCATCAACAAAATTGGAGTGCAGCATCTGATTTATGCAGACTCAAGTCACATTTTTCCGGTTTAAAAGTTGATTGAAAAAGACTTGCTCAATAGATGGTAAGACTCTCTCCAAATCACTAATAATAAATTCTGTAATGCATACAGCAAAAAAATTTGGGTTAAATATTCTATTAAAAATACATTTTTGTCAAAATAAATAATAAAATCATTGTCAATTGCCTTATGGAGTTTACTATTAATCATGACGAAAAATATTTTTCAAAAATAAAAAATTCACATTTTTCTCAACAAAAAACGTTGGCTAACCATTGCGGTTTTTTGTCGATTTTGCAAATTTGTACAAAAATCTATTTGCTTTCACCTCTGTTGCGCCATGAGGTTTTGAAAATTTATGTAAGACTTTTTGTTGATATTCTTGTAGATGAAGTCCAGTTTCGGCCATGTGTTGGGCTTGACTACAATATCTATCCATTTTATTTTTTAGTTTTCGGCTTATATATTCTATTAAAAATATATTTGTAGCTCAATAAATGGTAAAACCACTTTCAATTACCTTATAAGTTACTCTTAATCATACCGGGAAATATTTTGTAGAAATAAAAAATTTAGCAGTTTTTTTCAATAAAAACGTGGACATACACTATTTCTCAGCGATTTTGTAAATTTGTACAAAAATCGTTGTAAAATTTATTTTCTTTCACCTTCTTAGCACAGAGAGGTTTGAAAATTCATATAAGACTTTTTGTTGATATTCTAAATAGATGGAGTGTCATGTCCCGGCCCGGGCTCGACTCCGCTATAGCACGATATTGTCCGCTTTGAGCCCCAACCACAACCTCGCGGTTTTGTTTCTAGGAACTCACCCGAGAACTTCCCAATGGGTCACTCATCCTGGGAATGCTCTCGCTCGAACTTGCTTAACTTCAAAGTTCTGATGAACTCCGAAGTCAGTGAGCTCCCAAAAGGCTTCATGCTTCACCCCTGGGCAATGTGGGATCTTACAATCCACCCTCCTTAGGGGCCTGACGTCCTCGTCGGCACACTTCCGGCCAGGGAGTGGCTCTGACACCAAATTGTCACATCCCGACCAGGGCTCGACCCGCCATAGCACAATATTGTCCGCTTTAGGCTCCTACCACACCCTCACGATTTTGTTTCTGGGAACTCACATGAGAATTTCCCATTGGGTCACCCATCCTGGGATTGCTCTTGAGCGAACTCGCTTAACTTCTGAGTTCCAATGGAACCTGAAGTCAGTGAGTTCCCAAAAGGCCTCATGCTAATTGGTGGTGGGAATGTACATATAAGGCTTACAGGATCCTCACCCCTAGGCGATGTGGAATCTTACACCTATTGCTCTATAAATGGTAAATCCGCTTCCGAATACATTGTAAAGATTTCCTCAATAATCGCAGAAAATATTTCATGAAAATAAAAAAATTTGCGTTTTTTACCCAGAAAAAAAAAACGTGGATTAACATTCATGGTTATCAGTCAGTTTTGCAAATTCATACATAAATCACCATTCAATCTTTTTATTTTCTCCTTCGTCTCACTGTGAAGTTTTGAAAATTAAGGTGAAACTTTCTATTGAGATTCTTGAATGTAGAACCCCATTTGACAATGTTCTAGGCCCCACTACTATATTTTTTGCTTATTTTTTTAGTTTTCGGCTTAAATATTCTACTAAATATACATTTGTTGCTTAATAAACAACAAAACTGCTTCCAAATTCCTTAAAAAATTTAACTTAATGTTCAAGAAATATATTTTGCGAAATTAAAAAGTTTGCATTTTTGACAAAAATCAAATGTGGGTAACTCACAGTTTTTAGTCGTTTTGCAAATTCGACTCACCGTGAAGTTTGGAAAATTAATATAAGACTTTCCATTGGTATTATTGAGGGCAGAGTCCCATTTCAATAATGTTTTGGGATACACTACATTTTCTGTCCATTTATTTTTAAGTTTTCAGCTTAAATATTATATTAAAAATACATTTGTGGCTCATGGAATGCAGGCTCACGGTTTCTAGACCATTTTGCAAATTCTATATTTGCTTTCATCTTCTCCGCACCGTGAGGTTTTGAAATTCATGTAAGACTTTTGTTAATATTCTTGTATATAGAGTCCCTTTTCGGTATGTTTTGGGCCACACTACAATTTTATCTATCTATTTTTAAGTTTTTGTCTTAAATTTATTTTATTAAAACATTTATGGCTAAATAAATTGTAAAACCATCTTTAATTGCCTTATAAAGTTACTCTTAATTATGGTGAAAAATGTTTTGCAAAAAAAAAAAAAAAATCATTTTCTCAACAAAAACATTGGCTATTCATCACAGTTTCTAGTCGATTTTGCAAATTTGTACATATTTATTTGTCTTCACCTTCATCGCACTATGAGGTTTTGAAATTTCATGTAAGACTTTTGTTGATATTCTTGTAGATGAAGTCCCGTTTCGACGATGTGTTGTTCCCGACTACAACTTTTGTCCATTTATATAAAAATCATAATGAAATCTATTTGCTTTCACCTTTACTTGTATTCAAAATACACGTGACTCAATAGTAAAACCACTTACAACTGTCTCATAAGGCTCATGCCTTTTCATCTGACTTTAGTTGGAAGCAATGAGATGGCACTCCGGATCAGATTTTCCAACTTGCCTCTCAAACTATAGACAGTATTGTTCAGTGCTTCCGGTGAATGCGTCTCGTCAAGCGGGTCATGTAGCGCACGGAGCGCCACCTCCAAAAACCGACTGAGACTCGCCTCCGCAACATTAACAAGACCGAGCGATGCATTTGTGTGCATAAATTTCGTGACGACGAGTCCGGCTAGAAGTTGCTGGTCCGCCTTCACAAGCTCTGATATGAAACTGGGGAAGAGTATTCTTCTGAAAAGTAGCGGCCATCTCTCGTTTTGTACTTCGGCTGCTTGAAACTTGCGGGATACGTTCCCGACCAAATAGCAGATATAAGAGAAGATGTTTCCGTACGAAGAGTTGGAGATGATAGTGGGCAAAACCCCGGAGAAAAGTACCAGCGTTAATAACTCGTGGTCACTGCCAATCGATTCAGAGATGCCTTCTTGCTTCAACTTGTCGTCAACGACTGCCAAACAGTGTAACTGTAGTGATTCAAAAGGCAGTAACAGCACCAGCTTTAAAGCCACGAAACAATCTCTTTCAAGAACAATCTGGCTCAAGCTCCTCGCACCATCTTCATCGAGCAATATCCCATTAGATTTTGTTACGGACTGATCAACCAGCCTTAGAACGTCTTTAAATTGGGAGAGGTTTACAAGCTTTTTGAAAATCTCCAACCAACATACATGCAAAGGGTGAATGGACAGGGAAGTCTCCTTTTCTTTAACAGGCGGTTCTTCTTCCTGGAAACTTTCCCAGCCTTCGTCCCAGTTGTCATCCCAGTCGTTTCCAGCTTCAGGAGCTTCAACAGAAGCTTTCTTATCTTCCCTCACCGAGAAAAACCCTTCCCACTCTCCCAACATAGCTAGCAAAGAATCAACATGAGAATATGTTTGAGCAGCATCACACACCTTCAGGAAACAAGAAACAGCTGTTTCTTGATTCGAGAGATCGTCAGGGGTAACTTCCATGGTGGCTGATATGGTTGCCACAATCTGTGTCGATTTGAGGGCAACTAATGTACTTGTAAACCTGTTAGATGTATCATTATGGTCTGCCGACCCCTGATTAGCAGTCTCACTATTTTTACTTGCAATGTGCACCTCGTCCCATCCTTCCCACGGCGTAACATTAGATTGTATACTAGCAGACAAACCCTTGACACTTTTACCTGTGAGGTATTGCATAAGCTCTAAAGTATAAACTCGAACTGACCCCGGCAGCTGCAGGTTTTCAGAGAACTTAGCCATTCTTTTCCAAACTAAATGCCTGACCCTATCTAATTCTTCTAAATCACCTTCTAATTTACTCAAGGAAGATAACAGCTGATATAAGTTCTCATATTCCTGGGATCCATGGGCAACCACATCCTGCAAAATGCGTTCCAAAATATTTAAGTAGAGAAGGGGAAGTTCCTGGATTTCAGTGTCTCCGGCCAAAGTGGAACCCGTTGGACCCCCTAATACCGCTTGGGAAAATACTTCAGCCACAGCTCCAAACCCACAACCAGAAAAAATCACGGCTCTACAGAACATATAAGGTTCAGAAGCAGAGTCACCAATTAAACCATGATTGACAAAGCTGACAATTGTAGCCCAGCCTTGACTCGGTGAGACTGTGTCTTCTATTACCAACCTCATGAAAACCTTTAGACAACATGCTAAGCAACCTAGATTGAGCCTGAGATTTTCTCCGATGTCCTCATGGGATGCAATTTCCTTCATCTCCTCAATCAATCTTATCCAAAAGTTCAAGAGAATTATTAGACATTCTTGCCATGCTGAGTTGTCGGGTAGAGTCCCAGAAGAACCCAAAAGAGGTATGATTATTGTGAAATACCGCTTCATAATGTTCAAAGAATCTAGACGTGCCAAGAGTCTAATATACTTTCTGCAATGTTCATAGCTCTGCTCAAGTTGACATACTAAGATTTGAAGGTTTTCAGTGCTTTTGGCGACCGTATCAGTTCCAGCTTTGGTTTCCAAAGTTGCCAACAAACTCAAAATATAATGTTTGTAGACATCCTGCCATGTTATCAGATCCTCCGACAATGGGTCAGAATATATACTGGCGAGTGTCTCTACCATCTTTGCCAAGGCTTCCAAGCTATTATCATATAAGTGCGTGTACACTTCATGGCTTAAGCACTTAAAGTTTAAACCACCTAAACCAGCAATATTTTTGAAGTTAAGGTTCGCAACAAAGGAGACTCTTCTGCACTCGTGTTCCATTAACTTGTAAAAACGAGATAATCCAAAACCAGATAAATGCACTTGATCAGGGTGTATAACTGGTAATTCTTTTCTGGTTTCTTCCAGTTGCAAGTAGCAGTCAGAAAGCAGACTAAAGATGTAAGCAAGCCGCACCTTGTGGCATCCATCAACTGCAGGGTATACAATAGATGACACAGCTTTGATGGTTTCAACAGCATAGCCAACTATTTCTCCTTTAAATTCTGAAATTTCAGAAGTAATATCATCATTGGTCCAAACCTCAGAAACAAGGAGAGAACTCAGATAACGTACAAAGACCTGCAAGGAAACAATAGATCACTATCACTCAATGGGAAAAACAGTTGTCTATATGTTAAAGTATTCAGAGATGTATGCCTGTAAAGCTGGCCTACCTGTGCACGGTTCAAGCCATATTCATCAGCTAATGTTAAAACGTCCTTCAAAATGTGCTTCTTCTCTAACTTGACAGAATCAATCAAGGGAAGAACAACACTCTCAATATATTTGAAGTCCCGAGACAAAAAGCGTGCTGTGTCAACGCCAGGGATTATTTTCTCTAATGCTCTACTACGATCTGCAACACGCTTTTGATCTTCTAATTTCAATTTCCATTCTCTCCAAAAGGTTGACTGTACCTTGTCAAATTTGTCTATTTCCTCTGAAAGCAATAAAACAACATAAGAAACCATGAACCATGAACCCCTCATTATTGGAAAAATGTTGACCAAAAAGGTGAAAGACATGATAAAAAAATGTATTTAGGCCTTCTTTTGGTGATTGATGGAGCTTCAAGATGATTGCGTAGCAAATTGTAAATAAGTATAGCAGATTACCAGTAGTAGGTGGAGTGTGTTTTTCTTTAAATTTCCTTAGTAGCAGCTCCCTCCTTTGTTTAGGATCTTCACACTCAATTGCTGAACTATACAACAAGCTATATGTCATCCCCACATTCATGATGCTAGAAATTTCTTGGTAATCCTTCCTTGTTCTAAGCTGCTCTTCTATCACTTCAACCCCATTAACGGCATCCCACAGATTCAACAGAAAGGAGCAACCCACTATGTCTTCCTCTTCGGTAACAGGTGGCTCAATAATTGATTTTGCCAGAGACGCAACCACATTGTCTGTAGGAGCAAATCCATTTCTCGCCAACCAGGACAAAATTGTCACTAGAGCCTGTGTTCTTACGTTGACATATTGCTTTCCAGGAATCAAGTTACCAATTGACTTCTTACTGTGTTCTCTATTCCTACTTAGTTCAAGCAGCCATGGAAGTTGCAGAGCAGCAAAAGTCAAAATTTTTCCATTTTCTCTCAAAACAGATTCCCAATTGGTTCCATTCTCAACAGGCAAGTTTTTAGCAACATTAGAAAGTACACTTTTTATGTTACCAAGATGAACTTCTTGATCATCACAACTACCTCCCTCAACCATTTCTAAGCAACCTTTTAGGTTGATTATCTCTTGAATACCATGGACTGGACCTGTAATAACCGAGGAGCCTTGAATTGAGAAATCTGGAGATTTTGTCCCTGACAACATCATTAATGTCTCACATTGACCTTGCAAATCAAGGTCCTTCCATGCATGGAGCAACTCGCTCACCGATTCCTCATCACAATTGCTCAAAGCAAAACCCAGTAGTTGCTTTCGAGAATTCATATCCATGTTTTCAAGCGCAGGACCCCTTGCTATTGCAGCACATAAGTCCCATACGTGACCATGCCCTTTCTTAGCCAAAACAAGACATAGGTCCAGGGCCAATTGGAGATCACCAGCAACCGCAGCTTCTCTGGCAATAGCTTCCTGAACAGAAGATATGTGGTCTGGAGAGCTCAATCCAAGAAGTTTAGCAATCTCAATAAATTCATCAACATGTAAATATGCACCACTTTGGCATGTGATTGCCATTTTGATTATCTCCATTGGATCTTTTATTTGCCTGAATTGCATGGGTAAGAGAGTCACTCCAAGACTGGGAAGTCTAACTGTAAGTGCATCGATAATATCAGATTCTACTCTGACATTTCTACTGCTTGGAAATAAATTGAGGCATTCCTTAGCCTTCCAGATCTGAAAAAGTTGTACACTGATTAATTAATACAATAGTAAGTATTGATGTGCTAGCACATCAAAATGTTTAAAATGTATCATTTCGTGCTTGAATATTATAAATCATCAGCAAACGTTAGCATCTTTATACTTACTTCAGGACAAGAAAGACTTGAAGCTGAGAAGAAATACTCCCTTGCTGCTTGTATGACAAGATTTTCAGCCTTCTCTGTTGCTAAAGCAACTGAACTTGTACCCTTTAGATAATTCCTAGCAAGAGAAAACTTCCCCGCTTTCAGCAGTCCTCGGCAAAATTCCATCAACATATACTCCAGATCCAGAAAAGGAAATGCCTTTTCCCTAATGCATTGCATATCACGCCACATGCTTGCCCAATCAGTATCTGATCGACCAGGCTGTCGACGTATAAATTTTGAAAGGATAAGACGAAGAATTTGCTTTACACCTTTTCCATCTTCATGAGACTCTAGAAAAAAGTTCAGGGGCTTTGGCACCTGAAAACACATGAAAATTAATTAAATGCAAAACATCAATACCCTAATACCAAGAAAAACACTCCCTTTCAAGAAAGAATACAGACCTGATAAAATGCCAGGAGCCTCCCTACTTCAATGTGGCCTTCTGCTAATTTCAATCTTCTGTCACGTCCATCAATATATATTTCACTACCTGTTCAGTCAGAAAGATAAAAGGTAAACATTCTTAAGCAAAATCAAAATCATATCTGATTGATTATCACACAAACCATAATTCTAAAGAAGCAAACACCTTGCATTTGTGGAAGCTTTGATAATATGGCTGCCATTGTACTCCACCTATCAGTAGATGTGCACAAATAAATGCACTGCAGAGCGCAGTCTATGACTTCAACCTCGTCCTTGAATAGGCTGTTACTCTGAAAATCACTGCACCCTTCCTCTATTACCTGCAAGCAGATATCCAATTTATTCTCGGAAGCAGTTTCCTTCAGCCATCTAACCAGAAATGATTCAGCCTTGTTATGCTCTGTTGTCTGATGGTTATCTGCCACCTGATCCTGTGACCTATCTTGCATAAATGGAATTGCCATATTATGTAGTCTCGCAATCATATTTTCTTCTTTAACTCCTTTAAGCATCAATCTGAACTTCTCATAGTCAGAGAACTGTTCCCACGTGACAAGACTCAAGCTGGAATTTATTTCCGGAGTACTGTCATCAGAATAAATAAGTTGGTGCAAGTATGAGACATCCTCATGGAACCTCTGCAACTCGTATACACCTTTGTGATTAGCAAAATCAAGCAAGCAAATGCAATTATCTAACTGTCCACTACAACTATCAATATCTCTAGCTCTCTTCTTGTACCACATTGAAAGTTCATTAGTTGATGGCCAAACTGATCCTAGGCACTGCTTCAGTAGAGGTTCGGTCTGGATTTGGATACCAATCTCATGGTCCTTGGGTAATCTGTTAATAAAACTTATCATTTTCTCACATTCAACCCAATCTTCTTCCCTCACAGCTACATTTGTAGGAGGAGACCTCCCTGGAAGAAGCTGCCCATATGTTTGTACAGGAACTGTTTCAGGGATAGCAGCTAAAATCTCTAAAACGCAAGAAGCCAGTGAATAAGGATGACGCTTGAACAGGAGATTTAAGGCCCCGATCTTCCCACTTTCAGCAAGCGTAACAGCAGCTTCACTTATAGGCAGAGCTCGAAATTTGCTATATTCCTGCACTGAAAACCTGCGTAAAACTATGTCATTCAACTGTAGGTTAATATTTTGCTAACATGAATATATAGCTTTGGAAGATTATGATACCTGCCCATGTTTATCCCAAGAAAGGTCTCCAACCGGTCTTTGAGTTGTAATAACTGAAGTCTAGCCATACGAAAATCCCAAACTTGGGTACATTCATCCTTTTCTGATTCAGAAAACCCATACTGGTTGGTTAGGTTCAGCCCATATGCAAGTAAGGCCCTCACAGCATCTTCTGTAGGTCCAACTTTGTCAACACATTCGGAGAGTACAAAAGTGTTGTCCTTAATTTTTGATAAATAGGTACTTATTTCCTTTGGTCCTTGGCTTGACTGCAACCACTGTGACTTTACAACTTCATCTTTATTCAACCCATGACAATCAGCAAATTCCAAGGCAGCTTGATACTTTTCATTTCTAATCAAAATATTATACATCTCCATGATAGATCTTTCAGAAAATGATACAAGGCTCCAGTTCAACGAAGAAATGTCAATATGGTCAAGGCTGTCCACTACAATATGCTCCATACGATGTGAATCATTACGTTCCTTAGAGTCAGACCTCTCTTCAGATGACACCGTCTCCAAAAGAAACAGGTTTCCTTGAAACAGATTTATTCTGTCTATAACCGGCTTAGAATATACAGTTTCATTTTCCTGAACTTTCAAGCCACTAAGGATGTCAAGCATGGTAACAACGCCACACATTGTTGCAAAAGTAAGGATGTGGTCAGACCACCAAGTAAAATCCACAATGTCACTTAAATATTCCCCCTCTCCACTTGACAAATTATTAGTCACTTGTGACTCGCATCTCTCTCTGCATGTAAAATTTGAAAGTGAAAAGGATTCTTTATCCAGCTTAAATATGTGCAAGCATCCTGTGACATCTAAAGTAGCAACAAATTTGGCTTGTGGAGAGATTAGCACCTTTGGATATACTAGCTGACTTCCTTTTGGTTTCGAATAAAAACCCTCAAATTGAATGGTAACAAGCTGCTCCAGATCAATCATCCTACTTCTACGCCAAAGAGAAAGATAACAAGATCCTGGAAGAACATAAATATTTAATTAATAAGTAATCTAGCTCATATATTACATCATTTTCAATTGTTTTCTATAAACTAATTGATCACAGTGTCAATATCTTTTTTGCATATGAAATAAACTTAGATCGAAGTCCCAAAGCAACAAAAAAAGTTCTTTATAGCCAATGAACACAGTGGCTAGCAACCAACTCTAAAAGTCATACAACAACAACAAAGCCTTTTCCCACTAAGTGGGGTCGGCTATATGAATCCTAGAACGCCATTGTGCTCGGTCTTGTGTCATGCCGTCCGTTAAATCCAACTCTAAAAGTCATAGCAAAAAAAAAAAAAGAAGAAGCATGATATGCAAATATTTGACCAACGACAACATCTAAAGTGCCATTCTTCAAAAAACAGAAGTGTTACCATTAACAATAAGGCCATCAATAAAAGTTACCCGATCATCCAGATTCATGCAAAACTAATGCAGTAGATTTGTTTAAGATTCTAATCTAGAACTTGCCATCTACGTATGCAAGCAATGATATTAACCACTTAAGGGCCTGCATAAACAGAAGTGTTACCATTAACAATAAGGCCATCAATAAAAGTTACCCGATCATCCAGATTCATGCAAAACTAATGCAGTAGATTTGTTTAAGATTCTAATCTAGAACTTGCCATCTACGTATGCAAGCAATGATATTAACCACTTAAGGGCCTGCATAAATGAATATCTTCATGTATAACCATGTTTATGCTAAATGGAAAGTAGAAGTAGGAATCATGAAAGAGTTGCAACCTGAGGTTAGTATGACACCAGCAAGCAAAGAAAGTTCCGGGTGGTAGTCAACGCAGAAAACTTTGCAAGAGAGCTGCCCCTTTGCAGTTAACCCATTATGTGAGGTGCGTGCAGAATATATTGAGGAACTTGGATCCTGACTGATCTCAATATGCTGAAGGGAACCATCAGAGGTAACCACAATAAAGCTACACCTGAAAACATTTCATTACCTTCAACAAGTAAACATCAAACTTTTCCCAAAAAAAAAAAAAAAAAAAAAAAAAAGTGAACCTCAAACCAGAAAATCAAGACACAATCTTGTATGCGTCATTTTTGCATGGGCTATGGGCAGAAAAAAAAAAGTACTTACAGACAAGATTTCTGTACATCAGAATCGTCATGCACAATCAGACTAATTACTGGTAAAGATACTTTCAAATTCCTCCGTGCAATCCTTGTTATCTCATCACCATCTGCTTTGATAAAATATAGTGTATCATTGTCATCAACAACGCCAAGAACATCATGACTTTCAGACCAAGTTCCTATTGTAAATGAAGTAAGGCTTCCACCTGATGGATAGAGCACAAATTAGAATCATTAGAAACTATCTTAACGAAAAAACAGAACTAGTGTAACATACAAATTTGGATCTAACAAACAAAAATTAAAAAGGGAAAATCCAAATTTCTAAAGCATACATATCTCAATACGTCACAATGAAGAACCAATAGGAATCCACACATTATGTGCATCCACAAAACTATACCAACTTCAAATCTCATTGGCCCTTATTAAGATGGGTGATTCTACAAACTCTTGTCATAATTTTCTGAAAAGACCTGTTTCCTAATTAATTATCTTTGGCCCTAATTCGGAATCACTGTATACGGTGGACTACTATTGTTAGAGGCCCCATGGTCTACAATGAAATTACACTGTGACCGACATGGCTAATTCACAACGAACGTACATATTAGTGTGTTCCGAAAAGAAAAACCATTATTACATACCACTACTAACTGGGTATTAGCATTTAAAATATATCAGCTGACCATTACAGGGTACATTGGAAAAAAAGCATAGCAACCAAATATAATGCAGGGAATCAAGTTTATGAGTAATGTCCTCAACTTTGCAGGGAATCAAATTTATAATGCAAACATATTCTTCGAAAACAAAAAACAGCATATCATATTAAAAATTCAATGCCCGCCTAATACTGATAAGCTGATGATTCCGAAAATGTAAGGTCAACAAAATCAGCAAAATACAACTTATATTACATGTAAAAGTGCCGCAAGGCTTCGAGTATTCGTCCTCCTTCTGTAAAATAGTTATCTGATTTCCAGAAGCCACAGCCACACGCTCGCCTCTCGGAGAAATAAACAAAGATGCCAGTTTTCTCAACTTTCTTGGCTGTTTGTATTCGCTCCATTTCTCTCTGAGCTGGTTCACGCCTTCATGGATCAAGAGGAAACACAAATTCAATCAATTCGCGTTCCGGCAACATGATCAACCTTTAAAACACCATAATTCATCCAAAAAAAACAAATAAAAATTAAATATTGAGATTAAAAAATAAAAAATAAAAGAGTGAACCTGGAAGGGAAAGCAATGATGGAAAGCTCCCTCTGCTACCATTATTTCCCTAAACTCCGTGAATCAATCGGAAACGGAAACAAATCAAGAACTTGATTAATTGAGTGATTAAGCAAACATGGAGTCGATGAACATGAAATTGAAGAAAATTAAAAGAGAATTAAGAACCTGTTGAGGCGGGTAATTGGGAGCGTAGGGCCTCGTAATGTGACGCCGTGTCTCGTAAAACACCGTGGGTGTTGCTTCTTCCATGGCCTAATGATTCAGCGTCGTTTTTCCACCCTCCAAGATCTCAAACCCTAGACCTCAAAAACCACACCCGCATCTCAAATTCCACTTTTTACAGGGGAAGGAGAGAGAGAGAGAGAGAGAGAGAGAGAGAGAGTAGACAAATGCAGACAAACGCACCACCATTTTTTTCTCTTTTTTTATTTTATTTAAAAAAACTAACGAAAATGACTTGAAAAACTAACGAAAATGACTTGAAAATTTTCTTTTTAACGAAAAACTACTTTTAAAGGTATAGTGAATGGTGACAGTTAAGAGCAAGTCCACCTTTAAGACTGGGTGCCAGCACCTAGCCCATTTATCCACTCAAGTGAACAGTAATAGACTCCAATAAACAGTAATAGGCCACTGCATCTCCACCCCTAAAAAAATGAAACTTTCTTTTTAACGAAAAACTACTTTTAAAGGTATAGTGAATGGTGACAGTTAAGAGCAAGTCCACCTCTAAGACTGGGTGCCAGCACCTAGTCCATTTATCCACTCAAGTGAACAGTAATAGACTCCAATAAACAGTAATAGGCCACTGCATCTCCACCCCTAAAAAAATGCGCTGGCACCCAGCCCATTTATAATACTGCGGGTGTAACACAAATTAAAAAAATTAAAATATTGATACGGGTGAAATGCATATAAATTACATAAAAATGACATAATAAATTAAATAAAAATTACATAAGAAATTACATACAAATTACATAAGAAATTTAAAAAAATATTGTTACTTGATCCGCTAAACTCGTCCCACTACACAGGTTACCGGAAGTAAGAGAGATGCCGTTTTTCCAACAAGTAAATGATGCGTTGAGTTTTTTCCAATGACCTTGAAGACCTTGACTAGTTCTGGAGTCTTTTCCATGTACATCGCAAAACTCTTTCGTAATTTTACTCCACATTTCTCGCTTGTCCATCTCATTACCCGTAAGTGGGTCATGAGTAGTGTGAACCCAACTTTCACACAACGTAAGATCTTCAATGAGCTTCCACGAAGACATTTTTTCTCTCTTAAAGTGTAGAAAATATTGAAATGTAGAAAGTATAGAAAGTGTAGAAATATTGAAATGTGGTGTAAAGTGGAAGATGAGGGTTAGGTATTTATAGAAAAAAAAATTTAAATTTTTTTTGTATTTTAAAAATAATTTTCTGTATTTTTTTATAATTTTAAAGTGCTTAATTAATCTATACCGTTGGATTTGAAAAATATTCAAATCCAACAGACAAGATCATGCCATGTGGCCAACGGTCATAAATCTGACTGTTGGGCCTTTTTTTTTATAGGAAAAAACGTGGACCGTTGATCTTTGATCGAACGGTCCATTTTAAAAGTGAAATTTTAAATTTTTTTACCGTTGGAAATCCAACGGTCTAGAAAAACTAGCCGTTGGAAATCCAACGGCAGAGAAGAGGGCCACGTAGCTCCATCCCAGGCGAACGCAAATGGGCTGACAAGCGGCCCCCACCGCCTGCACCGATGTTGCACTACTCGTCCCCAGTCGCGCGTATGCTGCACGCGCCAAGCAAACTCCCCGACTTCTTGGTCTGTCCATTTTAGGCTGGTCCAGAGACCAGCACGGGCTGGGTGCCAGGCAAGTTGAAGGGGTGGACTGGATTGACAGGGTGCTGGTCTTGTTTTGGACTGGGTGCTAGGCTAAATGCCCAGCGGTGGACTTGCTCTAAAGGTAAAAAAGTAGTTTTTCGTTAAAAGTAAACAGTACCGGGTATGTTAGGTTTGAGCTACAATATAAGGCGGCCCAAATATAATTAGGCTGCGAAGACTTCAAACGAGCCCAATATCATGGGGCTTGGATTTTTGGACCGGTTGGGTATCCCGGATAGGTACAAGACTTATCGGGCCGTTCCTGCGATCCATTTTGAATGGGAATTGGATCCTCGCTGGATCCCCTCTCTGGGGATCTTAGGGATCAACGTATACAGACGGTTGATAAAAAATCGTACAGTCACAATTAAATGTCTTTTATATTTTTAAAACTAAAGCAATTTCGTTTTGCGTAAAAAATATAAAAAATGAAAAAAATTATAACTGCACAATTTTTAATCAATGGTCCGTGTACGTTGATCCCTATGATCTCCGGGCAGGGGATCAGGCGAGGAGCCAATTCCAGCTCAAAAGGATGGGGCATGAAGTCGTTCAACGGGATTGATCTATTTTTTTCCTATCTTGATAAAACGATAATAGGGTGGGCATTTGTAAGTCATACTATGAGTTGTTCATAATTTAGTATTGAACTCGACATTTTGAGATATCGAACTCAAGAAATCTCGTTTATAAATAAATAAAAATGTCACTAAATTGTGATACTATTGATGATTGACTCATTCTTAGATTCTTGTGAGAGGTTTTTTAGTATGTTTTCATGTCAAGTTACTAGTTTGTCTAAGGCAGACACAACACCTTCACATCCATCACTGTTCTAAAAATCTCTGTCTAGCGCCACTCGCTTAAACGCTAGACGGCTGACCACAACTTCGATCAACTTTTAAGCGTTTGAACTTTGAACATTAAAAAATAGCTCTTAAACTTTGCCTAGCCGGCAGAAAAAGATAGGATAGTGTAGACGCGCAATCCAATGGACTACAAGCCTACCGCGTTTGTTTACAACAGCGACCCAAATCCGCAACGTAGGCAGGAAGGTGAAGTTACGATGACGTTGCAAAATCTGAATGGCTAACTCGCAGCATGGGCCCGCAGAGCACGTAATCACCGAACAGCGTTGACTCGGTCGTCAGGAACCATGTCCTGCTGGACGTAGGCTGCTTGGAAAAAACACGAAAATTACCAATTGAAGAATTCTAACCGATTAAACAAGTTAATCTTTCGTTTTCTGGACTCGGAGAAAGACTCCATGAAAGTGAGAGAGAGTGCTTCTGAACAGAAGAAGCTCTAGTTTCAAAGCTTCGTGGTTTTTGGGTTTTCACTGGAACTTGCATGCTTGCTGAAGATATTTGTTGACTTCTAATGTCAGGTCAACTTCTCTCTCTCTCTCTCTCTCTCTCTCTCTCTCTCTCTCTCTCTCTGTGATTGAGAACCCATTGTTATATATTTCTGTTTGGTTGCTGAGAAAGTGAGGGAAAACAGAAGAAATGGAATTTTGCATAAAGGGTAGGATATTTTCCCATATAATTATTAGAGCATAATATATAGCATGCATGATAAAATAAATTTAGTTTATATTCATAATATATTTATTTCACTTGTTTGTTGAACTTGAATGTGGTTATGTGATTAACTGGAGTTCATAAGATGTTTTCCATGAAACAACTTAGGACGATAAATTGATGAAACTAAAATACAAGAATCTGTTTCTATTGATTACCATTTCGTTTTTAGTTTTTAGCTTTTGGCTTTTAGCTTTCGCTTTTCTTGGTAGGGTTACTTATAAGAAGCATTAACTCGCTTTGCACTAGTGCTCCTTTCGGTCAACTCTGTAATTTGCAGTTGGGAAGAGAACCGATATTTTCTCGATGTTGTTTTTCAACTGCAGGCTTGCAATTTCCAGCAAAGGGCGGCTTCTTATTTTTCGCGGTTGAAATTTGGTTCGGACAGAACTGAGGGTCTGCATCCATAGATTTTTCGAGCGCAAAGAAATGGCGAATGGTAGTGGTATCAGTGCCTCATTCGTTCAGGTGTCTGAATTACTCTTTGAGACTGTACATGTAGCAAAGGAGGTCCTCGTTCAGAAAGAAAATTTCAAAGTATTGTCAATGTACTTGGAGCTGACCTCTTCTATTCTGAAAGAGTTGTCAAAGCAAAACATTGAGTGTTCCGAAAGCTTGGCTAATGCTTTGAAGATTCTGAATCGAGAGGGTGAACTCGCGAAGCAGCTAGCTCTAGATTGCAGCAGTAGAAACAAGGTGTATCTCTTAATCAATTGCCGGAATATTGTTAAGGCCCTAGAGAGAAGCACAAAAGAGACTGGTAGAGCGCTTGGTCTAATCCCATTGGCGTCGTTGGATGTTTCATCCGGTGTAAGTAGTCAGATTAGCAAGCTGTGCAAGAATATGTTGGATGTTGAGTATCGAGCGGCTGTGGCTGAGGAAGAGATTGTGGGCGAACTTGAGAAAGGAATACAAGAACAGAATGCTGATCCGTCCTGCGCGAAGAACTTGTTTGTTCGAATTGCTGAGGCTCTTGGGCTCTCCGATGATCAGTCTGCGTTGGAAAATGAACTTGAGGAGTTCAAACGTGAATTGGATGAATCGAATAGAAAAGACCTGGATGAAGATTTGCCAATGGAACAGATCATTGCTTTGCTTGAGAAGGCTAATGCTACTACATCTGCTGGCGACAAAGAGAGGGAGTATTTTGAAAAGAGAAATTCTTTAGGTAAGCAACCATTGGAACCTCTTCAGAAATTTGAATGTCCATTGAGTCATGATATCATGGAGGATCCCGTGGAAACCTCCTCTCGTCACACGTTTGAGAGAAGCGAGATAGAGAAGTGGTTTGCAGAAGGAAACACTAACTGTCCTGTGACCGGTATTCCCTTGGACACTTCAGTTCTACAGCCAAACAAAGCACTAAAACAATCAATTGAAGAGTGGAAGGAAAGGAATACCATCTTTGCAATCGTCTCTATTAAACCGAAACTCCAGTCAAATGAAGAGCAGGAGCAAGAAGTGCTTCAATCCTTAGACAACCTGCAGAACATATACATGGAAAGGGAGTTGCACCGTGAATGGGTGACAATTGAGGGCTACATTCCAGTCCTCATTAGACTTGTTGGTTCGAAAAGTCGAGAAATAAGAAAGCGTGCTCTTGCCATCGTATTGATCCTTGCAAAAGATGGTGAAGAAAATAAGGTACCTTCTAACTGTCATGTTGTATTTGATGATACATGGGTAATGGTTTTTTGGTAGAGGCAATAATTGGCATTCCCGAATTTCGTATATATGATCCAGTTCATTATGTTTTTAACAGGGGAGAATCGTAAAAGTGGATAATGCACTGGAATCTATTGTCCACTCGCTTGCACGTCGAAATGAAGAAAGCAAGTTAGCATTGCAGTTGTTACTGGTACTATCTGCAACGAGGGCTGCACGCGATTTAATGGGGAATGTTCAGGGCTGCATACTTCTCCTAGTAACAATGTTAAGCAGTGAAGATAGTCAAGTCATCCGAGATGTAAACGAGCTTCTAGAAAATCTGTCTTTCGTTGATCAGAACATTATACAGATGGCGAAAGCAAACTATTTCAAACCTTTGTTGAAGCTTCTTTCTTCAGGTATGCTTAAGAGTGGGGTTTTGTGATAGTTTGGAAAATGTTACAAAATCGTGTAATGTGACAACTTAAATTTGATGCAGGAGGTGAAGATGTTAAAATGCTTATGGCTAGAACTTTGTCGGAAATTGAACTGACAGACCACAACAAACTGTCCATTGTAAAAGACGGGGCACTAGGACAGCTTCTTGAACTGCTTTCGCAAGGTGATATTGAAAAGAGGAAATTTGGCGTCAAGGCTCTTCTTCACCTCTCCAACTTACCACAAAATGGCCTGCAGATGATTAGAGAAGGTGCAGCTGGACCGCTATTTGAACTTTTGTATTCTCACAGCTTATTATCGCCAACCTTGCGCGAGCAGGTAGCTGAGACAATTATGCACCTTGCCACATCGACCACCACACATGAAGCTGCACAGGAGCAGGTATCATTGTTAGGCTCTGAAGAAGAAATCTTCAAGCTCTTTTCGCTAATATCTTTAACCGGACCTGACATACAAATAAACATCCTCAAAACCTTCCATGCAATGTGCCAATCTTCTTCTGGTTTTGACATCAGACTAAAGTTGAGACAGGTAACACTATTACTTCTCGCGCATTTTTTGTTCTTTCGGCTTGTGATTCTGTACATGCTAATAGCCACTATGATGTTTCATGTGATTCACAGCTCTCTGCTGTTCAAGTATTGGTTCAATTATGCGAAGCTGATAACCCTACCGTGAGGGCAAATGCCTTGAATCTGTTCTTTTCCTTGACAGAAGACGGCGATGACAGCACATTCTTGGAGCATGTAAGTCAAAGGTGTGTCGAGACCTTGCTAAGGATTATAAAAAGTTCTAATGATGTGGAGGAGATAGCTGCTGCAACGGGGATCATTGCTAATCTTCCTAAGGACGCGCAGATGGCGCAGTGGCTCATAGATGCTGAGGCAGTTGAAATTATCTGCAATTTTCTAACTGATGGGAACAGAGATGCCTCGTATAGAAGGCGGGCAACAGAGAGTGCTGTTGGAGCTCTTTGTCATTTCACGGTTCCAACAAATCAGGAATGGCAGAGAAAAATAGCTGAAGCCGGTATTATACCATTGCTGGTGCAGCTGCTAACTTCTGGAACTTCTTTGACAAAACAATACGCTGCAATTTCACTTAAACAGCTATCAGAAAGCTCCAAAAGCTTGAACAAGCCAATCAAGAAGCGCGCGGTTTTCCTGCGCTGCTTCTCTGCACCGGAACTTGGCTGCCCTGCACACCAAGGCATCTGTACAGTGGAATCCTCATTCTGCATAGTAAAGGCCAATGCTGTGGAACCCCTTGTGAAACTGCTTGGTGAGGAAGATTTTGGAGCTTGTGAAGCTTCTCTCGATGCGCTTTTGACATTGCTTGATGACCAAGGAATAGAGCATGGCGGCAAGGTGCTTGATGAAGTGAAGGCCATCGCTCCGATTATAAAATTACTGAGTTCACAGGTGCCCAGTTTGCAAAGAAAGTCTCTCGAGGCTTTGGAAATGATCTTTCGGGTGAATGAGTTGAATCTGAAGTATGGAACTTCAGCACATATGGCATTAGTGGATATTGCTCAGAAGAAAAATAGTGATATGAAATCTCTGGCTGCCAAGGTTCTTGCTCAATTGGGTGTGCTTGGCAAACAATCTTCTTATTTTTGATTGATTTGTATATGATATATTTAGGGGTGTGATATCCACACACCCCATTTTACTTCTCGCACACCTTTTTAATTTTCAATCGTCAGATCGGATGAATTGAAGAAGATCAACGGACATAAATTATCAACGGATGTGTGAGAAGTAAAATGGAGTGTGTGGATAGCACACCCCTATATTTAGTTTTTAGATTGGATATGGAAGATTTTTGTGTTTTTTTTCAAAATTTATGACCCTTTTGATAACTATTTCGTTCTTAGTTGTCGGCTTTCAATTCTTATGCTAGAAATAAAAGGGAATCAAAACAGAGGCCATCTGCAAACGCTAGAGAAATAGTTATCTGAACTATTGAAATCAGAATGGAAATGTTCTTCAACATGGATATCATATCGAAATAAAACGAAAAAACTAGAAATGAATCCCTGATAAATTATTAACAGATCATCGAAAGCGATAAAGAAGCTACTTCTGAAAATATGAAGTTTAATGTCAGTGAACTGGGCAGCCATCAACTACAATCCCTTTAGCAGTAGGGCAAGTAGCCAACGGGCAGCCCTCGCCATTGTTCCCCCACCATTTAAGTTCAATGCCCCGGTTCTGCAGCGTAATGAACATCAATATGGTAACAAAGGCAGTTCCGGCATCAAGACCACCAGAAAGGACATAGTTATAGCGCGACCACACGTCTGGCCTGTACCTGTAGACAACATACCCGAAAAGAAATGCAACAATGATCCAACTGGTAAAGTTTACAGCACTAGCCGGGGGCATCATGGATGTGGCACCCAGCAAGACCGGCATGTTGATGAGACGAATCCAATTATGCTGGGGGAAAGCCATGTGTGCAAGCTTGACAAGCACAGGGGCAATGGCCCCACCAAAGAAGAACCAATTGACGTTCATGTATTCACCGAGGTTTCCAAAGATTCTTCGAGGGCCAACGAGCCCCCAGATAACTGATGCATCAAAGAACACGCGGTCCATTGGACAAGTCCACTGGCTGTCCTTTGGCAGCTTGGAGGTATCACAAAGGTTTGGAATGTCACCCATCAGCCACCATGCTGTTACCAGGTATACGATCACTGCTACAGTCGTTCCTACCACCTGTAATTCCACGAGGTTAGCTTCTGAAGATTTCAAACCAAAAATGTAATGCAAATTGATAAATCCGAACAAACGAAACTGACCTGTGCTATGAACATTGATCTTGGTGGAATCTTCATGTAGTGACCAAGCTTAAAATCAGCCAGGAAAGTTAAAGCTTGAGTCATACTGATGTAGCCATACACTTTGAAGCACATATTGGCTACAGGGTGCTCCGGGTACAAGTACCCAATCACATATTCCGTGATAATATTCAAACCCGGTTGCTGTTGCCACGAAAAAAGAACGGAAAAATGTTTCAGAAACCTTTATCTAGCATGAACTTGAACAAGCGGTTGTAAACTTACAGCAAACAGCATTAGCTTATAAACAAAAGTTCTAATTTAGTTACCTGGTTTGTCGTGGCTGCGATGATACCAATTGGAACTGTGTACAATATGGCAATGGCACAAGCAAGCAGAACACCCCACCAAGGCAATTGAAGAGACTCGTTGTAATACTGGCAAGCAAAGAGGATAAGAGCAATGTTTACCACAAGGATGCTGAGAAACCACCATGTTGGCACTGATTTGTACTTTTTCATAAGCCTTGCATGGATATCCAACTTCTTTTGTCGTCGAAATGCATTTCCAATGTCCCTGCAATGAAGGTATGATGAAATTCAGCTTCAATTCATAAACAGCAGATCTCTAGTTTAACTTATGCTTACATTTTGTGAAAACGTTCAACGATTCAAACGTAAATTACCTTGCATTAAAGAGCAGAACATGCACAAGCGTAGCAGGAAGCGTGGCAAACCCAAGACCATAAGTCATAGCAAAGAAGGTGCTCAAATTTACAGGTCCGGACTTTGCATACGTAGGACGGTCAAGTTCAAACTTGGAATCAATGATGCTCAGAACATCATACGTGGTACCATTAGAAGTGAAAAGGTCACTAGAATATATTGGGAACTTCTTGGCATTGTAGACATCCAAAAAGTACGTGATGGGTGTCATCACGTACATGACAAGAAAAAACCCAACGGCGATATTGGCAGTGGCAAACCATGGGCTAGCTAGCGGAGTACCAAGATACGATGAAATAGCCGCCCAGTCAATCGCAAAAGAACCAATACCGAGGCCAGACCAGCCAGAACCCAGTTGTTGGACAAGAATAGACTTAGGAGCAAGCCAACATACCCAAGAGAAAGATGTTATGATGGAAATCAGATAGCCAGGAAAGACATAGTAACAGAAACTGCAGATCATCACTACGAGGAAGAATTGGGAACGAGTCATTCCACCTTTCGGCCTTTTGTCCTTCTCATGCAGAGCTCTGAAGCAGTAAAGACTTGCTACTATGAGTACTTGGTAAACAGGCTACGAAATCAATGACTGAGTGAATATTACTGAACCAAAGATATGTTTACCTGAAGAGTGAAACCTGAACCAGATTAGAAGGCCACCACATTTGCTCCGGATCAACCAGAATTCTTCGGAAAATTCCAGCCCAGCCAAACCCTAACACCTAAATTCAAACAAGATAAACAGAAACTACAGGGTCAGGCACCAGATTAGTACTTTCGGTATGAAACAAACAGTTCATTGTGTTACTATTGTTACAAAAATTCAGCAGATTTGATAGATTTTGATATATAAACAATACTGAACGTTATAAACGTTATAAAACCAAATGCAATTCCATTAACACAAAGAAGAAGAAAACACAAAAGCAATCGAAATCCAAAGAAGAAGGAGAACTAAGAAAACCTGAGTGGTGAACATAACAAGCAGGGCAGGAATAAAAGTGAGCTTCCTCTTATACAAGAGCTTCACAGCAGACAAGATATGAGTAGCGTAAACGCTTCCAGCGCCCGAGTTTGCAAATATGGTGATCAAAACATGTTCCTTGATATTAAAAGGCCCCGGATTCATGGTGAACTCGAACCGCGTCCCCTTGAAAAAAGGGGACGTAGGCAGCGTCCTTGCCATGAGATGCCCGATGGGCACGACAGCAATCTGGGCACAAATCGAACTGATGGACAAAGGGTTTTTCCTGTACCAGAAGAACTGGTTGACAAAGGAGAGCAAGATGCACGAAGACAAACCAAGAACCCACATTCTGAATGTGAGCACCGGAATGGTGGGGTCGTCGGTTTTTGGCACCGTCAAGTCAACCTGCTTGATGGAGCAGTCGTTAACTTCCTCATCCTCCGCCGCAGAGGCATCAACTTTTGCAGCGTCTATCTCAGCCATGAACACAGCTTGCAGCCGTTCCTAGTGGAAAAACAAGCAAATGTGTGAAATATATATTCAATATATATGTGTGTATATATAGATATAGATAGTTGTACAGTCGGCAAGAGAGGGCTAGGTTAGATATGGAGTATTGAATATTATGTATGTGTATATCTGTGTGTGTATATATATAATATAAGAAGAGAGAGTGCTAGTAGGACTAGGAGAGTAGCTAGGGTTAGTATGGATACTTAGAATCCTAACGGAAGGAGATCCTAGTCTTTCAAGTATTCATATTCAGTTACTACAATGTATATTGCACCCTTTCTGGTATACCCCGGGATCTTCTAGCAGTCCCGGGATATTGTATACACGGTGCATTATGACTGTCAAATCCTTTATCAAAAATCAGTTTTTGAACTTTAATCCTTCAAGAAGATTAAAATTTAAAAAAAACCTGGTGTTAGATTGAATATTGATTTTTAGTCCCTAATGTGTCCTTAATTCAAAATAATTAATGTGTATTTTATTTAATATCTCCCATTAAATATTTAAATTTATTAATGCAAAAATTTTAATTTATTTTTTGACCAAAAAAGAGTTTTTTAATTTATTAATTTTATTTAACATTCTTCAAACTTGAAAGACTCAATTAATGTATCTAAATTTTAGTACCGAAATGTGTGTACCGAAATATATTATATTGAACTAATATATTTAAATGTTAGTACCGAAATGTATCAATATTAAATTAATGTACCTAAATGTGTATACCGAAATGTATGCACCGAAATGTGTGTACCTAAATATATGCACCGAAATGTATATACCTAAATATATGCACTGAAATGTATGTATCTAAATATATGCACCGAAATGTATGTACCTAAATATACGCACTGAAATGTATTAATATTAAATTAATGTAGCTAAATGTGTGTACCGAAATGTATGCACCGAAATGTTAGTACCGAAATGTATGTACCTAAATGTATGCACCGAAATGTGTGTACCGAAATGTATGCACCGAAATGTTAGTACCAAAATGTGTATACCTAAATGTATGCACCGAAATGTATTATAATGAATTTAATATACCTAAATGAAGAAGTTACAGTACATCGAAATATATTGTATAACAAAAATTAGTTTATCTAAATGTTCACAACAAAAATATATTACAATGAATGAAATAAAAATAAAAATTATAATGAAATAAAATTAATACATTAAAAATTAGAAAAGAAAAAGATAAATAATTAAAAAATAAAATATAATTAATAAATGAGGTTATTAATGTATCAAGGGACTAAAATTAGATTTTGATCTTACTCATGGTTTTAATAAAAAAGTAATCTTTGCCAAGGACTAAAATGAAGTTTTCTAAAAATCAAATTATGAAAATCTAACAGTAAAAAAAAGATTCTGGTGGGTAAGATTCAACGGTACACGATAGAATTTTCGTAGCCATAGGAGTTTAAGAGATAGAGATTCGAAATGCATGTGAGAATCCTAAGTCCACCAAACTAAAAGGATTTTTGAAAAACTTTTTTTTTTATAACAAATTTGGGTCACACAATATCTTATCCTGTACAAGAAAAACAAGAAAGAAAAGAAATATTTGTTTTCAGAAAATTTAAATTTATGGTTTCCATGGCTTAATAATTCGGTATGGCTTAATAATTAATTATTTGATTAATTGGGAATAGAAGTCACTTTCTGAATAATTCTAAATGCAAAAGATAAAGAAGAGATTAATAGGAACAGATAGAGACAACAATAACCCAACTTTATCTTATTAAGCAAGATCAGTTGTATAAATTTTAGAATATCGCTGTCTCTCGATTTTGCACCGAGTCTCTCATCAGCTCTAACTACCTAGTAAGATGGAGACAGGGATATTTATTTTTATTCACTTTCTTCTTCTTTTTTCCTTATACAAAGATGGGTAATTCAGATTTTAGTTTCGACAATAAAAAAAAATTTCAACCAACTGAACTACAGACAAACATTGCAATTTGATTAAATTACATTTGATCTCACAAGCAATAGTTTTCTGTAGATTATTTTTTTTTTAATTTAAATTTTGTTCAATTTTAATAGACTGAGATTAATTGAATGGTTATTAATTTTATATTTGTCCATTTGGATTATGTACAACTGGCGTGGTCAATAAAACGGCCTACTTTTCTGCGTAAAGCAAAGTCAACTAATAAGCCAAGTAGCTAACCAACCCCAACATCTTTTCGTTGGATATTGGAAATCAAGATTCAAGACTAATTTTTCAAATGGTAAACAGGTCACCAATAAAAAATAAATAAACATTTTAATAAAAAAATAAATAATAAATAAATAATAATCTAATCATAAATCATGACGAGCAATCGTGAGTCCATTTTTTTAGTCTGTTTTTAAATGTTTGTTATCAATTGTTAAAATAAATAAAAAATTATCAACCCTGTATAAGCCTTGAAAGATAAAAATTTTATTTTTTATTTTTAAAATTAACCACACAGTACTTTACCCTTTTAATTAATTGCGTAAAGCTCGTTTGAATTTTTTTTTTTTTTAAATGACCAACTTTAGTAGAAACGCAAATGAATCTTAAAAAAAAAAACATTTTTCACGCTTTCTAAAAAAATCACAAAGTGCTTTTAATATAAAATAAAAAATTCGATTTATTGTACACGTCCAAACAAGCGAGTAACATCTTGTAAGTGCGCTTTTACAAATGCCTTACGTAACTTCAAAAGTCACCATCTTGCTTCCATTTCAATTAACAATTATTGGTTCTTTGGAAAACAAAAGTTGGAAACAAGCAATTAAGTTCGAGAGCGACAGGGAGACCAAACCCTCCCACCCACTGATTCAAACTTCAAAAGGCGCTATCCGGCTATTAAGTTTGACTGAAGAGCCACCACCGCCACAGTTCCCCTTCTAGAAGACAGCGACCCAACTACGTGCGCTGTTTTTCTCGAGTACTCACACACCCACAGACGTTCAGTGTCTTAACACATTTAACCGTTAGATCCGATCCAACAACTTAAATTGAGCGACCGAGGACCATCGTCGGTGCGTGAACCCTACAGATTTCGGGACAAATCCCATCACTTGTAACGTTGGTGTGGGGAAAAATATCAAAGTATCCATGTCCGAAAAGCTTGATGAAGACACCATTACCACGACGGCCCCCCTTGAACAGTCGCCGCAGTCCGCTTCCTGCGGAAAAAGATAACTATTACCGCAACCGTCCCATTCAATGTTCTGTTAAGCTTGCTGAACGATCTGTGGAAAAAGATCACGGTTGTCGCTCCTTTTCTTTGTCTTCGAGTTGCGGGGCAGGTAATGACATTTATGGTTTACGTGAATGACCAAATGCAGGAAAATGTGACCTCTCAAAGAACATGAAACCATTGACGCCCTTCCCCTCCTCCTTTATCTGGGCTTGGGACCGGCAATATAAGATAAACTTACACAGGAGGCCTAGGAAGGCCTACTAACTCTCCGGTCAAAAGATGCGACTACAGAAGGAAGACCTAATAAGAGTTTGGAAGAGACTCTAAGAAAAGACTTAGAATACTTGGATCTAACGGAAGACATGACACAGAACCGAGCACAATGGTGTTCTAGGATTCTTATAACCCACTTAATGAAAAAAGGCTTTGTTGTTGTTGTATAGTACGTCTTGTCTAAAATGAATGCGTGCTACCATGCCATTGAGTCATTGACTGGCACTCTACAGAGTCAACGAGTATGAAACCCAGGGCAGTGTGCCCGACATGCAGCCAACGTCGACTCCCCCTGCCGTATAATTATTAGAACACCGCCCCACCCGTAAGATTAGAACGTCGCCCCGTGAAAAGAGAGTATGAAGTTAGTAAAAGAATCAAGCCCTAATATGCTCCTAATTCAGTACAAGTGCAGAACCTTAGCCAGCCGCTTTACAGTAGCTGCCAGTTTCCCCAACAGCAAGTGAAATCCAAAGGCATCCCTAATGACAGATCTTCCGATATCATGTTAATTCTTCGATTCTACGGCAGACTCTAGTGGATCACAAACGAATCATGTTAGGATTAGATTCATCTACAACACAACCCAAACCCAGCCAGAATCAAAAACCAAACGCAAGAATGCTTCCGCACAGTAATACTTTGGTACATAGAGTTCACGTACTACTATCTACAACGAACAAAATTCATGACATCTTTGAGAGGAAATGAGCAATGACACAGAAAAGGCCAGTTATTTTGAATATAAAACGAGACCTACAACAGTTACCACAAAAGGCAGTTACTTTCAGTACAGTAAAATGAAACCTACAACAGTTACCACACTTCATCAAGGAATCATATCAAATCTAGACCCTAATCCCATAGCATATGCAAATGCAAGGAGACTTCAACATGTTCAACTTCAAATAAGTTTTACATTTTCTAGCAATCGCATATGGCGAAATAGTCTGTATGTAAACGTACTGCTAACCAGACCGAACAGTTCGAATCAAAATAAAGGAAATAAAGTCTGATGTTGTCTACACAGAAAAGCACTCTAAAATTATAGGGAACCACCCAAGCGAGTTGGTCCTAACTATGCGCCTTTAATTCTCGAAACTGCAAGTTTGTTGTATCGCCCCTCATTATCACAACCTCCCAAATCAAGCAAGTCCTACAGAGAAGAGTCGTTCGACGGTTTAGCCTGATTTTTTTTAGTTTCAACTCAGGCACCTAATGGCCATGAATATAAACGGTTGTACGGATCGAAAACTGTGTTAATCACCTGAAAAACCGCATAATTCAACGCTTCCCTCGGTGCCCACCACCTGACCTCGCACCAGGATAGCGAGCGAATTGCAACCTTAAATTGACTGAGTCGCGGTCATGCTCATCGAATTTATAACCTGCAAAATCGAGCTCGACTATTTACGCTGTAACAACTGGGTACGTTTTCAACGCCGAATGTGGGTATCAGCAGATAGATGATATAAAGACGTTAAACCGTTTATCTTAAATATTTAACACCTATCATTTTTCAACACACCTAAGTAGCAAACCTGCGTTCGCCACACACGTCCTAGATTGACAGAAAGGGTAAAAAGGGTCTCCCTCATTCCAAAAATGAAGTTCACGCACTTCCTCTCTTGACATAAAGTATACAGTTTCACTAGATAAACCTCCTCATAATGAGATTTAATCTTCCAGGAACAAAAGACGAAGTGTAGGCTAAAACACGAGACAACTATACCGAGAGCACCATTGTCCCAAGCAGCATTCTTAGAATGAATTACAAGTGCGGCCAAACTGAAATTATGTGGCTTCTCTCACCAGTCTCGCTGTCCTACTCGACTAAGTAAGGGAAAAATCAAGTCCCAAGGAAACCAACCATTTTCAAGGCATTCGCAGAATCTTGGAGGATAAAAAATGAACCATGAAGGCAATCCGTTCCATTGTTTGGAACAATTTACAAAGTTTGGTTTATGGTATACTGGTACTGGATGACTTTGCTGACCAAGCAACTTCTAGTTTAAAGTAAGGGGTGAAACCAAGACCTATGGGCAGCGGTAATCTATGTTCACCTCATAAAGCCAATAGAAAGTGGCCCTATGAATCTTAAAAAATGAAGTCACATGCCTTGAACAGTAAGTTATCTCACTTTAAACGGAAAATAAATGCCACAAAACTAAGGGTTTGGCAATCTTTTAAGTGGTTGAAAATGTCAGGTAGCTTTGTAAGTTAAAAGGGGTTAAAATTCACAAATCCTGTGTACAAAACTTCCATATGAATTGAAGCAATACAATCTTATCTGCATTGTAAAATTTGATAACGTAGTGGCCTTTCATTTATTTTCTTTTGGTTAATTACACAGAACTGCCAAACAACAATCCAAACTATTGGTGCAAATCATTTTTTTTTCTTTCCTTTTTCATGAATCATTTGGTAGTCCATCTTATTGCGAAGTGAAGAAATTTTTTTATGCAACTTCTCCAACAATGGCATAAGAAATGTCAAAGAAACTATGGTGCTATGATTTCAACAAATTTAACAAAAATGTAAACTTACCTTGCAATGCATCCATAGCAGTTGCTGCATGGGCCGGACTCACAAAATCAACAAAACAAAGCACCAATGGATCTCCTCCAGGCTGCACAGATAAATTATTTGAGAATCCAACAGTCAATAACTATTCAATCTTATCCCTTGGGAAAGAAAAACTTACATGTCTGGATTCCTTGCTCACGAGTCTCACTTCCTTGTAGCCAACGAAAGGGCGAAAGATATCTTCAAAACCAAGTGAAGGTAAACTCGAGAAAGGTAAAGTGCAAGTAATGACACAAAGGGTTATAAAACTGCGACCCCTAGAAAATTTTAAGGATACGAGCTACTTCACGTCTTGTACAGTTGGGAGGTAATCCCTCCACAAATAGCGTACTGGTAGCACCAGGAGGAAGGGGAGCATCAGGCCGTCCACTTCCCATTCCTAAGACCCTATCTTTTGTAGGTGCCCCAGGGTCAACACCCCCAATTCCCATCATGCGTGGATCCTCAACAGCACGACCAGGTTGTCCTCCACTCATGGTTCTAGCAGATTGTCCCCCGCTATATGATGACATTTGCTGAAGCATAACTTGTAACATTAGCCCCCGAAACTTCAAACGTATGATGAAAAATGTGACAGTTCTAGAAAAAGCAAAGTATGTACCGCATTGCGCAGGTAGCGATCATACGACGCATTTATGGAGTCGGTATCTCTAATTCCTCGCATAGAACCTCTATCATCTTCATGGGGATAATAGTTAGGGAGGTCTTGACCACCCTGGGTATCTAAAAGACGAAGGATGTACTTCAGGATACCAAAAGAGAAAATAAAGAAACAATATTTGAAGGCATATAATTATAAACGCAGAAGGTGGCATAAAGCTATAAACAAAAGAATAATAAGTTAACTGCTGACGACCTAACAAAATCAAACTGCTATAATCACTAACTACTGCATCAGTCATAATCAGGTAATTAATTTGTTACATGCCTATGAGGTGCCCAAACATCTCGAGATATTGCATATGCTAACACAACCACTTGAATTTTCCTTTCACATTTAATGCTAGCAGCTTAGTAGTTTATATAGTAACTGTAGTGATCTACATAGTAGCATATCTTCAAATAACTTCAATTAAAAAACTCATGTATAATACAATCTGTACACCGATCAAGGCTTACAGAACTCGAGATAAGAAGCTGATCCTTGAATCAAACCGGGCATTTATTAAAGATGAATAATTTATTAACAGCCTCCAGGGACAATGACACTTAAAATAAACTAATAACGAAGATGATCTAGGGGCCAAGACCAGCCAGCACACAGCTTGCTCAAATATGACACTGGTCATATTACCAACAAATGGGTGTCCAACATATATAGACTACCCTCCTCATGGATGCAGTACAACAGACCCAAACATCTTCACGAATGTGCATAATGAGATTAGGAAACCCATTTTAGCTCTCATATGCATGCTTTGAACAATGTTTGCACTAAAATGTGTGTAGATAACACCAAATGGAGCACAGAAAACTAACAAGAATGCAAATTTATCATGTAATCTAAGCAATTATATCTCAAAAATAAACATGAAAGCCCCATCTGAAAGCCGAATAAGATGGCTTAATAAGCTTATCCACATAAACATCAAATAGTGATTTAAACCACATACAACATAGATCAAAAGATCCCAAATTTCAATTCCACATTGAAAACCTAGTTCGACTACTTAAAAGTCAGCTGAAATCTCCATTTTTTGTTCACATTTCTTAGTGCATCTTTTGCATTTTGTATTTGTACTTCAACAATTCTGCTCTCAGGGCAACCAGGAAGATTCTAAAATCCCCAAGAACCCTAATTTAATAAACCCCCAAACGCACGCAAAAAAAATAGAGGAAACCCAAAAAGGGGATATTTGAGGAATTTAACATACCGTAATCGGAGCGAGGACGCTTTCCAACGACTGAATTCATCGCCGAGGGCGGCGGTTGTCGACCGTCGCTGTACCTCCAGTACGCGTCCGCCATGTTTGAGGCTTGCCGACCGTCACTACCTGCTTGGTTTGTGGGCTCCACGGCAAAAGATATGGAGAGTGGAGAGATAGGAAGATGAAAGGTTCTGGTTTTTTCAGTAGAGAAGGAGAGAAAGAGGATGAGTAGGAGAGGAGAGCACGGAACGGGCAAACCTGTTGGAGTTACTTCTACTCCTCGATTCCCCTTGTCTTTTTGGCTTTTTTTTATTCCTAAAAATTGTTGGGACCAATTGTGTTGTCAAATTGTAATAATGGTTATTCGGTTTTAATTTAATTGGAGTAATGGTTTTTAACTTAAAATTTGTAATTATTGGTTTCTTAACCTGTCAAAACGTGCGGCAATAGTCATTTTCATCAACTCGTTCAAAATTTTCGTTAAAATAAGTCATGTGTATGACACGTGAAGCTGAATGAAGAAGCAAATAGGAAAAAAACAAAATATTATTTAACGAAGGAATGGGATCAAATGCAACAAAGAGGGCTGGAGGCTAGGGTTTTGCGAGGGACATTTGAAGAAATTGTGGTCAAGAGTCACCCTTATTGGTAAAATTCGATCAAATTGGTTTGTTGAGATTTCTATGTGAGTCCTAATGCAAGCAAGGAATTTGACAGGGAATCCCCCTTCGTAGTGGCCTACTTTGGATGATGATGAGTGTAATTTGGATGGCTTTGCCGAGGTTGGAATTAACCAAGCACTGACATTGAGAAAGATACGAAAAATGAAGAAAGGGATGACGATTGATAGTGAGTGCGAAATAGTGAAGATGAATGGTGGGGGAGGAGGCGCCCTTTACTTCAATGGAAAGGGGGGAATCACCGTTTCACAATCGCTCCTTTACAACAACTTTTCGCTCAACTTGATCAAGAAAGAAGGCAGAGAATTGTGTAGATGGAAGGACGAAACGAAACAATCCACTTGGTAAATTGTATGAGATAACTGTTGAAGAAGGGACAGAGAATTGTGATGCATAGCCGGCTTTTAAACATACTGGAAAAGGTTCCATCAGACTCAGAGCCGCATTTTGATGCAAAAGTCATATGTTCCCTCATGAAATAATATTTTGTTTTTCTTATTTGTCCTTTTATTCGGCCTCGGCTTCATGCAAGTGACTTATTTTTTAGGAAAACTAATGAAAATGGCTTGAAAACTTTGAGTTTTAACGATAAGGACAAAATAAAGGGTAAAGTGAATAGTAACAGGATTGACTTTTTAGTGTAAAAATGTGGTTTTTCGTTAAAGTGAACAGTACCGGGAGCTTTTCGTTAAAGTTCCCTTATTTTTTTGAGGTAGTTAACAAAAATGAGCATAGTTATATATTTTGACAAGAAACTAATAGTCACGAATTTTTAGTTGAAAGACTATTGCTTCAATTAGGTTAAAGTTAAGGAACCATTACTATAATATCATCATTATATTAATTAGAGTGAAAGGGATATGGCTCAAAATGGTAGAGCCATCAACTTGTAAACATGTGTGGGCAGCGGATTTGGATCCGCTTTGGACCTTAGTGATTGGAACCTCCTCATCCATAAATTAGGGGCGCTAATTGGTATGCAAATCAAATCAGAATTGTTGGTTATATGTGGTGGACCAGGAAAATGAATTAAATGAGACCGTTAAATTTAATTTGTGCGGCCCAAATTAATAAATGAGGAGGCTCCGGTGTGTCCGGAGCGAATCCTAATCCGCGGGTGTGTCCGGAGCGGATCCAAATCAGTGGGCAGCAGTGTGTAGGCTGCACACATTGTACTGATAAAACAAAGATGGATTTCTATATATTTTGAGAATATCAATTGTATGGACAAAAATCCGTACATTATCAAACAAAATATTGATATATTTTAAAGTTAATAGTACATTGATACACAATTACCAATAACATCAACCTTTTAGTAAATTGATACAATACTAATAGTATCAATAAGTGTTGACAAAACTCAAAACTCAAAACTCTTTCGTAAAGTTCTTTGCTTTTCTACTTTTCTTATTGATGTTTTGCTTCTTCCATTGGTATTGTTGTTCCAATCAAAATTCCAAACGTTTCGACGTGTTATCTATACATTTTTATTATTCTCGACAAAACGTAACTTATCAATATTGTTTGACTAGTTTAAAAATCAGTTGAGCTTATAAACAAGTATTTGTTATAAAACATTGAATATGGATGGCTACCAAATGTAATGGAATGTTAGGTTACTTCACTAAGAAGATGTCTTCCCACTAATAGCTACCACTACCCCTAGTTTTCTTATAAAAAGAAGATGAGGGAAGAAAGCAAGGTTACTCACACTCAAGTCATACGGGAGAGAGGGAAGAAAGGAAAAGGAAGAGAGAGAGGAAGAAGAGAGAAAAGAAAGGAAAGAGAAATGAGAGAATAAGAGAGAGTTATCTTTGTACTCCTATTATTCCAGATTATAAATGAAAGCACTACTGCTGCCCCGAGGATGTACTCCAGTCACACTGACTGTAGAGGAACCTCGTAAATTTTGTGTCTTGCTTATTTATTTCATTGCACACATCGTCGATTTTACAACACGTTATCAGCCCGAGAAGCTCTCGTGTCAGTGGAAAGCACAACGCCACAAATCTTGTTCACCTATGTCGCCTGGAATCTCACAGATAAGAAAATCTTTTCATTTCATCTTAAAATATTTGTACTACTGATTTTCTTGAAGCAAATATGTATATGTTGTTGTATAACTATATATCATCATTTGCAGAAGCAAAATGGTACGGACTCAAAATCCGTAGAAAATCTAATAGCCATGGAAACAGCCTCGGAACTCCAACTTGCGGACCTCGGATTGAAAAAATTTCTTCTTGAAAGTTGTCCGTCCACCCAGTATCTACAACATATCAAAATCTCAGAAAATTTTAACGGTGCGATCGTCACAGATGTCTGAAATACCAAACCAGTTTCCAATTTCCGCAGAAAACTGGACAGCCATCTTATGAGTACCAAAACGCCATTTTCAATAGCTCAGATTGAAACTGTTTCTTCACGAAAGTTGTTTGGTATCCTCTTATCCATATCATACTAAAATTTGAGCTAAATCTAACGGTTTGATCTTCTTATAAGTGGCAGACAAAGAAAAGGTTTTGGAATGGTGAGTTGCACCATTTGAAAAGAAAAGAAAATTGATGGAAACTTAATCATCACCCTTTTCTATTATTACTTTATTTATGTGAATGGTGTTGGTTTAAAATACATTCACAAGTTTTATTTACTTTAAAGCAATTTATTTATCATGGACGGTTTTACCGCCTACTGCTTTAAGTTTTGATTTATATGAATGGTGTTGGTTTAAAATCCATTCACAAGTTTTATTTACTTTAAAGCAATTTATTTACCATGGACGGTTTTACCGCCTACTGCTTTAAGTTTTGATTTATGTAAATGGTGCTGAATCAAAGCCCTTGTCACAAGCTTTATTTACTTAAAAGCAATTTATTTACCATGGTTGGAATTATTGCCTATTACTTTAATTTACTTATTGTACTTCTTTTGTTACGATGAGTATAACAAGGACCCGAAGTTCCTTGATCAGATTAGAACCTGGAGTTTCTTGATTCTCATCATATAAAAATGATTGGACCAGAAGTTCCATCATGCAAAAAAGATTGGGCATGAAGACCCTTGATCCTCAGAGATCAGACATGAAGTTTCTTGATGAGTACTTTAAGTTTGAAGAGCCGAAGTGCCATAACTTAATTGTAATAAAAGCCATGAGAGTACCAATGCATAGGTTATTAAATAAGGACCAGAAGTTCCTTGATGTATGTAAATGATAATATAATACATGTTTGCTGGAGAGCTTACATCTCGAAGTTTTGACGATTATTGCATAACATTGGGCATTGATGTTGAACATCATGTTCCTCATGTCCGTACTCAAAATGGTTTAGCAGAAGCATTTATTAAGCGGATGAAATTGATTACCCGTGCTCTGCTCATGAAAACGAAATTGCCAAGTTTTCTACATGGGGACATGCCATGTTACATGATACATTATTAGCTTGGTTGAGACATGTTTCCAACTAATACTTCTCAGTATAACTCGTGTTTGGGCACTAATTAAACATTACACATTTACGAGTTTTTGGTTATTTTATCTATGTGCCTATTGCAATGCCACAAACGTATTAAAATGAGGCATCATTGCAAATTGAGAATTTATGTTGGATTTGATTTATCATCCATCATTCAATATTTTTAACCCTTGACTAGAGATATATTTACCGCATGATTTGCGGACTATGATTTTAATAAGACAGTTTTCCCACCATTAGGGGGAGAAAATAACATCGTTCCAAAAAAATGATGAGAAAATACCGTTCCAGAAGAACGAAGAGAATTTGTCTTATTTTGATTCACGAAGCAATCAATGAGAAAATATCATTCTAGAAGAATGATGAGAAAAGACCGTTCCAGAAGAACGAAGATAATTTGTCTTATTTTGATTCACGAAGTAATCAATGAGAAAATGAAGTAAGAATAATTGAATGATGTAACGAAAGTGATGAAATCACATATATTTGCTGCAAATGTGCCTACAAGAATTGATGTCCCTATTAGACAAAATAATGTGGCAGCAAATGATTTATCTGTTGCACGCCTGAAGCGTGGCAAACCCTTAGACTCAAAAGGTTCAGTCCTTCGAAAGAAGAAGAATATGGCACTACTGAACTATTGCATTCCCGAAGCATAACTGTTGCATGCCGGAAGCATGACAGTTGTTGCATGGATACACGTCCCAGAAAGGACAATCCGCGGACATGGGAATTTTGATGTCTCATGCATGAAGCATGATAGACGTATAGACTCCAATAACTCAACTCCCGGAAGTGGAGATTAAAATCCAAGCTCTATAACGCTCAAGAAGAGGTTATGATCCGCATTCTCTAAATTATGACTATCCTGGAAGAGATAGTGTAATTCCCTTAAAGAGGCAATGGATATCCAAAGAAATGAAAAGCTTTTTATGCATGCGCATGCACATGAAATATGGGATCACGAATTGATGATAACCAATGGTAAATTTGGTTTTTATAAGTAGCTACTAAATTTCATCAATAAGCTGTGTTGATAATGAGTTACGTTCTTTTGTTCGTCGATGAAAGGAAAAATTATTGGCAAAAATGGAGAAAGACAATTCCATTACAATCTTGTAAGAACGTGGAAAAACGGATCTATATATTTGAATATAATACAAATAGCCAAAAGATGTTTGAACCAAAGAGGTTACATATGGGCATTTGTAATACAGTGAATTACACTCCCATGATATGACACAAGTTTACTAATTGAAACCTGAAATTATACTCCTGTAAACGAGTTCATATGAATGGAGAATTATATACGAAGGGTTATGAGTCGCCCACATCATATCTCCATAAGTAAATCCCTCAAGTATACATGGGAGCAAATTGCTCTGTATAAATTTCGAAATAAAATGTGTCATGAAGTGTAGAAAATCCCTGAAGGATTCAGATTGCTTGAAGTAAGTCCTAAAAGGATAAAGCATAAATTATGTACTCAGTACCAATGGATGGTATAAATTGCTTGAGTAAGTAATATCATAATGATATTGTTGCAACATACTAAAATCTCTTGCAAGAGTCAATGACACTAAATTGGAACTCCTGAAGAGTTGATGATATTAAATTGGGACTCCTGAAGAGTTAAGAAAGATTATAAAGTGTTGAGAGAAATATTGTCTTAAACTGCAGAATCGAACAATATGCCAACACGAATCTTATCCATGATATTTATGATATTAAAGAAGCATATGGATTGAAGATTATGAGTTAAATACTCAAATGATTTAGACACTAAGGATGATCATTTATCTTCGAGAGGGTAAATATAAATTGATATTTGGTCCAGAAGTACCACATCTTAGTGAAGAATATGCTTTATTGTATTTGGCACAATACACTGAATGAAATAAAGCTTATCTATTGATATTTCAAAGAAATTACAGATATGTGCATACACATGAGCTACAATTATGAAAAAATATATATATACAAAGTGCAGATAAACATGAGGGAGCCTTCATTGCTCATGTGGAGCCTCAGCAGTCGATGGAGCTCCTGAAAGACGAAGAGCCAAAGTTGGATTCTCCGGAGCCTCAACACTTGGTGCAACTCCAGATGACGAAGGTAACATAAACCTCGGGAGTAACGCCATAAACCTTTGATGATCACTCTGGATCCGACCTTCAGACTCCTGCAGCTGGTCCAGCTTCCTCTTCATGCTGGTGGAGTAACTAGTTGCGAGCATGTGCAACTCCTTATTCTCGAGCCTGAGTCTTCTGACCTCTTGCCGAAGACTAGCCACTTCAGCCATCAGAGACTCGACCTGACGAGATCGAGCAATAAGACGTTGGCCCATATTTGATACAGAGCCTGCACACTGAATGCTGAAGGCTAAAGAATCCTGAACAGCCAACTCGTCGGACCGCTTAGAAAGAATCCTGCTATCCTTGAGGGTGAGAAGATTCTTCGCTACCACCGTAGCGGTTATGTCATTCTTCATCACAGAATCCCCAATTGTAAGAGGATCGTTAGGGGATAAGAAGGATGGGTGCCATATGTTGTCTGGAGAAGACATGTCAGCGTCTTCCCCGACATTCAAGTTAAGGCAACGGTCAGAAGGGCAAGACATTTTTCGAAGGTGTTGAGAAAAAAAAAAAAAAAGATCGGAGAGATGAAGATTTCACAAGTGCAAGAAGAGAGTGTTTTGGCAATTCAGGGTGCTGTGGAACCAAATGAGTGCCTCTATAAAATAAAAAAAAAAAAAGGGGGAAATCGATGAGGCATCACTCAGCAATCGAAGAGGCAAATCTCACAAATCGAAGAGCCGGGTTCCTTTCTAAAAAGCCGGACTCCGTTCTCAAAAGTCGGACGCCTCTCTCAAAAGCCGGGTCTGCTCAGAAATCACGAGGCGATCAGCTTTTCCAGAATTGTTGTCACTCGTCACATGCACTGTCAGCTTTGTGGAAATTACGGACAGCTTTGTCAGAAAGCGCGTAACTTGTATTGTTCATCCATCCACCGGCTGCCGACAGGGGTAAGGGAATAGTTTCGGTTGTGAAGAATTATTCCTATAAACGTCTACCTTCGCCTTCCATTAGCAAAGGCAAACTCCCTCATCACTTCTTCATTTCCGAAAATGTATTCCCAAAGAAAACTCTCGAGTTACTCAGTGTTCTTCATCCCCTAGAGTACCTCTACAAACTTAGTCATCCAGAGTAAGAGTATCTCATATCATCAGGGTCGAAAGTAAGAGTATCTCATATCATGCTTTCTCCTTCCTTTTCTTTGTCCTTGTTCTCACCTACAGGGCAAGGAGAAAGAAAGCAATCAGTCGCCACATGGAATCAAGCTTCCGATTTGGGACTGATTATCTGGAACCTTTTCCTGATTGCTTACCTAGCATTGCTCTCGAGTAGTCATCTTCAATTGATGTTGGAAGCTGGAAAGCATGATGAGTCGCTGAGAAGTGATGTTCTGATGCTTTCATGGGAATTTTTGCATCAGAGGAAAAATACTGCAAAAGAAGATGCCAGACCTGCATGAAGATCCGATTACTTGAAACATGTGGAGACAACGTGCTGATTCATCCTCAACTAAGCTGAGGATCGCTTGTAAGTAAAAAGGCCATCCAGCCCAGTTCAAGAACAAGCCTGTGGAAAGTTAACTACCAGTAAAGCACTTCTGTTGGCAACTCTTCTCGCTAAGAGATCGAAACAGAATGATCAACGATCAGCCTAAATGATTTGAAATCAGGGGGAGCATCCAAAAACAGATCAAGATTTTAACGAGTCAGTCGAAGACTTGTGGCCATCCAAGGGGGAGTGTTATAAAACATTGAATATGGATGGCTACCAAATGTAATGGAATGTTAGGTTACTTCACTAAGAAGATGCCTTCCCACTAATAGCTACCACTACCCCTAGTTTTCTTATAAAAAGAAGATGAGGGAAGAAAGCAAGGTTACTCACACTCAAGTTGACACGCCCGCCCCTCGATTTTATGTTAAACCCTATAAATTAACCCCCAAAATGTTTTCTATTATACCAATTTAATCCCTAAAGTTTTACAACTCTCAAATTAGTCCCTAAACCCCTCTTGTTATTTTAAAATTGTTTTGTCTTAAATGGTGAGCCCAATGGGCCCACCTGGTTTTTGGTCCCCCCGAGCCCTCTCTCTTCTCTGTCTCTCTCATCTCTCTGTTCTCTCTCTCTCTCTCCCTCGCTGTCCCTCTCAACCCTCTCGATCTCTCTCTGCACCCTCACTCTCCCGTAAACCCCCCCTCTCACCTCTCCCTTGTGATCGCACGAACGAACGCACACCACGCCACCGTGGTCTCTCTCCCTCATTAGTCTTCTTCTCGCTCTCCCGCTCGCTCTCGGTGACGTCGCGAAGGACGAAGAACCCAGAAAAACCCATCACGGGGTTTTTCGTATTTTTCCGTCGAGGTAAGCCAATCATCTTCCCTCTGCTCCATTTATGCGTTTAGATTAGAAATTGGAAGTGAATGGACGATGTTTTTCGAAGGTTTTGGTGGAGATCGACGCACGGGTGTACACACCATTTTCCGGCGAAAACCAGCGAGCCCCGAGGACTTATCCGAGCGACTCCGGCCATCCCTCGCCGATTGGAAGGTACCAATCTATCCCTCTCGTTTCACTCGTCATTTTGGTAGCTAGATCGGGGGCTGGAACCACCGTTTTCCGTCGGCCGGAGCTCTAGGAGCTCCGGTGTTCTTCCCCGGCGCACCCAGGCCTTCGGGCCTTTTCAAATAACCCACGGACCTTGGGTCCGTTTCAAACCCAAAACCCCTCGGGCCTTAGGCCCGTTTGCAAAACCCCAGCCCATTTATATTTTAATGTTTTATTTTCTGTTAATTAATTAGTTAAGGCCTTTAGGCCGTTTTAGAACTTCGGGCTTTAGGCCCGTTTAGGACCCAACCCAGTTTAGTGGCCCGTATTGTTTTTATTTTAATTATGTAAAAATCCAAAGGCCTCGGGCCTTTTTGTGCGGGGCCTTGGGCCCGTTTATTCCCAACCCAAAAGCCCTTAGGGCCTTGGAACCAGAAGCCCAAACCCAAGGCTTATAAGCCTTGGGCCTTTATTCAAACCAGGGCCTTTGGGCCCGTGACCCTTAACCCAGAAGCCCTATTGGGCCAACCCCAAGACCCAAGACCCTAGTGGGTCAGACCCAAACCCGGACCCGTTGACCCTGACCCGTTGACCCGGTCAACGGTCAACGTTGACTCTGACCGTTGACCGTTGACTTTGACTTTGACTAGTCAACGGTCAACGTTGACTTTTACGGTTGACTTTTTCGGGTTCCGTTCGGGACCCCTCCTAGGCTAATTTCGACGTCCTGGACCCGTTTTTGAAGTCCGTTTTCCCAAATAAATTCGTTTGAATAGAGTTTAACTAAGTTGTACCCTTTATGTGCTTAGGGGCAACTTTTGGGACTGTTCTAGATTCGCTAGCAGCGCAGCGTTGGACGGCTAAGTACTGTGAGTGGACCCCTTCTAAAAATACATGTTTTATTAGTAGAATTGCATGTATGAAAAACATGATAGCATGAGAATGATGTATGTGCGATAGTTCTGATAGTGTATAAATGTATATGCGATAGTTATGATATTACCGCTACGGGATGTAAGGATAAGGTTCCGGTCCATCCCGGACGACGGTTTAGGTCCACTTCCGCTACGGGATGTAGGGATAGGGTTCCGGTCCATCCCGGGCGACGGTTATGGTGCTGGCATAGGGCCTGGAGTGTGTTACCTCTGACTTTTGAGTACAGGGACGGGGAGCTGGCATTGGGCCTGCAGTGTGGTTTCCTCTGACTGTATGCTCAGGGACGGGGAGCCGGCATGGGGCCTGAAGCGTTTATATTGGACATTCACTAGCGACTATTCCTCTACGAATACGATTATAGTATGCGAGTTATGAATTGAGATATTGCATGATGAGTTAGGACATGAGATATTGCACGGCATTCTAGGTTCAGAAAACCTATGTTTATCATGATATAATTGTGTTTTCATAAAATCTGGGGGATAGTACGTTGATAACTGTTTTCTTATATGTATATAAAATTGGTCCACTCACCTTTGTTTTACGCCCCCTTCAGGGTATAGAATCGAGGCATGAAATCCCGGCATCAAGGCACTTCCGCTTCGGCATATTCGAGTCCTCTCGGTGTAGGACCTACTCTTTTGTGTATTCAATTTTATATTCTTTCTTGTAGTAATTCAAATTAGATGTATGTTCTGAACACGTTCCTGAAACACTTATTAAATGTTCAATTTAAATTCTTAATTCTCGTTTTTATACCTTTTAAATGGCTTTCGTCACCCCTCGGGTGTCGGCCAGCACGTGACCACCCCGATGTCCACAGGACATCGGGGTCGGGGCGTGTCACAAGTCATACGGGAGAGAGGGAAGAAAGGAAAAGGAAGAGAGAGAGGAAGAAGAGAGAAAAGAAAGGAAAGAGAAAGGAGAGAATAAGAGAGAGTTATCTTTGTATTCCTATTATTCCAGATTATAAATGAAAGCACTACTGCTGCCCCGAGGATGTACTCCAGTCATACTGACTGTAGAGGAACCTCGTAAATTTTGTGTCTTGCTTATTTATTTCATTGCACACATCGTCGATTTTACAACAGTATTAAATTCTGCATTGTATTGATTGAGATTATAATTATTCGCAAAATAACGTTTTTAATTATTTTAATAACATTTCCAAACAAACACTTAGAATTTTAAAGACTAGATGAGTTCCTTTGACCAAAAAAAAAAAAAAGAAGATGACTTTAACCACTTTTAACAATTCATACCAACTTGTCGTGGAGTGTTATTTTCGATCTCGATATAGATTATTTGATTTCCATTATTCCACAAAATTATATTATTATATTTAGTACTTTTCATCAATCAGCCTCATCTTTTTCATCACCTCATCCATTTTTTCCAGCTGAAATACTATTTCCAGTCAACGCTCCAAACTCTACAAAATCTGCCCCCCTCCTTATGCTTCTTCAATTTTTGGGAGCATAATCTCTTTAACTCCTCCACGTATGAAGATTTCACTTCTTTTTCTTCCATTTTTAATCTTCGCATATATATATATATATATATATATATATATATATATATATATATAGGTTGTGTTTGGAATCTGATCTGATTGTTTTTAACGCGGTGTTGAAATCTTTCAGTTTAATGGCGGAATCCGGCGGCAGCCCGTTCTTCAGCTGCAGAAACTGCCATAATCCTCTTGCTCTTCGTGACGACCTTATCTCCAAGAAATTTCTGGTGCAAACTGAAAACTCAAACATGATTAATGTATTTTTCTATTATTTTCATTAAAATTTAGGTTGAGAGCTCGTTAGTTTTTTGCTAGAAGTGATTTTAATAGAAAGTTACATGAAAATATTATTAAAAATTCTAGTGCTTCTTGAAAAAGCAGTTGGAAGTGCTTCTGCATAAAACACTTCTATGACCTGGGAGACCTTACAATTTATCGTTCGGATTTCGTTGTTTAGGCAAAAACAGGGCCGGCATACATGTTTTCTCATGCAATGAACGTCATCGTGGGACAAAAGGAGGACAGGAAGCTCATAACTGGTGTTTTCTCGGTTGCTGACATCTACTGCAGCAAGTGTGGCGAGGTCTTAGGTTGGAAGTACATTCGAGCTTACGAGCAGGCTCAGATGTACAAGCAAGGAAGATTTATAATCGAGAGAGCAAAGATTTCTAAGCAGTACTAGTAATCCCCCATGATGTATGACAAGATCGGGTCGTGATCCTTTTAATCTATAACTTTCGCTGTGTCACCCCATCACGACGCAGTACCTACTACCGACAATAATTCCATTTTTTAAGGTTTACCATCGTTTGGGAACAATTTGTGCTTCTTCTTGTTGGTTCTCTGCATATGTTCAGCAGAAACTAATGTGTGTTAGTAATATATGGACTTGAATATTGGCAAAGTTCTTTGCTTTCATACTTTCCTTATTCGTGTTTTGCTTCCCGGGACTTCATCTCTTGATATTATGGTCAAAGAAACATCTTTAAATTAGCCCGACTATGAAACAACGATTGTTCTTTATATCAATTTGTCGTTAATAATGTGTTGTTACCATCAAAATGTACCATTGACGACATGTTATGCATATATTTTCAACATTTCCAGCAAATGTACCTTGTTATTATTGTTGACTAGTTAAAAGACCAGTTGAAATTATTGACACAAATAAAATTAGGGAACGTCAAGGTAATATTGTTCTGAACATGAAAAACTCCTTCATTTTTTTCCACTAAGTCCTCAATCATACACAAATAACTAAAATTTAACAATAAAAACAATTTTTGTAATTTGAGACATCGTTATCTTGATGTCTATGTTTTATATTAGTCCTCCCTCCCCTGGTATAGCAGTTGACACTTGGAATAAACTTGGGGCTCCCCTGGTATAGCAGTTAACACTTGGGAGTAAACTAGAGGATACTTTGTTTACACTAGTACGGAAATTTTTTTTATGTGTCTGAAACACGGGACAGTACAGTTCATTTTATTGGATGCGCTTGAAAACGTAAATTCCTACAGCGAGGCTAAGCGTGCGCGTGTTAAGCCTCTCTATCAGAGCGCGCGTAACTCCGCTCTTTGTTACTCAACCAAGTCCATCTTACTCAAAATATTGCAGAAAATTCTTTCTCTCTCTCTCTCTCTCTTCTCTCTCTCTCCCCTTCCCTTTCTCTCTCCTAGAGTTTGCACGCAACCATGAGCCTCAGCCCTCGAGTCTCTCAGTCATCCTCCGTTAAAAGGTTGGTGCTTTTCTTTTATTTTTAAATTTAATGCAATTTCTCTTTCAATTTCCCGACTTTGCTTGTAGTGCTTAACAGCTAGTAATCAATTGATTAAATTCAACAAGTAAAGAACAAAGCAATTTCCCAACTCTCTCATCAATTTTTAATCACAATTAGTAACTGGTTAAACAAGTCAGATCCTTATCCCTTTCCATATTAATACCCAATTAATTAATGGGTTTTTGTTTTATTTTATTGTATGTCATGAATTTCACTTCAAAGACTCCAACTTCCCCCTTCCTAATCACTTATTTAATCATTTTGTAATCTGGGTCTATTAATCTTTAATGTATTACTTTTCGAATCTTGCACGCTAACTCGGTTGGTAATCTTATCTTTGATTGCAGGTTTCTGGGTCTATTTTGATCTTGTTGCAGGTAAGTAAATTTATAATCTTTATCTTAATCCATATTTTCATGTTTTAATTTTTACAGAATTGTACTCTCCTGTGTGTAAATTTTCTCTCTTTTGCCTTTTTTTTTTCCTGGTTGCCGAGCAGTGAGAGGTGTTTAGAGCTGTGAATTTGTTTGTTAATGGCGGATTTCGTAGGGCCTAGATTGTACAGCTGTTGTAATTGCAGAAACCATGTTTCACTTCATGATGATATAATTTCCAAGGCCTTTCAGGTGACGTTTCCACAATTTTAGTTGTTTAATTTTCTTTGATTTTTATTTTTTGAGAAAATGAGGTTTGAATTTTTGCTTCTTTGGAGTTTTTACTAGTTCTTCCCAACTGATCATTGACTATTGTAGAACTTTAAACTGATTCGCGTAGTGTTTCGTGCGATTTCCGCAATCCCTCTTTCTTTCTTTTTTCGTTTTTGGCTAACATGGAAGAAGAAAAATAAACAAAATCTAGTTGTCGCGGCTCTAGAGCAGTCATCCAAAAAAGTTCGAACTAAACAAGGAGGAGGCTAGGCTCTTGAAACTCCATCTCGCTATTTAAATCCAATTTGGCTAACTCGTCAGCTGCAAAATTACGCTCTCTACTAACATGCTGCAAAATTACGCTCTCTATGAACATGCTACACATTACAACTTCATGTTTCACTTCATGCTGCACACCCTCCTCTGTTTTTTTCCTCAAGCTGTTGGATTGAATAAGTAAGGGTGAATCAATAATAGGATCCGGGAGAAGAGTGTAGGAGGAGAAAACGAGTGTGAAAATCACTATCCTTTGCACAAAGAGGGTACATTTCATAGAATAATTGAAATTGGCGTGTCAACTGTCGCTGTAGGTTCTTATGCTTTTTGTTCTTCGTATTTCTTTATCGCTAATCATCATGAGGGTTCTTGGCTGTAATCAATATATGAACCGAATGACCATAAGAAGATAACTTTCCATCTTTACATGAATCGGACACTTAGTTTGCTCTTTGTGCCAGATCTTGTAAGATGAGTGTATTGCATCTGCTTAAAATATCTGAATGTTTTGTTTCATTTCATATTCGGGTGTGATAATAGGATTTGGGCATATTATTTTTGGTCCAACGTTGTTTTCCAACAATTTGTTTGTAGGGAAAACATGGCCGAGCATTTCTGTTCTCCCACGCAATGAATGTTGTTGTTGGGGCAAAAGAAGACAGACGTCTCTTAACTGGTCTGCATACTGTTGCTGATATCCACTGTGGTGATTGCCGTGAGGTGTTGGGCTGGAAGTACGAACGAGCTTATGAGGCATCGCAAAAGTATAAAGAAGGGAAGTTCATATTTGAGAAGTCCAAAATTGTGAAGGAAGATTGGTAGCAAAGGGTCCTGCCATTTGTTCCGATTTCTGCGTTAAGTGTACCAATATGCAGTTGCTATATATGTTGTGTTCGTGTTTGTACAGAAACTTGGCATTCCTTGACAATCTATCATTGTTTCTTGCGGTTTGATTCTTGCCGTATGCTTTGTGTAAACGGTGTAGATGGAAATCATTGATCATCGAATTTATGTGTAAAAATACAATGTCATTTCTCAAGTATGCTATTTTCTTGTGATATAATTACTGATCAGTTCGAGAAGCTGCTTTACTGTGTGTGGAGAAAGCTGTATCCAGATTTGACCACAAAACGCACGGATTCAGTCATATCCTCCGGAGAAGTGAAGCAGATGCTCTCACCGTCTCGCGGAGAAAGTATGAGTCCGGTTGCCTCTCATCTTTTGCGGAAGGCGTCGTCTGTGTCATTTTTTCAGGTCGCAGTGCTTCATTTGTGTCTGAAGATTATGTTTTTGGTGAAGTTTGTTGGTAAAATTGTTCGAGTTATTGGCTCTTGCCGCAGGGAATCAAAACAAACACAACCAAACAAGGTGCAAAATAAGCAACCAAAAGGTTTGACTTTGAGACTGTCGATACAACATAGTATGTATAGCTATATACAATGTCAATGAGCAATGAAAATTTATGAATTGTGCGTTCTTAATATTTCCGAAACAACTTATGAATATCAACTTCCCCGAAACAACTTAATACTTTATACGAACTTCATCTCTTGTTTTGCGGATTCTTCGTTGCAAATCTCCACTCTTCGAAAGCTTCCGAATCCGAGGGATTGAGGTATCAGTGATGTTTGTAGGCTTCAACATCTTGAAGGAGACATCCATATCAATCGGAACATTAACTTTATACTTCAACAAACGGCTAAGTGGATTGAAGAGGAAATGGACGGACTCAAGTCAAAGGGACGCAACAAGAATTTGCAGATTTGGCATCCAAGTTCCAATTTGGGTCCATGATAACCTTTTGGAAAGGGATTGGCAGCGTGGTTCAAACACACTACTTTGCTGTGAAATATAATAGATTTTAACCATCTGAGGTTGTTTAGGCTTCCAAAAAAGCGTTTTAAGTTCAGTAATAAAAATCAAACTTTTCGTTTGTAGTCCGATTAATAGCATTTACTTTTGTTTTAATTACCTAAGCACTTAGCGTTGTCCTATAGAGTTGTAATCTGTTTATTTAAACCATTGGTTTCTTCATTGTAATCATCAACTCAATCTTTAATCAATACAACCATTGGGATTTCTCTCTAAACTGGTGGACTCTAGAACTTTGTTCTTCAAGAAATTACGCTTGTAATCATTGTTGGCTTAGTGCTGCGTCACAAAGTGTATCAGATTGGACAAAAAGTTTATGAAAGTAGCTCTTAGCTTGAGATCGATCATGCATCTCTTTTATATCGAACACATTGTTTTTCAAGTACTTAAACTACGCAGTGCGGCAGTAACCTGAAAGTTGAGGCCTGTTTCGGTCTTGGTGAAAGGAGAGATATATCAGTTAAAACAAATTGCTGAGATGATTTGGGGGTCATACATACCAACTGATGTTTTAGCAGTTGTTCCTATTCCGCAAGTAAAATAAGCATCTCTCTCTCTTTGGAGTTTATTCCTAAGCATATCATTTAACCAAGATGTTGCTTATTAAATAAGTATACATTAATCATAAATTAAGATAGGTTAATTATATTCGAACTGATTCAATATTTTTCTCACGATGATTAGCTTAATTGCTGGTTGTAAGCATCTTAAGTGTGTGCAGGTAGTGTTTCTCACAATCTTTCCAGAAATGAGGGGAACCAGGCCCCTAAGGATGTTCTGAACTTTCTTCTTGTGCTCCAATATGTACCACGGCTTCTTCGTATTCACCAACTGCGGATGAATGTCGAGGACCTGCCAAGGACAGGGCCTTCCTTGAGATTTCAGGGCTCTGTGCAAAATTTATTAAAGGACCCCTCCTTAAGATAGTTTTCTAAAATGTAAGGACAATGGGAGAAATGTGTTTTCGTATTCTTTTTATTCATCCTTACTGGTCATGTAAGTTTCAAACTTAGTTTTAGTTAAGTTCGTTTTTAGGCCATCTCCAACCGAAGGCTGGTCAGATGGCTCGTTTTAACCCTCTGGCCCTCAAAGAAATTAATATTTTAATGAACAGTGCAGAGCCACATTTCTTACCATCTCCAACCGATGGGCCAAAGGGTTATAGGCCAAACATAGCTCCGTGACAAAAAAGCATCTCCAACCGAGGGCCAAAGGGTCATAGGGCCAAAAATATTTTATTATTTAAATTTAAAAACTACAACAACTTAAATTTAAAAATGGTGAAAATTATGTGAGAAATAGTGTAAGAATGGCTTAGGTATTTATAGAAAAAAAAAATTGGCCCAAAAAAAAAAAGAAAAAAATACTATTGGATATATCCAACACTAAAGAAACAATACTGTCGGATATATCTGACAGAAAATGTATTAATAATGAAAAATCCAGCCCGGCCCGGGACTGGCTAGCTGGTTGGATTGGGCTGGCCGGTTGGCCCCTTGGCTCTTTTTTGTACCGTGGGGCCATGAGCCCTTTGGCCTATCCCTCGGTTGGAGACTGTTTTCGGACTATTTTCGGTCCTCTGACCCTCTGAATCCTTCGGTTTGAGATGGCCTTAGTATCCCATTCCATGAGTTTCAAGTAATTTAAGTTGATTAATTTGTTGGATATTTAACTATTTGAAGCTCTTTGGTAATTTTTTTTCTTTTCAAAGAGAGAGAGAGATTGCTGGCAATGTGTGTGAACTTAGTGCATCGGATTGTTTAGACAATGATAAATTCAGAAATATCACACTTCATTCTCCATGCCATATAAATCCCTCAATTGCAACACTCTTTGATTTTGGTATGTCTCGACGCCATACAATCTGGTATGATGGGCTTAGTAGATTTTCCACAAAAGCTCTTGCACTGTTTTTGGTGAGGTGTACGAAATCTAAGGTTTGTCTCTCTAAAGAATTTCAATTGATCAACACATATAAGTTCACGTTTTTATTTGTTGGATCGAGCGCTCAAGCGGTAACCAATTATTATTAGTAACAAACTGATCTCTTAATTTATTGTTATGGAATAGATGTATTTGCAACTTGATTCTATCAAATTTTTTCACGAATTTAGCAACTGAGAGTCGTGTTAGTAGTAATTTTACCCATCTCAAAAGACCAATTTACTTTCACACATGTCACACACATAATTGAATTTGTGATAATCTCATGGGTTGTAAAAGGAATAAAAAACCAAAATATATTTATTTGATGTATAATTAGCTAGCTTGCTAACTTGTATTTAAATATTTCTCAAGTGTTTAAAAAACTCACTATCCGTTCAACAGACGATTAGCAAGCGATGAATTACTAACATAAGGATCACCTGAACAAGTTTTGCCAGCAAAAAGGAACGAACAGAGTGAAAAGCCAAGAGAGATTGGTGGGGTAGATTGTACATTCCCAAGTTTTGGCAAGAAAGAGATGTTCATGGTGGGTGGTGCACCTCCACCTACATGTATCACTGTAACTAGCAAGCAACAGAAGCCATAACCCTAGCTAGTGCTCATCGATTTACCATAGACATAAAGATGGCTCAACTATATGGAAGTTAGAAAGTCTATATCTATCTCCATGCGTGAATCTAATTACATATTATATTAATTAATGGGGGTCTACATCCGGAAGATTTTGTAGAGTGGAGAAGATTATTCCCTAGCATGGATGTAGAGGGGAATGTTTTGTGGTGCCCCCACCTTAGAGTTCAAATCTTCGGCATCTGTTTTATATAGCCTCTCTGTGATATTTATTATTGATTAATATATGTTAAGTTTTTTATAACATAGTTAAAAACGGTGAAGTTTACGAATATGTGTCAATCAATGATAAATAACACACAAAAATCGCACAATATAAGTGTAGAATATTTAAACTCGTCGATGTAGTGCAAGTTGGAGAGAGAGCTTTCTTTTAAAATTCCAGCTGAAAAAGAGCTCTTGTAGATATATGTGTGTTAGCCCTGGTTTGGTACTGACGTGATTTTGAAAAAAAAAAGTTAGTATAAAAAAAACCGACAACTTTTTTGTGTTTGGTAAACATTCAGTTTCAGCTTTTTTTTCACAGTTTTGGGTGAAAAGTACCAAAAACAGGAAGCTGCAAAACTCAGCTTTAAAAAATCGACTTTTTTTCACATCTGTTTTATATAAAAGTTTACCAAACACTATATTACTTCTTTTTTTTTCAAAAGCATTTTTACAAAAAAGTTTACCAAACACTCAGCTACTTTATTTCACAACTGCTTATTTTCACAGCACAGCAGAATCAGTTTTTTTTTTAAATCACAGCAATACCAAACCAGCCCTTATTTATGGTGGGAATGTTGATAAAAAAATAATTAACACAGTTTATTCCATGCCCTTCCATTTGTACGATCACGGTTAAGTCACGTCAATATATTATATTTATTTTTTAATAAAAATAATAAGACAAAAAATAATGTATAAGAGGAAAGTATGAAAGAGAATAAGAATAAGAAGGTAAAGAATCCTACTCCAATTTACCAGGGATTGTATAATTTAATTTAGAATATTGTTTGGGTCATGCGTACCCACTCATTGTTCTTGAAAAATCATCAACTATTTGTAGAGTACTTGTGTGGTTGATGATGAAGATTCATGAAGGACAAGAGGGCGGTGAGCGAATATTTATCATTACTCTATTTATTATTTTTTAATAAGTTTAAATTTTAAAATTTACTGGTGCAGAAAAAAAAAAAAAAAACCTCGGTGGTGGGGATGGTGGAGTTAATGTGTGGAAGAATCTCATAGACGCAGATGGTGCTGAAATGACCTGACATTTCTGACCTGTTGCCAAGCAAAAAGAAGAAACTTTTGCTATTAAAGGATTGACAGCCATCATTCCAACCCACCTTCAATATTACTTCAAACCAATAAATAATCCAAACTCAACTGCTAAACACGTACACAATCAACGCACAAATCCAACTGTTAACTACTAAAGTAAACACACCGAACATGTCATTAATCTGTATGCACAGCTAATTAACAAATTAATTACCGACGCTTGCTGGCTAGCTAAGGCTAACCGAAAACATAACGAAAGCATAACATTGAATTCCAGCAGGAAATCGTAAAGAACTGCATCGTATACACTGCTGTGTAGATGATCAAGAGGTAGTCTCTGTGAATTATCTTTGAAACCCTAATAGGAAAATAGGGGACTTCCCTGACCTCCTTTTCATGAATCTTTGTATAAAATTCCCCGTGAGTCATATGAGACACCCTTTTGAAGCAAAACCAAAAGCAAATTTCAAACATGCAGAGAGGCAAAAATAATAAGAAAGAGGGTGAGTGAGGAGAAATTTTACTACGCCGTGTACAGATACTAAGAAAACTTAAGAGAGAGAAAGAACAAGGAAAATTAAGTACAATAAACACTGATGTTGAAAAAAAGAGAGGAAGAGAAGCTCATGTACCCTATTACTTTGTTCTTGTTATAAACTCCAATTCGAAACAAGCCATCCAAGACACATGAAGCAAAACAAAACCAAAATACCAATCACTCTTCTAGATCACTACTTTTTTTCATTCTTTTCTTTTCTGGGAATTGAATTACCATGATCCTCCACCTAACATTCCATTCCAATACCCACCACCAGAATCTGCTTCCCCTCCTCTATTATTGTGCTGATCAAATTCAGCAGCAGTAGTGGAGCTCGGAATCTGCTGCTTAAAATCCTGATCAGTAGGAAACAAAAGCCTGGCATGACTAGTAGTATTCTCTTGCACACCTTGTAGGCACCCATCATAACCAGCACTCTCAAACCCATCTAGAGAAAAACTAAGCCCACTTGGCTTGAACTCTTGCATAGGAAACCCAGCAGAAAACATTGCGATATTATTCGAATGGTCCGGCACCGCCGCTGCTGCCATCGGTACGAAAGAAGTCAGCCCCCTTGATGCAATCCCGGTACTCTTGAGCAGTTCCATAGCCGATGAGAAATGATGAGATGTAGTAGCAGTGCCCGAAGAGCTAGGGTTTGGGTGGTAGGTTTTGTTGTCAATACTAAAGGATAGTTTGGTAATATTGTTGTTGTCATAGTCCTGATCGGCAGTTGGGTAAGCAAGGTTGAGATCTTGGCCTTGGAAGTGGATCTTGTTAGGGTTTTGAGAAGCAGACTGAGGAGGAAAATCACTTTGTGGGGTCAGATGGTGATCACGATCATGAGCAACCTTCTTCGCTGAAGACGTGGACGGTGACGATGAATCGCAATTATTTGATCTCTTGTTGTTCTTCCGCGAGCCTCCACCCACAGGAACATTTCTCAGAGATCCACCTTCAGTCCAATACCTTCTACAAGTCTTGCAAAAGTATCTTGGCTGAGAGAGGCTGTAATTGTTGTAATAACAGAATTTTGTGGTGGTGGAATTACACCTTGGACAATTCAAAGCTTGATCCTTTTGTGGCCTTGCCCTTCTCTCTGTGATTGGCCTTGAAGAAGAAAAATCTTCCATGGATTTAACCACTCCAATAGCCTGAAATTAAAATATAAAAATACACCCAAAAAATAAAAAAAGCGACAAGAAAAGGCCATAACTTTGGTGATCGAAAACCAACAGAAGTATATGTTGTCACTCCAAAAAATTTAAGAGACAAAGATGGAGAGAAGAAACAAGAAAGTAAAAGGAAGAAAACAACCTACTTTATCAGATGATGGGATGAAGAAGAAAAAAAAAAAAAAAAGTGGAGTCCTTTTTAACTTTCAAGACAAAAAATGGAAGACCTTTCGGAGATACAACTTCATAAATTCAGATAATATTAGTGGAAAGAAGAAAAGTAAATTATTACAACTTTAAAGCTAATCAATATATCAAGGAAGATAAATTTCCAAACCCAAAGCTAATTAAGCTAAGATATTTCTTCTAAATATTAGCTTTGAAAAACTCAACCCTAGAAGATAATTTCATGATTTCATGGAGGAAAAAGAGAAAAGGGTTTTGCTTTACCTGTGGCCAGTGAGCTGTGTCCATGGATTAGCGAGGAGAAAAGGAAATGTGGAGTCTTTTGAGAGAGGAAAACCACCCACTTTAGCGCAGATGGTCTTAAAAGGCAAAAATGAAGCACTATGCTGAAAGAGATGATGGTATATGTGGTGTGGTTCCATGTGTTGGCCAACTATTGAGAGAGAGAGAGAAGGGGTAGTTTCGTCTTTACAACTTTCACTATCATGGTATTATATACACATGATATTCACACACCAATTTGCTTTTCATGCACGAGAAATATTTGTCTACTCGAGGTATGTTACATGTCATAATAAAAATGATGATATTTTTTCATCATTTGTATTATAATATAATTTGAGTACATGAAAAAATCTCTTCTTGTACACAACTTTTATTATTTTTAACTGCATAAGAGAAAATTGAGATTCAAAAATAAAGAGTAATGTTAGGATAGACTAAATTTAAAAATTTAACGAGCACTTAAGTAATAATTAAATCATCAACATTTATGTTATTTTATTTACAAAATTTTATCTGTATATTTAGTCTTCTTTGCATAATAACATTACCCAAAAGTAAATAAACGTGTATGGGAAAACATACATAAATCATTTTTTAGCTTACTATTCATGTATATACATTTGGGAATAAGGAAAACTAATGAAAATGGCTTGAAAACTTTGAGTTTAACGAAAAGCCACTTTTAAAGGTATAGTGAATAGTGACAGTTAAAGGTAAAAAAGTGATTTTTCGTTAAAAGTAAACAGTACCGGGGGTGTTTTATTAAACTTCCCTTGGGAATAATGTGTGCATGCACTGATGCACAAAAGTTTTAGTAGAATATGTATAAATTCCTTCCCTTGGTCAATGTCATCATTCATTCTTCGTGGGCGTCTATGTGCGCATGCACTGTAGACTTTGGTGGATTCTTTATGACCAGAGAATAAGGAAGCTGGGGATGAATTTTCCTCCACTGTATAATTACTTCTCTCTGTTTACCAAATTAATTTCTTCTCTTCACTATTCCATTTCTCTTTCTTGAACGTGAAGGATGCATCGGTTCTATTTGCCTAAATAAACTAGGCAACTACTTATAACTTTTTGCAAGACTTCCTGTTAAGAGAAAGTGACAACACTAATACAGACAACAACATTGGAGATATTTGTAAACTTGGTACGTGTTTCATCATACATATATATATATATGTATGTGTTTGTGTATTTCAACAAGATTCTTTCCGGATTCTTTTGGTGGAAATTTTAAGAATTCGTTTCTGTTTATCGTATATCGTGCGGTCAGTTTTTATCATGTTATATTTGTATTTAATTTTAAATAAAAATATTTAAAATAATTTCTGACTGTACAATATACGATAAACGAATATGATTCACAGATCTTCGAGATTCTCACAAAAAGAATCCGCCAAGAATCTGAATTTCTATATTATATTATTATTTTTGTGTCTCTGATTATCAACTTCTAAAATCATTGCTAAGATGTATATTGATTTTGGACAGATTTTTAGTCTAATTCCCGTGTCCTATTTGGGAGAAAAATCCACAGCAGATAGTGCCCAAAGTAATCACGAATGTCTCACTCCAACGCCCTATATTAAGTTTTGATACTACTCTAGTTACATAAATATAGTACTATTAAGATCTAGTAGGTTTAGCAAATTATAAAGCTTAAAAAATATAAAACAAAAGGAATAAAAAGGATAATCTCAAAAAATATACGTACAGTTGGAATTCTAAGTTCTAACATGCATAACAATACGTGAAAAGTTTAGAACGCTATATTTATCTGTTAAATGCTTGTAAGTGTGTCTCCATGGTGGAAATTGACGAGACCAAAGATGCCAACTAAAATACCAACGAGAAAAACTTTGATGGAAATTTAACACTTGGAAGATAAGCTTAGAACGGTAGCTGACGCTGGGTTTCTGAAATATGGTGACGGCGGCAAGGCGACGGCAGAAGAGATTGGCGGCAGTGGACACGCGGTACGAGCTCCGACGATCCCACCGGGGGAGAGCTCATGGGTGGCGAAACGTGTCGACGACGATGATGAAGAAGGAGAAGAGAATATCTATGGTTTTGCGCCGGTGCTTCCAACTTTATCCAAACCTCCATCCCATCGAATCAATTAAATAATGAATTAAGTAAAAACACAATCAGCAACTGAAAAGCAAATGGGGAAGGTGCGCGCGCATGTGGCGGTGTCTTTCCTTCTGCTCACCGTCGTACGATTATCTGACCAGCACAAGACTTCAGTCAAACTTTCGTACGTCACGACAGAAATTTAGGGTTTCTACTGCAGCTAGCGGTACCTAATCAAACCGAATACAGACATCGACATGCATTTTAACTTTTTCAGTACAATTAGTCATCTCTTCATAACATGTGTTTTAGAATTGGTTTGTTATTGCTGTACTTTAAAAAAAAAAAAAAAAAAAAATTGTTTCTGTTGTGTCTTGATAATATGTAACTGTGAAATAAAGCAGCAGAGTATTTAGTAAATTTTTTTATAAAAGTACTTTTGAAAAAAAAAGTATTATAATGTTTGATAACTTTTTATGTAAAATAACTGTGACAGTGTAAAATGATAAAAAAAAAGTATAATACTAAATGTGCCATTAATTTATTTTTCTTAAAAACAAAAGGTGAATTACTAAATATACTTGCTTGATCTTAATGTACTATTTTTTCTTATAATTAAGAGCATTTTTTCTCAATAAGTTTTTACTACTTAACGAAGTTTTGTTATTTTTTAATTCTTTTATTAGTATTAATTCAGATATTTCCCCCCATTAAAATCCTTTCCACCAAACTCATTAAAAAAGTCCTAACTCCCAGAGAGTTGCCCACGAACCCAAAAAACCTCACCGACTTCACCAAAAATTATTTTTTTTGGCCATCAATCTGCGTCCAAATCCGAAGGCAAGAACCAACTACAAAGCACACACTCTGCTGCTACTGCAACATCGAATTAGACACAGTCAAACCCAGATCATCAAATCTGCAACCCATAGTCCAAAGCCAGACCTGCAATCTCTGCCATTGAACCTGAACGAAGCTCGAATCAAATAAAGCCTGAATTGCTTGCTGCTGCAGCAAGAATCTGAATCTCACAAACCCAGTTCGCATTCTGACGAAGTCCCAGTTGGAGGCGCATGCTTGGAGACGGGAGGGCAATGTTGGCAAATTGAAAAATTCATTACTGAAAATAATGTAGCTTCGGGTTTTTCACAATAAGCTGTTTTTTTAAGTTGCGTTTCGTAGCTTCGGTTTTTAGCTTTTTTTTTTTCTATCTAAAACTTTGAAATAAAGCAACGCAGTTTCTGGTTTTTAGATTTTTTTTTCATCTAAAATTTTAAAATAAAGCTGGTATGGAGTGTTTACCAAACACTAAAAACTCTCTCAATATTGTTTTATACTTTTTTTTTAATCACCTCAATACTAAACAACGAAATAATATCGCCACTCAGTATTACGGTTTGTTGGTATTCTCATTCACTTAGAAGTGAGATATCTTAGGTTCGAATCTCGTGGATAACGAATTTGATACCAAATTAGGTTGCTCATTGTGTGGCTTAGCCAAACTCTCTATTTTTTTAGTGTAAAAATAGTGATGTACTTAAAAAAAAACTCACGGCCTAATCTCACCATAATATTAATACCTGCATTGTGGCATTCTCTTTTCATGTTAATTCTTTTGGTTAATCACAAAACGATAAATTAAAGGGGAGTAAATGATGAAGACTAAAAAAACGATTTAATTTCCGAGCACCATCCGATTAGATGCATGGTAGTAATTTAGTATCATATTTACTAGAATATTGAATTACACGTTGTTACAAATTAGTGTTGAACGTATTAGTGACTGTAAATACATATCTTTTTTGCATTATCATGAGTCTAACTTTGAATCTCCTCAAAATTAAAAGGAGACTGATGTCTCAGACCATATGATCATGTGCATGTGATTAAAAACTTTGCATTCGAGGTCTTATTTTCAATTTCAACATCTCCCAATATCACCTTTTTATAAAACAAAAACACAAATTCGAACCGGATATTGTTCTTTCTCTGGTCGGATTCTATGTGGTTTTAGATTAGAAAAAACACAAAATCTTTATAATCTTAATAGTAGAACACTAGAAGCTTTCAAGTTCTATGCACACATTTGTTTGTATCTTCCACACAAACTTTTTAATTTTCAACAATAAAATTGTATGGATTGAAGAGAATTAAAAAAAATTATCAAAAATATATGAAGATAAAAAAAGTGTGTGAACAACACCGCCTTTCAACAATCGCTAAACAAAGAAAGGGCATTTCTAATTAAGCGAAAATTTGGAAGCCAAATACCAAACAGATTCCATTTTTGGACCTAACCATCTTTACAAGAAATAGCCTCACTCTCTCTGGGCTGGTCCAACTTAGGTGGACCCACTTACAAAAGCAAAACAAACGCGTGGGGCCCAATAAACATTCAAAAATTCAAACCACGAGCCTATACATTAAGCTCTGAATAGCAAATGAAGCTTCCTCCCCACCTTTGGATTCTTGACCTAAATTATTATTTTTCTTCTTGTAAGATTTTTCCACATGTACATCTAAATCATGCTTTGCTTTCTAACACCTACTTTTGGATTGCTTCCTAACACCTACTTTTAAAGAATTTTTATGTGTCTCTCGAATACTCGTTGCATAGTGTATCATTTCACGTGTTATGATATAAGTGAGCGACGTAATTTATACATTTCATTTTGAAGCTGAGAAATGCTAAGAATACTCACTCAAAAGTAAAACTCTCCATAGACTTTCTGCTTCCTCACATTTTAATGTTAATTCTTATATTAACATTATAAAATATTATCCCAAAAGCAAGAGAGGGCACAGTTTTGAAAGAATCATACTCTTTAACATTTCTATTTGGAGATATATTAATAAAAAATAAGCACGTGTTTTATTATATTAGGGAAAAAGTAACACTACATAAGTGTTTTTAGATCACTAAAAAATCCACTACTTTTTATAACAACTCTTGGTGCCTTGGTTTACCCAACCCAAAAGTTACACTAATCCTTATTTAAAGGATTACTTAAGGACCCAAACAAGATAATTAATTAACATAGCAAACCTTAACAAGTTAGGTCATCTCCAACCGAAGGAGGGCCAAATAGCTCTCTTTAGCCCTATAGCTCCGTAAGAAATTAATATTTTAATGAACAATGTCAAGCCATATTTTATACCATCTCCAATCGAGGGGCCCAAAGGACCATAGGCCAAACATAACCCTTTGACAAAAAATCATCTCCAACCGAGAAGGCCAAATAGCCATAGATCACACATAATTTATTATTTTAATTGAATTAATGTGGTTAATTGAATTGAACTACCATATTAAAATAAAGTTTTCGAACATATTTTGAGTGCCACTTGTCACTAAATTAATAAGTCTTCGGATTTCTTATCTTTATAGAATGAAAATGATGTGAAAAATTGGTGAAGAATTGAAATAAAATGAGATAAGATGGTATGGAATGGTGAAAACGATGTGAGAGATGGGGTAGAAATGACTTAGGTATTTATATAAAAATAAATAAAAAATTAGAATTTTTTTTAAATTTCTTCAAAAAGAAAAAAAAATTTAAAAATTCAAACAATAACCTGACATCTGACTGCTCTTAACCAGCTCCTTTGGCCGGGTAGGGCCCATGAGCACCTTGACTTAACCCTTGATTGGAGATGATTTTCGTGTCAAACAAACTATGTTTAGTCCTACGACCCTTTGGCCGGGTCGGTTGGAAATGGCCTTATAAGGCCAGTGTTTGTTTCACATCACACCTCCACAAGAAATTTGAAAAATTTGCTAAGCTTGTAACATATCCTTTTTGAAAATTGAAAAAGATTTTCACGCGTTAAAGCCGTTAACTAAGCATAATTTGTCCCCTAATTTCAATCAAGCATCCAACAAACCATAAATTAAAGCTACATTTCTTGATCAAGCTGACTTCTATGCATTGTGGGACATCAGGAAATATATTGCAGGAAGTGAAAACTTGATACTACAGGGAGGGAAGAGGCGGCCAAAAACAACAACAGTAAATATGATCCGAACATATTTGAACGTGAAAGGCAAGCGATAAGCGACATAGAGACAAGAGGACATGTACCCCGGACCCCCGGTGACACCATAATGTCACCACACGCGATGATCGTTGTAGACAAGATATTCTCTGTTTTGGGCAGAACAGGTTTCCGCCACAAAATGAAAGGTACAAAGTATGGGTGTGCATCACCAACAATCACCAACAGAGTGGTCTGTGGACGACAAAATACATTACTTGAAACAGTTGAGCATGAATATTTTACCGAAAAATAAAACAAATATTAAAAGAAGGCTTAAAAATAGTATGAGTGGCAACATATGGGGCCAATGAAACCCTAGTGCACAACGTTTATCACCTTCAATTTACTCATTCAACTTGCAGACATCAATGAACTTCTGGACTGCATTGTGGTATTGAGTTCCCTGTAACCAGCACACGCGTTGGATTAATGACAGCTTAGCATCAATGTCGGATGATGGATTATCATATTATACCAAAGATCCTCGTAGTATCAATAATACATGACGACATCTTTAATCGTGTATAAGTTGCTTAGCATACGATTTGATAAACATACCTCCCAGTAAAGTTGGTTGCAGTCCATACACTGCCAAAACTCTAGATTCTTATTAAACAAGCAGTTAGGAATTCTTTGGAAACCTTTTGCAGCTTCAACAGCCTCTTCCGTCGTCAAGGGCTTTTGGATAAACCTACCATTGCATTTGGTGCATCTTGACATTAGCTGATCCTCACTAATTTTCAGTTGGAAAGTTTCGATTATCTGCAAGAATACTTCAGAATCAGATTTATCATGTAACAACGCTTCAATCCTTCAAATAGCTTCTTCGAAGGTTATTATCTAGGAACATTGTATTAGCTACGCACTTCAAAAATTAAACGAGAACCAAGAGTCTAGATGGTTGATTCAACATATCCCTCCCAACTTCATCAGATACCTAAGTGATCCGAAAATTTTGAAGTTTCTTTATCATCTATAATTTAAACTTTTTAAGAAAAAATCTCAAGCACCAAATACAAATTTCAACTATTATAAACAAATTTACATTGATCGTAATAACTTGAATTGATTATTATTATTTTTTCTTTTCAAATAAAGCCGCGTTAAATCCAAAGCCTGACTCAAGGTGGTGAGACTTTATATAAGCTAACCTAAAAGACCATGAACCACTTGCAATATATGTATACGAGTCTGTAATAATTGATTGTGAAATGTAAAACTGTCCAAGCATGATGCATGTACAAATGCAATCTGATTTTCACATAAGGCACATAAGTTTCAAAATGAAGACGGACATACCTCAAGTAGCTGTTCGTTCTTGAGAAGACTCTTTACCCTATAGATCTGATTGTTTATTAGATAATCATGTCTCAGCAGCTTGGCATCCCGCGTCAACAGCACTCTCTTCTCTTTATTTGCTTGATCTATTAACTGCCTGCACAAAATGAAACCAAATTAAAAATTCATTAAAAAAATGTTTAGAACATATTCAAAATCTACATCTAACATACAAGAGCGTGATCACGAGAATACCTGGGTTCAGGCTTTTTCGAATATGAGATTGCAGCATTGATCCCTACACATCTTAAATGTTTAGCTAAGCCTTCGACCTGAAATCAGCATGTGCAAGCAAGTAGCATGTGACATTTCAACCACGGAAACCCTTTGGTGGGGGACCTTGCCAATCTTCAAGGAAAGTGGATATAAAAAGTTAAGAAAAATTTACCATCACGTCACATAGAAACTTCGGTTGTCCATCACCCCCCAAGGTCAAATCCCATGGTGGGGGACCTTGCCAATCTTCAAAACTCTGTCCTTGTTTTTCGTTACAAATCATACCCTCTGATGACCGTCTGTTTGTTTTTCTTTTAGAAGTTTTGGCCGTTTTGTCTGATTCTTTCAACAAAACTTTCTCCCCATATTCGTCTACAACCTTCAAGAGGTGAATATCCATGGGAAGGGTAGTCCTATGCCCTATCCTCAATGACATTCCCTCTTCCCTAGCTATATTAGGAGAAACATAAGAAGCAGTAGCTCGGGCTATATCTAAAGCTTCATGAACTTTCATCCTTACAATTTTACTACATACGTCAACCTTCTCAAAAACCACTTTCAATCCAAGAGTCACAGTTGGGGGATGCGGTTCAGTGGGATGTCGAACTAGTTTCCCTGCAATGAGAAACCGATCGCTTTCCTTCAACAACACAATATAATGCAAGAAAATGTGCAACAAACGCATAAACACAAGTATATAAATATACATCTAGCACGACGGACCTTCCTTGATGACTTTGGCTTGGAAGACATTGAATATCTCAATCAAGCAGTGTGCGTCCATTGCTGCATATGTTTTCTGCTCTTCTGTAAGGGGACGACATGACCAATCACTACATTGGAGTTCCTAAACAAGACATATTTTGCATTAACACATTTTTATAGGAACTAAAAATTCCCATCCCTTTATTCCATCAACATTCCATCGTGTGGTTAAAAGTCTAAAACTTTCGATCCAGTAGCACAGAAACTTTGGATTACGAAAAATCGAAAACCTTTCTAAAACCAAACCTTTGAAAGAGAAATTCCAAGGACTTCTTTGCAAATACTTGCTAAACTCTTGATTTGCTTGGAGGCCTTCCTTCCATATTGCTTGTGTTGCAGGTGATTGTATATGCTCGTAACATCCATAAATGGCTCCACCTGTTCACCGATATACCAACCGAGCAACGATCAAAACAGAGGAAGATGAAAAAAAATGTTTCTTGATTTTCGCTGAAGGGTTGGACTAGATTGCAAAATTTAAGACAATCCAAGTCCCAAAATCTAAACTTTCGCTACAGTTTCTGCAAAATATGAAATTTTCTTACTCTGTCGAACCCAGGTTCGCAGCCATTGCAGCTGAAGGTGGAGGACAAGTATATCAAATCCTGCTTAAATCGAAAACCCAGTTTCAGAATATCGGGGGAAACGAATGCGTCCCTCAGCAACTCCCAGATCGACGGCAGATGAATGGTTGACAGGTCGAGCAGGAAGACGACTGAGTCGTCCGACTCGTCCGAGTCTCCGCCAAGTCGGGAACCGAGTTGACAGGCGAGTTGGAGGAGGAGGACGGTTGGGAAAGACGACTGCGGGGTGCGGGTGCGGATGGGCTTCCACTCGGCATCGAGCGCAATGATTCTGCAGCGAGTCAGAGACCGAGTTAAGTTAGTGAACTCGGGCGAGTCGGTGGATGAAACTAGTTGGACATTGAGGGGCCTTTGTGGATCCATGGACAAAGTGACACTAGTTTCATTCCTCATAATTCGATGAGGGTTTTGACCATTTCAAGTATTAGCCCAATTGAAAGTAACCTCCTAAAATATTTTTTTGGTAAATTAAACCTTTGAACTATATGAAACTTACCAATTAACCTTTCACTATCACATTGGATGAAATTTCATCACTATGCTGTCAATACAAGGCACAGCTTTGCTGTCAAGAGTGAATCACATACTAGTCACAACACAACTTTACTCTCAAGAGTGAAGTACGTTTTGGTCACGTGCCAGTATTTGACCCAAAGTTAATGAAATTTTGTCAAAATTGACAGTGAGGGGTTAATTAGCAAAGTTTAAATAGTTCAAATGATTAATTTAACGAAAAAATAATTAAGAGCGTCAATTTCAATTGGGGTTATAATTTAGGAGGTCAAACGACAGTTTACTAATGTTAATATCCTAAATGCACTTAAATGATCCATTTATCACCTTTAGTACCAACTACAATATTAATATGTATTTTATACAAGCACCATCAGACAATTAGATATAATTCATGTAAATATATGTATTTAATACATCACCAAACTTAGCATACCCTAGGGCCAACTTATCCTAAAACATTTAGTCTAATTCCCTTTGGGCCTTTAGTTAGAGATTCATTTTGTCAATTTTAGGGCTACATGTGGCCTATAGCCCTTGGCTAGAAGTGACCTTAGAAGAGTGGTGAGTAAATGCAATACAAATAGCTTAACTATGTCGATTTGCACTTAGAATTAAAAACCAAAAGTTATAGACATTCTAACATTTACGGTTTGTTGAAAATTTAGAGGAAAATAAAAACTTTACATCGAAAATGAACTATCAATTTTGTTACGAGTCCTTTATTTATTTTTTATTCAATCAAGTGTTCAGCAAAATTCAAAGTACTTGCTAATTTTCATTGTTAATCTAGCATTTTATTGACGTATGCGTCATAAAAGTCACGTGATATAATTAGCAAAAAATTGTGACAGAATTGACAATCAGAAATATTATCTTGAATTAAAAGTCTAAAGAAGCTCAAGACCAACTTTATGGGCTCAAATATTTTAGCCCAAGCCTAGTCCAACAGAAAACAGTGGCTCCAAATAATAAAGAAACGAGCCCACGCTCGCTCCAAACCTCATTTCCCGCGAATCCAAATTAGCGCGCGAAATCTCCCCATTGGTTAAATAGCACAACACAAACACCCCATCTCGCCCGAACCCGGGAGAAAAATGGTGGCGTTGAGGAGAAGAGCGCAAGCCCCGAAGCCTCCCTCTCCTGTTCAAATCTTCGAGGACAATGTGCATTAGCAGCATTTGTCAATGAGTTTCTGCAAATGCATGACACTCGAAAAAAGCATGTTCGATTGTTGTCTCTCACTTTCACATATCAACAAGCTGCTTCCAGAGAATGATGTTAAATTCATGGACGTGTCCTCATTGTTCTTGTAGAGAAATTATAGCATGTCGTATTCGATTTTCCAAACTGTACGTTTCTGATATTGTTGCCTTCCGGGTTACGTAGAAAGAAGATATTGAAACGTTGAATTTGCGCAAAAGCAAGATGGAGAGAGGAGAATGTCCTCCCCTCGTGGTTGTTTTCGATCCTAAAGAAGGCTGAGTTTCGAAACAACGAAACATTCTCTCTCGTAGCTGATGTAACTGGACTCCCTGATTATGCTGGAGATGTCGATAATCTGAAGAACCGCGAAATGACGATGGAGACAGCACAATGACATTGCTTTCAGCGGGTACACCTTCAAAAAGCCTCGTCATTTGTCCCTACGAGCGTGGTAACATTGCGCGCTTCATCAACGGATAAAAAATCATACACCGTAAGCTATCCCCCGTTCCAAAACTCGATATTCTGCCTTCGTGTGTAAATTAGTTACCTGCATAACGATTTGATTAGTTTTTTACTAATTGGATGATGCCTGTGCGACGAATGAAGTTACTGTGATTTGGTGCAGGGACGGGAGGAAGAAGCAGAACTTGAAGTGTGTAAGATTTGATGTCAATGGCGAGTCTCGGGTTTTACTGATTGCGAATCGAGATATAACAAGAGGGGAGAGATTGTATTATGATTACAATGGATATGAGAATGAATACCCAACTGAGCATTTTGTGTAGCCTTTGTTTATGTCACAGATCAAGAGCTAAAGGGAGCTCAATGAAGCTAATGTGCCCTAACAGGCTAATTGTATACTCATGATTGTTTCTGTTATACCACAAATTTATTTTTAACAATATGATCTTGTATTCTAAACTATTCTACGGGGGTAAGGCTCAAACTTGGCTAAAAAAGACAGGAACACCGTCTTGGCTAGCTAGCTAAATCAGCATTCCAACACAATGATCTGATTGTTTCAACTTAGAGTTATGAATCGAGGAAACTGGGGATGAAAATTTGAGTTTCTCCATTTGAAATGGCCAAAGTTGTAGTTCATGTGATTAAGAGTATTTATTTTCATATTTGAGGTTTTATTTTCGATTTTGTCGTAAGAAAATGAACTTGGGTAAAGCTGGAATTTGGGCTTGGGTAGTTTAGGCCTAGGCCCCTCCTCATGTACAACTGCAGCCCATATCTAAAAGCCGAGCGCAAGCTATTAGTTGTTTAAAATACCATTAAAGCTATTCCATAAAACCTATACAACTCTCCACAACAGCCGTATCAACGGATCTGTGGCGCAATGGTAGCGCGTCTGACTCCAGATCAGAAGGTTGCGTGTTCGATTCACGTCAGGTTCAGTTTTTACCAACATTTGTAATTTTTTTTCTTCTTTTCTTTATTTTGTGAAGATTCCATCAATGTGCATCTGGATATAGATCAATTCACGAGGTTTTGATCCGATACAATAAGAAATGCTTGCTCACAAGGAATAAAATGCGCTCGTCGATTAGTGAAACTTTTTTGATAATACGAATTTCGAAAACACATTTACAAAAACTTGGCTAATAAAAAGGTTTTGTGTTGTACATTAATTGAAAGATCGGAACCATTTGAGTTTTATCTCCTAAGATATAGAATGATGCATAAAGTGGCAAGTCATTGTAATCGGAAAACCTCAATAACTTGTACTATATTTCAGTAAGCTTGAGCTATCATACATTTGTTCAACGCTAATATTTAAGCCTCATTTAAAATGAGAGGCAACGTGTTTGATGAAATGCCTAAAAAAATTCATCAATAAGAGTTTATTGACATGTCATTATCAAACTCAATTATATCGCTGTTATAAATTATAAGTCGTACATTATTGTATGATAAAAGAGACTGAGTGATGTTATCCCGTCATAACTGTCCATCCCAACAAGATCTGAAAAGTCGAAATGGCTTTTTGGCACCACCAATGTACTCAAATGATTACGGTGGTTGAGTTTGAGAGTGAAGAAATTCAAGATCTAACTTGGTTCAAATATCCAGCACACTCCTCTGGCGGGTACTTGTAAATTATCATCAAGTTCAGGACCACTTTGGTCTTTGTGTGACCAGAGTAAAAAACAGCTGTAGCCATAGCTGAGCTTAGAGTGGTCCAAAACCAGGAGCTATCATAACCGCAGTAGTAGCTGATCAGCTGGCAAAAGCGACTGTGGCCGTCAGATCTTGATCAGACGCTCCCACACAATGGTGGTCCCACCAACCACACTAATTTCTTGCCACGCAACTTATTAGTGTGACTGCATCTGCATGTAAGAGTATCTGTGGTCCTGTTTCAGAAAATATGAACTGGATTTTGTGTACTTATAGTTGGTGCTTAGAAGCTCCAGCCAACAGGTGTTATCTGTTACCACAGATTTTTCATCAGATCTCCAATCCCAATGAACGCTTGATTAATTGAATAAATGTCGTTTTGGTCCGTAAACTTGCTCTGGACAATGGCAGAGTCACCCACAAGGCTAAGGTGGGTTGTAGCTCAGAGAGGTTTTTTTATAAGGATAGTGTTATTCATGCACTTATTTTTACTTCTTATATATTCTTCTCAATTTTCTGTTATCAGATCAAATAAATTGCAAATGATCAATCACAAAAAAAATAATAAGTGTGTTGGAGGTAAAAACGGGTCTGTAGACAACACTATTCTTTTATAAACTCATGCTTATAGTCCACTCAATTTCAATACAGGTTATTGTTTATTGTATATTTAGTATAGGATAGGTTGCAAATAATACGTTTTATGCTATAAATTGTAAATTAATTCTATCTCCCATCCCCCTTTTATCTTATTCGTTAAAGAAAAAGATCATTTACCCTATGCAATCTAGCATATGTGCTTCTTACTGAAGAAAATAAAAATAAAAATAAAAATTTTAAATCAACAATTAAATCCCTATCTTCGCAATTCCTTACTTATGTTGCAATTTTCCAATGAATGTAACCTTTGAATGTACATTTTATACTGATTATTATATAATTTTATATAAGCAAAAAAAAATAACATATGATTTTATTGTACTAATATCAGCTAGCCCATCCAAGAAAAGAATCTTGGCTCCGCCCTTGGCTCCGAACGAAGTCTCATTTTGGGTAACTCTGTTAAAACTTGCATCTCTCATTTACTTATTTAAACTCTTTTGTATTAGACGGAAGTCACAACAGTATTACGTACGAGTTTAGACAATTCAATGAGTATTGATCCTTGAACGCATCATAATATAGAGCAATAGTTCATTTTGATAATGTCATTAAACCTTTTATACTTCAAAATATTAATTAACAAAAATTTGTGTTTTCTTGAAAAAAAGTTTGAAAGTAATTTATTACGTATGCTTTTTGTCATAAAGCACTAAAAAATAATTTTCTAATATAGAAACACTTTAAATTATTCATGTCAAAATTGTCAAAAACGATTTTTAAATTCCGATAAGTGCTTCTAATGTTTATAGAAGCATTTTCAAGTAAGTCTATAATTGGATTACTTTACTAACAATATGAAAGCTGAGAGTATAAACCTCGAATTGAAAAATCAAAAGACATTACGCGTGCTTATAAAAAGTTTTTTTTTCCTTTTTGTTTTTCGGTTTTATGATAAGACATCAATTTTATTGAGAATTTCCTTGCTTAAAGACAAAATGGGCAGTGGGGCATCCATTCTACTAAATTAACAATTCAATACAATATTGCAAAGAAATGGACCCAATCGTACGATCCAATCAGCCTGTTTGGTGGAAGACTGTCTAACACTTAATCTACACAAAGGCCGCGACCATGCTTCTTCTTCTATCTACAAAGATAAGGGTTGCAACTTCGGACACTACTCGATTCAAAAAGTGCTTAAAAATAACACACGATGCGTAAACGACTAGTACATATATGGTCTAATATTTTAGTGGACAGAGTGTTTACATGTGTCTTAAATTCAAACTATTATCCTTTTGTTAATAATAATAAATCTCTCTCTCTCTCTCTCTCTCTCTCTCTCTCTCTCTCTCTCATATCTGAATTTAAGTTATCTTCGTAAATTTAAGTATTGTAGAAAATTGTTTTACAAAAAACATATCTAACACTGACAACTTTTTTCTCGTTTTGCGAGTTGATCGAATTTGATTTACGAATTAAACCTAAACACGACCCGTTGCCATACCTCGGAACTCTCAAGTTTTAGCTACTCAAATGTATCCAAGGAAGGACCAATAGCCATGGAACTACATGACAACTGGTCAGGGTCATCACCCCCAACTCCAAACATATCAAATACCTTATCATCATCATAATCTTACAATATCCCACTTGTGACTTGCTGCAGGACTTGTAGTTTTCACTTCACTTTTCCCATGCTTTATCTCATTTCTTGAAAGATAAGAGTCATAAGATTTGAAAGGCTTATAATTTGGTTCGTGCATCTCTAATTTGCCTCCTCGTGCTAAAGTGTTCATCATAGATTACTAGGGTTTTACGAGATACTTATCTCGATGTAGATATTGCTAGATTTTTTTGTGTCTTTATATCAAAAGTCAACTGTTTGATCTAACACTGTACCAATGCCAACCTCTTTTCATCACGTTCAGTTGTAATCCATGCATCTGCCTTTGTTAGTGCATGTGTAGGTCATGCATGATGCATGAAGCATTAACCTTGATAGTTTAAAAAAAAAAGGCCCCTAATTTATAACCTTATTATGCGAGCTTTTGTGATAAAATATCACACCTATTAAGTTGAACATGTGGTTAGTTGAAGATAAAATTGATGAATTTAGTAGTGGATTGTTGACGTATCTCTCTAGATCTAGGTAGATTAATCAATAGAAACTTAAGTTTGTAGATATAGTACATAATTTTAGTTGTGGGAGCAAATTTCTACCTCGGATTGAATTGATGAAAATTTACATAGAAAAGAAAAGAGATAAACGGAGTTAGACCAACACCGGTGTGGTGTTAGCCAATGGCCTTCGATGCCTAATTCATAAAGATTGTATGAAGTAATAAGAGTGTGGTGAGAGTTATTGGTTGTGTGTTTCTAAGGCCTTTGTAGAAAATGTGGTCCTCCTTCATCTCGTTAGGATTTGACTAAACGAAATGTGCATTTCGTCAAAGTCAAAATAGTCATATTTTATAAATTATACACATGACGTGTATTAGTCAGAATACTTTATGTTCCCACATTAGCGCTTCTTTATTTTATTACATTAGAGGAAACCAAACCTTTAACTGATCTTAATTTATCTTATTATACCATTTTCTTAACAAATGATATGATAATACTAATGTTATTTAAATTATAGGAATAAAGATTCAAACTCAAAGGACGAAGCACACTATTCTAACTAATTTAGTTAAAACTAAGTTTGCACAACATTATACCATTTTACAAGCATTATTCTTCAATTTTATAAAAAGATTCGAACTTGAGTGTAAAAAAAAATATGTCTAACATACCCAACCGCCTCATCTATAATTCTAATGGTGATTGTACGTAGTATGAAGCCATTACTTAAATGTTAGTTTATCAATTGTCGGCCCGGACGCACCGATGCAAGGAGAAAAGAAACATAAAACTGTACATGTAAACTTGTACAAATAATTATTACATACATAATTTTCTCTACCAACAAACCAAATACACAATTATTTAAATCAATGTCGGCAGCCAATTCCTGGAGTAATATAAGGCACCATGCATGTGGCAAGCTAGCAAGCTAGCTAGAAGAGGAAAGAGGAGGGCATTTTAATGATAAGTACGAAAATTTTTAATGTGTCAGAAATATGATCGGTGTATCGAGTGTCACAATAAAATGGAAAAAAAAAATCTCAAGTTTTTAATTAAGTATATTTTTACACCAAACCGTACCATCAGCACACTGAAAATGTTTAGGTACGTAGACGCACCTCGCCACGCACCCAGCGGGAGAGATTGACAAGTTCCCTCCAAATATTGATACATGCACGCAATGCGAAAGTTCTAATTAAGCAGTTCGCCAAAATAATAAAAATAAAAATAAAAATAAAGGTATGGGTCAACCGTTAAGAGAATCATATGGATAAGAGTAATGTTATTCATACTATAATTGTATACCACATTTATATATCATTTTTGGTAGTATTTGATGTGGATAACTATATCATTTGAAAAATGTGCAAAACCCAACGAAAGATGTGGATAACTATATCATTATTTAATTAATTAGTTTTTCTTAATTATTAGTTTATTATAAATAATGAACTAAATTTAAAATTTTGATTAATTCAAATGATGTGGCTGTCCGATAAATTTTTAATTGTGACGGGAACATGGGGTGGTACACCACGTGTTTTTATGTAAGCGGTGGAAAATTTTATTTTTTAAGTTATTAACTTTTTGACACACAAATCCCACCATTTATATAGTAACACGTAGTGTACCACTTTGTGTGCTGGTCACACTGAAAAATCTCTCGTGGCTGTTCAGATCAAATGTCACCTAAAATGATATGAAAATGTGGTACAAAAACATCGTATGAATAACATTACTCCAAGGACAAACTGCCATGCAAAGCCATGGGGATCTTTCTCGATGGAAATTAAGGATTAATTTGTTTCTTAAGCAAACAAGCAGATGCCAATACCATGCATGTATCAAATTTAAAATATATATTATATACAAGTTCAATCTTAATAAGAGGGATTCCACTTCACTATTCAGATACAAGGTTGATAGACAGTGGGGAAGCCATGATTTTTCGGGAGGAGGGGCGGACTTAAAAGAATTCAAGGTTAAAGAAAGATGGCAACAACTAAATCTTTTAATATAGTAATATCTTCCATAATTAATCAATACAAACAAATTACAATTATTGCTGGCAATGTTTCATGTCATGAAAACGTCGCATAATAGGCTCATTATTAATAAAAGTAAATATATATCTCTCTCAATGTAAACAATCATGCTATCACTCAACCATTGATCTCCCATTTTGTTACGCAATGGTGTTTTCACAATCTTCATAGCATAAAAAGCTCTCTCCATCGAAGCAGTTGCAACCGGTAATACCAAAGCCAATGTAAGAAGCTTATACACTATCATATAGCTTTCACACCTCCCGGTCTTCACTAACTTTTTTGCAAGATCACTAATTCTTCTCAATAACGAAAAACTCACTATGCATCTTCATATCACGAATCCATATTTACTTCTCCATTCCCAACACATAAAGGCAATATAGTCACCAACGTAGCAACATCCGGTACTAGAGCTTCCTCACCCTTTAAAATCTTCCCCAACAAACTATAACTCTCATGATCTAATCCATTCTCTGAGAACCCGCATATCATCGAATTCCAAGAAACCAAATTCTTCTCAAGCATTATCTCGAACACTTATACATTGCAATCAACGCATTGCCTACAAACACATCCAAAATCAGTCCCATCTTCACAGCCATCCCATGAACAACATGTCCCAAACCCAAGTCTGAAATCCCCCCACCTGCCTTAAAAACACAAGAAAAAAGTAAAATTATCGGTTTTAAACTCCGTAACGTTGATCAACTCCACAAACACAACAATGGCATCAACAAAAAAACTCATTTCTTGGCATCAACAGATCACCCAACAAACAGAAGAGATGAGCCGGTGGGTTTTCCGGAGAGGGGAGTGGCGAACCCAGCTCTCCAATGGTGTTTCCTAGCGAGGGGAGTGGCGGCCACCACTCCTCGCCCTCAAGTGGCTTCACCACTATTGATAGAAGACTCGAAATTTTCTAACCTTGTACCATTTATGTAACACCCCTTATATTATATAGAGCCAAAAAAAAGGGCAAAAACACGAAACTATTGATAACGTGGTCCATACTTGGTCAGTATACGAACACTACGATAGTACTATGCTATATATGTATCCCGCTCCCTACCGGCTACTTACAAGTAATGTACCTCTTCTATGGCTCTTGCATCTGCAAGTTTACAGGTTACAATTCATAAAATTGCAGGCTAGCTAACCAATTGGAGTAGTAATGTTGGCTACCCAATAATGAAACCCTAAGTATTTCGATTGTTGTATTATTTGTTGGTGCACCTACTGTTAATACATGCATTGCATGCCACGTGGCACTTTGTGTTTGGTTCTATGCAGTGAGGACATAATTCGAATCTTCTTTGTGAGGATTCCGGAGATTCTTGAATCATATCCGTTCATTGTACATTGTGCGGTCATAAATTATTTTAAATATTTTTATGTAAAATTAAATATAAACAATACCTAACAAAAACTGACTGCACGATATAAAATTAAATGATACGATTTACGAATTCCTAAAATCCTCACCGAAGGATCCGAAGAGGATCCTGTTGGGTGAGGACAGACACATATTGTCGGATACCAAGGCATGAACTGCAAATTTGCCGTATGCATATGCCCTGCATATATGCTAGGAGGAATGTTTTGGAATATAAATTAAACACTTTAATTTGATGAATTTATGCTTATTCTCAATCATAGTTTAGGATAATACATATTATATATATAGCGTCATGTCGGGGCAAGTATTTGCTCATGCATGATGCAAATTGCTTGGTATGATCAACTCTAATTCATGATAGTTTTAACTACCCTTTTCTTGATCCTCGCATCAAGAAAGATTAAACTATATAATTAACAAGTCTCCAATTCCATGATCAATGTTGACAAGATGTGTGCGTCTATATATATATATATATATAATGCAAACACATGTCGTTTTTAGTCTCTTACACATCTTTGTTTAATCGTAATTGTGAATTTCGGTTTATTTATTCAATTTAATAAGTAAAAAGAATGATTGAGTGTTTGAGTCGCTAAAGACTCTGTGTAAAAATTATTTTCCTATACAAATCACCAGTATGATAGAATGGTAATTTTATACCCTAAACTTTAATCCAAAAAGATGAAAGGGGATGTTGCTCGATTGGCGCCAATTAAAGTCGCGGAAGCTAAAGGTGAATCATAAGTATAAATGTTTCACTTTATTATGCATAAAAACAAGAGTGTCTAGTGTGACTTTTACAAATCACCATCAAAGAAAAAACAAGAATGAACATTTTTAAAAAATATATTAACACATTTGAATTTAGAGAACTTTAACGAAAAACTCACAATACTGTTCACTTTAACGAAAAATTACATTTTTACACTAAAAAGTCAATTATGGTACTATTCACTTTACCATTTAATTTGTCTTTATCGTTAAAACTCAAAGTTTTCAAACTATTTTCAAAGTTTTCAAACCATTTTACAACGAGTTAGTCATAATAATTTAATTTAAATTCATTTTTTGAGAAAATTAAACCTTGAGACCTATCAAGATATATTTTAAGTTTTGTTAATTTATAACTAGTCAGGACTCAAGCATTTTTTATTTTATTAATGGTTACATATGATTAAGAACAACTAATTTAATTCACTCCGTATCTACGTGCCTGTAGCTCATTGACAGAAAGATTTAAACCTTTCTAGATAGAGAAAAAATATCCGTGTCATTCAAGTTTTTAAATTATTACGAAGTAAGTTAATAAAACGAGTTAATAAGACCCGTAAGATTGAAAATATGTGATCTGAACTTCTCTATGCCAGCTCCGAATATAGAATCCGAAGTGGATCCCAATCCGTCAATTTCTACTCGTTTACTTTGCAGGTTAATTTATAAAACAAGCCTCTTCTCTTGCACATTAATTAGGACATGATCAAGGAGTTTAAGAAATAAAACAAAAGGCTGTGCTACCTGCCGACTACTGCCAGGGTTTGTTTAGCTAGAAACTGAAACATATGAAATCGTTTTTTAAGTAATCTGCCCGGTTTAGCGGAAACAAACCGACTTTTACTTTTTTGACTTTTAAGAGTTTGTATGGCGTTAATGGTGACATAAACCTAATGCAAAGCCACCTAATTAGTGCTAATCCTATTTCTTTTTCCTTTTTAAATGATCATGCTGTACACTGCAAATCTGCAGTGATCAATTGGAACCAATTTATATAATCTCGGAACGTGCATGCAATAAAGAATAAATCATTTTCCTAAATGTGCATGTTTTAATTTAATTTTTGAATTTTTTTACGAAAAATTTATGATACTATTTAATTTAATAAAAAATCATAATTTTATACTAAAAAGTCAATTATTGTATTATTCATTTTATTCTTCATTTTGTTCTTATTGTTAAAACTCAAAATTTTTAAATCATTTTCATTTGTTTTCCTTTAGTTTTTTATGTAGTAATTATAAAAGAACTCTCTCATCTCCAAATCTCCTCCCCTCCTCTCCCTCCCCTCTCTCTCTCTCACTTATCTATTTGTCTTTTTCTATTTATAAAGAAGTCAATACAAGATATTGACGTGGATTCATTGTGACCGTTCAAATAGGAGAAAATAGTAAGAGAAGAAAATTTGGAAACGTCCTACTCCGTGATTAAATCCAAATAATTATTGTTGTAATCACATGAAATCGATGAAAATCCGTAGAGACAAAATCATTGAATTCGATGGACGCGTTGCATGGAACCCATGCATAACCCATGCCCTATTCTCACAGGTGACATCCTCCAGGATATCCCAGTTTAAACTGTCAGTCTGGGCGGTTTTGGCTATATGGCTGGAGGCATCATAAGCGTTGCCCATGCCCTGCTATGGTGAAATGGTAATTTCACCTTGAAATATAGACTAAAAAATAAAGTAAATTTGAGTTAGGCAAATGGGTGGGTAACAAATATCAATGTTATGTGACATTGATCTGCCACTAAACTATATATGGCTCTATGGGAAAGCTTGATTGTTTTTTCTTTTGACAAAGTGGCATCCTCTACTCTAATTTTTATTGACGGATTTCATTAGTTACTACACTTACATGTATTAAATATTTATATTCACATGAATTCCATTAAATTATGGTTGTAGTTAAATACTTGTAAGTATTGTAGCCAGTTTCTTACAAAAAGGCATATTCATTACCTGACCATCTAACCTAACAATTAGGGAAAACGAGGCGAGAGAACAGGAACCGGGAAGAAACCAAGAGCATTTCAGCCATTTTACTGTTAATGAATAGTTCTTTTGAATTGAGTTTTAGTATATGTATAATTTACAATTTACATTTACATTTACATTTTTTTCCCATGCTTTTGTTGTTAAACATGATTTGACTTTCAACCAACATTTTAAAACAAAACAAAAATCTAGTATTAGTATATAATCTCGATTTAGGTCTAAACCCTAACCCAAAATTTTATATATGGCTATATAGGAATGATTTGACTAAAAACTTCAACACAACATGCAATCTTTCATTACATGGTCAAATTTTCCCATTTGATATTTAATATTTCACATTTTTATATATTTTGCTTTTTCATAAAGTAAAGTCATCCAATTGGAATTCCAAGTCAACAAATTTTGGCATTGACCACCACCTGGAGTGGAAAGAGACCTACCAAATTCATGCCACTACACCTAATATATATGCAACAATTATATAATTACTAAAAAGAAATCCATTAAAATAAAGTCAATATAATCGGATTTTTATTTGGTTCCTCCACGATATTTGGCAATTTTTCTATATAAAATCGTATCGATATCAATGCTCATAAAAAGGGTTGAGAGTCGTTTGATTATTCGGCAAATATTTTGTAAGATTAAATTAAACTATAGAAAATAAAAAGGCGAGCTTAAGAGAATCATGCTTTGCTGCGAAAAAAAAAAAGAAGCAACAAGTTATGTTGAAAAATCAATCACAAATGCACGTATTCGAATAATTAAAATTGGGTACTTGTTCATTTGTATTTGGGTTTTAGCACTTAAAATTTAACATATAAAAAGATCATATGGGTGCAAATCATAAAAAAATGTTAAGGTTGCGCATGTTTTTTCTATATCAAATATTTATTAATGAACTTTAATTTAAAATTGTGCATGTTAATAAATTAAAAGTGTATATTTTATTGCCATAAAGGGATTTGATGGACTATTTCAACCTTGGTGTTTCGAGCCACGTAGTGTTAGTGTATGATTGTAATATTAATAGCAAGAGCATTTATTTTTTCTACGAAAACTGTCATGTTTTATATCTCATTTGTTTAATTAAGAAATAAAAATTTGTTTGAGTTTTGATAGCATGACGTTATATTCTTATTTACGAAAGAAATTCAAATTAAGACTTATAATGTCGCGAGCATGATACTTTTTGATTTAATCAAGAAAGAATATTATTGAAGTTTTGATAACGTGTCATACTGTTGCGAGCACGCTGATTTGATAAGATGATATATACACGCATGTAAACAAGTTATTTATACTTGATCCATTTTGTTTTACTCTCCCTAGCTAGAAGCCTAGAAGCATCGCAAAAGCTCCACTTTTATTTTGGTTATAATTATTTTTTATACCAAATTTGTTGGCACTCTTTTTGGCAATTTAACACACAAATAAAAAAGTAATTGAAACATTGAATTCGATTGGAGTGAAAAAAAAAAGAAAAAAAAAGGAAAAAGGTGAATTTACCATTTTATTTTCTAGAGAGAGAACAGAGCCTAGAGAGAGAGAGCAAAAACACAAACACAAAACACAAGCAGAAGGCAGAAGCACATCCTTCGACTCTCGAAATCTCGCTTCTCGGGCCATCGATCGCGAATATCAAGAATAATCGTCCGTTTTCCTGTTTTGCCCCTGCCTATTTCTCCACCTTTTTTATTCTTTTTAATTTACTAAAATAAATACTTTATTTCCTTATTATTTTTTGTTTCTCGTTTTTGTGCAGAGAGAGTGCTTCTTTGCTTCCTCGAGAGAGCGAGCGAGCGAGAGTCCCCGAAAGCTCCAAAATTTACACATGGCTGCTTCGATCTATGCCCTCCCCAGTTGCATGCCAATCTCATAGAACCAAACCCATGTAATCAAATTTCACGCTTTTGCTCAATCCAGTATTTAATTTCCTTTTTCTGGCTCGTTTATTGGATTGTAAATTTGTAATCATATGAACATCATATTCTGTAAATGGGTATTCTCTGTGCTCAAAAGTGCTTTTTTTTTTAAATTTTATTTTTATAATTTGGGTTGTTTTTAAATTTTTTTGGGGGTTTTTGTGCATATTTTATTGTGATTTTTTTATATATTATGGTGGAAGACCAGGTTCAATGTGTGTGGATTGGGATCCATGTTGGATCTCTTGGTTTTTGTTTTATTGCTTTAATTACCATTTTTGTTTAATTTAACAAGTATTTTGTGGTGAACTGCTCTTGGTTGCTGTGTTAATTGTGTTTTTTTATTTGAATTTTGTGTAGTTATCCTTACTCCATAGGGTTGCTTGTGTGGAGGGGGATTGGATTTTGGCACGTTGCCTGGGGTTTATAATGCTGGTTTCTTGATGTGGAATCTGATGGGTTGAACTCAAAGAATAATGGGTGGCTTTAGTGAAGAGGAAGAAGATTGTGGATTTTTTGATGCACAAGAGGAAATTGCATCAACATCCGATGCAGGGTCTGAAACCATTGAGATATTTGATTCCAATTCTTCCTTCACCAATTCGGTTCCAGCTGGTTTTCCGTATGATGTGTGGAATAGAACCCCGGGAAGTGTGAAGGAGCGGCGGGTTAAGTTTCTGGAGTGGATGGGACTGAGCGCGGATCGAGAGGCTTCAGTGGAAATAGCAAGTGATGTAGCAGGCGAGGTGGAGAGAGTTAGAGAGAGTAGTGGGGCTGTGTTGCGAACCACCTCATGTGTTGAGGATGAGTATTGTTTGAGTCGTTCATTTGTGTCATGTCGGGGTAGTGACTACTCCATTTGTTCCTCAATTGAGTTGGATTGGAAGGATGATTCTGCCTGTAGAGATGGGAATTTAGGGAAGCCATTGGAGTGTAATGCAGATGAAGTGGGGCTGGATGGGAAGGTACATGAAGGTCAAGAAGTGACCAAAGAGTCCGAGCGCACTTCTTGTTCTTCATCTTCATTGTCTCTACAATTGACAGAGAATCGAATGGAGGAGGCGAACAATAGAGCTGGGATACTGAAGAGAGCTAAGAAGGGGTGGTTGAGTAGGTTGCGGTCCATCGCATGCCTTGTTGATAGGCAAGGGGAGGATGATGAATTGGCACATGAAGACAATGCTGCAATCATGGGGTTCAGGGCACAAAGAGTTAAGGTTCGCCAGTGCAGTAAGCGGTTGAAGGAACTTTCAGCACTTTACATGGGGCAAGATATCCAGGCACATGAGGGCGCAATTTTGGCAATGAAATTCAGTCCCGATGGACAATACTTGGCAAGTGCTGGTGAAGATGGGATTGTGCGTGTCTGGCAAGTGGTGGAGGATGAGAGATCTAATGAGCATGACATTCCGGAAATAGATCCATCCTGCATTTACTTCACAGTGAATCATCTCTCTGAACTAAATCCACTATTTTCGGAAAAGGATACAATAGGCAAATCAAGTAGCCTTAGGAAAACATCAGATTCAGCTTGTGTTATTTTTCCCCCAAAAGTCTTCCGGATATTGGAGAAACCGTTGCATGAATTTCACGGGCATGGTGGTGATATCTTGGATCTCTCTTGGTCAAGGAGTAATGTAAGTGATTAGCTTTATTGCAGTGAAGTTTCTAGTAATCTGGAAAATATTTATCATTTACTGATACATGGCAGAATGTTTAATTTGTTCTGAATGCAGCATCTTCTGTCATCTTCGGTTGACAAAACTGTTCGTCTTTGGCAAGTGGGATGCGATAGTTGCCTCAAAGTCTTTTCCCATAGTAATTATGGTGAGCTTCTGTCTATTGTCTATGATTATATATACAGGAAGATCCTGGTTTCTTATCTTTATTGTATTGGATTGACCTCTTACCGTTTTTCATTTATTATTGATCATGCAGTGACCAGCGTTCAATTTAATCCAGTGGATGAGAATTACTTCATCAGTGGTTCAATAGATGGCAAAGTACGTATTTGGGGAATTTCTTGCTGCCAAGTTGTTGGTTGGAGTGATATAAGAGATATAGTTACTGCGGTGTGCTATCGCCCTGATGGGCAGGTTTGGTGATTTTCTTGCCCTTCAATTATGTATAAATGTATATGTATGCTCACATATTAAGTAATGCTTATTCAAACACCGTTGATTTCTTGTGCAGGGAGGAATTGTTGGCTCAATGACAGGCAGTTGCCGCTTTTATAATATATCAGGTATGCTTTGACATTCCAGACCTGCATTCCTCACCCTCCTCCGTTTTTATTCACGTCCTTTGCCTAGAAACTGAGTAGATGCCCCTGCTCACTTTTGAGTTTATGATGCTGGTTTATTAATTTTATCATAACTAATGTGACGTTTCAATTTAGAGTTTGTACTGATGAAGTAGTTATGTGTATCTTGGAACAGATAATCATTTGCAATTGGATGCTCAATTATGCTTGCAAAGTAAAAAGAAGTCCCCGTGCAGAAAGATTACAGGCTTCCAGGTAGTTACTTCCTGACTGCTTTGTTTTCTGTTTTGTTTTCTTTTACACATCATTTTACCTATTCAATAGGGGATCTGAAGTGCAGTAATTTTTGTTATTTTATACAGTTTTTCCCACAAGACTCTAGCAAAGTGATGGTCACTTGTGCCGATTCAAAAGTCAGAATTCTTCAAGGTCTTACTGTGGTCGGCAAGTATGCAGGTAGTTGCATAACTTGGTGCTTTTAGTTGTAATTGTTTCTTTTTTGATTGGTTTCCACCACTCTGATTTTCTAGAGGCAGTTCATTGTGCGTTTCTTTTCTAAACCTCGTCTCTCGTCTCTTTCAGGACAACGAAATGCAGGAAACCAGACATCTGCTACTTTCACTTCAGATGGGAAACATATAGTCTCGGTTAATGAGGATTCTAGTGTATATGTATGGAACTGCAATAATCACGAAGAACGAGTTCTCTCTCAAGCAAAAAAGATAAGATCTTGTGAGCGCTTTTCCACGAATGTTTCTGTGGCAATACCTTGGGCTGGATTTAAATGTGGGACCCTAGAAAATGAGAGGCAATTTCAGGCTGTCGATGAGAATTTACCAGAGAGACTGCCTTTTTCCTCACCTGCATGTTTTTCTCTCAGCCAAGATTCTTTCCTTCAGTCTATTCCCAAGGGATCAGCGACTTGGCCAGAGGAGAAGCTTCCAACTTCGAGCCCACTGGCAAAGCAATCTACTATGCACAAATCCGAGTACAAGTTTTTAAAAACTTCTTGCCAGAACACATCCAGTTCACATGCATGGGGTATGGTTATTGTTACTGCGGGATGGGATGGACGGATCAGATCGTTCCACAATTATGGTTTACCAGTGCCCGTTTGATACTATTGTGGTCTTTGGCATGGTTTTCAGAGGGTTGTAGCTATCCGCTCTGCAGCAAACTTATCGCGTAGTGCCTGCTTTGGTTCATCACTAGATGCAAATCTAATGGATTGATGAGTGACATTACCTTTGGCAGCATCAATGGCCACATCAGGGTCAGGTTGACAACTCTAGCAGGCATGTGCACGATCGATGACCTTGAGAATTTGGTTCTCCGATGGGCCCCTTGTCAGATTTCAGCGGTGACGGTGACCATTTTATGTCCTGACAGGTGGCTGAAAGTCTATGGTTGTGATGTAATCCAATTCGGAATCAGCCAGTGGCCGAGGTTAGCTTGTCCAGATAGTATAATTATAACCAATGTGGGATGTTTTTGGTCTGCCGGTTCTCAAATTTTAGATGTGAAGTCATTTGTTAAGAGAAAGCCAATGAGATATTATATCTATATAATTCAGGTGCCTGTGGGCCTTGTAGAACGTCTTTGTTCTCCAAGATGATGGATAGGGATTCAAGGGCTGGTGGCTGGAATTCGTTTGGGGAAAAGATGGTGGGGAACTCCACCATTCCATCGTGCTCGCCGGTCTGAATGATTGAATTGCTGTCTGCCATTTCTGGTCCATCTCATGGTAGGGTCGGCGAGCTTTGGTTGGCTGTGGGAATGTGCAGGAATCCATTTCGTCCGAAGTTGCTTACTGCCTCAGCCAGGGGCTGGAAACTCAAAAGGCCATCCAGTCTTTCGGAGAAGACATGTCTAACGGGAATATGATTTGCGGCAGCTCATGCGTCCATGGATGAGCACTCCTAACTGGTTTTCGTCGACGTAGACCTTTGTATATTTACACTGTCAATTTAGTCTAACATCAGCTTAGTCTAGCCTCGCATCGTTAGCGATTTTGTTAGCTTAACAGGAAGTCCCTTTGAGATTTTTATGTAATGTCAAATGCATTTTTTCTTTCTGATGTGTAAATGAAATATTCATGTAGTTTTTTCCTGCATGTTCATGCTCTAATCGAAATGGCAATACTACAGTAGAAAAAGTATACAATTACACAACTGATGTGTCTTCCTAAAATGTACTCAACATTACTTATTTGCGTTGGGACGCCACTTTATCGCTCTTTTGTTTTCCAAACCTAAAATGTAATGTCATGTGTTCTAACTTTCGACATGACTTATGATGTCACAAGGGAGAACTTGGTCCTATTCTCCAAGGATCCCAGATGATGGAACCCTAGGAGAACTGCTAGCTCCAACTACTGTCGAAGTGCATTATTAGTCTAGAATACCTCCACAGTGGCATTCATGCTACAGGTAAATTTCTCTCGTTAAAGCAATTTTCAATTTAGTGGAGATAATCAAAGATTCAATTAGGAGACAAGGAGAAAAAAGCATATGACTAATTATGAAGAGGGGGACATGAGACACATATTAGTGGGAATTATAAAGTGAAAAGGAAAGAGCACAAAACAAATTAACATCAATTATTGAACTGTTCATCGTCTACTTTTGGCCAACAAGCCTGCATTATTCAAGGACAATTGTACAACGTAACAACATTCAACGAACCCATAAAAAATAAAAATAAAAAAAAGTTGGGACGTCACATGATGAATTATGAGTGTGATTAGCTTAACAAAACTTACTTATCGGGTCTTAATCCGAATCTCCGACATACCGACATGCGATAATTGTCACTCCTCCATCTTCTTTTGGGCAGGACAGAACATCATAATTAAGATTAGAAGTTAGATTAATTGGTTTTGTAACCCAAAAGTTTATTTTGTTCGGAGTTTAAGAAAGGAAAACAACCTTTTTAAGAAAAGGGGAAGCCGATTAGCATGTTCATGGATATTTGTTGCTTTGTTGCAAATATTGGGGGATAAGTACCCCATTATCCAACCCATGAAACCTAAGAGCAACTCTAGCCCATTCAAATTTCCTAGGGGATAAGCAACCCAATCTCCTTCTCCTCTCCAAACAATTTGGGTCCAGGGGAGCCCGACTTCCCCATCAGGCCCAAATCGCTTGGCTAAGTGCCTGAGTGGTGTGACGTAATGCTAGAGTCAGCTATAATAAAAAATATCATAAAAAACTAATAATTTTTTTTCTATAAATACCAAATCATGTTCTTCCACCTTTCACCACATTTCAATACTTTCAACCAATCTTTTATTATTATCTGAATTTAAATATAAAATTATCTTTTGTTTTATAAAAAAATTAAATTTTTTTAATACCAATAGCCTGAGCTATTCAGTTTATGAGTAAAAATGCAATAGAACAGTTATTGTTCATCAGAGGCAGTTATTGTTTACTTTAGAGAATTGAGTTGCCTATAGCCCAAGGTACTTTGAGGGTTAGAGTTGCCCTGAGCACGCAACAAGGCCTATCCATAGGCCCGAAATGAGTGATCCAATTGCTAAATCTGGAACATCCCTCATCCTTGGATAGGAAGGATTCCAACTTTTCAAAGAGCTACATCGACAATGCCGTAGCCAATTGGTCTAAACATGTCATTTTTTGATATTTTACGATATGGGGGATTCAAACTAGAGTCGTGAGGGGCAGGTACACTACCATGTCTTGGTTAATTGGCTTAACCCACCACATGTCATCTTTCGTCATTCTATGAGATAGGGATTCAAACCCTAGAGAAAAATAGGCGAGCAAATAAAATAAAATAAAATAAAATGTTTCAAATTCTGAAAGAAGAAGAAGAATTAAAGTTGAAAACTGTTGAATTCATTAGATATGGTGACATAAAAAGCAGCAATAAATATTTTGGTGTTAGAATTAGGGGTATAATATGTCGTTTTTATAGAGAATTGCAAGTAGAAAAAAAATCATAGTACCATGTGCCCGTGTTTAATGCCAAAAATGATTGTTTAGGCTCCCAAAATTGCAATTTTAATTATGTAATAAAAGTCAGATTTTTCAATTCTTGTTCGATTAATATCGTTTAATTACTTAAGACCTTTGAGTTGTCCTAGGAATTGTAATCCGATTGTTTAAGCCATTGGCTGTTTCCATTGTAATCATCCTTCAATCAAATTTAAAAATAATCAAACAACCTTTCAGTTTTATCCCAATATCTAGGAGATTCCAAAAAACTTTGTTCTTCGACGAATTATGCTTGTAATTCTTTTGGCGTCGTGCTGTATCACATCTTTTGTTATTCTCTGAGATAAGAGATTGAAATTTGACTACAAAACCGAGATCAACTGACCAAATTGCTAGATGTTCTTCACTAATCAATTCACAATTTCACATTCCAAAACACAAATTATTCTCTATAAAATCAAATCAAACCCAAAATTTTTCCAGAAAGACTCTATTTTCCTTCACATCGATACCAATTGCATATCACTTGGAAGAGAAGCAACAAACAACACATAGATAAAAAAAAAATGCATTTTAATTTTTAATCACACAAACAACAAATTCAACCCCAATTTTCCCGATCCAACCTCAAACTTCACAACCTGAAAAGGACGCATTGAAACCCACAAAAATTCAAGATGCAGAGAACAACCTAGTGAGAGAAGAAACAAACCGACCCAATTGATCCGATTCACCCATTCAGACGGGGAGGTTGACGACGTCGTTCGGTGGAGGGGCGGAGGAGGAGGAGGTGGAGGCGGAGGAAGTGGAAGAAACGTAGTGAGGGCGGTGGTCGCTGAGGTTGACGGAGCGGGAGACGAAGAGCATGAGGGGGCGGTCGTGTGCCTCCTCGGGGTTGGTTTCGTGGTCGTCGGAGGTGGAGAGGTTGATGCAGGAGCAGCGCTCAAGGGAGGCGAAGAAGGCGGATGCCACGTGGGTCCCAAGCCAACTGGCGACCCCGTTGATCTTCTCGTACGACAGGCACGAGCTCTGGCTCTGGCTCTCCATTGTCGGAGCAGATTCTTTGCTTTTTGGCAGTGCGCAGTCAGAGAAAGAGAAACAGACGAGGCAGATTCCTCAAATATCCCAAGAAAGTCAAACGCCGATTCCTCCGCCCTTTTCCTTTTGTTGTTTGTTGTTCCTTAACCTTAGGAACTCGCTTTTACCAAAATTTACCATTTACGTTTAGGCAACTAACTAGACTCAAGTTAAATTAACATTGTCTCGTCGTTAAGATATTTGTAATATTGTCTCGTTGTTAAAATATTTGTCAGACATATACGCCATGCGTCATTATTTATATATATGGGGTGTGATATCCACACACTATTTTTTACTTCTCTCACACTTTTTTGAATTTCGGCCGTCGGATCGGATGAATTAAAGAAGATCTAACTGACAGAAGTTAACAGAGGTGTGTGAGAAGTAAAAAGGGGTGTGTGGATAGTACACCCCATATATATACACACACACACGTACGATACTTAAAAAAATATCTCCTAATTCATTCCGAAGTTTGACTTTGAACTCCTCCGACATGTCGCTTCCATCGTTGGGTGGTGCAACTGTGACCGTAGATTGACAATTCCGACCCGCGCGGATAAGGCTAAGAGCAAAAGATTTTGATTGGCGTCAGACACGATCCCACGTGTCAAGCCACGTCATCTTGATCCAGGGATACTAACTGTAAAGAAGAACAAGGATAAGAGAAGGAGAACACCATTGTCTCAGTTCTGCCATTGTCTTCTGAAAAATGGCTGCTTTACTTTCTTCACCGATTCTTCCGTCTCGAAACGGCGTTTCTCTCCAATTCTCCCAGACGAAACGCCCGCAGTTTCACTCGCCCGCGCGCGTATTTTGCTCCGGTAAGCCTTCCTCATTGATTGCTTCTTAGTTGTTTTGGTGAATGTTTATAAAGATTTGACTTTTTTGTTATGTAAAACAATTTCATGTTCTGCTTCGCTTACAAGTGCTTTCGTGGAAGCACTTGGAGAAACGCCTTCTAAATGCTTCTTAGGAAGTTTTTCAATAAAAATTTCAATGCGTTTCTAATAAAATCAATTGTAGTAAAAGTTCTAATAGACAAAAGTGTTCTTAAAGATGCAGTCTCAAATGGCTCTTAGAAACTTTGCATATATAGGTTAGGAAAGTTGGCTAGGCCCAATGTTGCCCCCTTGCAAGGTTACACCGGAGTTCGAATACCCTTCCCTCGAATATCGTCTTGTAAAAAAATTGGAGCCTTCTATTTTAGTAGATTTATAAGCAATTTCTGCCTAGTTTTGGGACTCAAGTCGGAAAAACAACCTCTTTATAAGGCTGCGTACTATAAGCATTGCACCCGACCCTCGTAAAATGGAGTGCGTTGTTAGCTTGGAGTCGCCCTTTTTCTGCCTTGATTTGTATCCTGCATTATACTGCAAAATTGGAAGATGTGGATTTATGTTTTGGTTTCATTGGGCGGGTGCAGCTTCTAGGGATGGTCATGAGACAAAGGAGGAATTGAATCAGTGGAAGCAAGTTAAGAATGTAGCTTGTGGGATTCTTGCTGTTTGGGCCGTGACTACCGCTGCCTCACCTGTAATTGCTGCTGGTCAGGTTTGAAACCCTCTCATTCCGTACATTTATTCTTCACTTGGCTTGCTTTTGGTGCCGTTGCCTTACGATTTTGTAATCTTCATCATCTGTTTAAAATGGAAGCATATAGATATCATGCAAAAGACGTAGTTGAGATGTTATACACAATGGACTAATGGAATGCTCATGGAAGATTTGAATTCCCCATCTTGAACCGAATCTCATTCTGTGCTCGCGCTTTTCTTACTTCCGAATGTCTTTTAGTGTTTTGTATTGTAAAACAAGATCATCTATACAAAGTGAGGAACACAACACCAACTTGAAGGACAATCAAGAACCAAGCAAAACTAGGACATACAACCAGCTAGCCGGTAACAAACTCACGCCAAAATTCCTCAAGTTACGAATTTCTCTATTAATAATCCTTGAGGTCCTAAACATAGCTTCGGAACACAAAGCTTTATTCATGAATCGGGAGATTCCTCTACACCAAATGTGGTAATCGAAAATCTTGAACTCTTTTCTTTACTGCGATTTTATCCAGTTAAACTCATCACGACAAAGATTGTGTTGAGAGTTAGCTGTCTAGGCTCAGGAAGTTTGTCTAGCCTTAGTAGCCCTGTTTTTAGAATCGCCGTAGAGAACCAGACAAGTCTGTACCAATCCGCTTGTACAATGCTTGCCTCCGTACAACGCTTGCCTCCAATAGCATTCTAAGTATCAGAAAATTTAAGAAAATCCATTTATGGCATGAGCAGATATTCAAGATACTTTATAAGATTTTTCGTTACTCTTTTAGTATCGATCTCTTATTATCGATCCTTTCTGAGTGCTCCGTTTTCCCTTATTATGTTTTCTTTCATCTCCTGTGAAACGCCAGATGTTGATTAAATAAGCAGGAGCCGAAATGTCACTATCCAAATTATAAGTTACTAGTTCTAACTTCTTATAGCTGTGACTGAAAAGTTGCTAAACTGACTTCTTCTGTATCCAATAGAGGTTGCCTCCATTGTCTACTGATCCAAAGCGATGTGAGGTTGCATTTGTTGGAAATACGATAGGTCAGGCAAATGGAGTTTACGACAAGGCAATTGATCTCCGCTTCTGTGATTACACAAACGAGAAGTCCAATCTTAAGGGAAAGAGTCTTGCAGCAGCACTCATGTCCGGAGCCAAATTTGATGGCGCAGACATGACAGAAGTTGTGATGTCAAAAGCTTACGCTGCAGGAGCTAGCTTCAAGGGTAAGCTTGTGTATCATCCTCGCTATCAAATGCACAATATCGTAATATGGAATGAAAGAGGTGATCATCAATTTTTCTCTTTTTCAGGTACAAACTTCTCGAACGCGGTTCTAGACCGGGTTAACTTTGAGAAAGCGAATCTGCAAGGAGCTTTGTTTATAAACACTGTGTTATCAGGTTCCACCTTCAACGAAGCAAACCTTGACGGTGTATTTTTCGAGGATACCATTATAGGGTACATTGATCTTCAGAAAATTTGTAGAAATACGACTATCAATGAGGAAGGAAGAGCTACCCTAGGGTGTCGATAATTCAAGGTTCGTCTGTTTCAATGTAAGAAGCAGCCACGCACGCACACGGTGCTAACTGCGTTTTTCTTCGGTATTTCGAGTTCATTTCTAGGCACTTTTTAAACTGTATAGCCCCTATATATGGTATCCTGCATCTGTGTATGAGTACCGATCAACAGAAGACAGTTTTGTTGTAGTATTTGTTTGGTGGAGACGGGAGATTTTCTCTTTTGTTTCTTTGTTATGGCTTTCAGTTTGAAATATTCATCTTTTCTTCTGTTAAATGACATGAAAAACACTACTCATCAAATGGCCTATGCAATTTAAGTAAACAAAAAACAAAGATAGAAAACGAAGGAAAATGATATCCGCGCATTCTTTTTCTTCTCATGTACACATTGTTTATATTTGCATAAATTAAAGGAAAATTAAGGGCATAAATAAGCAAGGTATGCAGAATAAGAAAATAAGTGCAGATATCATTTTTCAAAAGGAAAATGTGAGGAAGGGGCAAATGTGAGGAAGGGGCATATTAAGGTGCATTTTTTGCTTAGCACCCCCGAGTGGTATTGGTGCTCACTACCTTCCATATTATTATTGGACGAGTTTAAATTTTAAAATTTGTATCAATTCATTACACAGATCTTAAAATTTAAACTCATACAACAATAATATATAGGATGGTGTGTAAGTAAAAATATTGTCAACATGTTATGATATGGGTAGTTAGATCGCAATGCACGTGTGCAACATACCAAAATCAGATGCTACTCACTTGCTCAGTACTTCAGTTGAAATTGAAACTCACAACTCACCAACCAGCTTTTTGTAATATTAATCAAATCCGGTGATCGTGCTCCTCACTTCCCAGCTCCCACAAGCACTCCTTTTACTTTTCTTCCCCCTTGACTTTGAAGACTTGACATTCATTCAAAAGATACTAATTACTAATTATGATGCCTGCACTCTATTTTTGTCGTTCGACACTATTTTTCTATCTCTTTAACCGTTGAGTTGAATAAATTAATGATAAATTAAAAGACGGAAGAAAACAAACATAAGAGTGCAGAATTAAAAAACGAGTGTCCGAAACCTTTTTCTAATCATAACTCATTATCTCACCACTTAGCCTAAACTCAATTATTCCTTTGTTTTTCCCGATCATTGCCTAAAATCTTTGAGTCTAGGCCCGCGGGGTTTTGTTGAGCTCTGCAAGATTTGGATCATGCAGAATGACTCTACTCGCTGCTCGGCCAGATCGTCTAGTACTTAATAAAATGTGACAGGTGACCCAGCAAGAATTAGGTCAAGTTAGAGGAGGGCAACAAGTCCACGTTCCAATTTAATAACTTTCGCTTTCGAGGGTCTTTTCAATCTTTTATTCTAATTTGTCATCTATGATACGTCCCATTGAGTAGTTCGAAAAGTCAACTTTTTGCATATTGCATAAAACTTGTCTCCCTACCATTGTAACCCGATCTCTTTTATTCATCTTCTCTTCTTTGTGGAAGCCATCTCATCTTGGACCACTTCTATGTGAAAGAGAGTTACACATGCTATTTTATTAGTTATTGAGAATACCACAGTAACGGTTAACCCGTTTCATAGAAGTATGAAATTGAAACTTTTTAAAGATGAGATATGAAACTGTAGTTGGCCCAATAATTGAGGTACTTATTTGTAATTTAGCCTCATAATTTTTAAGTGAAAAAAGCAAAGAATAAATATGAATGATGGCGATTGATACCAATCTTTCAAATCAGCAAGGTTCTAAGAGACGCTAGGCGCTAGTCAAGCATCGGGTTGGGGCCTAGCGCCTGGGCGGCTAGGTGGGGTGTCTAGGCGGACTAGACGGATTTAAATAAATCTATTATATTTCGTGTAAATAAGTGTTTGTTTATACTTAAAATATATATAATTTCATCATAAACTACAAAATAGGGCGTCTAGGCGGACTAGACGGATTTAAGTATATCTATTATATTTTGTGTAAATAAGTGTCTGTTTATACTTAAAATATATATAATTTCATCATAATCTACAAAATAGAATGACATATAATATTATGAAGTATTGGAGCATAATGAAAACGTGGGAAACAAGCATATAATGTGTGTTCATTTTACCTATTCAGCAAGTCTCTTACAATTTATTGAAAAAAAATAAAATACAAAATGAAAGTTATCTATTTTCTGTCTAAGTGAGTTGCAACCTAAGCGGGTGCCTCAGCAGGTTTAGGCACCATTTCTTAATTTTTAAATGCTTAGGCATTAATCTGAGCAGTGACCTGCTTAGGCGGTGCTAGGGGGGATTTTTAGAATAGTGCAAATCAGAGTTCTTGAGCTTTCATCAATTAGTCTAATTAGGAAAATTGGCACCAGCATAAGATACCATTATGACAAAATCATATATATAAGGGAATTATTATTAGCATTCCAAATTTCTCATTTTACACTTTAAACTTTCTATAATTAGAAAGAAAAATACACTTGTGAGGAGTGTAGAATGAGATTTTTAGAGTGCTAATAACACACACACACACACACATATATATATATATATATATATATATATATATATATATTATATAATGGTAACTACTGAACTGATGCCCTAAAAGTGTGTTTTGTTCTTGACCTTTCTCCAATTTGAAGTCCTCGTACTAGCTGGCTAGATGTAATGGCTGCATGCTTAGTTTTGTTGTGTAATCATAATAATTATTATATAACATATTATCGGAAAAGTAATCTGAAGTGTGGAGACTGAGGAAGAGAACTCGAACTTGTATATATGCATAAAGTGAGTACAATCACTTGGATGCACACGGTAAGTAGATTCGTTCCAAACAATATAGTGTCACATTTGAAGGATGGTGGAGTTTTACCGTAAAATTAATTGACAATATAAAGAGTGGCTCAACTTACTTATATTTGTTACCTTTTTATTCATGTGAGATTCATTCTTAACACGTTTTCTCATGTGTGGTGAATTTTCATGCCTAACACGTGGACAACAAAAATGGGATGATGTGGAGCACGTGTGGCCGTTCGGATTCATACATGTGACAACCTGCTTTGATACCACGAAGAAAGTTGGTTCCACCATAAAACCAATTGGTAATATGGGAAGTAGTTCAACTTACTTATTAGACCATATACAAAATCTCTCATCCCATTAATGTGAAAGTCATTCGAAATGACGTCTGCATTTTGAATAATTTAAAAGTGGAATGAGGATTCTCTTCTGATCCTTTTTGTGAGGATTCCGGAAATCCTCTAATCACGTCTGTTTATTGTATATCGTGTGGTCAGAAATCATGTAAATTTTTTGTTAAAAATAGTATATAACAAGAATTGATCGTGCAATATACGATAAATGGATGAGATTAGAAGATCTCCGGATCCTAAAAGAATTCAGAGAGGATCCTCACAAAGAGAATCAAGAGAGAATCTTCACAAAAAGGATCCACAGAAGATCCTCATTCTTAAAAGTGTAACATCATAATAATTAAGTTTTGGTGGTTGGGGTTTGGAGCAGTAGTAGTTTGAATTGAATTATTAGCAACCATTCCCTATATGTTGCATGCAGAGATGTAGTGAGAAGTACGTACCAACCATTCCAAAACCTGCCATCTACAATTCCTCCTCTCTAGCTAGCTAGCTGCATGTCGCATCCATGCAACAGCAGCAGCACCATCCCTTAAACGGACTGTCAAAATTGAATCAAAACGACAAACCACATGCTCCCCAAGTGCCCACCGCCTTTCCTTCCTCCATGATCATATGCTTGCCAACAAACTGATTCCATTAGCCTAAACCCTAACTAAGCAACAATTATTTAATTAAGCTAGTCATGAACGGCGGCTCCAAATTAGTGTCCACCACCTTTCCTTCCTCCATGATCATATGCTTGCCAACAAACTGATCCCATTAGCCTAAACCCTAGCTAAGCAACAATTAATTAATTAAGCTAGTCATGAACAACGGCTCCAAATTAATTAATAGTACCATACCATCGAGATGACAAGAGATCGGGAGGTACCTTTCACTTGATCAGCAGAATTTAGGTGGAACGAGTTCATAGTCAGCGTGAGTCTTGAATCACTTCTATGTGAAGAGAGTCTTACACATGGTATTTTATTAGTTATTGAGAACACTACAGTAACAGTTAACTCGTTTCATAGAAGTCTTTATCCTCGATTTGAGTTCTAGTTGTACGCATGCAATAGGGTGGGTCCTGACTCCTGATTAAACTACTGTGACTATAGAGTACAGTATTACCGTGATTTTTTTTTTAACCTAAGTCAAGGGTATCCCAAAGGCTTCCTAGGCCCAAGGACTAATCCCTCCGGCGCATGTGAAATGCTCCAACTGTGCATTGCAGCACAGTGCCTGGCCACTTTGACAGCTTCGGGGTTCGAACCTAGGCTGGGGAGCAAACCCAACTAGGCAAGAACCACTAGGCCACTTGCAGTGGTTACCGTGATTTCACTCCCACCAAATCACTTCCCATACTTATAAGTTATGACCTTCTATATATATAGAACAACCCTACATTGAAGGGATATTACAAGAACCATATGCTTGCTTATTCAGTTGAGTGACAGTCGTCTCTGTGTGTGTGAGAGAGAGAGAGAGAGAGAGAGAGAGAGAGTTTTATGGGATTAATCCTCTTTGTAATGTTTCTTGCTCAAATGAGTATTCCAGCCACAGTTTGCCTGCAGCTTGCATATATATATATATATATATATATATATATATATATATAAAGCACTGGTGCTTCTGCAATTCTGAGATGCTCATTTGAGCAAGCAGCGTTACAAGAGGAATATTTTTGCAGTATGATCATCAAAGTAAAACTGCCGTTTCAGCACCAGAAGGAGGTCTTGATTGCTAGCTAGTTCATCAATCTTAATTATATACAGTTAAGTATTACTGATTTTCCACTTTCTCTTGCTGGTTAATTAATTAATACGCATATATTATCTCTTAATTTGCTCATTTATATCATATTAAGATCACCTTTAGCTTGCTTAATAATAGATTAGCCAAGAAGTAATGTTTGGAAGATCATAGATGAACTTAATTATCTTGGCTGGTTGATCCTAATTTCTTAATTAATAGTATTGTTCATATACAAACTACCAATATAGAACTTGAATCAATACTTTGTATTCAGCACAATATACTGAATCACTAAAATAGAATTACATCGATTATATGTACATTAATTTCCTGCGTATATAATTAGCTTTCAAATTGTGGTTAATAGAAGGCGGTGTTCCTTTTTGTAATTCAAATCGCCAGCAAAGTTAGACCATAGATTTCGTTCAAATAACTATTTATTTATAATAATTTACTCTAATTTACCGGAATATTGTTTCATTATAGATTAACCTTGTTGTAATGTTCATATTTTTGAATTTGGATCCCTCTCCGGACCTTTGTGTCCGGAGCAAAATGACCAGGTATTTCGGGTCCTTGGTTTGTGTGAAAGAGAAATCGAAGTCTTTGATTTATGCAAGGTGAGCCAGCAGAAGTTAATGGAGATGGTCGGATTCAATTTGAGTAGCCTGGTCCTTGGCCTTTGGACAACGAAATCCGAAGAGGATCTCTAGCCCATATTTCTTTGCTTTTGTACTTAAAGCTCCTCAAGGAAAATTAATTAAGAAAGAAGAGAGAATGAAAAGGACAGGTGATCGATGTGCTGCGCCAGTGCCAGCCCATCCACCCTGTTGTTCTTTACTCTGTATATCTTCTCGCTAATGAATGAATGCATGTACTGATCCAAGAACTTAACCCTCTTGTACACCAGCAAACCCTATCTTAGTATGCTGGGCTACCTAGCCTTACATAATTTCGCGGACATATGACCCATACACACGTAGCTACCGAGAATGTGAAATCATTACCCTTAGTAATTCGTCAGAGAATACTAGAGTTACATGCAGAGGGAGAAAACGAGAATAGTAGAGTTACATGCAAATAAGGGAGAAAACGAGAATGTGAAATCACTACCCTTAATAATTCGTTAGAGAATACCAATAACATAGACCAAAAAAAGGAAAAAGGGTTATCTGATCCCGTCTAATTGTACGTGAAATACCATTTGATTTGGAGCACGTACATTTTCCTCAATCGGGAATCTGATCCTGTGTATGCACTGGCCATTCCCTCCACAAATTTTACAGGTGCAAACAAAATTTCTATGCCAGATGTGGTAATTAATTAAGCTGCTAGCTAACTTAACCATGATCCTTAAGATCGATCGATGTTATAGTCGCGTTCTAGTAATTTTTACTAAAGCTACTATTTCATCTAAGTTTTTAACATTACACTTTGCATATGTGTGTTTAGCTAAATTGGTTAAAGCAATGTGCTATTATGCTTCAACCTCTACACTCAAGTTCGAGTTTCCCGTCCCGTAGTTTAGATCAATTAGCTTAATGCAAGTATTCTATTGTTTTAAAAAAATTATATTACACTTCGAATTAATTAATTAATTTGTTTGGGACTGCAAGCATCATTCAGTTGTTCATCATGACAAGTAAAGGTAAATTCCCCCAAGCGATTATGCACTCAAATTAAATTAAGATCGACTCATAAGCAGTACTTAATCAACTTTAGCTACAACCAAAAGCTTGAATTTCAGATGTCAATCCCTTGCTTATTACTTTCGTAACAGCATATATTCACATCTTTTGTCACTTTGTTTGATTGGTAATTACTTAATTAACACCGTGTTTAACAAAAACACTAAACAAAAATTATTCCTGATTTGCAATCTATATAAAATAATAAAAAGAAATGATGAAACAGACAATCAAATTGGATTGAGATCCAATCTTGATCTTTGCGTCCGACGCCACGGATCGAGAAATTTGAATTACTCAATTTCAATCATATTGTTCTTATTAGGCCACCTCACTCGACCATTCCACAAAAATACAAAGATTTGAACGATTCAGATCTCTCTCTCTCTCTCTTAAATGGTTTTGATCTCTCGATACATAAACTCTAGACAAAGAAATCCAGAATGGATCTCATTCCAATCAAATTATCTAGTTGCAGGCGGTGTTTTTAAAAGTAGGCTCAAAAAGGTAAAAGCTCTCTCAAGACATGTACACTTAACCCTCGGAAGCAAGAAACCGTACTCTCCCAAGTCCCAACTCCAAAGCAAAGAATCCAAAAGTGACTTCTTCAAAACTGGCACACCAGCAGCACCCTTGCATCAATATGCACAACAGCACTCCAAAACACATCACTACTCTTACTCATGGGAAATTTTGTTCTCAATTTTGCTTCGTCTCGAAGATGCATTTTGCTCCTTCTCGTCTCAATCTTCGTTCAAGGTACGCATAATCTCCAACCCTCATACCATCTATCAGAAGCTAAAGTGGTTAAGAGCGTTTATTCTGTGCAGGCGAGGTCACGTGTTTTAGTATATATTTTCCCTTATTATCGCTTACGCTAATAAAAGTCTTGTTTTTTCTTTTCTTTGCTTTTTGTTGATAGGAGGGGAAGGATCTATAGGAGTGAACTATGGCACGATGGCGAATGACCTTCCTCCGCCGGCCAAAGTCGCCCACTTCCTTCTGGAATCCACCATTATCAACCGTGTTAGGCTCTTTGACGCCAACCCCGACATACTCCGAGCCTTTGCTCACACCGGCATCGCCGTCACAATTACTATCCCAAATGACCAAATCCCGCACCTCACCAAGATACGCTCCGCCCAACAGTGGCTTAAAACAAACGTCCAGCCTCATATCCCAGCCACCAACATTGTCCGAATTTTAGTAGGCAACGAAGTATTATCCACCACAAACAAGTTGTTCATTACTGGCCTTGTCCCTGCCATGCAAGCCCTCCACAATGCCCTAGTAGATGCGTCCTGGGACCGCCAAATTAAGGTCTCTACCCCACACTCTCTAGGCATTCTCTCCAGCTCAACCCCACCTTCCTCCGGCAAATTTAGACAAGGCTACGACATCCATGTCCTTAAACCTGTACTCACTTTCTTGCAATCCACCAATTCTCCTTTCATGGTGAACCCTTATCCGTATTTCGGATACTCCCCCGAAACGCTTGATTACGCGCTTTTCCGGCCAAATCCCGGTGTGCTTGACGGGAATACTAAAATGCTATACACCAACATGTTGGATGCACAATTAGATGCTGTTTTTTCAGCCATGAAGGTTGTGGGCTTTGAGGACCTTGAGATTATTATAGCCGAAACGGGTTGGCCCTCCCAGGGTGATCCGGCCCAAGTTGGGGTTGACGCGCAGTGTGCCGAGGAATACAATCGAAATCTCATCCATCACGTGACATCAGGTTATGGCACTCCGTTAATGCCAAACCGAACTTTTGAGACCTTCGTATTTTCCTTGTTCAATGAAAATCTAAAGCCAGGCCCAACACCTGAGAGGAATTTTGGGCTTTTCCGGCCCGACATGACGCCGATCTACAACGTCGGGGTCCTTCGGCAAACGGTAGCTGCTGCCGCAAATAATCACCCTAAAACATTCCCCTTCTTGATATCACTTTTATGTATGTGCTTGATTGGTTTGTGGACTTGGATTTGACAGGCTAGTTCGACTACACCTAAGAACCCAAGCCCAGGCCCCGTCCCAGTGTTGGCACCGACGAGCCCGCCGCCATCACGCGGCGGGAAATTGTGGTGCTTGCCCAAGAAAGGGGCCGACCCGGAGGCGCTGCAGAAGAATATTGATTATGTTTGTGGGCTGGGATTGAATTGTGGGCCAATCAAACAAGGTGGGCCGTGCTTTATGCCCAACACAGTTAGAGCCCACGCAGCGTATGCCATGAATGTCTACTTTCAAGCAATGGGAAGGAAGGATTCTGATTGTGATTTTGGACAGACTGGCGCCACCACTGCCGTCGATCCAGGTTAGTTTCAGGCAAACCCTTTTTTGTTTTTTGTCAATAACAATTTGGATCGTATCCAGACTTTACTGTCCGAAGTCTAAGGATTTTAGTTTGTGTAAAAGATAGATCGGAGTTTTAGGGTGTGATATGGTCAAGCGAAATAAGTTAATGGGGACCGTTGGATTTACTTTGAGTGATTCGGATTGTCTGGCCTTTAGGCTCTGGATAGAGAGACCCGGAAAGGATTTTTGTTCTGTATATTATAGTATTTAGCTAATTGATCATTGTTTGATTTACTAATTAATCTTTATTTTTTTATTATGGCAGGCTATGGAAAGTGCAAGTATTGATCATGAAGAATATTGCAATGGAGGAGAAGACCCATAGATTATAAACTGTTACCAATCCTTTCTTTTTTGACATAAAAAGATATTAGTGATTGGTGTTTTGTATGGACATGTAGTATAAGTAAGATAAGCATTTAGACACCCAAAAAAAAAATGGTGAATTCCTAATGCAGCATCTACAATGTGTAATATTAAGGGAAATCTATACGAATGTTATCTAAATTTTCATACTTTGTTCGCCAAATTTCACATGAACTAGAAATTAAAATAATTTGTCTCATGAATGGAAAATTTATTATAATGGTAACCTCCGACCAACTTTATTTTGTTGGTCATTCAACAAGTTGTATGTGTTTAGCCTATGTTGCACGGACACTCCAAAACTCTAGACTGTTGGAGTCAGACACTCCGGGACGGCGACATGCCCGAACACAGTTTGGACACGGTCAACGGTATGGACACGGTCAAGACAAGATAGGGTCCTTTTTTTGTAAATATAAAAAATATTTTGGGGGCAGTTTTGTAAATATCAAAAGTTATAAAACCTAAAATTCATAAGCTTGGGGGCAGTTTTTTAAATATTAAAACTCATAGACTCCAAAATTAGAGTTCAGATTCCATATATTGATTGAATTTTGTGCATTTTGATTTTTTATTGACTATTATCTGTTACAAAAATAATATATGTTGATTAATTTGATTGGGTGTGCATAATTTTAAATTAGATGTTGATTAAGTTGATTGGGTGTGTATTGTTTAAAGATCTGTATATTTATTATTTATTAAATTTTAATCACCGTGATTTAATCGTTTTTGTATTCTTATTTTTTGAGATTCATCGTGACTTATGTCACTGTGTTCGTGCTCGTGCAACATAAGTTTTAGCATGTAATTGTGGTCCTTCAAAAATGAGTGTTGATATCTTTTGGGCTAAGGAATATATTGTAACAAATTTATTGCTAACGTGACATGTTAATTTAAGAGATATGAACTTAAGTGTAGAGAAAGAGATTAGAGCGGGATTATAATCAAAACATTTTCATTACGATGATATTATTTCACTCATTTATAATGCGTGTATTTATTTTTTATTAATATTTATCGAATGTAACTCGTATATTAATATTATACTTACTAAAAAAAATATTATACTTACTAGATACACACAAAAAAAAAACCGCAAATTTGGGTATATACCTGCCAGTACTATGGTCTGATGGTATTTCTCTTCACTTAGAAGTAAGGGGTCTTAGATTTGAATTTCGTGGATAGAAAATTTGATACCAAATTAGGTTGCTTTTTGTGTAACTTAGTTGAACTCCCTCTCCTATTAGTGTGACAATATCGATGTACTTAAAAAAAAAAAAAAAAAAAAAAAGTATATAAGTAAATTAATTATTAATTAAACTAAAATTTAATGAGTGAGCTCGCACTTAACTGTATTTGTCCGCGGAGGACCCGATGATTGTCTCCTTGCGGTGCGCTCTGATCTCCGGGGAGTAAAACACCATCTCACCCTCTCTCTAAAAATCCGATCTTTTTCCGTCTCTTTCTCTCTCTAGTTCCCGATTTCTAGGGTTTTATCTCGTCGTTTCAATCCAATTCAATTCTCCTAGGGTTAGGGTTTAGGATTTTACGCAGAAAAGAAACGATGGGCGGAGAGTGGCAGCAGCTCCTCCAATCGATAATCCTCGGCCTCATTTTCTCCTACCTCCTCGCCAAGCTCATCGCCATAGTCATCTCTTTCAAGGAAGACAATCTCAGCCTCACACGCGCTCGCTCTGCCGACACCAATCCGCCGCCGCTCAAACCCGAGCCCCGCGACGACCAGCTTCGCTCTGCCGATTTGAGCTCCGCGGCAATCGAGGCCGAATCGGTCGTCGCCGAGCACGGCAGCGTCAGGAACGAGAGCAGCGAAGCTGACAGTGACGATGACTGGGAAGGCGTGGAGAGTACGGAATTGGACGAGCTGTTCAGCGCGGCGACGGCGTTTGTCGCGGCGGCTGCGGTGGATCGGCAGAAGGTGTCGAGTGATGCGCAGTTGAAGCTTTATGGGCTTTACAAGATTGCTACTGAGGGACCCTGCAGCGCGCCGCAGCCATCTGCTCTGAAAATGACTGCTCGCGCCAAATGGTATTTGCTCTGCCATTACTTTATACCGAAAATTTACTTGCAAGAGTTGTGTTTATTTATATGGATCTTATTTTCAGCTTGATATGGATGGGGAATGTGTTTCTTGGATTGATTTTGGTTAATATCAAGATTAGGTAGATGAAATTTTGTCCTAATTGTAATGTTTTTACTGGGTAATTGGTGAATTAGGGTTGATTAAACTTTGTATCTTACTTTAGAAGGTGGCTTGCTGTGTTTTTGAATCTGTTCGCTCGGTGATTTGTTATAGGCAAGCTTGGCAGAAATTGGGTGCTATGCCTCCTGAAGATGCTATGGAGAAGTACATTGATATTGTCACAGAGCTTTATCCTAACTGGGCGGCAGGTTTGACTGTGGTGAGTCTTGATTCTTTTGTTTTCGACTTTATTTTTAGTCCTGCCGGACATCAATACTTACTTTGTGTTGGGTTTTCTCTTCTGGTTTCTTTCTGTCTATTGACTTATGATTACTAGAAGAGCAGAGGTGGAGAAGGTAGTGCATCTGGTAATGATTCTAATCGACCAATGGGACCGGTTTTCAGCACCTTTGTTTATGAGGAAGAATCTGAAAATGATTTGTAAGTTTCTTAGGACTGCTAAGCATGGGAGGGTTAATATTTACATGTTGTTGTCGATTAGTAGATATCATTTCTTGGAAATAAGTAAAAAGTAATGCTAACGTAAGGTGTTTTGTTTTTATGTTTCAGAAAGATGGATGCTATTCATGCCTTTGCCAGAGAAGGAGAAGTCGATAATCTGCTTAAATGCATTGAAAGTGGCGTTTCAGTGGATCAGAAAGGTCTGTTTTCTTCCATCTGCCTCTTTAATAGGTTCATTAAGTTTCAACTGACGTTATCGTAGTTGTTGTATTCCATTAATACTTCCATAACTATGAAGGCATGTGTACTTTCTTTCTTTTTGGGTTGTTAACAGAGTAAGGCTGCTCATAAACCAGGCCCAGCTTCATAGAAGCTCCTTTCCTTGTTAAATCTCAGCTTTTTAGAAGTTATTTCCTTGATAAATGAGCTACAATTCAAGTTTAATATCCAAGTTTGGATGCATAAAACAAAGTTTGAACAACGGTGGATTGGACCCTTTAGGATTGTCATCAATTAAGATAGGTACATACGTTTTATGCTATGGTCAACATTCTTAATTATAAACTTTGATAACACATAGGATAAAGTTCAAACTAAAATCGTTAAGGCATGTAGAAACGAGGAAGCCTCCAATTTCAGTATTGTTGTTAACATGCTTATATATGTTTGGAAATCAGCACAGAAATTGTAAAAGCTTGAAAAGGCTAGGCCAAAAAGCTATGGTACCCCAAGTTTGACTTCATACTGAGCCGGCTGCATATCTCATTAACCTAGCTTTTAGTGCTTGTTCCTCACATAAATAGCACACCGCATGTTTCTTTCATTCGATACATGTACATGCCTTAATTTTTTCTTTTGTGACATGTATTCTCTCCTCACCCAGAAAAGTGTTTGGTCTATTTTTATTGGTGGTCTATCATGCTACCCTTTATTTTATATTAGGATGTTGAAGGGAATATCTTTTGCTCAAACTTTTTATGTGCTCGTATGATGCTGGTATTGCCCTAAAACAGTTTACGTGCATTGATTGCAGATAGTGAGGGAAGGACCCCATTGCATTGGGCCGTGGATCGTGGGCACCTGAACATGACAGAGCTGCTAGTTAGCAAGAATGCCAATGTTAATGAAAAGGTAGATTAAATGATAATCATTAACTTACAGTAGCAAAATTTGTTAAGTATTTCCAAATCCCATCCCATCCCCCTGTCATGCCATCCTAAAATTCTGTTCTTTTGGTCTTGGAAGGACAATGAGGGGCAAACCGCATTGCATTACGCTGTTATGTGTGATAGAGAAGGCATTGCTGAATTTCTTGTGAAGCAAAATGCAGACACAAGTGCAAAGGACAACGATGGCAATTCTCCCTGTGATGTCTGTGAGTCAAACTGGCCTTGGTTTCAGGGTGCAAAGGAGAAGAGTCACTGACCGACCGTCGTTTATTTGAAAAATTCACGGGGATGTATATTCCTAATCCGTTCGTCTTTTAAAGAGATTTGAAAATAGAGCAGTATGTTGTGTATGTACGTAGTTTCTACCTCCTCGTTGTGAAACATTCTTTCGTTGGGTTACCCGTTTCCCCCTATCGTACAAGTGCAAAGAAAGGTTGAACTCACTGGGTTTAACTGGCACAATATAATGCATAGCAGGGGCCTACATTTTGCCATCGGTCTAATGTTTTTATTTATTTTTTATGAATTGCTGTCCTAGTTACTATGTAAAAACCCTTCTATGTTCTTTATATAGCACAGTAAAATCGCTGCAATGCTACGTGGGTTTGGTATAGCTGTGCTTTGAAAAAAAATTGTTTCTGTTGTGCAGTGAGAATAAATAGTTGTGAAATAAAGCAACAGAGTGTTTGATAATTTTTTTTGTAAAAGTGCTTTTGAAAAAAAAGCAGTATTACAGTGTTTGGTAAATTTTTATGTAAAATAAATGTGAAAAAGTTGGTTTTTTAAAGTTGGGTTTTGTAGCTTTGTGTTTTTGGCTTTTTTTTTTCATCCAAAACTGTGAAAAAAAACTGAAGCAACTCAGTACCAAACCAAGGTTCAGTACTACGGGTTTTTTAATTGTTAGATTTGATTTTCGAAACTATCTGATTTTATATTTTTAGTTTCAGCTATTTGATCTCTGCAGAAATGCTCTCCTAAGGTCCTCATTTTGAGGACCTATGAGGTCCTATATCATTTCAATTCTTAAAATTAATCTGACTGTGAAATAATCCAAAATATGATATTATCCCTGTTACAACATAACAAAATAATAATGTTGTAACAGGGATAATAACAAAATATGATATTATCCATGTTACAACATAACAGATATAAGACATTCACGCCTGAAACTCTTCTTTTTTTTTTTCTTTTCTTTTTTATCAAAATCATTATTTTGTTATGTTGTAACAGAGATAATATCATATTTTAGATTATTTCACAATCAGATTAATTTTAATGGTTGAAATGAAATAGGACCTCACAGGTCTTCAAAATAAGGACCTTAGGAGAGCATTAGGTAGTTCAACTGTGACAAAATAGTTACCAATTTAATTGTTATAAGTCCAACTGTGACAAAATAGTTCACATGGTAGTTCAGTACCATCTAATAATTTTTCGAAGAGGTGCATCCTTTAGTTACTACAAACATGAAAACCTTAAATAAACCTAGACAGAAAGACACCTACCCGCGGTTTTGCCAAATTGGAACAATTAAAGATGTCCCCCAACCCGATCTCTAACAATAAAAGCAAAGGTGCTACATTATAATATCATATGTACCTCCCAATTGTAACGGTCACTAACCGTTTCTGCACCACCCAAATTATTCAGTTGGTCGTAGGCTGCTTATCATCACCACCTTTTGCCCCCATGCCTAGGCTGCTTCTTCTTTTTTGATGCCAAACAATGGCGAAGGCAGTGGTCTACGCGCTACTTGCCACCGCCTTTATCTTTCTTCTCGTCATGCTTCCCTCCAAACATCGTGGCCCCAACCACCCCCACCCCCACCTTGGCCTTAACCGACGTCTTGGCTACACGGGTCACGCCCTCATTTTCGACCCTCTGGCAGCCAAGATGGAGTGGTACGCCAAGGAAAGTGGTGGATTCAGAGGGGAAACCAATAGTCGCGTGGGGTTGTCGGAACACAACAACAATCCCACGATGAATGCGAGTGAGGTGGAAGAAATGCATGAATATCTCGGCGATGAGGGAAAGTTGAACCTCACGTTGAGGCTGATTACTTTGTTCCCGTTGATAGACCAGGCGCCAAAAGACGGGTTGATTAGCTCTAATGAGCTCGAGGATTGGGTCACGAAACAAACCGTGGAGAGGTTGAAATATAGGACGCAGAAAGAAATGGAATCGTATGACAAAGATGGTGATGGAACAATTTCTTTCACGGAGTATCTGCCCAAGTTTTCCACTAAGGATCTAGGTATTTAACTACGTACTTATTTCTTTATAAGTTTGTGTGTATGTGTGAATATACGTGGAAATTCTTTCAGCAGGATGTACTTATTTCTTTATAAGTTTATATGTGTATGTGTGTGAATATATGTTAGTGTTTAAAAAAATGGCCTCGGGCTGCGCCTAAACAGCCTTAGAGGTGGGGCTTCAACATTTTTGTCTATGTTTTGTGGGAGTCGGCGAAATACTCACCTAAGCTTCGTGGGGTGCGCCTAGGGCCCGAGGGCGCACATGAGGCGTCCCTTTTTCATATTTAAGTTTCAGAAATTTGAAATTCTTTGAGTTGCAAAGTCTGCCCAGCGAAGAAGACGAAGACAGCTAGGGTTTTTTTGTTTTTTCCTAAACTTTTTATTATCCACTTTGCTGACATTTATTACTCATTTTGCTGATATTTATTATCCTACTATCTTCCTTCCTCTTCACGTTTCCTTTTTCTACTTTTTATTTCCCCACTTTCCGAACATTTAATTTTACCCCACCATCTTCTTTTTTGTTCACTTTTAGTCAAGAGTTTTTGCAAAGTATTATATTTATTATATTATAATATATATTAAAAATTTTAGGTCTTGTGAGGCTTCGCCTCACGCCTCAAGGTTTTTCTCTAGGCAGGATTATCCATGAAACGCCTAGCTCACGCCTTTGTTTTTTAAAACATTGATATACGCAGAGATTTACATATTGTCTTTAATAAAGACATGACGTGTTGGAAAAACTTCTATTCAAATTTCTTCAACTTTGATCACGTGGGGTGTGGAGATACGTAGAATAGACATTTGTTTTAGAGCTTTGAACAGTTTAGGTTTTAAGTATCGAATTCTGGTGGAACAGAGAAAAACGGAATGGAGCACGGAGAAGCTGGATGGTGGAAGCAGCAATTTGATAATGCAGATGCTGATAAGAATGGATTACTTAACTTCAATGAATTTAAAGAGTAAATTCCCTTCATTCCCATATTACTGTGGCAAAAAATATACAATTTGCGAGTTCTGGTTCAACAGAAATCTCCATTTTTTGTTGCAGTTTGTTGCACCCAGAAGACAGTAACAACGAAGATATTCACAAATGGCTGTTGAGAGAAAAAATGAAGTACATTTTCTCACATATCTTCTGTGTCTTTCACACTAAACATCTTAATGCCTTTATATATTTTCTGAATAATTTGATGCAAAGGAACGGATTAACGAACTGTCTACTTGTCATTTACAGGCGGATGGATCAGGATAACGATGGCAAACTGAATTTCGAGGAGTTTTTACACAACGCTTATGATAATTACAAGACTTACGTTGAATTTGAAAGGGGCGGGAAAAATGTACCCACACCAGAAGAGAAATTTGCAGAACTTGATGTGAACAAGAACAAGTATGCATGCACGCCTTAAACTTAAAGCTAACACATTTTTTGACCTAATTTGTTTTTCTTCCTTTGCTGGCCAAGATTATAGTTTAGAGGACTTTACTAATCTCTTTCGAAATCGAAAAATGTTGACAGGCTCTTGGAAGTGGAAGAATTGAAACCAATGCTGCATTACATTCACCCAGGAGAATTTTCCTATGCTAAATATTATGCAAGCTTTCTGATGTCGGAGGTTGGTAACGTTTCAATTTGTGTACTCCTATCCATGCGACATGTTGAGATGAATTTGAAATGAAATGCGTGACATTGTTCGATTCAGGCGGATGATAACAAAGATGGAAAATTAACGCTCGAGGAGATGCTCGATCATGACTATGTTTTCTACAGCACACTATTTGATGACGGCATCAACGAAGATTTTGATGCGGATTATCACGACGAATTCTGAAGCTTGATGCTCCCGAGAAATGGATTTTTCGATTCGTTTTGGTGGAAGCTTATCCTAATTGTGTATTTATTTTGTCATTTGAAAAATACAGCAAAATAAAATATTGTGCTTTCATTAGGTTGAGCATTGACTCAAAAAGTAGTGGTGCGTAATTGGTATATACTTAGGATAGAAAATAGAGCGTTACGTGAAAGGGTTTTACTAATTAGGAATGTTTTTGTTGGAAGCAAATAGAGGGAAATTACACGAACAATTCAGTTAGTTTCCTCTTCATATTCTCTCAGAACTACTTTTTGTAGAATCGCTTGACTGTTAAGAGAGAAAAGAAGCGTAACACGTCTGTCTCTTTTTGCATCAAAGTTTTAAACAAACAACGTGCCAAACCTCCTCACTCTTCCCTGTCTCATCATCTCCTGTTCCGGTTCATACAAGTCCTCATCATACCACAAGTTTTCAGTACTTACCAACTCTAGCTACCAAACTTCCTCACTCTTTCCTGTCTCATCCTCTCATGTTCCACCTCGTATGACGCCTCATCATGCTGCAAATTTTCAGTAGAAAACTGTTTCTGTACAAACTAGCAATGGCATGACATGCATTTAAAATTGGCAAATCATCCACTTGGGTACATAAATTGCCACTGCTTCAGACCCCAGATGCAGTCGACCTAGAGACATCGATCAAATTAGAATTAACATTCATTTGTATGACCAGAGCAAGAGAACATTCTTTATGTTCCTAGGACAGCATAAAACAATTCTAGTGTTTCCTCACCTCAGGCGACTCTTCATCTTCTTCAGCTTCATCTTCATCCTCATCATCCCACTCGGACATCATCTGCAAAAGTTTAGTACAAATCCACTTCAGTACAAACTAGCGTGCATTTCAAATCAGGCGCATCTACCTGAGTACAGAGACCAAATTTACAGACTCCAGGAACAACTTCGACTTCGTATCGAAATAGTATCATCTTAAGTTATATATTTTTAGTTTGATAAAATGGAGCCTGATGTTTCCGGAGGACAAAAACAGTGTATGTGCCTAAAACGACGTGTGTCTAATGCTCGAACAGTAGGCCTCACAAACACAGCGCAGAAGTGAGAAATCTTTCAAACAAAAGGCTAGTGAGAGTTGGAATTACTAGAGCTGATTTAACTACCTGCTCGTGTGTGTGTGTATCTGCGTCTACACTGCCAACAGTCTACAGCAAAAAGAACTGCAAAGTTCCAATTGATTACAAGTTTATAAAATGTACAGACAAGCTATATATATAGAATGAATGCACCTTCTTGATTTCAATCGCTTCGTTTTCATCTTCTTCCTTTGCTGCCAATAATATAGAAATAGAAATGTACCAATATCTTTCGAAAAAAATGTTTGACAGGCACTTGGAAGTGGAAGAATTGAAACCAATGCTGCATTACATTCACCCAGGAGAATTGTCCTATGCTAAATATTATGGAATTTCTTATGTCCGAGGTTAATAATGGTTCAATTCGTATACTCCTATCTATGAGACATGATGAGATAAATATAAGAATTCAAATGTGTGGCATTGTTCGATTCAAGCGGATGATAACAAAGACGGAAAATTAACAGCGGAGGAGATGCTGGATCATCATTATGTTTCTATAGCATAGTCTATGATGTTGGTGTCAACGAAGATTATCACGACGAATTCTGAAGCATGATGGCCCAGAGAAATACATTTCCAAATTTCACCAAAAAAAGAATGAACTTACCATGGTTTGTCTAGCAAATATTAGGGTTGAGGATTCGAACACAAGATTGTGAGCATGGGTTCTTAACAACTTGAACTATGAGCTCTTTGCTGATGCAGTACATGAATGATAAATTAATACAGCCATATAAAGTTATGATAGTTGGTCTGACTTCTCGTTCTTCAAAGAATATGATTAAGGCTCTCTTTATTAGGTTAAATTGTAAGTTTTCTTTAGTTTTAATTATCTCTTGTATCAGTGAGTTGTATCTCCCTATTTAAAGGGCTCCAAATGTATCTTTAAGGTAGTCAATTAGTTAATTAAAATTAATCTAAGAATAGAGTGAGTTTTCTCCTTTCTTAAATCAAGTGTGATGCTTAGCCGTGTCAGTGAATTCACGATTAGCGACGTGAGTGAACTACAAGCTCTTTGCTACCTATACTATGATTTAGAAACGTTTCTCAACCAGAGTACTAAATACCATTTACACCATTTTTACATTAAACACGATTAATTGAGAATTGGAACAATACAATGATTCAAACTTCATTGTAACTTCAATAGTTTGCATGCGTCGAGAGAAGAATCAAACTCTAAAGTAAAACTCATATACTGACCAACTAACTAAATTCACATCAGCAACTAACTGTAAATACAAATCAATTACTTGGCCCGGAAGGAAAATTCAAACTAATGAGATGCCCAAGCTATTCTCCTAAAAAGGGCCCATAACTTTTGACCCCCAGTCAATTCATACGAAAACCAATTTCCGGGAAAGGCGTACGATAATAGGCCCCACAAAACAAAATTATTGGGATAGGGCTCTAATCAAATCAAAAAATGAGTTCTATTAAAATTTGATCTTACGGTTATAAATATTAATTTATTTTAAAAGTAATTCAATCGTACGGATTTCTTAGATCCCTTTACAAATTATTGCAGCCAATATTTTTTTGAAAAATAAAAAAGAGAGAAAAGAAGGAAAAAGTTGATAGCTTTCTGCAATCCGAGTCCGTCGCAGCAATTTGATTCTCTGCCCTCTGCGTCTGTCTCTGTCGCTGTCTCCGAGGAAGACTTTCTGCTCCCGATCCACCACCGTACGACCACCTTAAGGTTCTTTTATTTTTGTTTTTTCAGGTAATTTTATCGCTGTCCTGTTTCGGAAACCTCGATTTTGTTTCAGTGGTAACTACGTTTGTGCATACTGTCGTGATGTTGTCTGATCCTGATTGTTCCGGTTCGATTCGCTGAATTTGAATTTGATGCGTTACATTTTCGAGTAATTTGATGGCGTAGGATTGCGTTTTGTGAATTTTAATTTTGTTTTTGTCAAGGTTTGTTGGAGATGTATGCAATTTTGTATGAAATTTCATTCGATCCATGAAATTGTTTGTGTTTGGTTATGTTTTGGATTTCTTGGCGGGGGATATGTTCGGGTGTGGATTTGTTTGTGCATAACTAGGGTTTTTGGTGATTAGATGGAGTACGGTTTTTTGTTGCTTGCATTGGCGCAAAACCGAGCGCAATGACATTATAGGATTCATACAGCCGACCACATATGTAATATATGTTTACACACGCCATATTGTATGGGTAGTAAATTTCTTTTATGTTGAAATTTGGTTTCCTGATAATTTGCGGAGTTCCAGTAAATGTTGTTTCCTGCCAAGTTTGTGTGTGTATTGCCTACTGATTTAGATTGTTAAATAGATGCACCATTAAAGTTTGTGTGTGTATTGCCTACTGATTTAGATTGTTAAATAGATGCACCATTAAACTTTACAGCGCATTGGTGAATGGTTTTCTGGGCAAAGTTTTGCTGTTTCAGTTAGACATCTTTTTGTAAACCAAATTGGTGGAACGAAAAGATTTTCTGGCGTAATAGTTTTCTATTCTTGCGTGATGTTAATATTTTCTGAATCTGATTTTCGACAGTTCTTTCGGTCTCTGTAAAATGCTATGATTTAATTGTCTCCTATCTTGTATTTCTCCAATATGTCTAAACAATTAAAATTTACACTCGCAGATACTATACATCGATGGAAGTTACCCAGGTGCTGCTGAATGCTCAATCTATAGATGGAACTGTACGGAATCAAGCTGAAGAGAGTTTGAAACAGTTTCAGGAGCAAGATCCTCCATCGTTCTTGTTGTCTCTTTCTAGAGAGCTAGCAAATGAAGAAAAACCTGTTGAAAGCCGTAAATTAGCAGGTCTGATACTGAAGAATGCCCTGGATGCTAAAGAACAACCTAGAAAGTTGGAGCTTATTCAAAGATGGCTTGCATTGGAAACTTCTGCGAAAGCGCAGATTAAGATGTTCTTGTTACAGACCCTCGCTTCCCCTGTAGCTGATGCTCGTTCAACTACCTCTCAAGTTATTGCAAAGGTTGCGGGCATTGAGTTGCCCATGAAACAGTGGCCGGAACTGATTGGATCACTATTGTCGAATATTCATCAGTTACCAGCACATGTAAAGCAAGCTACTTTAGAGACTCTTGGGTATTTGTGTGAGGAAATCTCTTCTGATGTTGTGGATCAAGATCAGGTTAATAAAATACTTACAGCTGTAGTTCAGGGTATGAACGCATCTGAAGGGAGCAATGATGTTAGGCTTGCTGCTACCCGAGCACTGTACAATGCTTTGGGTTTTACTCAGGCCAATTTTAGCAATGATATGGAGCGTGATTATATTATGAGAGTTGTCTGTGAGGCAACTCTGTCCCCTGAAGTGAAGATTCGACAGGCAGCTTTTGAGTGTTTAGTCTCCATTTCTTCATCTTACTACGAGAAATTAGCCCCTTACATTCAGGACATATTTAGCATCACAGCAAAAGCTGTAAGGGAAGACCAGGAACCTGTTGCTCTTCAAGCCATTGAATTCTGGAGTTCGATTTGTGACGAGGAGATCGATATATTGGAAAATTATGTGGGTGATTTTAGCGGGGATTCTGACATTCCTTGCTTTTACTTTATCAAGCAGGCAATCCCTGCCCTCGTCCCTATGCTTTTGGAGACACTTCTTAAGCAGGAAGATGATCAGGAGGAAGATGGGGCTTGGAATATTGCTATGGCTGGGGGGACATGCCTTGGGTTGGTTGCTCGGACAGTGGAAGATGATATTGTTCCACTTGTTATGCCTTTCATCGAAGAAAACATAACAAAACCAGATTGGAGGCAAAGAGAAGCAGCTACTTATGCGTTTGGTTCCATCTTGGAGGGTCCTTCGGCAAACAAGTTAACGCCTATTGTAAATGTTGCTTTGACATTCATGCTCAGTGCTTTAACAAAGGACCCAAACAACCATGTGAAGGACACTACTGCTTGGACATTGGGAAGAATTTTTGAATTCCTTCATGGTTCAACTATGGATACACCCATAATTACCCCAGCAAACTGCCAACAGATCATCACAGTTCTTCTTCAGAGCATGAAAGATGTTCCTAATGTTGCTGAGAAGGCATGTGGTGCTCTCTATTTTCTGGCCCAGGGTTATGAGGATTTTGGCCTGTCATCTCCCATTGCCCCTTTTTTCCAGGAAATTGTACAGGCTCTACTCACTGTTACTCACAGACCTGATGCTGGGGAATCGCGATTAAGGACTGCTGCATATGAAGCGTTGAATGAAGTAGTCAGGTGTTCGACTGATGAAACTGCTCCCATGGTGTTGCAACTTGTTCCTGTTATCATGATTGAACTGCATCAGACTCTTGAGGGCCAGGAGCTTGCATCCGATGAGAAAGAGAGGCAGAGTGAATTACAAGGACTTCTTTGTGGGTGCTTACAGGTCATTATTCAGAAACTGGGTTCATCAGAGCCCACGAAATATGTGTTCATGCCATACGCAGATCAGATAATGGGACTTTTCTTGAGGGTATTTGCTTGTAGAAGTGCTACTGTCCATGAGGAAGCCATGCTTGCCATTGGGGCCCTTGCATATACAAGTGGCCCGGATTTTGCAAAATACTTGCCAGAGTTTTACAAGTATCTTGAAATGGGGCTTCAAAATTTTGAGGAGTACCAAATCTGTGCTATCACGGTTGGTGTTGTAGGGGATATTTGTAGAGCTGTGGAAGATAAGATTCTGCCTTATTGTGATGGAATTATGACCCAACTTCTCAAGGATCTGTCAAGCAACCAGTTGCACCGCTCTGTAAAGCCTCCTATATTCTCCTGCTTTGGTGATATAGCTCTTGCAATAGGAGAGAACTTTGACAAGTATTTGATGTACGCCATGCCAATGATTCAAAGTGCTGCAGAGATGTCTGCCCACACAGCAGATGCTGATGATGAAATGACAGAGTACACCAATTCTCTGAGGAATGGAATCTTGGAGGCATATTCTGGGATTTTCCAAGGTTTCAAGAACTCCCCGAAAACGCAGGTTTTGATATCTTATGCTCCGCACATCCTGCAGTTCTTGGATAGCATATACAGGAGGAAAGACATGTGAGTTGATCTATCTACTGTTTAGTTGTTACTACAAAATTACAATTTTTTGTTGTGTTTTTCTGACATTTTTTTTGTTTTAATTTACTTGCGTGTAGGGATGAAGTGGTGATGAAAACAGCCATTGGTGTCCTTGGAGATCTAGCAGATACACTGGGAAGTAATGCAGGTTCTTTGATACAGCAATCTCAATCGTGCAGAGACTTTTTAAATGAGTGCTTGTCTTCCGATGACAATTTGATTAAAGAATCTGCAGAATGGGCCAAGATGGCCATCAGTCGTGCCATTTCAGTTTGAAGCCATTGCCACTCTGTACATTCTATTTGTTTGGAAGTCTCCGCATGCATTTGGGTGTGTTGAGTCGGGTCGTAGGATTGCATGTGTCAAGCATCGCCATTTTCAGACAACCGAAGCTGTCCGTCTTCAAGTTGTCACTAACTTGCATCATCTCCGAAAGTTGTGACTAACAATTGCATCAGCGCCCATGGCTTGGGTCCTGGTTTTGTCAAGGAGGAAGAGTGGGGGTAGTGAGTGTCGCAGAAGTGGGTTACGGCCTGCAATCAAAACTAACAAAATTCTGTGGATCACAGATTATATGGCATCGGAGGGGAAGGTAAGTGACATTCATGAAGGCCACATTTCTGTGTCACTGAGGTGAATTGCGCTCTGAACGCCAAACAAGATCTTGTTAATCCATACCACCACCCCTGATGACTTCCTCCAACGAGATTGGGGTCAGAATGGACTAAAAATGCCCAATTTTATTCCGGTGCTGGCGTCTTATCACTAACCCAGGTGCCGTATTCCTGAAATCCTCCATAGCAGGTCTTCATTCCTGAATTCCGTCCCCTCCTGTCATCTTGTTTGCATCTCATCATATTTTTGCTTGTCTTAGTGCATATTCCAGAGCATTTCCTCAGCAAGCGAAACTACCTCCAGTTCGCCCAAGGTTTGAGCGTCTCCATGAACTCGTGGAAACGCAAATCCTACGTTGCATCGTTCATTTTCATATTGATCATTGCTAGAAGGTCAGGCTAGCTATACGTCGCATACCATATGCATTCGTAAATTCATTGTTACGTCGCTTTTTGAAAGACATACGATATTTTTCTTCTTCTTTTGCTTGGGGAACATGTAATATTTTTTTCGGGTCATGTCCGCCTTTTCGAAGTTTGTTACGCCGCGAATTGTGATGGCATAGCGAGGATTATTTTGTTGGGAAGTTTGGGAGAGGCATTGTATTTGTTTATCGGCCTCAGGTCATGTGTTGTTTATTTAGTTTGATTGGATTGTTAATGTTCTGGCTTGAGATTTTTGTATTAGAAAACCCTGGACATATATTTGACCGAGTAAAAATTTCGCCTTATTTAAGCTTGGATGTTGTGATGACTTTTTTTGAGTGCTGATAATCGTTCGGTAGTTTTGAACAAACTTTACATAAAATGTGAATTAAAATGATTTTGATTTTTGGGTTTTCTATGTTTACGGTACGTATTTGAAAGTTCAAGAATCACTTTTACATGCTCAGCATCGTTTATGGCAGTGGTACTGGTATCCCACCCGCCACACCATGTGAGGTCAGTCGTGACCGAGTCCTTATAAAACCAAAACCAAAACCAAAAGAAGTGGATTTGATGTTATTAAATAGAACGGTCTCGTTTGTACGCGAGATTGAATTGGAATGGATAACTCTTCAATTTCAAGGTACGTAGAAATGAAAAATGAAAAAAAGTATGTGCAATTTAAGGGTGGAACATAAATTATGTGTAAAGAAAAACACATTTTGATATTCTCTCTAAAATGATAGATTAGAAGGCGTGAGGTTTTTTTTGTGTCCATTCCAGAATCCGAATCACTTGCTTTAGTTTTTAATAACTTTGATATTATAAAGTTATCATTTTCAATTCAATCTTCCGTACTAAGCGAGTCCGAAAAAAAAAAAAAAAGTATAAAGGGCATGACATCATATGACAATAAGCAATCCAAAATGAATAGAAAGTACCACTTTCTGTTTAAGCAGTCATGTGGTGACACCAAATCCTGTAGAGAAAGCACTAGACTTCTCTCTCATCCATGCTATGGACTAAAATCTTCTTGCTTGACTTCAAAATCTATTTCCTACTTTCATTCCCATTCTGTCGCATGGAAGTCCTTCTGTAAATGAGAGTATTTACTTACACACGAGATATTCTACTGAGAATGATGTATTTTAAGTTAATATGTGTTAATTAACATGCGATTTTACTTCTGCACTTGATATAACCATGAGCATTCTTGTTGCATGACTTTTTTTTTGTTTGTTTTTCAAATGGAAAAAGATTATGCGAGATTAGCTTTTCAGCAATAGTCACGTGCGAGACACGTACTCTCCTTTGAAGGCGTGAGTACCATTACACCCAGAAACTCCAGGGTCGACCCCCCTCCACCAAATTTATTGATAATAAATAAAAGTAAATGAAAAAGATACAAGCTGAGGGATTATGCTAAAACCCGTAAAAACTAAACCATTTTATATAGTATTTTCTCCGACAACCTAGAACCGTTGCCAAATACGGTGTTTAATTTGTGGATCACCAACCTGCAAACACCATCATTACCAACATAAACTCTCTTGGGAGATGATTAATTAGTGAAACTTTTGTTTGCTGTCTTAAAATTATTGGAGTTTAATTTGTTGGATTATATAATATTGGACCATGTTGGTGTTGGTAGTACAGCAAAAATTTTGACTTGTTCCCCTCTCGCTATGATGTTAGTGCTTTCCCTCCCACTAGTGGGCCACCAACATATTATAGTTCAACCCTCCTACCCTCTTCTTTCTTCCCATTGGATTTTCATGTAAATGTAGTCCACTCTAGGTCTATGTTTGCTTGTCTTCATCCATTGACTAACCAGAAAGTATATGAGGACCTAAATTAACCACATTTCAGTCATGGTGTTTGGTTTATTTGGTACCATGGAAAATGAAACCCATGAGAAAGAAAGGGTTTGGAAAGTCCTATAGAAAATGATGTCTTAAAAAGCAAAGTTCCATTACGAAATTCACGTATAGATGAGGAAACGTAATTCACCTTCTCAAATAAAAGGATGTCAATACTTTTCTGTATGAGAAGAAAATTTTCAATAGAACAGTCTGATCACGTTACTGATCAGATACTTTTACAAAATAAGACTATACTTTTGTGAGTTAAATCAAATTAGATTCGGATGGTACATACGTAAGAAAGACCTGTATCTTTATGAAAATAGCTAACCTAATCAACCTTGTGATCATCGTGTCCTAACGAAATTTATAATTTTAAAAAATAAAAGTCTAGGATTTTTTCGGTATTCATCACACAATTTCTCTGCAGACCATGAGGCAGACAATTCTACTTGGTTTATTATTTTTACTGAAACAATGGACATGCACTTGGAAAGTACATATGGCAACCATTGAAGCAATGGGAGCATATCTAAATAAAATAGCCTCGACTGCTCTCCTCTCACTATATATGCAATATATATATATATATATATATCAGTCTCGGCAGATAATATAATAGTGAAGACAGGAAAAGAAGGAAGCAAATTAACATATTAAAAAGGTCATAAAAACCCAAAAAGTAGGCAGAAAATGGTAGAATTTGAGCCATGCAATGCAAAGAATATTGTTTGCTCTTGTGTCCATATGCATAAGAAAGAAGATGACAAAAGAAAGGAAATAGCAAGAAAGAAATAGTAGTGCAGTTGACTTATGTGTTGTGGGCTAGCTAGCTAAAACCCTACACCAATATTTGATCATCAGTCTGCTCCTGTAAGGTCCCTCCCCTTCCGCCCACAACCCTCGTAAAATGCGGAGCCTTGTTGGCTTGTGATTGCCTTTATTTTATTTTATTCTGTTACTATTGGATGGTGGAGAAGGAGAAGTGCACACCGTTGAATTACCAACATTCTCTCTCTCTCTCTCTCTCATAGCGTATACGCTTCCACTCACTCCCCAACTCTGACTCAAAATGAGCATAAAAGCCCACCCTCTCTCACCTCCCCTTGCTAAGATTCATCACCATTTTAACTTATTGAGAGGAGAAGAAGAGAAAAGAAGAAGAAAATAAGCAATGGCTTTTAGAATCAATGGCTTTCTTCTTCTACAAGTGCTATACCTCTCAGCACTTCTCATAATTCCTTTATCTTCAGGTGAGCATAGTGCAGCGTACTCAGTTTTGTGTACAAGCGATATGTTACCTTAAACTAATCTAAATTATTGGGAGGGGAATTCAAACTTAGGGGCATAGGGGAGCACATCCGCTCTACGTTAAATCCCATTTCTATTTGCATATAATTGTTTAGGTTAGCCTAGTAAGCTGACAGAAGTACTCTTTGTAGGCGTTGTTACTGAAGGCTTCAAGGATGGCATGGATCCCATTAACTTGTTTCACAAGGTAGAATATCTGCTATTGTTTGTTCTAGTAGTTGTTATCATAAACTAATGGGGCATAAATTAACATGAATTTGCCAAATCATGCTTAATTTCTCTTGCTAACAGCAAATTCTGTATGTTTTTGAAGAATGACGTCGAAATCATTTCGAGGAAGCTTCGGAGGCTCGATGCAACAATGCAGGACTACGACGATGCAGGATCCAACCCTAGGCACGACCCTAGAAAGAGGACCGGCAATGGCAGGAACCCATGAGACTGCCGTAATATAGCAATCCGAGGTTTTGGTCACGTATAAGCAGACCTAATATAGGAATCTGAACGAGTTTCTTCATCGGTACATATACATGTATGTATGTATGTATATATGTATGTATATATAAACTAGTTTGTGTGTTTGTGGACATAGGAATACATATATCTTTGTACCATGTTCTTCCTGTGGCTATAAACATTGCTGCTAATCGATCGTCTTTATGTATGAGAGTGTAAAATATATACCCTTGCTATTGCTTTGGTTAGGTGACGCAGCACGAAGCAAAATGATTACAAACATAAATCCTTGAAGAATCAAAGTTTGGAATCCACCAGTTGTTTGAGAGAAATTCTGAAGGGTTTTTCTTTATTAAACATTGAATTGATGATTATAATGAAGCAGCCCCAATGACTTAAATAAACAGATTACAACTCCTTGGGACAACTCAAAGGGCTTAGGTAATTAAAACAAAAACAAATGACATTATCAGACGAAAATCGAAATGTCTGATTCTTACTACAGAAATTAAAACACAGCTTTGGAGGCTGAAATAGCCTCGAAGAGCTAAAATCCATCTTATATTCAAATCGGAGCTATGACACCAAATCTGCAAATTTCCGCTGCGTCCTTTTCTCTTCCAACAGTCCATTTCGCCTCCAATTCACTCCACCAGCTGTTCTACAGGGGTGGGCATTGGGTGCATACCCAATAGAGGCGCCCCAATGTGTAAGAGAAGTGTAAAAAGTTAAGGCAGAACACCGTCGAAAATTGTATTAAAATATGGTGAGGTTCGGCTGTGTTCTCCCATAACTTTTCACAATTTTGGGCCGTGAACTACCGAACAACAGTCACAAGCAATTTTACTTTCTGGCCTTGCGTTCGATGGTTGTTTTCTTAAAGGATGATATGAGAAGGGTTTAGGCATGTACATTTATTTTGAAATTTCAAGAAATGTCAATAAAAAAACTAGCAATCCAGCTAAATCATCGATCATGTGAGTTCTTATTTACTACTGAGACCTACATCCAAAAGTATCAAGGTGTGAGGCATGTACAATTCAGATTATACAAACGTAACGTGTGAAAATCCATGTTGATGATTTCCATGATTCCGTTATATACATATACATTCTTGGGACTCCGGGATGTCTCACGTTCATGTTGAAAGCAAAGATGTCGAGATCCAAATTCCGAGCGACACAATCCCAACCGTAGCAAAAGCTTGGCCGAATTCATATACAACATTTTGTTGTTGAAATGGAAAACCTTGCCAGTCTGTCCACCTGCGGATGAATAAAAAAACTCGATCAGAAAACCCCGAAAATTAACGGGGAAGGTGAAAAGCCAGATTGCAGAGCTGACAGATACATACCCTAAATCTGCAATAACAATGCTGATGTTATCTTGCGAGCGTTGATCCTGTTCGATATGTGCAAATATCAGGTCGCTGGATAACTAAGTTGCTAACTACCGAAGCAAACGATTTAACTAATGTGTGTAGAGTAAAACAAGTTCTCTATGCATCTCTTTCATCCATGCTATGGACTATGGACTAAAATCTTCTTGCTTGACTTCAAATTCTATTTTCTACTTTCATTCCCACTCTGTTGCATGGAAGTCATTCTTGGCAAATGAGAGATATTTACCTACATGAGATATTTTTAAGTCAATAATGTGCTAATTAAAATGCGCTTTAACTTCCACACTTGTGATATAACCATGGGTGTTCTTGTTGCATGAGTTTTTTTGTTTGATTTCAAAATAGAAAAAGATTAGGCGAGATTGACTCTTCGGCAATAGTCATGTGCGAGACACCTACTTTTCTTCGAAGGGGTGAGATTACACCCAGAAACCCCACTCTCGACCCTCCTCCACCAAATTTATTAATAACAAATAAAAGTATAATTGTTCCATGACACAAAACCATTTTCAACGTATAATTGTTCCATGACATCCTAGAAACGTTGCCAAATGCGGAGTTTAATTTGTGGATCATCATCCAGCAAACACCATCATTACCAACATAAACTCTCTTGGGAGATGATTAATTAGTGAAACTTTTTTTTGTTGTCTTAAAATTATTGGAGTTTAATTTGTTGGATTATATAATATTGGACCATGTTGGTGTTGGTAGTACTTCAAAATTTTTGACTTGTTCCCCTCACACTATGATGTTAGTGCTCTCCCTTCCAATAGTGACGATGCGTCACCAACGTATTCAAGTTCAACCCTCCTACCCTCTTCTTTCTTCCCATTGGATTTTCATGTACATGTAGTCCACTCTAGGTCTATGTTTGCTTGTCTTCATCCCTTGACTAACCAGAAAGTATATGAGGACCTAAATTAACCACATTTCAGTCATGGTGTTTGGTTTCTTTGGTACCACGGAAAATGAAACCCATGAGAAAGAACGGGGGTGGAAAGTCATATAGAAATGATTGTCTTAAAAAGCAAAGTTCCATTACGAAATTCACTTATAGATGAGGAAACGTAATTGACCTTATCAAATAAAATGATGTCAATACTAAATAAAAAGATGTCAATACTTTTTTGTATCTCTTTAGAGAGGAAAGACTTCAGTAGGACAACCTGACCACGTCACTGAATAGATACTTTCCCAAGAAAAAATTCCATCAAACTAGAGTCGGATGATACAAATCATGGCGTCCTACCGAAATTTATATTTTAGGAAGAGAAAAGTCAAGGGATTTTGCAGTATTCATCTCATGTCATGATTCACACAAGTTCTCTGCAGACCACGAGCCAGACAAATCTACTTAGTTTATCAAATTTTACTGAAACAATGGGCATGTGCACTTGGAATGTACATATGGCAACCATTGAAACAATGGGAGCATATCTAAATAAAATAGCCTCACTACTCTCCTCTCACTATATATGTAATATGCATCAGTGTCGGTAGATAATATAATAGTGAACACAGGAAAAAGGGAAGCAAATTAATGTATTAAAAAGTGATAAAAACCCAAAAAGTAGGCAGAAAATGGCTGGAATTTTAGCCATGCAATGTAAGAATATTGTTTGCTTTTGTGTCCATATGCATAAGAAAGAAGATGACAAAAGAAAGGAAATAGCAAGAAAGAAATGGTGCAGTTGACTTGTGTGTTGTGGGCTAGCCAGCTAAAACCCTACACCAATATTTGATCATCAATCTGTTGCTGTTGGGAGGAAGAGTTTTCGCGCAATAAAACGGTTGTTTCATTGTGATCAAAAAGCCACGGGTTCAATCGTGAAAACAGTCTCTTTGTAAAGTAAGATAAGGCTGCGTACGATAGATGTTCTTTGTCTTTCCCCTCCCCTCCCAACCCTCGTTAAGTGTGAAGCCTTATTGGTTTGTGATTGCCTTTTTTTATTTTCTGTTGTTATTGGATGGTGGAGAAGAACTGCACACAGTTGAATTACCAACATCTCTCTCTCTCTCTCTCTCTCTCTCTCTCTCTCTCACACACACACACACACACACATAGCGTATATGCTTCCACTCACTCCCCAACTCTGACTCCAAATGAGCATAAAAGCCCATCCTCTCTTGCCTCCCCTTGCTAAGATTCATCACCATTTTAACTTACTCAGAGGAGAAGAAGAAAATAAGCTATGGCTTTTAGAATCAATGGGTTTCTTCTTCTACAAGTGCTTTTCCTCTCAGCACTTCTCATAATTCCTTTATCTTCAGGTGAGCATATTGCAGCGTACTTAGTTTTGTTGATAAAAATGATATTTCACCTTAATCTAATCTAAATTATCAGGAGGGGAATACGAACTCAGGTGCATAACTTAACTCCCATTTCTATTTGCATATAAATGTTTAGGTTAGCCAAGTAAGCTGACATAAGTACTCTTTGTAGGCATTGTTACTGAAGGCTTCAAGGATGGCATGGATCCCATCAACTTGCTTCACAAGGTAGAATGTCTACTATTGTTTGTTCTACAAGTTCCCATCATAAACTAATGGGACATAAATTAACATTAACTTGCCAAATCATGCTTAATTTCTCTTGCTAACAGCAAATTCTGCATGTTTTCAGAATGGCGTCGAAATCATTTCGAGGAAGCTTCAAAGGCTCGATGCAACGACGCAGGACTACGACGATGCAGGATACAACCATAGGCACGACCCTAGGAGACCTGGCATTGGCAGGAACCCATGAGACTGCCTTAATATAGCAATCCGAGGTTTTAATCGCGTATAAGCAGACCTAATATAGCAATCCGAACGAGTTTCTTCATCGATACATACATATGTATGTATAAACTATTTTGTGTGTGTTTGTGTGGCCATAGGAATACATATATCTTTGTATCATATTCTTCCTGTGGCTATGTACATCGCGGCTAATCGATCGTCTTACATGTATGAGGTGTAAAATATCTACTTTTGCTATGCTGTGGTTAGGTGGCGCGGAATAAAGCAAAATGATAATAAACGTAAATCCGTGAAGAACTTAAGTTTGGATCCCCAGTAATATGAGGGAATTCCGAAAGGGTTTTTTTTTTTTTTAAATTTTTTAATTTATTAAAAATTGAATGGATGATTACAATGAAGCAGCTAATGGCTTGAATAAACAAATTACAACTCCCTGTAGCAACTTAAAGGACTTAGATAATTAAGAAAAAGCAAACAACATTAGTCCAACGGAAATCGAAGGTCCAATTTTTGTTACAGAAATTAAAACGTAATTTTGAAAGCTGAAACGGTCTCGAATATCTATAATCCATATTATATCACAACAAAATGTGGAGTGTAGGAACCACGGCGTCGTTCTCTTTCCGGAAATGTAACATGGGTCCAAATCAGAGTTACGACATGAAATTTGCAACTTCCCACTGCATTCTTTTGTCTTCTAACGGTTCATTTCCTCTTCAATCCACTCGGTCAACTATTCTACAGTGTTGGACATTGGGTGCCCATCCCCAATATGTACGAGAAGTGTAAAAAGTTGAGAACACCGATGAAAATTGTATTAGATTATGGTGAGGTTCGGCGGTGTTCTGCCGTAACTTTTCTTAATTTTCGGCGGTGAACTCTCAAACAACATTCAGTGGCAATTTTACTTTCTGGCCTTGTGTTCGATGGTTGTTTTCTTGAAGAATGATATGCGAAGGGTTTATTCATGTACATATATTTTGAATTTGCAAGAAATGTCAATCACAAAACTAGCAATCCAGCTAAATCATCGATCACGTGAGTTCTTATTTACTACTGAGACCTACATCCAAAAGTATCAAGGTGTGAGGCATGTACAGTTCAGATTTTACAAACGTAGCGTGTGAAAATCCATGTTGATGATTTCCACGATTCCGTTATATACATTCTTGGGACTCCGGGATGTCTCACGTTCATGTCGAAAGCAAAGATGTTGAGATCCAAATTCCGAGCGACACAATCCCAACCGTAGCAAAAGCTTGGCCGAATTCATATACAACATTTTGTTGTTGAAATGGCAAACCTTGCCAGTCTGTCCGCCTGCAGATGAATCAAAAACTAGATCAGAAAACCCCGAAAATTAACAAGGAAGGTGAAAAGCCAGATTGCAGAGCTGACAGATACATACCCTAAATCTGCAATAACAATGCTGATGTTATCTTGCGAGCGTTGATCCTGTTCGATATGTGCAGATATCAGGTCATTAGATAACTAACTACCGAAGCAAACGATTTAACTAATGTGTGTAGAGTAAAACAAATACTATGTAATTTGTTACCAGAGCAGCTTCAGCAAGCGCGTCGCAAGCTAGCTGAAAAAAAAAAAGATAGGAAAAAACAGGCGGTATAGTTAAGCACTAGATTGCCATTTTTATTACAACGTTAAAGCAGATTGATGCATTTAAATGAAGGCAGTAGTTAAACCTGAACATCTCCGTGCTTTCGAAGCTGATTCCTCACAAAAGTCACCGCATCTGAGCTGAAAGAGTGACCAAAGTTTACATGAGCGATCAATTTAACGAGAAAACATGACAATCCTCTGAAATTTTACCAGGAGTGTTAAATCCAGCGGACCTGTTTATGTAGTCCCATAAGCCATCTGACGCTAACAGAACAAATTCTGAATCTGTTCCGAAAGTTACTTGAAAAACGTCTGGAGATGCAGTAACAAGGTCTCCGTTGAATTGTACTCTGGCATAACATAAAAGGAGTTTGAATCGAAGTATTCTTAGATAGGCACAACGACATTCTAAAATACAGAGAAAAGAACAATCTAATTTACGCTACTTACTCGGCTACTCTACATTAGTGCACAAACTAAATGCTTTTGAAAGCGTTCTACAACATACTGGCTAGCAATGAACCGATCCAAAAGAGTCCTAAACTACAAGGAGCAAACAAAATAGATGAAACTGATCGTCAAGAACATAAGGATTACCTACCGAGAAGCAAATTTTTCTGTCCATCTCCTTTCTTCAACTCCTTTTTTCAGCATCCTTTCCATTATAAAATGCAAAAAGCCATCAGTATATGCATATTTGATTATCTATATGCCAAAGCTGCCATGAAAAAGCTGATAATAATTGATCTGTATGTTTTGGAAAGATGAGCAGAAAGTTAAATGACTCTACTCGTTTTTCTTTGTCTTGAACCGCATGTCACCAAATGCACGAGAAACAGCAATGTCGCCACAAATTCTTCCATTGCTGATCTGTAGACGCCATATGCAAGTTGTCATAACATATCCAAGCTATAGATTATCAATGTCTCATTTTATACAGAAGAAATCTGACAATCATAAACAAAGAACAGAAAAACACACCCATCCACCTTCTTCTCTGATTCTTTTGATTTCTTGAAGAGAAGCCTTGTTGCTCCCGTACGGTCTATGAGGATGCGTAAGAACCTCTGCCTTTCCAGAACAAGATTGAACCTGCACCAGCCAGTCAGCTGATAAATGCAGCAAATTACACACAACAGTGAAATTGCTTCATCATTTTCCTATCCCACTCAACCTTAACATTCCTACATTCGAATCACTTTCCGGTATTTGACAAATGAAGTTCTGCGTGAAATACAAATGCTGAAACAAGGTACATACCACACAAGAATCACCAACATGTGAAATAACCAGCGTATCGTTTCCAACGAACATAAGGGTAGCAGTCGAACCAGATTTGTCTTCCTCCCCATTGCATTCGAGCCTTTACACAATCAAACACCATCTAAACCTTCAACCCAATTATATACATGTATACAAAACATATTTGAGGTAACATGGAATAACTAAAAAAGTGTTTTTTGATACAAAACAAATTAGACCAAAATGAATTTAAGGGATCGTTTGGTACGACTTCTGGAATAACTAAAAAAATGTTTTTTGATAACTAAAAGCGCTTGTTTTGTTTGGCATAAAAACTTCTAAAAGTTATATATGTTTATAATAAAAACACTTGTAACATAAGTGCTTACGAGCATAAATCCTTCCTACCAAACAGTCCAAACCAACTTACCAATTTAACAATTTAGAGTCAACTTTTTCAAACGTTTCCAGCAATGCCTCTCTAATGGCCTTGAAGTCGTTTCCACGTAGTAGCAGCCCACCCTGCAAAGCCGCACAACACTCCTTGTAGAGCTCATCTCTGTTACAAAAAAAAAAAAAAAAAAACCATTTTAATCCGTTACTAAAAAAATTGGCAATACCTAACAAATCGCAAAATGCACGAGTCTAATTTTCGTAGACCAGTATATGTGTCACATATAATCGTCGAGTCTAAATATTTTATCTCTCGCTCTTTTAATCTCAATAACGTAGAGAGATTTTTCAATATGACCGGTACACGGGTGGTACACCACGTGTTACTATATAAATTGTGGGATATGTGTGCTAAAAAGTTAATAACTTAAAAATTAAAATTTCTCATCACTTTTATTAAAACACGCAGTGTACCACTTGTGTTCCCACCACAACTAAAAATTTCTCCAATAACGTCAAGCAAAATTAAAGACATCGACTCAGCTAAGTTTTTGTGTACCAGTATAGTATGCCCATAATCCAATTATCAAAATTTTAATTAAATGGAATTAGTGATGATCCAACCTGAGGAACTTGACCGAGTTGAACCCTGCATGACCGTCAAAAACGGCGGCAAATGAGAACTCATCAAGGCCTTCAGACCGGACAACGACGGCGTCTTCCATCTCCTCCCGGGCACCCTGCAGACTCGTCGAACCCCATCGGATTCCAGCCACGTCGGTCAGGGAAGAACCTGGCCCGTCAATGGCAATCGCCGAGCAGCTTCTGCTTCTTGCTTTTATGTTAAAGCTGCTTTTTGCGGCAGCAGTCTTGAATGAGCCGCCGTGGTATTTAGTTAGGACGAACCTCTGCAGCTGTGGGCTTATCAAAGTCATTTTATCACCAGTAGTAGTAGCACTACTGGTACTGAGTTGAGTCGGTGAGTTGGGACGAGTTAGTTCGGAACTAGGAGGAACGGTGGTGGAGGTGGAATTGTTGTTGTGAAGGATAAAGAGAGAATGTAGCTGCACCTCTAACTAGATTAACAGATTGGGTAGGAAAGAGTGGGACCCCTTTTCCATTACCATTTGACATTTTGACCTTTCATCACAGGTTTGCCACGTCATATGTGGCCCACTTTAAAAAGAAATTTTTAGTTGCGACGGGACACGGATGATACACTACGTGTTTTTATGCAAATGGTGGAAATTTTTAATTTTTAAGTTATTAACCTTTTAACACACATAACTCAACATTTATATAGAGACACGTGGTGTATCACCTCGTATGACGGTCACATTAAAAAATCTCTCCACTTTAAGGTGGGGTCCTAAAGATGCTGACAAAGATTCAATATTCTCAGTAGGTGTGGAGAGATTTCGTAAGAGAACTAGGTTTTAATCTCAATATTGTTGATTGGTCAATAAACGTTTGTTATGTGTTAAAAAATTCATTATCCGTCCAATGAATTATTGCCACGTGATAATTTAGTGACATGAGTGAACCTCTTTTGCCAGAGCCACTTAATGAACCTAGATGGTACGTGTACTCGGTCCATCCAAGCCATTCTTTTCTTTTGAGGTTTGCTAATAGTACTCAATATGAACACTTTTAAGCGTCACATACCCAATAAGAACACCTACAAACATCACATACTTAATACAAACACCATAGCACAACACTCGTTAGGTCATCATATTCCATCGAGCAACACATCGACAATTGGCTCATATCGCATAGCATCATCTACAAGTTTACTTAACATTGGCGACTATTGATAAACAAGATCAACTAAGGAGATTAAAAGTCAACAATTACAACATGTATCAATTGTGTAACTAATTTACTTTCAAGTAAATTTTTCTTTCAAATAAGAAGGCCCTGGCTTGAAAAGGTCAGATTCTTCATATGCCTCTAGTCTAAAAAACCCAGCATCATTCACTCGGTTGCTTATCACTTGTAGGATGGCTTTCTTCTTCCTCCAGTACTCGTCTCTGTTGTTCTCCACATACTCAATGGCCTCGGCCACTACGTCATTGACAAAATCAAACCGGTTATCTTCTAATAACAGTAGTCTCTCAATGTCCATTCCCAAGAGCTGCCCTCAGTCTTGATAACAAATGTATTTGCAGCAAATCATAGCTATGGAAAAGAGATTCAAAGAAGAAGATAAAGAGCTGAGAGAAGAGAGAAGTTAAAGAGATAGAGAGAGAGAAAGATTATGATTGTATTGATTAAATTGTAAAGTGTGTTTTACAAAGCTTTTATATGATAACTAAAACACCCTAATGACTAAGATACCCTTCCTTATCTTCTCAACAGATTCTAACCTCCAGATTCCAACTAACTACAACCAATTACAACTACCCCAACCATATAAGCTGACATGGCAGCAATCACTGTGATATTGCCATGTGTCTTCAACTTACCTGCAAGAGACAGTATTCAAGATTATCAACTTTAGGAGTACCATCTGCAAACCAAGCGAACTTACCTGCAAGAGACAATATTCAGGATTATCAACTTTAGGAGCCGCATCTCCAAATCCAGCCTCTGTGTTACCTATCCTTCATCCTGCACAATTGGAGGTAGTTCTTCCTTTTGATACATTTGTTGTTGATAATGCTTCACATTGTGATACTCACACTCACATGATGCAAACCAGGTTGCAAACTGGTACCATTTCTAGAAAAGATTACTCTAGTTATATTGCATCTTTGCCAGAATTGTCTACTTTGAGACTGGATGATATAGACACTTGTCAAAATGGGTTTTCTTTTATGGCTCACATTAATGATATTGCTGAACCAACATCATTTTGAAGTGCTGCAACAAACAAAAATTGGCAAAATGCAGTGCAATAGGAGTATGATGCACTGAGGAGTCAATGTACTTGGATTTTAGTCCCTCCACATACTCATAGGACATTCATTAGAAGTAAATGGGTTTATAAACTGAAGAAGAACCCAGATGGTTCAATTTCAAGATACAAGACATGATTGGTTGCTCAGGAGTATTCTCAAGAACATGGTTTGGATTATTTTGAAACTTTCAGTCATGTGGTTTGACATACCACAATGAGACTCATTATTTCAATTGCAGTACAACAAAAATGGGAACTGAGACAACTCGATATTATTTTTGCATGGGATTTAGAAGAAGAGGTGTATATGAAACAACCAAAACGGTTTATTGATTCTCAATATCCAGATCATGTCTGCAAGTTAGTCAAATCTCTTTATTGTCTTAAGCAAACACCCCGAGAATGGAATGTTAAGTCACTGGCTATTTACCTGCAATGGGATTCACAATGTCTCAATCTGACACGAGTCTATTTGTGAAGTATGATGGAGTGGATGTTATTGCATTATTGCTACATGTGGATGATATAATTCTAACATGATCCAATTCAGAAAAGGTTCAAGTAGTCATCACAGAGTTGGGGGATCTGTTTGATCTCAAGGATATGGGTAAATTGTCCTATTTCTTGGGATTGCAGATTGAATATAAATCAAATGGGGACATTTTTCTTAGCCAGTCTAAGTATGCTAAAGATTTGCTACACAAGGCAGGGATGGAGAATTGTAAGTCTGTGAATACACCATGTCGACCACATACTCAATTTCTTGACTCAGAAGGCACATATATATCTGATCCTACATTGTACCAGAGTTTGGTAGGTGCCTTGCAGTATCTTATATTTACAAGACCCAATTTGGCATATGCTATTAATGCTACTTGTCAATATATGAAGACTCCCACTGAGGTACATTATGATCTGGTCAAAAGAATTCTATGATATGTGCAAGGTACAATGCATATGGTCTCACTCATTCCACTTCAGAAGATAACTCCCTTGTTGCTTTCTCAGATTCCGATTCGGTAGCTGATCCTAATACTAGAAGATCGGTTACTGGTTTTGTAGTTTATATTGGACATAATCCAATCTCATGGCAATCTAAGAAGCAAGCTTCAGTTTCCAGGAGTTCAACTGAAGCTGAATACAAATCTCTTGCTCATTTTGCCGCAGATATTACCTGGATTAGAAATCTGTTAAGGGATTTGCATCAAGTTTTATTGGAACCTCCTATCATACACTGTGATAATTTGTCTGCACTAGCTTTGTGTTCAAATCCTGTCTTTCACATCAGGATCAAACATCTCGACACAAACTTCAATTTTTTTCAAGAGAAAAGTTCAGAAGAAGGATATACTCGTGCAATATATACCCACTAAGGAGCAAACAGCTGATATACTAACCAATGGCTTACATAAACATTGTTGCAATCTTCGACTTGGTTCCCCATCCAAGATTGAGGGGGAATGGATGAAGACACATTGCAATATAACAGTGGTTGTTGCCATGTCAGCTTATATGGTTGAGGTAGTTGTAATTTGTTGTAGTTAGTTAGAATCTGTTGAGAAGATAAGGAAGGGTATCTTAGCCATTAATGTATTTTGATTATCATATAAAAGCTTTGTAAAACACACTTTACAATTTAATCAATAAAATCAGAATCTTTCTCTCTGTCTCTTTAACTTATCTTTTCTATTAGCTCTTCATCTTCTTCTTCAAATCTCTTTTCCATATCTATGATTTGCTGCAAATACATCTATTATCACGTCTTTCACCTTCCGAACCTGCTCCTCAAGAAATGGCACTCTCTCCATCTTGTATCCCAACATGTCATCCTTCTTTGTCTAAAGAATAAAAATTGGCAAGACAGATATCGGTAAGTAATCGAAAACAATACAGAGAAAGCATGCTACTGATCTTGTTATAAGAATCATACAACTTCAGCTGAGGAAAAGATCAAAATTGTAGATAAACAATTCCATAAACTCGAATTCACCACGAGAGCTAGCTCAAATTCTCAAAAGATAACAAGTAATGGGTTGTTTCCATAACATAATATAACTACCAAAAATCTGTGTTTTCGGATTACACACACTAAACCAAACCAAATTGCAGAATCATCAACATGGACCGTATCCTTTTGATAAGCATTCACTTACATGAACATTCAAATCTAGACTAAATTGCTGCTCCTCAAAATACCGTCCAAGTTTTGTGTGAACTTTGTTAATTTTGGGCTAAAAACTGATTTGGGCGTTTTTTTTAATTATATAAAAACTGAAAAACAACCCTTGGTCCTTCAAGGCCCAAAACCAAACCGAACCGATACTTGGACTGAACCGAACCGAACCAAACCTATTAGATTTGGTGTTAAGTCGGTAAAACCATTCATACCGTACCAAAATTTTGCTACGGGTTCGGTTTCAGTACCATCTCAGAACTGAACCATACCAAACTGTGCCCAGGCCTAATCCAAGTTAGCATTGTTTGCCGTTAATCGATTCTACCTTCACAATTGATTAACGTCTAGGATTGGATTGGATTGGATTAAAACCCATTACTCAGGCATTGTTTAATGTCTAGGATTGGACTGGATTAAATAACTCACTATTTCATCTTATTTTAAGCAAGAATAACTGTTTCATCTTATTTTAAGCAAGAAATAGATGCTTACTTCCAAATTTTGTCTTGAGTTAAAGCTAGGAGATGCATTAGTCGCGACAAAAACTTATCCCACAAAATTTAAAAATTATCATCCGTTTCTTCATTCAACATAGTGAGTTGCCCACTTCAATTCAACCCAATCCTAGACACCAAAAAATTCCTTTTTAGTGCTCAATTAGATACAATTCACAACCATCATACTCAACTTTCTATACAATTAACAAGGAAAATTAAGGATGATTCAATGGGTTTTTTTTTCTTTTGTACCAATTTTCTTCGCCACCGCACTCGCCGCCCTCTGCCATCTTCTGCATTTGGGAAACCACCTGCAAAAATTTCACTTCAAAAAATTGAAAAATAATTTCAAAAAATTTTCTACATTCAAGGCCGAAATTCTCCCGTTGAGAATAATCTCTGCCAAATCTCTGAAGACTAATACGATGCCAAAACTCTCTTCAAAGAACGCGCAACCAAAGCCGAAACTTTCTTTCGACCAAAGCCGAAGCATTCCCTTGAAGAATCAACAAGCACTTGTGCCGATTCCTTCAAGACTTTGTTGCAAGCTCAAAACTTGTAACGACGTTCGTTTCAAAATCAAGTTGCCAAAACCTTTAAATCAACGAAATTCTGCGTCAACGTCATCTTTGCAGCACCTTGAGGTGAAGATCATTTGCGCATTTTTTTCAAGCTCAAAACTTGAAGCAACCGTTCAACCGTTCGTCTGAGATCAGGTCATCGCGACCTTTGGATCAACACTACACATGTATATTAAATTTGAAGACTGAATCAGAGGAAAAGTCGTAAAAAGATATTGTAACCTATAAATTCAAATCAATACAAATATACTTTGTACACGTGTTCTTGTTTCATTCAATACAGAATTTTCGTGTTTACAAATATATCATTGATTAAGTTTAGAAAAAAAAATGTCACTGATACATTGGCAAATAATAAAGTTTTTATTGATCTTTGGCTAAATTACCTAAAAATATATTATCTCATTTTCTAAATTTTCTAAATTTAATTTAATATATAATTATTATAGTATATAATAGGGAATCTTAATGAAATACTTCTGGTACTGTTCACTTTTAACGTTAAGGACATTTTTATCTTGAAAAATCACTCATGTAACTATTCACTTACACATTTGTTTTGTCATTTTCATTACAAATTAAAGTTTTTGTCAACTTTTCGTTATATTATATTATATATATATATAACTATTATAGCTTTTTAGGGGTATAAAATTATTAAATTAATATTTTACTTATTGTGTATCGGGGATACCCCCATGTATACTTGGACTAATCCGTTATCTAAACAGGTGCTTATCGGATTACTTGATAATGACCTGATTCGTTATCATGTCAACCCGATAACCTGTTAAACGGGTCGTGTTAAAAATTGTCAAGCCTACTTGTAAGTGTGAGGTTTTAAGTTCGATTCTCGCCAAAGACTAATTTAAATCACATTATTACTAGTCTATTGTGAGGTTAAGCCAACTCCTCGCCCCTTTAATATAGATAATATCGTATATTAAAAAAATATATATATGACTGTTTGGGGTTTATGGCTCAAAAGATGGATTTAGAGCTTGGGTTTGGATCACTTCGGTTTCGAAGTCCTGGGTTTCGGTCTCGAGTCCAAGGTCTACGCTCGAGATCCAAGGCTTGGGATTAAAGGAACATCCCCAACCCGAGTTATAAGGTTCGAGGCTAGGTCGAACACGAGGAGGAGTACGGGAAAGGATCCTCGCCGGATCCCTTTCCTAGGGATCCTAGGGATCCCGTGATCTCACCCGTTTATCGTATATCGTGCGGTCTGAAATCATTTTAAAATTTTAAATTTAAATTTAAATATGAATAGTATCTAATAATTTCTGACCGCACGATATACGATGAACGGTTGAGATCACGGGATCCCTAGGATCCCTAGGAAAGGGATCCGGCGAGGATCCTTTCCCCCCTCCTTGGCTACATGAATACCGTGTATTTGAAAATGACTATACAAAGTAATACTGTTAATTAAAAATTTTAAAGTGCAAATAATCATTTAAATTCACGCATTCCTTCAATTTCCTTTTACATAAAAAAATTCCATGTTCAAACTCACTTAAATATTATTTTAATGTGGAGCCTTGACTTTATCCTTCCGTTGAGTGGATTGGCAAGATTCATTTTTCTCTATTGCCAATTTAATTGAGATTTTAAAAGATTTTATTTCTTTTAATGAATTTATGAATATTCAATTAGGATTTTAAGTAATTTTATAAAATTCAACTAGTATCCCATCAGGATTTTAAGATGATTTATGATAATCCTTAAAAATCGAGTGTATTTAATTAGAATTTTAAAAAGTATATAATATTTAATGTGTATTCAATTAGGAATTTATTTTAAAGAATTTTGAAAGTTAATGAATTTGAGGAATTGGAGAAATTTTGAGTGTATTTTAAGCATTCACAAATTTCATCTCTCACCCTTATATTTTGAGAGAATTTTATCAAAATTTTACATGAAAACTCTACAAATCAATCAAACTCCATCAAAATCTATAGTTTATAAATGTTAAATTCCTTCAAAATCTCAATCAAAATCTCAATCAAAATCTATAGTTTATGAAAAGGAAATATTTTAAATATTCTTTGATCACAAAAGATTTCAAGTATTAATGCATTAATATTTTTACGTTTTTTGTTTCCCTAGAAGCCCTTATAAATTGGGTTAGATTTCTCTAACTTTTTGATCAAATAACAAGGGCAGCCAAGAGCAAAACATAATTCTGGTTTTTGTCTCCAATCCAATGGCATCTAGATTCGTGAACTTTTCTCTGTTGGTTTTCGTTTGCAGTCTCATTGTAGGAGGTAAAGTTTTACCCTATTTTTTTTATCCAATGTTTACTACTCCTTGTAGTCTTGCTTAACGAATGATCTGGTTAATTTTTAGTTTATGCATCTTCCATATTATTTTTTTACTTTTTATATGAAAAACTTGGTGGTACTAACAATTTATATAATTTTCCATGACATTCCTTTTTTTTAAGTTTTTCTCTTCAACTCACTATATGTTACGAGTTCAAACCCGTCCTCCGCAATTTAGAAGAATTAGCGTATAGTATTTTACTGTCAATTTAGTAGTTTACCAACTTTACATATTCGATTATTGCAGGAAATTGCCAACCCTGCACGTTAGACAATCTTAAAATTGCACAAGGAAAGATTAGCGATGTCAAGTGGAAAGTAACAATCACTAATGACTGTTTATGTTCTCAACTGGATGTGAAGCTTAGTTGCGATGGATTTCAGTCTGCAGAACCCATTGAAACTTCAATTTTGTCAAAATCTGGTGGCGAGTGTTTGGTCAATAATGGTCAACCAATCTACGGAAATGAAAATTTCAATTTTGCCTATGCTTCGACAACTAAGTTTCCTTTCAAGCCACTCTCTTCCAAAGTTGCCTGTTCTTGAATGAAAGATGTTTAGAGAGAGATTAATTTGGATTTAAATAAAAGAGCTGATCAGTTTTGTGGAATGTATTTCAGAATCTATCTATTTTTATGAACTTTTAATCTTTTCTTATTTTGCGTTATGTTATCAGATTGTCTCCTTATATTATGTTGACCAACCATTAATTAGTAAATCATTTTGAAAATTGGAATAATTTTGTCTAACCTTTATCATCATCAAATTGTTTGACGGATTCGATGAGTAAAACAGATAATGGTTTTATTTGAATTCATTAACCAGGTAAAATCAAAAGATTAATTTTACTGGTATAATTTTTTTTAACAAACGATATTATTACACTAAGTTGGTGGGAGAGTAGGTTAAGTCACACAATAAACTAACAATAATGTCATTCAAATTCGACTTTGAAAACTCTCTGACGAGGGCGATGTAAAACATCTTGACAGGAAACTGTAAATAAGATCTCAAATTTACAACAATAAAACTCGTGTTTTCATCAAACTATTGCAAGTTATAACACGTGAAAATTGTAATATTATTGCAACTCTTGAATTACTTCTTGACGCTTCGTTAAAGTTCGTGTAACTTCGCCATAAAGGGCCTACTATTTTTACAATATTTCCTATTGTTCCTTCTAAAATTCATGACTGTAAAAGTGAGTGCATGAGAATATATCGTATCTCTTTTTTTTTTTTTTTTTACAAGTGAAAACTACTTCTTGAAGCTTCTTAAAACTACGCAATGTTAAATGAATTGTCATAACTCCCTTCGAAAAAAATAAATAATAAGTACTGCAAAAGAGAAATAATTGCCAACTACAATGTCCTTAAAATTTAAGGGTCCACACACTCATTTTTACTTCTCACACACCCCTATTAATTTATATCTGTTAGATCTTCTTCAATTCATCAAATCCAACGGCCAAAATCTAAAAAGATGTAGGAGAAGTAAAAAAGGGTGTGTGGATATCACACCCCAAAATTTAAGTGTTGTGTCACATTATTACATCCAAATTTACCATAAACTCATATTTGTTGAGCGTTACAAACCCATTTATTACATCCTGCGATGTTTAAAAATATATATAAAAAAAAGGTCCCTTTTTGTCCTAATTTCCTAATAAAATGATGCATGTACATACTTTTATGAATGGCTAAACTGTCAATTTGTCTTTTGAATTATATTTTCGATTTCCTCTCTGAACTTTTTAATTAAAAAATTAAGGACTTGAACTATTCTTTTTTGGCCAATTTTTCCCCTACCGTTAGTTTTTCATAGATTTCATCCAAATTAACATTAACTTTTATCACGTGTACACCACGTGACTCTCATTTGTAGACAAAAGGGTCACTTCGCTAGACCTTTAGACACAAAAGTTATAGAATCACACATATTTGCATAGGTTAATATTTTAAAAATCTAAGGTTTTCAATTACTTTAAAGAATGAAGCAATTGAACTACCCTTACATGTTGTGCACATGCTTCTATTTAACAGAAATTTGGATGGAATGAATGAAAAATTAATAGCAGGGCCAAATCGGCCAAAAAAATTAGTTTAAGTCTTTAATTTTTCAATTAAAAAGTTTAGAGAGAAAATTAAAAGTTATATGATAGTTCAGAGAACAAATCGACAGTTTGGTCTTTATGAACAGATATATGCAATAATATCAAATTATTAAATGAATAAACAAAAGAAAAAGTACGAAAAAAGAAGGAACCAATTGGAAAAGTGCAGGTGAATTGGGTCCTTCCCCTTGGAGCTCACACGTATCATCCTCTGTTAAAGCTTTTCTCTTTTGGGATTAATTACTACCTCTCTCTCTCTCTCTCTCTCTCTCTCTCTCTCTCGCTCTCTCATATATTGCATCTTTGGTTACCATCTCATGCTCTCTTATCTTCACCTCTGGATCTTAACCTTTGGAGGTAACTTTGGCTTCAATTCTCTGTTTTAATTTCTTTCTTTTTTTTACTTTTAATTTACAGATGATGAAATGATATACTTGGTTGCAATTATTGTTTGAAAAAATGCTGGAATTTCATGTGCATGCATTAACAAAAATTGAAAAGTGGGTGTCGTTACCAATAAGAACAATACCCAGAAGCGTTTGTTTTTATTCTTTTCCCCACAGTTATGATATGGGAAAAAGAGTGAATTTTTGGCATAAATTTGGAACCTTTATGTACATATTGGATTCCCAAGGCTTAGAATTTGATTAATTTTGATATAACATATGAAAATATGGACTCTGATGAGTTGTTGGGGTGTCTTGGGTGTTTAGGTGTTTTCTGATCTGCCATTGAGGTCAACTTGATATTTACGAAATTGGGTAGAGTTTATTAGTCTACTTATCATGTCTGATCCGGCTGTGCGATCTTATCATGGTAGTGAAGGAACTAGTGAGCTAGCTTCACATCCTTATGAATCTGGTTGGATGGCTCATTGGAGGTGCACAAGTTGTAAGTCAGAAACCAAAGCATGCGGCCATGTATCGATTCATTGTGAGGAGGCCCAGCAACTCAATCATGATGTTAAGAAACATTCCTTGTTTAGAGGATTCGGAGAAGTAACTGAACCGAAAAGAGTAAGAAATATCGATGAGGGCCTCGGTTTGACAGAGAGTTCGAAGAAAACAAGGAAGGAGATCTGGGAAGGCAAGTCCTTTCCAATGTTCAATCTTCCTCCAAAGACTAGTGTGGCTAAACTGAATCAGAACAATTCTACTTTCCATGGGGGATTACTTGGTGAGAATAGCCCACCGGCAATGCCTGCCTGGACTTCTACTGATGCATGGGCTCCGGAAGCCGCCCCACCACCTCCGGAGCGGGAGGTGAAATATCATAATTTTCTTGAGAACAATAGCCTGGCTGATTCCAAGTCTGTTCAGGATGAATCAATGAGATCAGATTCCAAAATTGTGCCGCATCAATTTAAAGGTGGGCGGACTTCTTTGTCATCTTTCCTGTGTAGTGAGAATAACTTCCATAACAATTTTGTCTTTAGAAGATCAGGGGGTTCATTGCCAAGGCAGAACGATATGGTTTTGTTACAGCACAACCCCTCCACAAGCAGTATGCAGCAACCGAATTATTTCGGTAAGAATTTCCTAGAAATGCAAAATCAGTCTGGTATTGGATTGCTTTCAAGCCACGCCAGCCCCCCAGAGGTGACCAGACTGGAAAAAGTATTTCACGGATCTGGATCTCTGCCAAGCCCGCAGCGTTCTGTGCATGGCATAGAGACTATGAGAATATGCGCCACTGTCAACGCCGATGAAGAATTATCTCGGGGTCCTCCTATGTTTTCAAAGACAGCTCACCATTTTCAGATAACGAAAAAGACTGGTATTAACTTGCCTGAAGTAGGTCAAATGTTTGGACAGTCAACTGTATCAACAAAATTGAAAGGAAAAGCTATCAGTAATCTCTTTGGTTTTTCCACGGAGTATGGTCTCCCTCCTCAACCTAGATTGAAGCTGCTACCTTACAGGAGCTCTACAGATACTGACAGAGAGGAAGATGTAAGAGTTGTCAAGGCTCAAGCACTCGAATCATCATCTGAAACAGATATTATGGATATGGATGCTTTCCAGGATAACCTTCTTTCTGGTACTACACACCCTATCTCATATATTTCAGGAATCTCAACCTTGTTGAACAATATTTATACCATCTTAAATGTGTAGGCTATTTAGCTTTTACAGCATCATGCTTGGATTAACATGTGTTTTACAAAGTAATTACCACTAAGTTCATTTAGTATAAAAAAATTATAAGTTGTCAGTGTATTGTTGTTTCATCATGTCTTTCGGTTGATAATGGGTTTTGCTTCTTGTATCAGGTGTGGCGGTATCCGCATCTGATAAGGTAACTTTTATAATTCTGCTTTTGTGAATATTTGTTAAGTAACATAGTTTTGGAATCACTATTTGTTCATCCAAAACACCTTTTATGTTGCGTTCCCAGGAAACTGGCTTTCAAAGGATCACACTAAGTTGAACTGAATTTAATAATATACTTAGCATAGCACTAAATTGCCATTCCGATTTTTGAAATTTGCAGCATGTTGAGAGTGGCAAGATGTCACCAAAATCTCGATCAGCCATCGCTTCAGGTAGAGAAGAGACCGGAGCTAGACTTCCATACACAAAATTACCTGACATAAATCAAGAGCTTCCTGATTCAGCAGAAGAAAGGGAGACGAGCACTTCAAGAACCCAGAGTTTAGATGTCGAACATCTCCTTTCCCATGCTGAGCAGCCGACAAATTCAAAATCCAGTGCATGTCCAGAAGGATCTCAGGGACTAGAACCAAGTAGCAGGTGGGTTAAACGGCTCAAGTCGATGGCTTCTCAGTCTGCTTATGGTACAAAAAGCTCAAAAATGGGAGAAGCCACTTCACATGAAGCAGTCAAGAAATCTTCTAACCGAACTACAAACTGCAGTATAACTAGTTCACAACCTGCCGCCGGCAGATTTCTTGGTAAAGAACAGATGGTGCCGGATCAAACTGCAATGGTATTAAGGAATCGTGAGTCATCTCCCATTGACTCAGCCGGGAAAGGTCGAAATATAACGCTCTCTCATCCTTGGATTCGGAGGTGGTCTAAAGTGGCATCCCAACAGAAGTCTGAAGCAGTGGTTGCTTTTCAATCGCAATATTTGAAGCCAACAGTAGATGAGTTTCAGAAGAAGCAGTTTCCAAGCATTGCTGCTATGGCACTCATGGGAAAGGCCATAAGTGGTTTCCATCCATGTGAGTTTGCAAACAAGGGGTCTTTTGTAGTTTGGAATACCAAGGGATTTTAAATAGACAAGTCGTGCAACTCCGGAAACAAGAGTACGGTGTACAAAGCATGGGAATATGATTGTCCAACTGATGGTTAGCGAGTGTTTGACGAGGATAAAGAATGTATTGTACATATAAGGGAATCCACAAAGATGGCTGATTGTGGAGTTTATAGATTATGAATGTCGCATCGGTATGTATCCAACTTATAATGTTGGTTTCTTTTTTAAGAAAACTAATAAAAATGGCTTGAAAATTTTGAGTTTTAACGATGAGGACAAAATAAAGAGTAAAGTGAATAGTACAATGATTGACTTTTTATGGCTTGTTTACGTAAACGGAATCAAAATAAGAGGAATTGGATTGAGGAAAAATTGAATTGAGGAGGAATCAGAATCGGATTTATGTTGAAGTTGTTTATTTAAATGTTCTGGAATCGGAATAAGAATAGTACTGAATTCATATAAGTTGTTTACTAATTCAGTTGAATCGGAATGAAAAATCAGTGTGATTATAATACCCTTATTTCAAAATATTAAATTTGTATGTATTACTAGTATTAATATATATAATTATTGTTTTAACAATATTAAAATATTAAGCACCTCTCTGCAAATCTTATCTAGAATTATTAGAACCATGATTCCTATCTTCCTCTTGGGTTATGGCGGCTAATTGCTTAAACATAACACCCACTTCATCTTCCTCATTCTTCCCTGAAGGATACCGGTGACATCAATAATGCCCTTATTCAAACCAGTTGAATAAAACATTTCTCCTTTCCATGCAATTCTTCGTATCTTTTCTTCCCTACCCACACCTCCATGTTCCCTAGCCACCCTACCCCATAACCACCGCCTTTTCTCCCTGCAAAGTATTTCATAATTTTATGGGTTTTTTTAGTGGTTACTTCCACGGATTTGTGGGTTTTGGTCTTGGCATGAATTACTTATTTTCAAGGTTTGGGTGATTGATTTTTGAATCCGGTTTAGGGATAGATAGGGTTCTTGAGCTGCGGGGTTGGGAAGTAAAGCACGGTCGCACGGGGAGGTGAAAGGTGAAGCGAAGAAGCATGAAGCCAGAGTGCGCACGAAGTGGTGGGGAGCGGTAGGCTTGTTGTGTTGAGTGGCTAACTTGGAATTTTGAAAATGTTAAGAGGGCATAATAGGTAGAAAAAAATGCATTCCACATTCCCTAAGTCTCCCGGAACTCAAATACCACCTTCATCTAAGGAGTCCAATTCCTCCATTTTGTGGAGTTAGATTCCTTATTTCGTGTGGGACCCGTCACTCTTTTGATTCCTCCCAAATTAGTAAACGCTTGAATGTAAGAAAATGTGAGCAAGTTTTACACCTGTGCCTTTTGTTTGTATATGCTTGTAAACACGAAGTTTTACACATGTGCCTTCTATTTGGGGTCACAATTTCTTTTACAATTTGATCCTCTAATTCTATCTTCGTAAAGTATAAATTTGTGGATGTGCTGTTGATCCAAAGGGGCTGTCAAGGCTTGATCTAGGGATGAACGGATCTTCAAAAGGCATTTGGGGTTTGATCTTGATGAAAGAGGATGAACAGATCCTCAAGGGCATTCGAGGCTTTATCTTGATGAACAAGGATGAACGGATCTTCAAGGGCCTTCGAGGCTTGATCTTGATGAACGTTTCTCCAAGGATTTAACGAAGAACGAAGAGAGCTTTCTTGATTCCTCGGGATTCTTGGGCATTTGGGAGATTGGATGCTTGAAAGCTTTAAAGCTTCAAGGATTTAGCGAATTCTCTTCCAGTTTGAGAGTGGAGAAATATATTTGTGAATTGGTCCCTAAAATGAATGAAATGGCTTGCTATTTGTAAAATAATTTCAAGGCCTAATTTTGAATATAATAATCAAATGAAATAAATCATTTCTGCCAAGTGTTGACATGTGTTTTTTTTATGACTTTTTCACTGAGTCACATGTCACGTGTAAAATTTATGTGACACGTGAACGTTGAAATTTTAATGCATTGATCAACATTTATTTCACCGAATTTTGATATCTACCAATGCCCCAATTTCAAGGCATGACGTATACATGTGTTTGTCACGTGTAGAAGATGTGTTTTGAAGTCCCTTAATGTAGATGCCGATCTAAGAGTCGTCGAGGCTTGATCTTGAATTGGGCTGAAAGATTCTTCAAGAACCATCGGGGCTTGATCTTGAATTCGAATGGAAGATTTTTTTTGTTTCCTCCAATTGTTGATTTTCCACATGCTTAATCTTGAACTGGGCTAGAAGGTTTCCTGATTTCCTCCAAAGGTCTGAACTTACTTTCCACAGACTCGATCTTGAACTGGGTTTGATTCAAAGGTGGTGGACACTTGATCTTGAATCAGGTTTGTGATTTCTTTAAGGGTCGTTGAAGCTTGATCTTTAAGGAAATGGGACCACAAGCGGCTTCATATGGTAAGTGATCTTCGGCTTTGTTGAGAATGAATCAACATGTACAGTTGTTATGCTTGTTGATTCTCCACGAGCTTGGTGTATCATTTTTACTTTCTTTGTCTGTTTTCCAAGCAAAAGCAGCATCTTCTTTGGAAGTGTATCAACTGTTGAAGATGACTACTCGAGAGCAATGTTAGGTAAGTAATCAAGCAAGGGGTTTAAGGCTGCCGGTTCCAGATCGGAAGGTTAATTCCAAGTGCCGGTTGATTGCTCTCTTTCTCTTTGTCTTGCAGGTAAGAACAAGGACAAAGAAAAGGACAGGGAGAAAGCATGATATGAGATACTCTTACTTTCAACCTTGATGATATGAGATACTTTTGCTTTTGAAGAAGTAGTGGTGATTTGATGGCGTTGCACGACGAGGCTTTACTCATCGGCGATGATACTAGCGAAAGACTGTTGAAGCTTCTCGAGCACTTCGATTAGAGCAACGACGCTGAGCTCAGATTTGACTTAAACTCCTCAATTTGGATAATGCAGTTCTGCAGGGAAGAGCGTCGTGCTATAGTGATTTGTTCAAGCTCATCATTGATCATTATGCTTCAATCTTTTTCACAATAGAAGTGGTGTACAACCTTTGCATTTGAATGGTCATTCAGAATATCACTTCTCAGCAACTCATCCATGCTTGGCAGCTTCAACGTAAATAGCTAACTTCATATCAACTGTTATGATATATTTGCTAAGGGAAATTTGAGACCTAACGATAATTGAAGATGAGTACTCGATAGTGAGGTAAGGTAAGCAACCAGGCAAAGGTTCTGAGCAAGCCTCAGATAGAAAGTTTGAATGCAGGTTCTGACTGATTGCTTTCTTTCTTCTTGTCTTGCAGGCAAGAGCAAGTGCAAAGGAAAGGATAGAGAGATCACATAATATGAGATACTCTTGATCTCAACTCTGAAGATATGAGATACTTTTGCTTTTGAAGGAAAAAGTATATGATTTTGATGTTGGTGTAAATCTTTTTTATTGACAGAAGTTTCTGGATGAGGAAATGAGTTGATCATTTTGAGTGACTTAATTGAAGAGGTATTCTCGGAGAGGAAGACAACTAAATCTGTTGATAGGTGTGGTTGCAGATGCATTCTTGGCAAGAAAAAAGAGTCAGGCATTTTGGATGTGTGCCTTGCCATGAAGGATGAAGGTCGACATATATAGGGATTTCCCAATAACAGGTAATGGTGCGGATGTGACATTGTTACCTACGCTTGTCGGCAAAAGTGTGGTATTTGGAATAGTGAAATTCACGCGTTTTCAACTATGTCAAAGATCTTTGACAAAGTTGCACGTGCTATCCGAAAAATTGAGATTGCGTCTGAAAAGTGTTGACGGACTTTATGCAGGAAAATCCGGCTTTTGAAATACGGAGAGTGGTGCTTCTTCAATTTTTGAATGGGTGGCTGTGTTGCCCCTCCTTTTATAGAGGTATCGATCACATCCAACATGCACACTTTAAAGATTGTTCGCTCATGAAAATTGTCTCTGATATATTTATGAGATTTTACCCCATTCAACCCTTTTCTTTTACCATTTCTAAAAATGGCTTACCCGTCTAACATTTTCTTATATTTGAGTCTCAGGAGTGATACAGGAGCGCCACGTCAGGGTAATATATGGCGTCCGTCTTTCTTATCTTCTAATGGCCCTCTTACAGTTAAAGATTTCGTGATGAGGGATGCAATAATGGCTACGGTAGTAACTAGGAACCTCCTCACTCCTAGAGATAATAGGCTGTTTTCAAAACGGTCTAATGAGTTGGCTGTGCAAGACTCCCTAGCTCTCAGTGTTCAGTTTGCGGGCTCTGTGTCTAATATGGGCCAACGCCTACTTGCTCGAACTTGCCAAGTTGAATCATTGACGGCCGAGGTAGCAAATCTTAGGTAAGAGATAAGGCAGCTTAAGCGCAAGAATAGGGGGTTGCACATGCGTGTAAATAATTATTCAACGAGCATGAAGAGAAAGCTTGATCAGCTGTAGGAATCGAAGGTTGGATTCAAAGTGACTATCAGAGGTTTGTGGCTTGATTCCAGAGGCATCTTTTGCCTTTGCCATCTAGAGTTCGACCAAGTATTAGGGCTCTGAATAATCAACCTCTGGTGCCTCTTCTTCCTGGAGTTCCACCAAGTACCGTGGCGTCACGTGAGCAACCTTTGTGAAGGCTTCCTCTTTTTTTTTGTCCTTTTTTTTGTACATATTTATAATTTCTTGGAGATGTCAATAGACGGGCTTTATTTTATTCAGTACATTGTGCTAAATACAAATAAAGCATATATCTCACTAAGATGTGTTACTTCCTTTTTTTTTAGTTTCTGATGCACCATTCTCCCCCTACTTTCTACTTTTCAATTATTCTGTCGCCACCACCCTTTTTCTTTTTCCTTCTTGACTTACTAATAGTAGCATGAAATTGTGAGTGGCTTGAAGATGGCACGGCTGGGTTCCTTGGTGGGTGCTTGAATTTGCATAGGATATCATTTCTCTTTAGAAAAATGTGAGCTCCACCTTTGAATTGGCATGCAGGAACTTATGTCAAATGTGTTACTGGGTCACTTTTGAACATGTGCCTTTGTCTTGCAGCTTAATCCCACTTAGAACCCTTCACATGGTGCCGTGCACCATTTATGAAACCTTTATATATTTTTTTTGTTTGCCAACACCTTTCCTTTCTTTTCTATATAAATCCCACATAGTGCAGGGAAAAATGCAAAAGAGCTTGGAGCAGCAGGAAGCTAGGCACGGAGCAAGGAGGCAAGTATGTGTGAGTTGACAAACTTTGGTTTTGTTAATCACATTCAAAGCTAACAGCAAAGGTAAGTAGATGTGTGTTAACAAACTTTGGTTTTGTTAATCACATTCACAGGCAGCAACAGAGGTAAGCAGATATGAGTTGACAAACTTTGGTTTTGTTAATCAGAATTGACATGAAGTTATACTTGCTAAATGAATTTGGCTTAACATATTCACTGTTGTATAATATGATTTAGTATAAGGTGCAATAACATGCTTTTGAATATATGCATCTGGTTATGGTATTTGTTTCTCGCATTCAATATAAGATATAATTGATTAGTGGGAGGAACAATTTAAATGTGTGGCTTATGTCATAAGGGATGTTTAGCTAATTATGTTGATATGTGCCTTGCGTGTTTGATTTATGAATATGGGTTTAAATTTCAATTTTATATATATAGTTGAAATTGTGGCCGGTTGTGACTAGTCGAATGAGGATCCAAGTTGGCATTACACATGCATATAAGGTTGTAGTGATTTTCTAAGCTATGAAGGTTTTATGCAGCTGTTAGTTAGTTTAGTTTGTGATTCATAACAATAAGGAAGCAACAAAATTTACAAGCTGCATGCATTAAGATATGGATTTAATCTTTAGTTTATGTTGTGAATTCCATAAAGTAGCAAATGTGTATTTTTAGTTGCGTTCTAAGAACTAGGAGGATTGAGTTTTGTACTTAGGTTTTGTAGTTCATAACACATAAAGTAGCAGCGAACGTCTTAAACTGCAAAAGATTTGTGTCATCAATTTTGTTAGACATAAAAGTAAGTTGGTTTTGCAGTTTATGAGCTTCATAGGAAGCATAAGGCAATCTTATAAAGATTGATAAGAAGGACCAATAAGTGAATGAATTGATGCTTTCAATTCAAGTTTTGATTCACTTAACTACCAAATTTGTGACATATGTTTCATGTGAATGGAGAGCTTATTTCAGTGATTATAAGAGCTCATGGATGCTACTAAGTTCATAGTCTCCGATAGTCTTAAATAAGTGAACTCCATTTGACAGAACATGTAGGAAGCTTATTAGCTTGACTAAATTCATTGGCCAATAAAGTAATCTTGCTTATAAATCCATTAAAGATCTTTCTAAATTAGCTGTTTGACCTAGTGGGAGAATGTTGGACGTTGGACCATAATCCAACGGTTAATAGGTCTACACAGTTAATTTAAGGATTGCTTGGAATATAAATAAGATTAGGATTTAGTTAATAGCTATAGCTTGTACCCCCAAGTAAAGTTAATATATTCCGGATTTTTGGAAAAGGGCTCCTAATTCTATCTTATTTGGAATGAGATTTGGTGTATCAATTATCCTTGGACTACAAGGAATTCTAATGACATTATTATGGGAAGATTCATTTTGGTTAAGTCCATATAAATACAAGGCTAAGGTCTATACTCACAACACACAGAAACTCATATGAACTCCCCATTAGTTAGAGTATAAAGGAGTGTCGAGTGTGCATAAGACTTTGGTCAACTAATATATTATTCAGCAGGATTCTAATACGATTTCCACCGAAGGAGAAGTCCATGGTTGAGCTTATTCCGCACGGTTCTATCAAAGATGGTTCATCTTTCCTACATGCCATGTTGACTTCGAGTACTTTATCAGTTGAGCATAATTTATAGATTCTTTCAAGTTAGTGTTTCTAGTTGTTTATGAAATATATAAAGTTTAACAAGTTAACCGTCGAGAAAGGTACCATTCTCTTCCTCTCGTCGAGAAGTATGATTTTCATTTTTGAATCACTCGATTTCGTTGAGTATTGAAGAAGTTATGACCGTTAAAGTTTACCCAGCTTCCGACAATTTTTCCAGTTTTCCCGCTGACCAGTCACCTTTCAGGCTATTTTTTGGCCATCTTTGGCAACCAGCGGGCTTCCAAATAGGTATAATCTTGTTCAACACTTTCCTATCTTCATTTTGATATATTATGGGTCGAATTTTGTTAAGAAACGATTGAGTTACGAAGCTTTGAAAATTGCCCAAACTTCCGACCAAAAATCTTAGTTTTCGGTATGAGCTTCGGGACCACTTAACAGAATTTTTAACGGAATGATCAAAATAATGGATGTTAGACAATCCTAGAGACAATTTCTATTGATTTTCAATCTCAGTGATCAAAGTAATGTGTTATGCAAATCTCAATGACTATTTTGGCTTAAAAGCCTTTCTAATATTAAGAAAAATGTAACAAACGGTGAAATTAGTGTACTAAATACTAATCTTGTGAAGCGCGCTCTCTCTCTCTCTCTTACCATTCTTTACATCAAACCAATTGGTTTTCTTTTGATTAGAAAACCCTTAATAAAATAACATTACTAATCACTTTTGATTGATTTTCTTGTCTGCAAGGAATATGATTTGAAGAAATTAAATACGGATACAACTGCAACAAACTCACTTTGCCATTAAAGAGAAATTAAACTATTTAATCAAGTTGTAAATCAAATGCAAAAGTTGCAAGCAAGGTGTTTAGATTCTTTTTACCAAAAGCAAATACAAATTTTATATAAAAAATATCTTTTCAAGTTTAGGTCTTTAAAGTATGTGTAATATACGAGGACTAGAATTATCTCAGAATCCCTTCCATTCGGATCCTATGAATTCTCCAATGCTGAAGGTGGAGACAGAGATACGAAGAAAAGGATATAAGATGAACACGAAAAGGTTAACATGGAAGAAGATAAACAAGAGAAGGTAGTTTAATGATAGTGAAAAAACATGTTCACTTGAGAATTATATTAGTTAGTCTGGTAAGGATTAGGGGTGGGTTCAAAAAACTGAACAAAATCGAACCTAACAAAAAAAACAAACCGAATTTAAAAAACCGAACCAAATCGAATTTGGTTGGTTCAATTCGTTTTCTAGGGTTTAGAAACCCAACTGAACCGAATTAATTAAATTAATTTTATTTATTTATTTAATTATCTGTTTTGGATATATATATATACATATGTTGGAATGTGTAATGGGTAATTATTATATTATTAAAATAACTAAAGTTGGCTGACAAAAGTTGTATCAAGCACATGGGCTTGCTTTCTAAACATAGAAATCTATCTCTCTCTTATTTCTCTGTTGCCTCATACTACTATCCATTTATGAGATCTAGCAAAGTGCCATCTCAAGCCTAGAGCCAAATGACTATCTTCCACATTTCCATCAGTCATCTCTCTCTCAAAACAACTCATGCCTCTATTTCTCTTCTCTCTGCACAAATCTAATCGCTACAACCAAAATCACAAAGCCTCCAAGGGTGCACAATTCTGCAAACGAAATTGCAGACCTCGTCCGAAGATCAGTCCCAAAAATAAACCCTCAAGGTCAAAATCTCTCCAGATTGCTATTTAGTTCTATTGGGTTTATTTTCATGGAAAAATCAAAGATCTAGCACATGCATGCATTTTCTCTGTGAAAACTCTCAGATCCACAACAAGAAAGACGCACCGACACCCAATAATGTCGAATCCATGGTCGATCATCCAACTCGCAATCATCAGTCATAGAATGAAAACCCCACTCCCGATCATCAGTCATAGAATCAAAACCCTCAGCAGGTGTATAGCTTCCATCTGCTTTTGACTGCCCAGTTAAAAAAAAACAATTATTATGAAAAAAAAACCAAACCGGGCCAAAGCCGAACAAAAAAAAAAGTGAATTGAATTGAAATTTCGGTTCGGTTTCGACTTTGACAAAAGACCTAACCGTTTTGAACCGGACCCATCCCTAGTGAAGATAGTGAAAAAACAACATGTAGTTTCATAAGCGGAAGTTATTCAATTCAAAACTAACCTAACCTTGTTTGGTAATATTAGCTTTACTTTAATAGTAAAAGAAAATTAGCTCACTCTGTAAACTTTCCAAGCTCCGTCTTTGGTTTGTTCCCTTGCTTACGAGTTCGATTTAAAGTTAATTTTTGTTCCCGTAAATTAAAGTAGTTTAAAAAAACTCTTATTATTATGCAAACGTGTTTGTTCTCTTGCACCCGAGTCCAATTTCCATTTTCCTAAACAAGGGTAGATAGAAGACAAAAAGTACCATTATGCAAACCGTGTGTCTTCCATTACCTCACAACTTCTGTAGTACGTTATCCATGCTGTCAAGAGTCCAAGAACCGATAAACCGTCGTCGTTTCGTCATCTTCATGTGAAAGAGACTAAAAATATGACAATTATTATTTATTATTTTTCATGATTATAACCTCACAGTTGGGGTTTGGGGAAAGTAAAGTAAACCAGACTGAACTGCTGAATCTGGCAGCTCTCCTCACCGACTCTGCAAATTGGACTCCTTCTCTCTGTCTCTCTCCTCCCTCTCTCTCTCTCTCTCTCGTTTTAGATTCTCCAAATCTTCTAGGGTTTTCAAATTTGAACAATTTTCTCACGCTTTCCGACGAACCAAACAGAAAGTAAGGAAAGAAAGGAAATGGAAAACAGAAAAAACAGGGGAGGACAAAGGACACTAAGAAAATGACCGAGCTCAGAACTCAGAAGTGACCCTTACCCTTTGCTTCTTCACCTTCAGGACGAAGACAATCTGAACCCCTAGACCTCCGATTCCCGGAAAGTTAAAAACCCTAGGTTTTTTTAGAGAGGCGGTTTTGGGAGATGGAGAGGTCTAGATCTAAACGGTACTACTATGAACAGGATTATGATACGGAGACTGTGGGTAGGACCAGGCCCCGGTACAACCACCACTACGCGAACAACAACAACCACCGCCACCGCGGAGGTGGAGGCGGCGGCGGCGGTGGTGGAAGACCCTCTAAGCCTCCTCAGCAGGACCCGTCGGTTACGGTAACTACGACGTACCGTATTCTCTGTCACGATATGAGGGCCGGAGGGGTGATTGGGAAGTCCGGTAGCATCATTAAGTCGATTCGGCAGCACACCGGCGCATGGATCAACGTGCATGAACTGATTCCGGGAGACGAGGAGCGGATTATTGAGATTACCGACACGCGGCGGCGGGACCCGGAGGGGCGAATGCCGTCCTTCTCGCCGGCGCAGGAGGCGCTTTTTTTGATCCATGAGAGGATTCTGGAGAGTGATGTTGCTGGGTTTGGCGGTGAGGAGGAGGATGAGTATGGTGGTGGGGTTAGAGGCGGCGGCGGCGGCGGGAATCGAGTGGCGACGCGGCTGGTCGTGTCGAGAATGCATGTGGGGTGTTTGCTTGGGAAGGGAGGGAAGATAATTGAGCAAATGAGGATGGAGACTAAGACCCAGATTAGGGTGTTGCCTAGAGATCATAATCTGCCTCGATGTGTTTCGATATCGGAGGAGATTGTTCAGGTTTCGGAACTTACAGATATACCTGCATTCTGATTCATGTGTTACATGTCACGGATTGATGAACTTTTCAGCTGCATTCCATTTTTAGTAATAAGTGTGATGTTTGGAAACTTTTGTTTCCGCTTAAGCTTATTTGAAACTGCGAAAACCATCAGACCGGACATGAAAACGATTGTTGGAAGCTTAATGATGTAGTAAATGACTCGCACTATGAGTAAATTAGGTTGAATGACGGAGTATTTTCGTGTCCGTGGAATTTGCTTGGGTGTCTGTAGTTCTAATTGGTAGTGTTTTTGGTGAAAAAATATTGAGGTTTTAGTTGCATCTTCTTGGACTGGAGAGCATTGAGCGTATTCGAACACCTCTTTCGATATTTAGTTATATTGAAGTTTGTTTAGTGTAAACCATTGATTTTAGTAGTCGCTGCATTTTAGCAAAGAGACTCGAATGGCTTTACGCAACTCCTTTAAGTTAGCATGCCTCTGATCATATGTTGCATTTCTGCTGCAGGTAGTAGGCGATCCAAATAATGTAAAGAGTGCTGTGGCAATTATTTCATCACGCTTGAGGGAGAGTCAGCATCGGGACCGCAGTCATTTCCAGGGGCGAATGCATTCACCTGAACGGTTCTTTCCTCCTGATGATGATTATATTCCTCATATGAACAATGCAGGACGGAAGACACCAATGGATGGGACTCCCTTTGGACAACGATTATCTAACCCCAATATCAGAAACAACAACTATGCCCCCCGTTCATCGGGTTATCCAATTGAACATGGGTCTGCTTCCATGACTGATAATGCACATCCCTTTTCTGAAGACCTTGTGTTTCGAATACTTTGTCCAGTTGACAAAGTTGATCTTATTGTTGGAGATTCAACCGGAATTATAGAACTGCTTCAAAATGAAATTGGTGTGGACGTCAAGGCTACTAACCCTGTGGTTGGTGAAGATGAACAGATAATCGTAATCTCTTCTGAGGAGGTACTTCATAATTTTCTATTATCTGGATAGATTGTATTTAACTTGTAAGGGTGCATTTTCTTCTGTTGTGTGTTAATTTGAAGTGATGATACACCCTTGTTGCTGGTGACACTGCTAACTAATCTGGACATGTTAGTCATAATGGTTGGCTTGTTGACATGCTTATCCTCCCCCGGCCTCTCTTTTGTTATACCTTTTTTGTGGAAAGGTGTTGACCGTTTTATGTGCGTATATAGGGTCCTGATGACGAGCTGTTTCCAGCTCAGGAAGCTTTGTTGCATATTCAAACTCGCATTGTCGATCTTAGTCCAGACAAAGAGAACACTATAACTACTAGGCTACTTGTCCCAACAAGTGATATTGGATGGTTAGAGGGAAGAGAAGGGTTAATGGATATGAGGCGACTTACTGGTGCAGATATACAAATTCTTCCTATAGATGATCTTCCTACGTGTGTATCAGGGGACGATGTACTTGTACAGGTTTGTCATTCTACTTACTAATTTCATGGAATGGCAGGTTTATAGTTATGCGCCTTTCTTCTCGTTATCTGAGAGGCTTCATTGTCAGGCCTTTCTTGTTTGTTTGGCTGAATACCATCGTAGTGGACTTGCAAACTAAAGACGAGCTCTTACTTTTGAAACATCACATGATTGGCTCCTTTTTAAGTGGGTCTTGTATATTTAGATATAGGGTGACCATGACTGTGATATGGGAAAATTTTATTGGAGGATATAAAGGGTCTGGTCATATCCAATTATGAATCTATGATGTTTGACTAGAATATCTTGTGAATGCTTGCTTCTATCCAATATCTGTGTGTGTTTGAATGTGGTGTCTACATTTTTTAGTGTCATTTATCTGGTGAACTGTTTCTAACACTAAAATAAAATAAATGGTCAAGAAAAATAAATCCCTGAGGTTATAAAGGCCCGGACTACCTGGTGGACAGGATCAGTTACAATTTAGCCAATTCTAAATATCTCCTGCTTGTCATCTACAGATTGTAGGGGATATAAAAGCAGCTCGAGATGCTCTTGTTGAGGTGACGTCAAGAATACGGAGTTACTTATATAGAGAGTTGTTTCGAAAGGATACACCACCACCTGCTTTTGCACCAGGCCCTGCAGGCAGTGCTTTCGCAATAGAGCCATCTCCGAATAACACATGTCCAGTTCGTGAAGCTCATACTGGAAATGATCTTCCTATGAAAATGTATCAGAATATGCAAACTGGCGGAATAGCACAGCCATCAAAGGTAGCTCTCTCTATCCATTATGATGTTTCTTTTCGCCTTAGATCTTTGTTCTCTTCAGTAATCACTATATGGTTCTACTTGAGTCTATCCTTATTTCATTGACTGCTATTGTAGGATGCTGGAGGGATTGCCAATGAAACAGTAAAGCCACACGAAAGTGAACGGCGTGAAGATGCTCCGAGCTCTTTGAATAGGTAGCTAATTTCTTCTCCATTTAACTAATTAGGCCTCTTATTAATCACAGTCTCACATTCTCTCTCTCTCTCTCTCTCCCTCTCTCTCTCTCTCTCTCTCTCTCTCTCTCTCTCTCTCTATATATATATATATACATATTTTTATTTATTTATATTTGTTACCAATCAATGTTGAGTTGTTCATATTATTGATGCTTTCTATATCTTCTGTTAGAATGCCTGTGACGCTTGTCACTAGGAGTATACTTGAAGTTGTAATACCAGAGCAGGCAGTTTCAAAGCTCTTAACGAAATCAAGAAACAAGCTTGCTCAGATCAGTGAGGTCAGCCTGGTGAATTTGCCTTCTTTGTTTTCCGACCTTAACCGTGATTAATTGTATTTTGTGACTTTTATTTCGACCTGAACAGTTATCAGGAGCAAGTGTGACCCTGGTGGAGGATAGACCGGAGGAAACACAAAAGATCATTCGAATTTCAGGTACTCCAGAGCAGGCCGAGAGAGCTCAGAGCTTGCTTCAGGGCTTTATTTTAAGCAGTAAGTCTCTCTCTCTCTCTCTCTCTCTCTCTCTCTCTCTCTCTCTCCCTCTCTCTCTCTCAAGTGTATGTTGTATGTCTGCCTACGTTCATTCTTGCATTTCTGATGGTCGCCCGCCCTATAATTTGACTCATAAACCCTCCTTTTTCATCAGCACAAGAAGACGGCCCTTAGACGAGCAGGAGCAATATCGGTGCTAAAATTTTGAGCTGGTCCTGCCGGGATATTTTGCTATTCAGATCACTTCTGGATGTATTGTCCTGCAAGGCAGGGAGTTTTTTGCTCCCTAGTTTGCGCACACGTCGGTTTTATATGATTGTATCCACTGTAAATGTAATCTTAAAATGTTTTTAGATCTCATTCTCTTCAACATTTAGATTTTCCTGCACGAATCTGGGACGTGGGAACACAACTTTTTTTGTTTGTGTGTAGTATGTTTCGCGTTGATGATCGATGATCACGCTTCTGGTGCTGTACTTTTGCATATTCAAGTGTTGCAAATCAAATTAAGCTATATCTCACTTTTGAAATGAATCTTTGCTACTATTGGTGTACTGCAAATTCTCATTGTCCTTAACCACCAGTGGGGTATCTCAGTGGTTGGAGCAAATTTCAGGCCTATATTCAACAAAACTCATTTTTTGAGTTCGATTTTTGGTGTTGGTAAGTTACACAGTATTGACAAAGGGAGTTTGAAATGCTTCATTTAGTTTGCATGGCGATTGGAAGGGTGGATTGCTCTCAAGTTCAAATCTCTCTATAATGCTAATAAGATAAAAATACGAAACATTTATATTGTAGAAATGAGTAAGGCCGATTGGTTAGAGTAATGTGTCTATCTCTTTACATCAAATTTTTGAATATCTCCGTCTAGAGTAGAGTGGTCTTTTAGAGGAATACACAAAAGAATCGTAAGCACTTATGCTCATAAGCTTGTTTTCTAAAAGTACTTTTATTAGAGAAAAAAAAAACATTGTTAAAATTTTAAAGTTTTATGCAGTGCTTAACTACATAGTTTTGAAAAAAATGTGAAGTCCCCCAACATATGTGAGTTCTACTTTTATTAAGATGCCGGTACAACTGTGGTATGAAAAATGTGATAAGAGCAACATTTGTGTAAATTTTTAAGAGTTAGGCCATCTCAACCGAAGGGCTAAAGGGAGCTCTGCAAGAAATTATATTTTAATGAACAGTGTTAGGCCATATTTTACACCATCTCCAATCAAGGGGTCAAAGGATCATAAGCCAAACATAACCCTTTGACAAAAAATCATCTCCAACTAAGGGGTCAAAGAATCGTAGGCCAAACATAATTTATTATTTTAATTAAATTAATATGGTTAATTAAATTAAACTACCGTATTAAAATAATGTTTTCAGACATATTTTGAGTGTCATTTGTCACAAAACAAATAAGCCTCCGGATTTCTAACTTTATATAATCTCAATAATTTTTTAATAGGATTTCAAGTAACATATGTCGTTAACGTGAGTAACTCTCTAGATTTCTTATTTTTATGTAATCTCAATAATTTTTTTTGATAGGATTTCAAGTGACACGTGCCACTAAAGTGAGTAACTCTCCAGATTTCTTATCTTTATGTAATCTTAATAATTTTTAGATAGGATTTCGAGTGCCACGTGTCTAGATATAGGTATTTATAGGAATTTTAAATAGGATTCTTATCTACATGGCACTTCTTGTCTTCAACTTTTAATGTTGTAGGAATGGTGTAGGTATTTATAGGAATTTTTTTTTTAAATTCGTCCAAAAAAAATCAAATTCAAATGGTAACCTGACGACAACATGACGTTAGCTAGCTGATGCCAAGTAGCCATTGACATTCAAATGAGCTAAGCTGGAGGGCTGACAAAATGTCAAGCTTGACATTCTGGCACTAGGGGAGCTTGAAGGCTGGCAAAATGTCAAGCTTGACATTCTGGCACTAGAGGGCTAGGGCTGGAAATGGCCAGCTCGCTAGACTGATTTGGGAATTTGGGCGATGTGGGGTGCACAAGCCCTTTGGCCTAGCCCTCAGTTGGAGATGGTTTTCATGTTATTCCGAACTATTTTTAACCTTATGGCACTTTGGCTGGGTCGGTTGGAGATGATCTTTGAATGCTTCCTTTGTGAGAGTGCAAATTCGTTTCATTTTCAGGGGTGTTTTAGACAATTGGCTTTAAACCCCTGATTCTGAATCCCTCTCCTTCGGCCCTTTCTTTCAATTTTCACTCTTCCACTGTGACTTTCAACCCCGTCGCACCAAAACCCTAAACCCCTCTCTCGCTTCCCACTCGCCACCGTCGTTGCCGCCACATCTCGCTACTCGAAAGCCGTAGCCGGTACGTATTATTCTCTCGAAATACTAATAATCGCTGTTTTTCTTTTCATCACCGTGAGATTAATTACGCATCGCTGTTTGGTTTCCGAGAAACCGAAGGAAAATAATTTCAAAGTTGATCTTCTCTTCTGTACGGTGTCCGATTAAATGCTTTGAATAAGGTTGGTAGAAGAAGTTTGGGAATGGCGTATTTGCGAAATGGAAGAAATGTCCTCCGTCAAATCGTTAAAGACACAAACATCCACAGCTCCGGCGGCTCGGATCGGATTATGAATCCGCTGATATATGCTTCTCAAGGAGTTCGATTCCGGCATTTGGAGGTTATCCTAACGACGGTGCGCATTTCTCCATAAACTCAGTACTTAGTGATGGATTTTGTCTAGTGAATGGTTAAATTTGATTAGTGCGATTAATTTGATGAATTTAGAGCGTGGACAAGCTCGGCAAAGCCGGTGAGACCGTGAAGGTTGCGCCGGGGTATTTTCGCAACCACTTGATGCCAAAATTGCTTGCTGTGCCAAACATTGACAAGTATGCTTATCTCATCAAAGAGCATCGCAAGGTTGTTTACTTTGTTCTTGGGTGGATTGTGTTATAAATGTTCGTCTGTTGCCATTGTTTCGTTTGATTTTGTAATGCTTGTCGCGGATGTTTTTCAGAACTCCCTGCTTGAAGTAGAGGAAGAGGTTGAGGAGGTTAAAGTGGTTGCTGTGGTGTCTGAGGAATCTAAGCATAAAGCATATCAAAAGGCGGCGAAAATCCTGGATAATGCTCGTCTGGTTCGTAACCTATTTCTATATATTTTAATTGTTGATTGAAGCATAGAGGGACGCATATGCCGGTTTATGTTCACTAATGTGGTTGTTTTTGATAGTCTAATAGAATGCTTGATATAGTATAGAATGCTTGTTAGAAGTATGAACTGAAATTCGTTCAAATTTGTCATTGATCTCGATTTCTTAATGTAGTTAAGCTCTCTTCTTAAAGTGGGATGTCAAACTATAATTTCGAAAGCTGGTTGAATCTCTGATGCATACAAGAACTAATACCTTTAGCTTTACATATAGGGGGCATCTGAATTTTACAAACTTTTACAGGTATTGCGGAGGCCCATTGATCTTAAAAAGTTCCGTGCGCGTGCAACAAAAGAGGACCCTATAGAATTGAAATCCCCCGTGACAACCGAGGATATAGTGGCCGAGGTATATGGTTTGTTCTTTATGGATTTAAGCTTCCTTCAAATTTTCTTTCTTTCCTATTTTTAGCTGATACAGTGTATTTTGGTTTAGGTGGCAAGGCAGCTTTCCGTGCAAATCCTACCCGAAAACGTCCATCTGCCATCTCCTTTGTTAACTGTGGGAGAGTATGAGGTGACACTGCGCCTCCCTAAGTCCATCTCTTTGCCGCCGGGGAAGGTTCAATGGACTCTTAAAGTTAAAGTCCGAGCTGCATAAACACTGGACACCGTTCCTTTCGATTTCTGCCTCTCTGAATGTCGTGGGGCTCAACGTTATGTTTTTTGTGGGATAATTGTTGTATTTTCTGATGTTTTTTTCGTAAAATTGAAGACATTCTATCTATAGTATTAGACTTTTAGTAACCCGTGGTGGAAATTCTTGTTTCTGTGTCATACAGTTTTGATGCCAAAACCACTTTTCAATAAACAGAAGGTTCCTCAGTCCTCCAGATTACAAGTACATGATATATATGACAATCGACTTATATGGAATGGGTTTACTGTGGTTGTGGTGTCTTTGGTCACTATACAAACAAAGGCAGTCTTACATATGACGTTGTATTAGTGGACAGTGGACTTGTTTTATGTAAATAATTGTGTTTTGCAATTTTGTTGTATGTTTATTACAATCGTGCATGGACATAGCTCTCAATAGGCTTTTTAGCCATTTTCTGAGATAACTCCTCTCTTTGGTCTCTAACAATGAAAATTGAGAGAAGTGATTCTCCAGTTTGTCTACTGTAAATTATTTTGGTCATTTTGTAAAAAATTTGTCAATATCCTTGTTAAGTTATCATGTGAACGACTATGTGATTACCTTTTCAAGTGTTTTTGTTTTGTCAAACCAACCCTTCCACTTAAAGAGGATATTGACTCATTTCAAAAAGAAGATATTGACATGTTTTTTTACAGAATAACCAAAATAATTTACTGTGAACAAATTCAAGAATCGACCATTTTGACTAGAAAGCCCTCCCAATTTTGTTAGGGGTTATTTTTCACGTAAAATTTGAATTACCCATAAATTAAAACAAAATATCATGTTAATATAAAAACAAGGTTTTACGAAAGGACTAAGGGCTCAAATGAAAAGGGCCCGGTCTGGGATATGGGTTTCGTTTTTTATCACAAGCAAACAATATGGCCTGACGAGCCGAGTCACCCGACCCAAACCAACCCGAACTCGCTGAGTTAACCCACTCACTTCAGCGTCCACCATTCTCGTTATCTTTTACCGCTTTTGACAGCTCGGCCAGCTTTCCGCCTTCACACTCTTCTGCGACTCCTCCTCCTCCACCACCACCACCACCGATGGCAGCTGACCTTCTTCTCTCTCCTCCCTTCTCCAACAACAACGGGTACTCTCTCTCTCCAGAATTGCCATATATTTCAGTTTTTAATTTGTTTTGATTTATGATTCTGCCGGTTTGATTCACCAAAGATTGGATTTTTTTTGTTTTGCAAAAAATTTCCAAAATATTTGAAAAAAGGGTTTTTACATAGTTGAATTTGTTGGGTATTGAGTTCCCAATTGAAGTTGTTCATACAATACAAGTAGTGGACTCTGACACTATTGCTTTTGCTTTGAACAATCCAGGATGAGCAAACTGTGCTTGCATCACATGATGCAGTCTGCCCGTTTGCACAGAAGCAACAATGTCTTCTCTGTTTGCCTCCCGAAAGAGAATTGCAGCATCAAGCTTTTCATGGTACCTGTTAGAGCCTTTGCCCTCTGCTGTACCTCCAGCAGAACTTTTGATTCTGTTTGCAGTTCTTTTGTTTTGGTTTCTTTCTGTTGTCGGATATGTCATGTACTTACTTATAATCTGGAGTTTAAGGGATCGTTTGATGCTTAAGAACGGATTCAATTGGATAACTCATAAGAATCACCATGTATTTTGAAGTAAGAAATGAAGGGTTTTTCATTGTGTAGGGATTAGAGGATAAGTTATAAGGTGTTGATATCCTACCATTTTGTGGGGATTGGAAGTGGTAAGTTTACTTCACGAGTACTCCATCATCTACCTTCAACTTACAAAAATTATTCATTCTTCGATCACATGCCTTGAATCTGGTGAGTTATCCAATCAAATCCAATCCTAGGCACCAAATGAGCCTTAGTTTCATCCAAAAATGATGAGTCAATGACCCCAAAACCACTTTTAATTATTAACAGGTTCAAAACTTCTTTTAAGCAATCAAGTGATAGATTGGATGGGATGAAAAGTTTTGAGAGAGAATTGCAAGAGTTATTTGATGAAGTCAAAAGGTTGATTATGATGGGGGGGAAAATTGATGCTATAGACCTACTTCAAGCTAATTATGAGGCTGTGAAGGAAAGGATGAATGCCGGCATTAGAGGCATTGAAGAAGCTGCCACCATTGACATCATAGCTCTAGGATACATGGCTATTGGTGACTTGAAATTTGTTGATTCCCTACTGGCTATGGTAATTTCCTTTTTGCTTCTGTCCGAAAAGCATGTATAGTTTTTCTCTCCCAACACCCTCTGTAAGCTGTTATTGCTCTGCTTTTTGTTGGTGCATTTTAATGGACGACCAGTTGAATGAAGTTGTTGACAGCCTGAAGGATGATGAACCGCTTCTGGATTCAGTTCTCGTGCACATGGGGAGCATGTTTTCAACTTTGGCGGAGTTTGAGAAATCAATGTCTGCATATAGGAGGCTTGTCAGTAACATGGAGAACATATAAGGTAAGTTCGCTTGTCAATTTGGAGCTTTTTACCCATCATAACCCAGTTGGCTGGTCCGAATTCTGGTATATGACTTCTTTGTTGAATGATACTAGATGGTCAAATGACTCGATCTCCTTAAAACGCGTTGTAATAATGTTGTCCATGATTATTATTTAGTTGGCATAATCTAACACAAAATGAAGTCTTGATGTATGTGACTTTGCATGATTCCATTGTAGCTTCACTGATTGTTGTCTGCGAGATTGGAGTTTTGTTTGTATTTGTTGAGTGGTTATTGCCATCTTTTCTTCAGGAAAAAATAGTGTTTTTCTTACCACGCCATTTTTGGGCACGGAAAAAGTTCTCAGCTCCTTCAGAAGAACTTCAAAAGCAGTAGAATCCTACAATCGTGCATTAACTCTTCTAGAATCAAGCAGAGGTGCTGAAAGTGAGAATTTGTTCATACCTTTATTTGGCCTCGGCAGTCTTTTGCTCAAAGAAGGAAAGCCTACGGAGGAAGAAACTCCTTTTCTAAGGTTTAATTGCTTTCCCCCCTCTCTGTAGAATGGATTACTTTGCCCCTTGTGCACTGACTGATTCTTAGCCGGTTTAATTTGATCACTTTCATTCTTTCTTGTCGTTGTCCAGAGTTTTGAACATATACAAAAAATTATATGGAGAAAATGATGGACGAGTTGGAATGGCTATGTGCTCCCTGGCCCATGTGAAGTGTGCAATGGGTAATTGTGCAATCTGTCTCACTTTGTGTGCGTGTGTGTTGATCTCTCTCTCTCTCAATAGCTTCTCATTTTCAGGGCTCTAATTCTTTACAGAAAATGCAAATGAAGCCATCTCTTTATATAGAAAAGCTCTCGAAGTGATCGCATCTTCCAATTATATGGCCTTGGATGACAGCATAATGGAGAAGATGAGGATAGATTTGGCAGAGTTACTTCATGCTGTTGGAAGGTAGAGTTAGTTCAACATTGCGATTATTCAAAGCTAATTTCATAAGTTTCTGGAAAGCATATTGTGCTGCCGTTGTATGATAGTGGCGGTTGTTTAGTTATTATTCTTTGACTAGATATTGACAGGTACACTTGGTAGATGTCAATTTTTCTTATCGTAAAACCTGCAGTTGCTTTCTCTTTTAGCATATTAATTTGATTGGTACTTGCAGAGGAGAGGAAGGCCGAGAGCTGCTGGAGGAATGTCTGATGATCACGGAGAGATATAAAGGTAAAGAGGACCCGAGCTCAGCTACACACCTAATTAATCTTGGAACTTCGCATTCACGCGCGAAGAATTATGTGGAGGCTGAGCGCTTGCTGAGGACAAGTTTGCAGATCATGGCAACGACAGTGGGGCCTGGCGAACAATCAATCACGTTCCCAATGCTGCACCTCGCCGTTACACTCTACGATGTCCCAATTGATCACTCGTCGTCAAAGTGTGACCAATGCGCCTCCCGCATTATCAGCATCTACTGCTTTAGCTGTGAGTGCTCCATTGGGGAGCCTACACCTCTTATTGAGGCTACTCCTACGACATCTCAGGTGCCCGCATCATCGACGTCTTCAGTGTCGGTTCAGCCGCTTAGTGCACGGCAGCCTCACAGGCACCGCCGTGATCCAGAGCCTTCTGATTACACTTCCGCGGCATCCATAATTATAAAATATATGAAAATGTACATACAAGATGTCCAAACAAAAAAGAAAAAACTACAACAAATAGTCTTCTAGGTTTGATACATCAGGCTACTGGGTATCAGTTGGGTGAAGTGGCTGTGAGGTCGAAGGTGGAGCAAGATTAGGTGCTGGCATCAGGATTTAGAGGCTGGACATCTGTAAGGCCTGTACAATCATACTCATTTGCTCGCCCTAGGTCGCCATCTGCTCACCCTGAGCCGCAAGCTGACCTTTTAGGGCCGCCATCTGCTTGCCCTATACCGACATCTGCTCGCACCCATCTCACGAACCCTCGCCTTCCCCATACACCGAACAACCTTGCCATGACGACGACCGAGGTTCTAATCTAAGACCTCAACCATGATTTGAACACCTGCAGCCTCAGGTATAGTGACGTCCTCAATCGGCATCCCAGGTGCCCGCATCATCGACGTCATCAGTGCCGATTCAGCCGCTCAGTGCATGGCAGCTTCACCAGCGTCACCCTGATCCGAAGCCTTCTGATCACACTTCCAGTGCATCTATATGCGAGAGTGGGGGCTCCCAGTCAAGTAGTTTTTTTTTCTAATTCTCAGTACGTTGTTTTTTTTTTCATTTTAAAACTATTATTTTTATGATTATGAAAATTTGCTGGATTGTGAAAATGTGTTGCGAGTTGTGAATTACTATTATTTTATTGTTTTTAGGTTTTGGGAAATGATATACTATTAGGGGAGGTTTTGCCGAATTTTATGTAGAAATTTAAGCTTAGGGTTTTAACCATTTAAGTTTTTTTGGGCAGCTAAAAAAAACACCAAGGAGCCTAATTGAATGTTGAAGCTGGCACAGAGTGTACGTTTGTCCGTCTTCTTGATCAAGATTGCGTATGACTCGCGACATCGTGGAGCGGCTATCTCACAGCATCATAGCAGCATCGTTACTAGTTGTGGTTATGTTATTCGGTGGTGTTGTCATATGTAGTGGGAGTCTTGGGCACAAATTTTCGAGGAGACAAGTTGTTGGTTAGTATATTAAATTTGAACTTTTATCAATTTTTTTTAATTTTGTTTACAAATATTATAAACCAAAGTATATTATCTTAATATTATTAAATTTCTTACTATTATTTTATTGTTTTTCATATTTGTAGGTTAATTATGATCTTCGGGACATATCCCCAGAGGCCATCGCCTACTTAGAGGAGACCTTAGCAAACCGGTACAAACATTGGAAAAGCAATATTCATGCGCATTTTAAGCTATGGGATAATCCAGAGATTGCTCGCCTAGAGGGTTGGCCAACCGAGTTGGTGGACTGGCCGTAGGATTGGGAGTGGCTCTATAAACATATTACGGACCCAAAATTTGTGGTATGTACATAATATTTTAATAATAATTTATTAATGTTTTAGTTATTTTTTAAGCTTTTTTTTAATAATTTCTTTCAAATAGTCGCACTAACATGTATATTGTGTGTTTCACAGAAGAAATCCATTGCTGGCAAGAAAGCTTGGGAGTTAAAGACACTTCTCCACCATTCTGGATCGATGCCCTTTTCGTATAAGCTTGAGGCGCGACGTCAGGTAAAAGTATATTAATTTTGAAATTTTATACAATTTATTTTTTATTATTGATTAATAAAATTTTCTTAATGTATTTTTTCTTCAGGAGGGTTCTAAGTTCCTAGAGATCAACATGTTCAAGGACGTTTATGTTCGACCTAGCGATAAGACAACTGAGCAGCTTCATGTAAGTATATGTAATTGTTATTATTCTTATATTTATGAATCGTTCAAATAGTAATTATATTTTGTTATTAAACATTATATGTTTTTTCTTTATTATTACAGGCTGCTAAGGTGGAAAAGCACACTGCTGTTCTCCAAGAAGCAACATTGCAGCTTCCTCTGAAGACCCCGATTGAGGACGTCACTGTACCCGAGGATGCAGGTCTTCAAATCGTGACTGAGGTCCTAGATTTGAAGCTCGGTCGTCGTCATGGCAAGGTTGTTCAGTGTATGAGGAAGGCGCAGGTTCGTGAAACGGGTGCTTCTTCTTCCAGATCGATCATAGGACAGGTCAACACCCTGACAGCGGAAATGGCAACCTTAAAGGTTAGCTTGCGGCCCAGAGCGAGATGGCGGCCAAAGGCGAGCAAATGAGTATGATTGTACGGGCCTTACAAATGTCCGGCCTCCAAATCTTGATGCCAACACCTGATCTTGCTCTGTTTTTAACCTTCTAGCCACTTCGCCCAGCCGATACCCAATAACATGATGTATCAAACCTAGAAGACTATTTGTTGTAGTTTTTTCTTTTTTGTTCGGACATCTTGTATTTACATTTTCATATATTTTATAATTAAATAATTTTTTGGTTTATTAATTATTGTTTATAATTTAATTACAATATTTATAAAAAAAATTAAATAAAAAATATTTTTACCCAAAAAAAAAAAGAAAAATCAAGGGTTTGTGCGACGAAGGTTTTCCGTCGCGCAAAGACACTTAGGCCATCTCTAATCGAAGGAGGGGCAAATGGCTCGTTTTAACCCTCTGTCCCTTCAAGAAATTAATATTTTAATGAACAGTGCATAACCATATTTCTTACCATCTCCAACCGAGGGGCCAGATGGCCATAGGCCAAACATAGCCCTGTGACAAAAAATCATTTCCAATCGAGGGCCAAATGACTATAGTATGGAATGTGAAAAATTGAAATAAAATTAAGTAAGATAGTATGGAATGGTGAAAAATATGTGAGAAATAGTGTAGAAAAATATTAAAATTTTAAAAAAATGGGCTGGGCAAAAAAAAATGGAACTTTAATAAAAAGGGCTTGAACTAAGTTTATTTTAACCAAAAACCATCATATAACTTATTTTAACCAAAAACCATCATATAACTTTTTTTAACCAAAAACCATCCTAGAACAAAGTAAAACCCACCAAACTAACAGACAACTCGACCACCAGCCAGTCACTCATGGCTCTCCTTTGGCCCTCATCCTCTTCCTCTTCCTCTTCGTCTTGCTGAGTACTACAACTTTCCTTTTTGAATCACCCTATTTCGTTGAGTATTGAAGAAATTATATCCATTTGAACCTTACTAGTTTCCGGCGACCTTCGAGGCTTTCGAGGCATTTTTCGGCCAAACCACGACGAGTTAGCTATCATGCGAGGTACCATTCTCTTCGTCTCTTCGACTATGATTTTCGTTTTTGAATCACTCAATTTCGTTGAGTATTGACAAAGTTATAAGCATGTAAAGTTTGTCCAACTTTTTGGCCGAAATCCGGCCTTCCCTTTCATTTAGCTTCAGCGAGCAGCAACCACACCAAGCCCTTTGTTGTTTAAGTCACTGTTTCTGGAAAGAAAAGAACCAAAATCTAAAAACAGTGACTTAAATTCCAGAAACAGTGACTTAGATTTCAGAAACCGTGTTACTTAAAATCCAGAAATAGTGTCTGTCGAAAAGAACCAAAATCCAGAAACAGTGACTTAAATTCTAGAAACAGTGACTTAGATTACAGAAACAGTTTATTTTTACATTCCAGAAACAATGTCCGTCGTTATTTTTGAATAGCATGCAGATCTCAAATATTTTTTTCTGGAGAAACAAATGATGAACTTCACTGATAAAGAAAAATTGAAAAACAGTACC